>OU862884.1:33271671-34626687 GCA_917880725.1 Selenia dentaria
TGGTATCGCAGGGAGCACGGCGCCGCGTTCCTGGAAGCCGTGGCGGCGCTGGACACGAATGCGGTGGAGGCGGCGCGGCGCGCGTTCTGGCGGCGTGCGGCGGGCGCGGGTGGAGGCGGAGGCGCGCTGTGCCGGCGCACGCTGGCGCGGCTGGCGGCGCGGCGGGACGTGTGCCGCTGGCTGCGCGCCGCCGACACGGCGCTCTACCAGCGCGCCGTGGAGCTGCTGCTGCCCGACGTGCTGCGCCCCATCCCGCCCATGCTCACACAGGTCGGTACCACCCAGATCATAGCGGCTGGCGACTGCCGGTGCAGCTAACGATGTCGTCGGGAATTAGAATTACTCATCACACAGTCAGTTTCAATCGACTGGGATGTTATTTGTTTAATTTTTTTAAGTTCACAGTTTGACTTGTAGTATACAAATTTCTCCTGTACTGTAAGACGGGCTCAAAATATGACACCAGTAGTACTCCTCGTTACAATCGAAGAAAACAATTGGAATGCTGGGTCCACAAAAATAGTTTATTTGGAGATTAAACACGCAAGTCGTCTTTTTACTTATATGATCAATTTGGTCTCTTAAGTGTTATAGAAAAAAATACACTTAGCTGAACTCAACGCCATGCTATCGGCATTCAACATTTTATTACATTAACAGGTCGTGTTGGAACTGTAAGGCATCCGGATTTATCACAGAAGTCACCACTCGATTAAAATTATGGTTCGCAAGGAATGGTTTTGCCCTTAACCTGGACAAAACCTGTTGCATACATTTTGACCTTTCAAATAGACCACTGAAAGCCCTAACAGTAACAATACCGAACACTGCTTTACAGCACGTCTCATCGGTTAAGCTACTCGGCTTTCATGTAGATCGAGCGATAAAATGGAATCTGCACATAGACGCTCTTAGCGCGCGGCTTATCCAGGCCTGTTTCGCTCTGAAGCGACTAGCAGCATCGGCTCCCCAACATGCAGTACTTAGCTGCTACTTTGCCACCGTACACAGCGTACTAATGTATGGAACCGAGCTATGGGGACATGCAGCCGAGTCAGAGCGACTGTTGATCCTCCTGAAGCGCGCTATACGTACTGTTGCGGGTGTAAAATGGGACGTGTCTGCGAAGCCCTATTTTACTAAACTGAGAGCATTGACTGTACCAGGAATATATACAATGTGTCGCAAAATTCAACGATAAGCCAACACCGGAGGATAGACCTGCCCCGGACTAATCGGGGAAAAAAAGAAAAAAATATATATCCCAATTATATTCAAGTTATAATAAAAAAATGAAATTCTTCAGAAATTGAGACCGTTTATGATATTTTTCACTACCATGACCACAATTTTTTTAATATTTTTTTCTTTTTTTTATAGGCAACCTGAATAGCGACAATTCTTAAAAAATCCAGAATAACTCTTGTTTTATCACGTAAATTAATGAAACTTATTTTATTCCCTAAATTTTTTGAAGACTTTTAACCAACTTTAACTTATCGTGGTGTAAAAAAAGTATGAACACTAGTATGGCAAGTTTTTTTAAAAATTGACGCAACTAACCAACATTCCAAAATGGTATAATACTCTAGGAAAACAAGTTGTCACAAAACACACAATCGTAGTCCAAGATAATGCCAGGTCAGTTCAGTTTGCAGATCACTCCCAGTCCAAATAATGCCAGGTCAGTTAAGTTTGCAGGTCGATTCCAGTCCAAAAAGCCAAGCCAAAAGTCGATAGTATGTACGAGAGCCACGTAAGTTGAATTGGGAACGGTGCGCAGTAAACAAAGGAGCAGAGCGTACTGAACTGACCTGCTGAGAATAATAACAGCTTCTCTACCTGCCCTGTTGTTGTCTCTTTTTAACGTAAATATATCTATCTATCTCTCTCTCTAACATCTAAGGTATGTATGCCCCATTCGAATTCCTAGAAATTGCAACAAGAACCCATTTTGGGCATGTAGTAAAAGTGATTACTGACAATTACAATTTAAGGAATTTGGCCCCTGTTTAGAAATAATAGGCCCATATTTTTTTATAACTTGTTTTCCTAGAGTATTATACCATTTTGGAATGTTGGTTAGTTGCGTCAATTTTTAAAAAAACTTGCCATACTAGTTTTCATACTTTTTTTACACCACGATAAGTTAAAGTTGGTTAAAAGTAAAAGTCTTCAAAAAATTTAGGGAATAAAATAAGTTTCATTAATTTTCGTGATAAAACAAGAGTTATTCTGGATTTTTTAAGAATTGTGGTAGGTAGCAGTGCTATTCAGGTTGTCTATAAAAAAAAAGAAACAAATATTAAAAAAAATTGTGTCATGGTAGTGAAAAATATCATAAACGGTCTCAATTTCTGAAGAATTTTAATTTTTTTATTATAACTTAAAATATAATTGGGATATTTTTTTTTCTTTTTTCCCTGATTAGGCCGGTGCAGGTCTATCCTCCGGTGTTGGCTTATCGTTGAATTTTGGGACACGTTGTATATATATCAGGTGTGTGTATTTGTGCGCACCAATATGGAGAAATTCTGTGCCATGGGGGCGTCGCACACCTATAACACCAGGTCTAGGAACAGATTGGCGACACCTTCTCACGTACTTGCTAAATCTAGCAAATCTGTATACGTGGGAGGCCCTAATTTATATAACCACCTGCCAGATAGTGTAAAAAATGCAGCTTCTTTGAATATTTTTAGGAGAAATCTGAAGTTATTCCTTCAAATGAAATCGTATTATAATATAAAAGAATATACTCAAGATGAGTTGATTGTACATTCAAGTACTTAAGTATATACTATATAGGTAATAACTATGTCCATTGTAATAATAATGTTAAGTTTGACTTGTAAAATGTGATTTTACCAATAAATCTATCTATCATCTATATCATCTACAAACATTTGAAAATATGATAAATCAGACAGATCGTTAACTAAAATTAAGGAGACTGTATGGAAGCAACATAAATCATGACAAAACGTTTAAGAAAAACAAGGGCCCGAGGTGTGTGCCCTGAGGCACATCTGATTGTGCTGTTCTTGAATTGTGCATGTGTGTTGTTGCATTATATTGAAAACCATGAACCGTGGGAAGCCGAGAGTCATATCCACAAATGCCAGTATGACCTTAGCTTTTGTATAAGTATTACGCGGTCAACGACATCAAAAGCTTTTGAAAAATCAGTGTAAATGGCATTCATGTTTGTTTGTGAAGGAACAGGATTTCAAAAAGGAAGGATGGATGTATGGCGTCTAGGCCCGGGCCTTTATTAGCGTCAGTCAATTTGAGTGCGGTTAGAACATCGGACTCAGAAAATCTGCACGAACTTAATGATGGATGGACTCTTTATAAGGAATATTTTGAACCAAAGCACTTTAAGGTAGAGTAAAAGTATATGGAGAAAACATCCGCTATAAGTAAGTAAGTATGTATGTCTGTTATTTAGTGCACAATATTGAATGGCGTGGTTTGGAATCAATAACCGGTCATTATAGTAAAAGAAAAATAAATTAGTACATGATTTTTATTAAGTATGAATCCATATTCATTGCTCCGCGGCTAATAACCATTGCGCGACTCAACGTACGACGGTGCCGCTCCATTACAGAATAGGTAGCAGTAGGTATGTCTCGCGTAGTTCCTGTTAAATATCCAAAATATTTGAATCAATTATTAAAAATATTTTCAACGGCATAATCTTTTCACTGCGTCTCAATTCGGTTTGCGCACAGGCAGCTCGACAGGATTCTAATAATTAATTCTAAATATTCATATTTGTGTCGATTTTAAACCTATTTGAGAAATTATTTCACAAACTCAAAACCATTGTATAAGATACAAAGAAAGTCCATATAAATAGTTAAGTAGGGTCAAGTTTTCATCATTATTAGACATTAGTTGAACTAATGATGAGGAGCAGTGATTAGATATTGTGTTGTGGCACGTGTTGTTGCAGGCGATCCGTAACTTCGCGAAGAGCGTGGAGTGCGCGCTGTCGGCGGGCTCGGCGGGCGCGCCGGTGGCGGCCACGCGCGCCGCCGCCGCCGCGGGCGCCGCGCTGGCCGGGGCGCTGCGCCGCTACACCTCGCTCAACCATCTCGCGCAGGCAGCGCGTGCCGTGCTCACCAACACGCACCAGATACAGCAGGTGCTCACATCACATAATACAATACTAACTCAACCACTGTACTGTTTTTCAAATAATCCTTGTAGTGATTGCGTAGTACAGACTGTAAAAATACAATAGCAAACCAAAAAAACGGAATGACGTGATCACGTCAGGTGACACGCTATAGTTTTAGAAATCTAGATTCATGGCAACTTAGGAAAAGCTAGATCCACAGGCTATTAGGAATATCCAGCTAACTTAGGAACGGTGGAGTTTTGTTGAATTACGAGGTAACTTCGACCTTTTGTTTGTAAACAAAGCCAAAATAAGTTGAAATGATTAATTGTCGTCGACAAGGCAAATGTTCTTCAATTTTGTCATGGTGTATTGATAGTTTTAAGAAGACCCTTGTCATCCGTCCGCCAGTAGGGCTGGAATTGTAAACAGAAGGGATCAACCAAAATTAGGCAATAAATGGAATGGAAAAATGTAAACATTGATGTAAGATTTCACGCTATTCTATGAGATTTATAAAATAGCCTACCCATATTATAAAACTTGCTCTTTCGATCTAGGTACTTGTAATTAATATTTAAATTAACCAAAATTCGGACACGCGATAGAAATTATTTCGAGGTTAAACGAAGAAACGAGACGCACATAGGATGAAGGGAGAACGAGCGATCGCGTGATGTTGCCATGACGCGCTCCCTGCGTTCCGCAAAAGGGCGATATAAAAGCTGCAACGCGACCTTGAGAATCTCTCCGACTCCCCTCTCTCCTGGCGACGGCCCAAGCCTCTCCTTGCGGCGAAGCGGCGAAAGGCAAACAGCATTAGTCCGTTCGAAAAAAAAACGAGCTCGAGAGAGACAGTTCTTACCACCGAGAGAAACAGTTCTGACCATCAAAGGCGAGACTACGCCGAAACAGTTTTTTTTTCATCACAAGCAAATGGCGGACGGGTTATGGAAATAAGAGTTCGCCAACTAGCCATGCTAACAGGAAGAGGAAAGCAAACGGAAAGAGAAAACGAGATGACATAAACAGTTATAGGCCTGTCTCAATTATACAAGTCAAGTCAAGTCAAAATCATTTATTCAATTTAGGCATCAAAGACGCACTTATGAAACGTCAACGTCAACTTTTCATTATAATGTACTTTAAAGACTCTACCGCCGCGTTCCAAAATATATAGAACCCACCGAGAAGAAGCGGCAAGAAACTCGGGGCATTTCTTTTTATATGGATGTTTACAATGTTTCTACTTAGGTACTACAAATATTACATTTTATGGGTGGCAGAGAGACAGCTTGCCAGAAGTGGAGTATTCCAAGCATCTTTATCTTCTATATAATGTCGAACTTTATAGTAAGCTTTTTTTATTAAAACGTTTTTTACAGTCAACTTGAATTTGCCCTCTGTGAGCTCAGTTATGTGCTTTGGGATTTTATTGTAAAAACGCACACAATTTCCTAGGAATTACTTATTAGTCTTCGCAAGTCTAAAACTAGGTACAGCTATCCTATTTGTATTTCTGGTATTAAAAGTGTGGTGATCACTATTTAACTTATATTTATGTAAATTTTTACGATTTTTATTTATGTAAATTATATAAGGAAGGCAACGTTAATACCTGCAGCCGCTAACATTTTCGAGAACGGCCTCAACTCTCGTCTTATAATAGCTGGTTCACCTGGGTTCAACCACAGTGTCGAGCATTTCCAATAGTGTACAGGGTCCATTTTTCATCACAAGTAACGATACCATGCAAAATTCTCGAGCTTTTTCAATTATTCAATTTATTCAAGTGAATTGTTTTGTTACTGACACCGAAGCTTACCGTCAACTCTGACGTGGTTTGCGTTGGATCTGCTTCCAACGATCACCTTTAATTCTTCGTTGTTAACGGGATCAAGTACGTTTACAAATTCAAATTCAAATACAAATGTATTTATTTACCAGAATATGAGTGAAAACTGAAGTTGTTAAAAAAGTAGGTAAAAAGTACTTCACATTCCACCATTCAGGTATGTAAACATCATTATTATATATACCACTAATAAAAATGACAACAGGCCATACCGTCTAATACACTTTGAATACCTACACTACAACATTTAAACTAGAAACAACACACAAACAACATTATAATTAAGCATGACGCCGAAAAGTTATCACAGATTACATTAACACAATTAAGATACAAATAATTGTTATTACGACATTGTTGCATGCCAAGTTATGCGTAGAATGCAAATGTTGCCATTAAATTTTATGTAATAGTACAATTTTTAAAGAAAAGAAAAAAATAAACAATTATAGGAACTTGTCACTCAAATATTCATTGATATTATAATAACTTTTATTTACGAGGAAAGAAAATAAAATTTATTAAATAAATTGACGCACTGTACTTCCATAATTGATTTTGGTAAGTGATTGTATAATCTGGGAACTTACATACTAAACACACTTTTGTGGAATAATGCAGTTTTATGAGTAGGTATTAACACTTTAGTTTTGTGGCGTTTGCTTTGTAGAAATGTAAACATGTTTAAATTATTTCTTGTAAAAAATATATATTCATATAGGTAAAGGGACGGGAATGTCAAAATGTCTAATTTTTAAAAATGAGGTATACAAGAGTCTGTTTTTAGTGACATACGAATCTCAAAAATTTTTTTGGCTTTTAAATATGTTTTCTCTTACCGTTGAAGTTCCGTTCCGGTTGAGGTCACAAACGCATGGTAAGATGTTAGAACCGCTGATTGGCACACAATTTTAGATAACATGTAAAGTGCATATGAATAGCTACTTAATCTAGTGCAAAGTTTTTCTGCGTGCGAGTTCCTGAGAGCGTGAGAAGTCCTAAGACCGTTACCGTGATGCCTTGAATTTGTTTGTTAGAATTGTGAATATCAAATGTCAATTTATTGTTATTAAATTTCATAATATTAGTCTTATCTAGATTAATTACAAGATTATTTTTTGTCACCCAATTGATTATATTAGTAAATGCAGCGTTGACCTTTGGCTGAAGAGAGTTTTGATTATCACCTACAAAAATTACAGTACTCACATTAGCAAAGAGGACCATGGGAAGATCAATAGCGTCATTTCTGCAGCGGACGAATAATATCTTTCAGTTTTTGATTGCAAACACAATTTAGTAATCTGACAAATTAGAAATCTATTATTTAGGTACGATTAGATTAGATTTAAAGCATTACCTCTCACTCCATAAGTTTCAAGTTTATTTATTAGCAAGCTATGATCAACGTGGTCGAATGCCTTAGATCCATATACATTGAGCATACAGGTAAACTCTTGTCACAACTGGACATTACCGTCTTAAGAAAGTTATAAATAGCCAAGTTTATAGATCTGTTTTTTCGAAAACCTACTTATTCATCTACTAAAATTCCATATTTTTCAAAATAAGAGTACAAATTCTCATGAATAAATTTTTCAATTATTTTTGAAATCACCGGGACCAAAGCAATAGGCCTGTAGTTGTTCATATGGTATCTGTCCAATTTTATGTAAAGGGGCTTAATAATTGTTTATTTTAACTTGTCAGGAAATATTCCACTATCTATACATAGGTTTATCAGATGACTAAGTATAGGCGATATAATGTGAGCCACGTATTTTATGACCCTTGTGTTCACTTCATCATATCCCGTACTGTTAGTATTCTTTAGAGCTTGTATAGTACGGCCGACGGATCAATGCCGTTCTGAAGTAGCGTGTAGATGGCTGCGCACTTAGGGCACACCATCGTATTTAGGGTCTTAACCGAGGCAAGCGGCGGGGCGCGGGGCGGGCTAGTGATGTGGCCCCTTTTTGCAAGGTGCTATTGATTTAAATCGACATTTATTGATCGATAATCACTCGATTATCTAATTATTAAAAATGTAACTTTTCAAATTATAATATGTAGCAACGTTAATATGTAGGATTGCCATATTTGCCAGGACCATTTAGGACTGCCAGTAAATAAGAATTATTAAATTAATATATAATATTCTTGTGTATTTTAAAGAGTTTTGTCCATTTGTGTTTTTTAGCGGAGCGCAGCTAGTATCTTACATAGATAAGAGACTATTGTCTCATCTAAATGTCTACAGGTAACAAATATGTACTACATCTACACACAAACAAACATTCTCAGTTATGATTTTAGGTAAAGTAACATAGGAAAGAAAGCAAATAATTTATGATGTAGAATCTAAAAATACCAAGTAATTAATCAGGTATGTTATTGTATCTCTGTTAGATATCCTTTCATATAAAAAACATAAATCTTAAACGCAACTATACTATCTATTGGACTTAATAACATGTAGCATTAAATTAGAACTATTGACCGAGCTAGTGCGAAGCACGAACGAAACGTCTCTCCAATAACTTGGACAAAATTGCTTTCATATGTCTGTCTGTCCGAAGGTCCGCAAGTTCACATCTACATACAGGTCGCATTTCTCAACCGATTCTCGTGAAATTTTATGAGCAGGTTCAATAATTTTATATTTTTTTTTGTTGATTCAGTACATGGAAAATTTCCAACATAGGTATAATTATTTCATAGTTTTTAAGTATCCTAAAACAAACTAGATCAATGGCTCCATAAAAACACTATAAAGACTTGCAGACCAAGCAAGGTTTTAAGGATTGTTAAAAGGATTTTGTTTTGAGTCCGCGGTGAACATTTATTCAGTTCAAGCTGTGCAAAGACATAATCGCAAAGTCGACTGCTTACAGAGCCACTAGTAAATATCACACAATAAATAAGTATCAAAATTTTCTACATCGAAATCACTAGTCGATTGATGAGACACTAGAATCGGACGAAAAACACTTATACCTCATCACTATTCGCATGGCCTGATGTTGAAAACGCCGATCATGTGTCTCAGTCACTCGTATACGTTTGGTGCATGATTATTACTCTTTCTCCCGGCCGGTACACTCTTTAACAGAAATATTCATTTTTCGGTTGATTTTGTGGATATTTTTGTTATTGATGTTTTCATATTTAAGTTTATAAAGTTTAGTTCGTATTATATTTCGGTTGTTGCTTTTGTTAAGTCTTATTTAGGTTTAGTACGCGGAATGCCACGGTGCAATGTAGTTTTACGCCGCCGCCGGGCAAGAAAAATAATACGTGCTTAAAAAATAAACACATTAAGTTACTAACGTGAGAGTTATACAAAACGGTATGGTGTAATCCAAACGCACCGTTCGTTACATCCTAAGAGTAGCTAAAAAGTGCAAGTTTGTCTCATTTTTCGTACTCCGGGCAAGATAAAACTCCGTTCAAAACCTGTTACAGGCATGATAAACTTTGATAAAAATGTAGTTAAACGCATCATACATAACCTCTATAAAACCGAAAAGGAAATTCAATCACATAAATGGTCGAAATTAAGAAACATATAAAAACTTTCAAGGAGATCGTAGTCGTTTAGCCACAATAACAGAATAATTAAATTTTCATTAGGTCAAATCAGAACTCAACAAATTCTAATTGAAAAGAGCAATAATATTTGAAAAATAGGTAAAACTTAATTGACAAATAAAAATAATCTTAGATATGAAGTTAGGCTCTATATATGAAACCAATTATAATTAAAATAGTTTACGCATTATACATAAATGTTATGTTTCATATTATTTTGTTAAATATTGATGGAGCAAAATAGTTACGACTGGGCTATTCAAGCGGATTTAGAACAGGTATAGTTAGTAATTATTTATTCTCAATTTTACTGAAGAATAATAATATATTACAAAAAACCTGTCATTTTAAACTTAAAATTAGTGCTCGATATCTCGTTTCGGTGAACAAATGTTTTCACACAACTGTACATGCGCGAACAGTCTTCGTGCCTACCTTCCGAGCGGCATTGATCCGTCGGTAGTACTGTATTATACGTAGAACATCATCCGAACAAGATGGACTCATATACATAGTTTGGTTTTTTTATGTTTTATCGTATTAGAGTAGTTACTAGCAGTAGAAGACAGAACTTGAGTGATATAAAAATCATTAAAAGCTTGGGCTATTTTATAAGGATTAGTGAAAATGCTATCATTAGTTCTGATTTGGTCAATATCAATCTTAGGGCTGTTATTTCTTGATTTGTTTATTATATTTCAAGTAGCGTTTGACTTGTGAGTAGCCATTTTAATTGTGTAACTGTTTCATGGCTTTTCTGTTAACCTTACAATTCTTTTTAACCGTTTTGTGTATGCTTTGAAAAAGGTATAGTTTTTTAAGGTTCGGCTATTTCTGTATGTCCATGACATTTGTCTTTTTCTCCGGGTGCATAGTTTTATTCCTTCAGATATCCATTAAGACCTTTTATGTACTGTATTTTTGATTCTTATCGTAGGAAAACAAATATCATATAATAATGTAAAGAAATCATGAAAGTTATTAAAGGCTGCATTTGTGTCTTTGCTATTAAATACTGCATCAAATCGCTATCTTCCTAAATGGTCTTTAAATTTTATTAAGTTTTCTTTACTATAATTACGTCGAAAAGTATACCAATGTTTAAAATAATAATATTCCTTGACAGGACTTTTAAAGTATTGAGCTGTGTGATCAGACAAGGCCAGTTCTAATACTTCACATTTCATCACTTTTTAGTCCATCGTCACTGCATTCGTCTCGGAAACCATTGAGAATCTGCTCATTACCCTTGTCTCTTAAATACGGTAGCATTGTATATATTTCTGTAAAATAACACACCAAATACGTAATAAACAAATATTACCCAAACGTTTGATTTAGTACTGGTGGGGCCCTGCCCAACACAATAGTTTCATAATAAAAAGTCGTCACTAAATTATTCCACTTAGCAATAAGTAGCTAAATATAATATACGGTTACATAAAGTTTCAGTTTATGGAAATTACTTTTACAATGTGCAAAACACATTACTTTACTTATTTAATCAAGAACAATACCACTTTTTTGGTGCATAACAACTATTGCTTGCTTGTGAATGTATCTGTGACCGTAACATTTTACTCCACAGATGGTGTCGGACCTGAATCGCGTGGACTTCCGCGTAGTCCGCGAGCAGGCGGCCTGGGCCTGCGCCTGCGCATCGCAAGCCAACGCGCTCAAACTGGAGGCTGATTTCAAGGTAATCTAATAAAATTAAATAATGGTTTTATTGAACCAAAATACATAAATGTACAGCACCTAGATAGCTAGTAATTATATACATCATAGTTTAGATCCAACCAAAGGCTTGGCTAGTTCCTAATTTCTCATTGTTTTTTCTTAAGTCGTAACTTTAGGAATAACATCTATTGCCTATTAAGTATTTAGCTAAGACTTACCCTACTACTCTAATTAGCGATGTGTTTCACTGTACTTGACAATCATTGATGCTTTAAAATGTTAAGGCGTTAATGAATAAATGAAAAGAATGTTAATGAATAACTTTCAGAATCTGATTCTGGGCGGTAGTCGACAGTAGCTTCTCGAAATGGGGTTCGAGATATGACTGCGATTATTTTAAACGAGTAATTGATTTAGAAGATGTAGGAGATTGTAATAATATTTTTTGTTTTGAATAATGTCCTTCAAATAACGCGATACTAGCGTAATGCGCAACATTAGCTATGGGACGCGCCTTGTACAGAAAAGTGCAGAAAGAAAGTGGTTTAGAGTCTGGAGAAAAAAAAGTTTAAAAAAAAACAAGTAAACAAGGCGAACATGAAACGAACAGTTCGATACTAATCGAAGCTGCGTACCAAATGTTTTATGTGCATGTTGTGTTATATTTCTTCTTCCAATATATGTGGCCCAACCCAACTGTGATGTGTATGTTAGTATCCGAAATGAAGATCTCTACCGGAGGTCTATCATTTTTCTTTAGGAACCAATATTCTAGAATAACAATCAAAAATCAATATTTTTGAGTTATGGCAGTTTTAAGTATGACAGCTGTCATCCACAATGAAGATCTTTACCGAAGTCTATCATTTCGCTTTAGAAATATCAATAGTTTCAGAGTTATAGCAGTTTTAGACAGCTGTCCAACTTGAAACTACCCCTATTACTTAATAGAGCGAGCACCTGATTTGGCTGAAATAACCAGCATAAACTTACCTTGTGAACCGTAAAGATTTTAACTTATATAACTTATTAGATAGGCTAGTAAATACTGGAATATTTGCACTGTTTTGCACTTTTTCAACCCCCTTTCCCTGCTCGATGGCGTAAACGCACGATTGCGTTAACACACTGTTAGGCTAGTAGCATTCTTCATCTTTCAGAATATGTACTCCACATTGCACTGCACCCTTTGGTTCACGAGATATTAAGTTTTGAAAGGCGTCATAAAAAGCGTTTCACTCTCGTTTCTTTGAAAGCCACTCTAAAGAAGTTTTCTTTCAAATAATGTTTATATAGTTATCCGCACGAAGCATAGAGCAGTAAAAACTCATTTTTGGAGGCTATACAAAAAGTGTGTCCATCCGTTCCCCAGGCGACTCTATCGCGCGGCGCGACACTGGAGCAGTGGGCGGAGTGGCTGTCGGGGTGTGTGACCACCGCGCTCGGGCCGCACACGCGTCACGCCGACTTCGTGCCGCGCGCGCGCCGTCTGCTGCTAGACTGGTCGTTCTACTCCTCGCTCGTCATCCGCGAACTCACACTCAGGTACGGCACTGCTGCTCACACTTTATGGTAAGCCGGTCTATTTTAACCAATCTGCTGGGTGATTCTAACTCACACGGAAACGATTCGGAGACAGAAACCGCCTATCCGTCTCTGTCATCTACATTCAGGATGACGGATATGCCGTTTCAGTCTCCAGATCGTTTCCGAGTGAATTAGAATAACGGGCCTGGAGCTCCAAAGCAAACGTCTAAACGAACTTTACAAAATTCGCCCTTTAACGACTTTTGGTTTGTGTATTATCTACCAACAAAGAACAATTGATTATCTGTTCAGAGGTATATGGCGTCAATGTTTACAGTTCGGCCCAATGTTATAGTAGATTATGCACCGAGGGTGTAAGTAGTGTCTTACGTTACGGGCGGCATATTCAACCCTGAGTGTAACGGGGATTCTAGAGTTAATCCCTCCGCTCAGCGAGTGGATTTAAATTTAATTCCCGATGGAAGCGAGGGAGTTATGTAGAGCCCTGAGTGAAGCGAGGGGTTCAAGCCGCCCAAGACGAAGACAGGCTTTATTTAACGTCTCTTTAGGAACAGGATTTTAGTGAAGAATAACGTACCTAATGCAGTCAAAACTAACGTACATAAATGAAATTCTATGTTGTCTCAAAATGCCAATAAAAAAATGTTTTCAAGTTAAGCATATAAATGTGTTGGTATCGTTTAAATTCCTAGTGAGTGGCGGAGAATTATTCCAACTCTGCATAGCCACATAAAGGCATCCATCTCCATTCTCGATGCGATATCACGTACACTGCACCTTTGTCAAATATCAACTAAATAGATAAGAATTCCAGGCAGCGTTTGAAATTTAATAAAAGATTAGGCGTGTTAAAGCGTATATATGTGTTCAGCAGATCGGCAGCATCATTCGGATCATTCCATTTGCTGCGGCTCCTGTACGACGAGTTCGTGTCCTACCTCATCGAGCGGCGAGTCGCAGACCATCTCGACGCGCCGCCCATAGCCGTGATGCATCACACTGGTGTAAGTGTTGCTTGTATACGTGACTAGCGACCGCACGCGACGTCGTTCGGACCTTTACTCATCGAGCGGCGAGTCGCGGACCATATCTCTAAAACCCTCAAAATATAAGTATGTGTTACAATAAAGTAAAGTTTTAAAAATATACTATTTTTTGAAATCATATGCATTCCGCCTTTTTAGACTAAAAATAATCCTGAGTTCAAAGCATGGTTTAAACTTGGGACAACCCAGTATTCATTGTAGTCTTTGCTTGGGACTATCTTTAGTCCACTTTTTATAATGAGCCGGATTATGTTTTTTTGACGTCTCAAATGTGTGAACAACTGTACACCAAGACGGGGTAATTTAATCAACTCTGCCACTAATCAATATTACATTTTTATTTGGTATATTTCGGAATTGGTGCCGAATATTTAGGTAAATGAAAGCATCTTTCTCGTCGTATTTTATTTAACTGAGTACCTACACTTTTACATTACTATTTAAGTGTAGCTGTTTTAGACCACCATTGTGTTGAAATAAATGAAATGACGTCATGAAATTACATCTGTAATACTAAATGTGTCTCATTATGCAACAGTTGCATTATTGACAAGTCTCCAATACTGTTCAAATGTACCAACAATGGTATTCTTAGCAATTCGCTTGTTCAGAACTCCGACCTAAACTAGCGAGCTAAAATACATTTTTAGTCAATTATGGGAAGTTTTTATTCTATTCATGCTAAAGTTTAAATTCGTAAAACTTGCGACTGAAAGTTCTTATATTACATTTCTTTTCAATTGTGGGTATGTTTAGTGAAAATTCAGACGTCATGTAACCTCGTGCTCTCTAAACTGATATAAAACTACCTTCTAACCCCCAGTTTCGTGAAAGCTTTTCAAAGCCATGATTAGTTGACCAACTAAATAAATGGTCAATATGATTCTATGACGCGATATGTAACCAATTAGCGGCCAGTATTGCGTCTGTTAGCTGATCAAACTTGTCAAACGTTCCAGGTGTAACACGAATATGAATTTTAGTATATCAAATTTTAGTACAAACTGATGTAACTACATACAATTGAATAGGATAATCATATTTTTAGAATTCTCATTCTAAGTGTTATTTGGAATCGCGAATGTGGATTTTATAACATAATAAGAACTAGGTACCATAGTTTAGAGAAGTTTAGTTTAGTGTTCTGCAAAGCGAATTGCTACAAATGATGAGAATCTACGATGCACTATATATTCACTATTTGTCCGTCCACATCGAAGGACCTCATTAGGACCCCACTCTGTTGTTCCTAAGTTATGCAGGATATTAAACAAATGTGGAAAAGCAGTCGATATTTTTCAGCATATAGCAGTCGAAGTATTGCACTTGCCGACATTCAGAGGTACACCAAAAAAAATAGTCAACATTTTATCAATTGAACTTGTTTTCTCAGGACGAAGAAGAAACGGAGAGCTCCGAAGAAGTTCCTCGCCCTGAGGATGACGAGGACAACCCCGAGTGGGAGTGGGAAGACGAAGATGAGGAAGATGACGACATTCTGCCAGAGTTGAAAAAACCGAAGCTGGAGTAGACCATCCCCATCTGCACTAAATTCTACAATCCTTCAACAATAACTTGGGTGTTTGTTAGTGACACCTTTTCATAGAGACTTGTCACTCTATCGATCCAGTTTTCCTTACCACGGATATAAATTTCACATAACGTCCATCCAAATAGTGTCAAATATCTATCTTTATTAAAGTAAACCGACGATTGATAGGTTTTTGGCACCGGCTGTAAGACATTCCTAAGTAATTGATTGAGGATTCATGTCTTTAAGTGGGGGGTCATCACCGCAAAGTAACACAACGACGACTACCAACTTAACAGAGTTTAAACCGTACCAGCTGCGCGTTTAGTTAGATATTTCAAGTTAAATTATTTATTTATTGGACAATTCGTTTCAAGGCCCAAAGCTTGCCTTTATGTGCATTGAGTATTTTTTACGTAATCATCAAATAACTTATCTTCATTTGGTCACTGTAGCGTTTGGTCGCATTGTATAAAGTGTGTAAGTTTTGTAATACAAAAAATAGTGCTCAAAATGTACCTTTGCAGTTTAACAACCTGTGAAGTTTAGGTTTACACACGATAGTTGTAAGGAAGACCGTTGTTTCGATTGAATGTTGAACGCTCGCTCAGGAAGTGCTTTTCTGTACGCTTTTTTAACTTTTATACGAAACGAGGCTTTTTACGTCTTAAATTGAACTCTTAACTCGACGACATCTTAAACGACGGGCTGCTGCCGAGCCGGGTTTAGTGAGACCTTTGAACTTTGCATTGCCAAGTAAACTAGCTCGCGGGATGACGCGTCTTACGTCTGAGACGCATGAATTACTCCACCATCCGGCGTACATAATACATAGAAGATCAGCGTCTCGTACGCAGAGTTACTTTGCGTACGTAGCGTCCCTTTGCGTACGTAGCGTCACTTTGCGTACGCAACGTCACTTTCCGTACGCAACGTCACTTTGCGTACGTAGCGTCTCTCTGCGTACGTAGCGTCCCTCTGCGTACGTAGCGTCACTTTGCGTACGCAACGTCTCTTTAGCGTACGTAGCGTCCCTTTGCGTAAGTAGCGTCACTTTGCGTACGTAGCGTCACTTTGCGTACGTAGCGTCACTGCGTATGCAGCGTCACAGTCGTGCACACATACCAACAGTACAATTTAAGGATATTGTGAGGAACAAATAAAAATAAAATATTGCGACTTACGTTGGAAGAAAGAGTCTTAGAAGTCGTTTTTCTATCAACCTATTAAAGGTATACTAAGTATTCCATCCCACTCTAACAAAAGAGTTAGACTGAGATGTGATTTATGTTTAGGTTTATTTGTCAGTGTTTAGTGACAGCACACGTGTGTATCACGGCTTGCTGCTTTATACATTATGATGCGTGATTGGTATTTATTAATACTTGGAAAATGTAAATAGCATAAGTGTGGGTAGTTGTATGTTTATAGGAAAAAAACTATTGTATTATTTCGTACTTTGCAAACGGAATGAGCTTTGGGCTATACGAAAATTTTGTTAAGAACAAAAAACAGTAGCATACTATTATTTATGTAAGTCTGTAGATATGTAAATTTTAATTGTGATTGTAAAATACTCTTCAACTGTAAATATGTTAATTCCATTAACCTCCAGAACAAAACAAAACACAATTTCACTTCCATTTACACCAATACTAACACAGCGCGTAAACAAATTTGGCAAGCATTAATATAGTAGTATATTATTGGGCATTCTACCTCACTTGTTGTTCCTTCGGCGCACTTCATTCGCCTCCAACACTGAGGTAGAAAGCCCATTAATACACTAATGCTATTTGTTACTCGAAGAATGTTCTACCGCGATAAACAACTTTAGTAGTTTATCTTCATATAATATTTGTATTTAGTGTAAATATTTCTTCATTACATAATTATTACATATATATATATATAGGTATGTATATTAATCGCTAAGAAGACTAAACGTCTCACAGCTGTACGCACCGAATTTAAAACGTAGATTATAAGTTTTGTGAAGTAAATCATTGCTACGCGCTATTTGTACGTTTCGATTTGAAGTACGCTTGCGTCGGTTCGGATATCCGATGAAATTTACTTTTAGGGTAGTTGCGGGTTACGATATTTATTTGCTCATTTAGTGATTCATTGAAAAATCTGTTTCATCGTTCACCTTAACAGTAGAATTCTAATTTGCTATTATGACTAGGGTTCTTAGAGCCAGTTCAAATTAACGAGCTTTAACTTATTTTATAAACTGGCGATTAATTCTAGTCTTATAGAAACAAAGGAAAAATAACATTTGGCAAGTTCTCAATCGTCAGGGTTTAATCAAGGGGCTCTGGCGCTTCGCTGGACTAAGCTAAGCGCTAAGATTAGACCAGACCTATTTCCCTATAGATAGGAACTCATGCAGTAGCCAGCGGATCTGCTGTATCAACACGCATTGAAATAAAACCCTTGTAATACATCTGAACTTGACTATGATAAGTATATCTTTAGAAAAATGTTTAGAAGGAGAACATGTTTCAACACTTGTAATATTTCTGAATAAGCACTTGATAAGAGACTTTGCTTATTTAGAAATGCCCTTTTACGGAAATTATTATTACACGCTTTTTTCTATTTATTACATGTGTCTAGTACGATAGTTGTACTTGTAAATATTTGTCATTGTACATTTGTAATGTAATTTTAGTTCAGTTGTATCAATGAAAATTACAATGATGGTAACTTAAGTTACCTACTCGTAGAATTGCAAAATAATATTTTATTACGTCAAGAAGTTTTTCGTAGAGATTTAGTACGTATATCTAAATAATAGTTCTATAACTAATACTAAAAGACGGATTGTACAGCCAATATAAAGTTGGCGTTAACTTAATGGGTAAACTTTTTGTAGGCTTGTAGACTTATCTTCCCCACTAATTCTATTTTGTACAAATATTGTAGAACACGTTGGCTATATATAACTAAGTGTTTGTGTCCAATGTCCCCGACCACTCGTAGATGGTTTGGCGTATAGTAAATTATATTGTATTAGGAATTTACAAGAGAATGTTATAGCGTTTTTCTACATTTGATTGACACATTCGTAAGTTGAACACATTTTAAACAATTATTTGGTGTAGTTTGGAGTAGGTATGACTCGGCCTGTGGGCCTTACACGAATAACTGCGTAAGTGTAACGTAACGTGTCGTTCACGTGAAACAGTACAAACTATCATTTATCTAGGACATATGTGACACAGATAACTCATAGTTTGTACGCCGAAGCGTGACATGTTGACACTTGCGATACGAATACCTTTTCGCAAATTGTGCTAGCTCCTCTTAGTGACTTCTAAAAGGAGCACTTGTGTTTCCGATCGCGTACATTATATCGCATATACATTGTTGAAGGCGGTGGCGTAGTGGTAAGAACTCTTTCCACGCTGGAGGCCTAAGTCCCTCGACTCCGTTTATCAACGTAAGTTAAAATCGGTCAAATAATTTAAATACGTTTACAAAAACATATGCTCCATCTTTTTTCGAAATATTTCTGGCTATTAAAATAATATACGAGTGGTCTCTGTATATAACTCGGCTTCATAACAGCCTACATACATTTATTTCACGGTATATTCGTCTTGTAATCTAGTATCTAGGGATGTTTTCATCTTGTGATAAGCTCATAGTGTAATCATTGTTGAGCTTACCATATTCCATTTGAAAGAACCAAAGTTCTTTGGCACCTGAAATACAGTTCAGTGGATATTTAGCAAAGCGCACAGTTTACCAAAGAAACATTTTAATGATTTGCTCATTTAATATATTAAAATATCATATCTGTTGTTAACTAAGGTTGCGAGTATATACTTATACAGCATCGGTAGTATTTACTTAGATTTTCCACTTATATTAGACTTTTAGATCTCACACGTGTAGTTAATTGGTTTGCTCCCATCAGAGGTCTCATTTTAGCAGCTGTTTGCTTTAGAAGAAATGTATTAGTATACGCTACTGGTTTCCTACCAACACTTGTGTATCGACGTACAGAACAAGATAGCAGGTTGTTCCAGAAGAAAATATAGATAACTGGTTTTTAGTATACTGTTATATCTGCTACGAAATAAATTGTGTTTTTTATTGATTAGAATTTGCTTATAGATATCCAATCTAAAAGCCTTCGCGTCTAAGATTCTTTTTCATCTTCGTAGTTCATTGGCTACGAACTATTTTCACAGGTGTAATAATACAATCATAATAGAAACGCAATTTTTATAAACCATTGTATTTTCTCCTAACCATTAATCCATCTGTTTTCGTGGGGAAACAAAAGTCTTGATACGAAACCCGTTGAGTAGCTACTAAAGATTTTATTCTCTCGAGACAAACAGTTGCCAAACTCAGTTTCTTGGAACCAACCAATTCATCTTTGTATATTTCAGTGTCTATTTACGACAGCCAATAATGTGTAGTATTGATGGTCTTGATGATGCTGATATATTTTTTTACGCTGGAGAGAGGACTCGAAATAAGAACTAGGCATTAGAATATTTATGGAATGAGGACCACATTTGGTATTAATTGACCGCGATTGTACATAATCATCAGTTACGATTCTATATAGGGTAGGTATAGATGTTTAACTTTATTTGGTGTTGTAAAATGTATGGGTTACTGTACGTTAGGTACTAAAAAGAGTTTCGAACCCAGAGCCTTGTTCCACTCGTTAAATTAGCTAAAAACTTTCAAAACGGATTCCTTCGATCTCGTTACATTTGGCTTAAAAAAAAATAACATTTTCAAGGAGCTGTAATTTTTTGATCTGAAACAGTTCCGAACTTTGTCATGATCATATATATTCCAATAAAACGAAGTTGTGAGTGAAAATAATAGAACTAACCAGATGGAAGAGTGAAGACGCCTTATGTATGAGCTGGCCTATCTTTTATATATGTAATCATATACCAAAAGTAAGTGTACGTAAATCCTTGATTAAATTTAGCTCCTAAATACGTAATATAATGTTATTAAAAATATAAGGTTAATCATATTCATCAAGTCCAATATCAATGTTGTGTTTAATGTTAGGTAGGTAGTATACGATAATATGTATTTTATATGTTGACAGGAAGAAGGGAATACCGTATATATAATATCCGGTTACGATTATATACTAATTGTATTGTTTGTATATATTCCGCACAGTTTTCTCCAAAAATAATTCATAGATTCTAGAATAAATACTTACTAGAAGTACCATACGAGTGTTTATGTAGCAGCTTCAAATTTGGGAACTATTCGGAAACATTTTTACTGGTTTATCTTTAACATAGGAAAACAGCTTTGTACGTAAGTCGATCCCGAATAATCCCGATCTCTATATTGTATATTGTGCAGTAGAGGCTAGATTTGATTCTATTAAAGTCACGTATTTTTATCTACTGATACATATTTTTCTAGCTTGTTTTTCGGTAAAACAATCACATTGGCGCCTTAATCGTTGCCTTGTAACTCAGATTTTTACGGTATATTGTAAATTTGAAAAGGTTGTGTTTCAGATTAATCACTTGTGATTAATTTAAATCTAACATTATAGAAATACCACAAGTATATTGAATTCGGACCATTGTTCTCACTGTTAAAGACTTCCGACCTGCGACAAGGGATACATCACTACTACTGATGCACACTATAAATACCTTAAATACTTGTCATATGAATTCATGTACATATCGTACACACGATTTGACGTGATTCATATATGTGTCCGAAATAAACTGATAAATAAAATTTTATAAAGTTGGTCAAATATTGGTGGTATAGGTACGTCCTGATTTAAAATCGTGTTTTCGTCCATTAGATGGTACCTATACTCTGTTACCTTTCTCCAGTATTATTTAAAATAATATGCATAATATAAGCATACTTACTATTTATTAAAATTCGACAATAGTTCATTGGGATGATATATTTTATTTAATTAATATTATAAATCCCACAGTGGGCTCACTAGTGCCTACGAGACAATTTTGAATTTATAAAACTAAGTCACAATTATCAAAATGCCTTTCGTATACACGTAAAATTTGTATTCTATTATCTATAATCATATTTTTTGCGTCATTAATATTCCGAGGAATTGTGCATTATAATAAAATTAATAGTTATAAGAGATAAATGTTGTGTTACTGCGAAAATTACCGTTCCTGTTCAGATTGTGAAGAGGAGAGTTAATTTGCGCAAAGTGGATGTTTCCTATATGTAAAGAGGATTATTGTGTAATCGATTAGAGGTTAAGATGAATGTGTAGTGTCTTAATGTTAACAGGCGAACGAACTGTAGTTAAATGGCCGCTTGTCGATGTTTACATGTTCTGGTTGTGTCCGATGTGCACTTAATGGAACGGTTATTCTTGAGAATTAGATTCAAATTCAAGTGACTAATTTTGTCTCTTAAATTTAACGAGCTCATGTCTGCAGGAACTCGATAAATCGTTTGGGAAATAGGACCAATGGTCTCTGACGCCGTTGAATGTTGATGATTCTGAAGGTCTGAAATACGGACTAACGACACAATTTAAACATTATTGTGTCACACAATCAACCTTCAATTTTACACGTTTATGACATATTGGTAGCAATTTTCTGTGCAGAATACCCAACTAATATTTTCAAAACTACGGTAGTTCTTATAGTTTTTATACTAAAATCCATATTCGTGTAACACCTGGTAGGTCTACCATGAGTTTACAACATTGACACCAATCGATGCTCGGTATCGACTGCCGCGAAAAATAGTATGCAAAAAGAACAGTGCCACCTCACGGTTAATTGCATAACTAAAATTGACAGCGAGTACGCCAATCACAAGCTTAATAGGTAGACGAGATCGAGTATCGACTATAGATGACATTTATGTTGCCAACCCATGGTAGAGCTACTGGAACGCTGGAACGTTTGACGTTTGATCAGCTAACAGACGAAATACTGACCGCTGATTGGTTACATATCGCGTCATAGAATCATATTGACCATTTATAGTTGGTCAACTAATCATGGCTTTGAAAAGCTTTCACGAAACTGGGGGTTAGAAGGTAGTTTTATATCAGTTTAGAGAGCACGAGGTTACATGACGTCTGAATTTGCGCTAAACATACCCACAATTGAACAGAAACGGCAAATGTACAAATTGTCATTCGCAAGCGACAAAGTACTTTAGCGTGAGGAGAATAAGAACTATCCATAATTTATTAAGAATAGATTTTAGTTCGCTAGTTTAGTTTGGTGTTCTGAACAAGCCAATTGCTATCATTGTATACTAATCTCTATTTAAACCCTAAAACATATTTTGGGAAAGTCGAGTTTTACTGTTATGAGGAAATTAATATATTATGCCTTAAGGTTTCTTTTCCAACTGTCACCACACAGTGCTTTTCATTGATATTGTATAAAAATTAATTGTTCAATCGAACAATGACTTTGGATGTATATTTTAATTTTATATCATATCGTGTTGACTCCCATAAGTATACAAATGAGGACGTCTGTGTAACTGTACGGTGTCCTTTAGCTACAGTAGTGAGTGTGGCACACGACGAGCTTATTTTGTAAACTTTTGTAGAATAAGCGTAAACTCGTTTCATTCTTAAATGTTTAAATCTGTGCAACGAATTGCGGGACTACATTCCTGTTCGCTCGGAAAAAGCTCAAAGCTCCAATATTGGATTCTAGACTAGAAAACATATTCCTTTTATCAATATAAGGGCTATCAACACCCCTTCACATCCACAAAGAGATCGGCCTCTTTTATACAGGAGTGGACCACCAACATTTATATGGTTTGAAAACGCACTTGCGCTCGGTTTTATCCTACAAAGAGTCGAAAGACATTTATTTGCGGTAATCGATAGTGTAATAAATAGCAAGAAGTTATGTCTAGAACCTCTTATCTACAATTATTGTAGACACGAGGTTCTTGAAACCACATAAAATTAGCCACCAGCTCGCTTGCTGTGGTAGTTGCGCCTCGCTTACCACGCGTTGCAAGCAAGCAATCTGCGAGGTGTCGGCGCGCTGACTGCTAGCAGTCGCCTTAGTTTAGGGCGGTGTTGGAGCAGAGTCGTGTAAGTGGGCTAAGACCTTAATAGCTTTTAAACAAAATCAGTTCAGGTTTCCATTCGTCGTAGGCGCCGTGCTGAATCCTATATCCACTGAATAGATTCTTTGGACGGAGGACAGACTTAAGCTTTTCTGTGGTCACATCCTATCCATGTGAGCCTTGTAACAGAAAGTACGCCAACGATTTCGAATTTCATAGTGCATGACTTGCTGTGCTTACCGCTCTGCATCAGTAGGACTACTAGGTAACTAGTAGTACAAATGATACAAACTTGTATCTCCAGTACCTACTACCTGTTGAACTTCAACGTTTGAATATGTATTAAAAGCCGATCGAATGTGCTGTATATTTGTAGTAGGTAATACTAGAGATAGAGATTTGTATCATTCGTGCTACTCAGTAATAGCACCCAATGTTCTTTTACTGTAATTTTTTTACTGAAAAACTTTGTTTCTGCTTGTGAAATTTGTTTATTTAATCCATTAGAATTTATTCCATCAAGTTGTGACAATGATATCGGCCAAGTGGCCGCCGCCAGAGTCGATGACCATACGGGATCGTTTTATGGCATTTTCCATCACTCTTGCAGATTCTCACATTCTTGGCGAATATTCCTTAAGGGCTTCAAAAGTCTGAGGCTCGTTGACGTAAACCCGCGACTTCAAAAAACCCCTTAAAGTCTAGAACGGTTAAATCGGGTGATCCGCCCGGGCAGTGCAAATCACCAAAACGAGCGATATTAAGCGACCCCGGAAATGCTAATGAAACAATAATTATCCCACGTTCTTGCGCAGTAAACCGATGCATGGCTTGTCGATTTGTATTCTGCGTTTGTTTACTTCACAAGTGTCAAAACAGAATTGACATTTGGCGCCATTTGCACAGTTATAGGGTTTTCCAATACTGGGTGATTACTTTTGCCCAACCATGTACTACTGATACGGAGCGGTGCGTGTACTGAATTCTTTATAAATGGCGTTACAATAAAATTAACTCGGATGTATTTAATTTTGCAAGACTTGATTTTGTTTCACCATTATCCATTTCACCCCTTATCCCATGACGGCAGCCAGGAATGTGGTCCCACTGGGTAAGTAGCTCGTAAGGTTTATATGTACTTCATAGACGTGTACTAAGTGTTGACGGAAAGGTATGAGACATGATGTTCTGTAATGAAAGGATGGATTTATTGTCTGATAATAAAGCTAGTCATGTGTTTACATTGCTGTTTTATTAAACCTATGTATTTCTAAGTTCATATATACTACTATCTCAACTATAGTGGCTGTGGAACAACCTACGCATCAGGTATTAGTTGATTGCTCAGGGAGGTATACAAAGAATCTAGTTAGGTACTGTAGACGCAGTAACAGTAGGTAAGCAATACTTATTGTGGCAGTTCCTGTCTAAAACGCCGGTGTATATCAAGATATACACCGGCGTTAACCATCATTTGATCAGTTTTAATTCTCCAATACACGTGGGCTCTGCCACTATTGAATAAATACTACCGACATGTTTACATAATATGTTGATAAAAATAGAATCGTGCATCTAGTAGTAGCATAATCCTAGTATATTATTATGTTCCTTATCACTTTTACTGTAGATATGATGAATTGATTCAGTCAATCTTTCGTCTTTTCTTTATTTTCGACATTTTGTACTGACGATAGGTACGACCTTCAATGGTTCGAAATTACTAGTCGCCTAGCAAGCGTCTGAAATTCTGATTGCCACACCCGACGGCAGCGTGTGAAAGAGACAACAGTACATTTCTATACTAAGCATCTGTTCACGCGAAAGCGTGACGTAACCTCAAGGCGCGCACCCGCGCCCCCGCGTTCCCCCGCCGCTGTCCTGCAGCTGTCAGGCGACAAGCAAGCAGCGAAAGGAAGCGGAAACAGTCACCTTTTCGGCGCCGTCGCGTCCGCACTGCGTAATCGGGAACCGCCAATATCAGCCCCGCGTTTATGCGTCATAGCTAGCAGGAAACTGCGAAACTAGCATCGTAACGCGGCGTACGACGTGACGCTGTACGCGGCCGACGGCGTGTATAGGAGACCATGGCGACTTAGTTTCAGATTTCAATTAGCTGAAGATACATTGCGAGGTTAGGATAAATAATACAATAGATTTGTTCTCGTAATAAATATTATTTCAACAATCCGTTTAGACCTAGACAATATACAATCGAGGTGGGTCGAGCGACGAACACAAAATAATATTTACATACAGAGAAACTCTAACATTAGGGTTATGAACTGCACTGTTAAACGGACCACGCAGCCGCAATGTACAGTGCAAATCATACAAAAATATTTAAAATATCAACTTTCAAAATATGTGTACCCTTACTCCATATCTTGATCAACAAAATCCATGAGGAATTTCTTCAAAATTTAGGTCTAAAACTAATTACACACAATCTATGTAAAATACAAAAATAATATTAACTCGAGTATACAATATAGTAAATCATTTAGGTAAAATAGCAACAAATAGCTAGAGGCGTCCGTCGAGCTGCGGTCTACGCGACGCGGCGACGTCTAGGCAGTGGAGTAACAATTAAAAATATTATTTACAAAATGATATTATGAAAACATTAATCGTACAATTAATTAAGGTCGATTTAGATAACAATAATTGCCAAAACAAAAATATCCAACCATAATTTGGTTAAACTTTAAAAAGCGAATGAGAAGGTTAACACAATGCCCGAGGTAATCGGGTGCCTCGATTGGTTCCAACGTTTACCAATTTACAAACAATCCAATTTCTTTGGTTCGACAACTAGCTTACGAGGAGAGTCCCTCTAGTGCCCTGACCATTCGTTTCCGTCCGAAGAGCTAGGTTCCCACCACCCGCTAATCTATACTAATAAGGCGGTGCGATGTGTCTAGCGTACAACTAAGCTAATGAAATATATTTCTAAGTTGGAACCGACCGATCGGTGAGGCGTATATATGTGGTTAGGTATATACATAGAGGGCGTGGGTGTGGCGACATCAAATGGCGAGCGCGGCGGAGCGCTTGTCCCTATTCTTACTGCGCGCCACCGTGCGCGCCTTGCACGCCGCCGTGTTCTGCAGATGCTGAAACACGCGAATGGGGACCATAAGCGATACTGTTCAAAGTCAAAATCATTTATTCAATTTAGACATCAAAGACACACTTATGAACGTAAATTATTCATTAAAATGTACAAGACTTTTACCGCTGCGGTCTAAAATATATAGAGCCTCCCGAGAAGAAGCAGCAAGAAACTACATTTAATTCTTTTCATATAGTTTTTCACAATGTTTCTACTTAGAAAGAATCTCGGGGCCATTATTTTTATATCGATTTTTACAATGTTTCTACTATACTACTAATATGACATTTTATGGGTGGTAGATGACAACTTGCCAGGTGTGGAGCAGTTTTTATATTTTTCTTCTTAATAATGTGATTTTTTTACTAAAACATTTTTTACAGTCAATTTAAATTTTCCCTCTGTGAAAAACATCATTAATTATTCCTACTAATATAACGAAAGATTGTATGTATGGATGTATGTTTGTTACTTTTTCACGCTCAAACGGCGGGGCCATTTTGATGAAATTTAATATGGAGGTAGATGAGGCACTGGATTAACACATAGAATACTTTTCATCATCATTCATCACCACGCGGGTGAATTAGCCTAAAATTCTTGGGCACATCATAACCAAAATAACAAGATCTCAGCCTACCTCAAGAACGTAATGATCTAATGATGACTTCACTAAATTTCACTTTAATATCCGTTTGCGGAAACTTTTAATAGCTTTTAACTGTATACTGCTGAATGTTATGGAACACCTGTTATAAAGCTGTAGTTTTCCTAATAGTGTAAAAACAAAAATGCGTATGTATAATCTCTGAAACAGCTAAGGTAACAAACAGAGAGAGAACTCTCTGTTTGTTACCTTATTACGTCTAATCGGCTGAACGAATCGTAATCAAATTTGGCAAAGTATACAAATACCTACATCATATCCAGGGCGGGAAGCACAATGATATGATATTTTTTATCATCATCCATCACCGCGCCGGTGAAACAGCAGGGCGCAGCTAGTGTTCAATATTACGCTAATGATTATGACTATAAAATCTTCATAGGATTGGAGCGGTCTGTCTGCGTAAGTATGACCCAATTACCATATTTAAGATATTTTGTAATGTATTTGCAGTATTAGCATTGCTATGTCCTCGTTTCAAGGGCGCTGTGGTAAGCAAGTGTACGGGATACATTAAACCGTGCCTCGGCGTAACGAGGCAGTGCAGCCGCGTGCAAAAATGTAGTAAAAGCTTGGTTGTCAATGCTACTGGCGAGACGCTTATAAAATCACGTAAAAGTACACTTCAACATGAATATAACTATAACCAAAAGATCATCCTCGGATATAGAATATATGCCTGTGAACCAAAAATTAAAATTCAAAACGTTGGTCATATGGCAAATAGCGCGTGGAGTTGTCTTGTATTTTAAGGAAAGCCGCGAGTGTATAGTGTCGTGTGCAGGCGGATGTAGTGCAGTGTGCGGGCAGGGGTAGTGTAGTGTGCCGATAGGGGAAGTGCAGTGTGCGGGCAGGGCTGGTGTAGTGTGCGGGCAGGGGTAGTGTAGTGTGCCGATAGAGGAAGTGTAGTGTGCGCGCGGGTACTTAGTTATAAAAAGATTTATTGCCACAACATATTTAATTTAATAAACTAATGAAATGATTTGTGCAAAAACGATACACATTTGATTGATACTGCTTAAGTGTAGAACTTCAGATGCTTAGTAAAGCTGTAATATAGGCAACTGCGCTTTTGTGCATTGCAGGGTGCGGGTGGGTGTTGTGTAGTGTGCAGATAGGGGAAGTGTAGTGTGCAGACGGTTGTAGTGCAGTGTGTAGGCGGGGGTGGTGTAGTGTACAGTAGTACTGACCCGCTGTAGCTTGTTGAGCTTGTGCGGCGGCTGAGGGAGCACATTGGGCGCGTCGCCGAGCCCGAGCGCGGCCCGCAGCGGCGCAGCGGTGGGCGCCAGCGCCTGCAGCCCTCCCGCGAGCGCGCCGGCCAACGCGCCGTACGCAGCACACGAGCCCCAACTGTCGCACGTCACTGTCTCCGTGCCCACGCGGACGGTGAACGACGGCACCTCGTCTTCCTGGAATTGCACATTTGTAAACATTTCATTTTGTAAACTTGAACTGTTACAACACCTTACAGGTAGCGGCACGAAACTCTAGCGCTGACCGTTATTGCGCAGAAGTCAAAAATTAGGTATCACAGGGGGGCTAGAGGGACGAAATATGCGCAGTCGTATTCCGTCCCCCGCCCCGATGATCTCTCTCTCTCTCTGTCACATGTTTTTTTTTATAAGTAAATAGGCTTGCGTTTGACTACCATCACGCCTGATGTTAAGCGATGATGCGGTCTACGTTGGAGCACGCTTGCCTAGAAGGAACCGATTCACTCGTGATTTGAAGACACCCAGATTGTAACCTTCGGGGAACACCCATTCCGGCAGCGAATTCCACAGACTAGCAGTTCGCATAATAAATGTGGAATCAAAGCGCTTCGTAAAGGTTTTCGGAATATCAACCATAAAGCGGTGACGATTTTTTGTGCTCGCTCTGGCAGTCCGATAGAAACATGGGCAGGAGGGAATTAGATCGTGCAGATCCGATGCACACTCTCCGAAATGTATCTGATAAAAAACCGACAGACTAGCAACTTTACGTCGATGCTCAAGACTAAGAAGCTTAGCCAGAACTAAGGATTCATTGCTGATGAGCTTCCTGTTCCAATGTGCGCGACTGTACCCTTGCGCAGCTATCACTTCCACTTTTCGCTCAGCGCTACACTTACATGCCGCTACCTGCACGTGCCGAACTCCCGTGCGTTATTGTAAGGCACGGCTTGATAGCAGCACTCTGTTGGCAATACGTTGCGCTTAAATTATATAAATATATTTGGACAACCAGTTGCTAGAATTATTGAAAAATGTAAACTAATTTAAGATATAGTAACGATAGCATGCTGTTATTATTTTCTGCAAAGGATCAAGGTACTTTTATTTACATTTGTACACTAGTGAGCGCTTACTAGCTAAATCAATTAGTTCTGGGCTATACTTTAAGAACATCCTTTACCACGTTGTAGATGAACAACTACTTACTTTCGTTGAATTTTCTACGGTTCTGATTCGTGTCGAAGCTGTCCTCACCTCGAGACCTATCTGACCCATTCCCTCTGATTTTACGAATATTGATGTCCTTACTACCGGTCATTAGCCGTACGCTCACAGCCCTACCCGAACATGAAGTTTAGGATAGGCCCATCTCAGCCTTAAGGCGCTTTAGGCTCGTCCAGTTCCTTGCCCAACCATTCTGGTCACGATCCTACTTCTATTCCCTCCAATCCCGTTCCAAGTGGAGCCCCCCGTGTGTGGGCGAGCTCGTTCTCATCAAGGAGGATAACCTACCGCCCCTGCGCTAGGGATTGGGGCGCATCACCCAACTGTTACCTGTCAAGTACGGCGTGGTGCGCGTACTGGAACTGCGCACCAACCAGGGTCTCCTGAAGCGACCTTTATTCAAGGTGGCAAGGCTGCCGCTGGAATGAGCTCAACACAAACATCCTTTCTTTTCGGCCCCCGCAAGATGTGTGCGCCACAGTGGAATAGCGCAACGGTTGTTTACGATTTCGTCTCTCACGCTTTATATTAACGGCGACTCGTTTCGCCGCGTTCAGTCGCCCGCGCACCGCCACGCATCTCGCCACACCGTTCCCGAGCAAATCGAGCGCGCGATCGAATCCACGTCATACCGCGAGTGTAGGGAGACAAACATAAAACTCCAGTGCACTGGGAGTGGACTTAAAACCTGCGATACTTACCGGCTCGTCACCGCAACGCTATCCACGAGACGGGATCGCGTCACGCGCATACGCGCCCGGAGTCCAGCCGCCACACATCATCATCTCGGTGAGTCATTCCTTTCACTTGTACACCCTCCTAGTAGTAATGTAATTCCCTACGAGATATAGTACCGATCTACTTTGAGGTACTACATCCTTAGAACAGATCCTTAGCAGTTGCGATGAGAGCGATGAAAATCTTCAAACCTTGTATCATATGTGGGGTTTCAGTACATGCGAATGTTGACGTACCTCGAAGTACTTGAGTATGTCGCGGAAGGTGGCGCGCTGCAGCTTGCGGTCCCGCTTAGCGCGGAACTTGTTGGAGTCCCGCGCCAGCTGCTCCAGCCGCGGCAGCACCACCTCTATCGCGGCGGACAGCTCCGGCTGCTCCGACTCCTCCGTCACGCGCTCGTACGCGATCGCGAGCGCGCCTCCCGCCGCCATACGGACCTGCCAACAACACATAAACTCTTACTGTTTACATTTAAAATAAACAAGTTTTTAGGAAATAATGTACGGTAAATGATGCTCTCGGCGAGTCTAGGGCGCGCATGAAAACAAACCGCCTCTCTGCTACCGGCGGTCGGCCGTGAGCGGGTCAGACTGCATGCGAGCGCCTCACACAATGGGCGCGTGGAACTTTCCGCGAATTGAATCAGCGTGCGGCGTGAAAGGCGAAGACTCCATTTTCTGGACCGCCCCGAATTTGGCTAATGTTGTTTGTGTATCGCGGAATGTTAAAAGCGCTAATCGTGATGAGCTGTTAACGTTAAGTGCCTTGCGATATATGACAGTGAGAACTATATTACTGGGTAACATCATCATCATCATCATCATCATCAGCCCATTATGTTCCCACGGCTGGGACACGAGCCTTCATGTCAGAGAGAGGGCACTGGGTATACAGGTGGAATGGTATATATTTAGAACGGTCAGTATAGAACCTATACTATAGGTAAGTCTGAAACTATAAGACATACAGAGATCTCTTCTTAGAAACCATGTTATCAAGTTTGTAACAAGAAACACGGTATTCATAGGTTTAAAAAAACTTATATTTAACTATTTTTTTTTTCCCACTGTGGCAACACTGGGGCTAACAGCTGATTTGAATTTGTTATTACTATTTTATTGTTAAAATATATTTATAATTTATTTCTGGATCTAAAAACCAATTGGTCATTAAGTAAAATAAGTGTTATTATGAAATAAGTGTTATACTCAACGTTTTTGTGCATAATTTCTATACAAAACGAAATTCGAAAAGTGATAGTGACAGTTCTACTCGAGTAACCGGCATAATTTAGAAAAAACTGTAAACGTTTAGGTGTTATTTACGTGTTGTTCTGTCGTGTACAGGTATGTTATTTTAACTTTGTTTATCATACTTTATTTACCGTCTGAATACAATATAATTAGAAACCTACATAGAATTCGGACATAACCTAACATACCTGTTTACAACAAGCTACACGACTTTACCTGGTTTCCTTATTTTATTATCTTCACACAACTCAGATTAGTAGGTACTTATTATATATTAGATTAAAATGATGACTCGCAGTGCTTTGGCTCGCCAGGAGGCGTCCAAACTCCAAATGGCTTTGAGGGAATTGCAATCTGCGAAAAAGTTGTGTGATGAAATGAATAAGGAACGAGATGATAATGAACGGGAACTTCTTGAATTAATAAGTAGAAATAAGACCCAAAAAATTGAAATGGCTGAGTTACACACTCAACTGTTGGTTGTAACTGATGCTCGGGACAGGCTCCAGCTTGTTGTGGACGGGTTCAAAAACTGTAGCTTAGAGTATGAAAACGCTCTCACTCGAATTAATTCACTAGAACATCAGCTACAGGAGGCATATACTATTATCAATAACATTGAGACAGCTAAACTTAACATCACTGCCTCTTTGAACCAAAGTTTATTTGACGAGTTGGTATGCAGTGCCCCGAGCATGGTTTCTGCTGCAGTTAATACTAAACCAATGGATACAATTGACCTAACCAATGACAGTGTAGTAACACCTAGCACTATCCCGAAGTCTAACTGCAGCAAAAACAAACTAAAAAAATATGTAAAAATTAACAATTATATTAAAAAAACTCAAAAACTTGTAAAAAAACACAAATTTTTCATCAAAAATGTTAAATTAAATGGAGAGCGTCTTCGTCTGTTAGATACGTTGGAAATGTATGCTTCTAAATTAGAAAATAATACATTGCAATATGAAAGTGACACACATAACTTGAAATGTGAGATTGACTCTCTAGAGGAAAAGTTAAAATCAATTAAAAATAAGTATGAACGCTCAGAAAAACAGCTAAAAGAGTACATATTGGCAATGAATGAGATGATTAAATGTCATTCTACTGGCAATCCTGTATACAATGATAACATAAAGAACCGATTATCGCTGGATCATTCATTGCCATCATGTAGTTCTAAAATAGTGCGAACATGTAAAAATGTATGTCAAGATACAACTTTAACAAGTAGTTCCCAAAATACAAATAGTATACCATCAACTATAGACAAACCAAAAATTGTAATATTTAGTGATGAAATTGGCAAAGACATGGGTCACTTATTGTCAAATACATCCAAGGGACATAATGTAATAAATTACTGTACACCTGGTCTATCATATCAGGAAATTATGAATAGAATTTTTACTTATAGCTTTAGCCCCAACACAACATTATTAATTTTAATAGGAAATAGGGGGAATGTAAACAAAAAACAAATAATTGATTTCAACAACCGTCTATCTAATCTTACAGTAGATAATGTCATAATGTTTACATTTCCCTATAGTAATAGTTTGCCACAGGTGGAAAATGATATTAGATATAAGCTTAATTTGACATTATACACTATATGTAATAATAATTTTAATGGAGATAAATTTAATTTAATTGACATTAATAATTATATAAAAAAATTCTTCTTGACAAAAGATAATTACTATCTTTCTAATTATTATAAAAGACAGATAGCTGTGTCGCTATCATATTTATTTGATATTACAGCCAAAAATTTGGCTAACAAGGTTGCTTCTATTGAGCAATCCAATTGTATTGACAATGCTTCTATTGAGCAATTTGACATTTTTAATTCAGCCAATTGCTTGGCTACTAATGACATTGTACATAATTTAAATTAGTGCCTAAGACAATAGAGACAACCTCTTGCATTAAATCAATCAATATTGTTCATCAGAACATTCAAGGTATGATGGGCAAAGAGTTGGAACTGGAATTGTTTATAGATGATAGCAAAATAGATATTCTTTGTATTACTGAACACTGGCTTAAAAAGAACCAACTCTTATTTAATTTTAATAATCATCTAGTTGCTAGCTCCTTCAACAGAGAAAAATCTATACGTGGTGGCTCTTTAATTATTACAAATAAAAATATAAAACTCAAAGAACGAAAAGACATTGTGAGCCTATCTGTTGAACGAGTAATAGAAATGTCCTGTATTGAGTTTGAGCAGTTCCTTGTTCTATGTGTATACAGACCTCCATGCTCACCATATGATGATTTTGAAAAGTGCATGGAGGAAACATTAATTAAGCTTTCTAATACAAATAAATCAATGATTATCTGTGGAGACTTTAATATTAATTTGCTAGAAAATAATCAGACAGTGGATAAATTTTTGTTACTGTTTAAATCTTATAATATGTACAATATTTTCTTGGAACCAACTAGGATAACAGCCACAAGTTCCACCTGCATAGACAATATATTTACTAATCTAAAACCTATTAAAAATTTCATTATAAATAATCTAGAATCAGACCACTGTGGTCAACTAGCAGTGTTTCCAAGAAAAACAAACAAACCCCAAAGCAAATATGTTAGCTTTGTTCCAATAAATGCAAGCCGCCTAGAATTGTTAAGAAGTAATATATCCCAGAAAGTGCCAGAGTTGACCAGTCACAATGACCCAAATATATTATATAACTCACTGTTCCATCTTATCAGCGATGAATTTGGCAAAGTGTTTGTACCAAAAACAATATCTGTTGGTAATCGTGCTAAGTTTAGTGAATGGGCAACTCCAGGAATTTATAAAAGTAGGCAAAAGTTATATGAATTGTACCATGAAAAATCGCATAATCATAATCCTGTATTTTTGGAATATGTCAAACGTTATTCTAAGTTATTTAAACGAGCCTGTTCCTCAGCAAAATCTATTTATTTAAGAAATAAGATCAAAAATTCTGTTAATAAAATAAAAATGACGTGGAACATTATAAACAGTGAAACTGGTAGAAATACAGTGCGTAACCGAGACTTTAATTTAAAAATTAATAATAAAGATGTAAGAGCAGATTTGGAGGTAGCGGCCGAGTTTGAGAAATTTTTCACTAATATTCCTTCTTTAACAACCAAAACTCTAAAATCTTCCTCCATTTCTGCTGAGATCTTACTTAAACAAAGTGTAACTGAATGTGACACAACTTTTAAATTTTCAGTAGTTAATTGCAAAGATATTGTAAGCAGTTTCAAAAGTCTAGATGCAAAAAAAACGGCAGACCTATGGGGTCTTTCTGTGAAGACCGTTTCTTCAATTATAGATGTCATTGCACCCAATCTAGCAGCTGTGTTTAATAGTTGTGTTGCAAGTGGTGTATTTCCTGACTTAATGAAGCACAGTAAAGTGGTTCCTTTATTCAAATCTGGTAGTACTACTGATCCAACAAATTTTCGGCCTATTTCTGTACTACCTACGCTAAGTAAGATTTTCGAAAAAATCATATTACATCAATTAGAAACTCATTTTAGTGCAAACAAAATTTTCCATAAAAATCAATTTGGGTTTACAAGGAATCGCTCTACTATAGACGCAGGTATAGAACTAATAAAAGATGTGTTTGATGCCTGGGAGAACTCTCAAGATGCCTTAGGTGTTTTTTGTGACTTATCTAAGGCATTTGACTGCGTCCGACATGATATACTTGTCAGGAAATTACAACACTACGGTATTAGGGACATGGCTCTCAACCTTTTGACTTCATATTTAAATGGTAGAATTCAAAGGGTTGACATAAATGGTAAAAAATCGCCCGGCTCTATAATCTTAATGGGCGTTCCACAAGGTTCAATACTAGGGCCGTTCTTGTTTTTAATCTATATTAATGACTTACCTTATTATGTAGAGAAGAATAACGAGATTGTATTGTTTGCAGATGACACTTCACTGTTATTTAAAATTAAAAGGCAGTTACTAAACTATGACGATGTTAACAATGCATTAGCTAAAGTTGTGAATTGGTTCAATACAAATAATCTTCTCCTCAATGAGAAGAAAACTAATTGTATAAAATTCTCGACACCAAATGTGAGACAAGTAGAATCCAATATACAATTGAATGGAACAGGGTTGGACCTTGTGGAGTCAACAGTCTTTTTAGGAATTACTATAGACGCTAAATTGCAATGGGGTCCCCACATTAAAAAATTGTCTAGTAGGCTCAGTTCAGCAGCTTATGCTGTTAAAAAAATTAGACTATTAACTGATGTAGACACAGCTAGAATAGTTTATTTTAGTTATTTCCATAGCGTTATGACTTATGGCATACTGCTCTGGGGATGTTCTACAGATATTAATTCTATTTTTATACTGCAAAAAAGGGCTATACGAGCAATCTACAGTTTGGCTCCCAGAGTTTCCCTTAGACAGAAATTTAAAGACATAAACATTCTAACTGTTGTCTCTCAGTTTATCTATGAAAATCTAATGTATGTAAAGAAAAACATTAGCAGTTTTGATAAAAGGAGTGATGCTCATTCCATCAACACGCGAAATAAGCACAAGCTATCCGTACATGTAACGCGTCTCCACAGAATAAGTCATTCTTTTATGGGACAATGTATACGATTTTATAATAAAGTTCCCAATGTTATCCGAGATTTGCCTATTAATAAGTTTAAAATTACTATTAAAACTAAACTCTGTCAAAAAGGTTATTACAAAATTTCGGATTACTTGGAGGATAAAACAGCTTGGGACTGATCACTCCAGGATCTATCTACTCGTGTACTAAGATGTCAAAGTGTAGCGTGTCTTGCCCTACTGATACCATTATTATGTTCTCTTTTGTAAGGCAACACACTGGAGCTAATATTTGTAGTACCTAAGTAAAAACATTGTAAAAACATCTATATAAAAAGAATGGCCCCGAGTTTCTTGCCGCTTCTTCTCGGTTGGCTCTATGTATTTTGGAACGCGGCGGTAGGCTTTAAAGTACATTTTAATGAAAAATTGACGTTCATAAGTGCGTCTTTGATGCCTAAATTGAATAAATGATTTTGACTTTGACTTTGACTTATACTCCGTTTCTTGTCACTAAAATCGATGACATAGTTCCTAAAAAGAGATCTTTGTATGTCTTATACTTTTAACGGTGGAGTGACGATCTGCGCAAGACGGCTGGCAAAAACTGGATGCGAGAAGCCCAAGATAGACCTAAGTGGCGTGCAATTGGAGAGGCCTATGTCCAGCAGTGGACTGCTATAGGCTGATGATGATGATGATACTTTTAAACTTGCCCATCTCCAACTGCAGATAACTCAGACTGCGAAAAATTGGCGCTGATAAGAGTAAGAGCTCGCTCGATTTACTGTTCGCAGAGCTACTATGAGTGAGTACATACGTCGAGCGAGACAGCTTCGAGCATCTGCGCGAGATGGGAGAAGGAGGGCGGATGCGCGTGCAGCAGAGAGGCGGCGTGCGCCGGCGCTAGCAGCGAGAACAGCAGCGCCCACCCGTCCAGCGCGGCCGCGTGCCATGCGCCCTCCTCCACTGCGGACCCGGATACCTTCACGCTGCCGTCACCCTGCGGACAACGAATTAAACACAAACTTTATAACACAGATATATTTTATTTCAGTTTTTCGGGAAACAAACAGCTTGGAATTAAACAGTAAGAAACAAAAATAGCATAACTTAAGCCAAACCAGTTTTATACATAGATAAAATATTAAAGAAAATATAAACAACAATGTCAGTCCGATGTGAACTGAACTGAAACGTCGCAATAATGAAAACAAGACTAATACAGTTTAGGTAATACAATCTATATATATATATATATATATATATATATATATACAAAAACTAACCCATTTTCCGAATCTACTATGCGAACGAAGTCGCGGGCAGTCTATATATAAACCCCTATTCCTCCTGGTCACGCTATTACTTGAGAACGGATGGAACAATCTCGCTAATAATTTTTTTGTTGTGTTAATTATTGTCAGGAGAACGTTCTTATGAAAGAAAAACCAAGAAAAGAAGGGAAGGTTAAGGCGAGGCTGAAGGCCGAGCCTACTACGCAAACGAAGTCGCGGGCAGTTGCTAGTATTTAATAATAATTGTTAGTATAGTATTAGTATATTAATGAGTTTAATGTCTATTTAATATTTAATGTTATATGTAAATACATTTAATTGCATGGTAATTATTGAAATATGAAATGTTAATTATGTATATTGTGTTGTGCCCGCTTGGTACCATGGTGTCTTGGACGGTCCCTGGTCTGGGATGCCGCTTGTGTCGACACTCTGGCACCATCTCACGTCAGTAGCACTGCTCACAGTGTCGGGACCGCGGCCAACCAGGCGCAAATGTCAAAAAGAAACAAATATTCACAGCTTAGTGACCACTACGAGTTTTATGCGCTTGCTGTCGAAACTCTGGGTCCGTGGTCGTCCGACACCAAAAGGATTTATAAAGGAATAGCTAAAAGACTGATCCTTCTAGGACATCTAAGAGCAGGTGTGTACTTTGCCCAAAAATTGATGCTGGCAATTCAACGAGGCAATGCGGCCAGTGTTCTAGGAACCCTTCCGCAGGCTGGTGATTTAGACGGTGTTTTTGTTTTGTAATAATTGTAATAATTATCAACTAGGTTTAACCCATACAATAAAAAAAAACAAAAAATAAGTATTTTGTGTTAGGTATAAATAAAGGCTTAATAATATTAATTTTAGATTGTAGAATAAAATAAGTTTACCTTGAGATAGCTGCCACTGAATATAGTCTCGTACATGCGCATAACTTCCAGCATCTCCGAGACATCTTCCTCCAGTAGGTAGCAGAGCACGGCTAACGACGCGCAACACTGCAAAACAACACAACTCTCTTACTTACTATATTCAAGGAGTTTTAACAGGAAACATGAGCAATTAGTCTGTCTAAATGCGTACTATACGAGTATGTGTATACCAACGTATATCTGAGAGGAGATCGGGAAACATATACGGGAGAGTTGTCTCCCGATCTCCTCTCGGGAGACATATTCGCTGTGACCATTGATGCACTTAAAGGAAATGTAGTAAAATTGTATTGACTTCACGAACATTCCTTTAGCATATCGTAACGCAGCGTTTTACGTGTTTGAATAGTCATCGAATAAGATCCCTGGTAGTCGAAACTAATGCCAATATTTTGTAGGTGATAGATATTGATGTCGACTGTATAACCATTCTCAAAACTAAAAATCTCTAAATTCTGGCATATTATGTTTGGGCTAAAATCCACATTAGTATAACACTTAGCACTAAAACCATATTTCTCTTCAATTGAGGATATATTTGAGACAGATTAGTCGTCACGTAACTTAGTGCTTCCTAAACTAACGTAAAAAAAAATTTAATCAAAAAAGAATAGATTTCAACACTAAAAAGCGTAAAATAACTTGTTGAAGTAGGTACCGTGATAGTACCCATACTTATCTTAAATAATGAAAGGTCGAACGACCCAGACACAATAAATTTTCATTGTTATAATGACATCGACACTTGAGGGGCTAAGTATTATCACAATATTGCGTGTATGGTACCGACTTCGACAAGTTATTTCACACTCATAGTGTACATTTTAATAAAATAAAATTCACCCTTTGCTGACCTTGCTACTAACGGGATACACGGTCAATGATGTATTTAGTCATTTAATTATAGTGTGGTTGAGTGTAACTCCAAAACTGCTTGACCGAATTTGATGAAATGTATATGGTACTACCACGGAAGTATACTCTATCAAACAAAAGAATCATCAAAATCGGTTTGTAAACGACGAAGTTATCCGCGAACACACATGAAAAAATATACATGGTCCAATTGAGAAACTTCCTCCTTTTTCAATCAATCAATCAAATCATTTATTTGTTTATTTTTCTGACGTCGGATAAAAATACCCATAATTGAATAGAATAATAACAATACAATTTTTAGAAATTTCATTATAAGTGCCTTTCTGGATTTGAGTGTTAACAGAATAAAGACTGCCATAATTAAATTTCAGTTCGCTAGTTTAGTTTTTTAACAAACTAATCGCTACCATTGGCCTCTGGCATGTCTCTAAGTTTAGTTCATCTTGATTATTTACTTGTTATAGCAGGTAAGACACACTTACCTGCTATAACAAGTAAATATCAGTATAATAAATATCGGTGGTAATCAGGCAGTTTTAAGTATTATCGGAATGTCATACCGTCCATCGTATCTAGCTTATCATTGTTGGTCAGGTCAAAACTATGGTTAATACCTGTGGTCTCTAATATTTCCACTTGATTATTTTTTTAAATTTGCCGTGGGGTACCGGCTTAGAATAGTACCCCCCCCAACTCTACCCGTGGGTGCGTAGAAATCTGCTAAGGGATAACAATCGGAAGGACCCACCTTCCGATTGTTGGAAGGAGCACCTTCTCAGTATTAAATTCCCCAAAACTGCGCTCGCCAACCCGCCTGCCAAGCGTCGATATAAAAATATATTCAAGTTATTTTCCAAATTATAGATTATGCCTGCGCCAAGTTTCATATATATCAGTTCAGTAGTGGTAAGCGTGAAGGAAGAACAAACAACCAACAAATACACGATCACTTTTATATATTATTATTTATAGGCATTCTTGTGAAGACGTACGTTTGCGTCTTGGACTGGGCCTTTTCGTGACTACAAAGTTATTTCTCATAGTTATTGCGACTTGTATTTTCTCTTCATTCTATGATTATTGTTATGGTATGTATTATATTATGTTTGTCTTACTTCAGTGCGCGTTTCGATGGAAGCGGACTTGTCTGTAGCGGCGGCGACGAGCGCGGGCCTCACTTCGGTCACGAACTCCTCGGTGCCTTCATCGCCAATCTACAACAAACAATACACACGTTATAAACATATCGCTTTTATTTACTTGGATCAATTTTAACTTCAGCCACGCAGGGTTGTTGCTTCGTCCTTCTTCCGACCTCTTGTAATAGTAGATTATGCACTGAGGGAGTAAAGCAGTGTCTTACGTCACGGGCGGCATATTGAACCCTGAGCGTAACGGGAACTCTAGAGTTAATCCCTGACCGCAGCGAGCTTTGCTGTACGTCGAGATAGCGTGATATGTAATAGAACATTTTCATAAAAAGTAAATAAAATAATATACCAAATAATAACATTGAAATTTATAGAGAGAAAAATTCACATCCTCGGACGGGATTCGAACCCGCGTGTTCTGAATCTCCGTGTCAGACGCCATTGACCAACTAGGCCAGCAAGGTTCGGGTCCGAGCATCGAATTTTAACTCTCTATCTGACTAACCGTCTTACGGGGACGTTTGACGTGGAAATGTTTGTGATCGCTAAAGCAGGCGTTACTGCTTTAAAAAGTAATACTATAAAAATATTAATGTCTGTCATAGCGGGGGTTCCGCTACGTCTCAAGAAATGAGCGGGTCCAATTCAAGTATATTAAGTACCTCTGTTATAGTCTGCGCATTCCGTATTCATCTGATAATTATCTTAACCTTTAACAATTTTATTTTCCACCCCTTTCAATAAAAAGACAAATATCGCTGACCTAACTTACAAGTAATGACTTAACTGTCCTGGGGACTTAGCATGAATATCTGCGTAAGTGTAACGTAACGTGTCGTTCACGTGAAACTGTACAAACTGTCACTTGTCTAGGGCAACTATGACACAGATAGCTCATGGTTTGTACGCTGAAGCGTGACGTGTAGACGCTTTCGATACGAATAGTTTTTCGCAAATTGTTTGTGCTACGTCCTCTGATCTTAATTCTAAGATAAGGCTTTACGTGTCCGCAAAAAAATGCAACTAGCAAGGTTCAATAGATGTTAATAACATGTTCCCTTAGTATCGACCAACTACATGCAGAACTCATACATATGGCGTGCAAGCAATAGCTTTAATAAGTTGAGTAGCATGTTGACCTTGACCTCTTTCATGCTAGCGCCTCCTCAGCAAGGATGCGACTGAGCAAGGACATCTTCTTGCTGGAGCATTCTACTATAGGTTGACAAATTTAAATTTATACTTTAAACAAAACTAGTTTTTCTCTCTCTATAATGTAGTCCACTGTGCAGCTACTAAAGAAAATGTTCTTTTGGCACTGACATGAACAGGGATGGTGTATAAGTATTGCCACATCAGAATGTACTTGAATTTTTCTAACATGTCTGTCTCTTCAAAAACTCAATAATGTTTAGTGGATGTCTTTTTCCTCTAGGGGTCGAATCTCTTTGTTTTTGTACACAACCATTAAGATTTTTGTTATTGTAATTGAAATACCGGGACATTTTTAGACTAACCGGGACGACCGGGACAGAAGGTTTGAACCAAATTGTTACTGGGTGTACCGGGACGGATGGTAACCCTAACCTAAAAGTGCCTTTCTGTCAAGCTAAACAATCAAAAATATTTAACAGAAAAATGCTCGAAAAATAAAGAACCTCAATTTTGCACATAAAAAAAAAATAAGGATTATTATACATATACATATTTATATAACTCTCTACCAAATACCCTCTATAGTGGTTGGTAATATTTGCAAAAATATATCAATCCATTCAAAAAACAATATTTTTGAAATATGTACAAGATAGTACATGCTTGTGCAACTATTCTGTTGATTTGTAGACAGGAACGTTAAACACCACGCTAGACATTTGAAACCTGAAGATTTGAACGTGTGTTTGATAGTGTAATTTTCTCAAAACATTACGTGTGGATTGAGTATGTGTGATGGGTACGAAATTAATATAGCAAATTTATTATCATTTGGGTAAATCAGAGTAAATTAGATTACATTTTACATTTACAGTGTAAGTTAACAGGTAAAATACTGAGGGAATTCAGTGGAGGTTTAAAGAAATTTTATTCACAAAAAAATTGACAAACATGAGAACAAACAATTTACCGTCGTTTCTCCTTATTTACACTATTGAATACTTTTATATAAGTAATTTGTTAATTATATACTGGGCTAATTGAACCTAAGTGCTAAATGATCTAGCATCTTTTATACATGCGGGAATTTTATTAGGTTAGGATACCTGGTAGGTCGTGACACTATAGTGGCGTAGCTCTAAAATTCGACGAGTTCAATACTTCGACAGTCGCTTGTTTCGAAGTCATTGCTTCGACAGAACATATATTCGATAAGAATTTATCCCACAGAACGTGGTGATGTATCTAGTCAGAGCAAATTTACGATAGGTGCGATGACGAACGAAGCGAGGAAGAACGTTAGGTGAATAATGACCACATAACGCGCGAGCCGAGCGAGCACAACGAGAGTGCCGCGGCCGGCAAAGCGCTAAACTTAGGCTATTAAACACCTTGATAAGGATATAACGCAGCACTTTTGGGATAAAATCTTTATCGAAGTAATGACTTGCGGAACTATGTTCTGTCGACGTAAGCGACTTGTCGAAATTCACAGGTACACCCCACTATAGCTGTAGCGGTACCAACTGCTGAATATTTCCTCCTTCTTACCATGCACATATACCATCCCTCAACGGTAGGTTCTCTGACAGACGTGAGCCAGTGCGTGTGACACATACCTGCAGCGCGAGCAGCGGCGCGACGGCGGCGGCAGCCTTCTTTTCCCCGTCGCGGCCGCGGCGCAGCGCCTTGGCGAGATGGTCGGCGAGCGTGGCCCTGTGCGCGCACAGCACGCCGCCCAGCGCGCGTCTCTGCAGCGCCGCGCGCAGCGACACCAGCGCGCTGGCGCGGGCCGCGTTTGCGCGCGCGCCCAGCGCTTCCACTAGCTCTAGGACCTTCTCTTCAAACTTCTCCTGAATCTCGTTTTCTGAAAAATACCAGTACCTTTATAAATCGGTGGGGCTTAGCACGGATATTTTCATAAAAACTTATTTGGGGAATTAAACATGTAAAGCGTTTCCCCCCCGATCTGGTAATACTTTATATCTTACTCGTGTATCCTACAGGTTTCTTCCTCAGGTATACTGGTGATACAAAACTAAATTTCAACCTGCTTAATTGCTCATACATTTAACATGAAATTTAGGTAACAAGGCTTTTGACTTTCTGCGACACCTGACTTGTCTTATAAATTGTAACCGTTTCTTAGCTTGTACTCGGTTGTACTACGACAATCAATAACACCGTCACTAAAACAAACTATCGTTTAAAATGAAGCATTCGTCAATTCAAATACCTTTTGCAATAGAACGCATGTACAGAACCGTGAAGCCAGAAGAGGTTGGAATATATACATTTGTCTCGGGGAAATACCCTGCAATGTTTGTTACTGTGATGTATGCGAACCGGTCACGTGTACAAGGCCCACACGTGCGAGCCCACACGAACTCGCACTAATGCGAACTTTGAGCACTCGTTGCAAACTGCCACAGTTATAGCTACAGTACAGAAACAAATAGCATTATACACGGCGATCAATTTCTGTATAATATAAAAACATATAAAAACGTTTAAAACTTCTTTTCTAAAAATAAACTACCTGGCCAATGATTTCAATCATAATGTAATGTGTCAAATAACCTTAAAATGGGAATAAAAATAAAATATTGCCAAAATCACCACTTTTTTGTGAGGCTAATCTAACACACTATAACGAACGTCAATAAAATAATCTACTGTATTTTACTACAGCCGCGTTCCAAAATAAATAGAGCATTTTCGTAATCATAATCAAAAATTTTTTTAAGATCTATTACTTTACTAGAATACATATATGAACAGTAGAATGGCAGATCTGATGGCAATTTTACTCCGGTTAATTTGGCAGCATTGGATGGATAGCGATAACCTTGCTTAAAGCCACTACCGGAGGAACACGCGGGCAGTTATTAGTAAAATATAATTTCCTTGTGCATTATTTCAAGGTAAAGATAGAAGCTCGCTTTCGAGTCGAACAGGCCTGTGAGGGAGCAAGACACAAGTCACCTAGATCATTATCCTAGTCATTATAAGTATAATGCGTGGAACTAACCGTTTCAACCTGCCAGTGTTATCCGATAACACATGCAATGTAAGTATACTTTGTACTCGACCGAGGATTATTAATTATGTTGGTTTAGTTTTCTCTGTATAATCCACAATAAACATTTACCAACTTTGATTGATATCGCATCTTCTATTTTTACTGTTTGTTTTTATGTTCGCTTATCCTTGTATGGATGTTGAATAACCGTAAGAAATAGTGTTCTTTAATGTTATCGTATGCACGTGTTTCTACTCAGCTTGTGGCGAAGTTTTCAGACCGCCCGTATGCCACAGGCACGGCCTGACGACTGAAAACTATAACAAAAACCATGAACGAGTGTTTAACGGGCTCTCCTAAGCACGGAAAACTCAGTACAAAATGCCATTTTCACCCATCTAGGTAATTTACTTGTACCTATTTGCAAACAGCTTAGAACGATTAGCTAAAACAACAAAATCGAATCGAATCTAATCCCAGCACAGCATTACTATGAAGCAAGCTCAAAGTAGCAGGAGCTATGGATGGGGCTATGCTCGGCGTTTCTCTCCGTGATCGAATTACAAATGAGGTGATCTGTAGACGAACGAAAGTCACCGACATAGCCCAGAAGATAAGCCAGTTGAAGTGGCAGTAGGCAGGGCACGCATATATGCCGATGGAGTCGGAAGGTTCTGCAGTGGAGACCACGAACCGGCAAGCACACCGTAGGTCGTCAGACCACCGGATAAAGGTTGCCAGACGACGTTGGATACAGCCCGCTTCCAACCGATCCTTTTGGAAATCTATTGGGGAGACAAATATTCAGTTGACGTCCTACGGTTGTGATGAACAACAGCATAGAAAGCTGTTTTTGTTCGTAATCGCAGTGATTGTAAAATCTCCTTAACATAAAGCTCTAGCTTCGCCACTAACAATTAGATACAACACAGAGATCGCATATGAACACTAGTTAGCCTTGATCTAAAATAAAACCTCTGTATATACCTACCTATATGTACACGGCAGTAGACTGACTTTTATGACGAATATGTTAATTAGTGTAAATGGCTTGCCAAGATTATTTCTGGACATGCTTAGTATAGGGTTCAGTAGTATTTTGCAGATTTCTCTCAGTTATCAAATAGCTACCCCAGATTATTTCGGACAAACAAACGGTTCAGTAGGATTTTTCTATTTCCTCTCTATTACCAGAAAAAAAATATTTATATTTTCTTAAAACTAGTTTTTTGGTTATTTTGCTTAGGTTATCAAAGAAAAATAATATTAAAATGGTAACGATTCTACGTTGCATAGTCTAGAAAGGGCGGGTGAGGGAGGACACATTGCAAGCCACTTGGTGGGTCCTTGGCTACCAATTCCTTTGTTCCATGGGTCTCGTTGGCCACGAAACAACGCAAGTCCTGGGCCGATAGTCTCCATATATTAGCACTATTTAGCGGCAGCAGCCACAATCAGTAAATAGCCATAGTGTAGGATTTTATGTGAGCGTGGCCCGTTAGGAGAATGGCCGCAGCTAAGGTAAATATCCAATGGTGGCGATTTTCCCACCGATGGCTGGATATACACACAAGTGTGGAAGTGCCATGAAAAATATCATCTCTACATTCAGTGTATGGATTGGGCGCTACTCCATATACGAGTACTTACATAGTTATAATATTATTCTTTCAAAATTTATTTGAATTAATCTATACATATTACATAGTTTATTGCGCTCATGCTATAAAGTACTAGTTGCGCTCCGCAGTTTCACCCGCGTGGTGATGAAAGATGATGATGAATCAAATATAGCCTATGACACTCAGGAACAATACTAAGTATAGATTTTTACTGGTGAAAGATTTCTGAAATCGGCGAAGTAGGTTTTGAGTTTATCCATTACAAACAAACATATAATTAAATCTTTCGTCTTTAATATTATTAAGGGTAAGTAAACCTGTAAGAAATTATGTAGACAGTTTAATCTTATGTCACTTATAAGACGTGGACTAAAAGATAATACTGACTTTAAAGCAGGGTTTAAGCAAATTTAGTATGGGTGATTTCCTTAATAAACCAAGGCTTAAACTCGGAACTACGAGGAACTCTTATCATTATAAGTTCTTTTCTAGTTCACGTTTTATAATAAAGCGGATAGTTTTGATTCTAGCACTACGGAACTCTAAAAACGTGTATGCAGGTTCCAAATTTCCGTTCGTGCCATTTGGAGACTTGATTTATTCTGTGTCGAGCCAAGCGCCTATAAAACGCTTCAAGGTTGGCATATCACTACACGCTTATGTCTTATCAGGCCGGCCGAGTGATAACCTTGCTTTTACCCAATTATATTAGTTTCATAACATTACGAGGTCTATAATTTCTTGTGCAGTATGAGCAGTTATTACCTGTAGGAATATGCTATATAGTTCTAGCACTTATATTTTACTTCCTACTTTTATGTTAAGAGCCATTTCACAAAATCACTCTACTGAAGTTTAGGTAAATGCCAGCGCATCGCTTACATAGGCGAAAGAAGTGACGACGGAATAGCGTGACTGTGAGTAACATATTTTGATACTTGCACTCATTTTAAAAACTGTGGCTTTGGAATGAGTAAACAATCAATTTCTTGTCGATTCAATTTATAATCATTTAGACTTATGTTAAATATTTTTTCGTGTCTAACAAAGCAGAGTTAATATCATATTTTAACTGAGATCAGATTAATTGAAGAATGTACTTTCTTTTGATATAATATCAGTTTGGAATTACACTTTATTTAACGCAATAAATCGTGTTAAACTGCTGATATAATTCGTGGAAATTGGCGAAAGATCTTTATTTTTTTTTCTATAATGATGATCAATTATCGATATTCTAGTACACTGTGTGTCAACAAGATTATATTCCTGATGAATAGATTTTTTGTTTAGTTATTTTGATGAGTTTTTATACAAGAGATAGAACTCTGAAGTTTGCTATATTCCATTTAATTCGTAAAACGAGGTGCGGGAGATTGGTCACTACAAAATAATTAAAGTTATGCTTGTAAATGTGGTACATTAACTGAAAAGAGGACAGATTATTCTATTTATTTCAATTATTCAACTATTTGTGAATCTTTCCTATGATAGTAAATTAAGCGCTTAAAATCTACGATTACGCGCATTAAAATGTGAAATGCCTCTTAACACCATTATGTTAAGAGCCATGTCATGAACTTTGAAATGAGATTGGTTGGTGACGCTATCGCAGTGCCAGTTATTTTGCCTTTAAGCACTAATTACCATCTGTTATAGAATGAAGTCAGATGTCACCTACTTTAATAATAATAATTTATTTTATAATTGAATCACTTACATAGTTTTGAAATATATAATATGGCTAGAATGTTACACAAAAAATGTCTGAATTTAAGTGTCTGTCGCCGAACTAGGCTCATCGCCTGTGTTTCAGCATACAGCGTTTTCTCATGAAGCTAGCCTCATATTGATTGCTAATAACCTTAAATATTTTAAACTGAAATCTTAGGCATATTATTAACCACACACGTCGCAGTTCCTGGAAAAGTAGGTTGATTTCTGCGAAATCTATTGTATTATTGGCCAAATAAGGCGAATCGCGACTCAACGGGTTAACAATGTAAGTATATATCTATAGTGTTCTGTAAACTAAACTTAAATAGATTACAACATTATATACCCAAAAAGTTTTTTTAACTTTGTCCGAGCAAAAACTTCCATCGTATTGGTATATTTATATTTGTCGTTATGATTCGGACTATAAATTAATTATTATCGATAATTTTGTGTTTAAGACGACTTAAATCACGGTTCCTTGATCGGGCACTGGTAGAATTGTGACGAATAGCCAGAGAAGCCACGTAATAATGTTAAGTCAGTAAAGTTATCCAGTTTTCAGGGTAATAGCGAAAGCAATATATTTTAAAAACTATTGTAATGAGGCGCGGGGACCGCTAAAGGGAAGAATGGGAACGTTTCGAACGTTCTTAGCAAAATTAGCAGCGAGTAGAACATGGCCAATATAATATAACAATCAAAACACGCAAAAATGTCCGCTATTTACATTTGGAATGCGCTCACACAACTATGGTGACGTAGTAGGTCAAATATAACGTAACAACGCGAACGCTTCGATAAGAGTCACGTTTGCATAATGATAGGGACGCATTAGTTGCGTCACGCGTCACCGATATTACGATATCGGTGAGATATTTTATATTATCAAGTGACGACATCGGCAATTCGCGTGTCTAGTAAATGTTGTCACTCAGAAATTAGTACCTACTGAAATTTTGTGTGGCCCTGCACTGCGCTCATCACATCTTAATTCAGGAATGCTTGCGTACTATTGCTTCCCGACATAATTCTGGCATTACCGGACTGCCTAGAGGACACTCTGGTAATCCTAAAGCCTGCACGGCTTGGTAGATTTTGATATCAGTTATCATTGGATTCGTCCAAAGCCTGCACGGCTTGGTAGATTTTGATATCAGTTATCATTGGATTCGTCCAAAGCCTGCACGGCTTGGTAGATTTTGATATCAGTTATAATTGGATTCGTCCAAAGCCTGCACGGCTTGGTAGATTTTGATATCAGTTATCATTGGATTCGTCCAAAGCCTGCACGGCTTGGTAGATTTTGATATCAGTTATCATTGGATTCGTCCAAAGCCTGCACGGCTTGGTAGATTTTGATATCAGTTATCATTGGATTCGTCCATTTCGGTAATTATTTAAAACTTATATCTTCTAGTCCTATAAACTAATACAAATATACAGTAACGACCTTACATATAAACGCTGCTTAAATTTAAATAACGTCACTTATTACGGCGCAGAACATTTTTCCTTTGCGCAGTACTAAATAACGTCATTTAAAGTTAAGCAGCGGTTATAAGTAAGGCCGGTGTTTATTTTTTAAATAGCACTATAACACGTAATTAGTAAGACGTCGTGAAAACACCTGGGTGTTCGGAATCGATATACATATAAGAGTATTTTATGTCAGAAGAATTGTGTGCCACTGGTGGCTAACATTTCATTTTGTAATTTATAATAATCAAAAAACTTAAAACTTTACTGTGATCTTAAATACATAATGACTTCTGTTTATAACTTAGTTTCGTTATTCGCTAATTCTATCCGAGTGAAGCCGAGGGCAGAAGCTAGTTGTAGTTTTATAAAGCTAGCACTCGTCGTTTCTCTGAGAAGAGTATACATCGCATCGTGGATTTATTCATGAGAAAGTGACGCGTATGGTTGAAGTCTTGAGTTTGGTTTTCGGATATTTCGAGTGTTCTCACCGCATTCGCATTCAACGTTTTTTCCGATAGCAACACTTACACGTCATGTGTATAACATAAAGTCATTGTAGCGCGTGGTAATTTTATGCTGAACTCGATTCTCTAATTTGAAATGCACGCGAGTTCAAAGTCATCGCTCACGGCACAATTGACGTGAACGGACGTTGGCAATAAGAACCTGGCTAGGACAAGTTGCCAATAATTACCAAGTTAGAAGAAGTTGACTACTATGGTTGCCAAGCTCACTCGAGTTACCTACGTGGCGGCACATAACTCGAGTGTAACCGTATATACCAAACTCGACCTAGCTAGCAAGCGCCATCTTAGCTAGCTCGAAACGTGTGATATAAACGAGCGAGAACTCGAGGGGTTGCCTCGAGTAGCCGTATTTATCCAGCGATATTTACTTTCTACAACTGGCGCTGGTTCCACATGCGTCCGGTCTAGGTTGTCGTTCTCTTGCAGTTCCTCGGGAAGGGTCACTTTGAGCTCGCGACGGGGACGTCCGCGACGACGCGTCGGCGGCTCGCTCGGGTCTGTCAGACAACCATTCTCACATCTTTCATTCTGAACAAGGAATTCGTAGCCTTTATCGGCTTATTGAGACTTTCAGATTAATTCGCGATAAGTTAAATTACGGGAGTCGACTCGTCAGAGTGCATGTTATTTACCAGGTGGTGTGGCTGAACTACGTATCTGGTATCCACGTTAGTTCGCAAACAATGCGTACTAACCAAAGGCGTAATGTATTTAGTGGGAACAGCCATATATGTATATATGGCTATGCCTGTATAATTGACTGTTAAACTGCATAGTATTACTTTTACTTCACGTAATTTTCATTGTCCATGCTTGACAAGGGTCTGAATAATATCTTATTAGGTTATCGACAACGCATTTGAATCTCTATAATGTTCATAAAATAAAAAGAAGAGCCCCAGAGCTACTTCAGCCATGGCAAAACAATGATCAACACTTCCACGCCCCGCACACAAAAGCAAACTCAAATCAACCTTATGCTATTTGCAGAAATTCACAAATTAGCGCATATACTCGTAGGTACAGTTTATTTCCACCTGGAAATTGATTTCACTGTGAGATATGCAGTAATAAGATATACATATAACTGTGATTTTGTAGAAGTGAGATGGTTGTTATTGGGATGTAGCTTCATCCTACGTACATACGACTTAAGACGCGGTCCAACCTCAATTTTAAAATAATTTACGATGTTCTACGTAAGGTTGAAAATCGCTTGTTAGATTGGACGTTGTAATGCGAAAATGTGTTGATTTTGTACGTTTTCTTTATATTTTTTATTATTCGATATATACTAACACAATTGAAAAAACTGCTGGTTATTACTTTAGTACTATACGTTGGCTAAGTATTACTTTAAAAAAAATATAGTGTTATCACTGAAAATTCTGAGAGTTTGGACGTGAAAGTTTATTTTTGTGGACCTATTCAGGATTTTTTCCTACTGAAAGAGAGTTATATTTATGAATTCTATTCGGTTATTACTCTTTTCCTGTTCCTTTTCTAACCTTTGTATTTTTTTCATAATATACTATCGATCTCTTTCGTTACACTAGGTGTTTAAAAATTCTGCTTTTTATTTAATCAGGGTACGAGCGCGCCTTAAAACCGTCTTAAATACGCCGATATTAATCAAGAAGGAAGTAAATCAACTGACGGAAGATAAGACTAACATAATATAGGCTTCGTAAGTAGATTTATAATTATCTTTGTAATCAGTTTCAGGCAGGTAAATGTACTGAATGCCCTCCAATACTCGGGTCAGTCACACGCGCAGTACACTTGTCGACGCAGAAATGGCACGTTCCGAAGGTCAAGCGAAGATGAGCGATGTTGATTTGATTCGTACGTCGTAGTGTCTGTTACAATCGTAAGGAAATATTTACATAGCTGACAATGTGCCACAGAATTAACAATAATTTGTACGGAGCTTACAATAACCGCTTCAGTTTTAGTTTTGAATGAATAGGTAATTGTAAATGCTTAGTTGTGTGTTGGTCGTAATTCTCTGGAATATTTTTTGTGATACCTGTATAATTTTATGTGTACCAATATGTTTCTATTTTCCGAATCTAATCGTAGACCAGCGGGATTTTGGATTGTTTATCAGTTGGGTTAATATTTATAGGTGGATTTCCTAAACATTAATAAAATGGGGAAAATCTTGTGTTTGTTATGTTGCAACATAATTGGCAACAGTTTTACCCGAGCATGATGATACGGTATTCCAACGTGCGATACAATGCGGGGTGGGATGACGTATGAATCACGAAGCGTATGACTCACGGAAAGTTTATTTCAGTGACGGAGTTTGCCCGTCTTCAATGGTCAACATAAGCAAGACTCGTTACATACACTCGTACATAAAAAATGTTTATGTATTTAGGATCTGGTTTTTTTATTCTCACAGGATCATTATGGTTCATACTGTGTTGTGGCATGTAATATATATGTCGTGTGAAGCGGTCGTGGTGAGACTTGGCTAGTCGTTCACAACTGTTCAACTTGTAAGGGCAAAAATTATGCTGAGTTCACACTGGGACACATCTGTCCTTAACAATGACAGCCAGTGTGCTTCAGATGTCACATTACATCCCATTTGGTCTCTGAAGAGCCATCTTCAAGTAGTTAGACTAAGCCTATAAGCAAAACAGCAATGGGTCTGCCTGGTAAACGATGGCCCATTCTTCTCTTTGCAGGAGGAATACCCATTGCAGCATGGGGCTGATTATGTAGGTTCAATTCGGAACCAGTTCTCGCACTAATAATTTAAGTTTATTATATTAATAACATACTCAAATATTCGTAAAGCTGCATCTACTTATTAATATTTACAATAAACAAATCAGTTTAATGTTTTAATAAAATGCATGTGCTGGATGTAGCAGTGCAAGCATATATGAACTTTAAGTGTTTCACTTACACTACCACGATTTTTGAGCCTTGCAAAGTGAAGTATCACTGTTGCCAGTTTAGTATTTTTGCCTTAGCATCACACTTGTATTTTCTGTGATTATAAGTTTGGTACAGTATGGTAATTTTATTCAGATGATGTGTTCCCCAATCTGCATTTTCCCAATATCCCAAGAAAAGATAGTTTTCCGAGAAGAGGAGCAGCCTATGTATGGCTGTAGATCCCACCCTATCTGCATATCACATTACCATCAAAATAGAACCAATTTTTAAGTTGACTTCAACTCAGCAAGCAGGAAACACGCAGTTAAAGAAATATTGGTTATAATATACCAAAAGAAACTTACAAGGCCAAGAAATATGATATTTTCTATTGTAGATACATTAATCTCAAAGTAATTACCTAAAATTAAAGCTACCAGAACAATTATTTTATATTTACCTGCATCTTCATGGTTGCTCTTGAGATCAGACTGCAGGGATGCCTCTGAGCAGTTGTCTATTGTCATGTCGATGCCGGCATCTTCGTCAGATTCGTACACCTGCTCTGTTCGTTTGTGTTCTGGAATCAAAAGACCTTTACATTATTACCTAGAAAATGGTAACACTATATAACTAATACAATGATACATTTCTCACTAGGGCTTTGTTAGAGAACAGATAATTGGGCAAAGTGGCACATATTTTCATCTCTATGCAAGAGGGCTTTCCTTTCAAAAGATCTTTTTATGTATCTCGTTTGATTGTTGTATCTGACTCTGTCTGATGACTAGGGAGATGGCTGGATAAGTTCTTTGCAGATGCAGCATATTGTTTGCTCTTTTTAGTCTTTAATCTGTCCACATCAGGGCAAAAAATAACAATAGATTTATGAATGAAACTTGCCTCGAACGAGGCTTGCTGATTCGGACAGATTAATGCTTATTTTTTAGGGTTCTGTACCCTATGAGTAAAATAAGACCCTATTACTAAGACTTCACTGTCTGACTGTCACCAGGCTGTATCTCATGAACAATGATAGATGGACAGTTGAAAATTTAACAGATGATGTATTTCTGTTACCACTAAGGGTGACAAAAAATACTTAAAAAACTGGCAAAGTGAAAATCAAGCAATAATTATAGAAAATGGTACGGAACCATTCAACCAGTTAAATTATATTAATCAGTTTTTTTTCACATTACTAAAAATTAAAATATACTAATTTATACATAATCAAGAATTTCATATGAAAACCTAAAAGGTAGAGCTGGAAAGGCTTAGAGTGTCAATAATATGTAATTCACAGTAGTGAAATAGCTAGTTATTTTTTACAATAACTCTTGAAATCATTTACATAACTATCACTGAGTTTTTCAAAATGCTAACAGTTTTAGCCATGGAATGCACCACCAAGTGCCTTGTCAAACTGTTAAAAGCTACTTCACAAATAGTCGCTTTTATAGACAAAATGTCTATTTTATTATTATTTTAAATATCCGGATAACAGTTGATGCAACTCATGCAACTGTTAAGAGGCTGCATTCTAATCAATCAAAAATTATAGACCTAGAAGTCTTTTCTTGGGAGGTTGCAGTGTGTAGTGTCTTTGAAAGACACCACACACAACAACACAAGAAAGATTTGATCATTGTTGCTTTTGTTGGTACACTTTTGAGAAGATTGAAATCAGTCTGAAAGTACTAAAGGCTCTAGAGGTCAGACCTTACAGAAAGCATCTACCAAGACAATAATATTCTCTATTGTGTTGAGATATTAATCTTAAATTAGTCATGAGATTGGCACTTGGTTTGTTTGGTGAAAGTCATAGCTTCAGTAACATATAAAATGTACAGTGCCGTTATGAAGTTTTATGATGTAATGTTTTGCATTTGCCATAAAACTTCTTTTAGATTCTGCTGATTCTGAAATTTATTAAAGTCCCTAGTTATAGTAACATTTAAAGTCTGTTATGGTTGCCTTATCAAAACAAAATTACAGAAAACTTCAAGTATGTCAAAATAACATGGAAAGAAGTATTCTCAATATAAAACTTACAAACAAAATAAGATTAGGAAAAATAAAATGAAGAACAAAGTCAAAAAGTATAATAGAATTAATAAAACTACAAAAGTGGTGATGGGCAGGACACATGTTGAGAGATAGCCAGGAAAAATGGAACCAGAATGTATCAGAGTGGTACCCAAGAGTGGGAAAAAGAAAGGCAAGAGATAAGATGGGAAGACAACATTAAAAAGGAGGCTGGCATAAATTGGAAACAATTAACACAAACAGAAAGGAATGGAAGTCCTGGGAAGAGGCCTATGCCAGAAGGCGAGCTGATGGGGAAGAGAAGGCCGAGACAATGTCAACAGATAATTTATTGTAATTATGTCATTATTTTATCCAATTGTGTCTTAAATATTATATCATCAGCACTAAGTTTATTTTTAAATAAAAAAATGGTTGCTTAGCACAATACACATTTATGTATGCACACATAGTTGTGAGGTGCAGCAGTGCAATGCATATTGCGCAAGGGGCAGGCAGCAGGAATAAGTATTATGCAAGAAGTTTTAAGTCATATATCGTATAGCATACATTGTCATGTGTTATTTATGTATATTTTTTAGATCTCTACAGTTTCAGACCAAGAGATATTTCAATACATTAAGCAATCATGCTGACAGCACATTTCAATAAATCAAAGGTCAGTGTTGATAGATTATCTATATTGTGATAATTTAAACAAAAGATTTATGAATAAAACACACGTAAATTTACCTCTCTGGTAGGCAAAGAGTTTACACAACACAGAACATATTTTTAGGACTAAATATCTCAACATAATGACAAATGTTTTACAGTAAATACATAATGTACATATATTATGAAAAAATAATGTACATATAATATTATTTAATGTTTGAGACCTACAATCCAGAAACAACACATTACATAATTATAAATTATTGCACATACTATTTCATTAGATGAAATACCTAGCATGGCTGTCTTTACTGATGAATGTGGAACTAATATTAACTATGCAAACATCACAGCCATGTCGTAAAATAATAATTTTGTAATTTACATTGACATTACAAAGCCACATAAATTACCACATTCAGCACAATAACTCTTGTCTTGCATTGCAATGCAATGTAACATGTGAGAACTGCATGAGGAAACTGTGAAAGTGACCCCAGAGGTCTTTCATGATTGCGAAATACTTATGTTCCATATTGAGATCAAAAGGGCCGTAAGCTAACATATGGTATGGTGTCTAGGATATTGGCATCGTTGTAGCGACCGTGAGCCAATAAACTAGACGTCATCACACAACGTCCCGCGGAAAACCCGCCTCCTCCACAAGGTCGACGCGTGATGTCTTTCTTTCCAGAATTCTTCATACTTACAGACACAATATTAGCATCAAACCATCGTTTAAACTTACCAAATTTTCCTTTCCGTTTTCCTTTAGGCATGATGAGAACTAATTGCAGCGTATTACAATAAAAATACAACTAAACTATGTAAACCTAAATCGTATTCACTAAATAATTTAAACTAATTTTTCCACACGATCAAGATGGAGAAAAGTTCACTATATCAGTTCTTATAGATTGATTTGGGCACTGAATAGAACATAAAACTAAAATTTCAGAAAAACTTTTTAACATGTTTGACCGTCTCACATGCACACTTTACTTCGCTTTGCGCAATGCGATTGCGCTGTCATTTTTTCGGGGTGAGAGGGGATTATATATCGCCATATTGAAATTTGTGCTGCCAGTATTAAAATGTTATTTTCTACTACAATTCAATATCAAATTCAGACTGTAGACGCGAGTCGTGACTAAAAAGTGGACTATCCTAAGATTTTTACCTATCAAAGCATAGCCGTTTACTGCCAATTTCACGCCCAGCTCAGCTGTATCTCTTATTATATTTCTTCTCTTTCCCAACACGCATCGAAACTTTTCATTCAGAGAGGGAAATTCAATCAACATCATCGAACAACAATAATTAATAAATTGTACTTTTATTACTTCAGCTACTTACTATACATATTGAACAGGTACTAAATTTTTTTTCTGTTACCGCTGGCGCTGGTGGCCATTACACCATGTATGGCTTCAGGATCTGGGGCTGATGCGGAATGAATGGATGGATCAAGTCGAGTCTCACCCCCATTTTGTTCTTCAGGAGAGATGTTATTCTCTATAATTAAACGATAACTAATGATCGTTTGAACAGCGCCGTAAAAATAAGTAGGGTTGCCAAAATATGTGTTAACTTACTTAGTCTGAAAGAAAAACGGAACTGCGAGTGTGCCGTTTTTCTCCAGAACTTGCATAATTTCGGATGGTTTCTTTCTATATTTTTCCACTTGGCACACCCCCGACTGTACTCCACCTTCACTTCCGCTCTTAGACTCGCCAGTGGCCATATTTCGCCAATAATACAATAGATTTCTCGGAATACATAGGTACTACGATTCTAAGAATCGTAATGTGTGTGGTTAAGTAGAAATACTATTACACGAAGGTATGATATAATAATAATAATACCGCAGGGCAGCTTGTGGCGAGCCGTTGGTGAGTGGCGACACCGTGGACCCTGATTCTCACTAACTAACTCTGGGACTAAAGACCCCTGAACCCCTTAATTGGCCGTCTGGGGTTGGAGACGCAAGAGCAAGTAACAAAAAACTGCAAGGGTGGAAGAGTTAACGGGCATATACATACTTATTCTGCTATTTGGGCGTTTTTTATCTTACAGTATCTTAATAGTAAGATAAAAAAGAAAAAAGAAAGTTAATAAGTCAACAATTACATTATGTAAAAAAATAAAAATGATAAAACACCTAAAATTATTTTAATAGTCACTAAAAATCACAATGAAAATTACAATTTCAGATAATTTGATTCGTTGCATTTCGGATTCTTCTGCCTAAAGTCCGCCGCCTTATAGGAGGCATATTGAGTATAAATGAGTCACAAATACACAACGCTTTTTTAATTTTTTAAGATGCACAGCAAAGAGACCTTCACATTTCAAGTGACATTTTACCACAGACAATTTGCATTTTACCATAGGCAATTTATTTTTGAGTAATGTTACCAAAGTATATTGACAAATATTGACATTAATATTTATACGATACTAACGCTAACACTTAAACTTTATGGTATATTGACTTTTAATTACAAATCGATTGTATGGGAGTATAGAAAAGTGTGTTTTTAGATATTTCAGGCAGTTTTAAAAATTTCCCACCGTAAGAACCATCCTCGTACTTCAAGGAAAATTCTAAAAAAGAATTAGCAAAATCGATGCAGCTGCTCTCAAGTTTTGCGCTTAGCAACACATTCAGTGATTCATTTTTATATGATAGATAGATAGAATATAGGAACCTTTATCAGCAGTCCCCGATGAGAAAAGTACGCAATATTTGCAAAAAAATCGGTCTTATTAACCGAATCCGAAAAAGGTGGAGGTTCTACATTTGACTGTAGATATTTTTCTTGTGTATGTTCACAGATTTCTCCCCCATTTGTGGACCGATACTCAAAATAATTTTTTGTTCGAAAGAGTACATTTTCGAAGTGGTCTCATTTAAATTTCATTGAATTCAGTCATGCGGTGTTTAAGCTACACTCCAATAACTGAAGAATGTTTCGCCATCTTGATGATATCGTTATTGACGGTGAATGACATCGATCCCGTAAGTAGCATGGGTCAATAAAAAGAGTGAAAAGTTGTTTTTACCCAAAAATGTTATAATTAATATTATTGTTAATGTCAATAAAATTAAATTTACTTCTATTAAATTTTTTATAGCATAAAGTTATTATGTCAAATTACCTTATAATGTCAAATTAAACTAATATCCAATATTATTTTCCACCTGTGGCAAACTATTAAGTGCTATAGGAAAATGTAAACATTATGACATTATCTACTGGCAGATCTGATAGACGGTTGTTGAAATTAGTTATCTGTTTTTTGTTTACATTTCCCCTATTTCTTATTAAAATTATTTAACATAGAATTTCCTGATATGATAAACCAGGTGTACAGTAATTTATTACATTATGTCCCTTGGATGTATTTGACAAAAAGTGACCCATGGCTATGCCAATTTCGTCACTAAATATTACAACTTTTGGTTTGTCTATAGTCAACGTAATACTATTTGTATTAGGGGAACTACTTGTTATAGTTGGATTTTGACATACTTACATTTTTACATGTTTGCACTAGGTTAGGATTACTGATGGCAATGAATGATCCAGCGATACCTTTTACCTAAATGACGAATGGGGAAACAATAATTAATAGCATCTGGGACAAACGGTTATGTGAGAAGAATAGTTTTTTTCGGTTCAATTATGTATACAGTGGGAGGATTCGTTGTTAAAGTACTGAAAACGATACCTATATTAGGAAAAGTCTCACTAATGATCATTGTAGATGATCATTAGCTATCACACGTGTCCCTGAACATTCGCCTTTATCTCTTAACTGCTCAGTTGATCTTCAAAGAGTGATTCAAATCCCTCCAGCTTAAAGGAGTAACAAACACACAGACATGCGAGACACGAACACACAGATCAAATTTGGATGAGTAAAACAATGCGATAATACAGGAGCTCCAGGTATATAATGTTCAATAGCGTCACCATTTTATTAACATTAAATACGATAATTTAGTTGCGTAAACCAAAAAGTGTTTTCCTGTCACTGAATCTGGTCATCTTTTAGTTACCCGATAAATTCAGGCGAGTTTGTCTATGCAAGATTGAACCATAAGATTTTTATTGTAACATTGTCAGATCTAACAGGCTGGCCAACACCAAAAAAATTAGAAGTCTTCGCTTTAAAATGTCATTTAGAACAATTTTGTACGTAAACTTTGTTGGGTATAAATTTACATGGTCATCTGGCAACACTGATCAATCAAAGCGAAACTCTCTGGCTGGCGATATTTCTGGTATAAAAAATGCTACTTTAAGCATCCTATTTCGTTTGTGATCAAGCGCATTATGTAAACACATTTCGAATTTCGATACTTTTATTTTATCGGTCGGTAAACTAACCGACCGATATAATAAAAATATCTTTTATTTTAATAGAAACAATATTGTGCAACCGCGAGGAAACCTCGAGAGGCTAGAATCAATGTGTTCACAACTTGCACAATATTATAAATAAGGCAACAACAAACAGTTATGATTCACTCACTTATGCAATCAAAACAATGTGAAATTAAGTGTGTGAATCAGGATTCAGTAGATAGATACGACCTCTGTAATGAATTATTAAAAAAAACGAGTAAGTGCGAGTAAGACTCGTACACTGAGGCGCACACCTAATAGCACAGTCTTATTATTTATTACTAAGGGGGTTGGGTGGTAGGTGAATACTAATAGGTACTGTTCTAATAGTACCTAAGTAAACCAAGGACACAGTAACAGTAATCTATGAGAATACGACTAACGACATTGCGTTTTGGTTTAATCATTAATCCCTTTCCATTCAAAGGAATCAAATAAAGTATAATTTAGGTAAAAAAAGGTTGTCTAATCTAAATAAATGAGTCGAGAAATGGGTGCCTTATGAATTAATTGATGCAATGAGAAGCACGCCTTGCCCTTGCAACTTGCCTTGGTTTGATGAATAGGTGAAAAGGCATTTTGGACAGAATTGCGCCGTGTGATGAAAAGTGAATTGTCTACGATGTTGCAAGCAAAAAAAAAACGTAATGGCTGAACCCGTAGCAGGCCTCCGTCACTCCATGTACTTGCGCGCTATAACTGCCTACCGCCCAGTCGAGCGGTCTCGGTCCGCCAGCGGTTCAAATTCAGTGCGGTTTTCGCAAGCGAAGCGCGCGCACGCCGTTCAATTTTAATAGTGCTGTTCGTTCGTACGCGTATTACGATGCCGTGTGGTGCCTTATGTGCTGTAGATGGGTGTAAATCAAGCAAAAGAAGGGATAAACACCTAACATTTTTCCATTTACCTGTCAATGAAGAATGGTAAGTGATAAATAATTACTAGTTTTTGTCGTTTAAATTTTTTTCCATTCACATACCGTCATTAGAGACATAATTAAAAGACAGTAGGTGTGCGGACACCGGTATCCACTTAGAATTTGACAGTTTAATAGGTATATACTAAGCATTAGCTTGCCTTTCAGACACAGATTTACATAATTTTGTTGCATAGAAACGTTATACCACAGAATAATTAATAGTACAAGGTACAGAAGATGCACTCTTCGAAAGAAAACATTCGAATATAAACTGCTAAACTAACAACTGCAATAATGTTCATAAAACATTGCAAAGCACGGACGTGACCTTTAAAAAATGTGCCTACAAGTCCTTGACGCGCTCGTAACGAATCAAAATGCGCTTTAAGTCTGTGTAGCGAGAGTTCTTTTTCTTACGCCCGATGAAAACCTATGAACAAGCCGCGTCTGTTGTAAGGTGACTTGTTGCGAGAAAACGAATCAAATTAATTAATCTTAATAAATTTGATTCGTGATAATTGGTAGTAGTACAATACACCTAGATATGTACAACTAGGAACTATATATATTTTTTTATTTTGAAGGCCATCGACTTTTCGCGTGAAAACTTTCGAAAACTGCAGTGTTTATGTATTTTTGTGTGAGAGTGTTACACTCGTTAATAAAATAACTTACGGCTTAGTGCTTTATTTGAAGTCGGTTCTCTTTTTTTAAGGCTTTTTTTTCATTTCTAGTGAACATCTCCGAAGATCATCATCAAACTAAGAAGTATTATACTTATTTTAAAACGTTCTCCTAAATGTAACAAATCCTTTTCTGAAAACCGCATCGATATCGGTTTAGCCAAACGCGAGATTATCGCGCACAAACATACATACCTACAAACCATACAAGTCAAACATCTCAGTTTGGCCTGTATGTCTGATCACCTCCTTTTTTTTAAGTTGGTTAAATATTTTATAAATGATAAAATTTTTAACTGCCACATAAAAGTCAGAACATATTCACAGTTCTCAATAACATAGATAAAAAGTTATGTTAATTTAATTTTATCGAAGAGGCAGCCCTGCGATTACTGTGGAATCGCGCGGTGCGAAGCAATCACTGCTGTACGCTTGAGCATTTAGGCGCATTTTAGCATACAGTGGTTGTTGACGCGAGGGAGTAGGCTATTATCGTAATAGGTATTGGAAATTTTCGGGTTGGCATTAGAATAGCCCAACACGAATTTGGTGATTTTAAGAGTTGGATCTTATAGATAATAATTTTCTCTACGCTTTGGTATCAATTTTAGAGCGAGGAAATGTCTAGTTTTCTAGAAAAACTAATTTCAATTTCAGATTTTTGATTCGACGATTCTCTATAAATGCGTGTAACGAAACGACTTGGTGCAATGAGGAGGCCCTGGAAAAATTGTGCAAGTAGACGAAAGCAAATTTGGGAAGAGGAAATTTAATAAAGGTATTTATATAAGGCATTAATCAATTTCATTATTTTATACTTGTATTTTCAATTTAATAACTGTTTTTTAATTTTTTTCAGGGAGACACATTGAGGGACATTGGGTCCTTGGCCTCATAGAAGATGGTTCAGAGGACTTGCGGTTGGAGGTGTGCCCGGACAACATTAGGTCTGCAGAGGTGCTAATTCCCCTAATTCAAAAACATGTAGAGCCGGGCACAACCATCCATACTGACTGCTGGAGGGCTTATGATTGCCTAAGCCAACATGGATATATTCATAAAAAAGTCAACCACAGTGACCCTGACAGTCCATTTATAGCCGAGGATGGGACACATACTCAACGAATTGAGTCTCAATGGCGGGTGGTTAAAAGATTCTTCTACAAGAATAATTACAACCACCCGGGCAATTTTGCAGACTCAATTGTTGAGTATTTATGGAGGAGATCTGTGGAGGCCAGTAAGAAGGATAAGTTTTTCGAACTGATAAAAGCTGTGCAATATGTATACAAAATATAAGTTAAATACTTTCTAAATTTTGTTTTATTTTTGTCCTAGTTTTGCACCTATATGATTTATTTCTAATGTAATTCAAAATAGCTGTGACCATCAGGGCTAGCACTCTTATTCGAGTCAAGGGCACTCTAACTTGAGTTGGTTAGGTTCAAAATAAGAGACAGAGCCGACACAGAGCACCCCGACTCCACCTAGTCTTGTGGCTGACACCCCTAGATTGTATATAAAAAGTGCGGGAGCCAGAAGCTCAAGGGAGGTCCTGAGAGGAGCGAGCCAGACGAGGTTGAGCGGAGCGACGGGGGGAGGTGGCGAGCGAAGCGAGCCGGCGACCTCCGTAGCGAAGCGAAGACCGAGTTTGGCGAAGTGACACTCAGGGGCGACCGCTAGAGCTTCTGGCGGGAGCCCACCCAGAGTCAAACATAGAACACACCAAAATAGTCAGTACTCCATGTCCAATCCATTCATATTTGTAAGTAAATATAGTTAAATTCAATATATAAACGTTATAAATTTGAGGTTAAGTTCAAAGAAAATTCAAAGTAGTTTTTCGCAAAAACTAGGCATTTCCTCGCCACGAGAGTAGTGTCGGAGGACATCCCCCTCCCCCCTCCCTCCCCCCCTCCCCCTCCCCCCCTTAAATTCGTGTTGGCCTATTCTAATGCAATGCCGGTAAGAACTGTAGTTTTTCGTGGCACTGTACTGCGCTCGTCACATCGAAAAGGTTATCCAGTATCTTTCATCCAGTCATTTCACTTGATACAGTGCCCGTCACACCCTAACACAGCATTGCCTCTGCACTATTGCTACGCGGTAGAATATCTGGCGGTGGTACCAACCAAGACGGCCTCTTGCCAAGAGTCCTAAGTTGGGTTTCGTCGCATCTTACGATTCGCATTCCGAGTGCGGAATAAATCTTCTACTCCGTGCCCTCATAGGGACTTAAAACTCTCTATTGAGAAAAACTTTGAAGAATGGTTAATTTGCCTAATTTCCTAAAATTCTTAGTACAAATGTGTTTAGTAAAAATGAGGTTTCGTACTGTAACTAAACTAGGGAAAAATGGCTATACTTGTACTTAATAACAGTAGGTAGTACCTACATCCATAATAACTATGTACCTACTTAACAGATATTTTGTGGAGACCATATCAACCGTATTTCTTAGGATTATGCGGATATTAATATATCATCATCATCATCATCTCAGCCGTAGGACGTCCACTGCTGAACATAGGCCTCCCCATGATTTTCCAAAAGGACCGGTTGGAAGCGGCCTGCATCCAACGTCGTCCTGCGACCTTCCTCAGGTCGTCTGTCCACCGTGTCGGTGGACGACCTACGCTGCGCTTGCCGGTCCGTGGTCTCCACTCCAGAACCTTTCGGCCCCATCGGCCATCTGTTCTGCGTGCTATGTGCCCTGCCCACTGCCACTTCAACTGGCTAATCTTCTGGGCTATGTCGGTGACTTTCGTTCTTCTACGGATCTCCTCATTTCTGATTCGATCACGTAGAGAAACCCCGAGCATAGCCCTCTCCATAGCTCGTTGTGCGACTTTGAGCTTGTCTATGAGGCCCATAGTAAGAGACCACGTTTCAGTGCCATAAGTCATCACTGGTAACACACATTGGTCGAAGACTCTTGTCTTGAGGCACTGAGGTATTTTTGACGAGAAGACTTCGCGAAGTTTCCGGAACGCTGCCCAGCCGAGTTGGATTCGACGATTCACCTCTTTCTCGAAGTTGGACCTGCCTAGTTTGACTGTCTGTCCCAGGTAGATGTACTCGTCAACAACTTCGAGAACTGAGTTCCCAACTGATATTGGGGTAGGTACAACATGGGCATTAGACATAATTTTCGTCTTATCCATGTTCATCTTAAGACCTACCCGTTGGGAAACTCGATGGAGGCCTTCGAGCATTATACTGAGGTCTTCCATGGATTCTGCCATGACTACAATATCGTCGGCAAATCGATTATTAATATATGGTAAATAATAAATGGCTTAAAGGTATGTACCTAAAAAAATCAGGTATTTATTTATGTAGGTGCATAAGTACCTATTGTAGGATAAACTCTTCTAAAACAACAGATAGTACAGATACCAATAAATCACCTTTATTCACATCATTAATCACTTACATGAATTTAAGTGCACCGTTACGTCTCTAAATAATTGAATTTTAATTATTAATAATAAGTAATTTATTTGAACAAACAGTGAAGCACTGTTTACAATAGAATATATATAACTAAATTAATTATGAATATATATATATATATATATATATATATATGCAGTAGACATTAAAGTACATTCTATTAATTAGATGTTAGTAATTTTACAAACTTTCCGTAGGTAATTAGGAACACAACGAATAATTTACGTAAGCGTATTACGTTAGTATATACGTATTACCTACTAATTAGGAAAGCTAGTCGTTAGTTATACATTTTAGTTTAAATTCTATGCATGATTTGATCCCTGTATCCCACACTAGGATTAATCCTGTGTTGTGGAATCCAGTCTCTTTCGTTTTCTAAGTTAATGGCTCTATACACAATTATATATAAGTATTTCAAGAATGCAAATGTGACAATACTTATAATAAGACATAATCACATGTAAATATTTATTACTCACTTTTATAAATATAGTAACATGTAGGTACACAAAAAAAGATTGCAGATTTGTTTTAAAATTGTTTATTATTTTGGTGCTTTATACATAACTGCGAGACTCCATTCTACTTATATTATTGATACACAATCTTTTCTAATCATCCTTACTGACATAAATGCAATTTAATGAATTAACAATATAATATAATATAATTCTTATAGTTACACATAAAATAAATGCGTTATAATAAATATATCCAGCCAAGTCCGTGTAGGACTCGCGCATGTGGTTTACATACGTACCTACGTACTTCCACCACACAGTACTTACACTTGTTTTACAATTTGTAACTATGTATTCCTAGCGCAAGTACAACGTGTAGGTACTTGGTCCTTTTCCTGATTATTTTTATACTTTATAGTTTTTGCTATAATCATACCAAGTTTGGTGATTATGGGTATTACCGTTTTCACACTGGAGCCATAACAAAAAACATGTTTATTTAGGTAGGGGATCTCGCTTTTTTTTATTTGTGTTTTTCCGACTATTATTGGGATATCCGCAATAACACCAGATATATTGGGAAACGTCTCGGTTCCAATGATATAGTCTTACGTAGTACAGAGACAGACAGAAGCAGAAGGTTGTTTTACCTTATAAATGTGTAACTCGTAAACATTAGTTACGCATTTATTATCAGTAGGTATAGATAGTAAAGTCTAAGTAAGAATTCTAGGTACTTAATTTAATAAACTACGGCTACCTACACTAATATAGATAACGTTAATACAATAACACATTTGAAATAACCAACAATATTTAACGAATACAGATCACTCGCTCGGTTTTTTTGTTCTTGAGCAGTTTCATCTACATAAGTTTTGATTGGCTCTATCCAGTGCGCCTTTGCTTCTTTGGATCCTGTAAGCTTTCCATTGATCACCTCTGCACATTGGATCGTCACCGTTGGAGGAACACCAGTGAATAATAATCTCGAACTTTTATGCTTGAATGTACGCGATCCACGCAATTCTTTTATTTCCCGCGCGTTGATGTACCACCTTACTTCGGTATAATGTTCTGCTCGGCAGTACGCTTGCATATCGTCACCTGCACGAAACTCGGAAGCGAAGCCTTCTAATAACGGCTGCCTATGCTCGTGACCATAAACTCGCATATAAGCGCTTTTCGTTGCAAACTTATACGGTACCACGTCCCGTTCTATATCACACCTGTACAATCCTGTGGCTTCCTCAGTCAAGGAACCCAGTCGCAGGCGGCAGACTGTCGGTCCACAGTTCACCAGCTCTATTCTCCCGACTCCCAGTATCGGGAAAGATCGAGTGCTCGGTGCTGCACCCGGTTTGTATCTGAAGAATTCGTTAGGTCCTTTGAACCAGTTGAGGAGTGTGAAGTTCCCTTCATATCGGCATTCGATTTCCACTTCAGCTTGCGTTGGGAGGATTTCTTCCGGAACGCTGAGATATGTGACGTTGAATACGCGAGCGCGAGCTCCTGCTATAACAAGGAAGAGGAGCGACAGGAGCATGATGCCGGGTGTTCCCGGAACGCGCGCGAGTTGCACTGCCACTAACGCAACCGAGATCGTCGCTAACGCTATCTTAATTAACAGTTGATTAAACTCCAACACTTAACCGTCGGATGGGCTGATGGACCGACAGTTCCCTGCGTGAGGGGTACATTATTTTTTGTCATTTTCAATTAATAGACAAATTGGTTTAGCTAAGGGTGGCTAAATTACTTCGGTGTTAATTATTTAAAGTGGTAATATTTCCTTTTAATTAAATATGGTTATAATTGTTTCTATGTAGGTACCTATATTATGGGTTTCGTCGCCCACACCTTCTTTAATGACGTTGGTTCACGCTTTTCCGCCAAAACTGCAACGACTTCTTTAATTTTGTTTTGTAGAAAGTATCTGTGTGCTTACATAAAAAAGGGATACAACCGACTACATGACGTTTCTCCGCCTTGAATTTAATTTATATTAAATTCATTTAAGTATTATCTGCTACTACGTTGGCAGACCTATCTCCTCTATTAGTATGTAGTATAATTACGCATGACACTTTTTATTTCAACAGCACGTACTTACATATTTCTTAACCATTGCTAGAGAGGGTAAATATATTTCAGTATTTTCTAACCGTAGTGAGACGGGGTAAATGAATGGCAATGTTATAGGAGAATGGCGAGAGTAGGTAAATGTATTTCAAAATTGTGTAACCGTAGTGAGACGGGGTAAATGTATGGCAATGTTATAGGAGAATGGCGAGAGTAGGTAAATGTATTTCAAAATTGTGTAACTGTAGTGAGACGGGTTAAATGTATGGCAATGTTATAGGAGAATGGCGAGAGTAGGTAAATGTATTTCAAAATTGTGTAACCGTAGTGAGACGGGGTAAATGTATGGCAATGTTATAGGAGAATGGCGAGAGTAGGTAAATGTATTTCAAAATTGTGTAACCGTAGTGAGACGGGGTAAATGTATGGCAATGTTATAGGAGAATGGCGAGAGTAGGTAAATGTATTTCAAAATTGTGTAACCGTAGTGAGACGGGGTAAATGTATGGCAATGTTATAGGAGAATGGCGAGAGTAGGTAAATGTATTTCAAAATTGTGTAACCGTAGTGAGACGGGGTAAATGTATGGCAATGTTATAGGAGAATGGCGAGAGTAGGTAAATGTATTTCAAAATTGTGTAACCGTAGTGAGACGGGGTAAATGTATGGCAATGTTATAGGAGAATGGCGAGAGTAGGTAAATGTATTTCAAAATTGTGTAACCGTGGTGAGACGGGGTAAATGTATGGCAATGTTATAGGAGAATGGCGAGAGTAGGTAAATGTATTTCAAAATTGTGTAACCGTGGTGAGACGGGGTAAATGTATGGCAATGTTATAGGAGAATGGCGAGAGTAGGTAAATGTATTTCAAAATTGTGTAACCGTAGTGAGACGGGGTAAATGTATGGCAATGTTATAGGAGAATGGCGAGAGTAGGTAAATGTATTTCAAAATTGTGTAACTGTAGTGAGACGGGTTAAATGTATGGCAATGTTATAGGAGAATGGCGAGAGTAGGTAAATGTATTTCAAAATTGTGTAACCGTGGTGAGACGGGTTAAATGTATGGCAATGTTATAGGAGAATGGCGAGAGTAGGTAAATGTATTTCAAAATTGTGTAACTGTAGTGAGACGGGTTAAATGTATGGCAATGTTATAGGAGAATGGCGAGAGTAGGTAAATGTATTTCAAAATTGTGTAACCGTGGTGAGACGGGTTAAATGTATGGCAATGTTATAGGAGAATGGCGAGAGTAGGTAAATGTATTTCAAAATTGTGTAACCGTAGTGAGACGGGGTAAATGTATGGCAATGTTATAGGAGAATGGTGAGAGTAGGTAAATGTATTTCAAAATTGTGTAACTGTAGTGAGACGGGTTAAATGTATGGCAATGTTATAGGAGAATGGCGAGAGTAGGTAAATGTATTTCAAAATTGTGTAACTGTAGTGAGACGGGTTAAATGTATGGCAATGTTATAGGAGAATGGCGAGAGTAGGTAAATGTATTTCAAAATTGTGTAACCGTGGTGAGACGGGGTAAATGTATGGCAATGTTATAGGAGAATGGCGAGAGTAGGTAAATGTATTTCAAAATTGTGTAACCGTAGTGAGACGGGGTAAATGTATGGCAATGTTATAGGAGAATGGCGAGAGTAGGTAAATGTATTTCAAAATTGTGTAACCGTGGTGAGACGGGGTAAATGTATGGCAATGTTATAGGAGAATGGCGAGAGTAGGTAAATGTATTTCAAAATTGTGTAACCGTAGTGAGACGGGGTAAATGTATGGCAATGTTATAGGAGAATGGCGAGAGTAGGTAAATGTATTTTAAAATTGTGTAACCGTAGTGAGACGGGGTAAATGTATGGCAATGTTATAGGAGAATGGCGAGAGTAGGTAAATGTATTTCAAAATTGTGTAACCGTAGTGAGACGGGGTAAATGTATGGCAATGTTATAGGAGAATGGCGAGAGTAGGTAAAAGTATTTCAAAATTGTGTAACCGTAGTGAGACGGGGTAAATGTATGGCAATGTTATAGGAGAATGGCGAGAGTAGGTAAATGTATTTCAAAATTGTGTAACCGTAGTGAGACGGGGTAAATGTATGGCAATGTTATAGGAGAATGGCGAGAGTAGGTAAATGTATTTCAAAATTGTGTAACCGTGGTGAGACGGGGTAAATGTATGGCAATGTTATAGGAGAATGGCGAGAGTAGGTAAATGTATTTCAAAATTGTGTAACCGTAGTGAGACGGGGTAAATGTATGGCAATGTTATAGGAGAATGGCGAGAGTAGGTAAATGTATTTTAAAATTGTGTAACCGTAGTGAGACGGGGTAAATGTATGGCAATGTTATAGGAGAATGGCGAGAGTAGGTAAATGTATTTCAAAATTGTGTAACCGTAGTGAGACGGGGTAAATGTATGGCAATGTTATAGGAGAATGGCGAGAGTAGGTAAAAGTATTTCAAAATTGTGTAACCGTAGTGAGACGGGGTAAATGTATGGCAATGTTATAGGAGAATGGCGAGAGTAGGTAAATGTATTTCAAAATTGTGTAACCGTAGTGAGACGGGGTAAATGTATGGCAATGTTATAGGAGAATGGCGAGAGTAGGTAAATGTATTTTAAAATTGTGTAACCGTAGTGAGACGGGGTAAATGTATGGCAATGTTATAGGAGAATGGCGAGAGTAGGTAAATGTATTTCAAAATTGTGTAACCGTAGTGAGACGGGGTAAATGTATGGCAATGTTATAGGAGAATGGCGAGAGTAGGTAAAAGTATTTCAAAATTGTGTAACCGTAGTGAGACGGGGTAAATGTATGGCAATGTTATAGGAGAATGGCGAGAGTAGGTAAATGTATTTCAAAATTGTGTAACCGTGGTGAGACGGGGTAAATGTATGGCAATGTTATAGGAGAATGGCGAGAGTAGGTAAATGTATTTCAAAATTGTGTAACCGTGGTGAGACGGGGTAAATGTATGGCAATGTTATAGGAGAATGGCGAGAGTAGGTAAATGTATTTTAAAATTGTGTAACCGTAGTGAGACGGGGTAAATGTATGGCAATGTTATAGGAGAATGGCGAGAGTAGGTAAATGTATTTCAAAATTGTGTAACCGTAGTGAGACGGGGTAAATGTATGGCAATGTTATAGGAGAATGGCGAGAGTAGGTAAATGTATTTCAAAATTGTGTAACCGTGGTGAGACGGGGTAAATGTATGGCAATGTTATAGGAGAATGGCGAGAGTAGGTAAATGTATTTCAAAATTGTGTAACCGTAGTGAGACGGGGTAAATGTATGGCAATGTTATAGGAGAATGGCGAGAGTAGGTAAAAGTATTTCAAAATTGTGTAACCGTAGTGAGACGGGGTAAATGTATGGCAATGTTATAGGAGAATGGCGAGAGTAGGTAAATGTATTTCAAAATTGTGTAACCGTGGTGAGACGGGGTAAATGTATGGCAATGTTATAGGAGAATGGCGAGAGTAGGTAAATGTATTTTAAAATTGTGTAACCGTAGTGAGACGGGGTAAATGTATGGCAATGTTATAGGAGAATGGCGAGAGTAGGTAAATGTATTTCAAAATTGTGTAACCGTAGTGAGACGGGGTAAATGTATGGCAATGTTATAGGAGAATGGCGAGAGTAGGTAAATGTATTTCAAAATTGTGTAACCGTAGTGAGACGGGGTAAATGTATGGCAATGTTATAGGAGAATGGCGAGAGTAGGTAAATGTATTTCAAAATTGTGTAACCGTGGTGAGACGGGGTAAATGTATGGCAATGTTATAGGAGAATGGCGAGAGTAGGTAAATGTATTTCAAAATTGTGTAACCGTAGTGAGACGGGGTAAATGTATGGCAATGTTATAGGAGAATGGCGAGAGTAGGTAAATGTATTTCAAAATTGTGTAACCGTGGTGAGACGGGGTAAATGTATGGCAATGTTATAGGAGAATGGCGAGAGTAGGTAAATGTATTTCAAAATTGTGTAACCGTAGTGAGACGGGGTAAATGTATGGCAATGTTATAGGAGAATGGCGAGAGTAGGTAAATGTATTTTAAAATTGTGTAACCGTAGTGAGACGGGGTAAATGTATGGCAATGTTATAGGAGAATGGCGAGAGTAGGTAAATGTATTTCAAAATTGTGTAACCGTAGTGAGACGGGGTAAATGTATGGCAATGTTATAGGAGAATGGCGAGAGTAGGTAAATGTATTTCAAAATTGTGTAACCGTGGTGAGACGGGGTAAATGTATGGCAATGTTATAGGAGAATGGCGAGAGTAGGTAAATGTATTTAAAAATTGTGTAACCGTAGTGAGACGGGGTAAATGTATGGCAATGTTATAGGAGAATGGCGAGAGTAGGTAAATGTATTTTAAAATTGTGTAACCGTAGTGAGACGGGGTAAATGTATGGCAATGTTATAGGAGAATGGCGAGAGTAGGTAAATGTATTTCAAAATTGTGTAACCGTAGTGAGACGGGGTAAATGTATGGCAATGTTATAGGAGAATGGCGAGAGTAGGTAAAAGTATTTCAAAATTGTGTAACCGTAGTGAGACGGGGTAAATGTATGGCAATGTTATAGGAGAATGGCGAGAGTAGGTAAATGTATTTCAAAATTGTGTAACCGTGGTGAGACGGGGTAAATGTATGGCAATGTTATAGGAGAATGGCGAGAGTAGGTAAATGTATTTTAAAATTGTGTAACCGTAGTGAGACGGGGTAAATGTATGGCAATGTTATAGGAGAATGGCGAGAGTAGGTAAATGTATTTCAAAATTGTGTAACCGTAGTGAGACGGGGTAAATGTATGGCAATGTTATAGGAGAATGGCGAGAGTAGGTAAATGTATTTCAAAATTGTGTAACCGTGGTGAGACGGGGTAAATGTATGGCAATGTTATAGGAGAATGGCGAGAGTAGGTAAATGTATTTCAAAATTGTGTAACCGTAGTGAGACGGGGTAAATGTATGGCAATGTTATAGGAGAATGGCGAGAGTAGGTAAATGTATTTCAAAATTGTGTAACCGTAGTGAGACGGGGTAAATGTATGGCAATGTTATAGGAGAATGGCGAGAGTAGGTAAAAGTATTTCAAAATTGTGTAACCGTAGTGAGACGGGGTAAATGTATGGCAATGTTATAGGAGAATGGCGAGAGTAGGTAAATGTATTTCAAAATTGTGTAACCGTGGTGAGACGGGGTAAATGTATGGCAATGTTATAGGAGAATGGCGAGAGTAGGTAAATGTATTTTAAAATTGTGTAACCGTAGTGAGACGGGGTAAATGTATGGCAATGTTATAGGAGAATGGCGAGAGTAGGTAAATGTATTTCAAAATTGTGTAACCGTAGTGAGACGGGGTAAATGTATGGCAATGTTATAGGAGAATGGCGAGAGTAGGTAAATGTATTTCAAAATTGTCTAACCATGGAGAGAAGGGGAATTAATTGAATATTACCTTAAAATGGCGAGAGAGGGTTTATGTATTTCAATATTGTCTAACGATGGTAAAAGTGGGTACCTAAATGTATTTCAATGTCTAATCCTGGCGAGAGAGATCAAATAAAATTGCCTTGTGTATGTACAGTACTCACAAACTAACATTTGGCCCCGGTTAATTGGCGGTCCGAGGCAGGGTTAAAGGATTCCAGTTGCGGGTTCGTACGGTGTCGGTGTGTCACCCATTTTGCCACGACGTGCAAATAGGAGCTTTCCGGTACGGAGATTTTCTTGGAACGATTGTTTAATAAAAACGTAATATTCTACTACCTACTGTGCTGTTCGATTATGCTGGACTATTCAATGTCAGATCAACTTAACTTCCGGATTCAGAAATATTACCGCTTAATGTATATTTAATTAATCATTGTTATTTTTGATTTACTCAGACCAGACAGGAAGACATCTTAATAACTGTGTAATGGATAATTGAAACCAATTAAGCTTGAGCTCATCCTAAAATTGGTATTATGAAAGTCGTGGACCTGTCTAACCATGAGTCATTAATGAAATACCTGAATTTCATAGGATGAAACCCTGACTGGAATTGATTTTAGACGCGCACTATAATATTTTTTTAATAATAATAATATAATAATAATAATAATAATAATAATATTTTTATTTCCATAAAATATACAAGTTTAAAATATACAAACTTAAATTATCTTAAAGATGTAAGTTATTAATAATTGGCTTGTAAAACATTTAAATACAATTACAGCTAAACCTACACTAAGATTTCTCTTGTATCGTAGTTTAGCTATCTCTTCCAGGGTCACAATATCAGCCATCTACATTAAAGAGATATTACATTAAAGAGTGTGTGTAACTTTAATACTTATAAACATGTTATTTCATACAAATTTATATTATACAATGGTCTAGTGCCCGTGTGTGGTGTTAGTGAGAGTGCGTGTGTGAGTGCGTGTGTGTGTGTGTGTGTGTGTGTGTGGGAGAGAGTGTGTGTATGGGTATGTATGTGTGTTTAGGTATAAAAAAAGGAAAGATTTGTTAGTTCGTTGTGTTGGTCATGTAATTACCTTTAATATTTGTTCAGTTGCATCATAATTGAAATTTTGGAGCCAATTGTTAATTTTACTAAACGTCCTGTGCTTTGAAAACTATAAATAAAGTACAATAATTTTAGGCATCTACGTCATCGGTACTATTTAGTATGAGTGGCCTTAAACATTAAATTTAAATTTCATCAAATTCGGTCAAGCTGTTTTTGAGTTACAATCCAATAACTGAAAAGCCTATCTTGCGATGATATCGTAATTGACGGTGAATGATAATCGATCCTGTAAGTAGCAAGGGTCAGTAATAATGGGGAAAGAACTGTTCCCTACCTATAAATTGACCGACTTCAACACTAAAAAATGTGAAATAACTTGTCGAGCCGATAGTAGGTACTTTTAGTTATACATAATAGTTGTGATAAGTACTTTGAACTATTATGGTATCACTACAACAAGTTATTTCACACTTTCGGAACGAAGTTCCTTATCGCGCGTTGTGAAAGGGGGCTAGACGGAAAAATTTCTTACGAAAAGTTGTCACGACACTTTTGCTATAGTAAGCTGTCTGTCTGTCTCTCTCTCTCTTATAGAAAGCAAGTGCGGCGTCGCATGTTACATCCCCTGACTCAGTTTTTAGCATAGTTTTCATTGTACAGAAATTTGACCTCTACAGTTTATAATATGTAGTAGTTTTTACATCGCTCCTTTTACCCCCTTAAGTCATCCCTGACAAAAATATTGAAAGCATCACTATTTATTTTAAATTACCTATCCAGTTATCAATTTTCATCACTGTAGCTCCAAAAACAAAGAACATTTGAAAAAAAATATCCCCCGTTTTACCCCCCTAAGTCATCCCGGTCAATAAATATTAAAATCATCATTTAAACTGTCCAAATGCTAATTTTCACCACTGTATGTTCGAAAACACAAAACTTTCCATACAAACTTTCACCCCTCCATTTCACCCTCTTAAACCACCACTAACCAAAAAAAATTGGCCAACATTTTTATTTTGAATGACCTATCCAAATATAAATTTTCACAAGTATAAGTTCAAAAACAAAGGAGTTTAATACAAACGTTTTCACCCCTTTTGACCCCCTTAGGGGTTGAATTTCATAAAATCCCGTCTTAGTGAGCACCTACGTCCTAAAAAGAACCCGCATGCAAAATTTGAAACTCCTAGCACTTGTAGTTTCTGAGATTTCGTGATGAGTGAGTGAGTGAGTGAGTGAGTGACCATATATAGATGGATTTTTCGGCGAAAAAATGTTCACAGTATCGTGTACAAAGCGGAAACATTATTACATTAAGTATATATATTGACAACAGAGCAAATAGTGATGTACCTACTAAGTGTAGTTTTATTTAACTCATTTCTATTAAAAACTTTGGAGTCTTTGTGATAAATATATAAGAATTTGACCATTAGCACAGGGGCCTATCCACAAAAATCAACACGCCTACCAACCGGGCATGCAAATCTACAGAGACTGCACTCCATCATGTGATGAATAAAATTGAATCAGCTTTGGAGAATAAGCAGAGGCAGTAGCACAAACAATTTATGATTAAATTTTCGTATCGTAAGCGTCAACGCATCACGCTTCGGCGTACAAACTATGAGTTATCTGTGTCACAGTTGCCATAGACAAATGACAATGTGTACTGTGGACTGAGCACGAAAATCTGTTTAAGTGTAACGTAATCGCATCAATAACGTATTTAATACAAACTGTCATTTATCTAGCACAATAGTGGCACAGATAACTCATAGTTTGTAATGAATACGTCATCGATGCGATAACGTTACACTTAAGCAAATTTTCGTGCTTAGGCCCCTGTTTCACTGCAATCTCAACTACTTACCACCAAGACCAAGACTGTTGCTACGTATAGTCCACGCTCCACTTGACTGTGCAGAGGTTGCTTGCAGGAGGATGAGACAGTGAGGCACCGCGTGCTGTTGCAGTGCACGGTTACGGAAAACGTACGGAACACAACCGGGCTACTTGGAAATCGCTCTAGTTCATAATCAGCCTACAAACCTCAAATATCACTGGAGTAGTTGTGCCAGCGGCCCACGGTCTTACTTCGTTATATTCAGGAGTTGGGATGGCTCGGGTAAAAGCTGGCAGAGGAAATGCATAAAACACTCGAGGACGTCATGACGTCCTCGAGTGTTTTAACCAACAATATTTCTTTGTTGTGTTCACTAAATTTGCGTTTCACAAGAAAAAAGTTGCTGTGGCAGCATAGGACATTTTGTCATATTCTCAAAATTTGTTTGTTAGTTTCACAATAATTGACTCGCGATGTAAAACTGCATACATTGCGACCGGTTTTTTTTCTGAGTGCAGTGCAGGACTTAGTGCCTCCAATCAGAATAACAATAAGAATATACTTTTATAGAGGGCATCAATGTCTACAAAAAGTATATAAAATAATCTTTTTTTTCATATGCAAAATTAACGCCGGTATAAACTAGGCCACATTATTCGTGCCTTGGTGTTAATCTTTATCTACTCTAATAATAATGAGGAAAGATTTGATTGTTTGTTTGTAACGTATAAACGCAGAAACTACATTCATTCAACAACTACGGTTCAAAAAATTCTGTCACCAGTAGAAGCTTTACTATGCCTGAGTAACATACGCCATGTTTCATTCATCATCATCCATCACCGCGTGGGTGAAACCGCGGAGCGCAGCTACTTTATAATAATTTAAATGATTACAACATCCACACAAGTTATTCAGGTCCCAAACTAGGCAGAACCTGTGTTGTGGTAACTTGAGAACAGTTATAAATACTTATATACATATACACACAAACAGACATGTTCGTGCACACAAATGTGCGTCCTGCCCGGGGATCGAATCCGGAACCAGCGGCTCCACGACAGGATTGCTACAAACTGCGCCAACCGGCTTTGGCCGAATTCTCAATTGCATTCACGTCCATAATTTTATTTATGCGAGTAGGAATACCTCATTAGACCTCATCTTAAATTCGGTTAGTGGCCGCTAAAGTTGGGGTCACCCGGCATCACCGGCCAGTAGCCGCATCACAAGCCCACGCATCTCGGAAACAAGACATTACAATTTTATTACCAGTAATCATGCTAAGTGTTATCATTCTAATTGAATAATGCAGAGGGAAATGCGGAGGGACTCACCAGGCTTGTTGTATCGGAGGCCACGAGTGTTTCTTTATCATCTGTCAATAAAGTACAATTGTTTATCATATTAAAATTGAAGTTTCTGTTTTCAATTACAAATTAACAGCTTTTCACTAAATGCATGTGAATGTATATACGGTAGCTAGATTCCCCTCACCAGTCAATTGTCAATATAACAATGAAATTTCTATTGTGTCTGGGTCGTTCGACTGATGAAGTAATAAGTATTTAGGCATTAAATTTTTGACTGTCTGTTTGTTCCGGCTAATCTCTGAAACGGCTGGACCGATTTTAACGGGACTTTCTCTGGCAGATAGCTGATGTTATAACGAGTAACTTAAGTTTCTTTTATTTTAGAAAAACAAATATGTAATTCTGCCTTCTTATCACCTTATCACGCCTTTAAAGGGCTGAACGGATCGTAATCAAATTTGGTTACTTTGGCAAGGTTATAGATTACATATATTCCGGGGAAGCACATATCATCATCATCATCATCCGTCACCAAGCGGGTGAAACCGCGAGGCGCAGCTAGTCTTTCAATAAAGTGTGTACGTAACAATTGTTTATCATGTTTTTCGAATATAACTCTTGAACTCTTGTTATTGCCCGTATTGTATATATATTGTACTTAGAGTAAACATAAGTATTTAGATCACACAAAACGCGAAGATTAGGTAGTGTGGTAGAATGCTGTGATACCGGTGTGATAGGTACATGTTATTGTTGATGTTAGTACAATTTGAGATTTAAGTTAAAATACCTATTCTTTAATATGTTTTTCAATATCAATATAGGTACCTTATGTATCATCATCTCAGCCGTAGGACGTCCACTGCTGACCATATGCCTCCCCCATGATTTTCCAAAAGGACCGGTTGAAAGCGGCCTGCATCAAACGTCGTCCTGCGACCTTCATCAGGTCATCTGTCCACCATGTCAGTGGACGACCTACGCTGCGCTTGCCGGTCCGTGGTCTCCACTCCAGAACCTTTCGGCCCCATCGGGCATCTGTTCTATGTGCCCTGCCCACTGCCACTTCAACTGGCTAATCTTCTGGGTTATGTCGGTGACTTTCGTTCTTCTACGAATCTCCTCATTTCTGATTCGGTCACGTAGAGAAACCCCGAGCATAGCCTCCATAGCTCGTTGTGCGACTTTGAGCTTTTCTATGAGGCCCATAGTAAGAGACCACGTTTCAGTGCCATAAGTCATCACTGGTAACACACATTGGTAGAAGACTCTTGTTTTGAGGCACTGAGGTATTTTTGACGAGAAGACTTCGCGAAGTACCTTAAGTATAAATCGATGAAAACCAATGTACCACGATTGGAAAAGGGTGAAGTATGTCAAGGGCTAAATGAATTTTTTTATAAATTTGACATGTGAAACAACTTATTATCATCGATCTCGCAGGTACTAATGTTATAGATCCTATGGAAACTTGTTTACCACCACCAACTACTTCACATCACTATCGGACTAAGCACAAGAAAGTGGGTAATCTTCCAACATATAGTGACAGCAGCACACTGCAGCAGCATACTGACAATAGTAAGAAGCCTAGTGAACTGAATCGGTTGTACATGCGTTTTGGCAATTACGGATGCCAACAAAAGAGATTATTTAGTCTTTGTAAAATGGAGTAATTCCTGATGAATAACACGCCTGGTTTAAAGATTTAAAGACGGATAGTTCACAAATTGTTCGCGTACGAGATGCTGCATTATCATCAGACTCCTCAGAAGAAGAATAAGAAGCGTTTTTTAAATAGATTTTTACTGACTGATCATAACTGAAACTGATAAACCTTTTATTTAAGACCAGTTTTAAGACCATTCCCGAACTTTAAAAACACGCTTACTCAAAACTAGGGTTAGTTGGTATTTGCATTAACCCGGCAACATTATGCCTGAGTAACATACGCTATATATGATTCATCATCATCATCATCATCATCATCCATCACCACGCGGGTAAATCCGCGGAGCGCAGCTAGTTCACAAATATAAAGTAAGTGGGTATTATTTATAAAAGAAGAACTTATTTGTAATAACGTGTTTAAATACTCGTATATAAGTACCTATTAGATTTTTTATTTCGTATATTTCGCAAAAGTGATGGGAGTGTATATAACCGTGGACTCGCCATTGGACATATTTTGCCAATAATATAATAGAATTCCAAGAAAACATGAATGCTATATAGCGCGGGATTATAAATGTTATTTCAATGAAACTTCCTTGGATTCTTGCACCGGCTCGCATAAAGCTGCTGGGTCGTGTGTCCTAACCTACGTACTTACCCCTCTTATTATTTAGGTAGCGAATTAAAATGCATTTCCACTATCAAACAACTTCAACAGATATAATTCTATACAAACACGCGAAGTCTAACCGGATGTACTTATCTACTTATCAATAAGAGACCCCGAGATAAGTGACCCTTGAACAAATTGATTTAACGATACATTTTAATCCCTCTTGTCATATTAATTCATTGCTTTGACAATCCTTGTTATAAGGGGGCGTCCATAAATTACGAGATGTGTTTTTTAAATTTTCTGGATGGTGAGATGTCGTGAGATTTTATTCAACCCCCTCCCCCATCCCCATCTGCTCCTTCAACTTCGTTCTGATCATAGATTAATCAGAATATACTAAAGATCTAAATATATCTGGTTCTGATCTAGCCACAATAAGCCGTTGGCGCTTGCGCACAGTAACTCATTAGCTCGTCTTGTGCAAAAATTAAATCTTAAGCATGTACAATCTGGATTATAAGGACCAAAATAGTATTTTTTTTTTGTCCACCAGAAAAAAAATTGCGTGATATTTTCCGAGACCCCCCTCTCTCCAACGTAAGATTAGTTGCCCCCCTCCCGCCCTTAAACATCTCACGAATTTTATGAACGCCTTAATTGGACAAATAAAAATATTATCGAATATATGATTGAATGATTGAATTTAATATTGATTTTATCGAATAGTGCAGTTATTCCTGTAGGAGGTTTTCTTTAGAAACATATTTATATAGTTTTACCTGCGATATTTTGTTAATAGCAATTTTGTTGTCTATTTTCGAGGCAGACATGGAATATCTATACATAGGTATAAGTACTTAATAAAAAATGTAACGGATCGCTGTTTGTAAGTACCTACATGGAAGATTAATATGAGAAAAAATATTACTTATTAGAACTTAAAACGAAAATAGAATGAAAAAAATGATTATTAGTATTTTTGTCTGTTTATCTTTTTTTGTGTTTGTCAGTGTGTTTTCCCGCTAATCTCAGAAACGGCCTATCCGATTTAGATGTGGTTACACTAATGTATTGTGGTACTTCACTTAACATTAAGTGTTTGTTTCATGTCAATCGGTTCATAAATAAAAAAAGTTTGTGAACTAATAACTCTCTCGCCACTAAGTATGCCACCAAGCCGCTGCTGGCGCGGCAACTAGTCATTTTATTATAAATGACGGATGACGGCCGTAACGCATAGACAATAAAAATGTAAGTAGGTACTACGTATATGAGTACTACTTCGTATTAGCCTCTAAGGTATTCCAGAGATTCGTTCGTTTAGCTTTTGAGGGCGTTGGTGGCGTGGTAATTGATGAATCTTTTGTTAAAGCGTTCGTAAAGCTCAAAAACGTTATTTTTGCCACTTTCACCACTTTTGCCCACACCCTACATGAACGCACAACTGAACACATAAGACCTAAAATCGCATGATTGATTATGCTGTCAAATACTTATTTGTCAAAGAACGATCGCAAACAATCATGCTCCCGACGTGGGTCAAAAATTGCACATTTGGTGGCAAAAATAACTCTTTTTTAGCTTTCCGAACGCTGATGCATCAACGACATTTTCACCCACAGATTTCCAACTAGAAATTCTGAGCGTTTTTAGCGTAGTTTGGCCAACAGGGGTCTATTCGAACGCTCTACGACGCTCAGTTGTGAACAGTTCTGTACTTATTTGAGTAGGTAGAGATTTCTCCGTGAATTCTTTATAAAATTTACTAAGATTCACTCAAGCCTGTGGGACTACCATGAGTTTACAACATTGTCACCAACCGATGTACGCTATCGACTGCCGCGAAAAAATGTATGCAAAAAAGAACATGCCACCTCGCGGTCAATTGTAGAAGTAAAATTGACAGCGAGTACCTACGCCAATCACAAGCCTAATAGGTAGGCGAGATTGAGTATCAACTATAGATGATGACATTTAAGTTGCCAACTCATGGTAGAGGTACTGCTTTACTGAATACGGCCCTAAGAGCATATGACAATTCCTTGTAGCGATACAATGGCAACACTTCTATATAAAATATAGTCCTTGTACAGAGTAACGACTATGATCCTTGTTACGTGAAATACGGAGTACCTTCATCGCATTTTCACGAAATGCCTTCTAATATTATCACTCATCATGATCTACAGCCTGTGTTAGTCCACTGGTGGACAAAGCGTACGTCTCTATCAATGCGCGCCACGAAGGGTTTTTGGTTCTGTTCATTCAGTCATCTTTGCAGATCGTCCCTCCATCTGGCTGAAGGCTAAAAGGCATACACGTAGTCTCCACTCGAGAACTCGTTTAAACCAGAAAGTCACTACGAGTACACTACAAAAAATAACCTTGTGCGACAGCTCTAAGCATCCAAAAACTTTCAATTAAAGTATTTATGATTTTTTATACTATCTAGATCAAAGGCACAGAATAATAAGTACAATCAAAGGCAACAAATAATTTGCGAAACATATTCGTATGGTAAACGGTAACGTTTCACGTGTTGGCCTTCAAACTGTGACCTATCTGTGTCACAATTATCCTAGATAAATGACAGTTTTTACTGTGGGGTCTGTGGGCCGAGCACGAAAATCTGTTTAAGTTTAACGTAATCGCATCGTTAACGTATTTAGTACAAACTGTCATTTATCTGGTACAACAGTGGCACAGATAACCCATAGTTTGTGCTGAATAAGTAAACTATACGAAATCGTTACACTTAAGCAGGTTTCGTGCACGTGAACGACATGTTAGGTAGGTACCTACGTTACACGCAGTTATTCGCGCTAGGTATTATATTCATATAGGTACCTATGGTTATTTGTGCTAGACCCACAAGTGACAAGACAGACGCAAGTCTTGCGATTGTTATGGCTTGGTAAAGGAAATAATCTTTTTACTACTCTTTATTGTATGCGCGTTTAGCGTGGTACTCGTACTACTGCCCTCGATACCCCGAGATAGTAGGGTCATCCGCCCGTAATTTAATTTCACATAACTTCTTCACATTTTCTAACGCACAAATTAAGTTACGGCTGCAACTGACTCTTTGCGCCATCTTTTGGTTTTCAATAAAACTAGTTACGTTGCTCAGGACAAGAATGTCAGAGCAAGAAGATGTTTAGTACGCAACCAGTTTCATTAAAGACGGAATATTTAGTTTAAGGCGTTTATCATAGATGGCGTTTACATTAATTTATATGTTAAAATCGGATTTTCAACTCTAGTTTAGAGATAAACAAAACACGAATGTGACAAGTCAATTATTATTATCTAACATACTGTCATAAGAATGGATACCTATTATGTGAAGTGTAAAATCGCTGGTAGCGCAGCTCGATTTGGCGATCTTAACCGATCAACAAGTTAAACAACACTTGCTGCGGTCAGGACTTGGATGGGTGACCGCTAGTGGCATTATTCAACTGAGCACTTCCGTGCTTCGGAGGGCACGTTAAGCCGTCGGTACCGGTTGTTTGTCTTAAGACAACAGGCTATGTCGAGGGCCTTCGGGCGGCCTGAAAACTTCGACATGGGTTGGCCACTAACCTATCCACCAATCCGCACTGGGCCCGCGTGGTGGATTATGGCCCAACTCCTCTCTCTAAGAGGAAGGCTCGAGTCCCATCAGTGGGAACAAAATGGGCTGATTATGATGTGAAGTGTAATCCGATGGCCCAACCGATGAATAAACGTTGTTTATACATCGCTTGGGCCAATGTTAATCCAACATAACCAGTTGCACGTTTGCCCACGGACTGTCGATTTAGTAGGCCCATTGTAGTATTTATGCGGGAAATTCAACAAAAATATTGTTGGCTGGTCAACCATTGAGATAGTTGGCCCACTTTTGGTATATCGTGGTAAATATAACGTTGTTAATGCATCGGTTGGGCCAATGTTAATCCAACATAACCAGTCGCTCGTTGGCCCATTGATTGTGGATTTAGTAGGCCCAATGTAGTATTTTTGTGGGAAATTCAACGAAAATATTGTTGGTTGGTCAACCGTTTTGATAGTTGGCCAACTATTGTTATATCGTGGTAAATATAACGTTGTTTATACATTGGTTGGGCCAACATTGTATTAACGGAATAAAATTGTTGTTGGTTTCCCAAACATAACATTTGTAGGCCTAACGTTAATATATAGTGGGTAAAACAACACAGTCTGTGTAGGTTGGTCCAATGTTGGGACTTTGTTAGCATGCCCACTACTCATCTCCTAACTAAATGCCAACCGTTGGCGACGACACCCCAACGGAAAATGCTACTATGGTGACGTAGTGAATGTATAATAGTAAAAAAAGTTAAAAATAGGGAAATCTGGCCAAGTGATAATTGGGCTAGCGCGACGGGACGATATAAATAAGGAACCCTCGGAGGGCGAGTCAAACCCGCACTTGACTGGTTATCGGGTGCACATTTCCTTTGAAAATTTCAAAGCTTTATAGCTTTATTAACCATACCTTTGTTGATACCAAGAATTCTTTTTCAATTAAATTTTAATTAAAATCAGTATACGGATTTTATAGTATTTTTATCCTCACGTTTCGAACACCTTTCAGTGAACACGGACTGCTATTTGCTTATGTTTGTACATACGAGATGTTACACAATTTAGAAACAAATTGCAACCAACTCCTGGAGTCTACAAGAGCCCACAACAGCTTGCGACCAGCTTACAAGTTCTACGTGACCTATTTCATCGTATAGTTCGACGCGGTCTACTAGTTTTACAGTTTAATGCGGGATGACGATTTTATTATCATCATTATTATGATCATTTATATTTATCTTCTCAATACTTTTCCCTTGTATGCTTCAATGCTTTCGGACTAAGTGATTATTTTATTGACCGCGCATTTATCAGTTAAATGATTACTCGCTATTTTGATAAGTAAGTACATTTTCCACTGGAAACTTTTGTCAGTGGTGCTTTAAATTAAATATTTTTATCTGATAATTATTAATTTTCGTAATAATTTGCTAATTTTAATTTAAGTTATTTGTTCGTTATTTGTACGAGTACTACATATACACAGTGTTTGTTTCCATTGTTACTCAAGTAATACCATTTGCTATAAACATCATCATCATCATCATCTCAGCCGTAGGACGTCCACTGCTGAACATAGGCCTCCCTCATGATTTTCCAAAAGGACCGGATGGAAGCGGCCTGCATCCAACGTCGTCCTGCGACCTTCATCAGGTCGTCTGGCCACCGTGTCGGTGGACGACCTACGCTGCACTTGCCGTTCCGTGGTCTCCACTACAGAACCTTTCGGCCCCATCGGCCATCTGTTCTGCGTGCTATGTGCCCTGCCCACTGCCACTTCAACTGGCTAATCTTCTGGGCTATGTCGGTGACTTTCGTTCTTCTACGGATCTCCTCATTTCTGATTCGATCACGTAGAGAAACCCCGAGCATAGCCCTCTCAATAGCTCGTTGTGCGACTTTGAGCTTATCTATGAGGCCCATAGATAAGCTCAAAGTCCCCCAAGAGACAACGTTTCAGTGCCATAAGTCATCACTGGTAACACACATTGGTCGAAGACTCTTGTCTTGAGGCACTGAGGTATTTTTGACGACAAGACTTCGCGAAGTTTCCGGAATACTGCCCAGCCGAGTTGGATTCGACGATTGACCTCTTTCTCGAAGTTGGACCTGCCTAGTTTGACTGTCTGTCCCAGGTAGATGTACTCGTCAATAACTTCGAGAACCTGAGTTCCCAACTGATATTGGGGTAGGTACAACATGGGCATTAGACATAATTTTCTTCTTATCCATGTTCATCTTAAGACCTACCCGTTGGGAAACTCGATGGAGGCGTTCGAGCATTGTACTGAGGTCTTCCATGGATTCTGCCATGACTACAATATCGTCGGCAAATCGAAATTGAGTGATGTATTCGCCGTTAATATTAATGCCAAGTCCTTGCCATTCAAGCTTGAAGGCGTCTTCCAATGTAGCGGTGAACAGTTTCGGAGATATAACGCCTCCCTGTCTCTTTGCAATGGAATTGCCTTCGAACTTTGCTCCTGTACTCGGACTGACATGTAGGCGTTTTTGTACAAACACTTCAGAACTTCAATATACCGATAGTCACCGCACCGCTGGAGAGACTCAAGCACTGCCCACGTCTCGATCGAATCAAAGGCTTTCTCATAGTCCACAAACGCTAAACAAAGAGGCAAGTTATACTCTTCGGTCTTCTGTATAACTTGCCGTAGCGTGTGGATGTGGTCTATGGTACTATAGCTTTTTCGGAAACCGGCTTGTTCTGGAGGCTGGAATTCATCAAACCTGCGACTGAGACGGTTCGTTATGACATTCGAAAACAGCTTATAAACATGGCTCAAAAGCGAGATGGGTCTGTAATTTTTAAGTAAAGTGTTGTCACCTTTCTTGAAGAACAGCACCATCACGCTTTTGTTCTATGCTTCTGGCGTTGAACCTTCGCCTTGGCGCCTTGTTGTTCTTAAGCTGTTTCAAGGCCATTCTAATCTCGTACAGGCTTTAAACATACATATTATATATATATATATATATATATATATGTGTTTCATATTAACCTATATATAGTTAGATTAATAAATTTTGCAATTTTAATTTTAAATATATTATATCCTCACATCCAAACAATTAAGGCGCTGCTGGTCGAATTACATCAGGTGCGTTTTCTTTGGTAATTCTGTGTGAATCGCGCCTGTGAAATGAAAAAGGGTGGTCACGATATGTATGTCATGCCATTGGTTCTACAAGATCAAGCAATATGGTATTAGGCAGTAAAATAGCTATCTTTTTTCTTCTTCTCTCGGTGCCTCTTCAATCAATCAAGGTTGGCAATCAGCTTGCCGTACTCATCTTTATTCTTGGCGAGGCGAGAAAGTTCAGCGGCACTCGCAACCCCTGTCCACTCCCTGATGTTTCGTAACCATGATTTCTTCCTGCGACCAGCTCGTCTCTTTCCCGCAACTTTTCTCATCATTATTAATTGAAGAAGACAATATTTGTCATGTCTAGTACATGGCCCAAATATGCTACTTTTCTTTCTTTGACGGTTTTCAAAAGTTTGCGTTCTTGTCTAACTCGCCGCAGTACTTCCACATTGGTAACTCTGTGGGTCCAAGAGATCGCCATAATGCGCCTGTAGGCGCACATCTCAAATGCTTCTATAAGTTTATCTTTTTATGTTATTAAAAACACCATCTTAAGACTTAAGTTGTTAAGTTACAATATATCCTTCATATCCGAGCTATCTCAAAGAACGCTTTAACTTCCTAACTGTTCTTCACACCCACTAAGATCATCAGAAAATCTTGTTCTTGCGATTCCTCTACATTCAAGTTCTTTTTCCAATGGTTAATTTACTGTTTTCTAATTTTAATTCGGTATGCTAAAAAAAATTAACCTATGCCAATTCCGAAACCATTTCGAGATTTTATGTTACAAACCCTTATTTTTCTACTCTGACCTTTTAAAACGATAAGATGCCATTTATTTTAACAAAAAACGATGAAATAATTCGACTTTCATTGACCTCTAAATGACGTCACTTTTTTGCACTTTTGTTTTGATTGAATAGAGACTTACGAATTAGTAGGTGTCACTGTCAAGTGTTCTAGTTTATTTTTTTTTACTCGCGTGCTTTTCTTGGCTTCTCAACGCAACTACATATTTGTGCAAAAAAGTGACGTCATAGGATTCAAATTTTCAAAAAAATATTATAAAATAACTACTGAATATAAAACAAAAATATTAAAATTAGTTTCTTATAATGACCTCATCTACGAAATAAAAATATAAAAAAAATACCAAAAAAAAACTTTACATACCGAATTCCTGTAGCATTCCTTACCTATTTCAATCAGACGCGCAACATTTATAGGTAAACATTATTAAGGATCAAATAAAAAATATATATCTAGACATTTATTACTGCACTGCACTTTTTTATAGTATTTTGTATATGCTTTAGGTTTATATGTCATTATTTTCGTATTTATACTTATTGTTTACGTATTCTTATTGGTGGGTATGACACTTTTTGAGTACATGGTAATAATATGATATTACAAGAGTAGGTACGTATTGTTATATCCCCTTGATATTATTGTTTTTTTTCACTCCATTGTTTTTTTACCCATGTTTACTTATGTTTTAAAAACGCGCCCATGTCGATGAATTTGAAATATACATTCCATCATAAAGTTGCCTGGAAGAGATTGCTTTTAGCAATAAGACCGCCCATCGCTACATAATTTTTGTAATTATTACATTTAAGTTATCATGTTGTCATGTTTTTGGGAACAATAAAGTATTATCTATCTATCTCATGTGCCTGTAATTTCGCCGGCACCCGTATGCCTTCAAACCAGAACACGGTATTGCGAACATTACTGCTTCGCCGTAGAAATAGGTACGGTGACAGTACTATCATTCACAAAGAGTACTATATTCTACTACTATATAATATATTCTACTGCACTAAAAATAAAACCGTCTCATCACGAAACTCTCGGATTTTCTCACCGCATTCTAACATCTAAAACCTGCACAATGTGCGTAACAACGCAGAATTTGCGGGAAAATCTTCAGAGTCACGCTAAGTGGCGTGCATCACGCAATAACACGCCTGAAATGAAGATAGACCTGGTGATAATAAACGTGAGTCTTTCAGAAATGGCGGGGTATCCTTTCCATCGGGAACGGCGCTAAAACTGTATAATTCCTGTATTTAGATAACCCTGTCAGTAGTATAGATATAGGGGAGTTTGGTTGAGTTATTGCATGCCCTACTTTTGTAATGTAGATCATTGCCATAAGCCGAGGAACATGTCGCAAATCAACTGTTACACATGCAAGCAAGTGGTACTATTATTCCACTTTTTAACACTTTGTTCAAATTTCTTGGTAACTTTCTTATCTGCTCACATAATGGTAATGATATGAAGGTTACTACACAAGTTTACACAACGTTCAAAACCCCTGCCCATTACTTCTAGAAAATATCACCTAGAAGTGAAACTATCTTATTGGTTAATACAAAATTATGTGGAAACCTCACATCATATTAACCTTTGCAAATACAGACACTAAAATCTAGAGTCAACATAGTTCTAAAAAGTTACTTGCAAGCTCTGCTATGTTATTAGATATTTTATACTCATTGTGTGATTTAACGTATTTATTTTACGTTCAATATTCGTAAAATATCACATCTTATATATAGCAAATCCAAATCAGGGTGAAGATTTTTAAAGGGCATGATTTTTTAGTTTTAAGTTATGATTTTTGCATTCCAATCAAATAATCTTTATACAGTATGTATTTTGCAGGAGGCACGTAATATGTATAACGAACGGTAAGTTACTATTGCATTTTAACTGAGATAACAGACGTTGTCCTAATAAAGATAAGAACACTTTAATTTCCCAAATTTTCTTTTCATTCATTCATTCATTCGTCATCAGCCTGTAGCAGTCCACTGCTGGACATAGGCCTCTTTTTTTTCTTTTCCCTTCGGATTATTACTATAACTTTTCAATAAAAACATATATTTAAATCATAAGTTTATAAGAAAAAAAATTGTACTATGCGATGACTGATATATAAAGATATTAGAAAATAGTTCAGCCACTAAAGAATTACTAGCCCTTTTAGAAAGCTATAACTTCCAAGTACATATTAAGTTAGCTACCAGATTAAATTGTTTAGACCAAATACCTTCCAACATAAAATACGTTCAACCGGAAATACACTCTCTTGGCTAGTCTGATCATGGCACAGCTCAAGCAATTACCTTGAAAGCAAATAAACAGAAAGCGTTAAGCGGTTTGAATACAGACGAGACTATAGTCCTGAAAATATGAAAAAAATTGTTGATTGTAAGTATATCGTCTCTATCTATTGAAGAAGTTTATGTATCTCAAAAGTTTGTGGATTCATTTCAATATTTATATGATACTTTTCGTTTTGTTTTACAACATATGTTTTCCTACAATCAAAGTCAAATTTAACAATAAACCTTTAAAACTTCATTGGCTAAGTAAAGGAATCAAAAATTCAAGTATAACAAAGCAACGATATAATAGTTCTATATAGTTAAATAAGAATAGTCAATAAAATCCTATTTAATCAATATAATCTTATATTTAAAAAGTGTTTACAGAAATCACAAAAATAACAAGTTATCGACTTAACAAAAAAGCCAAATTAAATCTAGAGCTACAGGGAAAGCAATTTCAGCTTCTGTAAGTTCTAATTTATACAGTTATGACATAGACGTCCTATCCTAAGTAATTATTTTTTAAACTTGACATCTAATATTCATAATAGCTTGAAATATAGTGCTTATATTACGAGTAATTCAAAAACAATTTTCGTGAACCCGGTTAACGCTTTAGAAATTTATAGAATAATTATGACTTTAAAAAATAGCATATCTAGTGGTTATTATGAAGCTAATACCAAAGTCTTAAAGTTCTGTGCGGCATGGATATGTCATCCACTTTCACATGTTATAAACCTTTCTTTTCTTGAGGGAGTCTTTCCCGAGCCCCTGAAAGTATCTATCAATAAACCACTCAACAAAGGCGGTGATAAAGCAGTTCCTAATAATTAACGTCCCATTACTTTGGTGCCAGTAATATCAAAAATTATTGGAAAAGCGATGCTTCGAAAACTTAGTAATTTTATTGACAAACACAATATACTTCAAAATGGCCAATTTGGTTTTCGTAAAGGAAGCTCAACAGCTCTAGCGTGTTTTGACTTAATAAAAACTATTACAGAATATATCAATAACGGGGCATCAGTAGTGTCACTATTATTGGACTTAAAAAAAGCATTTGATTTCGTCAATCATGCTAACCTTTTAAATAAACTAGAACGTAATGGTATTAGAGGAAAAGCTTTGGAGTGGATTAGTAGCTACATATAAAACTGAAAAACTGTAACCGTAGTTACTAAAGTAGCTAAAAAAATTAAAGTTTTATTAAACATAACTTTTATTCTGAACCTGCTGCAAGTAAGACAGGTGTTCCTCAAGGAAGTATCTTAGGACCTTTACTTTTTCTTATCTATATAAATGATTTTCCTGAATGTACTCTAAATAAAATATGCATATTGTTTGCTGATGACACTACAATAATTGTAAAATGTGATAAAAATAATTCCCCAGAGCAAATAGTAAATAATTCAATTGCGGAAGTAATGAACTGGACTGAAAATAATAATTTAATAATTAATATAAATAAAACCAATATAATCCAATTTAATTCCTATAATACTGAACCAATTAATCTTGACAACACATTTTCTAAAGAACAAAAGTTTGATGAGGCACATTCCATCAAATTCTTACGTTTAATTCTAGATAACATTTAAACTGGAAAGAACACGTCTCAGCAGTTTGTAAAAAATTACACCGCTTTGTTTTTGCAATTAAGAAACTACGACAGACCGTGTCAACTTAGGCTGCTTTAACAGCCTAATCAATAAATCCTGGTACTTAGATACATGAAAACCTTTATTTTAAGAATATAATATCTTACCGCTGCCATGCTTGTACATAAGAGAAGTATGCATTTTTGTAAAACGTTATCCTTCATATTTTAAGGCACGAAATGAAGTTTATCCAAGACAAAAACGTAAGCAGTACAAAAACTTATTATTTCAACCTCGGTGCTACAAGGACATTTATAAAAGAAATGTGTATAATATGTGTATAAAAGTATATAATACGAGTAAGTTACCAGATGATTTGTAACAGTTAGATGGACAAATATTTAGAAAGAGGCTTACTAAGTAGCTGGTAGATTTTTTTTATATTTATTGCTTTTATAGTGTTAGAATATTTAGATTTTCAGGGCACAAATTTTAATTAAGATAATTTTAAATTTGTAGTTATAATTAGTGCAACTTCAGACCAATCATTTGCGAGTCTGTTTGCAGGCTGAATACAGACGCAGCACATTTGTACAACAGCTAAAAATATAATATTTAATGCTTGTATTCTGGCAAATAAACTATTTGAATTTGAATTTGAATCGTTCCAGCCATTCTCAAATTATGCGCTTACACCTTAAATTCTAAGGCTTACACCAACAAAATTTAATTTATATTTATGTAAATGTTACTCATATAGTTTATAGTTTTCTCACGGTAGTACTCACATGGGAGAGGTTACTTAAGTCAACATGCTTTGACCTGAACCACAGTTACGTTATAGTTACTGCATATCCGAACACTTGAACTTACCTGCATTATGCTAAATCCAGTTCTCAAGGTTTTAATCTATGTATTAACAAGTTTCCTTATAAGTTATTTGAGTTGAGCTCAAGTTATCCCATATAAATGGTAATGAAGAAGGCCCGCCGTGGAATCCCGCTTTTTGCGTCGTGTTTTTCAATTTATCCCACACCTTCTTTTTTAGTACTTTGTGGAAGTTTTCTTGTTTTATTAAGTGGGTTCTGTGTGGAAGAGAAACGGGTGACGATTTTTGATTTATGCTAATGCTTGTTCAAACTTTTGTCTTTTGGATATCGTCATGTACTTGCCTACTTTATTCTAAGATGCGTTCTGGTCTGGGACGCCACTTGTATCAATGCTATGGCGCCATCATATGTTGCTAGCTCTGCTCGCAGTATTAGGGCCGCGGCCGTTCAGGTGCAAATATCATAACGCGCAAAGTATATTCACAGCTCAGTACCTACTACAATTTGGTTGCGCTGGTTGCGAAGCTCTGAGGCCGATACCAAAAGGTTATGTAAAGAAATCTCAAAAATACTGTTCTCGAAGAACAAAAAGGACGTATGAAAGAAAGTCCTCGCCTCGGGGATCTTGGAACGGGTGTATACTTCGCCCAAAAGTAGAGCATTGCAATTCGACGAGGCAACATGCCAGTGTCCTGGGAACTGTTCTGGTTTGCACACTGGGGATTAAGACGGTATTTGTTCTGTAATATAAACTAGGTATATTCTTAATATACATGTGTTAAATATACTGTATTGCGATTAGTATATTTTTCTTGTTCTGTTTCGGAAACAAGGTTGTTTCTAGAGTTTTATAATATCTGTGCAGTCTGATGCAGATTTTTAGTTGAAGATTATACGTGAATGTTTAATATACGACAACATTGCTTTCTTTACTTAGCATAATAATAAAATGAATAACATATTTTATGTATACTGTGGTGTGTACACACCTCGACCAGTTTTGAAAATTAAAAAATCAACCTACATAATAATTGATATTGAAATCTTAAGCATGTTAGCTCGAATAGTTGTGTTGAATTGGACGAGATATCATCGTCATCAATTAGAAGACGCCTAGTACTGAATAGCTTTAGCATAGCAAAGCCTTCCACACAATAATATATTCTCACTATGATCTGAAGAAAACTGTACTCGGAGGAATGTTGCTTCGTTTTTGAATTCCAAATAGCCTTCTGCTTGACCACTATCTCACTCGTTGAGGTTAAGCTGCTGTCTGAGTAGTAGAGCACGCAAACATAGAAGATTGTATCTTACGGGAATGTTATACTTTGCGTTCCACAAGTCCATATTGCTCGGTGGTTTTGGTAACTACGTCATCATTGCATGGCTTTATTCTATGCCTTATATTAAGGTGCTGTCATATCACGATGTCGATAAAAATGAGGAAAGCAGTTTATCTCATAAACAGATTAATTTAATACTACAAAAAAGGACTTCTAACTACACATTGACGGAATTAAAATAGTAGGTTGTTAACCGAGGGTCGAAAGAATCAATTCCCGAGGTATTTAGACCGAGTAGGGATAGATTCTTTTACCTGTGTTAAACACTCTACTTTTCATTTCGAATATAAGGAAAATATAACTAGTTGTTTATCTAAACTATTTATTGATAATATATAATAATATTAGTAGTACCTATTTAAATTATATTGTCAAATTAGGACAATTCGTGAAATTAATAGTTACATTTTTGTTTGGAATGTTTATGTTGTTTGATATATTATGACAAATTTGGCTGTTCTTGATATCTGTAAAAGTAGGAGACTCTGGTATATCATCAGACGATGGATTCCATGGCGGATACTCCCTGGAAGTTGTCGGCTGAGGCGAATTGTGGCGTATTTTTATAGTTTCAGTTAATTTGGTTAAAATTTTAGTTTTATTTTGGACTGAACTCCTCAATGTAGCCTTCGGCGACTGTGCTGGTTTCCAGCCCCATGTTTTTTAAGGTTGTCATGTTTGCTGCAGAATCGGCTAAAAGTGCTGCTGACGTTCGTCCATAACAATGTCCGGTATACTGCTCACAGTTTGGTAAATTCAAATATGTTTGCTATCTACTTCGGCATACCTGAGATTTTATTTTTACCGATCACTTGTTTATAGCATTTTCCCTTCTAGATAGTTGAGAAAAAAACAGTCCATTTTACATCACTGGGTCTCATTTTTTTCATATTTCTTTACTATTTGTGTAAACTCTTCTTGTACTATAAAAGAGCGCTCAATATTTGTTTTCGTTTTAGTCAGTTTTACTAGTAATAATTGGCCTTGACTTTCAATGTCCTTAAATGTCAAATTTGTGAGTTCACTGCTTCTGCAAGCGCCGCTTATACCACCTGTGAAAAACATGTAATGTTTTAGTATTTGTAAAATAAATACGTTCATTTTTAGAATAAATCCATAAATATTTAGGTAAACTTACCTTCACTGCCAAATATATCTCGTCAGGGGATATATGAGGGGTGAAAACCTTAGATTTCTTTTACTTGAACCCCTGAGACTGTCTTTTCAAAAATAATGTTAAATTTTGGATTTTTTTCAAATTTACATTGTGCTTTACACTAAGTGTACTCTTGAGCATTGAATAGCGTAGAAGGCTGTACTTTGCTACACAGTCCATTAAAATATGTAAGAAGTACACTTTCGGAAAACGGTTTTATATTCTTCTCGCTAAGTACTGGCTGTTTAGAAAGACACATGGCCGCAGCATTTTTTTAAATTAGTTTTATTTTACATAAAAATCTTCACAGCTGACAGCAGTTCTATTTTTAAAGTTCTTTCCGGCCCTTAGGTGGGAAGTAATTTGTATGAGTTTTTCCCTGTCTATGGAGGGAAGCAGCATTTCCACCCAATAATCAGATCAAAACAACACTACTTTCCGAGTATGAGAAATGAAAACATATTTTAACATACTACAGTACACTAAAAAAAATGCAAACATACCACTTCATTTCACCTTTAAAACAGTTTTTCTCTTTATTCACTATTATATTTGTTGTGAAACACCCACGCTAAAAAGCTTATTTTATTCACTGAAAACAGTGAATAAAAAGGCCTTTTAATCACTGTTTTGGTCGTTGAATTTAGAACACACCAATATATTCGATCTCCATCTCAATGCTTGTACAAACTCCTTGCGCAAAGAATAGTCGAAATACAAACTCCTTGTGCAAATAACTCTTCGAGATTTGATTGGTCGATATTTGCGACAAGGAGTTTAGCATTAGCATAAAAACTGTAGTGTCTTTGCTGCGATTATAGAAAAAAAATATAATAAATAAATTACTCTTATGTTTAGTAATTGTTCCAATTTTAAAGTGCATTTAATTTAATTTAACCTTCCTTTTTTCTTCATTAAATGTCTATTTACGCTCAAATTATTTCTTTTTCTCGTAGTCATGGTATTAAGTATATATAGTATGCAACTCTTGAATAGAACGGATTTATATCGAGGGTCATGAATCACTCGAATCGCTCAGGATTCTAACACTTGAATAACTCGCTACGCTCGTGATTCAATAATCACTAATCACTCCCTGTAGTCGTGATTAATTCGTTAGAATCCTTCACTTACTCGTGCTGCATCTATGACCCTCGCTTTAAATCCGTCCTTTATTCACTAGTTGCATAATATACTATTATATTATCTTAACCAGAAAATATGGTTATGTTATAACTATATGCAATACATAATTATGTGCATTAGAAGTGATAAGCAAAGACTTACCAGTGAACTATCTATATATATGTATATATAATTTACTACACTTTTTCATATAAAGAGAACTATTGTAAGTTCTTTACTATAGAAAGAAATCCACAGCGGAAATTGAATCAATTATTACTAAAACAACATAAGTTACAAAATGAAAATTTTACAGGAGAGGTAAAAAACTGTATACTTTATACTGCTATAGAAATATTTAAGTATTGCCAAGTACTCTATTTGAAATTGTATGTAATAAGTAAAGAGTAAATTGATTTAAAAATATTTTTTTGATGGAAGTTAATTAAAAGTTATGTTAAATAAATAAATATTTTTATTATTTAGGAGTGCACGTTATTTTTTTACGGTTTTAAGGCGCGCTCGTACCCTGATTAAAGAAAAAGCAGAAATTTTAAACACCTAGTGTAACGAAACAGATCGATAGTATATTATGAAAAAAAAAATACAAAGGTTTGAAAAGGAATAGGAAAAGAGTAATAACCGAATAGAATTCATAAATATAACTCTCTTTCAGCAGAAAAAAATTCTGAATAGGTCCACAAAAATAAACTTTCACGTCTAAACTCTCCGAATTTTCAGCGATAACACTATATTTTTTTAGGTAATACTTAGCCAACGTATAGTACTAAAGTTATAACCAGCAGTTTTTTCATATGTGTTAGTATATATCGAAAAATATAATGAAAACGTACAAAATTAACGCATTTTCGCATTACATCGTCCAATCTAACAAGCGATTTTAAACCTTACGTAAAGCATCGTAAATTATTTAAAAATTGGGATTAGACCGCGTCTTAAGAGATGCGCTTGCTTGATTTCAAGTAAAGAAAATTGAACGTAGACAAGCGCTGAGCTGACAGCGCCTTAACCCTCAAAATGAAAGCACAGTGAATATCAGTAACAATCATAATCATAATATATGCATAAGAATAATTTACACAGTGCTTGGCAACATACTTATTAAGGACTTCTCTTACCTGACATGTATCGAGTCCAAAAGTAACTTTAAACAGATAAGTTCGCAATGTTTCCCGTTCATAGAGTTGGTGGCCAAAGTTTCTCTTATTTGCAAAGCATGGAAGAGAGACATCCTATTTATGAATTCGCATACACACGGTCTTATTATTTCCTCATATACCATCTCTTGCCGACTGCGGAACTTTAGCTCTACATGCGAAGTGCTACAAAATGCTTCGACAGGGATATAAAGTTTACTGGAAGTGGGTCACATATTTTTAACCCTCGTAGAACCCTGAAACGCATATATTGGATATTCTTGAGATTCTATATCTTTGATGCCTCTGTTAGCTTAGTTGGTGATCTTGACATTAAGAACATTTTGTCTACAACAAGTTGTGAGACATGTATAGGATTAGTGCGAACGTGACAAATTGCTAGTCAACCGGCTAAGTATGACTTGGATAAAACAAAAAACCCAATAACAGCTATCTTTGATTCTGTTTATATTTTTAAATTTATGATTCTTCGCGTTTTGACGTGTAATAGATTACATTTAAATGTTCGTAACCATGCACGAGTGTAGGCAAGGTGTACAAAATCATGAAACGTAATTTTTGTGTTTTCCTCGTCAATCGTCTTAGAAAGTTTTAGTAATACATCCACCGATTTACATTAATGTGACTTAGACAGGACAGTGACTTCATGTCAGTCTTATATGTGACTGTGACTTGCCTTTGGCTAGCTGAACAAAAATCTGACTTGATGCAACTATAAATATTTATGTAGGTGGGTGTACCTCTGAATTTCGACAAGTTCAATACTTCGGCAAGTTGTATTCTTCGAAAAAACATTGTTCGACAAGTAATTGCTTCGACATGATATATATTCGACAAGAATTTATATTCTTTAAGAAATTATATTCTTATCGAGGTGTAGATCAGCCTAATTCTGGCGCTTCGCCGACCTGCACTGCAGGGCTGCCTCGGCACGCGCGCTTTACTCGCCCAGCTCGCGCGTTGTGTGGTCACAAATCAACCTAACGATCTTCCTCGCTTCGCTCCTCGTCGCACCTATCGTGACTTTGCTCTAACTAAATACTCCGCTACGTTCTGTGGGAGTAATCAACTACCTAATATTTTTCGTTCTGTCGATTTGTCGAACTATATTTTTTCTTAGTGAGCGACTGTCGAAGTATTGAGCTTGACGAAATTCAGAGGTACACCGTGGTAGACCGTGGGAACACAGACCACAGCAAATCTTGGGATTGCACGATTGGTGCAAAGATATACCATGTTACCCGGAAAGCGAACGCAAGAACTAACAACACATTGCAAAATTTTTCCATGTGACGAGTTTTGAGATAAGGACACATCTAGTACCTAACATCCATGTACCCACTGTACACGGATGAGTTTTCTAAAACTTGCCCGACTGTTTGTAATTTTAAAGTAGAGAGTTACATGTACCCTCGCTTTTATGGGTTTTGTTAGCTCGCCAGCACTATCTGAATGCACCGTGGTCGTTAGGAACCCATTGACGGGAAGGATCTGCACTTCTAAGTTCTAACGGATTTATAGATCTGATGGCAAATTGCAATAGTTTGGAATCGCTTTTGAAGTGCAGTGTTGTTGAATTGTGAAGTGTTTTTTATTAAGTGTGTATTTCCGCGGCGAGGTAAAGTTGTTTATTTTAAATTATTTCTTAAATACCTGCATCTTCTTACAGTTGAATTTAACCAAAAGCTTGTAGCTGCCCGGTGCCCGCATCCTACAAGCCTCTTCTTTGTGCTCGACCTTGAGATATTATATAGATATTTAGTATTATCTTATTCCATAGGCAAAAGTTGTGCTCTACTTAAATACTATGCTATACGATCTTTAATTGTAACCACAACTTAAAGCGAAATAAATGACTTGAATTTGAACTTGATATCACTATAGTGACATGCACATGCTCACTACTAATTTGAGGCAGCATATCATGCACTGCGGTGTCACCACCTAGGAAACCCTTGCTTCATCGTCTTTATAGTTACAATAGCAATGGTGTCATCTGTTTTCCGAAATGTAGTATTATTCTATTCCCATTTGTAATATAACCAGTACCATAGATAAAGCAATGTAAGATTAATTTATCTATGACAGTATGTAGATTTTCAAATCTCGAATCCATTAAAACCCAGCATCCACAACGTCCTTTAATCCAGCCCAAAACGGGTGAAATTATCATAATTCATGCCCATAATTATTAAAATTATCTGACCAAACTTGGGAGACATAATCTCACATACAGACGGAGCATCCCTTAGTTCCCGGCAAACAGCCGCTCGCCGGACATCCGGTCTACGCTCCCCTCCCCCGCCGCTGCTTCCGGCCCGCCTGCCCGGCACTGCCTGGGCCGGCTTCCGCCGCTGACGTCACAATTAATCTTGAGTCCATCTTCCGGCGTGAAGTGTTTTTCTGTTTTATGAGTATGAGGGAGGATGGTGTCATACATTACTGAGATTAGGCTATTTATTGTTAGGAACATGTTCGAATATTAAGAAGAAACACATATGATAATGAATTAAATATCACATGAAAGCTTGAAAATTAATGTACCTATCTCTGTAATGCGAATTTAAAGCAAAAAATGTCCCAGAATCCATCTTATTCATTGGGTGCCTTTTTTCTAATACTCTTAAGTAGTTCTCAATCAAAATGATAGTTCTACAAACCACACCAAAATCTTTTTTTATGACAATTCAGACAAAACTTAGCCAGTCTACGATTATGTTCACAATCACTCAGCTCCAAACATCACTTGCAACTTACGTTCAAAAATTGCCAGTTCAAGTAAAAACAGTTGTTACTCGTATATAAACTGCATTAGTTGTAGTAAACAGCTGTTTAGCGTATGAACTGCGTCAGTTGGTGCAAAGAGCAGTTTAATACTCGTATAGTGGCCGAGGACTGCTTGAATGGGACATTAGACTGGAACAGCTAGCTCAATAACTTTAGTAACATTTGAAGTTTGTTTTTTTGAGGAAACAGTCTGTTTTTATGCTTGTGATAATTGTGGACCATGAAGTTTACGAAACGAATCATATTTATTAAGTGTTATTATGGGGGCAACATCCACACAAAGGTCTTCAGGCCCCAAACTAGGCAGAGCCTGTACTATGGTAACCTGATGCCTGATATAGATACACACCCAGAGATGCAGGTCAAACAGACATGTTCATGCACACAGATGTTTGCCCAGTCCGGGGATCGAACCTAAATACGCACGTGCACGTGATAAGTTTTGAGGTTAGATTGCTAGACGACGCGGCGAGTAGTAGCATAGGCGTAAAGGCGCGGGCGGAGGGTGCCGGACGTATCGGTTTATTGAAGTGCCGGATTAGTGAGATTCTACTGTAATTACAAACGAGTAAGTTTCTTCAGATTAATTATAGGCTAGTCTTTGGCCACAATCAAATAAGTGTTAATGTGGTATATAAATGATGACGCCAGTCACTAGATACATGCTCACTTTTCACACCCAGATTGTATCTATGTGAGAATATAGACACACTAAATGAATTCGACTACCTAATGCATTACTAGCTGACCCTCCCGTGGCTTCGCTTTATTGTGTACGGAATATGACGTCACAGAACTAAATCAACCTTAGAGTAGATTCTTATAGGCCCTACATACTCACGCCGAGACGTCTCGAGACTTCTCGCGAGAATTTAAAACTGTCCACACTCACAATGTTTCGCACTTGCTCTTCTCGCTCTCACCCACGATGGACGACTGTGCAGCAGCCTCAATCATTTGTGCATTAGCTTAACAACCTTATTAAAAATAAACAAAAAAAATCTACTCCACGCATCGTGATTGAGACTCTTGTCTTTAAAATGCCGGTGTTTTGTATCCCATAAAATGGACTCTGAGTGAAAATGTTTATTGAACTTCAATTCTAATTCATTACTCCACATTTTTCTATGCGGATAAACACAGCACTTGATAAATTTGATTCCGTTTCCTAGTTCGCACTGAGAACGAAAAAGAATGTGATAGCGTTCTCTTTTCTCGCCGGAGAAAGCCTTTGAAGCATAGTAGCACCTAGATAAAGCGCTCACATTCACGCTTCTCGGGCGTTCTCGGGCTTTTGCGGCGTATGGATAACTATCAAAAATTCAAGTTTGTAGCCCCATCCTCATCAGCATCAGGCTCTGCGTTAATGAACAAGTATACAAAGTAAGCAAACATACAATAAACTTTGATTCAACAAGCAAGTATAACGCTGATTTAATTTATACCCTACATATAAATGTATAAGTTACGTCACTTCGTGTGCACAGATGTTATTGTAGCGACGTTGGTTGGTCGTTCGTAAATAAAATGGGCACGGAGGAAGAAAGTTTTATATTCTAGAGTACACTCCTCGAAATGTATCTATCTATATATATAAAAGCGAAAGATCACTCACTCACTCATCACGAAATCTCAGAAACTAAAAGTGCTAGGAGTTCAAATTTTGCATGCGGGTTCTTTTTAGGACGTAGGTCAGTGCCGGATTTAGATTTTTTATGAGTGTAGGCCACTTTTTTCCGCCGCCCCACGTACTTTTCTAAAATTATAGTGTTCCATTGCGATTACATTCACTCACGCAGTAATCTATACCTACTTATTAATATAGTAAGTAGTAGAGGCCATAAGGTCTATCTTGGAAGAAAAATAAAAACGTAAAATTACCATCTGAATAAAAACCAATATGACGTTTTTGAAAAAAAACATGTGTCGGTCGGTAATTTGTATGTATGAGCAAGCATAATTTATAAAAATCGCACAGATTTCGATGAAATTTTGTAGATAAAATAGAGCCCGGAGCTCTCAACTAAAACATTTTTATGTAGATTCGTCACATAAATGGCAGCATGATCTCTCTACACGGTCTCGTACAAAACTGGGGTCTCGATTCATAAAAACCTACGCTACTACACATGAAACCAAGACATCGGTGTGTGTATTACTAGGTAGGGGTGGGGAGTAGAGGTGTATTAATAAATCTCTCAAGGTAGATTTAACAAAATCGGCGTTGTTTTAGATTTAAGAAAATAGTATTTAAATACAACAAAACAAGTCGTAACGTCTATATATCCTCGATGGGGTAGGCAGTGGTACTTTAAGTACCTACATTTCGCCAGAGGGATATGTTTTTACTCCTATGTAATAGGGTGTGAGCGTATTAACCATCTACGTTGTACTGTTCCACACTCCGGACTTCTATTAATAATTTCTTTGTCAGAAAACCTCATAACTGTCCGACACGGGTATCGAACCCAGGACTTCAATATTCCAAATTTGAGCTTCCTCCCCTACACAAAAAATGGGAAATTAAATTATAAACAAATTTCGTTACATCTTTTTTTGTGTAAAATTGAAAATAAACGAGTGATTCCGTAAACAAAAATTTACGTTTAAAATCAAGATGGTGGATGAAGCATCGGAGCGATTACCACGCAAAACAAAATTTAGACTGCCAGTGACCTTTTCCAAGGAATTCTGAAGAAAAATTGCTACTTTTAATTTTTTCCAGGCAATTCCTAATTTGACTGGGCTATTTATCCTAATCGAATGATCGAGCGTCCTCTAAAATTTGCCGCCCCTAGGACGCCGCCGCCCCTAGGCCGCGGCCTATACGGCATATTGACAAATCCAGGACTGACGTAGGTGCTCACTAAGACGGGATTTTATGAAATTCAACCCCTAAGGGGTCAAAAGGGGTGAAAACATTTGTTTGAAACTCCTTTGTTTTTGAACTTATAGTTGTGGAAATTTGTATTTGGATAGGTCATTCAAAATAAAAAAAATCTGGCCTAAGTTGGCCTGTGGTTTAAGAGGGTGAAATGAAGGGGTGGAAGTTTGTATGGAAAGTTTTGTGTTTACGAACATACAGTGGTGAAAATTAGCATTTGGACAGTTTTGAATGATGATTTCAATACTTATTGACAGGGATGACTTAGGAGGTAAAACGGGGGATTTTTTTTTCATAAGTTCGTTGTTTTTGGAGCTACAATACTGAAAATTGATAACTGGATAGGTAGTTTAAAATAAATAGAGATGCTTTCAATATTTTTGTCAGGGATGACTTAAGGGGGTAAAAGGAGGGATGTAAAAACTACTAGATATTATAAACTGTAGATGTCAAATTTCTGTACAGTGAAAACTATGCTAAAAACCGAGTCAGGGGATGTAAGGAGTGAAAAATAAGTTCAAATTGTTATACGGGTTCTTGTACGGGCTAATCTCCGAAACGACTAGACCGATTTAAATGAAAATTCGTACGGTGGTAGCTTATATCCCTGATCAACATATAGGATATTTTTGATCCCGATAAATTAAAGAGTTCCCGTGGGATAATTAAAAATCTGTAATTACCGTATCCCGCGAGGCCACGCGAGCGAAGCCGCTGGCGGGTCAGCTAGTTCGCTAATTTAGCGAATACAATACATAGACTTTGTGACGACTCTGTCGCTAACTTACTTGCCTATATCCTATCTATTCTATGTAAGAAATATGATCTCTTAGAAACTCTCCTGCATATATAGGTAGGTATCTCTATGTGCGAATAGGCGTGTCGCTGTCGCTTTGCATCGCTAGACACCTACTCCTTAAACTAGCTAACACATCCCTGAAATGTTTATTTCCTACAGAAACAAAGTTCCCAGTAGGTACTTATTCAGTAAAGTAGACACATGCAGCTCATGTTCCTCATTATGCAAGCAGGGAAACTTATCCTGCAACATCTCGCATCCTGCCGGCGTCGTCCCGTCTGCTGTTTACACTTAATAGTCTTCCAATTGACTCCAGACGAGAAAATTGTTTGTATTTCATTTGACTCTTAAGGAGTTTCAGGATTCCTTTAATAGGTTCCTTTTGTCGAAGTGCATAGAGCTTGGGTAGGTTTGCGTCGCTAGAATAATTAGGTATGTATTTTACATGTACAATTTTTGTGATAGGACGTAGATGGTTAGTGGCAAATTTGTTCTAGATTGCGTAGAGGACGGAGGACTGTACCAGTCCAGGTTCTATTCTTGAATATTTTGTTGTTTTTACGCATTCGAGCGATTATAATCGGTAATCTTAATATGCATATTCCGTAGCATAAATGCACGCTCGCATGCAGTTATTAAAGTATGCGCCTGTTACATATACATACATAAGTAATTACGTACAGTTAATTCCACACAATTTTTACATCTTCTTCTTCTATCGGTGCCTCTTCAATCAATGAAGGTTGGCAATCAGCTTGCCGTACTCATCTTTAACCTTAGCGAGGCGAAAAAGTTCAGCGGCACTCGCAATCCCTGTCCACTCCCTGATGTTTCGTAACAATGATTTCTTCCTGCGACCAGCTCGTCTCTTTCCCGCAACTTTTCCCATCATTATTAATTGAAGAAGACAATATCTGTCATGTCTAAGTACATGGCCCAAATATGCTACTTTTCTTTCTTTGACGGTTTTCAAAAGTTTGCGTTCTTGTCTAACTCGCCGCAGTACTTCCACATTGGTAACTCTGTGAGTCCAGGAAATCGCCATTGACAGAGTTGCTCTTTTATAGTCCAGGCCTCGCAGCCGTATAGAAGTATCGGTCAGATATAACAATGAAGAATGTGTTACATTATGTATATAGTTATGTGTTTGTGAATTTACATGTATACAAAAACTAAAAGGTTTCACTGCATGAGAGTCAAACAAAATTGGCCGTTCCGCACATGCAAGTGGTTCCTTATAGACTTTATAAACAAATGCAGTTAGCTATTAATTGATTCATTATACATGTAGAGAAAGCTAGTACACAGAGCCAGTATTGAAAAATAATATTATTATACTGTTTTGGTTTTCAGTAATGTTAGATTACCATAACATAATACATAGGTACTACGGTTTTGAACCCATAATATGGGTCTAACGACTTGGATGTAGATGAAGTGATTTATTAGGTAATTTTCTAATGATAATGATATGATACCTATTCTGTGCTATCTATTCTGTGACCGTAGGTACTATCAATTAATGGTAGCCAGAGCAAAACAAATGAACGTCGTCGTCGTATTGATTGGTCTTGACGAACGATGGAGGATAAAAAAATAATGATGGGAAATCGAGAAGATAGGGCACAGTGATCAGTCAGTCGGAGGGGAGGTTTGGGTATATATTGATATAATGAACCTCCCTTATTAGTAGGTATAGTACTTACCCAAAACAAGAGTTTTCCATTTTGATTAATAAAACTGTATGTGAAGGTCAAATACAAAAAAAATGTTAACTATACGGAATGCGAGAAAAAACTGCATTTATATATGGAAGTTTTGTTTTTTCAGAAATATTATGTAATTTTTTTCGACGGAATGAAATTGCGATGTACTCTATACTTATTTGCTGTACCCACAGAATAAATAATGTTCTAGAACTCCGCTATCCGCCACTAGCATTTATTGAATACTAGCGACTGCCCGCGACGTTCACGCAGTAGACTCGGATCTCGGCCTCCATACCTCCCATCTTTTTTGGTTTTTCTTTCATAAGAACCTTCTCCAGACAATAATTAACACAACAAAAAAGAATAAGCGAGAAAAATATAATACCATCCGTTCTCAAATTATAGCATGAGCAGGAGATATAGGGGTTCATTTTAATATATAGAGAAGAGAAAAGATAAATGTGGTTCATCTTGATTTATCGAAATAATCATTATTTAAGACGCATAAACGATTTCATTTATCAAATTCTCGTTAACTACATACTTCTACATAAACCTTAGTTTATTTAAAAGTCTTTGCTACTTAAATAGGTATTGAAATAAGTGTTATATTCCCTTGACCAAAATACACCAAATATTCTCCAACGTATCTCCTCGTTTCACATAGCAAAAGCTGTGAAAGCCAACTCTCACACTCGGCTGAAATTTATTAATTCCTAACAGTGTTGGCGAGCGGCCATTGCCTTATTTATCTGTCTGCCTCGCTCCTAGTGCTGCTGATGTGTCAGCTTGCCAACGATCAGATAGGACCAAGTGATGCATTTAACTATAAAGGCTCGCTATATTGTTATTTTAAAATCCCATATTTTATTAACTCATTTCCATACTCCGATTTCCATTTTATACACTTCGGAAATTTAAATAGAACAAACACTGCACGTTTTAGTAGAATAGATAGCGGTTTCCCTTATTACAAATAAAACATAATAAATTTATCACAAATATTTTTGTAGTCAGTAGAAAAGGCAAAGTTAACTCTGTCTGCTGTCTTTATGACACATTAGTGAAAAAAAACCCCTAAAAAAATAGTATTGAGTTTCTAAGCTATGACTTCATTAGATAAACTCCATGTGAATTCTGAGTTAACCAAATATTGGAAATCGCATATTTTATGTACACGTAGTACAAGTTCTTTGTAAGTACCTAAATACCCATCAGTTAGGCTAAAATGTAGAGAGACTGTAACAGAGTTAGTTTTATAAATTGGAATCACTCAAAATATTTATATGTGAGCATCGCCACGGGATGCTCACGATATTGTTAGTATCCCGAGAAAAAAGTACTTCGTCACATAATTGTATTCTTCGTCATGTGGTTTAATATTCTGACGCGAAAACCACCAAACATCTGCCAAAAGTTTAGTTTAGCCCACGCTAGGATGGCGAGCTGACCGAGGTGTTGTGAAAAACACGGGCGTCCACCTGCCTGCCACCGGCATCGATATCGAAAGCAAGCTGGGAAATCTAGATACTCACAGATCACACGGATGGAATGCAAGCAATGCTCAGACCCAGCCTAAAAAGATAGATAGATAGATAGATAGATAATTCTTTATTGTTACACCACTTAATATACAAAAATAACATAAAAGTAAAAAAAGCTTAAAATAAAGTGTTACAATGGGCGGCCTTATCACTAATAGTGATCTCTTCCAGGCAACCTTAGGATGGAGAGGAAATACAGGAAAAAGGCAGGGCATTGCCGGGTTTTACGTCTCCAATGTAAGATCTGCATGGTAACTCTTACTACGAAAAGTTTCTAAGATCTACCGAAAGATGCTTAGCACTGCAACGTGCTCGTCGCTTCCTGCTTTTATCTCGTTAGACCAATAATTCAACTTGCTATTGTGTATATATATATATTATATATATATATTCTTAAAAAACAATGCATTTTGCTATAAATATTTAGACTAAGTATTTGGTGTATGTATAAGTGTAATTGTTATTGATGAGCCTTATTAAATAAATAAATAAAACATTTTAAGTCAGTAGAGTGTCTATCCCCTCCACATGGGCAGAACACTACACCGGTGTGCTGGCAGGTAACCCCCAGGCTTTTAACTCAAGAAATATAAACGAGTAGTTCTTCGTTCGCTTCGGTCGGTTTTTCTCGGTCAATACCACAATATCTAAAAGTTTAAAGGCAATACACAAACACCACATTATTCATAATTGTACGCATGATTTTTTAAGGGAAATATTTGCAAACCTTTATGTGGGCCGCTAATATCGTGGAAAGTTTAATTGAAATGACGTTTTTACTCGCGTGCGAAGCAGCTTTACACTCAAAAACTCTACTAACATTCAAAATTAGGTGTATAATTAAAAAAATACTGTTATAATATAGATAAAATCATATACGTTTTCTTTTACGATAAAGAGCGAATGATGGCGAGATACACAGGTTACTAAGTAATGTTAAAATTTCCATCGGAATGGTTTCCATCGAAATGGGCCGTAATCGCCGCGTCGCTCACTGACGCACGCACGATTTGAATTTTTAAACCAAGCCTGTATGCGATGAGTACGTTCGTTGCACTGATGCTCACCATTCTGTTCTACCGTGTGTGACGCAATCGCAAGAGCACGTATGTGGCACGTGACAGCACTGCTGCCGTCACATGCTGCGAGTATTTTTCTAATGCCTATTGCACACTCAAACAGAGGTAGATTTCGAGTCTATACGATCTGATACAAGTTTTTACAGCGATGTACGACAAACAAAGCAGAAAAGATTGGCATATATAGTGAATATCATGTTGTAGAGTCGACTGTCGATTAGACGGACACAGATTCAATCCATAACTCGGCCCCCAGCTTTCGGTTATGGTATCATCATGAAATCCACACCATGGTAGTAGTATGCATCTGGTGTCGACCTGTCACCATGTTTATAAATCTGTTGCTAAACTCCTAACACTGTATTCTAAAAGCTGTCCTTGAGAGCCAGCTACTATAGTGATACCACCTTCAACCGCATCTTCAATGTCCAGTGAGGAAGTGGCCAAAGACTAGCTTATCATGTGTGACAAATAAAAGAAAACACCACCACTTCCGCTAGTCAAACATGGCGGTAACGACGTGAACTGAAGTACTTCCACGAGTCCAAGACGGAGGCCATCTCGTGGTCTGACGTAGTCCTCCGACAGCCAATGAAGAGCACGGCATTCTCCCGCAAAGAAGGTTGCGTTTCAGATCCTATCCGAAGAAATCGCTATGATATTAGTCAGTTTTTTTTTTATTTCGTCAGTCAGCCAGAAGGCAAAATATTCAGATATTTATATAAAACTATAGTGTTGGCTGATAATTATAATCTAAGTAGATATATTTCTGTGTGGTATGCTTACTGAAACATTGCTTTTGTGAAATTTGTCTACTTTCGTAAATAATTTCCCATTGTTACTGAAATAAATCGATGTGGTGTTTATGTATACTTTTAATCCAACTGTTACTTGAATAATTTTAGCATCTTGCAAATTTAGTTGAATGTAATTGGTATAGATTTGAGTTTCAAATTAAGGATGTGCTTAATCTGGTTTCATTGTTTTATTGTAATGGGCATTTATACAAGTGACCAAAAATTTATGATACTTTTTTACCTTTTATTTCAACAAGCTCTCAAGGCACGTGTCTGAACTCTCCCTTACAAACTGACTGGCTGCCACCAGCAAACTGACGGTTCCGATATACCAGTCTCGGTCTATGCTACTAGTATTTAATCTGTGGTCTATGTATCTGACGTTTTCGGGATAAAGCCCGTTCTTTACTTCAAGTTGTCGGATGAAAAGCTTCGCCGGTTTAAAGCCGTGTTTTGTTTCGGACTGCTACGGACTTCGATGCTTTTTGGCTTGTCAATTTTGAGGAAAGTAATGGAGTGAATAGTATGTGCACTGGCCTGTGTGTAGTTGTGTTCACGGTTGGGTGTGAAGTCATTTCTATTTATTTTTTACTAGCGACTGCCCGCGACTTCGTTCGCGTAGTAGGTTCGGCCTTAGGGCTCGCCAAAACCTCCCATCTTTTCTTAGTCTTTTTTAAATGTTAAACGGTTATACGAAGATATAATGGGCTCCCTGGGGCTAAATGAGACCCCTGACCCCCGGCTTGCCTTAATTGGCCGTCTGGGGGTGGAGACGCAAGAGCAAGAAACAAAAAGCTCCAAGGGTGGAAATGTTAAGAAAGAAAGAAGAAAGAATAAAGTTTATTTCAGACATAGAAACACACAACAGCAAACAATAGACAAATAAAAAAAAACATAAAGTACTTGTTATATGTAAACTAAATGTAAAAGACGTAATGAAGCACATAATATTTTGTTAGAAGAAACATTGCTGTCGTGTGCAGTCCAAAAAAGGACCTGGCTCAGTAAAGGGCATAACGCCGGTAGTAGCGCTCTAGTGAAACCGCAGCACACCTCTCAACACCCTTCAGCCATCCACACCAACGTTGCCCCTTTTGTCACCATTGATGGTGGCTCTTATGGGGGGCCCGTTTAGTGGGTGGCAAGTCACCACCTGCCTAAATATTTTAAGATGAGACTGAAATTGGCATGTGCCGTAGTCTCGTCCATAGCCCACTATCTCCCGTACCACTAATAAGTACATATCAATAGCCATGCCCATTTTACCCATTTTTGTAATAGATATACCATGTCACCATCTATCCAAAATATTTCTGTTTCTATACTATATTGTATTTTTATACCAAACGGGCCTCTAAGTGTTGGCTACAGCCCCACGTATGCCTATGTAAAGGACCGGGTGAAACCCGTGAAACATGTCAAATAATAAACCATTTAAAAATCGGATAAAAGATATCTAACAATGATCAGACAGTACGGTAATGCGACATCGAATTCAATCATCGCGAACGAAGTGTTTCACTTCTATATACATTCGTGGATTCCGAATGTTTGAATGTACTTATAGTACCTACTACGGCCAAGAAATGGAATTTATTTCCTGTGCCTAGTGCTTCTGTATAGAGAAAACCTGGATGTATTCAGTCACGAGTGAAGAGGCAGGCTGATCCACGTGCCAGCACAGGTCCAGGAACGGACAACACATATTTTGTTGTATATCTCGCAAACCACTGAACGCCCCTTTGAATCCTACAACTAGGAAATAATTTCCCACGCTTCACTTATTTTTCAGACGAGCAACGCCAATTGAACCACAAGTCGTAATAAATTCCACACGACACGGACCTACGTGACCACATGTCCCTGGAACACTACGTGGTCCACACGTGTACATCTGTACAAGAGTAACAGTAACAAGCAAAAATAAGACTTAACTGAAAGAGATAAGAGATAACGTGGCGGCAAATGCAACTGGTGAGAAATCCGTGTCAGTGGAAAATGTGGAAATAGACGTCGACGAAGCGGAAGGTGAAATTAATTCTAGATTGCAGAGAGTTAAAAGCCCGGGTGCAGCAACGCTGAATAAGTTCAAATTCGATTAGGGAAATTAATTAAATTAGGGATTAATCGAATTTGAACCTACCTTGATGAGATAATGTGCTGTATATTAATTAATGTTTTATTAAGATACTCTAATTATGCTATCAAGTACTGATTTTATTAGAATCGCAGAGCATGTGAACGATGGCCTCTAAAAGTAGTGGTTGCCCTGAAGTATTCGGAGGTTGTGATCACGATTCGACAAAATTAGCGTAAGTCGCTATCAGTCTGTCTTCGGTCGGCATCGCGGGTGTCATCTGGATTCGAGAGACCAAGGATCTTGCTATTGACGAATCGTACGTCCAGGAGTTGACTACTGTGACGCTAGCACGTCTCACTCGGGAGAAAATTCTATTTCTCCCCTCGGTGACCATTGTACACCAATGTACATCAATAGAAAGAAATAGAAGAAATGGAAGAAATTAGTTATTTAGTAACTAACTATGAGTTGTACCTAGTACAACTGTGACACAGATAACTCATATACCTCAACGATACGATTACGTTACGCTAATTTTCATGCTAGGCCCAACAAGGAACATTATTATTTTTATACCATTAAGTGCATGACGAGACGATTACCGCGCATGCGATGCTACCGTACCATCCAGAGCTTAGACCCATATTTTGCGTGGCACTGAATAGCGCTTGTCAACTAGAGACATCCGGACCTTTAAATATCATAGGCCCAGTTATTCCATTCACATCCTACAGTGCCCTTCACACACAAACACAGGAATGCTTTTACACTAACCCAAAATTTCACAAAAATGATGCAACAATACGTAACCAACAGCTTGGTTACCGCGCCTACGCCATGATAAATAGCCCCAGTAATCAGGTAGCGTGCTAACGTTGGCTACCTGAAGTTTATCATATTTCTTCTGAAGTTATGCTCGCCCGGAGCAGGATTTTGTAACATGGAATTCACGCAAGTAGGAAACCTGCTTAGTTACTTCTGGGTACATAACTCGCACTAGTAGCAATTCGCTTCTTCAGGACAACAAACTAAACTAGCAAACTAAAATCTATTATTAGTAAATTATGATAAAGGAATATCATTATGAGCGCTCGAAATTAAAAATAAAATAAAGAAACCTGTTTGAGTGATATTGCCACAATTTTAATTTAATTTAGAGGATATTCACTGACATTATGTATGGAATATAATTTCATCCAAATGGCCGCCGCGACTCCGCTGTAGGTGGTCGGTATCCTGGTGGACCAATTTTGGATGACATTTTCGTATAAATGGGACTCAATTTCACGAAGAGCGCGAGTTATGTTGGCCTTCAGGGCGGCAATTGACTGTGGTTTGTCTGCATAGACAGACAGATAGGGACTTCACGTAACCACCTAGTCGAGCGGTGTTAAGTCACACGATCTTGGTGGCCAGTTGATGTCGCCACCACGCGAGATGACGAAGCCTTCGAATTTCTCATCCAATAAATGTAATGTTTCCCGTGCTGTATGGCTAGTGGCGCCGTCCTGTTGGAACCACATATTTGTGAGATCCATACCATCTAACCTAGGCCATAAATTTTTTTTTTATCATCGTCCTATATCACCATAATAGCCATGAACGCCATAAATTGGACGCAATGCACGGAACGTTAGGCGAATAGAGCACTGATTATGATAATAAATTTGAACAATTTTTACGCGTTGTTGAAGCGTGTATCGTTCCATGGCGAAATGTCACGACTTAACCCGTCCGAATCAGCAACTCTCATTCCAGGCAAGTTTCATTCATAAATCTATTGTTATTTTTTGTCCTGATGCGGACGAGTTAATATGTGGCCATGCCAAATTTGACAGCTTTCGCTTTACCAAGATGGCTGCTATGCGCTGTCAAAGTTCGCGCGTCCCTATTGAAATACCCTTTGATTCTCTTTCTGTTTATTTTAAAGTACTAATTCGTATAATGCTTGCGAATGTGGGTCGTATTTTGGACCTACTTCAAAATAAAAGACGTGTGGCACTCTGAGACTGCCGCAGTAAAGCTATTGCATAGCTGTTTTTATCAACTTATGCAATTATAATTATTTAACCAATGCCATCTAGAGGCGAGTTGCTGAACTAAAGAGACAAGCGTGATATTTCAAAAAGTCATTAAAAGTCCTGCTATTCATCGATAGATGCAAATCAACTTATGCAATTATAATTATTTAACCAATGCCATCTAGAGGCGAGTTGCTGAACTAAAGAGACAAGCGTGATATTTCAAAAAGTCATTAAAAGTACTGCTATTCATCGATAGATGGAGTCGGAGTGGGGGATGTTAGCTTATTTTCGTTACGGAATTTCTGGATTCTGTCTCCACGCTCAAGGCCCGCGATAGAAGCTATGCAATAGCTTAAAAGGAGGAGGTTATAATGTTCGTGTTTATGTTTTTTATTATGGGACCTGCGGAGTTCCAGAGAATGTATCTTCCATCTATATATTGATCCATCTTTATGGAATGCATGTGGAGACAATCTCTGAGATCGCATAATAATAAGCTTACTCAATATGATTACATTTTTTAGAGGTAACAGAACTCCAATGTAAGATACATTGGAGTTCTGTTACCTGTCTTATCCACTCAGTTGCCAGGACACTTTAAATTGATTTTCAAAATTATGAGTATGAGTATAAATTTACACTATGAAGCTGACATAGAGTCTGGCTAATGAAAGTTGATACTGAAAAAACGCGGCAAATTTAAAAAATATCAGCATGGCAGCCCTAAAGTAAAAAGGAAAGTTGGAACAACTCACTTTGATACTTTGACATTCATTTTTATTTTTTTTTGTCCGCGTTATGACGAGATTAAAAGTAGCTTATATCACTTGTTAACTCTTTATTAACTCCATACCAAACATCACACGGATACGTCACTCCATTGTGGCGTATTAAAGGAACAAACAGGCTATCAAACACTATCATGAGTATCAATATTATCATGAGTTGAAATTTTTGTAAATCTATGTGAGTATGTATCAAAGAAAACAACACCATATATTTTTATACTGTTAATCACTATAATCAAAATCTGAATCTAAAAATTCAACATGGAGTGAATCGTCAGAATCACTGGAGTCGCTGCTGTCTCTTAAATTGATGATGAAGCTTTCTAAATTATTTTCAGTTATATGGTCTCTTCTTTTGTACTTGTCTTCCACATGAATGACATGGTCTGTCATTTTTTTCCAATCTTCTGCTGTAATACACTCAAAAGATTGTTTTATGAGATCCTCGAACTCTTTTGGAGTTCGGCTTACATTTTTGCTTCCCACATTTCTTTTTGCTAGACTCCATATGAGTTCTATAGCATTTAGGTCACAATGATATGGAGGAAGTCTTAGCACTTCATGTCCGTTTTGGCTTAAAAGTTTATCAGCTTCATAAATAGGTTCTGGTGTGTTCTGTTTTACTAAGCAGAGCAACTCTGCTTTTGAATTGTATGTTCCAAATGAAATACCATTCAATGTAAGCCAATTCTGTATCTCTAACTTTCGATTTTGAGGTGTGGGCGCTTTATTTATTATTACAGAATGGTATGATCCATTGTCCATTACAATTACACTTGGTTCATTCAAATTGGGAATAAGCTTTTCTTGAAGCCATTTGTTGAAGTTTGTGGAATTCATGTCATGGTGGTAGTCGGCCATTTTTGATTTGGTGCTAAATACTAACAATGAGTTTGGAATAGGGCCTTTCTCTGATCCTGCATGCACAATAATATATCGTTTTCCTGACGATATATTTTCAATTATTCCACTTGTTGATGGACCTTGGCAACATTTTTTAGGCTTATAGGTTTTGTGGACATAAGTTTCATCTAAGTAGATTATTGGCTTGCCTTCTGCACGTTTCGATGCAATGGTACGCAAAAAGCGATGTCTCCATGCAGCTATATCATATCGTTCAATTAATAATGAACGTTAATTTTTGTTTTTCTTAAATTCATAACCGTTGGCTAATAATATGCGATGGAGAGTTTCACGACATCCACCAAGTTCTATACTTTCTTTTAACTCTACCAACAAAGATCTTAATGTTGGTACTTGTTTCCTCACACAGTAAAATTCGTTTACTTTATTACGAATAACATCCATATCGAAACTATCTAAGTTCGACACTTTTGAAGGGTGAGGTCGTTTTTTACCTGGAGTCCTCCAGACCCCTTCGTTCACCGCACCTTCTTTTTTAATTCTCTTCAATGTAATAACACTTACATCTGTAAAAAGAATAAAATAAAATGTCAATTATCGTGAGTCTCATAACTAAGAAATAATAGAAAATACACAATTATTACAAAACTAGTCTAAGATTAACGTTGAGTGAAAACTTACCGGTGAGTGAAGTTAGTTCTTCTAAGTACTGGTTCTGCGATTTCATCATATCTTTTTGATCTAGATCTGAGACCTTTTCAATTGCTTGTTTTACTTCAGCAGTTCGTGCATTATCCTCAAGACTATCTGTAAAAGAACAATAACATTATCTAAAGTAACTAAAACTAATATGTACTTATTTAAAATAAAAAATATCAAGACATTTTGACCGTACTAGCCTAAAAAATCAGTCACAGTACGTAAACAATCCTGTTTTTCTCGCAATACGGCTTGTTTCACAAGCTTTTTCTCTTCATATTTCGAAATCATACAAAACAATAGTTTTCGCACTTCACTCTTTATAGTTTTATTAATTTTTATAGCATTAACACGGATATATCACAACAAAACTATACGCAAGTCAACCACAACGAAACATCAACAACACGCCATCTTGTTGCGTCAGAGATAGGGATACCATACACTGATTCTGATTTTACCAAATCTTTCGGAAAACAGCCGAAAATTAATTTCTTTAAAATAAAATTGCCAAGTTTTTCTCTAGTAAATAGTGTACCTAATTAATAAAGCTATTTATTAGACCAACTTAAGGCTTAGTGTTGCTCTTGAAATGATCCAACACGTACATACGATACTTATTTTCGATGAATACAATTTTAGCACACGTACAAATTTTTAAAACTCATTTTATAAAATGTTTAAAATAAGTTTGTTTTAAAAATGCCTTTTTGGAATTAATTGTTCCTAAGTACTTTCTGCTTAAAATACCCCAATTTGTAGGGTAAATATCCTATGGTAGGAACACTTTAGTGTTGTCATATAAAAAGTTTGCAAAATTCTCTATTCTCTCTATATCTCTATATTTCTATCTCTAATATAATAATAATATATATATATATATATATATATAATATATGTGAAGAATATCGAAAAGAGAATTTGATTCAGCTAGTAGATGAGAAGTGAATACTTGGATAGCCGAATCATTTAATTTTATGTATAGCACCGTTGTTTACTCCTCACCTAATTATATGCAGCTAGAGAGTAAAAGTTTAAAGTTATACAGAATTTTTTGAGTTTGTTAGTATACTTTGGTTTGGTTTATTTAGTAGTAAAATATAATCACAATAAATTCACATTATAAAAATCTAAACCATATGTACTTGATTCTTATATTATACTGGATGGCGTTTAAGGTTAATGTTATTTTATGTTGAAATTTTGAAATTATATGGTATTTACTGATCGTATGTGATCCCAGTGTATTTCTTATAATATTATTTTAACAAATTTTCACTTTGCAAACAGGCATTTTACTTTGGATTACGCCCAAAATTACAAAAAAACACTCGGTACGTTAACACCACGCTGCTTGGGACGTGATTGACTCGGGTGGGCTCGAGTACCTACGCCGAATTCGGCGTAGTATTAGTTGCCGCATTTTGCAAGTACGCCGGCGGTATCTAGTCGAAGCGCGCGCGCGGAGACTGATCATTAATCTAAGCTCGTCGACTAGAGAACCTCCTTCTTTTTTTGGAAGTCGGTTGATAAAAGGCATAAACTGCCAAAATTTCAAGAATGTAGCAGTTTAGGCTCTGCGATCATGTAATCAGTCAGTCGGTAAGTAATTTATCTAACTTATCAGATCATCAGAAGATTATCCCAGAAAAGCAATAGCAAACAGCAAACAGCGCATTTATCATTTGAAGCGTAAACACAAACGAGAATGATACAAGTCAAATAGAGGAAAAAATTCGGAAACCTGAAGAGAGGTTGAGTAAATAAACACGTTATCAAAGAATTCAGAGATCCCCTTGGAAAGTTTGGGACCACCTGCTCGACAAACAAACAAACAAACAGGGACACCCGCACAATCCCACACGACTTCAAAACTTTCTCTGTAGAGACGGGAAAAGCTCGATTCGAAGGAAAATACGATTTGAATGTGATTCGAGTACAACACAGAATATTGTTGTGAGATGGTGTGATCAAAATACATCGTTCAATACCTGCATGGCTTTGGTGTTTCTTGATTGTTCATTTTTACGTAAATATTTTATTTTTTAGCTTTTTAGTGACCCTTGCTACTTACGGAATCGATTGTCAATTACGATATCATCGAGAAAGACGAAACACCTTTCAGTTCTTGGATTATAACTGAAAACTCCTTGATGGATTTTGATGAAATTTAAATGAGACTACGTAGGACGTATACTCTACTAAACAACAAAAGAATTATCAAAATCGGACTACTATGTAAAAATTAATGCGTAAAAAAATATAAAAATTGAAAAAAAAAGTCATTATTTAATTAATTCTTTTTTTGGAAGTCGGTTTACATGACATCGTTCGATACTTATATAATTATATTATCTGCGTGGCTTTGGTAGGTATTTCTTTTTTTTTAATTCCGTTCCGATTTGATTGTTTCTTTCATTATGTCAATCATTTCGCTTGTCATGTTCTTTGATTTGAAACATAAAAAGTTACCTCACGTAATGAAGGAAGCTCATGGAATTGGTGTCTATTATTATTGTTTTACTGGTACTGATATAATTTACGTATATGCTGCCAAAACCCGTGCACTTAATATTTATTTGTAGTATGGTATTAAATAGGAACATCACTCACATTAGCTCATAGACAATTGAATCGATCAAAGTCACAAAACATAATTTGAGAAGACATTGCAATTAAGCAAAAATGTAAGTAAAACTGTACCTACGTAAATATTGGGACAACACGCTCGCATTTCAAAGATAGTTCTACTTATACTGTCGAAGTATGTTTGTGGAGAAGAACTGCCGAAGCTTTCGGGGATGTAAAGTGGTGGCATGTATCGTGCTATTAGTACAGCAGTTCGACATCTTATTCGTATTTAAATGATGATCAAGTATTAAGTTGGTATTTTAAGTTATTTAATATTGTATTATTGAGTTTACTAAACCATAATTTTGTGCAATACTTCAATTTACGTAGCATTTACTTTACTATTACTCTTTAACTTAAAATGTATATTAAAATAAATGTAAGACATTTGTATTTTTCCAACCAAAATATGTTTTGTTGTTTAATAAAGATGCATATTCACGCATTCAAAATTAGTCGGAACAAACAAACATGACTTACAAATCGATTTTTGCAAATCATTCGACGAAGGCAAGACAGTTGGATGAAATATGTATTTGTGTCGGATTTATTAAAGGAATGACCGAATTATTTATTCTACCGTCTTCCCATCCTTATGGCCAGATCTTAGCAAGTTTGTTCTGGGTTGTTTGGGTACCGTGTGAACGTTTGAAAATTATCCAGCATTTCTTTACAAGTTTTGCAAATATATAAGAGACGAGTAGGTATTTTAATATTATACTTGTAGATTCGAATAGTATAGAAGATTATGATACGATATATTCTATGATACGTAGGTAGTCTAGCCTTCTGTTACTGTTCAATTATGTTAAACGAAACTAGCCGATAAAGAAGCAACGGTAGACCAGGGGGCCGATTCCACTAAGTAAATTTGTTCCTACTGCAATCGAACCGTAGCTGATTTACACACATTCTTATTCTGCTATTGTAAAACAGTGCAGATGCAGTAACGTTTCTACTGAAGCCAGCGATCGAATAACATTTTATATTAATTAACATTCAATAACATTTTATATCATGTACACGAGCTCATATTAGTGTTTAATATTTAACTATTATATAGTAGCGTTTACAAGACGTTTACGTGACATTACATTCCAATTTTTCTACAGAAATAGTAGAATGGCTTTTTGGATAATTATCGAACGGCAACCGGAGTCGGACTGCAGTTGCAGCGGGGTGAATTGTTGAAAGTTGTGAAATAGTAGTAACGTCCCCCGGGGGCCGCTTCCACTAACTAAACATATTCCAACTGCAATCGAACTACTTGTAGCTGAATTATACGTCTTCTTATTCTGCTATTGTAAAAACAGTCCAGCTGCAGTTACGTTTCTGTTGAAGCCAGCGAACAATTAAAACTTTTTAAACTCTTAACTCGATAGATCGTGAAAGTGATGCTAACTCATATTCGTATAAAGTACTGTCTAATATTAGTAGCGTTTACGTTACGTTTTCATGACGTTACGTTCCATTCTGTCTATAGAAATAGTAGAAAGGCTTTTTGGGTAAATATCGATCGACAACATGAGTTGAACTGAAGTTGCAGCGGGATAGATTGTTGAACGTTGTGAAATAGTAGAATTGGGCTAAATAGAAAAAGTAGGGGTAATGAGGGTCGGTCATCAATCAGACGGCCGCTGGATCGATTCCTACCTTGAGCTTCCGCTTTCAGTGAAGGTAACATCATGATCATCCACAGCCTGGTGCTAGGTAACCTGGTATACCCCAAATAGCTACCACCCTCCATCTACACCAATAAGGAACTAATGGTGTGTTCTGGCATCTGTCTTTGAGAGATATGAATATGAATATGAATATGAATATGAATATGAATATGAATATGAATATGAATATGAATATGAATATGAATATGAATATGAATATGAATATGAATATGAATATGAATATGAATATGAATATGAATATGAATATGAATATGAATATGAATATGAATATGAATATGAATATGAATATGAATATGAATATGAATATGAATATGAATATGAATATGAATATGAATATGAATATGAATATGAATATGAATATGAATATGAATATGAATATGAATATGAATATGAATATGAATATGAATATGAATATGAATATGAATATGAATATGAATATGAATATGAATATGAATATGAATATGAATATGAATATGAATATGAATATGAATAAGGTGGTATAAATTATGATACTATAGGGCTGGCCTGTCCGAAAACCAGAACTGGACCCATGTGATGGATTGAGAGCTATGCTATTCCCTTTCAGAGAATAGAAGACCATTAGTGGGAACAAATGTATGCATGATTATTTTACGAAACATGCTGTCCCAAATGTAAATTAGTTACAGTTAGTCAGAAGAGAAATAAAACAATACAGAAATATTTTATGCATGGTACACGTGACCTTCGACATAGTCAACTAAGTACTTGTATTACATAATATTACTATATCACATCTACGATATTTATTTTGCAATTTCGTCGAGTTCGATTTGGCTTTGCTTCTAAGGCCTGTTATACGAAACGTACGTCGTATAAAGACACAATAGGTTTCAGTTATTGAATTTATTGGAAATCTGGAACATATCTCACATGATCTATTATACGGAATTCTGATACACACTAGAACGATCTTTATACTACGTATGTAGGTACTTATGTAAATTAGAAATAGATATTTTATTGCTGTTCGTATAAAACAAATGCCATAATAGGTCGCTGCAAACATAACGTGATATTACTCCTGACAATCAAAACTCGCAGGACAATTTTTAAACTTATGTGCCTATTATAATTTATATTTTGTATGTAAAGATGTTTCAAATTGTCCCATTCCGAACGACCGAACCTATCCTATACCTAGATATGGTTACCTGGTGCAAAATTAAAAGTCCGGAGAAAAGGCCTGATTTCCATTAAAAAATCCTGAGACTAACGCGTGGCACATCGCACTCAGCGGGGGTTGCAGCATCACCTCCCTCCCACGCACCACCTCTCGCCCCTTTAGTTTGTTTAACTTTTTATTAAAAATGTACTATATTTATTGAAAATTCTATTAATCCTGAGATTAACAAAATCCGGCCGCAATCACGAGAAGAGTCCAAATAAAAACTAATCTATAATCTATAAGGTGGGGAGGAAAAGTGGCCAAAACGCTGGCAAATTTTCAATAATAACTTATAATATTTATTGAATTTTTTGTAATGTTTACATTAACTATAAAATAGAGTTTCTGAGAGATATCCACTACCAATCTCGATTCCACATTTTGACAAGTGTCGCTACATTTAAAATAATGAAACTAATCTAAAATAAATTACTAATAAGTTTAGTTAATCCACCAGTAATATGCCATTGAAATTAGGAGAAGGGTATAATCTTTAGGTCAAATATAAGCTTCGTTTAGTTAAACTCTGAGATAAGCGGCGATTGATATTACGCGCCTTAGTCTGGTTCTAGACCGTTCAACGGTAGTGTCCCTGAATTTTAGCCTAAGCAGCAGAATGCTCGATAAAAATTAAAAATTTCAGTGCCGAAACATCGGGAACTCAAAGAAAGAGCAGAAATAAATTGAAAAACCATTTAAAATTTTGGTGTAAAACGACAGACATAAACGAAGCAAGTTGAGACGCGTCGCTTCGCTTTATGGATGGGTTCTATGGGATACGAAGGAACCTGAATATATTTTAATCTGTGGATAGACTCCTCGCCGGAGTGTGTAAACAAAACTTCAGACGAGCATAAACGGACGGAGGGGGACTCAGTACTCCTGTTTACTTTGCTAATTGAATTCATTTCAACTGCTTAAATGATATTTAAAAGAGTACGTGCATATCTAAGCATTCTGTAATATTAGCGTAATAATAAAACGGGATTATCGTGAGACTTATTTTCGATAATATCACGATCGACAATTGTTTTGGTTTTATCCGAAAGTTATAATGATTGTGAGTTTTAATAACATTAATATGTTGAAAGATTTCATCGTATCGTTCTTCCCTTATAATTTATTCTATGAGAGAGTTTGGCTCATCACCAGCTGCACCTTTATCCCACTAAAAAGGATCGATATAGCATGTATTTTATATGTAATGGCCGTTCATTTGTTTAATCAGTTGGTGGTAGGTTATAGATATCATACAAATCATTTAAAAATGCATACATTAAATGTAAGAAAAATGCCAATATGCTGAATATTGGGAAGGGTTCTTAGTTCTAATCAACGCCAACTTAGTAGTATTCGCAGACTATTTTCATAGTAACTATTATTACAATCAGTGACTCTATCGTCGTCGTCGTCGTCTCATTATATTTTATTTATTTAGTTGCATTATGAAGCTTCTTCCTTAATCGTTCGCTCATTACTGAGGATCGTGACTCCTCTGTTGCAGTTTTTTGACTGTTTCTCTCCAACGGGTTCTATTGATCGCCTGATGTAGAGCTGTGCTGAAAGGTATCTCCAGCTGTTCCGATACCTGATCCGTCCATCGGGCTTCGTCCTCTTGGTCTTGTACCAGTTTAGCCAGTTACTATTAGAGGCTCAAGGTTGTCAGAGCTTCTACGGCCTACGCGCAATATGACCGAATTACTGTAATACTCGGTGTAAGCATATTGCAGCATTACGAAGCACGTCATCTTCAAACCGCATTGTATGTAGGTTTCATCCTTTTACAGAGATTTTAATTATTATCGTGCTCGTGTCGTCTTTTGGAGGTTATTTATAAAAATGCACACTAGTTCTTTGTAGAGGATTTATTCTTATTTGATAATAAAATGGTGATGGAGGCCATCACCTCCATCACCACGCTGTTACGATCCCTGATTGCTATCTTCAGGTTATAGCCGTAGATGGTTTGCTCGCTCGCAACCGTCGCTTGCCTCACAAACCGTCCGATGGCATCATCTTCGTCGTCGGCGTAGTAGACAAAGGTCCTAGTGTGCCGGGAAATCGCAACGACTACGTGCGGGACGCTCTCGTGCAGCTTCATTGCAGTATACACTTAAAACTGATAGTGAAAATAAAAACATACTAATCATCAATCAAATCAAAAACATCCTATGGTGTGGGAAAAGTAGCCAAAATGCTTAATATACATTATATTTCTCTACACGTAATTTTTATTGAGACAGGACAGTAAGGGCAGATAGCTTAACCGTTATAGTTACAGGAAAACGTTTTTAGGAGACTATCCATAAATTCTTCAGAATACCTTAATACCTATACTGCATTTACAGATTTTGGAAAAAATGTACAGTCAGCAAGAAAATGGTCATCTTACACAAAAACTTTTTTAGATGCCAATCGATCCTGTTTCTTATAAGAATCAAAAGTCTCTACTGGATCGACAGAGGTTTGAGTATTAGAAATATCAGAAATCGCGAAAAACTTTTTCATACATTTCGGTAAAAGAGTCGCACTTTTAAATTCGCCAATCTTCTTGTTATGGGTAGATCCGCTATAAACCGCTATTAAGAAGACTGGCAGCAAAAGTAGGTAAGTAAAAAAAGTTTTAAATTTCAAACTTCGAATGTGAAATAGTGAAAAAAAAAATACCAATCTGTAAGTCTTATGCTGAGGGAAAAGTAGCCAAAAGTCTGGCAAGGCTCGTACCACATACAAGTTGTTCTGTATTGTGGTGAAGGGAAGGATTTTCATTACTTAAGAAAAAATATAACTAACGGATATAGAGTATTAAGGACGACATTTGAATAAGAATAGTCCACTCTCGTTACTACTTCGGAAGAACTAATGTTTGGGGTTGAAGCACAGTTTAAGCCATAGTTATTTACTTTGTTAATTTAAGTTCTTTTTTATTTTATTTGGGGCTCGAAATGTTCATTTTCCACGTTCTATAACGCGATAGTGATTGCGACAGAACGTATAATAAATTGATTAAAAAGACATAAACTGAAGATACTCGTATTTACAAAATTGACAGTTATTGAAAAGCAACGGACGTAAAGTGTCGCGTTTGCCTACATACTACCCAGATGGCCGACCTGAACCATATTGAGCTGGATTGGTGAGATATTAAGGGACAATTAGACTCTGAAATGGACCAAAAATGTATATATTACAGGGATTATTTGCTGAATATTCCGCACAGAAGTGGGAGTATGGCGTTAACCATGTAATTAAAATCAAGGACGAGTACTGCAAACATGATGGAATTTGGGACGACTCTGATGATTCCGACGATGGCTGCTTCTAATGTGAATAATCAAGTTCCACCGATATTGATATGGACAAACGTAACTGATTTATTATTTTGATAAAACTATTCCATGTAATAAATAGTATAATCGTTTTTTATTAAATATTTTATTTACTTAGGTACCTATTAGCTTATACATAGTTAGTTCATTTAAATATTGTATAACCATTTATCATCAAATAATTTTCATTTGATAAATCACTATTTCTTCACAACTAACCACTATGATGTCACATATCTTAGGAAATATCTTGGCGCATTTCTTCTCGTGTGTATCACGCTAAGCGCACCCGCCGGCCGCACTTTTTCAGTCCTTCAGTCGTCATACCCCGCGCCCCTGTACCGCGCAGGCGAGGACGAAGATAAACGTTCAACCTATAGATTTAGTAAAAAAAATGAAATTAATAAGAAGATATAGGATGCTTGGAGTACTCCAGTCTGCCAAGTCTTCATCTGCAACTCCATGTGATTAATCAAGATTTTTTTAAAAATAATATCTTATTCCTAATTATAGTGTGTTTTAAAGGACAAAATACGTGATCGAATCAGAAATGAGGAGATCCGTAGAAGAACGAAAGTCACTGACATAGCCCAGAAGATTAGCCAGTGGAAGTGGCAGTGGGCAGGGCACATTGCACGCAGAACAGATGGCCGATGGGGCCGAAAGGTTCTGGAGTGGAGACCGGCAAGCGCAGCGTAGGTCGTCCACCGACACGGTGGACAGACGACCTGATGAAGGTCGCAGGACGACGTTGGATGCAGGCCGCTTCCAACCGGTCCTTTTGGAAAATAATGGGGGAGACCTATGTTCAGCAGTGGATGTCCTACGGCTGAGATGATGATGATGAAAGGACAAAATAGTATATATGTATAAGCGAGTCTTTCATGCCTTCATTGAATTATTTAGAACTTGGATTCAAGAATATATAATTAAATCTTGATAAAAATGTGATTCACACTACAACTATGAAGATGAATGTTTTGACGTTGTGGTGATACCGACCAAGACGGACACTTGCCAAAGATTCATACCATGCTTCCTGATGACACTAGACAAGAACTAAGGGTATGGATTCCCTGAAGGGTACTTTCCTATAGACGTAGCACTAAACCGCGGAATACTTAAACCATTGACTGATAGCAAGGGTGATCGTAGTATAATCATCCTTGCGGATAGGCCTTCGCTGGTAGGCCCGATTATATATACAGATAAATAAAATTAAAGTGTCCGTTTTTGATTCCAAATTAACAGTTTTTCACTATATGCATATAAAAGTATATACGGCACTTACATAAACAATCAATTTTTAAATGTTTTTTGTCTGTCTGTCTGTGTGTTCTGGCTAATCTCTGAAACCGCATTTTCATTAGTATTATTTTTGTACAGGGGTGACATAGTTACTGTGTCATAAAACTCCTCAAAAAAAGGAATAAAAAATACATCAGCTATCTGCCAGTGAAATTTCCGTTGAAATCGACTTGACCTGTCTCTCAGTATGTTTGTTACCTTCTCATGCCTAAACTTCTACAATCATGCCTATCGTAATCAAATTTGGCAAGGTTATACCTACATTATATCCCGGGCAGCAAATATGATACTTCATCATCATCATCATACATCACTACGCGGGTGAAGCCGCAGGGCGCAAACAATATACTATACTCTATTTAAGAAAAATCTCCGTTTGTTAGCAGCAAAAATTGGCTGATTTAGCAATATGTGTACGTGTTGCTGTCTAAAATGGGCGAGGCGAAAAATAATTGCACAATAACGCACGGTACGGATAGCACCCAGCTCCAAACATAGCCAGCCCCTATCCAAGTTGTAAAACTTCATCATTACTTATCTATGTGAGCATCCAGTGTGCATGACAAGACGAAAATATTCAAAAGTCGGCCATTTCTACAACTTTGTATAAAGCTAAGTGAAAAACTTTGTTATACGCTTAGTCGGCTTAAGTTGGCTTATCGGCTTTAGGAAAGTTTGTTTAGTAGTGTAGTTTTTTTGAAATATTACATGTTCGCCGTAAATTCTTCAGTGTAAAGTCGGAGCATTGCAGATCTAATGCAATTTCTTCTTATTAATATATCTACAAGTAGTAAGAGGTTATTTTTCTACACTCCTCAATATGAGCTATGGTACCCAATTTCAATTTAAGATATGCTGAGATTATGTTAACCTTGACTGCCCGCAACTTCGTTCGCGAAAAAGAACTTTCACCTGACAATAATTAACACGACAAAAAAGAATTCGTGAAATCGGTACAGCCGTTCTCAAGTAACAGCGTGACCAGGAAAGTAGGGGTTAATTTTTATATAATAGACTAGCGACTGCCCGCGACTTCGTTCGCGTAGTAGGCTCGACGTCGGAGGTTATGACCACGCCATAACCTCCCTTCTTTTCTGGATTTTTCTTTCATAAGAACCTTCACCTGACAATAATTAATACAACAAAAAATAAATTAGTGAAATCGGTAAAGCCGTTGTCAAGTTATAGCGTGACCAGGAAAGTAGAGGTTCATTTTTATATAATAGACTAGCGACTGCCCGCGACTTCGTTCGCGTAGTAGGCTCGACCTCGGAGGTTATGACCACGCCATAACCTCCCTTCTTTTCTGGATTATTCTTTCATAAGAACCTTCACCTGACAATAATTAACACAACAAAAAAGAATTAGTGAAATCAGTAAAGCCGTTGTCAAGTTATAGCGTGACCAGGAAAGTAGAGGTTCATTTTTATATAATAGACTAGCGATTGCCCGCGACTTCGTTCGCGTAGTAGGCTCGACCTCGGAAGTTATGACCACGCCATAACCTCCCTTCTTTTCTGGATTATTCTTTCATAAGAACCTTCACCTGACAATAATTAACACAACAAAAAAGAATTCGTGAAATCAGTAAAGCCGTTGTCAAGTTATAGCGTGACCAGGAAAGTAGAGGTTCATTTTTATATAATAGACTAGCGATTGCCCGCGACTTCGTTCGCGTAGTAGGCTCGACCTCGGAGGTTATGACCACGCCATAACCTCCCTTCTTTTCTGGATTATTCTTTCATAAGAACCTTCACCTGACAATAATTAACACAACAAAAAAGAATTCGTGAAATCAGTAAAGCCGTTGTCAAGTTATAGCGTGACCAAGAAAGTAGAGGTTCATTTTTATATAATAGACTAGCGATTGCCCGCGACTTCGTTCGCGTAGTAGGCTCGACCTCGGAGGTTATGACCACGCCATAACCTCCCTTCTTTTCTGGATTATTCTTTCATAAGAACCTTCACCTGACAATAATTAACACAACAAAAAAGAATTAGTGAAATCAGTAAAGCCGTTCTCAAGTTATAGCGTGACCAGGAAAGTAGAGGTTCATTTTTATATAATAGACTAGCGATTGCCCGCGACTTCGTTCGCGTAGTAGGCTCGACCTCGGAGGTTATGACCACGCCATAACCTCCCTTCTTTTCTGGATTATTCTTTCATAAGAACCTTCACCTGACAATAATTAACACAACAAAAAAAGAATTAGTGAAATCAGTAAAGCCGTTCTCAAGTTATAGCGTGACCAGGAAAGTAGAGGTTCATTTTTATATAATAGACTAGCGATTGCCCGCGACTTCGTTCGCGTAGTAGGCTCGACCTCGGAAGTTATGACCACGCCATAACCTCCCTTCTTTTCTGGATTATTCTTTCATAAGAACCTTCACCTGACAATAATTAACACAACAAAAAAGAATTAGTGAAATCAGTAAAGCCGTTGTCAAGTTATAGCGTGACCAGGAAAGTAGAGGTTCATTTTTATATAATAGACTAGCGATTGCCCGCGACTTCGTTCGCGTAGTAGGCTCGACCTCGGAAGTTATGACCACGCCATAACCTCCCTTCTTTTCTGGATTATTCTTTCATAAGAACCTTCACCTGACAATAATTAACACAACAAAAAAGAATTAGTGAAATCAGTAAAGCCGTTGTCAAGTTATAGCGTGACCAGGAAAGTAGAGGTTCATTTTTATATAATAGACTAGCGATTGCCCGCGACTTCGTTCGCGTAGTAGGCTCGACCTCGGAAGTTATGACCACGCCATAACCTCCCTTCTTTTCTGGATTATTCTTTCATAAGAACCTTCACCTGACAATAATTAACACAACAAAAAAGAATTAGTGAAATCAGTAAAGCCGTTGTCAAGTTATAGCGTGACCAGGAAAGTAGAGGTTCATTTTTATATAATAGACTAGCGATTGCCCGCGACTTCGTTCGCGTAGTAGGCTCGACCTCGGAAGTTATGACCACGCCATAACCTCCCTTCTTTTCTGGATTATTCTTTCATAAGAACCTTCACCTGACAATAATTAACACAACAAAAAAGAATTAGTGAAATCAGTAAAGCCGTTGTCAAGTTATAGCGTGACCAGGAAAGTAGAGGTTCATTTTTATATAATAGACTAGCGATTGCCCGCGACTTCGTTCGCGTAGTAGGCTCGACCTCGGAGGTTATAACCACGCCATAACCTCCCTTCTTTTCTGGATTATTCTTTCATAAGAACCTTCACCTGACAATAATTAACACGACAAAAAAGAATTCGTGAAATCGGTACAGCCGTTCTCAAGTAACAGCGTGACCAGGAAAGTAGGGGTTAATTTTTATATAATAGACTAGCGACTGCCCGCGACTTCGTTCGCGTAGTAGGCTCGACCTCGGAGGTTATGACCACGCCATAACCTCCCTTCTTTTCTGGATTATTCTTTCATAAGAACCTTCACCTGACAATAATTAACACAACAAACAAGAATTAGTGAAATCGGTAAAGCCGTTGTCAAGTTATAGCGTGACCAGCCGTGCTATTCTCTACATAAAGTTGTTTTCTAACGTTTCTTATCATCTCGTCATTTGTTTCACGGATATTGAAGATGCAACGATGTTTGCTCTTTGAGAATCGCACGGCAGGAGAAATAGGGATAAATCATTTTTATATTATAGATATATATATATATATATAAAGATAGATTAGCCTTAACAATTAAAAAAAAATAAAAATAAAACCGTACAGGGATACGGGTTTTTTTAGTATATCTTCAGTCATGTACTCTTGATAGTTGTAGTTATTAGCTTCACACAACAGTCTACACGTATATTTTAACATGATAAGAAACATATACAAATAAATTAGTGTTGATTGCAAATTAAACCTGTTCCTTGTAGTTGTTTCTCACACTCAGTCTTTTCCTTATTTCCACTCACATCAAAACGTCTCAATGCGTCTCTCCATCACAATATTTCCATAAAACAATCTCTCCAACAATAAAGAAGCTTTTTCATTCATGGAAAATCCTCGTAACCTGAAGGTCCCTTGTGAAAAATTATAACGAAAATTCACAACGCGCGCTCACTTTGTTCTGCGGGGAGAAATGTGTTTTCTCTTTGTGTTTAGAAGAAAAATGTTCATCAGAGATTCTGACAGGTTTTGACAAAGGAGGAAACTTGAAATTGTATCCTTTTATATAAATAACAGTAGCAACTGGAAGAGAACAGCTGATAATCGTGCACAATGACCTACTCATAGAACATAGGTAGGGTCACTGGTAGTTTCTCACGTAAATTACAGAGATGATGGCGCAAAGCATAGTTCGGTACTTAGAGACAGATGATGAAGAAGAAATAGTATATTTCATTACAAGTGGGGAAAGGCTGTCATTGCAGAGTTCCGACAAATGTCTACCCGAGCCGAGGCACAGCCGAAGGCGAGGTTGACAGTCGGAACAAGTTGTAATGACGGTTCCACACGTGTACTGAACGACTATTTTTAATACAGTTGCGAAAAAATGAAGCAATTTAATAAACCTTTCCACTGCATTCGATGTTAATATTTACGACTTTTTACTTGTAAAACCGTCTGATTGTCGTTTTAAGAAATCATTTAAATTTGGGTATTCACTTATATCCACGTTGTTCCTTATTTTCAGCATACTTTTTATCATCGAAAACCTCGACCATAACGTAAAAGGTTTTGATTTTGCTGAGAGTTCGGAGAAGTATGCCAACATAACATGTTTTGAAAAACTATTTGCTTTTTTCTCTTCTCTCCGCGCAATAAATTCGTCGTATGTAGATATGTAGCGACTTTTTAACTTTTCCGGTAAAATGTTCTCCGAAGCATTTTGTGCAATTATACTGAGTTCCGGTGGGGTTAATTAAAAAAAAAACTAGGGTCTAAATTACTCATTTTGTGCAACAAACAACTAAATACGCAAAGAAAATTTCTGGAAAATGGCGCCAACCGTAGAATATAAGGAGAGGTTTTTTTTCTTCACCCATTCTGGTAGACAAAGGGAACTATGCCCATACAGCCATGTCTTCAGTAGAATTTTTTTATTGATATGAAATTTAATGAGAGGAAATGAAATGAAACCTAATCTAACTCATTCAATCAAATCATTAAATCTGATATTGAAACAAATTAGTAGCTTTTAGAAATATACGTATTTGCATGAATCATAAAAACTTCTATGATTTTTTTTAGTAAATACTTCATTGTTGGTTTTTCTTTTTAATAGACATTATTTTGACAGTTAACGCACGAGTTCGGGAAAGGTAAAAAAAGCACGAGTATGTAATAGCCCACATCCCGAACGCTATACGTCCCTGCAATACGTTACTTTTTAACAACTGTATTAAAAAAGAATTATTGTGGTAGGCAAACAGGTCAGTACTAGAAAGATATTGTGCCTTACCATATATTTGATGAAATGACGAATAAGGAAACTGACCAGTAATACGCAAATTCATATGCGTGATATTATAGGCTTTGTATTCAAGATTCTAAGGTTAATATTTATGTGTAATACTAACTTGGATTGAAAAAATTAAGAAGCCTTCCTTTATCTGGAGTCTGTTATAAAGAGGCAAACCATTTTAAGTTAAAATATAGCATTTATCTTCAAGTTACTTTGCTTGATGAATCCAATTTGTCCACAAATCAAATAAGGCCCGGAACAATGCCCTCATTAATGAAATTAACAGATATAATTATTCTTTTTCGTGAAAGAGGAAAACCGTCAACTGAAACCGAGTGAGACCAATCAAGTATCTTTAAAGTCTCTGTAAGAAACAAGAAAATTTTACTTAAAAACCTAGTCATGGATACATTGTGATAATGCGAGAAAGCCCTCCAAGCAAAAAAGTTACTGTATACTGTAAGTCATGCGCCAATGATACAACTATTATTTATTGATCCGCATCGAAATATATCTTTAATCGAAATATAAAGCGCAGGATTAGCACTTCGAGTAGCTTATTATTTCTTCAAGGGCATATCTATCTTTATACCAAAATGTCAAAAAATATGTACATGTTCAAACGCAATTGCTATAATAGTATTATTTGAGTACATTTAAATATTTAGTATATAAATCAGCAAACAATAATAATAAAATAAAATTAATTACCATGGAAAAAAACTGTCATTACATTTCATGACCCTTGGCGGTATTTGTGTTACATTTTATCACTCTTGACGGCCGCCGAACACGTCTTGTGTATCTAGCTATCAGAAACTGATACAAATTTTGACATAACTGTCATCATGACGTTCTTGACGTAGGCGCAGATCTTATTATTTTGTCTATCTCTATGATCTTATTGTTTTGCTGTGCCCAAGCATATTACGCATTTTCACCCGCTTGGCGATGAATGATGATGATTGTGAAAGGTATCGTATGTGTTAAACCAGTGCCTCATCTACCTCCATACCAAATTTCATCAAAACTGCCCCGCCGCGCCGTTTGTGCGTTAATGAGTAACAAAGATCCACACATCCACACATCCTACTCACAAACTTTCGCGTTATAATATTAGTGGGAAGTAGGATAGCAAGTAGGATTTACAAACAACTCGTTCATTATTTTAATCCACGTATAACCGCTTCATCATAATAATCATTTAATCAATTGTATCTACTTATTATATTTGATGAAACGAGCGCAACTTTTCTGCTTTAACTGGCCAAATTGACTTTCACCTGTCCTTATGTTTGTTAGGTTGTTCATTTGTTTTCCTGTACAGGTCACATTTTTCAACCCATCTTGACACAAATAGTATAACTACATGTTCTACTATTCTATATTTTTTTGTAGTCGGCCATATTTGAGTGTGGGAGGCGTATCATTTTCCTAAAATGGGGGGTACTTTACTGCGGTGCCATTATCTAACTTTAAAGAGGAATTTCGAATAAGAGCATAACTGGTCAAGTGGTTGCTGAGATAATAGGTTGTGAAGTTTAAAAACTGGACGATTTTTTTAATATTCGGGAAGAACATTTTGTAAAATTTTAGTAAATTGGTAAAGGTCTTATGTCCTTGTTCCGTGTTTATCTTATACGTACTCCCAAGTTAACATTTCGCGAGGTTTGCAGCTCACAGAGCTAGCTAGTGTTATCAATAGTAGACAAATGTCTACTATATGAATACGCTAAACAACGTTACTACATTAAACCGTCCAGAGTCTACTTCTTTTGGTGTCTTTCCGAACTACGCATTAAAGTTCAGAAAAATAAAATAATACTCTTGAATAGTGTTGGTAGTTGACCTAAAACCAAATTTTTACCTGTTGAGTGCATTGGATCTGGTAAAATTTGTTACAAACAAGAGGTATAATGTGTTTACAATTGGTGTACGCACGACATGGCTTAGCACTTTTTGTACTTACGTACGTACGTGTACGCACGACACGCGACAGGTGAAGGCTTCACAAATCTTTACTATACAATATTATAAAGAGGAAAAATTTGTATGTATGTTTGTCACGAATTCGCTGAAACAGTACTGGACCGATTTCAAAAATTATTTTACATAGGCTAAGTAACAGTAGCGAGTAACATGGGCTATATAAGATTCATCATCATCATCCATCACCGCGCGGGTGAAACCGCGGAGAGCAGCTAGTAAGTGATAAAGTAGTTAGTAGTTCTTATAATTTATTGATTCAGGCGTTACTTTGCGGAAATCCATTATCAAAAAACGATAGTGGCCTATTTAGGCCAAAATCATTGTTTTCTTTTCAGTGGAAGTGTCACTAAATATTTTTTGTTTTTTGTTAGTAGTTCTTGTCTAATAGATTTGGGATATGAAGGTCCACAGCAGATCCTCACCTTTGTCACCATTAGCAAATGTAATTAGAACATAATTATGCATTGAAGGTACCTACTGCTCGGAGATTTGAATGATATTGCAAAATTGTTATAGCTGAATGACACCCAAAAATAGAATGTCACTTTAAATGTAACATTGTAACATTGCAATTTCTGTGAAATGAGAGGATCAACTTTTATGACTCTATTCGCTAATACCATTTTCCTTTATGTTAATTTAAAAGAGCACGTTGAATGATAAATGGAAACAACCTACATAGACAAATAGATGTATTATTATACACGATAGGTTATATTTCTTCTACTTCTTCTCTCAGTGCCTCTTTAATCAGTGAAAGTTGGCAATTAGCTTTCCGTACTCATCTTTATCCTTGACGAGGCAAAAAAGTTATGCGGCACTCGCAATCCCTGATGTTTCGTAGCCATGATTTATTCCTGCGACCAGCTCGTCTCTTTCCCGCAACTTTAATCATTATTAATTGAAGAAGGCAATATCTGTCATGTCTAAGTACATGCCCAAATATGCTACTTTTCTTTCTTTGACGGCTTTTTTAAAAGTTTGCGTTCTTGTCTAACTCGCCGCAGTACTTCCACATTGATAACTCTGTGAGTCCAGGAAATCGCCATCATGCGCCTGTAGGCCCACATCTCAAATGCTTCTATACGTTTTCTGAGTTTGTCTTTTATAGTCCAGGCCTCGCATCCGTATAGAAGAATCGGACAGATATAACAATGAAGAAGGTGTGTGCGCAGTGAGATATATATATATAGTCTGCGATTGCATAGTAAGCTCTTCATGTTCCCAAAGGCACTACGGGCAATCTCTATACGATATATTTATTATCACCAATGCAGTTCAATAAATTCATTATTTACCCAAGAAGGCGTAGTGTCAGCCTGTCTGCAATACCCAAAGACAATAGACTGGTGGGGCCCTTTGTTAGCAACTGGGAGCTTACTGCAGTTGCGATTGTGAGCTCACTCGATAAATCAGCCTTGAGTCTGCATTTGAAACCGGACAATTGCTGATAGGCTGATTAATGTGCAAATATTTCAATGCCAGTCGGGTGTGAGGGAGGTGAAAGCGCTGAGAATCTGCGTTTGACGGAAGCTGCGGACGTGACTAGCATGTTATAATTAACTAGCTGCTCTCCGTGGTTTCACCCGCGCGGTGATGGATGATGATGATGATGATGATGAATCTTATATAGCCTATGTTACTCAGGGTGAATGCAGCTTTCCAATGGTGAAAGAATTTTTGAAATCGGTCTAGTAAGTTTTCAGCCAATTTGTTACAAACATACTTACATACAAATCTTTCCTCTTAATATTATGGTATAGATATAGATATAAATTAGGCAACCATAGGTTAAATAAATATAAGAAAATTAAACAAATTCAATGACAGCCATTGCTCGGCCGTTCCCGCAAACCAAAATTACTCACTTACTCATCTTCTTGTTCTGTATCTTTGGCTTCTTAGCTAACATAAGCACTTTTGAATACACATAACAACTTATAACATTTCTGAATAGCTGCGCCCTGAGGTTACTTCCGCGTGGTGATGGACGATGATGATGATGATGATGATGAAAAGGATTCTATGTGATAATCCAGCGTCTCATCTACCTCAACACCAAATGCCATCAAAATTGGAGCAGCCGTTTGAGCGTGAAAGAGTAACAAATATGCATACAAACTTTCGTGTTTATACTATAGGTAAGTAGGATCTTATTCTAGTCATAAATTCACGCAATTATCTAACGTTCATTTACATTTACCTTTACAAATCAAGTGTAGCATTGCCTAGCAAGAGCGACGATCCTAGGGGGATAAAGTAAAATACCCACAATCCCCGGAAGGCCCCGGACACTTACAAAACAACATAACCTGTCAAATTATTTTTGTTTCCGACAATTTTACGCAATATACAATATAACAGTATGGGCTATGAATACGGGTTATAGTGATTGTGATTGTTAATGTGAAATAAAGAGATATGAAAATTAAAATAAATTATGAATACGGGAATAATATGTCTCGTTCGACATAATAATGGCGGCTGTACACGCTCGTCTCGTCTCGCGGTGTCTCGTCGCGTCGCATGCCTCTCGTCGAGTAAACGAGAGCATACCATTATCGTCTTAAAAGTTCGCCTAGTAATTGCTTTACACACTTCGTCTGCATTTATATGAATGCAAATTTACCATAAAAATATAATTACGCAATGGCAATGAAGGCGGTGGATGATTTTCTATTCACGGTAATAGAGCCTATATATATTAACAATAGTACGTTATTGATATATTTTATAATTACTAACTACTTACTTAAGTAAGTACTATTAATAAGTGATTAGTAATATCAACCAGTAGTAAAATGTCTCAATTGTTTTTTATACGAAAAAAAAACGGGTTTATATTTATTTATATGTTTATGTCTAGAAGTATGAAGTGGCAGACGCAGACGCAGATGCATGTCTTCACGAGACCGCACTAAACTAAAGAGCGTGCACAGGCGCGCTCTCATTTTCATCGCGAGACCGAACGAGGTCCTCTGCCTTGAGCGCAGAAATCCGACACACTTCCGAGAGGCGACGAAAGCTGCGAGAAGCGACACGTCGCGACGATGGAACCATCTCCACGCTCACGCACGCAAGATACAGTATTAGTACTTTGTTAATATTTGTGTCTGTAGGACCGCAGTTTGTATTATCTAGTCAAATCATAACCCTCTGCCTATTTGCCCAGGTTTGGGGTAGCCTCTGAGGTATCTGTATCTCTATTTAAAATTTTATCCAATGCCTCCGTTCCATTTCTGCGTGAATATCTAACAAACATTATGTTTGTTAGATGTATGATACATAGACCTACTCACTCACGTTCTCACTCACAAACTTATCAGAATCAGAATCAGAATCGTTTATTAACCTTATAACATTGTTTGTTACATTAGGCAAGTCAACAAATACATTTTGAACTTAAGCATAGAGCACTGTTAAGAAATAATAATAATTAAATTACAGCTATTTTTACATTAAACATTCAAGTAATTGTATTATAATTTAAATATATTTCCTGTATTTATAAGACTTAATAAAACCATTGAATATTCGAAGCAAATGATATTCCAAGAAATTGCAAAAATTAAAAATAATGTCATTTGAAAGATACATTAATAAGTATAAATTTTGAAACCATCAATTTAGCGTGAGCAGTCCAATAGCCTATATCTACGTAGTTACTTAGCCTACCTACCTACGTAATTTTTTCTACAAAAATGAATTTTCAGTCAGACGCATGTCCATGAATTCCTTGGAATATAATGGATGACATTCAAAGAATTTTTTTACCTTCCTTTTAAAATTTATTCTATTTAACTTTGCGATTGTTATAGGTAGGTGATTATATATTAAAATTTTGATGTGGACACCTTGTTTTTTCACTTTTGTCAGTCTTATTTTGGGCTTAAATATTTTTTCCTTATTTCGTAGATTGTAGCCATGCACATCTTTGTTTTTGGTAAATGTCTCAATATCATTGTGTATCTCCAAAAGACTGTTGTAGATGTATAAAGAAATGACGGTCATTATATGGTATTTCTTAAAATATTCTCGGACAGAAGTGCGTTTTTGAAGTCCGAATATAATTCTTATGGCCCTCTTTTGACTTTTCAGAACTTTGTTTATATCTACCCCGTTTCCCCATACAGTAATGGCATAATTCGCTATTGAATGAACATATATATGGGCATAGTATATGGACATGAGAGTCGTTCGGTTCATTGAAGGTTTTAATTTTAGCAGTGCGTAGTTAGCACTTGCCATTTTTTTGCATAGATTTTCTATATGTGCGGAATGATTTATGCTATAATCTACAGTGTATCCTAAAAACTTGTTTTCAGTCAAACCAGTATGAGTTTTGTCTTTTCGCGTTTTGTATAACATGATCACACTCTTCTCTGGATTAAGCACTATTCCATTCGCGCTGAACCATTCTTTCAGTATAGTCATAGCATCATTTAACTTAGCTTCTAGATTTTTTTCACATTTGTCACTTACTCCCACATGGGTATCGTCTGCAAATAAACTCGTATAAGTCCAACTTGGCATTGCATTAATAATGTCGTTAACATAAATCAAAAACAACACTGGTCCGAGGATAGAACCCTGAGGTACACCTACGACTATATTTCCTATTTCAGAGTTAACATTATTGACAGTTACAATTTGACTTCTGTTATTTAGATAGGAACGCATCATACTTAGTTCGACCCCATCAAATCCGTAGTATTTAAGTTTCGAAATCAGCACGTCATGACGCAGATTAGTATCATTTATAATATAGTTAGTGTGATGCTTTAAAGATAGGTTTAACTTACTGGTTCTGTACCTATTGAATGTGTTACAGATATCCCTAGTTATTAGTGCCGCTCTCTAATGCATAATGTTTCTTGCATATTATTTTTCTTTATAAGTGGACTCCTATGTTCGTACATTTGCCATTCCTCAAGTTCATTTTGTAAATACTTATATTAGCATCGGGTGAGTTTTTTTTCAAGTAGAAAAAGTCACATAAGTTAGTATGTCATTAAGTTCAAGACATGTAGTACCTACTTTAATGTTATGTTACTTTAAGTTACGTTGTACTAAAGCGGTGGATGCATAACTAAACTTTCTACGAGGATTGATGAGGAAAACACAATAACAACGTTCGATGATGATTTTATAGAGTTTGCTGGCCTTCGTGCGTCGTAACGAACGCTTAACGGTTAATAATCAATCACGTCACGCCTCAAAGAAACAAACATCTAAGAAAATGAAACAAAATCATTAATAGTAATTGTTGATGTTGGATTCTTTCTCGTCATCCATACGCCTATTAGATTTTGATCCTTTCGTCCTGTTATTAATAATGTCTATAAAATATACTATTTATTACTTATACAGTATGGGCGCACACTGAATAAATAATGTATTGAATATCGGCGTTCAATAATTAATAACCTCAAAATTTAAATGTCATGACTTCTATTAGATTTTGATCCTTTCGTCCTGTTATTAATAATGTGTATAAAATAAACTATTTATTACTTATACAGTATGGGCGCACACTGAATAAATAATGTATTGAATATCGGCGTTCAATAATTAATAACATCAAAATTAAAATTTCATGACTTCTTAGGATTTCGCGATTAGACTTATCTTTCTTAGACATTGAAATTGATCAAATTTAAATGGATATAATCGTGTATAATTTTATATTATCTCCCGTCGTTTCGACCACTTTTCAGTGAACATGTTCACGGGAAGACTATCACACGTTTTCTTATTTTTTTTTTTTTTTTTTTTTAGTACTCTTCTTGTTGATCGAAGTCCTTACTGTAAATATTTTAGATCTCAGCCGTTTCACGTGAATGATTTCCGCGTAACGGCGCCGCACCCGGGGGAGACCACCGGCATAAACACCGGCTCGACGGCCAACACGGGACCCGGAAACACAATACCTACATAATATAAAACATGTTATTCAGTAATTGGAATATTCACATCCGATTTATTGAAGATTTACGATCGTCAGGGACTCACCCGTCACGGATTGTTTTAAATTAACCCGTGTTTTATATGAAATTAATTGAAGTTTTATTGCACATGAACCTACTTGCATGGATACGTAATAGTAACAATGAAAAAACTATTTAGTTTTAATATGACTAGGTATAAATCCCCTCATCTATTTACATTTGTGCCTAGTTAAACAGATATGCAATCTAATATATAAAATGCAAAAAAGGGCTATACGAGCTATCTACAGTTTAGCTCCCAGAGTTTCCCTTAGACAGAAGTTTAAAGACATAAACATTCTAACTGTTGTCTCTCAGTTTATCTATGAAAATCCAATGTATGTAAAGAAAAACATTAGCAGTTCTGATAAAAGGAGTGATGCTCATTCCATCAACACGCGAAATAAGCACAAGCTATCCGTACATGTAACGCGTCTCCACAGAATAAGTCATTCTTTTAAAATTACTATTAAAACTAAATAAGTTTAAAATTACTATTAAAACTAACTTTTGTCAAAAAGGTTATTCCAAAATTTCGGATTACTTAGAGGATAAAACAGCTTGGTACTGATCACTCCAGGATCTACCTACTCCCCGAAGGGTTCCCGCATTGACGTGGCGGGGGGGCTCAGTAGCCGTGGCTTGGATCACCACGGTGAAGCCAAGAGGAACCCAGGGGCCGCACCGGCGTTGGGGTGCGGCTCAGGCGGGGCCGCTCCTACGGGTTTTGGCCGCTAAGTCCACATAGGAGTGGCGGGGTCCGGGCGCTTTGGCGCAGACTCGAGGAGGTGGGGCCCGGGCGCTTTGGCGCAGGCTCGAGGAGGTGCGGCCCGGGCGCTTTGGCGCAGGCTCGACGAGGAGGGCCCGGGCACTTTGGTGCAGGCTCGAGGAGGTGGGGTCGCTGGGGATTATCCCCTGTGGCTGACGTAGCAGGCGGTGGGGCTACGTATCCGACCCACCGCAGGGAGACCACGGGCGTCCAGACATGGGGAAGTCTGGCGCTCATTGTTGGCGGGTTTGGTCTCCGAGGTAGTTGCGGCGTGCCATGTGTTCTGGCGTGCCGCGAAGAGAAGGGTCCGGCAACGGACAGCCGCGGCGGGTTCGCGGTCGTGTGGAAACCCTGTCCCGCGTTCCCGCCGAGGGCGGCAGTGACAGAACACCCCGGGGTTTTGGTGGGTATACGGACTCCCACATAACCACCTACCTCCCCGTGGTAGGTGGTATCCATAAAGGATTTCCCCGGGACAAAAAATAAAAAAAAAAGATCTACCTACTCGTGTATTAAGATGTCAAAGTGTAGCGTGTCTTGCCCTACTGATACCATTATTATGTTCTCTTTTGTAAGGCAACACACTGGCAGCTAAAAATAAGCGAACATTTGTTATATCATTTAAGAAATTGGCGATACAAAACATTTAAAAAGACATGACCGCTGAGTTTCTTATATATACCGGATCTTCTTAGTCGTGGTCGCGTTCCGATCCGGTTGTAGATTTAAAAAAAAAAGACGTGTGGCACTCGGAGACTGCCGCGGTAAAGCTATTGCATAGCTGTTTTTATCAACTTATGCAATTATAATTATTTAACCAATGCCATCTAGAGGCGAGTTGCTGAACTAAAGAGACAAGCGTGATATTTCAAAAAGTCATTAAAAATTCTGCTATTCATCGATAGATGGAGTCGGAGTGGGGGTTGTTATTTTCGTTACGGAATTTCTGGATTCGGTCTCCACGCTCAAGGCCCGCGATAGAAGCTATGCAATAGCTTAAAAATAAATGTAAAATGACAATTTGTAAGTACCCCTGTAGGCCTATACAGAATAAACATAGTTTGAGTTGAGTTTGAGTTTCTCGTGTCAGTGTGTAACAACACTCCTCCAAAACGGTTTGACCGAGTCTTATGAAATTGTGTATGTATGTTTTGTAGGTCTGAGAATAGGTCGTAAAGTACTCTTCATCATCATTCATCACCACGCGGGTGAAACCGCGGAGCACAACGAGTATTATAATTTTCTTTTTATGGGATAGGTTGGCAAACGAGCAAGCGGCTCACCTGATGGTAAGTGATACCGTCGCCCAGGGACATCCGCAATAGCAGAGGTCTCGAGGATGTGTTGCCGACCTTTGAGGAAGGATGATAGGAAGGAAGAGATAGAAGGGGTGAGGGTGGAGGGGGAGGGTGAAGGAGAAGGATAACGGGGAAGAGGAGATTTGGGCCTCCGGAACCTCCCACGAACCGACGAACCATTGGAACCATGATAGTTCGAAAGTACCTAAGTATTATCACAATATATTACACGCTTGACTGAATTATATGAAGTTAAATGGGACCGACTCGGAACGGAAGAATACCCTTTCAAATAAAAAACAATTTTGAGAATCGGTACACAAATGGGGGAGAAATCGGTGAACATGCATAAAAAATACACATACAGTTGAATATAAAACCTCCTCCTTTTTGAAGTTGGTTAAAACGATGGAATTACGAAAAGTGGATGACATAAATCCATGATATGAACATCCGATGTCAACTAAAATACAACATCTGAACGAGGTATAACCCGATATGCTAATTATAATCAGGCATTATAAATGACGTCATAAATGTAACAAATTATCTCTTGCCATCGACACCGTATTTCTAGTAACGACTCAATAGGGGTCACACTCGCGTGTCAATACCTCAATGTCCCTGTGTAAAGTGTACGCGTTAACTCGCGCGATGTCACGCCATTCTGGTTCTAAAGTGCTGAGCATTAGACTAATGCTTTCACTCTATCCACGTCTGCTGCGAATTGTAGAGTTGGCTGCACTAACAGTGCAGAATGGATCGGCAACATTTTAGTTTTCATGTTCATTTTAAAAAAAGGTTAATATTGGACATTATCGAAAAATAAGCCTTGTTTTTTCTCTATTATTTCTATTGAAATAGTGTTATTGGGGTCTTCTTTTTCTTTGGGGTGTTATTCTGCAAGCAATATTTAAATAAAAATCTCTAAATTATAGCAGTACTTATTTTGTTTACGTTAAAATCCAAACTAGTATACCGATTTCGAATGACAGCACTCAAATTAGATATTACCCTTCAATTGTGGGCATATTTTAGACAGTTAAGTCGTCACGTAACTTGGTGCTCGCTAAACTAACCTAAAATAACCCAAAATTGAATAATAATAATCATATTTTTAGGAGTATCATTCTGATTGTTAAATGATTTTGGATTTTATTGTTAACAAAATAAGAACCACCATAATACATATTTTTTTTAAGCAAGAGACACAAAATATGCAATATCATTTCCGCAGCGTACTGGTCTCCGAGGTAGTTGCGGCGTGCCATGTGTTCTGGCGTGCCGCGAAGAGATGGGTCCGGCAACGGATACCCACGGCGGTTTCGCGGTCGTGTGCAAAATCGCTCCCGCGTTCCCGCCGAGGGCGGCAGTGACGGAACACCCCGGGGTTTTGGTGGGTATACGGACTCCCACATAACCACCTACCTCTCCGTGGTAGGTGGTATCCATAAAGGATTTCCCCGGGACAAAAAAAAAAAAAAGGTTTCACCTGTGTTACGCTGCCAAACGACTTCCAAAACCATGTAGCAAATAGAACACTATTTATAAATACAATTTTCCTACGCACTACATAATTATGCAGGAACAACAAACAATAAACACATAATAAAACATAAGCATGGTACAAGTACTAACATACTTATACGCGCATAAACTCATACTTTTATTGTAATATAGGTCTTCATTCATACCTGATCATACTTGATTAGGCAAATAATTAACTCAAAAAACATGAAGCAATGCAATACTAACATCGAGAACGCATACAATTTTATAAAATTAGGTTTGATGTTTAGTTCGGTTGTTTAGTTTAGTTTTTGAACAAGTGAATCGGTACCATTACTAAGCCTATGCCGGACGTTTGACTGTGTATTTGTCCTAATTTCAAAGGATCTCTTTGGAACCGTGATATATAACTTGATTTTTTTCAGACTGCGTTTTGCTGGAATAACATTAAAACATCAAATACCTAGTTAAACTTAATGTCATCATGTTTTTTGAACTTTTTTTTTGCTCTAGTATGACACATACAAGCGCGTCAAGAAGATTGTTCCTGTAGGCACGTATAGTAAGTAGATACCTATGTGATAAAATTGTGTCTATTTCTGTACAGCCGGTGTTGTGCGAGCTATTCGATCAGCAATAAATATATCTGTCGTTTGAGATTGAAAATTATCGTGAGTTATGTTCATAATTAGGCTTTAAAACCGGCTAGGACTCGCGTAATATTTTCCGGAAATAGTTTCCGACCAGTTTCGTACTTATGTGAAGTTTTTCTTTTGAGATCGCTTTTGTGCACAGCGTAGCGGCGAGCGCGGGCCACAGCACGTAACTACGAGTATTACGCGAGTCCTAGCCGGTTCCTTTCCCTCCGGGAGTCTGACCAGTACAGACGTGTCTAACCACTCTCTGTTCGAATTTTCGCCGAAAATTATTCACAAATAGTCATTTAAATAAACTACATAAATTAGGCGATCATAAGCTACGTGGAAGTCTCATTTGCACACATCGGCAACGCGGCACAACTACAGGCTACTCAACGTGTGTCTACCCATACACACACATGCGCTAATGTGAGTGTACTTATTTTAACCAGTCAGATACGCCGTGCATACAAGAACATAGCCAGAGTTCTACTTAAATTGGACGTACAGCTGCTTACGCTCTGAGTCGCCGAAAGTCACCACTCTGACTTGACCTCCGCTGCATTTAAGCTCGGTTCACATCTTTGCGTTGCTAATCGCCTGGTACTTTTTTCTCGTATACAAGCAAGTTATAATGCCGCTAAGACGCACCCCACCTTCATCGCCCGCGCTCACTTTGAGCGCCGCTACGCCGCCGACGCCTTCGGGGGACCCTGCGCCGCCAGCGCCGCTTTCTGCACCCGTCTCATCTCTGACGGTGCCTTTTAACCAGCAACTCCTACACTCTTCATCAGAACCGAGTCTTAATGTCACTCTTCGAAGAAAAAAACAAGCGCAGAGTGATGAATATAAGTTAAATGACTTTATGGAGGAGATGAGATCAATGTTTTTGCTTTTTAAAGAAGATCAAAACAAAAGGGCGGATAGGCTATATGATGCTGTTGATGACTTACGTATATCGGTGGACTTCTTGGGAAAAAATCTGGAGTCGGCTCAGGCCAGGATTGTTGAATTGGAGGCTATACGACAAGCAGACGTCCAGCATATCAAAGTTTTGGAAGATAGGTTGGACGCTTTAGAGCGAGGCTGTAGATCATCTTGCTTGGAAATTAGAAACGTTCCAGTGGCCCCTTCGGAGACAAAATCTTCCCTTGTGGACAATTTAATTAAGGTTGGAGAGGCCATTAAGGTTTCTATTCAAAAGAATGATATAAAAGATATATTTCGCATTAGATCTAAAGACCCAGCCAAAAGAACAATTATAGTGGAATTGTGTTCTAACTTGCAAAAAGAAAATATAATAATCTACCGAAACTTTAACAAAGGCACACTTAGATTAACCACGGAACATCTCCGCATAAGTGGCCCGCCGAAGCCAATCTTCGTATCAGAGAACCTTACTGCAAAAATGAAGAGGCTTTTCTTTTTAGCCAGGGACTATGCTAAAGTTAATGATTACAACTTCTGCTGGGTATCGCATGGAAAAATATTTCTTCGTAAAAGAGAGAATGGGCCTCTAATTCGAGTGACCAGTGAGTTGGATCTAGAGAAGTTGCAAGTTCAGAAATGACTAGGCTGTGGTGGTATGTTAGAAAAGTGGTGTCTTCGCACCACTCCCTTTCCTTATTTTATAAATTACGAAATATTAATTAGGCTTATGTTCACAATATTTGTTCGCTTTTATACATACTCACTACTTAACTCATTCACAGACACTAACATACACACAAAAACTACTGAAGCTCAATCTTTATCAACAAATTACTGCTCGTATTTAAAGCATTGGCAATGCATTTACGTTTTAGCTTTGCAATCATATGTTTCTGCCAAATTGTTCCTTTCTCAATGTTACAATGGATGATATAAATCGCCTGATAAATGATATAGAACAAATATCTGTTTCAGACTCTGCTATATGTTCACCAGAAGCTGTTGATAATTTTATATCTAATACTAACAACAGTTTAAACGTCCTCCATGTCAATATTAGAAGTATAAACTGCAACTTTGATAGTCTTCAAATCTTAATTCATAGGCTTAGCGTAAGGATTGATGTCATTATTTTGTCCGAATGCTGGTTAAGCAAATGCCCTTATATACCCGAACTTCCTGGTTTCGCTTCCCATCAATCTAGTTTTAAGAATCAAAATGATGGCGTTGTAGCCTACATTAGGAAGGATAAGATATACACTATTATTGAACCAGTCTTCAATGACGCTAATTGTTTAATAATCAAATTTTGGAATAAATTAGCTGTTGTGGCTTTATATCGATCGCCTTCATATAAAAATTTGAACCCCTTTTTTAACAGCTTGGACCTCATTCTGACCTCTTTAAAATCGTTCAACTCTCTCGTTATGATTGGAGATCTGAATATCAATATCATACCTTCAATGACTGACTCTAGTGTTGAAGAATACCTTAATCTAGTGGCGTCACATGCACTCCTTCCAGCTCATAATTATCCGACTAGAGAGGAAAACTGCCTTGATCATGTAATCGCTCGCACTCCCTTTAACGCCAAAACTTTAGTCCTAGATACAGTGATTACCGACCACAACCCTGTTCTATTTAGTTGCAATTTACACATGGAAAGAAGCGTCTCCACCCATACCTCAAAAAATTTTGACATTACAGCAATAGTCAAAGATCTGACAAACTTCGATTATTCTTCTATTTTATATTCTAAAAACCCAAATATAGCTTCTGAAATTTTTGTTCACATTATATCGGACATTATTAGTAAACATACTCGCTTAGTTAAAATTTCTAGCAAAAAAAGGTTACTTAAGCCATGGATTTCTCCAGGCCTTTTAAGATGTATTAGAAATAGAGACAAGCTCTATAAAAAATATAAAAAGAACCCAGGTAACTTAACCCATAAATTAATCTACACTCGCTACCGTACCTTCTGTAACAACCTACTAAAAAAAGTAAAACGTGAGTACCATCAAACTGAGTTTCAGAAGGCTAGAGGAAATCCAAAAAAGGCGTGGAGTATGATTAATAAAATTGCCAATATAAACAAAAAACCAAGTTCCGCAAGCAATCTATTAAAAATTCACGATGACCCATCTTTGTCGGTTGATTTGGTGAATACCTATTTTGCCAGTATTGGAGAAATTTTGGCCTCCAAAATCCCCTCTCCAATTAAATTAAATACTTCTAACTACACCTCAAATCCTGCTCAATTTACCGGTAAGCCTTGCCCACCTTCAAATTCTATGGTATTATATACGGTTGAATATGATGAAATTTTTCATGTAATACACAGTCTAAAAGACAATTAGGCTCTTGGCTGGGACGGTATTTCAACGTCTATTATCAAAGCCGCCAGAAAGGTACTTACTCCTATTCTATGTCATATTTTCAATCTCTCCTTTACTGCTGGCGTGTTCCCACAAATATTTAAAAAAGCTTTAGTTCATCCTATTTTTAAGAGTGGTGATAGGGACAGTGTCTCAAACTATAGACCCATCTCTGTGCTAACAGTTATGTCGAAGGTTTTTGAAAAGATTATCAACAAGCGCTTAGTGCAATTCCTAAATCAGAATAAAATCCTCTCCGAGAATCAATTTGGATTTAGAAGTGGAAGATCCACAGACGAAGCTGTTTTGAAACTCTCGGAAACGGTGATTGAAAATTTTGACAACAAGCTGAGGACTATTGGTATCTTTCTGGATCTATCAAAAGCATTCGACACTGTCTCTATCCCTATTCTTCTTTCTAAACTTGAATGTGCTGGCATTAGAGGAGTTGTGCAAGACCTGTTTTGCAGTTATCTTAGCCATCGGACCCAGCAGGTTGTGATAGATGGTATTCATAGCCGAGAGGAACCACTTAGCTATGGCGTCCCACAAGGAAGCGTCTTAGGACCTACGTTGTTTTTAATTTACCTACCCTATGTATATACCTAAATGACCTACGTAGTTTAAACGATTTATGTAACCTATCAATCCCAAATTGTAAATTAATAACTTATGCTGACGATACAGTTCTTCTGGTTCATGGCCACAGCTGGGCAGAAGTGCGGAAGTTATCTGAGAATGCATTAAGGATTGTTATGAACTGGTTATGTTGTAACTTTTTAACTCTTAACCTATCCAAAACTAATTTTATTGCTTTTGCTCCCAATGTGACGGGTCAACCAACTGCTTCCTTTGTATTACACGCTCACTTGTGTGATAATAGCACAAGTTCTACAATCTGCAAATGTATTTCTTTAGAACGTTCCTATTCCATCAAGTACTTAGGTGTTATGATTGACAGTGCTATATCATGGAAGCACCATATCACGTATATGGTGTCTAGAGTGCGGAAATTGATTTATGTTTTTAAAAACCTCAGAGATATAGTTGACTTCCAATACTTAAAGATAGTTTACTATGCTCTTGCCCAATCCGTTATATCTTACTGTATAACTTCGTGGGGTGGTACCGGAATATCTAATATGTTATTGTTGGAAAGGGCACAGAGAGCTGTACTCAAAGTCCTCTCCAAAAAACATTTTCGATTCCCAACTACTGAACTGTACGTGCTATGCCAAGTCCTAACTGTCAGGCAACTTTTTATCCTGCATACGGTATTAAAGAAACATACTCAACTACCATTTGATCCGACTCTCATGTATACCAAACGCAGATATGATTTGGTCTGTATCACTACAAAGAAACGGACAGCAGTAGCGCGCCGACATTATCAATCTATTAGCTCGATGCTGTAAAATAGATTAAATAAAGAATTGAACATTTATCCCCTTACTACATATAAATGCAAAACAAAATGTATAAAATGGCTTCAGTCATTATCATATCAAGATACTGAAAATCTCTTGATAGTATTGAAATAATTAGCTTCTCACACACACACACACACACACACACACACACACACACACACACACACACACACACACACACACACGAATACACATACTCCCTGGCGTAAACACACTCTTTTATTTTCAACTCACAACTTTCCTCTCTGATTCAAACATATATTTTTGCAAAATTTTATTTAGTTTTGTAACCTTATTTATATTCAATTATGTGTATACATACTAGAAATTTAATTAACTGTAAACTTTGTTTTTAATAAGGAACTTTCTGTACGTTTTCTCCGGAGGAGGGCGTTGACATCTGCGACACAGTTATACACTTCTGCAGATGTCATCGATTCTCATACGTTAGTAGCTTAATACTGTTATGGTTCCAAATAAATAAATTTTATTATTATTATTATTTATTATTATTATTATTATATCCTCCCATCTTTTCTTGGTTTTTCTTTCATAAGAACCTTGTCCTGCCAATAATTTACACAACAAAAACATAATTAGCGAGATTGTTCCATCCGTTCTCAAGTTATAGCGTGACCAGAAAAATAGGGGTTCATTGTTATAGCCCGCGGCACGTAACTCTAGCGCTGAGCGAAATGTGGAGGGGATAGCTGCGCATGGGTACAGTCGCGCACATGTGACAGAGAGAGAGACAAGAGTCCTTCCTCCCTCTAGCCCCCCTGTGATACCCAAATTTTGATTTCTGCGCAATAACGGTCAGCGCTAGAATTACGTATATATATAGTGTATATATATAGATAGAGTAGTCAATCTCCGCTAATGCTTTTGTGTAATAGAAAGTGCCAACAGTTGCGTATCCCTGAGGTGTTGAGTTTTGTATGCAGCGCAGTAATTCCAGCCATCACCGCACGGCGCGATCTCGACCAGTTAATAAACTGCCACTTTCGTATTAAAACTGTTGAATTACCAATTCTATTTCAAATTTAGTTTGTTTGTTTGCAACAGCATGCTGTTTGTATGTGTGTGAGTGTGTGCAATAAGAAAAAGCGTCAGGCGTGGAGGTACAAATTAATGAGTATAGATACAAATTTTCTCCGAAAGAAGCGTCCGAGTCCCAGCTCTTTTTAACATTTGCACCAACGACCAACTTACACAACGGTTTCTGTATGCAGATGACTTGGCTCTGGCTACACGATGACTACGTTTGAGGAGGCGGAATATAATCTTGAGGTAGGCCTTTACGAAATTGCTAAATACTACGATGAAAATGGTCTCAAACCCAATCCATCTAAAACTCAAGTTTGCACATCTACGTGACCGACAAGCAAACCGAACGCTCGATATAAATTGGCAAGGCACTCGCATAGAATACTGCTCACATCCAAAATACTTTGGGGTTATATTGGACAGGACTTTGAGCTTTAAAACGCACTGCCTTAAAACCAAAGCCAAAGTTGACGCTCGTAACAATTTGCTCCGCCGCTTGACCACTACAAAATGGGGAGCGGCTCCAGACATAATGCATACTACTGGGATGTGTTTATCTGCCGGAGAATTTGCATGCCAAGTGTTGTTCGAAGAGATACTGCAGGCGCATTAGAAAAGCCAAAGCAAGAACCACCAACACCCCCTATTCGGACGTCAGCCTCCAAGAGCTCGGTTAAAGAGTGGTAAAAGCTCCCTACACGCAACGACAGCCCTCGAGCAGCATCCAGCCTCGCACAGAATCATTCTTTGGAACAAAATACACCCATCACCACCTGGTTTCACAGCGCAAGAACAATTACCCCCAGGGCGTGAGCTTCCGTGGCCTGTTTGGAAGTCCATCAACCGACTTAGGACGCAGTTGGCTGCTGTAGACACAATATATGCAAATGTGGTGCCTTCCGTGGCAACACTGAAACTGTTTGCGATTGCGGTTTCGCCACTCAAACGCCCTGCCTGTACAAGAGACGACCTCTTTAATGCTACAGACGACGGAATTAAAGTGGCGAAATTCTATTCAAGCTTGATTTAAAGTTGTAGACTTCTGCTACCCTGCAACTTTAAATAAAGCTTTAGTCAAAGTGGTTTAACCATATGCAAGAAAAAATTATATTGTGCGCATGGACTACGACAAGATATTTCGCACTTTTTGGTTTTGAAGTCGGTTCCATTTTTTGGAAAATATTTTTTTTCCATTGTTAGTGATCTGGTATAGGTATAGAATTGTAAATGATAATCATCCAGATAGGCGTAACACTTTTCAGTTTTTGGAGTGTAACTCAAAAAGAGCCAGACCGAATTTGATGAAATTTAAATGGGACCACCTCGGAAGTATATACTCTACCAAACAAAAAAGAGTTTTGAGCATCGTTCCACAAATAGGGCAGAAGTTGGCTAACGTACACATAAAAAAATACATACACACGAACATATAACCTCCTCCTATTTTGAAGTCAGTTAAAAATAAGGAGTAGCTTGGGAGTTTATTGTAGAGACGCCGCCGTAACCCACGAGATAACGCGAGCGAAACCGCGAACAGGTCACCTAGTTAATACCTATATAAATAGATAATTCAGTTTCAATATTCGTCCTATTGCCTATTGGCACATAATAACTATTACTATATAGCTATTACCCACTTTTACAATATTATAATTTATTTCGCCGAATAGTGAACCAAGTGCGAGTCGGACTCGCGCACGAAGGGTTCCGTACCATTATCTACAAAAACGATGAAAAATCACGTTTGTTGTATGCGAGCCCCCTTTAAAAAATCGTTTTATTCTGTTTTTTAGTATTTGTTGTTACAGCGGCAACAGAAATACTTCATCTGTGAAAACCTTTCAACTGTCTAACTATCACGGTTGATGAGATACAGCCTGGTGACAGACGGACAGACAGACGTACGTCTGTGTGTGACTGAGACGGACAGCGGAGTCTTTGTAATAGAGTCCCGTTTTACTCGTGGGGTACGGAAGCCTAAAAAATACTCTAAGATCATGGTTCCGCTGATGGGCTCTTCTGCGTGTATAACATAAGTTGATCAGCCATTCCTTTTGTTATTTTCTACCGACTTCCAAAAAAAGGAGGAGGTACTCAATTCGACTGTATGTTTTTTTTATGTTTTTTTTTTATCTCATAACTTTCGAATGGGTAAACTGATTCTCAACATATTTTTTTTGTTTTAAAGCTAGTGCTTCCCGAGTGGTTCCATTTCAATTTTATCAAATTCGGTCCAGTAGTTTTTGAGTTACACGCCAATAACTGAATAGAATGGAAGTCGGTATTAAACTTTTCAAATTGTACTTGTTTTGTTTATGTTATCTTAGTTTTGCCTTCATAATAGTATAATAAAACAACTCATAAAACGTTCTAACGCAAAATGTTGTAACCTATCACCTTCCATAAAAATGGATATCCATTGTCTGCGCCCGCCATTTGTCTCTGAAGAAGACATACGTCACGCGTCACCGGAGGGGGTCATGACGTGACGTCATTAGTCACGTGTCACGCTTACTGTTGCCATGTGTACAGATTTTCTGGGATAAATGTCGGTAGCGTCAGAAAAAAAAAAACAATTATATTTTTTTTATATAGCTTGTGCGAGATTGCGCAGTTTCGCTAATGTCGCGTGGTTAAAGTAGAAACAAACGAAAGAGTTTGGTCGGTGCTATTCAAAGTGTGGTCGGTGTAGAGATTTGAGACCACCAATTTTGCATCTGGGTTCTGTAACAAAGGGGATAACACAGGACAAAACAAATATAAATAAATACAACTGAAGCAGTGATATAATGGTAAGGTTAATAAACTGTAACGCTTTTATAACCTAATTTTGTTAACTTGGTTACATCTGAACAGAATATTAATTATTGGAAAATTAAAGTAAAAGCAAGAGATAGCAGGGAACTCAGGTTACAAAAAAGAGGGATTTCTGAAGGAGCATATCGTACAATGGAGGAACAACAACATCGGAGCTTCGAACAGTCAAAGAAAATGTGGTCTGTGGTGCCCTCCACAAGCCCCTGAAAACACCCTACAATAATTATCATTGATTTTGTTTAACTTCCCGAGATTTGTGCTTCTTCTAGTTTCGACTTGTAACAGTGATGGACTTTTAACCGTGAAGTGTTCGTGATGGTTCACGAGTGTGTGTAGTACGTAGTTTTTGTGTTTTTCTTGACAGTCGCCATCAAAAGTTTAAGTAATCTATCCACCACCTTACTAGAACGTAACATAGACAGGACAGTCACTTAATGACAGATTTATTTATGTAACTGTGACTTGACTTTGCTTACTTCATAAAAATCTCACCTGAAGCAATTAAAAATATTTACTTACATAAATCAATTGAGCCATTGTAATTTTAGAGAGAAAAATCACATGCACGGATGGGTTCGAACCCGCGTCTACTAACAATCCGTGTCAGACGCCATGCCCACTGGCCCACCAAAGCTTACCGTCCAAGGTAAGCCTAATCAATAAGTGGCATCGAATTTTAACTCTCTATATGATTTTAACCGTCTGTGCCATAGGTGTACTGGATAAATTATAGTTTAGTAAATAGTAGTTTGTACATCAACTATACGATTACGTTACACTTACGCAAATTTTATTACTAAGCCCACTGGCTGCTTATCGTGTCGGCTTTGGATGGGATATTGCTATGGGGTTCAGCGGCTTATATAGAGACCATATTTATCCTTCAGAAACGTGCTATTAGAGCTATATACGAAATGGGTCCCCGTGAATCTTTGAGAGATTTATTTAAAGAAATCAATATATTAACGTTGCCTTCCTTATATGTATTTGAAAATATAATGTACATTCGTAAAAATTTACATAAATATAAGTTAAATAGTGATCACCACACTTTTAATACCAGAAATACAAATAGGATAGCTGTACCTAGTTTTAGACTTGCGAAGACTAATAAGTCATTCCTAGGAAATTGTGTGCGTTTTTTACAATAAAATCCCAAAGCACATAACTGAGCTCACAGAGGAAAAATTCAAGTTGACTGTAAAAAAGTTTTAATAAAAAAAGCTTACTATAAAGTTCGACATTAAATAGAAGATAAAGATGCTTGGAATACTCCACTTCTGGCAAGCTGTCTCTCTGCCACCCATAAAATGTAATATTTGTAGTACTTAAGTAGAAACATTGTAAACATCTATATAAAAAGAATGGCCCCGAGTTTCTTGTCGCTTCTTCTCGGTGGGCTCTATATATTTTGGAACGCAGCGGTAGAGTCTTTAAAGTACATTATAATGAAAAGTTGACGTTCATAAGTGCGTTTTTGATGCCTAAATTGAATAAATGATTTTGACTTTGACATTGACTTTGAACCCTAAGAATGTGTAAAAAATGGGAAGTGACTGTGTCATGGACACGGCCGTGTGTTGTACTGAACGTACGTGAATACGTTTCTCCGAGTCAAAAGTTATACTAATTGCAAATCGCGATAAACAGCAAAATAACCTCAAAATGGCGGCGATCCCCCCTCCACCGCGCGCTATGCGTCACTGTTCTCGTTTATTGTTATGAAGTATTTGATCCTTTAGCTATCCAGCGGTATAATTTCATTTTGGATGTATAGGATAGATTCGAAACTACAACGCCAAACTGTATCCCCGATTTTGTTATCACTAGGTTTTTTGGGTTGCCCCCGTATGGTAGCAAATTTAAAGACATTTACGTATTCACGTCAAAATATATAAGTTATAAGACTTTTGTGTCAGAGTATGACATGGACTCTATTTTTCCACTCTATGTCTGTTTTCAAATTCTATCTGTCCTGTATTTACTTGTTAAAGTGGCGATCCTAGTCATGCCTTCCCGCTCCACCGCAGCCGCTATAACTCAAATGTGACCTGCAGAAAGAGGCCCATATTCGAGAGGTGCCATTTTTGGCCATTATACAAATTGTTTTAAGATATAAAATACTTATGCCTGTCAAAACTTCTGAAACAATCAATAATCCGTAAGTAGGTATAAAAATAGGTAGATACATTTATTGTTTAAAATGCTATTTATCTCACTAATTTAATATGAGACTATGTATATTTAAAATAATAATATGGACAGATATTAGTCTGAATTAAATATTTTTTTTGTTTATTGTATTTTAGACTGTAGGTACGTACAGGCTTTATGCATTTGTCCGGTATTAAGTTATTTATATAAAAATACAAAAACTTTTGCCATGAGCATTGAATGTACCAGCTTTCTAGAAATTGGTTTAAATAAGTACTACGCAAATAATATATGTGCATTCATTCTTATACTTAGTTACACTCGTACTTGCAGTAGTTTTAGGTAGAACCTAAACACAGCGTATTTTATGCGCGTAGACGCCGCGCGATTACTACGTACTCGTATAATGGTACCTCAGTGACTTCAAACGAGATTCAGTCACAGCATTGTAACCTATGCACACGAAAAAAAAATGTTTACTTACAAAAAAATGAAACCGACTTCAACACCAAGAAGTGTAAAGTAACTTGTTGTAGTCGATACATGCACGTGCGCACAAAATACGCCGATTACTTATGCTCTAAGTAAAACTACTGTAAGTATAACTATAAGAATGAACGCACATAATATGTGCTTAGCACTTATTTTGAACCAATGTCTCGAAATCTGGTTCATTCAGAGCTTATGTATGGCAAGGGTTTTTGCTCTCTTCGCAGTTCTAGCATAGTCAAAGTCAAAGTCAAGTCAAAGTCAAAATCATTTATTCAATTTAGGCATCAAAGACGCACTTATGAACGTCAATTTTTCATTATAATGTACTTTAAAGACTACCGCCGCGTTCCAAAATATATAGAGCCTACCGAGAAGAAGCGGCAAGAAACTCGGGGCCATTCTTTTGATATAGATGTTTTACAATGTTTTTACTTAGGTACTACAAATATTAGCTCCAGTGTGTTGCCTTACAAAAGAGAGCATAATAATGGTATCAGTAGGGCAAGACACGCTACACTTTGACATCTTAGTACACGAGTAGATAGATCCTGGAGTGATCAGTCCCAAGCTGTTTTATCCTCCAAGTAATCCGAAATTTTGTAATAACCTTTTTGACAAAGTTTAGTTTTAATAGTAATTTTAAACTTATTGATAGGCAAATCTCGGATAACATTGGGAACTTTACTATAGAATCGTATACATTGTCCCATAAAAGAATGACTTATTCTGTGGAGACGCGTTACATGTACGGATAGCTTGTGCTTCTTTCGCGTGTTGATGGAATGAGCATCACTCCTTTTATCAAAACTGCTAATGTTTTTCTTTACATACATTAGATTTTCATAGATAAACTGAGAGACAACAGTTAGAATGTTTATGTCTTTAAACTTCTGTCTAAGGGAAACTCTGGGAGCTAAACTGTAGATCGCTCGTATAGCCCGTTTTTGCAGTATAAATGGAATAAATGGAATTAATATCTGCAGAACATCCCCAGAGGAGTATGCCATAAGTCATAACGCTATGGAAATAACTAAAATAAACTATTCTAGCTGTGTCTACATCAGTTAATAGTCTAATTTTTTTAACAGCATAAGCCGCTGAACTGAGCCTACTAGACATTTTTTTATGTGGGGACCCCATTGCAATTTAGCGTCTATACTAATTCCTAAAAAGACTGTTGACTCCACAAGGTCCAACCCTGTTCCATTCAATTGTATATTGGATTCTACTTGTCTCACATTTGGTGTCGAGAACTTTATACAATTAGTTTTCTCCTCATTGAGGAGAAGATTATTTGTATTGAACCAATTTACAACTTTAGCTAATGCATTGTTAACATCGTCATAGTTTAATAACTGTCTTTTAATTTTAAATAACAGTGAAGTGTCAGTTGCAAACAATACAATCTCGTGATTCTTCTCTACATAATAAGGTAAGTCATTAATATAGATTAAAAACAAGAACGGCCCTAGTATTGAACCTTGTGGAACGCCCATTGAGATTATAGAGCCGGGCGATTTTTTACGTCAATTATGTCAACCCTTTGAATTCTATCATTTAAATATGAAGTCAAAAGGTTGAGAGCCATGTTCCTAATACCGTAGTGTTGTAATTTCCTGACAAGTATATCATGTCGGACGCAGTCAAATGCCTTAGATAAGTCACAAAAACACCTAAGGCATCTTGAGATTTCTCCCAGGCATCAAACACATCTTTATAAGTTCTATACCTGCGTCTATAGTAGAGCGATTCCTTGTGAACCCAAATTGATTCTTATGGAAAATTTTGTTTGCACTAAAATGAGTTTCTAATTGATGTAATATATTTTTTTTGAAAATCTTACTTAGCGTAGGTAGTACAGAAATAGGCCAAAAATTTGTTGGATCAGTAGTACTACCAGATTTGAATAAAGGAACCACTTTACTGTGCTTCATTAGGTCAGGAAATACACCACTTGCAACACAACTATTAAACACAGCTGCTAGATTGGGTGCAATGACATCTATAATTGAAGAAACGGTCTTCACAGAAAGACCCCATAGGTCTGCCGTTTTTTTTGCATCTAGACTTTTGAAACTGCTTACAATATCTTTGCAATTAACTATTAAAAATTTAAAAGTTGTGTCACATTCAGTTACACTTTGTTTAAGTAAGATCTCAGCAGAGATGGAGGAAGATTTTAGAGTTTTGGTTGTTAAAGAAGGAATATTAGTGAAGAAATTCTCAAACTCGGCCGCTACCTCCAAATCTGCTCTTACATCTCATAGTATAAAGATGCAACAGTATGGAAACTAAGCCTACTTAAGCGGAAATATACTAATACGTGACCACTCGTCTTGACGCGGCCTCACTACTGACAGCACCGCAACAACCGCTTATGGCTCTCGTCGACGCGCATGTTTGTGTGAGTGAGCCGTTACGAACGTTTGTAGGTAGTTTTCGTACTGTTTCTCTATATTTATACTGTGGTTCTAGTAAGGCAGTTTGGTTTCATGAAACAAAACGGCAAACTTCGCTATCACTAATTCGAATGACAGACTGGGTGTTAAATTTGTATCGGACTGGTAGAGACAAGCCACACCACGCACGTTTAAATCAATCAAACTATATTAATCACTTTTCCATTCGCTTTTTTATTTTGTTTAGTTTGTGTTAATGCAATGTGTGCAAGTGTAAGGCCCACTTGCACGTTCCAGAGTTAGCTTCAATAACTCAGAGTCAACTGCTAAAACGGGGTTTTATAATTTTTTATCTTGCATCATTAAAGGTTAGAAGTAAATTTAAGGTTATTTATTGATATTTAACCCAGCAATGTGGGAAGGTTAAGTCTTTAACTAGGGTTTGTGAAGTGTTGTGTTAACAGAAATTGAGGTTATATTCTGTTGTATAATGTACTCTTTGGACGAAATGACACGAGACAATACGTATAGAATGAATGAATATAGGTACATTGTACTGTAGTGCCAAAGAGATAGATATAAGTTTCACTTTTTTTTCGATTCATTCATTATTGGTCAGGTTACAATATAAGCGCATAGACAATTCAATGTTCCCATCTAAAGATTACAAATGTCAGTTTAGCAAAATCGGTGACATTTTATAGTCGTGCAAGGCAAAATGAAAGTTAAAAATTGATATGACTAACGCAAGTTTACAAACTCGTTGATTTATTTATTCAACCCGAGCATTCGTGCAAGTGGGCCTGGTGGCCACGTGGTAATATATATCTATAGTTAAGCATATAAAAATAAACCTCTATTTTTCCTGGTCACGCTATAACTTGAGAACGGAGAGACAACAAATTCTTTTTTGTTGTCTTAATTATTGTTAGAAGGTTCCTAAGGAGGAGGATGAAAGAAAAACAAAGAAAAGGGGGGAGGTCAAGGCGAGGCCGAAGGCCGAGCTCACTACGTGAACCATGCCGCTGGCAGTCGCTAGTATTGAATATAAAACGTTCGATCAGATGCGGATGTCATCAGGTAATTTATAATACCTAGATTCTTTTATAACTAATCATAGAGAAGACCAGCCCTTTTTTTGTACGAAACTGATATACTACGTTAGATAATTACGTAAGCATAAGTAGGTATAATTCTTGTGTAAGTTGATAAAAAGTGTAGTACATACAAACGAATAAAATGCATGATAATAAATCATGCATTTTATTCGTTCGTTCGGCCTGATTATTTTCTTCCGATCATCTTGTGCCAGCCAAGCCCCAAAACGGGCAATTGCCAGTGGAGTCTGTTAAAATACGATGACAGAGAGAATTTGAACACTGGCCTAATCCGAAGCCTTAACGAGTGTGCACCAAATAAGATGTAATCTTGAGACAATGAACGGCACAATGGGCGTCCAATTAAGGATATCTCGCTATCTGAGTTGGACGTCATCACGCGATGCCTACGGGTGGTCTTACAGCTTACCTGTTCTATAATAACCTGTAGTTAGGTAAGGCAGTTATACGACCGTGCTGAAAGTTGTTTTTTTTAATATGGATTAGCGCCCACACAACGTCTACAGGTCCCAAACGAGGCAGAGCCTGTACTATGGTAACATGATAACGTATATACATATACACACACAGATACAGGTCAAACAGATATGTCCATACACACAATGTTTTACCAGTCCGGGGAACGAACCCGGGACCAGCAGCTTAGAAGGTATAGTTGCAATCAACTGCGCCACCCAGTCAGTAATGTTTGGTAGATGACCAAGACCACGGTAATAATAACATTACCGTGCCAAGACTGTCTTTCCTAGGTTTAAGAATTGGAATGTACCATATCCAACAATCCATGCTAAAAGTGAGCAGCAGTTTACTTCTGTGGGCGTAGCACGAATCAGTGTAAGCATAACTTAACGTGTCGTTCTCGTCAACCAGTACAACCTGACATGTATCTAGGGCAACTGTGACACAGATAACTCATAATTTGTTCCCCGAAGCTTAACACGTTCACGCTTACTATACGAATATTTTTTTCAAAAATTGTTTGTGTCTACGGTCTCTGAGCTCCTCTAAGCATATAAGTCTGTACATGTTGTCCGTTTTGTCAAATCTAATTAATTCAAAACCATTAAGGCGTCGAAGGCGCGCGTATGAATGTAAATTATTATTTAAATTATTAATGTACTTTAAAGAATTTGCCTTAATAAATAGACCAATTGCCAAGAAGTTTTACCTTTTTTTTGTGGGGGGGAAATGCTGTCCGCACTTCCCCTATATAGGGTGTTTGGTAGAGGAACCGACAAACCAAATGTGCATGTTCGGGGGACCACTTGGAGAATACAAGTTGGCCAAAAAAAATCCTCGACCCCCCAATATGTTTAACTTTTTTTGTGACTTTTCCCTTTTTCTCCGAAATTGTACCTATTTACCACCATAACATTTGTAAAATCTGTTTTAGACCGGATGTTTTTAGTTGAATTTGGCCTCTAATACACCTTCAGGCCACGCAAAGCAAAATTGGATACAAAACAGAGCTAACTAACTGATTTAGTTAAAAAAATTGGGGTGTCGGGGATTTTTTTTGGCCAACTTGTATTCTCCAAGTGGGCCCCCGAACACGCTCATTTGGTTTGTCGGTCTCTCTACCAGACAACCTGTATATGTGCGGCTCAGACCAACCAATTTATGTTCGCGAGAACTAGGTACTACAATATATTATATTCCTTCGATCGCCCAGTGAGCAGCCTAGCCCTGATTTTCCCTGGTTAGGTTTATTGTTCAAGACTAAAATTCATCCAGTAAAAGCCAATCACTTACCCTAAATCAGAACAGGTGTAGGCACACACACTAAAACTCCCGCGTGAGCAGTCTTCCGCCAAGGTGGGCGAGACAGGGTCGCGCTGGCATTCACCATCTCGCCCCAGCGGTAGGTCCGGATTGAAAGAAGTTCTATCTAAGTTAACACTACCTATTACGTTTAGCGTACAAGTTTAGAAAGTATCTAATGTAGTACTGCCCCTAACTTAAAAAGTGCTTCACGTACGAAACGGTTTACCTACTTTATTTTCCTATCAAACAAAACAAACAAAAAACAATAAAATTAAATTCCTTGATACACGAGTGGATTTCACCTCGGTCCCGAAAGACCCAACATTATAATAACACGCGCTAAAGTTGTTTCAAACTTTATCAATTATAACCTAACAATTTAACAGATGTTTTGCGGCTATCCTGATATTGAAGTCAGAATATTTAGGGGCTTTGTTTTTATTGGATTTTAGTTTCAATTCCAAGGGTCTGTGATTGCTATTGTACAAGTTTGATAGATCTAAATTGTGTTTTTAATTGTTTCAGGAATTTACAATGTGAAGTTTGGTACACCGGTTCAAACCTAAGCGTCAAAACGTCAATACCATGTACTGATTATTATAATGTAGCCACTTTAACACTAAGGTTTATATATTCATGATTTCGTTATATAGGTAGTAGTAGCCTGCCTATCTCTAGGAATATTCAACAATACATAAATGAATGAGGCGCGTCAATCAAATAATACAACTACATAATAGGACGTATGAGTCAAAATACAGTAACGTCGGCACAACAGAGCTTGGCGAAAGAAAATCGAGCTTCTAGCACTAACTATACTAATCGTGGAATTAAAATTGTTTGTTTGATGACGGATAATATATTTAAAAAGAAATAAAATCATAATAGAATCTAATATTTAAAATTGTCGTGTCACAGTGTTTGTAACAAAACTCCTCCGAAACGGCTTGACAGATTCTTATGAAATTTTGTGTGTATATTCAGTAGATGTGAGAATAGGACGCAAAGTACTTTTTATCATCATCATCACCACTCGGGTGAAACCACGGGGCGCAGCTAGTAATTTATAATAATTTGGTTAATGCAATGAGAAACCGACACAGCAATACTAAGCTACTTGACAATAGATGGCGTTGTTAAGCAACACTAAGCCAATGCGAGTTTGATCGATTATAGGTAGAGACTGCCGCGTGATTTGTGTTGCCGCTTCGTTGACGTTCTGGCGCGTTGGTTTGGCCGAAGCTTAGAACTGAACAAATCATAAAAGAGGTCAGAGAAGTTCTTGTTATACAGAACTTTGCTTCTAAAAGTTGTAATTAAATTTTAATTAATTATTTCCGTAAATGGGACCACCTCAGGAGTATAGATACTCTATGAAATAAAAAAAAATATTTAGGCAATTCTGAAATAGGGGAGAAATCGGAGAACATGCATAAAAAATACAAGCAGTCGAACATACAACCTCCTTCTTTCTCGAAATCGGTAAAAAACTACTGTTATTACATGTCTAAATTACAATGTTGTTTACTAAAGCTCTTTAACGTATCTCCACATTCTCCTCTCCTCTCATACTTAGGCAAAGATTATAAAAAATGTCTTATCAAAGCTACGGCTAAATACATAGATCTTTTATCAGCATAATACTGCTGGCATTGTAAATTTGACCCTCTTTATAATCTAAGACTGGCATAAAAAATACGTTAACGTGTAATTCTGCTACAGAAAAACTGCCAGATCAAAAAATGTTCACGAATATTTATACATTATTCGTCCGGTTCGCTCCGCCGAAATCCGGATTGGGCCAGTAAGCCTGATTACTCAGCGATATACAAAGCTGATTTGATCGCCCCAAGCGCCCTGCAAGCAGATTCATCAGTGTATACCAGCCGATATTAATTGAAAACGTCTATGAAGTGAAGTTGCTTAGGAAGACATCTAAGAGATAATCATGCAAGTTTCGAACGACGAGTTAATTTACTTGAGTTTACTTCCGCCGTGGTCAAGTCTAAAGCAATGAATATGATACTTTGCTGTATTCTGCTATTTATGTCACTCATTTAAGAAAATGATAATATGAATGTGTATATAAAATATGAACTGTAATAGACTAATTATTTTAACTCAAACTTAGCTAAGACTTTGGTATTCATACTAATAATATGGAAGGTTTAGTCTGAAGTAAATATATTTTATTTTATTTATTGTAGGTACAATAAAATTATACGAGTTGAGAAAATTTCTAATATTATTCTGATGATGAAATACGAAATGTTTTTCGAAACAAACAATCGTATTTTGTACATATATTTTGTAACGTTATAGGAACGGACGCACCAACTTAGTTACCAAAACGTACGTTCAGGTATTTCCTCACAGACACTCCAGTAGGTCAAGTCACTAGTCAAATCTACTGATCTTTAATCTTGGTCTTCTTTACTCTATCGATACATATTTAAACAACAGTTTTAAAAACTTTTAAAACAGTGTTCAAGAAGCAGTCTGAAAGTATTATGAAAATTTATTGTTTTTACGCCTCAGTTCAGGGGTTGTATAAATAGAACTTAATCTCCGCAAGATCACTCAACACAGCCACAGGGCGCAGGTAGTCTAAAATAAAAATCTATAACGCAAAACCAAACTCTTACATAAAACCCTAACCCGTAGAGTAAAATCGGTTTAGAAATATATTCCTGTCACTTGAACGCTCAAGGTCTCATTTCCCTCCCGAATACCTATCACTCCTCGCACCTGGGCGTTGGCCCTTATGTGCAAAACACGTCCTTCCATATCAATACATTACCTACGCCTTATATAAATTAATTCTAGCTTTATCTTGTACGCTTTACGGTTGAATTTTGAGTGTTGGATTGTAGTCATGAAAATTGATTGTATTGGTTATGCTACGCAATCAGTTCGAGGCAAACACTACGTGTGAATAAGCGCATGTAATGTGTCATTATTCAGGCTCTTTAAATGGATAGAGGGTATTTTCTATTGGGAATCGTAGAATAGAATAGAGATTTATTTGCGACAATACAAAATGCATTTAATTGACAAACATGATAATAATTGTCCGAGCGAGCGACGCGTCTCTGCTTAAACTGGCCAAATTGACTTTCATCTGTTCGTATGTTTGTTAGGTTGTATGTTAATATTGGGATAATATGTACTTTCGAACTATCATCACTAACGACTTTAACGAGTCATTTCAAACTTTTTAGTGTAGAAGTCGGTTCTATTTTGATGATAAATTTTTTTACTACTTTTTCTCGAGTTTATATGGCTTAACTACTATCTCACTTGATGATCAGTGATGATGCGGTCGAAGATGATTCCCACTAGATCTGGAATGTTGATTGGCTCTCAAAGACAGCTGCCGATACACACCATTAGGTCCGTTGGGGACAGGTTGTCAATCTTGGAAGAAGCCAGAGCCCATCAACATCATCATCTCATCATCTCAGCCGTAGGACGTCTACTGCTGAACATAAGCCTCCCCCATGATTTTCCAAAAGGACCGGTTGGAAGCGGCCTGCATCCAACGTCGTCCTGCGACCTTCCTCAGGTCGTCTGTCCACCGTGTCGGTGCGCTTGCCGGTCCGTGGTCTCCACTCTAGAACCTTTCGGCCCCATCGGCCATCTGTTCTGCGTGCTATGTGCCCTGCCCACTGCCACTTCAATTGGCTAATATTCTGAGCTATGGTGACTTTCGTTCTTCTACGGATCTCCTCATTTCTGATTCGATCACGTAGAGAAACCCCGAGCATAGCCCTCTCCATAGCTCGTTGTGCAACTTTGAGCTTATCTATAAGGCCCATAGTAAGAGACCACGTTTCAGTGCCATAAGTCATCACTGGTAACACACATTGGTCGAAGACTCTTGTATTGAGGCACTGAGGTATTTTTGACGAGAAGACTTTGCGAAGTTTCCGGAACGCTGCCCACCCGAGTTGGATTTGACGATTGACCTCTTTCTCGAAGTTGGACCTGCCTAGTTTGATGTATATATAATATTTGGTACCAAAAAACGAATCGCCACTTTACCATCGTCGGTAAAAGTCATGCTCATGAACGAAGAGATCGAACGGGTATATCAAGCACGTATTCTAGGTCTGCTCATGGATTGTGACCTAAGATTTGAGAAACATGTTGCAAATTCAATAAAAAAATGTTTTTATAAATTAAAGGTCTTATACAGAATGAGGCCATTTTTAAGTGAAGGTTTGCGTATAACACTCGTCGAATCTTTGGTTCTATCCAGGCTTAACTACATGGATTTGGTTGTGGGCCCACGGCTGCTTGTCAAAACTCGCAAGTTAATTCAGAGGGTGCAAAATGCCTTTGCTCGTTTTTGCTTCGATATTCCGTTGAGGGCCCATGTTACACCGTATATATAATAAATAAAAACTCAATTTTAAAAATGAGGCACCGACAAAAACTACATTTAGCTTGTCTACTTTTTGGTGTGAAGTGTGAAGCACCAAGTTCCTAAATTTCTGTATGATAAGTTGTCTTGGCTGCCTAGGCATGCGACTCATGAGTCGCGGCATAGAACATTACAGTTGTCAACACAAAAACACCGCACAGCTGCTTTCCGCGGTAGTTTCCGGTACTCAGCCACTAAGTGTTGGAACAATATCCCACCGCCAGTAAGGAACCTGCAAAATCTTCAAGGCTTCAGAATAAAAATAAAAAAAATTCTAACAAGTGCCTTTTAAAATGTTGTTGTTTTGTTTTTTTAAACTTTGATGTGAGCAGAAGCATCTTATATTTTATAGCTTATGAATGTGTAGTAGTATAGATAGATATATATATATATATATATATATATATATATATATATATATATAACACAATATATATATGTTTATATATTAGTACATATATCAGGTCAGGTACATCTACATGTATTATAAATATGAAAATAAATATACTATAGTATCCAGTTATGCACAATTTTAGCCAGCACTCTTTTATATACGAGTATTTGCATATTAGTGTATTTTAGCAAAGAAGTATGTTGATGTAGAGATTTATATAAGTTCTATAACTTTAGTTCATCTGTGAAGTCACCCAAGCGGCTTCAACGGAAGATCAGCGCTGGTCGAACGATCAGCACAACGCTGAGTTGAGGCCGGTTTGCGACAAATATCTTTTTTATTTTTAATTGTTACTTTGTTTAAAATTTTACTTGGTTGTTGCAAATAAACTATTCTGATTCTGATTCTGTCTGTCCCAGGTAGATGTACTGAGTTCCCAACTGATATTGGGGTAGGTACAACATGGGCATTAGACATAATTTTCGTCTTATCCATGTTCATCTTAAGACCTACCCGTTGGGAAACTAGATAGAGGCCTTCGAGCATTGTACTGAGGTCTTCCATGGATTCTGCCATGACAACAATATCGTCGGCAAATCGAAGGTGAGTGATGTATTCGCCGTTAATATTGATACCAATTCCTTGCCATTCCAGAAGCTTGAAGGCGTCTTCCAATGTAGCGGTGAACAGTTTCGGAGATATAACGTCTCACTGTCTCACGCTTCTTTGCGATGGAGTTGCCTTCGAACTCTGCTCCTGTACTCGGACTGACATGTAGGCATTTTTGTACAAACACTTCAGCACTTCAATATACCGATAGTCAATACGGCACCGCTGGAGAGACTCAAGCACTGCCCAGGTCTCGATCGAATCAAAGGCTTTCTTATAGTCCACAAACGCTAAACAAAGAGGCAAGTTATACTCTTCGGTCTTTTGTATAACTTGCCGTAGCATGTGGATGTGGTCTATGGTACTATAGCCTTTTCGGAAACCGGCTTGTTCCGGAGGCTGGAATTCATCAAACCTGCGACTGAGACGGTTCGTTATGACCTTCGAAAACAGCTTATAAACATGGCTCAAAAGCGAGATGGGTCTGTAATTCTTAAGTAAAGTGTTGTCACTTTTCTTGAAGAACAGCACCACCACGCTTTTGTTCCATGCTTCTGGCGTTGAACCTTCAAGTAAGAGGGTATTAAAGAGCTTCTGAAGGACTTTAAGTACCGGTGTTCCACCCGCTTTCAGAAGCTCAGATGTGATACCGTCGTCACCAGGTGCCTTGTTGTTCTTAAGCTGTTTCAAAGCCATTCTAATCTCGTACAGGCTGATGTCCGGGATATCTTCGGTATAATGTCGGGTCAGCTTTGCTCTTGGGTCTTTGACCGAGCTGCTAACAGGTTTAGCGACCGAGGTGTAAAGCTGTCCGTAGAAACTCTCTACCTCTCCTAATACTTCTGCTTTGGTCGACGCTACTTTGCCGTCTTCTCTCTTCAGCTTCATCAACTGACTTTGCCCAATAGACATGTCTCTCGCAAGCACTTTGGAGCCTTTTTTTCGCTCTATCGTCTCTTTAATACGGTTTGTATTAAAGATCCGGATGTCGTGTCGCAAGGACTTCCATATTGGTCTATTAAGCAGCCTATATGCTTCAGCATCATCCGAAGACTGCAGTTTTAGTGATCGTCGTTCAGCCATGAGGTTGAGGGTATCGTTGGAGAGTTTCTGTGGCCTATCTGTACGGTGGGATTTAAAGTACCTGTTATCGATCTCGTCGACTGAAGCGATGGTTCTCAAGGCAATCGAAGCGATTGGATAGCTCAAGTTGAAAGCTCTCGGGGTCTTGAATATGGGCACGAGTGGGTCGGAGCGTCGACTTCATCAGACGAGATCTTTCCAGTTTGACATTAATATTCACCGTGCCTCTTACCATTCGGTGATCACTACCGGTTTTAGCCCTGTTGATCACGGAAACATCAGTGAATTTTTGCCTTTTGGTGGTCATAATGAAGTCAATCTCATTTATCGTGGAACCATCGGGACTCAGCCAGGTCCATTTCCTGTGAGGTGGCTTCTGAAAGAAAAAATCCATCATAAAGAGTCCCTCTTTCTCCAGGAAGTCGGCCAACCTCTGTCTCCTACGGTTCCGTTGTCCATAGCCAAATTGCTCCACTTTTAACTCATCCTCGCTTTTCTTACCCAACTTCGCGTTGAAGTCCCCCATAACAACTAGAAAGATCGTTTCTGAGGTATGTATGGCCCGACTAATGTCCTCATACATATCCTCCACCTCATCATCCGGGTGCGACTTCATCGGTGCGTATACCTGAATGACCTTCAGCGAATATCGTTTGGATACTCTGAGTATTAGGTATACGACCCTATTGGAAACGCTATCGATCTTAACTATGTTGTTAGTAAGGGACTTGTGGACGAGAAACCGACACCACCTTGGAACTGTTGGTCGCCCTCCCGGTAATAGAGTAGGTTACCTGATTTTAGGGTTATCGTGTCCTCACCCGCTCTACGGACTTCAGATAACCCCACAATGTCCCAGTGTAACTTACTCATTTCTTCTTCCAGCTCATAAATCTTCTCGTCTGTCCTCATCGTGCGTATGTTAAGCGCTCAGCCGGGCCGGATGGTATACCAGCCTACATTTTTAGGGACTGTCGTGCAGTACTAGTGGGGCCATTGTTACACTTGTTCAACATTTGTATCCGGACCGCAACTTTTCCTGAACGCTGGAAACTTACCCGGGTTGTGCCCGTCCCTAAGAGTTGCAGAGGCTCAGCACCTAGCGATTATAGACCTGTAGCGGTGTTATGCACTCCAGCTAAAGTATTTGAGTCGACCATTCACGGTAGCCTGTATCCACAGATTAGCGCTCTGTTGTCCGACGCGCAGCATGGTTTCCGTCCTGGGACAACGGGGAACTTACTGGATCTAATGACACAAATAGTACCGACAGTGGACGCGGGTCAACAGGTAGATGTTGCCTACTTCGATTTCAGGAAGGCTTTTGACATAGTGGATAATGACGTTCTTTTAGCTAAGTTGGCTGGGGTAGGCTGTACACCTCACACGTTGTCATTTTTCGCCTGCTATTTACGAGACCGTTGTCAGTACGTTGACTGCAGTGGGCATCTCTCGGAGCCCTATTTCACGAGATCAGGAGTTAGTCAGGGTAGTAATTTAGGGCCTTTACTCTTCATTTTAAAAACCAACGACCTGCCGAGGGTGGTAGATAAATCAATACCTTTACTATTCGCAGACGACTTGAAATTAGTTCATAAAATAAAGCAAGAATCTGATCATGACATACTGCAGCAGGATATTAATAAAGTAGTAGAGTGGAGTCGAAGCAATAAGATGTACTTCAATGTGGCCAAATGTTCAGTATTATCATTTACTCGTGCACATGACCCAAGTCATTATCAATATTGCATGGATGGAATCCAACTGCAACGTGTCACAGAGGTTAGGGATTTAGGCGTGCGCTTTACAGCTGATTTAAATTTCCGTAAGCATACCACCGACGTTTGTAAAAAAGCATACCGCAATTTAGGGTTGGTCTTACGGCTAGGAATTCAGTTCTCGAACATCAGGGCTCTGAGATCGTTGTACGAAGCGCTGGTAAAAAGTCACTTGGAATGTAATGCTGTCGTTTGGTCACCACATGAAACTAAGTACAAGCTAATGCTGGAACGTATCCAGAACAAGTTCATGAGATTCCTGTACCTAAAGCAGTATGGTGTGTATCCAGGGTATCCACTTCTGTATCCTACACTATTTGTGCTGGGTATGGTAGGCTATAATAAACTGGAAGTAAGAAGGGAAGTAGCTATCGCCACTTATGTATTTAAAATTTTGCGTGGTAAAATACATAACCCGGGCGTTTTAAACACGTTGGGGTTGTGTGTACCAGATGGGTACGTGGGACGGCGGAGGCGGCCGCCGCTGCTGTGGGAGCCGCCCGCTCGCACCAACCTGCTGCTTCACGCGCCGCTGACGCGAGCGCTGCGTGCACTCAATATAGTGTCACAACGGATCGACTGTTTCGATTGTACTTTGAGTGAATTCACACGGGCCGCATTTTGCATTGTAGCGTCATGTTTGGAATAATTAATTTATAAACTCATAACTATAACTACACTATTGTATTAGGTTAAGCCTGTGATGATAGCTGTATGTGTGTTTTTAAATAAATAAATAAATGTTGTGTGTTACCAGGGCCTGTCGTCGGGGGTGGTAGCCGGGCGTCTGCCGGGGATTCTTAGCACCCCCTGCCCCACCGTTACCGTGGCCGCTACCGTAGCCAGAAATAGCGGGGCTGCCGGGGACTGGGGGCCTGGTTCGTATTGTGTCCGTCATTTGGGGGGATTTCGCCAATACTCGCCACGCTTGGCAGGCGGGTTGGCGAGCGCAGTTTTGGGGTTTTAATACTGGGAAGGTGCTGCTGCCCATCTTCCGATTGTTATCCCTTAGCAGATTTCTACGCACCCACGGGTAGAGTTGGGGGGTACTATTCTAAGCCGGTACCTCACGGCTACGGCAGATAAATAATCATTTGGTATAAATCGATAGATTTAATCCTAAAAAATAAACTTATGCAAGGTTCAACAATTCAAACATATAATATATAACTTACGTACGGTTACAATGCACGTGTTTGCGTGGTTAGGTAGGTGTGGATGAGTACAAGTATTCGCCTTTTTATAAGTGTGAAGTGTGATTCAATTATATACACAAAGTTTCTTCATTGATGGTATGTACCGTTCATTCCATCAAGCGAAAAGAAATAAAATCCCAACATAACTTTACCTACAATATACCCATAGAATAATTGCCTATCAATATTATTGTGATCATAAAATCCTTAATCGCAAACCCCGAGCGAACTTTAGCCCGCCATCAAAAGAAGTAACGGTATACATAAAATAACATTTCCCATTATTTCCCTTCTTGTTGTTATAGTTTGTTATGGCCGGGCAAAGATGCCAATCTGGGCAGAGATCGCTATTCTTACCGAAGATGGTAAATGTTGAGACACAGCCTCATTCTTTTGTACCCAAAACTTTGGCCGTCAAATGTACTAATCAGAACCACATTTATGACTATTAGCAACCCCTGTATTGTAGTGATAATGTTCTGAAGGAAAACTTGGCTAAGAATAATATTACTTCGTAGATAAATGCTAAAGGGAGTGTATTTGATGGAACAGCAAGTAAATTGTTCTTTTTGATCTTATAAAAATGGAATCCGGAAGATATAAGAAGTACAGTATGTGCAAAAAGAGAATCGTTTTAGGAATTGAACTCTTTAATACTCGTAATTTACTGTTCAAATGCTAGTATAGGTATACATAAAACCTGAATAAAACTGCTAATTAACTGTTTTATTTATATATCATCATTTTATTATTTATGTATTATCGGGTCGAAGTTCACACTTGCCAGTTCCGTGACGGACAAATAGTAGCAGGATTGGCTACCAAACTTTTTTTATCAAAAAATAGAACCGACTTCTACACTAAAAAGTGTGAAATAACATGTTGAAGTCGGTACCATGATAGTTCAACAGTACCTATTATCATAATATTGCGTGCATGGTACCGACTTTGACAAGTTATTTTACACTTTTTAGTGTAGGAGTCGGTTCTATTTTTTTAATAATAATCCATTTTAGTGACTGACAGGATACACCTTGATGAATGATGATATCAAGATCGAAAAAAAAAGGCGAAACACTTTTTAGCTATTGAAGTATAACTCAAAAACTGTTTGACCGAAATTATTATGGGATCACCACGAAAGTATCCTCTATCAAACAAAAAGAGAATCATCAAAATATATTCATTAACGACGAAGTTATCCGCGAACAGACATAAAAAATATATACGGTCGAATTGAGAAACCTCCTCCTTTTTTTGAAGTCGGTTAATAAAAATCTGAATGTTCAAATTAACGCCACGACGGTTCCCTTTTTGCGCAGACTTTACCCTTACTTAATAGTTTAGTGAATAATTGCACGATACAATTATACATAATAATTAATAGAAATTAATATTGGATCGGTTTTTAAACTTACACCCGGATGTATATGGTTGGGCACAAACTATACCCGGATGTGTATAGTTTGTGCCCAACCGGGCGGGTGTGTCCATCCAACAGAGCTAATAGAAGTGTCGAAAGTAGGTATTAATTTAATAGTTTTCAAAGTCAAAGTCAAAATTTATTAATCTAAATTTGAACTATAATTATGTGCCGTGTACGACACTGCAGCTCCCCTCAGTGGCAGTACCAACTACCACCCATACATCACCGTAACTTACCCCCTGGCTGTCAGACGTGGGCTTGGATTCCAAATCCCAAAACAGCAGTTCCTCCCGGGTTTGCCAGCTTCACCCTGCTAACGCAGCACCTGAGTTGCTCACGTAATGTCGTCGCGATTTGAATTTTAGTGATAAAAATAATAAGTTAGTGTATACATCAGTGGCTATATTGCCCATAAAGCGGTTTTTGAGTTACACTAAAAAAAGTAAGCTGAAAAGTGTTTCGCCTATTTTGATGACATCCTTTTTGAAGGTGAATGACAATCGTTCTCGTAGCAAGGGTCTCTAAAAAGGGGCTAATATTTTTTTTACAAAAAAATATAAACGTCTTCAACACTAAAGAGTGTGAAATAACTTGTCTAAGTCGGTACCATGCGCATAATGTTCTTGTAATAATAGGTGCTTAAAAATTAATCATGGTACCGACTTCGACAAGTTATTTCACACTTTTTAGTGTAGACGGTAGCATTCTATGATATTGTTTTTAAATAAAACATTTATAAATTGATTACTTAGATTTGTAATTAAATTTTAGAGCTACATTTTGAAGGGACATTTGTAGAGTTTCTTCAGAATATAATTTAAAATGTAAACACTGCACATAATTTTGTGTAAAATTTTAGGGGAGCTCGAAGCCTGACGTCATACGCTTGGCGTAGTAAGCGTGTATTTATGCTAATAATGTCCCAAACCAGCAGTTCCGTTAAGTTATGGCCTCTTTAATTTGGTGGGGTTAGGTATGATTCCACGCAAGCGTCATGGGATTTGATGAAATGTTTCTAAGATAATCCTATTTATTTTAAAAGCCTTCTTGAAGAAAACCTCTGATTATCATGGAGATTGATTCATGTTGGCTTAAATTTGTTATTGTCATAGAGGAAACCAAATGGTTTACAATTTCAAGGAGACAACCTAAACCGAGTCTAACTGTATACTGAGACTGACTAATAAAGGTGGTATGCCTAACGTGTGTATCATATCTATTTCATGTCATAACTATTACATGTTTTGCTTTTTTCGGATCGCTTTAAAGTTTTGATGCCAGAAAAAGACCAACAATTTGAATTTACGTAAATATGGTAAGGCCTAGATATATTTATCAATAAAGAATTTCCTAAGGAAAGGAATTACGAGTACTTATGGCAGTAACCGAGAGACTCTCTCACTAACCTCATACTAAATCAACTGACTCTATATAATGAACTTTGGAAGAAGCTATACCAGGATACAGAACTACCCTCGGAAATAATTGAACTGTTCAAGTATTGGTATGGGCACCAGAGTAACGTGGTTAAGTGGGCTGATGCACAATCTGAACCGTATGGGTTGGAATGCGGTGTGAGGCAAGGGAGGTTGTCCTCACCGAAACTTTTTAACCTCTACATAGATGGCCTGATTAGTGAGCTCAGCAGTGCCATGGTGGGTTGCTCTGTTGATGGGAAGATTATGAACAACATTAGTTACGCCGATGATATGGTGTTGCTTAGCCCATCAATCAGCGGTCTTCGGAAACTGGTGGCTATCTGCGAGCGTTATGCGGGGGCACATGGCCTCAAGTATAATGCTATTAAAAGTGAGTTAATGGCTTTCAAGGCGGGCACAAAACATTACCCATGTGTACCAGAGGTGACGCTGTCCGGTACCACGCTCAAACTGGTATCTTATTTTAAATACCTGGGACACTGGGTCACAGACACGCTCCATGATGACATGGACATCGAGAGGGAGCGTAGGGCGCTTGCAGTTAGGAGTAACATGTTGATCCGTAGGTTTGCAGGGTGCTCAAAAGAAGTTAAGCTGACCCTATTCAGAGCATACTGCCAAGTGTTTTACAACTGCAGCCTGTGGATTAATTGTGGCTTTGAGCGCCCTCCGCGTTCAATATAATAATGCGTTCAGAATGATGTTGGGGTTGCCGCGGTTCTGCAGCGCATCAGGTATGTTTGCAGAAGCACACATCGATGCTTTCTCAGCCATCATGCGTAAGAGTGTGGCTTCCCTGATGCGGCGGGTGCGTGACAGCAGTACCTAACAGTTGCCTGAGCGTGGTGGCGGATAGGGTAGATGGGCCCATCCTTAACCACATGAGCAAGATGCATGTGCTACCTTTCCGCCGTTGCGCCAAATAAATTATGTGAACTATTTCATGGGATAGACATTTAATTTAATTTAATTTTTCATTTTGACATGTTTTAATTGGTATTGATATAATTTTATTTTGTTTTGATTTAGTTCAAATTCATTTATTGAGGTTTGATTTAGTGTTATTTAATTTAATTACATTTTACGCAATTTAATTTAATGATTACTTAATTTTATAATTAACTATTGAAATTATGATGTTTTTATATATAATTAAATGTAAGAAATGGATTTTAATCTGAAATAAAATAATTGATTGATTGATTGATTGATATATAATGCCGGTTCAGAATCACGCCGTGAGCACCGTGCGATGCGAAATGCTCTTTAGTCTTCATTTTCATAAAGTTATCAGTCACGTTTACTATCTTGTACCTAATAGACTTATATAGAATTAAGTTTAGCTGGTGCGGCTTAAAATGGGAAACTTGCATAAGAAATTTGCAATTGGTTAAACTCTATTGTATTTGTTAAATTGGGTCTTTAGCTTACGTTTTATAATAAGGCGGTGTGTGTGATAGCATATTACAATTGTTAATTGTTAAAGTTAGTTTTTTTCATTTATTATTTTGAATAGATAACGGTATCTGAGCACATCATATAGAGAATATTAGTTACAGTAAGCCCTCCTTTACAGACTGTTCAAATCCAAACGGGAGCGCAAAGACGAAAAAAACCTTCAAACTTTGCAAATGTCATTCTTGATTTCTAAAAAGCGAAAACATCTTTAGGAAGCAGGGTTGATGGAAATTGGTTTTCGCTCCGGCTTTCGACTTTTTCACTTGATTTTATTGGTCATCAATTCCCCTAATTGGTTCGCGTGAAACGCTACTTCAAGTACTTGCACAGATTCCAATACTTAGCCTCTAGAAGTGTCAGTATAAATACATTCAGTTTACTCTTTGGGTAATAGGAGGCAAATTATATCGTCCTCATTTCTTTCGTATTTGGACTCGTACTTCTAAACATTTGCCATTACTCAAGTTACTGATGTTTTAGATTGATGTAGGGTTACAGCGTGGCACTACCACTGAAAAACCTTTAAATGACGTTATTTAGAAGTGTGCACAGCAAATTGTTCTGTACCGTACTAATTGACATTATTTAAATTTAAGCAGGCCGGTTACGGGCGCATGCAGAAATCCTATCCTGTTCTAGGCAGAGGTTACACTAACAGCAGGCGGACCCAAAGACAGGAGAGTGACTTAATGAAAGACATATGAATGTGACTTGACTCTGAATAAGACTTACATGGATAAAATCTGGGTTTTAAGATTAAAATACAATGTTTTCTATGCGAACATCAAAAACACCAGGAAACACATAAATAGACACGAGTACTATCAAAATGTATGCTAATTAATATACGCTTGATTTGTAGCTTCTTTTAGTAAATCTTAATTGTTATATTACCTGATCGTATTCAAGAAAGCATTGTTCTCTCGTCATTAACTGTAATACATATACAGACATAATTGAATCATGTTACCAGTATACTTACTTAAATTATACGTACTTTAATTTTATTTTTTTATTTTTTTTGTTCTTGAAACATATATATATATATATATATTTCTTATAAATATATTGTTGGTTTTTATGGTCATCAAATACCTAGTACTTAAATTCTTAGGGAAACTGTTGTAACTATAATATACCTCCGTGACGTCACAAACCGGCCCCAACGGAAGACCAGCGCTGGCTTAGAACTAGCAATGCTGAGTTGGGACCGATTTGTAACATTTGACATTGTTATTGTTCTTGATTGCTTTTGTCTATTATTTTGTTTTATATTTAGCAATGTTGTTGTTACAAATAAATATATTTTCATTTCAGTCGAATGGGCCGGGGAAGTACCACACTCCCACATAATACCGACGTGAAGTACCATAGCTTGCTATTGCGTTTCGTCGGTTTGTGGGAGGTTCCCCTCTTATCCATTCTCCCTCTCCTCCCCCTCCAACCTTTACCGCTTCCATCTCCTCCTTCCTATCATCCTTCCTCAAAGGTCGGCAACACATCTTCGACACCTCTGGTATTGCGCATGTCCGTGGGCGACGGTATCACTTACCATCAGGTGAGCCGCTCTCTCGTTTGCCAACCTATCCCATAAAAAAGCAGCGTTTATAAGTCTGACGCGATATTATGTCTCATATGCCTGTAATTTTGCCAGCATAACCCTTATGTGAACATTACTGCTTTGGGGTAGAAATAGGTACCTACGAGTATGGTGGCAGTAGTTTCGCGGACTTCCTTCTGTTATTGTTAGCTGCTATAGTGTGTTGTTTGAGTCATAATAAATACTTTTTGATTTGATTTGAGTATTATTAAGACATGGCCCAGCCAATCATAGATTACTCGTCGGACTCAGCCACCCACAAACTCTTCCCTCACGAATCGGAACTAACAAACATCCACAATCGATTATTGTGCCTTTCAGTTCTGGAGATATATGACCAGCAGGGAACGTCTATCACCCGCTAAAGTAATTTTAATTTGGTATACCAATTTAAAACCTCAATACCTCATTTTCCTTTTCTCAAAACACAAGTATATAAAGGCAGTAAATTCCTGTTTTCTCCGATGAAACACAATAGGTGTCGAGCGAAACAACAAAACTGCACAGATGATGTAATAGTAGGTACATAAACAATGGTCAGACACGGGTCCACCTGTCCAAAATAAATTGCGAACAAAACGCACAAAGGACCTCTTCAACGCATTAAACAGATTGCGAAAGCGAGAATCTTGACACTTTTAATCGTGAGGGTTCCGTCACAGGTTCGTGCGAGGTTTCAAAACCGACCTTCGATCTGACCAGTGTAACGAGACCCCTAATGACTGCTTCGCACTCAAATATACACAACTAACAGACTACAGACCGAAAAACAATCTCTGCACACCACAGGGCAGCTCTGGACACCACAGTGTTTCATTAAAAAGCACTGTGCAGTACTCGCATCAATATAGTCGATTATGCACCGAGGGAGTAAAGTAGTGTCTTACGTCACAGGCGACATATCAGATCCTGAGCGTAACGGGGACTCTAAAGTCAATCCCTGATCACAGCAAGGGAATTTAAATTTAACGTATTTCGTTTTTTTAAATTATGTAGAGTCCTGAGTGAAGCGAGGAGTTCAGGCCGCCTAAGACGAAAACAGGCTTTATCCTCGAGGTGAATACTCTTTTTTTCATACCTACCACGAGAAAGTCCAGCAACTAAGGTAAATAACTATGAACTAAGAGATGGTAGAAACCGATACCAAGGAATTAACGGCAAGGACTTCACTTACCTGACCCACAATATTGACGCATTTGAACCAAATTCGTAAAATTAAAAACTTGAATAATGGGTGCCTCTTGGCGGGCGGGCTCGTTTACACAAACCATTTTGCATGATATCGCGTGAGACTCGTCATTCCAGCCACCCAAGTTCACCGAGGAAGGCTAGCATCTTTTTGGTCTCGGAGCAGGCCTCCCGGACTGTCCTAGGTGAGCCGAGGTGGACTGCCCTTTGTACCATCACACTGTCGCACTCGATGAACATGTGTGCGGCCGTTTCTTCCGCCTCCATGCAGCCTCGGCATCGTGGGGCTATCTGTGAGATCTAGATTAAAAAGGTGTTTGTTTAGGGAACAATGACCAGTGATAATTCCGACTATTAGTCGTAATTTTTTTTAGGTTTTTACTTCTCTGGTGAACCTTGGTTTCAGGTTAAATGCTATTTAACGAGTACGTCATGATTTGACTGATCTGCAGTGAGAAGCGCGCTTTGAAGCTCTCTTACTTGAACTTAAACCAATACAGAAATGAAGGGATTATGAGCCGAATTGTGACGTGTGATGAAAAGTGGATTCTTTATGATAATCGCAGGCAAACAACGCAAATGTTGTATGGTAACGGTTTGGTAGTCACTTCATAATACACTATAGCATCTTCAGATCCGGTCAGGCATTAACAGCAAATGTCTACTGAGCAGAATTCCGAACAATGATGGGGAAACTCGCAATAAAACAGCCCCGACTTGTCAATCGGCCTTCACCTTTCCTCAACATATTACCAGTTTTTCCGTGATTTAGACAATTTATTGCACTGAATTATTTTTTCTTGTCATGTACAAAATGCCTTCACATAGCTTGTGGAGTCCCCAGAGTTCTATCTTATGTAATATATCTTAAATAAGTTTAACTAATTATATTTATTGACGTTCGTGCAAGAAGACCTAAATCACGTTTCATTTAAGCCACAGCACATCAGGGGTTCACTCCCGCTTAAAATTTCCTCATAACAGCAGCTCTTGTTACAGTGGTCGTTAATGGTCCCCTAATCTCTTCGCTCCTCAAGGTTCATTATTCTAATTGCTTTTTCATTGGAACTCGAAATGCTCCGAGTGGCACTCGCCTTGCGAACGTGATAATTAAATTATTCTTCTCTTAGCATGAGTTTTTTAGAATAATTCGGCTTAATACGAGCTTTGTTTTCATTGCCTGCGTTTTATTCGCGAATTAGTGCAAAGAACCCTTCCCTTGAATTAATGAGAGTTGAGACAGTCTTACCACTTATTACATCGGCAATTTCCACAGACTATAAGATATTTTATATTTAAACCCCTATTATATTGTATATCTTGCTTAAGGGTTCACATTGTCAAAATGATGACAAATCTGAAGAATAAAAAAAATATATATGTTATATATAGTTAGGTACATATTTTATTAACTATAGTTTCATTGTATCTGCAAAGTACTTATACCACGCGGCCCCTTAAATTACTTTGGTATCTGTATGCTCCACCTTTACGTGGTTCATGATGAAATCAAACGATTTCTTGATATGAACGTTTTCACAGTATACCACGAACGTGGAGGAATGCATATAAATATAAATGTTATATAAATATGTCAGTTTTTAAATGTGCAGGTAATTTTGATCTTAGATTTTTAGCAAACTATGCACATATAAATCTATAAATTAGTGTTGCTATTACATTTCCTCTGAACCGAACGTTGTTTAACGACAACAGTAGTCATTTAATATTCCTTAAATGAGTTATTTATTTTTAATTTGGTTACGCGCGCAAACAACAAAGGAGCGATAACAGAATCTCAGCCTTCCCGAAAACTGATTTCAAATTCCAAGGTAAATAAACAATTCTAGTGAATCGTTTGTTTATCTCTGTTAATGGAATTTATTATCCGGTATATTTGAAAGTAGGGCAATGGAGAAAGTACAATAATACGAGGAGTTTATGGTAAAAGTACGACTACGTGTTAGTTTCCCTGAAAATATGTTGCTAGCAAACACGAAAACTATGTACTTGCAACTATTTAGTCCGTTAGAGGGATGGAGTTAAGGAGGTCGCTGGCTGAAAGCCATCTGCGCTCGCCACCCGTCCAGTGACGCTGTAAATGCCGGTAGAGGCAAACAACATTAGTCCGTTCAAAAAAAAAGGAGTTAAGGAATTTGCCTACCGCTGTCGAGAAGTAAAATTGTAAAAGACGAGGAAAGCCATTTCTTGGACAGCACCACCGATCTGGATAGGACAATTTTTTTGATCATCATCATCCTCATCATCACCAAGGCAGGCCCTTAGCAAACATATGTTATGTTTGTCAATTATTCTAATTTTATTACGAAAACTAACGGGGTTTGTACATATTTTAATATGAGAAACGGAAATCACGTAAACAAATCAGATCTTTCCAACTATAATTTCAACCACATCGGGTGGTCTTTCTCAAGGAGAGTGCAGAACGCTCGCAGTTGCGTAGTGGATGCGAGATGCAACCGCGAGCGTTCTGACTTACTAACGTGAGGGATTCCCGGTTTTCATATTAAAATCATTCTAATTATTTTTAAATGTAATTTATCTCATGTGGATTTATAACAGATACTAAGTTGTATTTTAAAATCAAGATATGAATATACAGTATATAATTTTGAATCTATCCAATATCCATGTCCAGAAGTATCATGATGATGATGATAATGATGATGAATTATTTTTATATGTAATTTATCAGATGTGATTTTATAACAGATACTTATTTGTATTTTAAAATTAAGAAATTTAATATGCAGTATATAATTTTGAATCTATCTAACAATTCCATGTCCAGAAGTATCATGATGATGATGAATTATTTTTAAATGTAATTTATCGGATATGATTTTATAACAGATACTTAGTTGTCTTTTGAAAATAAGATATTAATATGCAGTATATAATTTTGAATCTATCCAACAATTCCATATCCAGAAGTATAACGATGATGATGATGATGATGAATTATTTATAAATGTAATTTATCAGATGTGATTTAATAACAGATACTTAGTTGTATTTTAAAATTAAGATATGAATATACAGTATATAATTTTGAATCTATCCAATATCCATGTCCAAAAGTATCATGATGATGATGATAATGATGATGAATTATTTTTATATGTAATTTATCAGATGTGATTTTATAACAAATACTTAGTTGTCTTTTGAAAATAAGATATTAATATACAGTATATCATTTTGAATCTATCCAACAATTCCATGTCCAGAAGTATCATGATGATGATGATGAATTATTTTTAAATGTAATTTATCAGATGTGATTTTATAACAGATACTTTGTTGTCTTATGAAAATAAGATATTAATATACAGTATATAATTTTGAATCTATCCAACAATTCTATGTCCAGAAGTATCATGAGGATGATGATGAATTATTTTTAAATGTAATTTATCAGATGTGATTTTATAACAGATACTTAGTTGTCTTATGAAAATAAGATATTAATATACAGTATATAATTTTGAATCTATCCAACAATTCCATGTCCAGAAGTATCATGATGATGATGAATTATTTATAAATGTAATTTATCAGATGTGATTTAATAACAGATACTTATTTGTATTTTAAAATTAAGAGATTTAATATGCAGTATATAATTTTGAATCTATCCAACAATTCCATGTCCAGAAGTATCATGATGATGATGATGAATTATTTTTAAATGTAATTTATCAGATGTGATTTTATAACAGATACTTAGTTGTCTTTTGAAAATAAGATATTAATATGCAATATATAATTTTGAATCTATCCAACAATTCCATGTCCAGAAGTATCATGATGATGATGATTAATTATTTTTAAATGTAATTTATCAGATGTGATTTTATAACAGATACTTTGTTGTCTTATGAAAATAAGATATTAATATACAGTATATAATTTTGAATCTATCCAACAATTCTATGTCCAGAAGTATCACGATGATGATGATGATGATGAATTATTTATAAATGTGATTTATCAGATGTGATTTTATAACAGATACTTAGTTGTCTTTTAAAATTAAGATATAAATATGAAGTATATAATTTTGATCAATTCCATATCCAGAAGTAATATAAAACAGAACTCTAATCACTGCAAGTTATTAGTTTGTTCTTGGCGTACTTACTTAAAATCTTTTTGAGATATGTAAGATTTGAAAATACCATTTTCCAACGTCGGCCTGGAACGTTTAATTGTCTTACCACCGTTCTGGTGGACGAAATATGGTGTGCTGCATTTGCTGGTCAACCTAATACGGAGAGGATTATTTTATATATATAAGTAGGTAATTGAAAACTATATATAGCATATCTATAGTAATATTGGCACAGCATGGCCAAACTTCCATTCCGGAAGACTGCGACCCCGTACCTACTCCAATCCGCAGTTCGGAAGTCAGTGTAGGAGTTTATTATCAACATTATAATATGATGCACCATAGGTCAAAACATCTTTGCGTGGGTTTGTGGTTACATTGTCTTAACATTCTGAGTTAAAGCAGCCTACGCGACGATCCATGAGTGTTCAAAGTGTGCTATATCAAACGCTTTATCGAGCAATTGCTCATCTATACTATATATTTATATTTATATATATACATGTTTGTAACGAATTGGCTCAAAAAACACTGTTGTTTTAAAAAATATTTCACCATTGGAAAGCAATTTTTTTTTTTTAACGCAGAGGAAGATTTTATATCCTGATCACCAGCCCAGGGTAGAGCTGGTGCGCGTGTGGGAGTCTCCGCCTGAAGGGCAGAATACCCACCAAACCTCTGCGGTGTTCCATCGCCATCGACTGGTGGCAGGGGTCGTGGGACCATTCGTATTCACCACAGCCCCCACCGACGTCGCTGCCCGTCTATGCAGGCCCAGCCTCTAGGAAGGGTGTAGAGAGCCCTCCCCACTACCATCTCGAGGGATGCCCCGGAACACGCGGGCCATCCACACCTCGTGAGGACCTGATCCTAATGGGGGGCACCGGCCGTCCCCACAGCCGATAACCCAGGTCCTCTGAGCGGAGACGGAGTGCAAGCCCGATCGGCTCGCCTCCTTGTCCGCGCTCTCCGGAGCGGGAGAGAGAGGAGATCTACCTCTCTTTCTCGCTCCTCAGCCTCTCTCTGCAACATCACGACCTCGCAGCAAGAGACCATCGCCTCCCACGACCTCTTATCGTCCACCATCTTTGTAAGAATGGTCGACAAAGAGAGGTCCACCCCACGACTGCAACCAGGGACTGCCGCGCCACGACAGCCTCTGGGCAAACTTCCAGCACGTGCTGCGCGGTTTCTTCCGCGCAGCCGCACTGGTGGCACTCAGGCCTTGCGGATGCAATTGCGGATGCCCTCCGGACAACGTTGTACAAGTACCTCCCGAAGCACCCGTGCCCCGAGAGGACCTGTGTCATCCGGAAAGTAAGCGACCCATGCCCTCGATAGACCCACTCCTTCAGGATGGGCTGGACTGCTTCGAGGAACCGGGTTGCTCCGGCTCCCCTCCGCGGACCTACGCCCAAGCGTCTGCTCCAGGATGCCAAAGCGGCCTCCTTGGCATCCGTTCGCCACTGGCTATACTCCTGAGGGGCAGGGCGGAGACCCTCCTGCCGCGCCCACGTTTTACGCCAAAAGACCGAGGACAGAACCTCGGCCTCTAGATCCCATGGAAGGGATCCGGCGAGAACGCAGGCCACCTCGTGTGAGAGTGTGCGATAGCCCCTGCACACTCTCACCGCCATGGCCCTCTGGGCTTTATGGAGCAGGGTGGTCTCCTGGGAGTTCAGGGACCCTGCCCATATGGGGGCACCGTAGAGGGCCATGGAGCGCACCACCGCCATGTAAAGGTGGCGGCAGCTACCTCCTCCACCCCCGAGATTGGGGAGCAAGCGACCCAGTGCAGCCGCCGTACCCACGAGTCTGGGGGACAGCTGCTGAAGATGAGCCCTGAATCTCCATCTGCTGTCAAGCACAACACCGAGATATCTCAGCGTTGACTTGACAGCGATAGAGGTCCCCCCAACAATTATATTGCAGCCTGTGGGCGGCGCTCTCCGACGACCGGGAAAACAGATAGCCTCGGATTTGTGGAGCGCCACCTCCAGGCCCAATTGCCGGATCCGGGCCACTACCGCCGCTACTGCAGCAGTGGCCAGGATAGACGCCTCCCGGATTGTTTTCCCCCGGGCGGTAACCAGGGTGTCGTCGGCGTAACAGATGACGTCGACGCCATCCAGGTAAACGCCCTGCAGCACCCAATCATACCCAACGTTCCACAGGAGTGGTCCAAGAACAGACCCCTGTGGAACGCCGCGAGTCACTGGACTTCGGCCTCCACCCTGAATTGTCGGGTAGACCACCTCTCTTGCTGAGAGGTAGTCCCCAACGATACGGCGTAGGTACTGGGGTACCTCATGATGCCCTAGCGCCCTCAAAATCGTGCTCCATGGCAGGATATTGAAAGCGTTTGCGATGTCTAGCGACACCGCCAACATGACCTCGCCGTTGGAGCACGCCACCTCGGAGAGATCGTGGACGCAGGATATTACGTCCAGCGTCGAGCGACCTCTCCGGAACCCGAACTGATTGTCGGCCAGATCTGGGCCGACGTTCGTGAGGTGCCTGACGAGGCGGGTAGCGGTAACACGCTCCAGGAGCTTGCCAGCCTCATCAAGCAGTACTATAGGACGGTATCCAGCGGGCTCGTCCGCTGGACGCCCCTCCTTCCGCAGGAGTACGAGCCGACCTCCCTTCCACGTCGTAGGGATTTTCCCCTCCCGCATGCAGCGGTCGAAGAGGGCTCGTATGCGGGGCTCCAGAGCGTCCTGGGCAAGGGCCCACGCACGACCGGGAATACCGTCTGGTCCCGGCGCCGTGTTTTTGGCCCCCATCCTGAGGATGGCCGCACGCAGCTCTCCCTCGGAGACCACGGGTATATCCTCCTCTGTTTCCACTGTTGGGGTCACCGCCGTGGTGACCATTGGAAAGCTACATTAACCCGGAGTAACATAGGCTATATAAGATTCATCATCATCATCATCATCATCATCATCATCATCCATCACCGCGCGAGTGAAACCGCGGAGAGCAGCTAGTATTATATACTTGTTTGAAGTCATCTGGACATTGCAAGCATTGCCTAAGCGACACTTACCAGCTTATTCGATATTTTTTTTTTGCATTTGCATGTTGTGTCCACCTGCTATTTGTTGAGCACATAGTTTTAAGACTTTACTTTTAAGATAAATGTCTTTTTGTGTATCAACTGTTGGTGATACACAAAAATCTAATAAATAAAAATGTCTTTAAATGAAATTGACTTTCATCTTCTTTTTTCCTTGGTTAGCTTTCTCCTTCTTCTTTCTTTTTTATAGTTGGAAATCATTACCATGCCAGTTTCAAATAATAGGATATGGATAACTCATGGTTATTGACGGATGGTAAGCTTTGTGAAAATATTTTTAAAATCAGTTTTATCTTCGATATTAATTGTCTTTCATTAGCAATTCCAGTGTCATATTGCTTCAATTTGCAGTCACCAATCTTCATACAGCTCAACCAATACCGAGGACTATTAAATTATAAGGACGCCACGCTGTGTACAATATACCCGGGAACCGGCAGCAATCCATCAGTGTTCGTACGAGTACTAACCTTTGTTTAAGGTCAGGGGCACACGGGATAACAAATATATTCCTCTTCATTTAATACTGTTTCATTATATTTTGTTTTGCAATAATATTATGAACTAGATTTATCAAAAAGTTAATTATATTATAATATATTATATTATATTTAAAATATACATAATCACTATATGTTTTATTATATAAATATATAATTGAAAACTAATAATATAGCTGATCCTTCAGCGGCATCATGCGCGTGACCTGAAGTTTTGAAAAAAAAGACTGTAAGTTTTGGCTCGCCTTTTTTTGTATGACTTTCTTAAAATACATGAAGCTTAAGTTACTTATTTTAACACCAGTCGGCCAGTCCATTGATATGAACTTATTAGCAGTGATAAGGGCGATAGTAGGCTATGGACGAGAAGACGTCACCTGCCAATTTCAGTCGCTATTTAAAATATTATTATTATTATACAGGTCATGAACATAACCCTTTGGGCTTCGCCGCAACCGGGTAAATCGGGACGAAAAAATAGAAATAGGTTCGAGGCATACTTAAATGAAAATATTAATGTAGTATACCGAGATACGCCAGTCTCATTCAGAAACATACAAAAATTACTTTGAAGTCGTAAACTTCCCACTAAAGCAGACTTCTCTCACAATACACTTCATAAATGCTACACCAAGTCTAAATTTTCATGCATGTGAAGCAAGAGCCTGTAAAGTAGAGTTTCAGAAGAAGATAGAGGAATTTGAAATGTATTTCACCGTGGAATGTTGGCATTAGCTGAACGGATAAGGTCAAATTATACGGACAACTAAACAGTAGAAGGTTTATGCGGGTTTTGCACCTGATGGTAAGCACTACGGTTGTCCATGCCAGTTGCAGTGCCACCCAGAGTTTTCAACTGTAGTTTTGTATAGCATTGACTGGTCGTCACCTCGGACATTCGTTTTTGAGTTTCTTTCGCTCAGTAGTTTCACATGCTACAGTGCCCTTCACACCCTACACACAGTAATGCTTGCGCACTATTGCTTTGCGGTAGAACATCTGGCACTGCGGTGCTACCCACCAAGATAGGTTCTTGCATAAGAGGCCTATAACACCTAGTGAAAATCCATGTCTTGCAATGATTTTATTAACCGAATTCAAAAAAAAGTTCCTTAATTCGACCGCATATTTTTTTGTGTTTCGCGGATAACTTCTTCATTTATGACCCGGTTTTGATTATTCTTTTTTTGATAGAGTATACTTACGTGGTAGTCCCGTAAAAATTTCATCAAAATCGGTCAAGCCGTTTTTGAGTTATACTTCAAGAAATAAAAATGTTTCACCTATCTTGATGATATCATCATTGACGGTGTATCCCGTAGCAAGTAGCAAGGTCACTAAAAAGAGAGAAAAAAATGTTTTTATCAAAAAATAGAACCGACTTCTACATTAAAAAGTGTGAAATAACTTGTTGAAGTCGGTACCATGCACGCAATATTGTGGTCATAGGTACTTTCGAACTATCATGGTACCGACTTCAACAAGTTATTTCACACTTTTTAGTGAAGAAGTCGGTTATTTTGATATTTTTTTTAAATGATATCATATCCTACAGACTACTATGAGCTCTTAAAGCAGGACTTCTAGACAACTGCCTGGTTTATTCATATAGAATGAACTTTAAAGCCGGCCAGCCCAGGCCTACTATTCAAGAACCACATAAAAACCGTTCACCTGTTTTTTTGTATGGACTCTCGTTAACATGACGCTCTAAATCCTCTCAGTTTATCAGCTCACAAACGTCTAGGCGTCTGCAATGTTGGTTAAAGTAAATTGTAAGAATGTCAGCGACAATATTATCCGTTCACGTTGAGAAAACAATATTCAAACAGTTCACCTAAATGCGCGTCATGGTATGATTTCATTCAAAACTGTTTATGTCAGGTTTAAGAACAATAATTTACGATGCTTTACGTAAGGTTGGAAATCGCTTGTTAGATTGGACGATGTAATGCGAATATGCGTTAATTTTGTACGTTTTCTTTATATGTTTCGATATATACTAACACAATTGAAAAACTGCTGGTTATAACTTTAGTACTATACGTTGGCTAAGTATTACCTAACAAAAAAATATAGTGTTATCGCTGAAAATTTTTAAAGTTTGGACGTGAAAGTTTATTTTTGTGGACCTATTCAGGATTTTTTCTGCTGAAAGAGAGTTATATTTATAAATTCTATTCGGTTATTACTCTTTCCCTATTCCTTTTCTGACATTTGTATTTTTTTCATAATATACTATCGATCTGTTTCGTTACACTAGGTGTTTGAAAATTCTGCTTTTTCTTTAATCAGGTTACGAGCACGCCTTAAATGGTTTTTACGAAGTTGATAGTAAGGTGACTTTTCACCTTACTACGAGTATCAACTTCGTAAAAACCATTTAAGTTATTTCTATGTTACCTACTTATACCTATAAGTAGGTAACATAGAAATTAATTTGTATGAGTTGTCTGCTTTAGACTTTTATGACTTTATAAGATATTAGCAAAGAAAAACAACTATGACACATCCCATATTTCATTATTTAATTTCTCTAGATTCTGTATTAATACCTGTATTATAATGAAAACCTCTACCGTGTATATATCCTTGTCCTTACAAACGACTTGATGATTTGTTATGATCGCTTCGCGCGCTCTCAGCGGGCGTCCAAAACTGCATTAACTTCCAACTGCTGCCAGCAAGGCAATCCAAACTCTACCCATTCCATTTTAGTTTCAAATTTGTTTAAAATAACCGCCGAAATCGCAAAACAAACGAAACTAAACGATATGGCTGTTACAATTAAGGAGAAGATAATGAAATATAAATTATTTTACATTTTGTGCTGTAATCGCAAAGTTTTAGAGTGCAAAATGTTTTGCGATGCGAAATTCACAATTAAATGTTGGCTAGTAACATCTATGTTCCGTATAATAATTTTCGATGTTAAGACAAGAGTGAATAATTTATTCTATTTTAACCCTCTGTTGTGTCTTTATTTTTATAGTTAAATGCTTAGTGCGTTTAATCTGGTGTAAAAGTTTATTGGTTGAAGATTAAACATGACTAACCGTCCTTACGGGAGATTAAGGTATGGTGGGATTGGGTTTATTTTATGAAAGAATTAAAGAGATTGCTCGTAAGATACAACGTGACATGCACGAAGATATAGGAAGGTCCGTTTATTTGAGTGTATTTTTTTACACTTTAATATGGTCAGAATGTCGGCATTCAAAATTTCATTTTAGGGCTAGATTGGGGCACTTCTTACCGGTATTGCTATTTAAAAGCATGTTTTATAATTATAATTTAATAGCTGGTGCCCGCGACTTCATCTGCGCAGAATAAGTAATTCGAGTACCCTATTATCTTCTCCAAGGCCATATCTATCTTTATAACAAAATGTCATAAAATATTTACCTACATTGTCAAACGCAATTGCTATAATAGTATTATATGAGTAAATTTAAATACTTAGTAAATCAATCAGTAAACACTAATAATAAAATATAGGACTTACGTACATACAAATATAAAATAATCACCATGGGAAAAAAAAAACTGTCATTACTTTTCATCACCCTTGACGGTCGCCGAGCATGTCTAGTGTATCAAGCTGTCAAAATGATAAGCAGCTGATGAAATGACGATGATGAAATGTATCCTATATGTCAATCCAGCGCCTCATCTACCTCCATATCAAATTTCATCAAAATTGGCCCCACCGTTTGACTGTGAAAGGGTATCAAAGATCCACACATCCATACATCCATACTCGCATACTTTCATGATTATAATATTAGTAGGACTTTACGGAATTACATTAAATAACAAGGAAATATTTAGTGTCACTTCCGGTGCAAAAATGCTTATGCATAAGCTGATCTTAAGAGCAGTAGAACTCTTTGAGAATGAGTCCGTCCGGGGCAGTACTGCCACCGCACCTTTTTCTTCTGTGAAGCAGTAATGTTTGCAATATTCCTATTTGGTTTGAAGGTATTCTGTTTTGGTTTGAAGGTATTCTGTTTTGGTTTGAAGGTATGGTTGCCAGCGAAATTACAGGTACATGAGACAAAACAACTTATCGTTTCAGGGTTACTTGCGCAGACCGCAATGCACCTGTTCTAGGCAGGGGTTATCACTTAACATTAGGTAAGCCTCGTGATTGTACCATTTCCTGATAACATAAAAAAAATGCAGTGTGCACCCGCACAAAATGCATTCAGGAACTCTACAGAGTAAGCTACATACCGAGTTGCATCTATAGTCTCGGTAACCAAAACCTCTTCGACACGTGTTCTCCTCTTCTTCCTCTCCTTTCCTCTCCTTCTTCCTCACCACAGGAGAGCCGAGCGCTAAAACGGAAACCAGCTCTCGTTCCAGTGGAATTATCACGTGACATTTTCCTTTTAATATCATAATTATAATCATCTAATACATGCGCACACACACACATACAGTCTTGATTCAAATTAAGTTCCCTGGCTGGTTATTATAAGTGGAGAATTAGGTTGAATTCTACGTATAGTAGAAAAAAACCGTCTTGTTGGGTCATCATCATCATTTCAGCCGTAGAACGTCCATTGCTGAACATACACCTCCCCCATAATTTTCCATAAGGACCGGTTGGAAGCGCCCTGCGTCCAACGTCGTCCTGCGACCTTTATCATGTCGTCGTGTACACCATGTCGGTGGACGACCTACGCTGCGCTTGCCGGTCCGTGGTCTCCAGTCCAGAACCTTCCGGCCCCATCGGCCATCTGTTCTGCGTGTTATGTGCCCTGCCTACTGCCACTTTATCTGGCTAATCTTCTGGGCTATGTCGTTGACTTTGGTTCTTCTACTTGTTGGGTACTATCACTGTTATAGAAATTCTTCCTCTATGGAAAACACAGCTTTAGCATAAAAAACTGCGTCAGGTTTGAAGACAGTGTAGGAAAGGAGGCGAATGGTTTCTTGAGATCAGAATTTGTAACAAGCTGACTCTGGGTAGCAAAGAACATATTTATAGATTAACATGGTCACACCGCAAGAATAAGCTTTAGTAATGGGATATTTTCCGTATAATGTATCAGTTTCATATTATCTCGTGAACATGGCGCATGAACTGTGCCCACAGACCATATAACCACTTGACTGCGTGTAGTTCAATTTCTTCTAAGAACACAAGTCACCACTGCGGGTCGGGGGGCTACGTACAAAAAAGGATTTTGATTGGCCGGTTCAAAATGTAGCTCTACTCATAGTACCTAAATAGTGTTGTGGTACAGCATTATGTAATCACCTTAGTTGTCGATAAAGTTCACAACAAATTATCGTTTACCTTAACTGTACAAAGATCTGAAATATGTATGTAAGTATTAAGCAAATAAGGTTATGTAAAAACAACTTTTATTAATGAAATTATCTTAATAATTCATTCGATGTTTCACGGTGAAACAGAACACATTGATCTGAGTATGTATATTTTGCGTTTTAAAAATAGTTATCACTGTCTGTTTATCGTATTCTTACTGATTATTCAGTATGTAAGTACTTACTTAATACCACCATCAAATAATTATATATTTTTACCACAGTTAAACAACATCGTTATAATTTTAAAATGTTTTTAATTGTACAAAGTTTCCAAAGCCTTTACACAAAATGTGATTAAGAAATGATTTTAAACAAACAATTAGATTATATTTATATACTTTTTCGGCGCTGTATATTATACAGTCATTAGGATACAAGGATACAACACCTCATTCTATACAATACTGAATTTGTACTACCGTAAAATTTGTCAATGTAAGGACGAGACCTACAAATTATATATATTTTTGACCGACTCGCACTTTTTACTTTTAGAAGCCGGTTCCATGTTATTGTTAAAAATAACTATGTGTGTATATCTAAATCATATAAAAAGACGCCAGCTGGGCAGAGAAGAAGTAGTAGAATTATCCAATTAGATATATAAATATTGAAATTTATAGAGAGAAGAATTCCATCCTCGGACGGGATTCGAACCCGCGTCTTCTGACTCTCCGTGTCAGACGCCATTGACCAACTAGGCCACCGAGGTTCTGGTCCGAGCATAGAATTTTAACTCTCTATTTGACTAACCGTCTTGCGGGGACGGAGCGACATCCATTGCACAGTATAACAGTACCATCCAACCGAAAGAAGCAATATTTAGAAATACTTAAACTTTCGTATTGACATCGCAGCCCTTGTAATTGTTGTTGTTAAAATTTAAATGTTTGAGATCGCTAAAGCAGGTGTTAGTGCTTATACAATTAATACTATAAAGATATATAAATGTTCCTAAATAATTGATGATAACGTGAAGGTATGAATGATAAATATAAATAAAACACCGAATATTTATTTGTATTTTTATGCACTCCTAATATAATGAATATATTGTTTAGAAGAATTATTTTCCTCATAGTCGATATATACAATCGATAAATTGCCAGTTAATATTGGAGTACCGCACTAATTTACACGTGCCAGTGAATAAAAGAGACGGCGTTATCTACAACTGCAAAGAACAGTACGGGATGGCAAAAGACATCAACGCGTTCCCATATTTTTTTTTATTTTTGAGTCCCTGTTTAATTACTTCATTTGCGTATTTTGTTTTCTTCCAATAATTAATAAACCAAAATAATCTGTGAAATGTAATTCCATCCTTTGCATACCTGGATGTCTACCTGTTTTTTCGGTACCACATTACTGAACAATAAGGCATAATTGACTTTGTTTTAAATTTTTTTCATCCGCTTGTTCTCCACGCTCAGTCAAACTGGTACTGACGTGTTGGTTCGATACATTAGCTTTTTATTGTCATAGTCTTGGCAGCTGAGGGGAAGCCGTATGAGCAGTCAAGTGGTTATATGGTCTGTGACTGTGCCGAAAAGTCGAGAGCTCAAAATAAATATACAATACATGGTAAATATCCTGTTTCTAAAGTTAATTCTTACAGAACATTCTGTGTACCATCAGACATTCTGCTCCGTGATCTCACCACTTACCTATGATGAAATAGTCATCATCATCATCTTATTAGCCGTAGGACGTCCACTCCCACATAATATTCTAAAAGGACCGGTTGGATGCGACCTGCTTACATCGATGTCCCGCAACCTTTATCATGTCTTCTGTCTACTTTGCCGGTGGATGACCTGATGGATGGTCCACTCCAGAAACTTCTGGCTCCATCGGCCATCTGTTCTGCCTCTGCCACTTTCACTGGCCAATCTTCTGGGCTATGCCGGTATATTTCGTTCTTCTACGGATCTCCTCATTTCTGATTCGAGCACGTAGAGAAACTGCACAGCTCGTTGTGCGAGTTTTAGTTTACTTACGATGCCTATAGTAAAAGACCACGTTCCAGTGCCATACTCAAAAACACACTGGTCACAGACTTTATAGTTTTGAGACACAGGTATTTTGGACTAGAAGACTTCGCGAAGCTTTCTGTGGTATGTCTGATCATATATCATGATGCCTTGGTACTAATTACACAGTATTCATAACATCTCCAAACTATGAAACAATTGATGAATAAAATTTAAGTCAAACTTTTACCGTTGAAAAGATATATCACAGCGTTTCAATTCCAGTCCTTGGAAATTCTCGCATATATGAATAACGCATAGCAATTATCCTGCAAATAGCATTCTAGTCGTCCTGAATAACGCATACCCCAGCTATAAATCCTCAGTTTCACAGGCAAAATATTAGACAATCCTGGCAACATTAATCTTCGACTCTATTTATAGTGCTCGCTTAGTTTTGTGCATACCTCTCGGTATATACTGCGGGAGTTGCTGTACAAATTGAATTGACATGGATTCAGAGTTCATACGGATAACTTCTTATTAATTATATAGAAAGGGTACATGGGTTCTAAGGCTTAAAACTTAAAACACAACTGTCAAAATGTAGTTGTTTATCTGTCTACTCTCTGTCTGTTCCTATACGTTTGTTTTTTGGCTCCTCCTTTGCTGGTATATACATATACCTAATGTGCCTATGCCGTAAAAGACGTAGGCTTGTTAGACTGGTCGGTTGGTATTACGAGTATATATCTATTGGCGTAGTTAGTAGCAACCCTGCCTTCTGAGCCGCTGGTACCGGGTTTGATCCAAGGACAGGTTAAATATTTTGCCTGCATGAATACGTCTGTTTGACCTGTATCTGGGTGTTTTCACCCCATCGAAAAATGTTATGAGTTCGTTTTTTTTTTCAATATACTAGTTTCTGCTCGTGACTTCGTTGCTGTATGTCGTGGCTGCTGTGGAATACGGTTATCGAGATTTTCATATATATAGATAGATACATTCATGTACAATTAGAAAATATTTTTAACCAAAAAATGGAACTGACTTCTACACTAAAAAGTGTGAAATAACTTGTTGAACTCGTATCCATGTTAGTATATATTATGTTATCACAATATGTGCGCATGGTACCGCAACACTAAGAAGTGTGAAATAACTTGTCTTGCACATTACTGTGATAATAGGTACTTTTGAACTATCATAGTACCGATTTCAACAAGTTATTTTATACTTTAGCGTTCCATTTTCGGTAAAATATTTTTTTATCTATATTGCCGTACCGAATGTCAAAGATTAAACAATTATCTCCAGTATTTGACTGAAGGAGGTTCAACCCCTTCATTTCTCAGCATTACGTGGGGGTTGATAGGTCTCCCCTGGGGTTGTCTCCTGGTATCTGGGCTTATCCTTCATTGGCTTGTCAGATTAATTGCTGAAGTTTCTGGAACAAATGATATCGTTACAATTAGGACGTCATTTTTAGTTGTTTTATGAGTGGGAGAGGAAATTGTCAAAGTTTTATTTGTTTGTTTCCAGTTTGGTTTGAGTTTCAGATTACAGGGAGATGATAAACTAAAGGGAGAAAATGTAAACACGATTAGTCTTTCTAGGCTTTTACAAGAACGTATCAAATATGATGTAATGTAATTCGGACGGTATGCGTCGGTGGCCTAGTGTTAATGGCGTCTGACACGGCTTGTCCGGAGATGCCAATTCGAATCCCGTTCGAGGATGTGTAGTGTATTTTGCTCTCTAAAACTGCAGTTTGGACTTTGATCTCGCTGAGCAGGCGTTAGTGCTTTAAAAATCATACAATAAAAATCATGTAATGAGCAATTTAATAATGACTTATTATCAGATAAATAGTCGTTACTTTACTCTAGCTAAGCCAAAGTCTTACTTTCGAACCGTACTTAGCGTTGCTTTTGCATAAATAGACAGTACTTTCGAGCAATACTTAAGCGAAAGTCAACCTAATACTTAGTAAAGGCAGAGTCATGAATATCGTGCACTTAGCACTAACTTTTCGATAAGTTTGACATCTGACTACTACATTCCCACCAAAAAATCACATGAAAAAGTTTCTCAAAAAACTGTGGATCGTAGTTTGGAATTTATTTTTTATTTTTTTGAGGAAATTGACAGCATTTCGCGCGATATCGAAGATGCCGTTATAAACGTGCCCAGATTTTCGAAGTGTTATATTAGTATTATATTACGATACACGACAATTTTTCTCACCCAGTACTTAGATAAGTGTGGCCCAAATATGTGGACAATTACAATATAATGGGCAACATCGTTTTTATTATAATAGTTTTAATATCCACCTATATAAGTGCGCGTTGACTTCTTGCGCCGAAGATCCCAAATTGTTTTTTTTTAAATTAATAATATTATTACCTACCTATCTTTTTAAAAAATAACCATATTCGAATGGTGTCGCTTTTTTTTCTAAATACTAACCTGATTGCCTAGAAACTGTTTGCGTTGGCAATACTGATGAAATTTGCCCGTTAGAACGATTGTCAACGTAAAATGAACAGAATGCGGTCATATTTAAAATAATCCTTTTGTTAAAATTTTAATTATAGATTGCATGAATACTACTGAATATGGAACAAAACAGTGGTACATTAACATTATATCATATTAACTTCAACTGTTTTGGGTTTAATCACATTTTCGTAGTTTATGAATGCATCATAAGTAGATCATAGACAAATATTTCAAAGGTATACTTTCGCTAAGCCAAAGCAGTACTTTGCTAAGTTAAGTTGAAAGTAACGTCTATTTTAGACCTTCAACGATAGGTTACTTATAGAAGTCAAAGTCGTACTTTCGAAAGTAATACTTTCGACTATTGCTAAGCATTGACTATTTATCTGGGCCTTAATGATATATCGTCAAAACTGCTATCAAATAAATGTGTAATGCATGAGCATTCACTTTTATTTGATAGCATTTGATGCTATGATATGAATCATACCCCGAAATGTTTCAAGCATTTTCCTGCTATGTTTGTTTTAAGGAACTATGTAAATTATGTGCCACAACACTACGTACATAACCCAGAACTCAACTCGAATACTGATCGATCTTTGATCACCAATCTTTACTTGATCATTGTTCTTAATCATTATCATCATAATCATATTGTATTGGTATAAAATCCATACACGTCAATATTGATAATAAAATAAACAATGTGTCAAAAATCGAATTAACAACTTAGGTACTATAGTACATGTGTACTTTGTTGTTCATATATTATATACTTAAGTATAATTAGTGTCTATGTAATCATTTATATATAGTATCTACTTATTCCAGAACTGTGTTTGAAACTATTCTCAATAACTGAACATACTCGTAGATTCAAACCGAAGCTCAAACAGTGATTGCATCTGCTCTATATGGATCAGCCTGATTAATATATTAATAAATTTTTTAGTATTGGTGCCGTTTAACGCAGAATTATAAATTTACATGTTAGCTAACTCACGTATGAACACAATATTGTTCGGATGCAAACGTAGGTGCAGGTTATGTTAAAACTAGTATGTGGTGCCAACGGTTATTTTAGATTTTGATAAAATTTAACCCAGGACTCTTGTACTTCTTAAAATGCATACGGTGATTGAATGAGTAGGTAAACACAAATATGCGTGCACACTACTACTTCGAAGCAGAATAACTGGTGTTGCGGGGGCACACATCAAGACGAGTTCCTCATTCGAAAATAGTTTAACTTATTAAAGTAATTTCCAGCCTAATCACAATTATGCGAGAACAGTGTACACTGCTACTTCAAGGCAGAATATTGCCCAATGCGGTGGTACACACGAAGACGAGTTTTTCAATCGGAAATAATTAAATTGTAACGATTTATCTAAGCCATACTATTTTGTATACCTTTAGCCTTAGTACACAATACACACTATTTTAAATCGCAGCGGATCTGCGGTCAGTAGTCGGATGGGTAGACGCTAGTGGCATTATTCAACTGAGAATTTCCTGTCGTCGGAGGACACGTTAAGCCGTCGGTGTCGGTTGTTTGTCTTAGGACAACAGTCGTTAGGTTATGTCTAAGCCCTTCGGCCTGAAAACTTCGACATGGGTTGGCCACGAGCTTATCTACCAAGCCGCACAAGGCACGCGTGGTAAATTATAACCCAACTCCTCTCTCTGAGAGAAAGATACGAGTCCCAGCAATGGGAATATAATGGGCCGATTATGTACACACTACGGCTACGAATTAGAGCCACTGGGAATGCGGTAGTACCCAATATTCGATTATTCTGATTAACAGATTGTAGTAATTTAATTTATTACAATACCTTCGAGCCTAAATACTATAATATACGTGAACGATTCGAGGCAAATTTTACTGGGACTGCGGTGGTAACTGCAAAGACAATTTCCGTATTAGGCCAATAATTTAAGATTTTAAAATGCGTTCTAACCTAAAGTTCGATAAGCGACTCTACTACTACTAGCAGAATTTCTAGCTAAGCCAAATTTTATCAATACTCAAGGGTCGCCTGGACGTTACTTCAGTCGCTAATTGCGTCGTAATTACAGTTCAAATCGACCGAAAATCTTACCTCGGGTGTAAAATTTCCGACTGAATGGCAATCTATAACAATATGTCACTCAAGGTTATTTTGGCTTCGTGAATATGTGCTCAAGCTTATAGTTCCAGGCTTAAATCTAGTATTCATACTTGAGTTGAACTCAGGAATGCGGGCCTTAGACTTAAGACAAAAAAGATATTCTCTGCGGCACATAATTGGCCCCTTTGCAGGGCAGAAATGTTGTATATACTATTTCTTATATTTACTATTAGGTGTTTACTGCATGGTCGAACCGAAACCTAGAACTTTCCTTAGAGTTTAATCGTACTGGAAATCACTACTACTGTTATGTGACACATAATTTAAAACGAAAGACTTATATAATACTAGCGACTGTCCACGACTTCGTTCATGTCGTAAGCTCGGCCTTCGGCCTCGCCATTACCTGCTCTCGGTTTTTCTTTCACAAGAACCTTCTCCTGACAATAATTAACACATTAAAAAGAGAATTAGCCAGATTGTTTCATCCCTTCTCAAGTTATTGCGTGACCAGGAAAAATAGGGGTTCATTAAATATATAGAGATTAGCAACTGCCCGCGACTACGTTCGGATAGAAGGCTCGGCCTTCGGCCTCGCCATAAGTTCACATTTTTTTTAAAGTAAGAAGTTTCTACGAAGGATTAGAAAACATTTAAAAAAAGTGAATGAAATTGGTAAAACTGTTCTCAAGTTATATCGTGACCTGGAGAAATAATAGGGGTTCATTTATATATATATTTTTTAGATATAATATAAAAGATAGATAAATGGAAAATAAAAAAGGCAAATCTAGATGCCAGAGCATTTAGAGACATTCTGTTGGCGAATCACGAAACCGTTAAGCGGAACCATGCTCGAATCACGCAGCCAGAAACGAACCCAAAAATCAATCAAGAGGCACAAAGGCCGATCTTTCAATTTGGCCATTGTTCGCCTCAATAGATTAACTTTTTAATCCCTTGCTGAAGGGACGATAACCTCCCCTTGGGGGCTACAATACATCGGACCTTTTTCTATAGATTATATACAAGTTAGTACGACGACTTGATTAATAGATACCTGAAGGGTCTCGAAGGAAATAAAGAAAGGGTTTTAGAACAATATTTTATAGTGTTCTTAGAATCTTAGGTTTACAGCTTCGAATTTTTCATGTTGGTGGTGGGTGACCCTGCCTTCAAAGCGCAATGAGCCAGGTTCGGTCCCTGCCTGAGGCAAATAATTGAGCTTGAGCAAATACAAATAAGCGCTCTGTTATATATACTATATGCACCTCTTTCTGCTTACTCCCTCCTTTTTCCGCCTAATCATCACTTCGTATGTCGTATTGCCTCAGACACCCATCCATCCAGTCAGTCTTCTTCCAACTTCCAAATCCGACGGTTGTCTTAAAATCTATTTTGTATTTTATTTCCTTTTTTAAAAAGGCTCAACCCCGAAGTCTCATAACATTTGGTGGCAGCGTAAAGGGATTTTAAAAAGTTCCCGGTACCGTCTCCGTCCGTTTCAAGTATAACGCGAGTGAAATCTGTGTGTCGTGTGTGCGTGGAAGTGATAAACTCTACTGTGCATACCCGGATAATACAAATATAGTGTGCCGAGTATTGGCCCGGCTCATCTACCTACATCCCAGTTCCGTGTAAGGCCCACTGCTGCGCACTGTCCGTGCTGTAGCCGGTCTTCTTCCGGAACAACTAGTCATACCCACTGTTACGCACAACTTAGTGCTGTGACCGGTATTGACCACCCGACGAGCAACGAGCCCCATCCGAATCGACGGTCCGACGCACGACTCTTATCTACATCCGGCGTGGCTACATCTCACCTACCGAACGAGAACCTTGAAGAAATGATCACGTTCCTTATCGCTCCGTCCGTATTCATGTGAGTGATTCTTGGTTATTGCGAATATCAAACTTTTACTGCTCTTAATATACTTTAACCTTTTATTGTTTTAGCTATTGTTAATTATTATTTGTTTATTGTGTGTATTGTAATTGCAGTGTGCTATTATTGCCGTGTACTATTACTGTCGTGTACTATTATTGTCGTGTATTATTATTGTTGTGTACTATTTTATTTTTAGAATTTGATTAAATTAACGTAAAATGTCTGAGAGTAGAGCTCCAAGTCCGAAATTTGAAAAACCGGAAATAGCAGTTACCGACACGGAGGACGATGGTTTTTGCCCTCCTTCTGGCCCTACTACAAGATCTAAAAAGAAAAATAATTCAGTAAATAAATTAGAACTAGACCTTTCTACATTACTTAAATTTATAAAACCTTTTGACGGGTCTAGGGACACATTGAACTCCTTTTTGGTAAACTGCAACAACGCCTACGAACTAGCATCAGAGTCTCAAAAATATATCCTGTTTAAATATATTCTATACCAATTGCAGGGCGGGGCACAAACCGCCTGTTCTGTTAAAGAGTTTGCCAATTGGTTACAACTCAAAGAATTTCTCAAAACCCAGTTTAGTGAAAGGAAACACTATACTCATTTGCTCACAGACCTTCAAGAGTGTAAACAACAAATTAATGAATCCGTGAGCCAGTACGCTCTAAGAATAGAAACATGTCTTTCTCAGTTACTCACGGAAATATCAATTTCACACGTCCATAAAAGTAGAGAAATGATAGGACGTACAGCAGCCATGGAAGAATTAGCCCTCCATCATTTCCAGATGGGACTGATGGCCCGCATATCTAACATTGTTAGATGTAAATCTCCGAAAACGCTTAACAAAGCTGTAATTATAGCGATATCCGAGGAGAAAATCCAACAATATTTATTTAAGCAGAGTCCTAATAATTCACGACAGGAAAAGCCTAATTTCCAAAGACAAAATTTTCAAGCCCCGCGTCGTGATCAAAATCAGCGATCTCCTACAAACCTACCCCAAACCTTAAATCAATCCAAGTCGAACTTTTACCCTAACCGTCCTAATAACAACAACAACTCCGCTACCCTATTCCGCAGATATTGTAAAGCACCAGGTCACACCCTGGAACAATGTCGTAAACGGGAATACAACAACAACCGATTTAAATTGGACCAAAATCAAACGAGGCTACCCCAACGTATCCATTTCGTCTCCGATACCCCTGAAGATCAATGTTCAGCTGATCAAGTAGAGGACTACGATACCGTTGATACTGTATCAAAAAACGAGTAATCGTCTCGTCCCGGTGTCGTACGGGACTTAAAAATTCAGAAATCGACACTATAAGTCCTTTTCCTAAATCCAAAATAACTCCGCTACATGGAAATTATTCTTTGACTATGCCAAAACCCACTGTATCCGTGCAGAGCGCCAACCTGCCAAAATCCACTGTATCCGTGCAGAGTGCCAATCTGCCAAAAACCACTGTATCCGTGCAGAGCGCCAACCTGCCAAAACCCACTGTATCCGTGCATAGCACCAACTTGCCAAAACCCACTGTATCCGCGCAGAGCTCCAAGCTGCTTAAATCCTCTAATGTTATTACCTCATGTACTCGTTGAATCTACCGTGTCAGATATTCCATTATCCCTCCTTGTAGACTCAGGATCCTCAGTAAGTCTGTTAAAATATGCTTGTATGACAAAACATCCCAAGTTAGTAAAAGAAAAAATACAATTAAAAGGCATTGATTCATCAGAAGAATCTATTCAAACCCGTGGTCACTTTCAACTTAAAATACGATTACCTAAATCCAGTATATTACATCAATTTCACGTTATCGACAAAATACACTTACCATATGACGGCATTATAGGCTCTGACATGCTCAACGCGCATAGCTGCAACATCGATTATACTAATAATTCTCTCCATATTGGGAAATCATCCCTGAAATTGCATTTCCATGACCCTGCATACTTAATACCTGCAAGAACAGAAACTATTATTGAATGTTCAGTTCAGAACCCTGAAATAAAAGAAGGAATGGTTCTTGATCAGAAACTCTCTAAAACCCTTTTGGTTGCAAATTGCGTAGTTCGAGTTAAAGAAAATAACAGAATAAATATATCCGTGGTAAATACCTCTGAAGAACCTGTAACACTAAAATCAAATCTTAACCTAACACTTACCCCAATTAACACCTTCAAATTCGAAGAACATCCGGACGCTTCCGTAAACCATATATATCCTTCAATCGACTGCGCCACACGAACAGAAGAAGTACTAAAACAATTGCGCGTCTCTCATCTAAATAATGAAGAAAAGGAAGCTCTCTTTCAATTGTGTTCCGAGTTTTCTGATATTTTCTACCTTCCTGGAGAAGATCTGTCTTATACAAATGCCTTAAAACACGATATAAAAACAACAACCGAAATACCAATTCACACGAAAACTTACCGATTCCCAGAAATTCACAAAGCCGAAGTCCGAAATCAAGTTGATAAAATGCTGAAGCAAAATGTTATAGAGCCTTCCGATTCTCCTTGGTCATCACCGATATGGGTTGTTCCAAAAAAACTCGACGCTTCCAATACACAAAAGTGGCGAGTAGTAATAGACTACAGGAAGCTTAACGACGTTACAATTGGCGATACTTACCCTATACCACAGATCACAGAGATCTTAGATCAACTTGGCAATAGTAAATATTTCTCTACCTTAGACCTCGCATCTGGTTTTCATCAGATATTGCTAAATGAAGCTGACAAAGCTAAAACAGCATTCACCGTCCCAGAGGGACATTTCCAATTCTTGCAAATGCCTTTTGGACTTAAAAACGCCCCTTCCACCTTTCAGAGATTAATGAATTCCGCCTTATCAGGGCTCCAAGGCATTCGATGTTTCGTGTATCTAGATGACATTGTTTGTTATGCATATGATATCCGGTCCATCATCTTAAACCTTAGATCCATCTTTCAAAGAATGCGAGACTTTAAACTCAAGTTACAACCTGATAAGTGTGAGTTTCTACGACGAGAAGTCTGTTACCTTGGTCATGTTATCACTGAACAAGGCGTCAAGCCAAATCCCGACAAAATTAAAGCCGTTGTCGAATTTCCAGTACCAAAATCTGCAAAAGATATCAAATCATTTCTTGGTCTGGTTTCCTACTACCGCCGTTTTATTCCTGACTTTTCCAAAACTGCTAAAGCCCTTACCAGTCTCCTTAAAAAGGAAACCCTCTTCATATGGGAAAATCAACAACAACTTGCCTTTGACACTTTAAAAAGTAAATTGACAACCGCGCCCCTACTCATTTATCCTGACTTCTCTAAACCTTTCATACTTACCTGTGACGCATCTAACTACGCCGTAGGTGCTGTTCTCTCCCAAGGCCCAATTGGTAAAGATCAACCTGTAGCCTTCGCATCACGTACCCTCAATAAGAGCGAATCTAATTATAGCACTACTGAAAAAGAGTTGCTAGCAATCCTTTACGGCTGTAAAACATTCCGTCCCTACCTTTACGGGAATAAATTCCTAATCATAACCGACCATAGACCAATAAAATGGCTTTTTAATCATAAAGACCCCAGCAGCAAACTACAACGTTGGCGGCTAAAACTAGAAGAATATGAATACGAAATCGTATATCGCAAGGGTAAATTGAATTCTGCAGCCGACGCTCTATCGAGATATCCTGTCAACCCTATCTTTCCTGAAAATAAAAATAACTTAAATCCATCACCGGCTAATGAAACTCCAACTCCGACTAACGAAACTCACCTGAGCCCTCTTGTCGATATTTCACCAGAATTACAAATTCCTGAAATTCACCAAGAAACTCTTGATGATCTAATTACAACAGACTTTAGCCCAGTTGATGTGGGGACTATGATTTCAGTCCCCTGTATCCTCCTATTTCCGCAGAACCTCTTGTATCCGAAGATCCGCCCGTTGTCGTAGCTTCTCCTAATCCCGCAGACCCTCTTGTATCCGCAGATCCTTCTCCTCTCGTAGCTCCTCATAGTATTGCAAATACTCCTCCTGAAACCGAATCAGCTCCTCAACCCTAGACAAGTTGGCAAAACCCTGAAACCTTACCTGCATCGATATCAGCATACCGCGACCCTGGAACTCCTTCTTCAGCATCTGAAAACTTACCTGTATCTGATGAAACCTATAACAAATTTTTAAAATCATCAACAAAGTTGTATGATACTCACATAACAGAACATAATGATGATCTTCTGGAAGGCATACAAAAGCTAGTAATTATACCTACCTCAATAGACATGGACGAATCCGTGCCTTATGTCGAAGAAATCCTGCAACTGTCCGAGCCTCCAACGTGATGAATTCCTGAAAACAGAAAGATCTTTACATACCTTTTTACCGCTTACAGTAGAAAACAAAACCTACCTGTTCATATTCACGAAAGTGCACCATTTTGACGACTGCTCGTATCCCGATATATTTAAAAGTCTTAAATATGCTCGCGACAAAATAATCATGTCTTATCCTACAGTAAATGAAATAAGCATATCAGATTTTAGAAATTCTTTTGACAGACACTCCTTTGAAAAAATCTATAACATGTTGGCATATTTATTTGACGGCACCAATATAAATATTCACATCTACCATAATAATATTATTTACCCAGCACTTAGCGAAATTCCCACAATCTTAAAAGATAATCACGACATCCCAATCGCAGGACATCTTGGATCCGCGAGAATGCTAAGCCGCATAAAAGAAAGATTCTCATGGAAAAATATGCGCAGTGATATTGAGAACTATGTTAAGAAATGTCAGTCATGCCAAACTAACAAAGCGTTGCGTAAAATAAATAGAGCTCCAATGGTAATAACATCCACTTCTACATCCCCATTCGAGAGGCTAGCCCTTGATATTGTAGGCCCTTTGCCTGAATCTGGCTCAGCTAAACTCAAATATATCCTAACTATGCAAGACGACTTAACAAAATTTTCATTAGCATATCCTCTTCGTAGTAACACAGCGGCAGAAGCAAGCGACTGCCTCCTTCATTTCATATCACTATTCGGAATTCCCAAATACATACTCACTGATCAGGGTACTAACTTTACAGCAGACCTTTTTAAGAAAACATGCGATTTCCTAAAAATTAAACAGTTGTGGTCATCACCCTACCATCCACAGACGCAAGGTGCTTTGGAAAGATCGCATTCCACTCTCAAAGAGTATCTTAAATCCTATGTGAATGAAAACCAAGATAACTGGCCCCAGTATGTATATACGTCTATGTTGGCATACAATACCGCCGTTCACTCAACTACACACTACTCACCATACGAACTGTTGTTTGGGCATAAGCCCCACATCCCTGACTCAGTATACAGTGACAATTCTAATACTACCTATCCTGAATACGTAAAGCTCTTGCAACATCGCATGAAGCACGCGCGTGATAAAGCTTTAGAATATATTCACAAATCAAAAGAAAATTCAAAAAATTACTATGACACGCGAACTCGACCTGTCGAGTATAAAATTGGTGAATACGTTCTTCTAAAGAATCACCTTAGGATGCGAAAAGCCCTATCGCCTATATGGAAAGGTCCATATAAAATTGTAAAGATTCATGGCAACCATACTTTATCACTTTTAATAAATAGACGTCATGTGAAACATCACTATGATGAAGTCAAACACGTGGAAGGCCATGATGGAACACGTAATACTTAATACTTATAATCTATGCATAAGCGTTACAATTACCGCATTAAATAATTATACTATATATACTATAATTATACTACTATTTGCTTAATTCAGCATTTAATAATGCATATTAGTAAATAGGTAAAATAGTTATAGTTAGGTAATAAAGTTAAAATTAGTTAAGTTTAATTGTTAGTAACGTTTCTTAGTAACTTACGTTATACATCTCTTTTCATTACAGCGTACTGGCCCAAGGTCACCAAGAGTATGTCCAACCAATCAACTCGAGCTCTGGCATTTATTTCGATCCAATTGGTGAACTCAAAACAAATGTTGGTCACTTAGACGTAGTTACTCCGTTTGATATATCTTACATAAGTCCGCATATTCAAAATATTAACTCTATTTTAGGTACAGTACGTTTCTTATGCAATCAATTTCAGATTGAAACCATAAGCAACTTAGAATGTCATAACATATTAGAACCGCTCACTATAAGATACAACGATATCATTTCCGAGTATTCCTCCATCGCTCACCTTACCAGCAATAATAGATTGAGGCGTAGTGCGTGGATAGGTGCTATAGGTACATTATCCAAAACGATTTTTGGGACTCTAAACGAGGACGATGCTGTTAAATATGACAACGCCATACAGAGTTTACAGGACAATGAGAAAAGAATGGTTTCATTAATTAAAGAAAATATATTGGTCACATCTTCTGCTTTGTCTAAATTTAATGATACTTTGCATACAATAAAAATTAATGAAGCCAGGCTTAATGAAGGTATTGACAACCTCTCGTTAAAACTAAAAAACATATCGCAAATTACCGACGATCTAAATATAAAGTCAAATATTAATTCAATATTAAACAGTTTGGAAGCCGCTGTCCTCACCTTATCGTTTCAACTGGAGGACATAATCACCGCTATTATGTTTAGCAGTCAAAACATACTGCACCCGGCTGTGTTACCTCCCACACAATTATACAAAGAGCTTGTCGATAACTATAGGTACTTACCTGCAGAATTGAAATTACCCGTTGCTTTAGAACTAAGTCATATGTATATTTTAATGAACATATCTAGTGTACTATCATACTATGTTATAGTCTGAACAATAAGATTGTTTTTATTTTAAGAATACCTTTGGTATTTTCTAAGACCTATAGTTTATACCATAATATAGCACTACCGACCCCACATGACAGTGTAAAACCACACTCATTTAGTTTTATAATACCTAGCAGTAAATACATCGCAATAACCAAGGATAAATTAGAATATTGTAACCTTGAATCACTTAATGAATGCAGAGTGATAAGCTCTCGCGAGTTTATCTGTGACGTCATGACTGTATACCCGACCAGTGCGAATCCCAGTTGCGAAAGTGAACTTCTCTCAACCGTTGTAAGTGCCCTACCAGTGCAGTGCCAAACCGACTTCATTTATGGACATATAGATGTATGGAAACCACTTTGCAATAATAACTGGATTTATGTACAGTCCCAGAACAATAAATTATATATAGAGTGTCCTATGCAGAAAAGTATTGAAATAAATATAATCGGGACGGGAATTATAAACATTCCGTATAATTGTTACGCGTACTGCAAAAGTACCAAATTAATACCTAAATTAAGTAACTTAAAAATAAATGTAACTATCACTCGACCTGCTTTCAATATAATTAACGATTCTTGCTGTACCTTAGATAAGTTTAAAAAGGAGATTAGTAGTGACCCTCGTATAAAATAGCAAAACATAGATTTGGACATTTTTACTCCGGAAACAAAATCTAAATTAAAGTCAATTTCAGCTGAAGCGGATAAAATTATTAATCAACATCAAATAATTAAATACGAGACTCATTACTCAATTCTATTAATTTTAATAACTTGTATTATTTTATTATATTGTATAATTAAATTGTGTTTGTATATTAAATCGCACAACCGTCTTCCTTATCGCTTCCCTAAGTTTTCCCGATCAGTCCCTGTCAACCCACCTGTAGAGCAGCCGCTAAATCTCGATCCTGTCATTCCTGTCAAAATCAATAAACGTCAACAGACTCCAGATGATATGCCATCTCCCAGTACTAGAAGAAACATATAACCCAATCGATGTTGTTTTCCCAAACTTCGAAATTTCAACCCCGAAGTTTAGTCCACCCCAGGGAGGTGTTATATATACTATATGCACCTCTTTCTGCTTACTCCCTCCTTTTTCCGCCTAATCATCACTTCGTTTGTCGTATTGCCTCAGACACCCATCCATCCAGTCAGTCTTCTTCCAACTTCCAAATCCGACGGTTGTCTTAAAATCTATTTTGTATTTTATTTCCTTTTTTAAAAAGGCTCAACCCCGAAGTCTCATAACAGCTCGCAGCGGAGCTTGACTTGGCGATCTCAACTGATCAACAAATTAGGCAACGCTTGCTGCAGTCAGAAGTTGGATGGGTGACCGCTAGTAGCATTATTCAACTGAGTATCAATTCTTAATTCTTAAAAATTCAGTTTTTAATTTTAATTAAGTTTTTAATTAAAATTAAAAACGTCTTTAATACACTGAGAAAAATCAGATAAGTTCACACACGGTTGAATAGTTACGTGACGTGAGTTTGTAAGGCTTACGTTTAATTCCGGTTTCTCAAGTGAAAATGTGCAAACGGTTTATTAGATTTTACTAAATACAAACTGGTGAATGTAACGTACCGTAAGGCACTTTCTGAATAGACCCTACTTCTGTTAATTATGCAGCCCATACTGTTATAATTACCTTACGTTTACGACACTGCATATTCGGTTAAAATCACAATAATTACGACAATATTCGCCTTGTAAAAAGGTTGACAGTTATTTAGTAAGATGAAATACTCTCGCAATAAAAACTAGGATTGAGTATTTTTACACGTGAACGGCTCTACTTTTTATTCTATTTTATTATTTATATTTATTTGCACTGGCATTGCATTTACGTACATATATTTCACGTATTTTTTTGGCATTAACTGCCTCGGGTTTTCTGATGTGAATGATACAGAAATAGATCCTTCTAGGAAATCTATTGTTTCACACATATTAAATAGCTTACATATACAGCGTGTAAGAAAAAGGTGCAGTAATACTTAAACGTGTGCATATGTACCTGGTCAGGATTCACACGGGAAAAAGTATCAACATTTAAATCGCTTGGTACAATCCTTTTCATAAAACTTTGGAGTCTGTGCACTATGCAATTTCACGCCTACTATTCATTGAGTTCCGCCCCCCTATCTTGCATGCACCCTCTCCCCGCGATGCACCCCTGCTCAGCCCAGGCTTAAGCCCATTGTTTACCTAGTCTACGTTCTGTAGCTCATTGCCTTATTTGGCCTAGTTTTTCAGGGAACCTGCTTGAGTATTAGATAAACTTTGGTTACTCATAACTCGGAAGTTCTTCTTGTAAGGTCCCAATTGTTTGCAAGATTCTGTGTGTGTGGTTTTAAAATTACTACACCTTTTTGTTACACGCTGTATATACTCGTACTCTGCATTCACAGATCCATAGGCATTCCTATACACGTCCTTATTCCAACCCATTCGTACAGGCGTTACAATTTTATGTGCAGTTAAAACGATAATTGTAACTGATTGATACGTTAGCACTGCAGTGATAGTAAACTTGATCGAATCCACAGTTCACATCAATTTAGTAATAAATTTTACAGATTAGGCGTTTTACTGCCATTTGGACGTTTATCGGCTCGGCTAATGTATGGAAGCTTTTAGCGGGCGCATAAATTTTATAATATGTATTGAAAGTGCCGGTTATAAAGTAAAAGCTGTCGAGGATAATTAATATGTACTATAGCACGAGTATATTGTGTTGCGAATACACAAACATACAGCCGCATTGTGCGTGTACCGTTCGTTTTAATGATTAATATAAAGCTTTTTGAACGGGAAGAAAAGTTAATGAAAGGTGATTGGTAGGTAGCCTTCGTAGTGTGGTTGAATCAACAGATTAATTCCGCGCTACTTCGGATTAGTGGGTTCAATCTTCTGGGACAGAAATTGGTATTTAAGTATAAATACTGGTTGTCTGTAAAGTCGGTTTACGGACGATGATTTTACGTGATAACGGCATAAGACAAGCCGAACGCTTAGGCCGCTCGCCTCAGGCGGAACGTGATAATGAGTCATACTTTTTCGTGCAGGCAGCCGGCGTTCATCGATTTATAAGACGTTATCACGTAAAAAAGAGCCAAGTCTAGCTTTTGTTGGATTTCCAACATCACCATTAAAAGTTATCAACATGCGGGGTCGTATCTGTATTTTTTGGTTAACCATACACAGGAGATAGAACTCTTCAATCAATCAATCATTTATTTAAACCTTGTGGATCTAGGTAGTACATAATACATGTGATGTTAAAATTAAAAAAAATCGCTAGATCCGATTAATTGGCATACAAGATGTCTACTCTTCATATAGAGTGTTTTGGACACTGCAACATACGAGTAGAGTATAAGTACTCAGATTATTTATTATAGTTTCTTTAAATAAACGTCATACATGCGTTGGTAACAACAGCAAAATAATATTTAGGCGTCTATAAAACGTGATTACCTACTTAATTTGACGGTCTCGATTGATATATAAAATTACAAATTGTTTATTTTTACTTGTATTTACCATATTATAAATAGATAATATAAGGTTCAAAAGAGTTGAGGGTTGCGTGATCAATTGATAAGGCTCTTATCTAAAACACAATGTGGAACAAAACCCGCATACAATTATGGCAGAACAAACTGTTTAATACGCTTGTCCCTAATTTCCCGTTTTCCGGAACGGCTTTCAACAAAACGTCTTTCGTAAATTATAAAAAAATGTAGACATGCCATGTAAGCATAAAGTCGTGCTTCCAATACACACCAATTGGGATCTCTTTCAATTAATCCGATTGTGAAAAAGCGATCAACAGCGTGACGTCTTGACGGTCTATTCCAAGCTAATGATTTACATAGCTATCTCTTTTACTCTCACGTATTCCGTTTATACTTACGGCCCTTGCCAATAATCTATCTATCGTCGGATTACCCTACTAGAGATAGATATTTGACACTATTTGTATGTACGTTATGTCAAATTTCTATCCGTAGTAAGGAAAACTGTGGATAGATAGATTGAGATCCTCCCTAACTCTTTAGCAAGATTTGGATCGCTGTGGAGTGGGAAAATGGCAAATCTGTAAATATAACGTCTTTGGCAAGACCAAACATACGCTTGTCCCTAATTTTCCGTTTTCCGGGACAACGTTCAACAAAACGCCTATTACGTATTATTCAAACACGAACGTACCCAAAATGTTTTGTAACACGAATTGGACAGGCCGCAAAAGCAAGAAATGGACGGGGCTATATGTTTTCACTTAGACACCACAAATACTGTGCAACTATAAACTCTAATAAACTAGCACAAGGTAGGATTTTGTAGAATGTCAAAGGGATTCATGAAGTGAGTATTTGGACAGGGTAATGTGACGGAAAGGAGTTGGTTTACTTTATCCTGTTAGGCTAGTTTAGATGCTATTGTTGATTTAAAGTTATAATGGGGAAGGAATAGAATGAATGAATGAATGAATGAATATTTATTTGCTTAAGTCTTGGGTACATAATTGCAGAGTTAAAATAGCATAAAAATACAGTTCCAACAAAACTCTGCCTAATTGGCGTGCAAATATTTTCAACATGCTATAATTTACAATTATATAAATTTACGAATATCAAATCAACTCATTAATAAAATTTTAAATAATACAAAATAAATTTCCATGTCAATAATTATTAAAGTTCAATGTCGTTACTAGATTTCGATTTATACAATTATATTATTACAAGATTTTCTCATTTATAGTACACAGTTAATAATTATTAATATGTCAGTTAATCATTCTCACATTTCCATAAAACATTATAATTTAATTTTTTTATCGTATATAAAGTCTTTTATCGAGTAATAACATTTGTCCAATAATAAATTGAACAACTTTCTTTTAAATACATTTAAGCCATCTCCTTTGATTTTGTCAGGTAAAGTATTATAAATTCGAATTGCCATACAATTTGCGTTTTGCGTGGTAAGTACTAGTCGTTGACATGGCACATATAACCTATGAGGATATCTGTTCGGACAAGATCTTTTTACTACATCACAATGTTTTTGGAATAGATGGGGATTTTTCTTCACAAATACACATATCTCGTAGATGTATAGCGATGGCACAGGAAGGATCTTAAGTTCTTTAAAGAGTGGTACACAGCTATCCATAAATCCCGCCCCACATAGAGACCGTATGCATTTTTTTTGTGTAATGAACACCCTATCAGCCTCAACTGAAAACCCCCACAAAATAATGCCATATCGCAAACTTGAAGATACATAACCATGATAGGCAGCCAAAGCTGCTTCCATGGTTGTTACTTGTCTAAGCCGATACATTACATAAACAAATCTATCCAATTTAGAACATAAACCATAGGGGTTTTGTTTGAGGATTTCGATTTATTGTGGAAAATCGGTGAATTGTTTAGATTCATTGATTTTATCTCGGATTAAACACTTTGCATCTAGGAATTTATTTGTGAAGGATCACGGATTACTAAAGGAAGTTCAAATTCAAAATAATGCATCATTATCATATTGCGTAGATGTTAAAGCCCAGAAATACTTTTGACTTGTCAATTACAAGTCAAATTTCATCGATAATTAGAATCATTGTCATAACCAAGTAGGGATATGAGTGGGCCCGACCTCCACAAATTAACTTCGCGCCCATCACAGAAAAACGATCTAACATACTAATGTTTAATGGTTAGTAACTAAAACGCAAACAATAGATAATTTCTATCAAATCAATATAAACCTTACTTTCAGCCAACTCAGTCAGGTCGTAGCAGTGGATGGAGACGGAGTTGTCGTAACTAAATGCACTCGACTCATTTCTAAAATAACTATTTTGTATACCCTGGCAACGCCAATATTCGGAATCTAAGTAATAGTAGAAGTATACGGGATTCTAAGTAACATCAGGCAAAGAGAACTAAAACATGTATCTAGTTTTGAATTTACATGAAAATTACGAGACCATTTAAAGACACAAGACAAAATGTTTTTTCTTTAAATTAGCTCCCTATATTTCCTGTCTTCTTTAAAAGTACAGTTGTAATTGGAGTGTAACTTTAAAACTACTGAACCGAATTTTATGAAATTGAAATGGGACCACACGGGAAGCACCAGCTTTCAAACAAAAAAGAATTTTAAGAATCAGTCAGTCGAAAGTTATGAGGTAACAAATATAAAAAAATACAGTCTAATTGAGTACCTCCCCCTTTTTGGGAGTCGGTAGAAAAGCAAATGACATTCGCGAATGATGGCACCACCTTCGGATACATCATTACTGATCATGGAGTAATATAGATAGATAGATAGTCTAAGTACATATAAGTATATTTATACATTTTAGTTATTTGTAGTTTATAGGTAAAAGTTATCGATGCTAAAAAAAAGATGTGTCGATCTTCGGTCCATCGAGAGACTAACATTTAATCTAAAAGTTCAGCTTACCGCTTTGGGCGGCACTGCAAGTCTCATGAGCAGGAGTGGAGCTTACCACCAGACACTCGACTTGTCCATCTGTTCTTTTTTGTGTGAGCAAAAATATTCACTAACACATACGGCATTTTACATAGAAATCAAGTCTTAAAGGAAGTGCCCTCAGCCCCAAATGACAAAGGCGTTTACGTCCGTGGTCGCAGTTTTACGGCAGTAGAGCCCAGCCCCACCACTTGCAAGCGCTGTTATCTACCCATCTGCCATATTGTGAGTTTCAGCGGCTTGTTACGATCACTGAAACGCTTTGTTAGGGGAGGACGTACGGGGCGATATTGCGAAAGGGGCTAAACTACCCACATTATTTTCTGGAACTGGTTTTTAAGGATATTTCGTATTGTCCTTTAGATTTCTTCTCAATGTTTGTTGTAGAAACAATGAAAATAATGAATTAAATAAAACAAGGATGCTACAAAAAATATTCAAAAAACTAAGGGCCATTTTTCTCAATTATTTTTGTAATCCTATATTTTTATTACAGTTTTAAATAGTAACAAAGTGCAGATGTCGACTTGCCTGGATTACTCCAATTATATTTGTCTTCTAAATAATATTTTACGATATAATAATATTATGTTATGCTTTTTCATTAAATCATTTTCACAGCCAAAAATATGTTTTATTGCTCACAGTTCCCTAAGAGTTATTTGTTTTCGCTATTCTTAAACAAGGTATTGCTATCCTACCCTTTGTAGTGTTATGTTTTACCTATGCGCGTGCCTTCACTGTTGATCTTAATTTTATATTTTTTTACGAAAGAAAAGAAATTATGTATATTGTTTTATTTTTTATAGTAAGTATTACTTTTTCAAAGCACTAAGTCAGAAGACGCGGGTTCGAATCCCGTCCGAGGATGTGAATTTTTCTCTCTATAAATTTCAATGTTTGAGATCGCTAAAGCAGGCGTTAGTGCTTTGAAAAAGTAATGCTATAAAAATCACAAGGGTTGCGATGTCAATGCGAAAGTTCAAGTATTTCTAAATAATGCTTCTTTCGGTTGGATGGTACTATTAACTGTCCAATAGATGTCGCTCCGTCTCCGCAAGACGGTTAGTCAAATAGAGAGTTAAAATTCGATGCTTGGACCAGATTCTCGGTGGGTTAGTTGGTCAATGGCGTCTGACACGGAGAGCCAGAAGACGCGGGTTCGAATCCCGTCCAAGGATGTGAATTTTTCTCTCTATACATTTCAATCTATTGTTTTAGATGTTCGCGGGGTACCATTTCATATAATTATCAAATGTTTACAATTTTATGACACTAACTGTAGCTTATATAGCAACTATATGGTCAGCTTGGCGTGCTGCTGGCTCGCAACTCGCAACTATCGTAACGCGGCTGCTAAGATCCGAATCCTACTTTTAGACATAATTTTTAAATAAGTAGAGAAAGTTAACTGAGTATGAAAGCATTTAAACTTTAATTCTAACATGGCTTTATCCAAAACGAAATGCATACCCGTGAATTCCACAATAAGGCTTTTACTGCAATAAAATTTGCATAACTACGCTCGTCGACACCGCCGCGGCTTCTTATTAAATTTCCACCCCTCCAAAAGTCATTAATGGTTTGTATTTAACCACCTACCGATGTTATCGTCTCATAAATCATAAGGTATCAAGGAAACCGTATACGTGCTCTCAGACGCCTTTATTACAACCTCTAGATGGTGTTATATCCAGGATGGCACATCCTCCGGTGTATATCGTTATAAGAGTAATCCGAGGATCTACGGCCCTGGGCCCTGGCTTAGAGATAAGCTTTTGTTTATAAGTAATTTTTACGCAAGGTCACTAATAAATCTGCGGGAGATTATTATCAATTTCTTTTTGGTAAGTTATGAGTACGATACTAAATTAGACTGTAATGGGGATAATAAATGGGACCTCGTATATTTTGTAAAAATAAATATACGATCAAGTACACGAGATCTCTAAGACGTTCTATTACGGAAGGCAACACGTAATCTCCATAACAGTTATAGTGCTATCCAGGGATTGTGAAAGTGAGTTTTCGCATCACTGCACAGCTTTTGCTCCCCTGGATCAAGTATTTTCAGTGCAATTCGTCAACTAGTTCCACTTGCGGGTGGTGCCTTGCACATCTTAATACAATACTACTTGCACACTACCGTTAGCCGGATATATACCACTGCAGCGTCTATTTTCTAATATAAAGGTAGACCTGTCTTACAGTATATCATTTGAACTATTTCCAGAGGATGAATAAGTGTGACGTCAAGTAAGTAACGAACGTTAAACGAACCCTTACATACGCAAAAATCATTGCCTTACGTACGATAATTGATTCAGCTAATAAACCGACAATACAATCCAAACATTAACCCCACATGTACGTTGCATCCTCATTGTGCCACATAACAAACGCCTGTTTACATGATTCAAAGCACGGTTCCGCCCACAGGCCTGATTTTGATTGCACATGTCACGGACATCAAACAACCGCGATAACAGGACAGACAGACCGTATCGCATTTCAATACATTACCGTACCATCCATTCGTCTATCGACTGCCAATCGATATGGACGCATTGACGCTGAACGCAATACTATTTTTGACTCTTATCTCTATATCATCAACGGCTGTAGTGAAATGGCTACCAAACTCAAGTTTCAATCTTGCAACCAATTTTAAAGATGGAAAACTTCCTTGCTCCAAGAAAACCGTTGTGTTCCCTCAGTCTATCTCAGGGTCGATTGGAATCGAATACATAATGGATGTCGGTGCCCTTATACTACCAGACGATGGAGAACTAATCTTAGATAACGCTGTTATATCTCTCGGCGAGATTATAGGTGATACTAACTGTACGGATGGGAACTCCTACTTTTTGGACAAATCGGTATCATCGTGGAGTCAAGCTGGAGTATGGAGTTCATCTAGATTTACAGAAGCCACTCCCGATGCAGAAAAGCTACCGTGCTACGATGATGTAGTAATATTTCCCTCCAATACCAAGTACACCGTCCGTCTTCCAGATAAGGGACAGATTGTTCGTAGCCTCAAAGTTGGTAACGAAACCTATTCGACTCAATCGTTTCGAGACTACATTGACGCGCAATCAGATCAGATGGGGCAGTTCGTGTTGAACAATTACTTAGAAACCGGAGTTACTGTTAAAGGCGACAGCATTTGTCAAGAGGTATTTGGATGCCCATGTCAGAAACGACTTCCAACAGTGGACTGCTCTGTCAAATACTGCCCGATGCCAACCTGCGTAGCTCCAATCAAGCCCGTTGGGTATTGCTGTTCCTTCTGCGGTGGATACGTCACGTTCAACATCGACGAAGGCTTTGACTTGATCTCTTTCAAAGAATTAGTGGACAAAATCGTCGATGGTTACGGAAATACCGTCGTTTATCACATTGGATTCCCATCTATTACTCCAAGTCGCAAGATTCAGTTGGTAATTGTGGACAAAGGGGAGTATTCCGGCAATAGTGCGGAAGCAATCAATATGATTAATAATAACGTGTTCAGCCATTGGTACAAGGGAGAAAAATTGGCGCAGTTCAGTGGGACGCCTTTGTATAAGAGAGGTTTAGGGGCGAAGATTGTTATATCTATGTTCTTTGCAGTAGTTTTAGTATTAGGTGTGATATACTTGTATTATTATCGGTTACCTACAGTGACGTTTCCTGTTAGAGTTGGTTTGGGAACTAGATCAAGAGGAGTGTTCTCAAGGTTTCAATATAGATCAGACAGCGTGGTTTCTCTGACCAGAAGAGACTCAGTGCTGGCGACACCTCGGACCGCATTCAGGAATCCATTGTATGATTCCAAAAGGGGACGCGTGCAAGTTGAGGAATCGGTTGTTGAAGAGTCGTGAGATTCTAATTGATATGAGATATTAAAGATATCATTCAAAATTTATAGTAAGTTACGTTAAGTACGTTCTGCTTGACTTCTTGCTCTTTTACATGCAATATTAATAGACAACTCATGCTTTTGGATCAATATTACCAATATATTTTGCATAATAATCACCCGATATTTTTAACCAGTTTGTAAGACTCTCTTTGTATTTCATAAAAAAATAAGAATAAAGCTTGCTCTTTATGAAAATATAACAAGTCATTTATTGATAGCCCATCGTAACATTGATCCTTAAATTAGTTTTTCATTATATATGTACATATATGTATATACGAGTATATTTATAGAAATCCAATATGTCCGGTTATTATTTTATTCTTTCTTTAAGCGCCCCATTGGGGATGGCATCCTATCATCAGTAGTTCCAGATTCGATTATTTTATTTGTATTTTTATATCTGTGTCTAGATTATATAACTAGAAGTTGCAAAAACTAAAGTAAAATAATATCAGCTCGTTCTTTAACCTTTTCTAGGAAATACATTTCTTATAACAAATTATCTTCTTTAGTAATATTGTTTTATCCCTAACTTTAATATTAGAAGAACTAACATAAATCAAAACCTAAAAGCTCTACTTGTATTATAAAGCCAAAGTTTCAGAAGTCGTTTCTATGAACAAAAGTTTTCTAATTAAAGCTTCGGCTCTGGGACGTGAATCATAGCATTTCGGCGGAGCCGTGGAGCGTCGCTTGTGTGCAGTAAATCATACAGACATGTACTTTGCAACTATGTAAGGTTTGTATTGTAGTATTGCTAGTGCCTGTATTGATTATAATGTGGCTAATATTGAGTTTTGTACCTGTATTAACATTTTAATGTCGATTTTTTTTAGACTAATAATTACAGTGGACACATAATCAGCCCATTATGTGTCCACTGCTAGGACTAGAGCTTTTCTCTCGAGAAGTTGGGCTATAACCCACCACGCGGGCCCAGTGTTGTTTGGTGGATAGGGTAGTGGCCAACCCATGTCGAAATTTTCAGGCCACCTGAAAGCCTTTGACATAACATAACGACTGTTATTCTGAGACAAACGACCGGGACCAACGGCTTAACGTGCCCTCCAAAGCACGGAAGCGCTCAGTTGAATAATGCCACTAGCGGTCACCCATCCAACTCCTGACCGCAGCAAGCGTTGTATGATTTTTTGATCGATTAAGAGGATTCCATAGCTAGTACTTTCCATGCTCCTATCTTTCCATTTAGATTTTTTTAGTTTTTTGAAGTTCTAACAAAGGAAATTTATAGTACTTTGAAATACTAACTTAAAACTATAACGGTTTCAAATTTTGCTGGGTCAACAACGGAAGGATACAGATCAGGAAAGCGGAGGGAAGGCCTGCAACGACAATTAGTGGACCAGCAGATCTGGAACGTATCTTCACTTCTAATAACTGATTTTACTATAGGCTGGATATGTTTTATACTAAGCTGTCGTATATATATAAATATGTCATGCGTAACTATTGTAACAACTACGACGGATGTATCTTCAATACACTTTTATTTACAACTTTTTCAGATATCACAACACAGACCACACACTCACATTCATACACTAACACCCATCGAACTTAAAGCTTGGAAGAATAATTACAACTATTCATAATACACATGTCTTACAATATCTCAGACCTAACCTCCCAAATGGACCGCTAAGCAAGGGGGACACTCGTTTACTGGCCTGGACCAATAATAAAAATCGGTGCTACGGTGCGCCAGCTATCTTAAGACTAACTCGTTTTCACTTCTATATATCTATGGATAATGGATAAGTCAGACGTGTATACAGATATAGACGAAACTCTAAAAATTGAGTGTCGCACCGTACACATGCTTGAAAATTGTAAGGCTATAATTCAAACATATAATTTCAAAATCCTCACGTTAAACATTAGAGCATACGAAAAAATTTCCCTGATCTCCTAGTTGCTTTGAAGCGGCTAAATACTGAATTGGACGTACTGGTTCTTACTGAATGTTGGTTACATGAAAATACTATTATCCCACATATACCTGGCTACACGACGTTTCATACAACGAAAATTATTAATAAGTGTGGGGGAGTCACAATCTACATTAAAGATTGTTGGTCTGCTACGACAGAAGAACCAACATTCAACGACGCGAACTGCTTATTGGTGCACGTCGGGAACGGCACTACAATAGTCGGTGTGTATCGCTCTCCATCATTCGATAAAACCGAAAGATTTATAGACTCCCTTGACTCTGTATTGCAAACCACAGTTAATCAAGAGCACGTTATTTTCACTGGCGATATTAATATCAACTTACTGGATGATTCACTAGGCAGTTCCAGTTCAAAATACCAGCTCCTTATGGCAGAATACAATTTTTACCCAGCAATTACACTTCCTACCAGACGGAATTCTTGCCTGGACCACATATTTGTCAGATCAAAAGGTAGCGCTATTGGATTGGTCGCTCAATGCTCAGTAACAGACCATAGCATTATAATCATGGGTCTGGAGTCTACAAAGGCTAAGCCCGCTACCAACAAGAGAACAGTGCTGCGGAAAATCAACTTTCTTGCAGTAGCAGACGACCTGAAAAGTGCTAACTGGGGGCAGATAATGCAGAGTGATTGTGTTGAACATGCGCTACATACATTTAACAAAATAATAACGGACTGTACTGCTCGACACACTCAAGTAAAAAAAATCAGCCGATCCAGGATTTGTATTAAGCCTTGGATTAATCCAGGATTGTTACGATGTTCTCGACATCGTGATAATCTGCACCTTAAAGTAAAACAAGATCCGAACAATGAATTTTTGAAAATAACTTATAAAAGATATAACTACTTCTATAATAATCTCTTACGCATTATTATAATATTACAAAAGTTACTACATCTCAAAATAACCCTAAAAAACTGTGGAAGACTATTAAAGATATCTGTGACATCCCCCACTCTAATAATAATTCGAAGGAGCTCATAAAAAATAATAACACCCCTCAAGTTACCATAAATAAATTTAATCACCACTTTACATCAGTAGGTTCAAAACTAGCATCAGTGATACTCAAAAAACTTGATACAACCCAAGACTCCCTAAGTAGCAATATGAAGCTTGAGAGTCACTGTTCAAACTCACTCTATTTCAATCCTACTGACACATACGAAGTAAGTAGTTTGATAACAAATCTTAAAACAGATAGTGCCCCGGGAGTTGACTCGTTTACACCAACTCTACTCAAAAATATTAAAGACGTCATTTTAGAACCTCTCACACACATATATAACCTAAGCATGTCCTCAGGGATATTTCCAAGCTACTGGAAAACTGCCGTCATAACGCCTATCCACAAAAGTGGTCCCATAAACGATCCAGATAATTACCGTCCCATCTCGTTGCTCTGTATTCTGTCAAAAATTTTAGAGAAAATAGTAAACAGACGCTTAACCTCTTTTCTTGACAAACACAAGCTATTGTCTGACTGGCAGTTTGGTTTTAGGCAGGGTAAGTCCACGGAGGATACCGTTCAGGTATTGACAGATGCACTTGCTTTGCATATGGACAGCCGTGACAGGAGTGTGGGAGTATTCCTCGACCTCGCCAAAGCATTTGACACAGTTTGTATTCCAATCCTTTTAAAGAAGCTAGAATGCTTTGGCGTCCGAGGAACTGCTCTCACCTGGTTCTCCAGCTACCTTACGAAAAGAAGGCAACTTGTTAGAGTCGGGGAACTATTAAGCAATGAGGAAGAAGTGTGCTTTGGAGTTCTTCAAGGTGGGGTACTCTCGCCAACCCTGTTCACAATTTACATAGATGATATTTTCAAACTTGATATGCCAAACGCCAAACTCTTATGCTATGCTGACGACACTGTCGTAATATTTCGCGGTACGGACTGGCAAAGTGCGCTATCTGCAGCAGAATCTGGCATGGTAAATATCTCGCGCTGGCTAGAAAACAACCTCCTTACTCTCAACGTTAAGAAGACTAACTTTATTGGTTTTCACATAACTAAAGCCACTGCGCCCAACATTGAACACTTAACCATACACTCCAGGCTCTGCAATACACTCAATAATTCTTTAGCGCATTGGAGTAACTGCTCATGCGACAAAATTCACCGTGTAGAGTTCACAAAATACTTGGGCGTCATAGTTGATCAAAACCTCTCTTTTAAACAGCATATACCCTCCCTCTCAAAAAAAACACGTAAAATCATATACCTGATGAAGGTTCTTAGGCCAGCAGCTACACTCGACATCAGAAAGATGGTGTACACATCGTTATGCCAATCTCTGCTTCAGTACTGCATTGGAGTATGGGGCGGCTCTGCAAACTGTTACATGATCGAAGCAGAGCGTGCTCAACGAGCAGTATTAAAGGCCATGCTTGGGAAACCTCGACGATACTCGACTGAGAGTGTATACCAAGACTCAAAAGTCTTATCAGTTCGGAAACTTTTTGTGCTTCGTGCGGTGGAAAAAGTACACACAAATTTGCCAAAACCACTAGAACAACCATCACGAGCACATAGAAGTACACGCCCTATTAAAATACCCCTCCCAACTGTCAGAACAAAATACTTCGCCCGTCGCTTACCGCGCTACCTGCATCCGTTCACGTACAATTCGGTGTGTAAAGCATGTGACCTAAAAGCATGCACACATAGGAAAGCGCGGGCAAAAGTAAAACATTGGCTGCAGTCCCTTACATATGCTGATGCAGAGACGTTGGTTAGAGTATACAACAACTCACTGTGACCATCGCGGGACCAGAATCGTAAAATATTATAATTATAAAGACACACGCAAAAAAAAAAACCCTGAATCAGGAATTCTTCACACACGCGCACGCGCGCATTCGCACACACATACACACACACACGCACATACACACACACACACACACACACACACACACACACATCTTTAGTATAACAACATTGCCGTGTTTAACCACGCATTTTCAGCTGCACTAGTGAAAGCTCACTTACGAGTACCTCACCTCCCTATAGTAAGTAAATAAATATGTAATCTACTTATTAGAAATACTAAACGCTAACCAACCGCGCGAAAAATCTATGCTTTTACAATCCTTTTGGGCCATCAAGATACAGGCTCAGCCTAGTTTGGGGCCCACTGTTAATTCGAGTCAGCACATATAGACAAATATTTTTCATAATTATGTAGTTAGTAAGTATATATAAATACATAACTTAAAATATATGTATAATTATATTTCTAAATAAATAATATAAATATAGAATTAAAAATGTATACCTATTAAGTAGTAATAGTATTTGTAGATCTAATGTAATAGCGGTGTTGCTCTTGTATTCATGTCTAAGAAAGCTGCATATCAGACATAACACTGAGTGGTTACATATACAATAGCACACCTGACAGCTATACTTAACTAGTTAATTACCTAGTAATAAAGAAACAAATTTGTCTATGTGATGATGAAATTTGTCAATGTCATGACTCCTTGAAAAAAAAATAACTTAAAGCGAACAATGTTAAGAGGTAGAAAAGAGTTTTCTCTTTTAGCATGGAAAGTACTAGGTATGCAATCCTCTTCGCCAAGTCAAGCTCCGCTCCGAGCGCTTCAGACTTCAGCGCTACTACAGAGGATATTATTTTAATAATGGCTTTGTAAACTCTGCGTATTTGTGAAGTATACTGAATATTTAAAATCGATGATATAGATATGGATGGAATAATTAAAACCATTACACGCCGCGACAAGTTTGCCTCGCTCACTCGACTAGCGCGTCGTAATGGTCATCATTAGTAACCAACGCTTCTCTTCTGTGAATCTCTGCGAGTAAATATGTGGCTGTATGATTACATACTTCGAGTCTATTAATCACCAAATGATTACTTTTAATAGTCCACTTCATGACATCTTTAATTCTTAGTAAAATTCTATTTATCTAGATTCTAGACCTAGAATATTGAGAAAAATAACCAACCAAATAACCATGTAGTTATTTCAATATATGAAACATAATGATTACACAACATGATGCTTACACAATTAATTTGGATTTATTTTTTTCCTTTATTGCAATAGAATATACTTAAGTATATGAGGTTGTAGGCTTAGAAGTTAGAACGTTAATATAAACTAAGAGCGAATAACACTGCTAACCGAGTTGATTCTTTCGAGGATTAAAATATTGACGGATTATTCAATTTGGTCACGAAACTTGAAACACGCAAGGAGATACGGTATAACAAAGAGAAGAAACAACAGAAATAATCTCGGGTAGTTTGATGAATATAGAAGAACAATTAACAGCCGCCCGATTCTATAAAAGAAAACATCGTTGCATCTTTGACAACATCCTTGAAACAAATGACGAGATGACAAGAAACGTTGGAAAAACAACCTTGTGCACAAGGGCGATATCTCATAAAGTATTTGACATCGGTGAACTCGTCGTCGAGCGCATCAACGAATCATTAAAGAATCGCACGGCTGGTCACACTTGGAAAACGTTAATGGAGCGTAGGAAACTTTGTGATAATTTTTCTAATTGCTCCAAATTACTACAAAGATTAAAATGGGTATAGTATATATTACTGCAGAATCCAGTAAGTAAGCCTTCATGGCCAAGTATGAGTTAACTGAACCGAACCGCAGGTGAGGTCCGGTTATATACGAGGCCAGGATGGCTTTCTTACTGGTTGAGGCTTGTATAATACTCAAAAATAGTATTTTCAGAACAACTGTTGGCTTGTTTTTCTGCCTTCTACTTTTATATATTTATATAAATTTTTCATAAGTTTTCATATAATTTATTATTTTATTATATTATCATTACAACCAGCATTATGCTGAGTTGGAACCGGTTTGTGACAGAAAACTTATTAATTATGTAGGTATTTTAATGTCTAGTAAAGTTATTATGTATTAATGTGTTTTCTGTGACAAATAAACTGTATTCTATTCTATTCTATTCTATTCTTATAATCGCTCCTTGGATTTATGAGGAAGTAAATTGTTTTTGCTAATTCGGCCTCAGCTTTTAAATCATGTGGAGTGCCATCTATGTCCGAATCAACTAATTTTTTGTGATTATCTAAGTTCACGCGGTAAATTAAAACACAATTGTCGCAATTGAATGTAAAATCCCGGTAGTCGTTGTTTTTTACTAAAAAGATTGCGTTTAGTTTTGAACTTTGTTCTATTTTTACATTAAATTATGTTTTAGTAAAAAAAAATATTATCCATGTTAATTTTAGAATGGAAAGTTTTAATCCAACATGATTTATAAATTGAAATTACTAAATACAAACATAAAACCCAACACTATACTCTACAACATTAATAAGTACAAAACGCATCGTGCATACTTTTTCTGCGTCGTGTTAAGTGTCACAGACTATAAAATGGCTGTTTAAGGCATATAAATTATGAGATAGATACATATTTGAAGCCTCCCTCCTATAACCATGTCATAATAGCTAAATTCTTATCTGTGTGTTTTTTTTTTCTAAGCAGATCTAAATAGGATGACCTACTGTCCAGGAAGTAAATTACATACTTACTTACTGGACAGTAGGAGGTTCCAAATTTAAAATCTCGCTTCTTACTGTAGTGAACAAGTCTCCGTTAGAGTTCACTTTCTGGATACTTTTTAGAGACGTTATGGTAACATTACATGTCATTTTTGAGAAAAAATGTTTCCTTTCAATACACAAGCAGAAAGTATTTTTTACGGCATTACATTTCGGTTTTCGTGGTTTAAGCCCTTACGTACCTCTACCGCCAGGTTCCCAATCAATGCTTTAAGCCACGCCACGGCTTCTTTAAATACCTAACCATCTCCAAATACCCGCAAATTCAAAAGGAATGAAACTCTACACCGACGGAGCTCTTTGTGCCCCTTCCTGCCTTTGAGGAGTTTGAGAGCTCAATTCAATGCTGCATACAGTTATAGTCAGTATCCTATATCCATACTTCTATGCTTAATATTACATAAACATCTGTAACTCTGTCACTCTGTCACTCTGTCACTCTGTCACTCTGTCACTCTGTCACTCTGTCACTTTGTCTGTTTGTTACTTCATCACGTATAAACGGCTGAACGGATCGTAATGAAATTTGACAAGAAGATAAGTAGTTTCCGGGGACATAGTATACATCATATACATAATCATCATCATCATGCATCACCACGCGGGTGAAATCGTGGGACGCTGCTAGTTCTTCACAAATTAAATTACACTAAACAATGCCAATTAATAAATCATCTTCTATAGAGAAAGGTTGTAATTTTATCGACTTCTCATGATTTCAAACTATGAGGAGTTTTAATAGTGGCCTTTTTTTCCTTATTATGTATTTTCCATTCCAGACATTCAATATTTCTTTAAACAATATATTGTTTAAAGAAATATTCATTAATACATCATCATCATTTCAACCGTCGATTGTCCACAGCTGAATATACGCATCCCCCATATATTTCTAAACGGGCCAGTTGTTTACCTTGTCAGTGGACGACCTACGCTGCGCTTGCAGGTCCATGGTCTCCGCTCCAGAACCTTTCAACCCCATCGGCTATCTGTTCTGCGTGCTATGTGCGGGCCAGTTGTTTACCTTGTCAGTGGACGACCTACGCTGCGCTTGCAGGTCCATGGTCTCCACTCCAGAACCTTTCAACCCCATCGGCTATCTGTTCTGCGTGCTATGTGCCCTGCCCACTGCCACTTCAACTGGCTTAAAGTCCTAAGTGTGCACAAACACATGTCTAGGAACATGAAACAAAATCAACGAAATCCATTGATGGTTTTTTCCCCGCCTTCCTGGAAACCCCTTACTGGAACAAGATTACTGCGACCCGGGTATAGGGTTTCCACAAAACTGCTTAAAGACGCGAACTGACATGGACGGTCGTTAATCATTTCCTTTACGTCTCTTGGACTATTGCAAGTGGGTTGTCGATTGGTGTGCTCGGGAATTCTTACAGAACTTTGGTGCTTTTATGATTCTAATAGGTCAACATCATTTACTAGTGATATTATGCTTTTAGATATTTTTTTCAGGGAAGTTATTATGCGATTAATCGTAACTTTCACACACTGATACTGCTGTAATAAGGCATAACGGGAGGCAAGTACCTACACACACTAGCCCATCACAAACATCCAAAATCCGAGTACGAACTTTACCACTAATTGCATACGAACTAGGCAAACGAGACCTTTAAATATAGGTCTTTAGAGTATAATTTAAAACATCGTATTTTGCTGCTTTCAAAGCGCGGAGGCAAAGGAATGAATGAAATGATATGAAATTAAATATAAATTAATTAAATAGATATTTGTCACATACACACACATACACACACACACGAACACACACACACACAAACACACACACACACTATAGGTTGATAATTTTAATTTATACTTATAGAAAATTATTATTTTTGCCGCTTTATATGCTTATACCTTTTAACCTATTTTAATTACTCTTTGCGAGAACCTGTTATTGGCCTTTTTAATGCCAAGTCTAATTTCTAATTTCTCAGTTATTGTAGTACAGCTGTCGGTTGACCGTAAAAACTTGCGGGGTAGTCTTTGGGGACTGCCGATTGAAGTGAAAACTTACCCATATATAGTCCGGGTGACGTGTTCAACCGGACTGATGAGACAGATATATATATAGATGGTCATTTGAAAAGTTCTTAGCCTAACATTTTTAAAGTCATTGGTTTTTTTTATAACTACCCTCATTTTGTAGTTACATTATTTAGCAACAAGTATGCACAGTTTAGTTTATTCACAGCTCAGATTATATAATCTGAGATTCACAGTAACTCATTGTTCGTTTACACCTCAGATTATAAAACAAAAGGCAGATGGAGCGTACCGAGCTCGCGAGCGAATACAAAGCGAATACAAATTCAAAAGCAAATACAACCCGCGCTAGTGCTATACGCGACTTGTCCGAAGCAACACGTAGCGACTGGTTCGTATTTTTAATGTAAAAAATGCCGTCTTGTGTTATTAAACACTGTAAAAATTGTTCCCAAAAAGAAAAAAAAAGAAGATGGAATATCCTTTCACAGATAACTATTAATTATTTGGCTTATATAATTTTTTATCAACATAATAACTTTACATGTGCCTCGGAACACAAAACTTCGACAGTCATTCGCTTGTGTTGCCAGTATTTATTTAAATTAGTTAGCCGTTTTATTGGTAAAACTACATTTAGAAGGTCTAGGGGTTAGTGATGTAACGAAAGTTTGTTTTTTAATATCGCAAGTGCGAATATTTTTTCATAAGTCTCGCTCGCACAGTTTTTTTTCCAAAAAAACCTCAAGACTTCTTAGAAAATACTTTTTATGTCAGGTTTTTAATAAAGTTGAAAATGCGAATATTTGTCTCGTTCGCACCATTTTTAGGGTTCAGCGCCTCAAAAGGTAAAAAGGGAACCTTTATAAGATCACTCTCTTGTCAGTCTGTCTGTCCGTGTGTCACCACCGATTTTCTCAGGAACGAATGGACCTAGCATGTTGAAATTTATACCAGATATTGAAATCTATAGTCCCTATTAGGTGTATAAAAATCAAGGTTCGTCTTTTTCCCGAAATCGTGTAAATACCAAACTTTAATATTAATTTTCACCTTTTTTCATATTTTGGTATTTTCCCTTTACTTGTGCTGTAGACCTTGCTTTTAGCCTAAATTGACAAGTCTGGGTCAACCGGAAGTACCCTTTAGGTTTGGGTCGAAAACCCATAATATGGTAGTTCCCGTTGACCTAGTAAGTCATAGTAGTAATCACTAAATTTGGCAAAAAGCTAGGTCTTATAGAACAAATAAAGGAAAAAAAATATTACCTCTAATCTCCAAAGTCTGTAAAAAGAAAAATCTGATATAATTTGTTATCAACAAATTTGTACGGAACCCGAGATGGGCGAGTCCGATGGAATGTTCTGTATGTTAATCTAGATTAAAAACTACCTGTGTGCCAACTTTTATCCAAATCAGTATAGACGTTTCTGCGTGAAAGAGAAATAAACATCCATACATACCTACTTCCATTCTCACAAACTGTCGGATATATGTGTAATAATTAGAAAAGTAGGATACTATTAAAATATTAAACAAAAACAATTAAATAATGAATTGTGATATATTTACCGAACCTTCTTTATTTATTGTAATTTCTTTAGTTATTAATAACCATTATTTTATCCATATATTACTTTAGTACTGTTTGTTAAAAAAGAACGTTTAACTTTCCAACAATTTGTTACAAAAATGAGGGAGTTAATTTTTCAATATCTGGTAACTTTACACGCACACAGATGCACGTGTACGTACAGTGCAGTGGCTCGTTGTCATGCACACATAACTATAGAGGTGGGGACACTCGCGAGTTCGGCGCGCTCCATCTGCCTTTTGTTTTATAATCTGAGGTTTACACGTGCTCCCGTAAGTCAAGTCAGAGCTATTTTTGAAAATGGATAAAATTGAACATCGTACAGTGATAAAATACCTGAATTTGAAAGGTTTAACTCAAAAAGCTATACATTAAGACATGTCTGCTACTTTGGGTGAGTCCGCTCCTTCGTATGCGACTGTTAAAAATTGGGTGGCAGAGTTTAAACGTGGTGAGACCATTCAAGATGAGCCCCGTAGTGGCCGGCCTTCGACTGCTTCCACTGATCAAAACAAAGAAAAAATCTGTGATTTAATTTTATCTGATCAAAGATTGACTGTCGAGGAGATAGCTAAGACTGTAGGCATCTCATCTGAGCAAACGCATCATATAATTACTACTGAACTTGGATTCTCTAAGGTGTCTGCGCGGTCGGTACCGCGACTGCTTTCAGTGGAACAAAAACGCAACCGACTCACAACTTCTCGCGACTGTTTAGAGTTATATGAAGCTGACCCAATAGAATTTGTTGAAAGATTTATAACCATGGATGAAACCTGGGTTCACCACAATACAACCGAGACAAAAGAACAGTCGAAACAATGGAAAAGAGCAGGATCGCCCACCCCAAAGAAGGCAAAGGTGTTTTTATCGGCGGGCAAAGTCATGGCATCCGTTTTTTGGGATGCAAAGGGTATAATTCTCGTGGATTATTTTAAAAAGGGTGAAACAATAAACCCCGATTACTATTGCAAACTGTTGCGTCGTTTGAGAGAAGAAATCAAAGAAAAACGTCCAGGTTTATTGAGAAGAAAAGTCTTGTTTCACCAGGACAATGCGCGCGTTCACACCTATGTGCAATCCATGGCAGAAATCCATCAATGTGCCTTCGAATTGTTATCTCATCCTCCATATTCAGCGGATTTAGCACCGTCTGACTTTTATCTGTTCGCAAAGCTGAAATTTTTTTTAGGTTTTTTTTTTTTTCTTAGTGTATATCTACAATCAGTGTGTACTATAAGCAGATGTGTTGAGGGCAGCTTCTCTTGTATAGGGTACACTCCACTGAGTATTACTCCTCTTGAGATCTAGATACTACTCTTTTGATTAGAAGGTAGAACTGCTTTGCGCTTAAGCCTTGGCTCGTAACTTTGCGAAGTTAAATTAACCGCTAGTGTGTTTGGATGCTTCATTAATCTATCATTGTAGATGTTGCTGACATTCTTAATGGTTTTCATCTCAAGATTTGCGTGGATTTCCTTGTTGGTTATGTACCATGGTACATTGCTTATTGTATGCAGGATTATATTTTGCATTCTTTGAAGCATTGATATGTTTGAGTCACTAGCAGTGCCCCACAGCTGAATTCTGTACATCCAAACGGGTTTTAAGATGCATTTGTAAATGAGCAGTTTGTTGTCGATAGATAGCTTGTTATTTCGGCCAAGAAGCCAGTACATGTCTTTATAACGTAAGTTGAGTTCTTCTCGTTTAGATTTAATGTGGTTTTTCCAGGTTAACCGTCGATCGAGGTGGAGGCCCAAATATCTGACTTTGTCTTGATGAGGTAGAGGCACGTTTTCCAGTTGGACAGGTGGACAGTTTCCCTTTCTTAGTGTAAATGTGACATGCACAGATTTCGTTGTACTGGCTTTGATCCTCCATTTCCGAAGCCATTTGGTTATTAAGTCAAGGCTCATTTGCAGGGTTTCAGAAGCTTCGTTTCGATTTACAGAACTTGCAAGAATAGCTGTGTCATCGGCAAATGACTCGGGTCCTCAGGGAAGAAGGTACGAGATTTTGTTACATGCAGCGTAAGGGCAAGAAGTCCAAGCTTTCAGAAAAGACTTCGGGGCTAATGAAGGAACGACGTGAAAACCCACCCATCACTTCGTCAGAAAAGCGGACTCTAAACCGAGAGATCAACAAGAACGTACGACACGACCTCCGGTGCTTCAATACTCTTTCGATCGAAAGAGCGATCGAGCAGAATCGGGGGTCAAAGGTGTTCGTACAATCTCTTGGAAGAAGCCACCTGACGAAGTTGACCACAGCTAGTGGAGAAGTCGTTGCTTCGAAGCCGGCAGTCCTTTTGGAAGTGGAGGACTTTTATGGCCGATTATACGCATCGCATGCATCTCGACCTGATCCCGAAAATGATCCTAGAGCCACGTTAACACGCCATTTCACCGAAGACTTGCCAGAAGTCAGTATTGGCGAAATCGAGATCGCTCTTGGACAGCTTAAAAATGGAAAAGCCCCTGGAGAGGATGGCGTTACAACAGAGCTACTAAAAGCACGAGGTAAACCCGTACTGAGGGAGCTCCAGAAGCTTTTTAACGCTGTCCTGTTCGAAGGGAGAACTCCAGAGGCGTGGAGTAGGAGTGTGGTCGTCCTGTTCTTCAAAAAGGGAGATAAGACCCTGCTGAAGAACTATCGACCCATATCCCTTCTAAGCCACGTCTATAAGCTGTTTTCAAGAGTGATCACGAACCGTCTTGCGCGTAGACTCGACGAATTCCAACCACCGGAACAGGCTGGGTTTCGGAGCGGATACGGCACCATAGACCACATTCACACAGTGCGGCAGATTATACAGAAGACCGAAGAGTATAATCAGCCCCTGTGCCTAGCATTCGTGGACTATGAGAAGGCCTTTGACTCGGTTGAAATCTGGTCTGTTCTGGAGTCCCTGCAGCGTTGCCAGATAGATTGGCGATACATCCAAGTGATGAGATGTCTTTACGAAACCGCCACCATGTCCGTCCAAGTACAGAATCAGCAAACAAGTCCCATACCGTTGTATCGAGGAGTGAGACAAGGGGACGTTATTTCCCCGAAATTGTTTTCAAATGCAATGGAGGATATGTTCAAGACGCTGAACTGGAAAGGACGTGGCATTAATATCAACGGCGAATACATCTCTCACTTGCGATTTGCTGACGATATCGTCATCGTGGCAGAGACGCTGCAGGACCTGCAACAGATGCTGAATGACCTGGCTGACTCTTCTATACGCATCGGCCTACGGATGAACTTGGACAAAACCAAGGTCATGTTCAACGAACATGTTCTACCGGAACCGATTGCGATACACGGCGCCGTTCTCGAAGTTGTTCAAAAATATGTGTACCTCGGGCAGACATTGCAGTTGGGAAAAAACAACTTTGAGAACGAGGTGAATAGAAGAATTCGGCTGGGCTGGGCAGCGTTTGGGAAGCTACGTCGAGTCCTTACTTCGCCGATTCCACAGTGCCTGAAGACGAAAGTCTTCAATCAGTGCGTCCTACCCGTCATGACATACGGAGCCGAAACGTGGACACTGACGGCTCGAATGGTCCACAAGCTCAAGGTCGCTCAGCGGGCTATGGAAAGGGCTATGCTCGGTGTTTCTCTGAGGGATCGCATCAGAAATGAAGTGATCCGTGAACCAAGGTCATCGACATAGCCCACCGGATCAGCAAGCTGAAGTGGCAGTGGGCTGGCCATATTAGCCGTAGAACCGACAACCGTTGGGGTAAACGAGTTCTAGAGTGGAGACCGCGTCTCGGCAAACGTAGTGTAGGACGTCCTGAGGCACGGTGGAGTGACGATCTGCGCAAGACGGCTGGCAAAAACTGGATGCGAGAAGCCCAAGATAGACCTAAGTGGCGTGCAATTGGAGAGGCCTATGTCCAGCAGTGGACTGCTACAGGCTGATGATGATGATGATGACGGCAAATGTGGCTGTGGTGATATTAACAGCTTGAGGTAAGTCTGCTGTGTAAATGGTATTTAGTAGAGGTCCCAAGTAAGATCCTTGCGGGACACCTGCAACGATTTCATAGAATTATGAAGTGGCATTTGACTCTTTCACTTTAGGAGTAGATTAGGAGGTAGTAACTATGCGGTAGAGCAGACTTTATCTTGCATAGCAGGCCTTTGTGCCATACTTTGTCGAAAGCCTGCTGTATATCCAAGAATGCCGCGGAACAGTAAAATTTTTCTTTTAGCGCTTTTCTTATGTGTTCATAGACACGGTGTATTTGTTCAATAGTGGAATGCTGTCGCCTAAATCCAAATTGGTGGTTAGGGATAATTTTATTAATTTCCAGTATTGGAGTTATTCTTTTCAAGAATAACTTCTCGAAAACTTTTGACATAGTTGGCAATAGGCTTATGGGTCGATATGAGGTAACTTCATTAATTGGCTTGCCTGGTTTGTGGGTCATGAGGATTATCGAGACCTTCCACAGTTGTGGAAAGTACTGGACCCTAAAAATTCCATTGTATAAGAGAGTGAGGAAAATTGAAGCTTTTTTTGGAAGTTGTTTCAGTACTTCTTTAGGTATTAGATCGAAACCAGGAGCTTTCTTGTCCTTAAGTTCTTGTATAGTTCTCCATACCTCTCTGACTGTCACTGGTTTCGGTGGAGGAGACAGTTGAAAGTCTTGCTCTAAGATATCATCTACATCTTGATCTGAGTTTTGTTGATGGTGTAGCTCATTTGGTGTAAATACTGTAGATAAATGGATCGCAAAAGTGTCTGCCTTCTGTTTTGCTGATCGGGCCCAGCCAGTGTTGCTTTTTAAGGGTGGTTTCATCAACTGTGGTCTATTACAATTTTTTGTTAGTTTCCATAAGGAATAATTTGTTGCTGAGGTCGCAGTCAGAGAAGCCAGCTTTGTGTTTAGAGTGTTGTCTTGCCATTCCTGTAGCACAGTTTTTAGTTTTGCAATTGCTTCATTAAGTTTGGATCTATCCTCTTTAAGTCTGCTTTGCTGCCAGATTCTGCGCAGTTTTCTCTTATACAGTATGTTTCTACGTATATCAAGGGGAACATTTACATAGTTGGTGCTTATATTAGTTGTGGGGGTAGACAAACATGCTTCTTGGATCAATTGGGTTATGTAAATCACAGCATCCTCTATATCATCAGATGACTTTAGTGCAACTTTCAGTTTAATATTTGTGTCTATATGTTCACGGAACGGTTCCCAATCTGTATGTTTGTTGTAGATAGTTTCAGGTTCTTCATATTGTATTAGTAAGCTACTAATAGTCAGTAGCACCGGAGAGTGGTCAGAGGAGCCATCAAAACAGGATTCCACCTTGGAATAATGGTATGCCACTCCCTTGGAAATGAAGAAATCCAATAGGTCTGGAGTTTTGTTTGGATCTGTCGGCCAGTAAGTAGGTTCAGCAGTTGAGAGAGCTGTCAAGTTATTATCATCCATGCTTAGTTTTTACTGTCGCCCCCTAGTGCTTGTCAGTCTTGAGCCCCAGTGAAGGTGTTTGGAGTTCCAATCACCACCAGCAACAAAGCGAGCTCCAAGTGTTTTGAAATAATCAGTGAACATACTTTGGGTTATTTTATGTTTTGGAGGGCAGTAAACTGCTGAGAAGTTAATAGGGAAAGTTTTATCCATTACACTGACCGATGTTGCTTGTATATGTTCTGTCTTGTAATGTGGAAGTATGTGATATCTTATCGTTTTTCGGATTATGAGTGCTGTGCCAGCATGGCCAGTTCCATCAGGATGATTTGTTAGATGTGTGTTGTAGTCCCGAAATGTCACACTTGAAGAAGCAGTGCAGTGGGATTCTGATAGCAGAACAATGTCTAGTTTGTGTACTTTAATTAGGATCTCTAGCTCATTTTTATTTGGCGCCAATCCATTCAAGTTCCATGTTGCTACTCGTAGCGCAATCATTATGATAGTCTGTCGATGAGTTTTACAATGAGATTCATTAAAGTGCTCATTTGCTGTAAGATGATCAAACTTTTCCGTTTGCCTAATAATCAGTTGTTCCAGTTTAGTTGTAGTCATTTCTATCTCTTTGGATTTGTTGGTGTCTGGTGTAGAGTCGGCGACATTATTTGTTGGGATATTTCGCGATGGCTTAGGTTTATTTTCGACAATCTTAGCGTGGAATGGAGCTCCGTGGAAACTGCTCTTTTTTGGCGTTATTGCTTGTTAGGTCAATGGTCACGTCGACGTTGGGGTATCGTTTTTCTTTTTAATTTGGCATGTTTACTTTTTGTGGTTGAGATGTCTTATCTATTAAGGTAATATTAGGTTGAGAAGCTACAATTTCTTTCTCATTTTTGCTGTACTGCTTTCCTCGCCTTGCTAATATTTCTCTATAGACTTCACAGCCTTTGTAATTTGCTGGATGAGATCCTTGACAGAGTGCACAGGTTGCTGGGGTATTGCGATCTTTTTTTGGGCACTCAGAAGTTTAGTGTGATTGAGCACATTTGACACATCTATATGGGCGCATACAATAATTTTTAGTGTGTCCATATTGTTGGCATCTTTGGCATTGTACTATTATATGTTTCTTTTTTGGATCTTCTATAGTAATTAATTGATTGTAGATATATTTAATATTTTTAACATTTTTATTGTTTGGGCTAGGTAATAGAGTGAAAAAGAATGTGGATGTAGGTAACTTCTGTGGTCCATATCTAGCATTTATTATTTCTCCGGTTACTTTATTTCCAGTGGCTTCAATTTCATCTTTAACAACATTTGTTGGAGTTGTTGGGTGTAAGTTACGGATCACAATTCTATAGTTTCTTTCATATTTTTTATTGAATGTATATCCGATAAGTCCATTTTCCCTGACAATATCTATCAGTTTTTTAGTTTCTATTTCTAGAGTATTTATTCTGATTTGCTTTTTATTAACTAGCTTATAGGTGAATTTGTCATTCCCTACTGCACCATTCAATAGTTTGGTCAGTTTCTGAACATTATCTACTCCATAAAGAATTATTGGTGGTGGTTTACAATTTTTTTTATTATCAGTTGACTGTTTATTTTCACTGCCGTCTACTGGCAGATCAGAAAATCGGTTGTGTGTTGGGATGGGTTCATGTGTTGGACTATTAGATTGATCTGGTTTCCTTCTCTTTGGATTTCGTTCTATTGGAATACTTTCCCAATCTGTTGTTCCTGCAACTTTTTTTCCTCCGTCTTTAGAGTCAGCTAGAGATTTTTTTAATATGTTTTCTGTTGAAGCAGACTTTGGTCTCGTTATGAACAGGCTTGGATGGAATGCCTGCTGCACATACTTTTTGTTACTGCTGCTGCCTCCATTAATGCTACCAGTAGTACTTACTGACACAGGAGCCTGGTCGCCCGCCCGAGCGCAGTGCAATGGGACCATTTTAGGCAAAACTTTCCCCCCAGAGTACGAAGGGCAGCCTGAGCTAGGCTCAGGGAGGGATTCTCCGGCATGGCCGGTACCCTCCTGGGGTAATATCTCTTTTGGTTTTGCTTCCATGGTTTTAGTATTTTTTTTTTTGGGGTTGATTTCCCCTAGCCAATAATTCGGTTTAAGCGCCAAAGACTCGCTTTCGCCCTTCACATTTCGCTATTACGGTACAGAGGTGTGAATGAAGAGCTCTGATTATACCGTAACATTGCCCGGGGAGGACGGACCACAAAGGTGTATGTATGTGGACCAACTACTAGATTGCGGCGGCGTTCTAGCAATCGCGGGGACGTATGTGATAAGGACTGGTCAGTGCGCGCCTGTAGTCTAACTCCACTTAGACGTGCGCTATCAGTATGCTCAGTATTTTGTAGGAGTGTGTTTCTGGCAAAACAAACCCAACCGAGAACGACACTGACTTCCCCCCCTTTTTTTTAGGTGGTAAACATTTTTATACAAATGAGGAGGTCATAGCCGCCGTGGACGCTTATTTTGAGGAGTTAGACGAAGATTTTTTTAAAACGGGTATCGAAGCCTTACCGGATCGATGGAAAAACTGTTTTGAGCTCGGAGGAGAGTATGTTGAAAAATAAAAATAAACTCAAAATCGTGTGGTTTCATTAAGTATGTTAGGCTAAGAACTTTTCAAATGACCCTCGTAGGTATATATTTATATATATATATATATACATGGGCGCCGGCAGAAATAATTCCCAGGTGGTGCAGATTTTAGTTTTCGTACAATATTCGCCGTATTATGATTCTTAATAAAAAATTGTAATTTTGGTCGTAAACATCTGAAGCCCGGTTTATTTTATGTTCGAGACATTTACAAATTTCTGACTATTATTAGACTATAATATTTCTGAGTATTATAAATTCAAAAAAAATATTTTATAGGTAACCAGTCCTCACGGCTCACACCTATTTGTTCGTGACCTATTTTGTGCTACGCGTGATTTACCCCTTCGAGGAAAAACAGAAGATGGGTCAGTTTTCAAAGCCTTACTACATTTCCGAGTTGAGGCAGGAGATATGGTTTTTAAAGACTACTTTGCAACTGGTTCGAAAAATGCCCTCTTTGTATCCCATCAAGTACAAAACGAAATTATTGAAACCTGTGCTGATGTTCTTCGTAAAAGCATTACTGATGAAGCAAAAGAATCGGCATACTTTTCAATCTTGGCTGACGAGACAGCGGATATAAGCGAGACTGAACAGCTTTCAATGGGCATAAGATACGTGAAGTTTGACCAAACGAAACACAGCCTCGTAATACTTGAAGAATTTTTGGGGTACAGACCACTTCAAAAATTAGACGCTGCATCGATTTCTGAAGTTATAATATCTTTTTTGACATCATGTGGCTTAGATCTCAACAAATTGGTTGGGCAAGTATGATGGTTGCTCCACAATGGCTGGACATGTTGGTGGAGTACAGAAAATAATTATTGATAAATATCCCAAAGCAAAGTGTGCTAGTCACATATGTGACTCTTGTCAATGATTTAAATAATTTGAGCGAAATAAGAAATACTGCTGGAATGATTAAGGAAACTATAACTTTTTTAGAGAGAGCATTTTACGGCGAAAAAAAATTCCAAATATTCCCTTGTTTTGCGAAACCAGATGGTCTGCATAGTACAAAAGTATTCGAATTTTCGCTCAAAATTTCACCAAAATTGTAGAAGCATTACAAGGCCTCTCAGAAGATCAAGCCACTAATTCTAAGACAAAGGTTAGAGCTTACCAACTGCGCACTGCTTTGACCACCACAAATTTTATTGTGGCATTGCATATTATTGCTACTTACTCGGCAAAGCTTGAGCAACCAGCTTCAACAAGTGGATTTTGACATTAATTCAGTGAACGACCACATTTGCAAACTCACTAAAATAATAGAGGGTCACAGACAAAACGCATCGCAGGAATTTACTGCTATATTTGGAGAAGCTAAACAAAGTTGCGAAGACCTTAATATTGAGATTAAATGCCAACGAGTTACAAAACGACAGGCTCATCGATCCAACCACCCATCCGAAAACATTGAAGAATTTTACAGAAGAGCTTTATACATCCCTTACCTTGATTCGATCATTTCTTCTTTAAAAGACAGATTTTCTGAAACACATTAAAAATCATTTTCTCTGTTACAACTACACGCAAAAATAATAAAAGGCCTCAGTAAAGAAGAATTTTTTAGAGCTGCAAAAGGCATTGAAAATTTGTATGGCGATCTTTTACCTAATTTTTAAATGAGAATTGTGTAATTACTGCAGACTAATTATTGTGAATAAAAAAAATATTTCCAACAGACGGCTTTCTATTTCAATATTTCCTGTTGATCCCGAGATTCCCAAGGGGTGCAAGTGCACCACCTGGCACCCCCCTGCCGGCGCTCATGTATATATATATAGTAAGTCGGGTTTCATCACCTCTTGCGATTCGCATCGAATATTCTTTAACTCGTTCCCTTCACGGATAAAACCAAAGTCAAAGTCAAAGTCAAAGTCAAAATCATTTATTCAATTTAGGCATCAAAGAAGCACTTATGTACGTCAATTTTTCATTATAATGTACTTTAAAGCCTACCGCCGCGTTCCAAAATACATAGAGCCAACCGAGAAGAAGCGGCAAGAAACTCGGGGCCATTCTTTTTATATAGATGTTTTTACAATGTTTTTACTTAGGTACTACAAATATTAGCTCCAGTGTGTTGCCTTACAAAAGAGAACATAATAATGGTATCAGTAGGGCAAGACACGCTACACTTTGACATCTTAGTACACGAGTAGATAGATCCTGGAGTGATCAGTCCCAAGCTGTTTTATCCTCCAAGTAATCCGAAATTTTGTAATAACCTTTTTGACAGAGTTTAGTTTTAATAGTAATTTTAAACTTATTAATAGGCAAATCTCGGATAACATTGGGAACTTTATTATAGAATCGTATACATTGTCCCATAAAAGAATGACTTATTCTGTGGAGACGCGTTACATGTACGGATAGCTTGTGCTTATTTCGCATGTTGATAGAATGAGCATCACTCCTTTTATCAAAACTGTTAATGTTTTTCTTTACATACATTAGATTTTCATAGATAAACTGAGAGACAACAGTTAGAATGTTTATGTCTTTAAATTTCTGTCTAAGGGAAACTCTAGGAGCCAAACTGTAGATCGCTCGTATAGCCCTTTTTTGCAGTATAAAAATAGAGTTAATATCTGCAGAACATCCCCAGAGCAGTATGCCATAAGTCATAACGCTATGGAAATAACTAAAATAAACTATTCTAGCTGTGTCTACATCAGTTAATAGTCTAATTTTTTTAACAGCATAAGCTGCTGAACTGAGCCTACTAGACAATTTTTTAATGTGGGGACCCCATTGCAATTTAGCGTCTATAGTAATTCCTAAAAAGACTGTTGACTCCACAAGGTCCAACCCTGTTCCATTCAATTGTATATTGGATTCTACTTGTCTCACATTTGGTGTCGAGAACTTTATACAATTAGTTTTCTTCTCATTGAGGAGAAGATTATTTGTATTGAACCAATTCACAACTTTAGCTAATGCATTGTTAACATCGTCATAGTTTAATAACTGCCTTTTAATTTTAAATAACAGTGAAGTGTCATCTGCAAACAATACAATCTCGTGATTCTTCTCTACATAATAAGGTAAGTCATTAATATAGATTAAAAACAAGAACGGCCCTAGTATTGAACCTTGTGGAACGCCCATTGAGATTATAGAGCCGGGCGATTTTTTACCATTTATGTCAACCCTTTGAATTCTACCATTTAAATATGAAGTCAAAAGTTTGAGAGCCATGTTCCTAATACCGTAGTGTTGTAATTTCCTGACAAGTATATCATGTTGGACGCAGTCAAATGCCTTAGATAAGTCACAAAAAACACCTAAGGCATCTTGAGAGTTCTCCCAGGCATCAAACACATCTTTTATTAGTTCTATACCTGCGTCTATAGTAGAGCGATTCCTTGTAAACCCAAATTGATTTTTATGGAAAATTTTGTTTGCACTAAAATGAGTTTCTAATTGATGTAATATGATTTTTTCGAAAATCTTACTTAGCGTAGGTAGTACAGAAATAGGCCGAAAATTTGTTGGATCAGTAGTACTACCAGATTTGAATAAAGGAACCACTTTACTGTGCTTCATTAGGTCAGGAAATACACCACTTGCAACACAACTATTAAACACAGCTGCTAGATTGGGTGCAATGACATCTATAATTGAAGAAACGGTCTTCACAGAAAATTGAAGAAACGGTCTTCACAAACCTTTGTGATGGGCATGCCTCCCACGACACAGGAAATCCTAGTGCAGAGGCCGTGGCACATACGATTTGCGAGAAAGTATTCGTATCGTATACGTCAACGCGTGACACATCGGTATACAACCTACCTAGTTATGTATGTCACGTGCCCTTAGATCAGGGGTACCCAAACTTGTTTTGAATACTGCCCACTTTCAGAAAATAAATTATTTTTAGCGCCCCCATTTTTCACCTACCTCATCATCCCTATGATTTTCTAAAAGGACCGGTTGGAAGCGGCCTGCGTCCAACGTCGTCCTGCGGCCTTCATCAGGTCGTCTGTCCACCGTGTCGGTGGACGACCTACGCTGCGCTTGCCGGTCCGTGGTCTCCACTCCAAAAGCTTTCGGCCCCATCGGCCATCTGTTCTGCGTGCTATGTGCCCTGCCCACTGCCACTTCAACTGGCTAATATTCTGGGCTATGTCGGTGACTTTCGTTCTTCTACGGATCTCCTCATTTCTGATTCGATCACGTAGAGAAACCCCGAGCATAGCCCTCTCCATAGCTCGCTCACCTACCTACACTACTATAACTTCAAATTAAATTAATTATTGTGAGTTATATTAGCGGTGAGTTAAACATTCATTCTAAACGAGACTTTAACTATAACCTGCAAGAGTTAACTTGAAACCTAAGCGGAGTAGGTAGTAAGTACACAACGGCCATTGAGAATGATTATTGTTACACTACTTTAAGGTATTCAGAGACAGTGTATTTTCTGTTTAATAAGTTTGTTGATACCAGGTTCCGAATTAACTCAAGAACAAAACGCCCCCATTTTTTTCTGGGTCTCTTACTGCCCCCTTTAGGCCTGCAGAGTCCATTAGGGGGCGTTATCGCCCACTTTGGGAAAGCCTGTCTTAGTTAAATGAAAGTTTGACCTGTTTGACCTGTTTTACGTGAACGACACGTAACGTTAGACTTACGTATTTTTTTGTATGCTGCTGGGTGTGCTGCTTTACCTACCTTACGTTACTTACTAAATTGTGATAATTGTGTTACGTTGAAACACAGACATCTGGCATAGTTACGTCAACCAAGTTATGAGAATGTTTAATTCATTTTGCCTTTTTACAAAGCCCCGTGTAAAGCGCAAAGAAATGTAAAACCTCGGTACAGCTTCGCTATTTTAATTAAAAATGCGCACCTTGAGTAAACGAATATGCTTTACAAACCTCTCACCATGGAAACTCTAATGGAACAAGACACGATTCTTACTGCGAAAGCACGAGTACATTAGTTGTACCTGTACAGGTACCTGAGGCCGTAGCACAAATGATTTCCGAAAACATATTCGTATAGTAAGCGTCAACTCAAGCTTCGGCGTAAACACTATCGGCCTTATTAATAAACTTGGCTTACACCCGGAGTAGTTAAAACATCTATCTGTCAATTTTTTGCTTGCAGTAAATGTCACGCGTGAAAGCAAGACAAAGCATGTTACGCCTAATATAGGTTAATAAAGGCTTATGAGTTATCTATGTCACAGTTGCGCTAGATAAATGAAAGTTGGCATTGTTTCACGTGAACGACACGTAACGTAACATGCGTTATTCGTGCTAGGCCCCTGTATAAAATTTACGAATGTACGAGTTTTCGGGTCACCAACATTTGTAGAATCCCATCAGGTACTCTACTTGATGGGACTCTTCTACAAGACGTGTCCTTGATAGGTATAACAGCAGTGTTTATTCTGCCTCTAAGCTGTAGTTTGAAAATACTAAAGGTACAGTGTTAGATATTTTTTTTAATCTTATTCAAGTTTGCAGCTGGATTTCGTCATCGGAAGTCACGACAGAACACGGATTTTCGTAGAGATCGTGATGACGTCTGGAAGTCTACAACCATGCGATTCCGACGGCAACAAGAGGAAACTTCAAGAAGAGAGCCTATTCTCTTTTCAAAAGTCGGCAACACATGACCTCTGGTATTGCGGACGTCGGTATGGGAGCGGTGAGAACTTACCATCAGGAGCCGCCTATTCTTTTGCCAACCTATTTCATAAAAAAATAAAAATCACACTAATATCATAGAGGCGAAAGTTTGTTAGTGTATATTAATTTGTTACTTGTTCATACTCAAACGGATGGATCAATTTCCATGAAATTTGGTATGAGGTAGATGAGGCGAATGATTACAGTATTATGATAGTTTTAATCATCTTCATCATCCATCACCACGCGCGTACCCGCGGGGCACAGCTAGTAAATAATAAAAGAGATAATAAAATTTCGAATAAAAAGAAAACTTTGTTTGAATAGTAGTGCTTAAATACGAGTATCTGGGTTGCAAATGCAACTGCCTGCCAAATCAAAACTAACTTGTTTTTAATTTTTGTAAAGTGTAAGTGAAAATATCGTATTGCTTCGTAAAATCAATTAAATAGTTAAATTAGTAAATCTCGAGTAAAATTAAACAGAGATCATCACGGGATGGGCCCACGTACAAAAGCTCGAACGAAACAAAGCATTGACAAGGCAAAATTTATTGTGACTCGACAACCATTGTCTTTATTCGATGATTTATATTTTTCCACCGTGTACCGAATGCCAACAACAGATATTTAGCATTCATTGAAAAATGATACTTCTGACGTTTAGCTGAAGAGATAAGAAGCGAGTTTGGTGTGCGCTTGTCACTATTGGTAGGGGAAAATTATGAAATATGAAAATTCTATGAGGGTTTTTAGCTTTTGTTTACGGGAGGGCTGCAAAAGTAGGACTTTGTAGCGGAAATTGCTCAGCTACTGGACAGTTTGTAGATTAATTTAAATACTAAGTTTTTACTGGGATTTTTGTGGAAGACTTAAAAACCTGTTTTTGTTTATATTATATTTTAGTCTAGAATGGTGAGTACACGCAGTCGTTACCAGTGAGCTAAGTGAAGGCTACATATTGATGGAATTTGTCTTATTAGTATGCCCCAACATCCACACAAGGTTACAAGTCCAGTTCTTTCAAGTACGTAGAATCTATGATAAACTGATGACTGATATATATACATATATATTACACAACCAGACACAGCTCAAACAGACATGGCAAGGCAGAGTAGCTACCAACTGCGTCAACTAAGGTCGTGTAGATGTAATAGCGATCCTTTATATATATATATATTTATTTTTTTTTCCTGGAAGTTTTTTGTAAATAGATTTTGATCGAAAATAAGATTAAGATATTGGTGATTAAAGCATGTAAATTTGCTGCATGAATAAGCTCAGTAATATGCTTAACTGTACTTCAAACCTTAACACAGTGTCTTGGAGTGAAGAGCGCGATGCAGTGCCACACATAACTTCAGCATAAAGATCCTTGTTATACTGCAAATGTCATAAACAGACGAGGTGAAGCACAGATATATATGTACAATAGATAACGCAAGTATGCACGATTTGTATTGAAAGCAATGCGTGTCGACTTTATTTATGCATATACTTAATACAATTTAAAATAACTTACCTGTGATAGGAAATATGCTATTGTGGGGTTGGAAATTTTTGGGCTATTGCAGTTAATTATCACACAATTTAGTTTTCGCGTGTGTCCGTCTGCAACAACAGACACTGCGCGGACTGTAAGTAGCGGCGGCCAACCTTGACGTTTCGTCGGGGTTCGGACACGGGAAGTACACGCATGTGCGTTATCTATTGTACAGATATATATTTGTGAGTTGAATGTCTTCGAAGTGAAAGAATAGGTATGCAAAGAGTACTTTCATTCTATTTTGAAAATCAATCTAAGTCTCCTTATGTCGGTATGCTAGTAAAAGTCAGTAAGTCCATAAAATAAATAAATCGTGCAATAAACTATTTCTGAGTAACAAGCCCTAAAAACACATATATCAAAAGCGAGCAAGTTAGAACTCTGTACCAAGAACTAACTGCTTTTTGTCTGTGGCCGTGTTCCAGCGCCATATATCAGGGCTGTCGACTATGTGTTATATGAGATTAATGGATAATGGATCTGGGCTTTATTTTCGTCTATAAAAATGTGGCGAACAACGCGGCAGGGTTATAAAGTTGTTGAGTGGTGTGCCGCATTCTGATTATGTCTCTGTGAGCAAAATGTTTTGTACAAAATATTATGATCAACTTTCTTTTATAGTCTTTTATTATTTTAGGTATTAAATTTAAATTCGGCAAATACCATACACTTTTCAGCTAACGACAATAAATAAAAAGGTCAGACGGTCAAATAAATTACGATACTTTTATTATATTATTAAAAAAAAACAAATACCTGCTTAGCGAGACCAAACATTATAGATTTAGAGAGAATATTAACACTTCCTCGGATGGGATACGAGCCCTTGTCTTCTGACAATCGCCATGACTACTAAGTCACCGAGGCGATACATTCGGCACCAAAATTGTTTAATACAATACACGAAAATATTATTAGTTTGCCTTGTAAAAATGGTTTAAAGGCTTTTGAACTAAAGCGCAGACAACCATAGCAGTTCAACAAAGCGTTAAAGGGCGAAATATATATACTTACCTATTTATCACTTCCACATCACCTCAATTCACACGTACGGTTACAGAATACTAACAGTAGTAAGGTATGGCGAACGACATAACACCATCCTCAGGTTGGCAACCCTGCCCATAAATCTGCCGGCGAGCGCATTTGTCAGAGACAGCACTGGAACGAGTGAATGGCTTGCACTTTTACGACGCCAGTAATGTGACGCACTGCGAGCTATGACGCTTTGTGCGCTATTTTTACAGGCAGCGCTTTTTTACGCCGTTTTTGCACTTATAACGATTTGGTTTTTCAATAAAATTAAATATTATTATTAAATTGATGAAATAATTTATTTTTAAGGCATAATCTGCCAAAATTTCAGGTTTATGTCCGCAGTGGTTCAGGCTATCAGCCTCAAGCTGCTCAAAAGGTAACGCGTTACCGATACCGCGATACCGCGTTGGGATTGATGATGATGACGATGTTGATGTGTGTATTAATCCAGCGCCTCATCTATCTACATACTTACCAAATTTCATCCAAATCGGTTCAGCCGTTCTGGTGTGATTGAGTAACAAACCTCTATCCATCCAAAAAATCGCATTTATATTATTAGCAAGATAAGATTTACTGACCGAGCGAGCAAAGCCAGGGAAGCGTATGTTTGTTAGGTTGTATGTTGCTCTTCCTGTACAGATCGCATTATTCAACGCATTGTGACGAAGCTTGGTATGGTTCTACTATTCAAAATTTTTTTTTCGTCAGCGTATTTGAGTGGGCGGTACTGTTCTTAAAAAGGAGAGAAGTTTGCTGCGACGCTATTTTACTGACCAATTTTGATAAAATTTGGTACACATATTAGGTACCTAGGTAAGTACTAGACTTTAAAGAGGAATTACAAATATGAACATAATTGGTCAAATGGTTACCGAGATGATAGGTTGTGAAGTTTAAAATCGGGACATTTTTGGTAACGTTTGGCAAAAACATTCGGTACAAATAAAATATAAAATTTTTGCTAAGCTTTAAAATTAGTCAAGATTGCCGCTGATAAGACTGTATTTGCGAGGTCCACTGTACGCAGAACTACAAGTAGTAAAACTTACAACAAGTAGGTAAAACTTATAATAAAACAGATTGTTTGTATTTGTCAAACATATATTTTGGCTCTGCTTTCACAGATTTGAAATCGATTCGTTTTGAAATAGAAATAAAAAAATCTTAAATAAACCTTCATAAGACTATGCTTTAGCAAATGTGTTAGGCGTAGTCCGCACGATATTTTCCGAGTTTAGTGAAGGGTGCTAACTCGATTACTACTCGAGTCATTTCTCGTAAGACGTCGCGATTCGAGAATAATTCGAGATTTACGTGTAGTGCGGAGAGGGCCGTAAGTGAATTTAGATGAATGGTTTTGGGGTGAAATTTACGCTTCGCTTGTAATGATTTGGGTTGAAGATATTTTGAAACCGTCAAGATCAGCGATAATTCTCTATTTAAATGTCTACAAGCTTTGCGCCACTTAAATTTTCATACATACTTCGCTATTCGAGCTATATACGAAATGGGTCCCCGTGATTATTTGAGAGAATAGAATATATTAACGTTGCCTTCCTTATATGTATTTAAAAACATAATGTATGTTTTTAAAAATTTACATAAATATAAGTTAAATAGTGATCACCACACTTTTAATACTAGAAATACAAATAGGATAGCTGTACCTAGTTATAGACTTGCGAAGACTAATAAGTCATTCCTAGGAAATTGTGTGCGTTTTTACAATACAATCCCAAAACACATAACGGAGCTTATAGAGGGCAAATTCAAGTTGACTGTAAAAAGCGTTTTAATAAAAAAAAGCTTACTATAAAGTTCGACATTATATGGAAGATAAAGATGCTTGGAATACCCCACTTCTGGCAAGCTGTCACTCTGCTACCCATCAAATGTAATATTTGTAGTACCTAAGTAGAATTATAGAATATTTATATATTTGTTATAGAAACATTGTAAACATCTATATGAAAAGAATGGCCCCGAGTTTCTTGCCGCATCTTCTCGGTGGGCTCTATATATTTTAGAACGCGGCGGTAGAGTCTTTAAAGTACATTATAATGAAAAGTTGACGTTCATAAGTGCGTCTTTGATGCCTAAATTGAATAAATGATTTTGACTTTGACTTTGATTTCTTTCCGTCGCGGTGAGATAGATATCACTTTGATTTTTAACAATTATAAAATTAAAATGTGTATTTATGTGTAATGTTTTGTTAATAATAATAATATCGTATTTCTTTGTAATATGTTTTATTATCTATCTATCTAGGGTAGGACCGGGAACAATGGCAGTCATTTTACAATCCAAATTCCAGCGTATTTGCGTACACACATAATTTAAAAAAAATGCGTGTATGTTCCTCGTGCCGACGCACTTGACCTTGCTCATTTCGAGTAGGTACGCGTCAGATAACACGTCACGTCAGTTTGATTCTAGACTTTCTTTGTAACTTTTTACAGCGCGAATCATAAGTGAGCGTCTTAATTTTCATGTTACACTCATTGTCCTTGTTATTTATTGTCGTGTTATCTATCGACGCATGTTATTATAGATTTCACACAATTTGTCACAGGCTTTAGTTAAAATTATTATTACCTAGAAAAGTACACGGGTGGCCCATGCTGGTCATGCTGACCGGTATTCTTTTTTTTTTAATATGGGACAACATCCACACAAAGGTCTTCAGGTCCCAAACTAGGCAGCACTGTACTCCATAGTACAGTGCTGCCTAGTTTGGGACCTGAAGACCTGATGACTGATATATATATTTGTATATATAATATATTACACACCCAGACACAGATCAAAAAGACATGTTCATACACACAAATGTGTGTATGAACATGTAACCCGGGACCAGCGGCTCAGAAGGCAGAGGTGCTACCAACTGCGCCAACCGGCCTGTCATTTTGTCGTTTTATTCTCTAATATATATTCTGAAACATGTGCTACGATCCTAGACGTGTTCACAGATGAAGAATTTATGGTACGTATCAGTAGAAGACAACAGTAATTTTTTTTTAAATTTTTGGTGTCGGGCGTCCACTGAAAATAAATCAAAAACTCATGTTATTTTCGAATGTCCCGCGTGATTACAATGAAATACAGACATCGAAATATCTCAATATCCATTTTCATAATTAAACAGTGGTCTACTATGTTAGTCACATGATGGTAAGTGATGATGCAGTCGAAGGTAGACCTAGAATGGCAACTGGCTCTTAAGAACAGCTAAACACATAGTTAGATATTCATAATATGATTTTTATAGCACTCACAGCCTTCGGGGGATTCGAACCCGCGTCTTCCTAAAGTCTTTGACGCTTCTGAAATATTAGTCGTCTCTCAGAAATTGCATTTTTAAAGCAGGAGTGCTTTAAAAATCATATTGTAAAACTTATGATGGGTTTCGACAACAATACGAAAGTTAAGTATTTAAATAAATGTTTCGTTTGGATAAAACTCTCAAGCTATTCAATAGATGTCGCTCCGTCCCCACAAGACGCTTAAATTAGATGCTCGGACGGTAACCCTCGTTGGTCTAGTGGTCATGGCGTCCGACACGGATTGTCAGGAGATGCGGATTCGAATTCCGTCCGAGAACGTGATGTTTTCTCAAATTGCAATAGACAGATGTTTCTTGATTTTAAATGTTGACGGTGATTGTCAGCCTGGTGGGAGTGGCTACGACTATATTGTGGATTTCATCACGATGTTGCTTTCACCGGAAGCCAGGTCCGAGTGAGCCGCGGCCCTTTGAGCCGTCTGAAGAGGCCGCGGGGTCACAGTCAAAACTTCCGTGTTATCATAGCTTCGAAATCAATGACGAGTATGGACTATAAAGACCGCACGATGCGGTTTTGGTTTGATTGCTTCCGTTCTGGAAACTTTGAACGACACAACGCGTGCCGTAGATGACCAGAAACGACAGTCGATGATGATGAGTTGAAAGACATTCGACATTGAAAGCAGATTCATCTTAAACCAAAGGGGATTTTTCCACGTTCGATTGCTGACTCGGAAAACACTTGTGTGTTGAGCAGAATTGTTTGTTCTCAGGTCTTTGTGATGTGTTAATAATTGTGTTCATTCCTTCCGCAATACAGGGAATCTTAGTACGGGAGTAGATGGACGATAACCACCTTAACCCGCGTCAATGTTACCCTTCAAAGTATAACAGTATGACAGAACGTTAAGATTCTTTGACTTCAAATTGTAAAGATAAGATCAAACAGCAATAGGTCTTGCGTGGGATCCAGTGATCAAGCTAACAAAGTCCCAAAGCCAGCACAATACTGCAAGACCTCTGGACACTGTAACAACTGCGCGCATCGGGAACGTTTTAATTAAAATATAATAGGTTCTTTTCATAACTTATTATAAACGGCAAAAACAACAATCTTTCAATCTTCTCACTTTATCCCGATGTTTCGAACAAGTGACATTAAATTAGAAATTGCAACATTAAACGAATTAATGTTTAAAGTTGTTTAATTCCAACGTTTAAGGATAGCGAAAGCCTGAGAAATCATTTGATACGGCTACTTCGAAGGTCTTCCAAATAGGTATGCAACTGTATAGGTACAAGTGTGTCCTTTAAACTTTTCCCCCCATCGCACCTTTAAAAAGGAATACATATCTAAAATGCGAATGCCATGCTTAAAAACGCATATTACACCACCTGCAGCTCTAAAAGCACTCGCACGCGAAATTTAGCACTGTTGTGCGGTAATGGTGCCGTAATCAGCCGTCACCCGCGAGAATTGTCGAGTTCCTGCTCGCTACCTCACCAGTGTCGCGAGAGCACTCGACTGGAGGGCCATCGAACATCTGTCGCGGTTGGATTACAGTGGGGAATGTATATGAGCTTTTATACGACTATTCGATAGAGTTTGATAGTGCCCGCGGTAGGTCGTAACTGGTACAGTCGCCTTCAATAAGATGTAACTTTCCGTAACTTTCAAAACTACAGCAAAGATACAGCACTACATTATATAAAGATGTAGATAAGGATAACTTTAAGCAGTCGTATATCATAAATCACATCATTTTAGATTATTTTACTTAAGCAATTTTGAAATTGTGAAATGTATACATCTTACTGCAGGCGACTGTATGTGAACATGTTTTTTGTATGAGTTCTATACATGCTTTCATTTTCAACCGACTTCCAAAAGGAAGAGGTTCTCGAATTGATCGTATATTTTTTATGTATGACCACGCATAATTTTTTACAGTGTAGTCCGATATTGATAAAAGTTTTTTAGGGTCACTAAAAAGGGTGGAATATCTCTCCTCTGAAGTACACTCTACCAAACAAAAAAAATAATTATCAAAGTCGGACTACTCTGTAAAAAGTTAAGCGTGATCGTTTGAGAACCTCTTTTTTTCTTTTTTTTTGTAATCGGTTGAAAATATCCACAATTTCTGCCTGTAATAAAGACGCCTCAAATCGCACAAGTGCAACTAACTTTTATCACCATCTAAGAACGTCGGCTGAGTAACATCGCTTCATGAAATGTGCTTATTGGCTTCAGCACGGAAGCTATGTTTCCATTGCAAAGCATAACTAGTAGTACCGTAAGTTCACCATCCATCCCCATTACAGACACCCATAAAGCCGACTATCCACTTTTCATTAACCGTTCCGCTTAACATGCGGCTAATTTATTTTTATGGGTTACCAAAGAGCGCGTGTTTATGCCAGAACTGTTCGTGAGCTTCACCACAGTTTATATGGCCACCCTAACCTTCGCCGTTTGTAAGGCTTTAGGTATGTGAGAAATGCAGGGTTGCCAGTGTTTACTGCCCCGTTTTGGAATGAGGTAGAATAGGGGTTGTTAGTTTAAAACTTCAGCTGATATTATTCAGTCAAATCACGCTGGGTCTCGTGCTTTTAAGTTTGTAATCATATTTATGTGAATTCTCTCTAATAGGTACCTATATAAGCCAAATGGAAGTCAGTTGGAAGAACTCTTTTGGAAGGGCTAGTATACAAATTACAACATTTGTTGTTACACTATTAACACAAAGAAAAAGAAAATGATTTGATTGACAGAAGAAATTCAATGCTAGAAAAACCACTAGATATGAATTCTGGTGGTGGAAGTGATGCAGGTCACCAGCACCAAATCCAGATTTTTTTGTTTTCTCTCTTGGAGCTGTGTTCCTCTGCCATTAAATCTTTTTCTTAAATTCTCAAATTTAACACATCCGCTGGCCAATTCTAAGATGAGGTTTAAAACGAAAATACAAAGTATTAATTAAGTTATATCAAGAACAGTTTTAAACGGAAAGAAAATGAAAATGCATGATCTATGAATATTAGTATTACATACTTTTTAGTTACGTTCCAGGTGATCTGATATATCATTTCAGATAGTATAAACAATGTCATTAATATATACATAAAATTGTACATTATTTTTATTAAGTACGTAAGAAATTTTATTAATTATACAACATAATTCACGCGCTAAATTACCAGGTGTCCATAAACACCAACAATTTACCCCTACCACGGTACTTAACGCAATTACACCGGCAAGTACTATCATTTTACCAGCCTGGATCATCGCTGGTGATGTTATTACATGCTATTATAATAATAGCCTTTTGTTTCCATTCTGTGTAGGGTCGTAAAATGAAAACATTGACAATATTTGCAGCTAATGTACCCAACATAATAATAAACCCAGGCGCATACTATTTTAAGCGATGTCTGGTCGGTTGGCGCAGTTGGTACATCCCGGGTCCGTCCCGGGTTCGATCCTTGTACAGATCGAATCTTTCTGTGCATGAACATGTCTGACTTGTGTATGGGTGTGTATATGTATAGAAGTATGTGTATCAGTCATCAGGTAACCATAGTTTTATGATAGGTTTACCTAATTTGAGACCTGAAGACCGATAACTGAGCTCACAGAGGGAAAATTCAAGTTGACTGTAAAAAAAGTTTTAATAAAAAAAGCTTACTATAAAGTCCGACATCATATAGAAGATAAAGATGCTTGGAATACTCCACTTCTGGCAATCTGTCACTCTGCCACCCATAAAATGTAATTTTGTAATACCTAAGTAGAAAAATTGTATACATCTATATAAAAAGAATGGCCCCGAGTTTCTGGCCGTTTCTTCTCGGTAGGATCTATATAATTTGGAACGTGGCGGTAGAGTCTTTAAAGTACATTATAATGACAAATTGACGTTCATAAGTACGTCTTTGATGCCTAAATTGAATGAATGATTTTGACTTTGATTTGACGAAGAATGAGAGACGGCCAACGGCCGCTGGATCAATCCCTAATTCAAGCTTAAGCTTTCGGTGAAGATAACATCGTGATGAAATCCATATCTTGGTGGCAGGACCCCTGGCTAGCTACCACTCTCATGACTGAAAACATCTAGCTGGTCACTTACCGGTGTATTCTGGCACTGTACTTGAGAGCCAGTTCCCATATGAGATCTAGACTGATCCACCACCTTCGACCGCATCATCACCTACTATCAAGTAACTTATTAATCAAACACTGATTATTAAGAATAAAAAATAAAACTCGTGGATATAATAAATTCAAGCGTCTGATATTGTACTGACAGGTTGACAAGAAGGATAGGACTGTCAGTGATAAGTCCGCCCATTGTACTCTAGATTTAAATTATTCTTATAAAATTACGTATTAATTTTATTATAAATATTGTTTTGTGTACAATAAAGCATTTTTGTATTATGTGAGAATTTGCTCTGTCTATAGTTCTCTGCATTAAACTATTGTCAGCCGCCTTATCACATTCATGCGATTCTCTAAGAGCAGACATCGTTGCATCTTTGACAACATCCGTGAAACAAATAACGAGATGACAAGAAACGTTGGAAAAACAACCTTGTGAACAAGGGCGGTATCTCTCTAATCTATGACATTAATTAACGTTGTATAAAAATATTTCATAATAATTGATGTATAATTTAATACTAATAACTTATTAATAATCTTAACTAAACATCGTGCTGACTCTCTGATGGTCCAGAAATTTATGTTTTGTGTAAAATTGCATGCCAGAAATGGTATATGTGTAAAATATGTTGGAATGTTTTACTAATAATGTCATTATTGTACCTACCGCAATAAAGTATTGTATCATTTGTAAACATTTGACATCGGTAAGCTCGCCGACGATCGCAACGACGGATCATTAGATAATCACACGGCAGATAACATACTTAAAACATAATTATTACTTAGGCAAGAAGTGATTTTAATAATAATAAAAAATCGTAGAAATGTAATATAAAAACAATTCTGCTCATAATAACCATATGCACGTACGGCGGTACGTAGAGATCGTTTCAGTTCGACGTCGAGGTGTAAGCACTCGTTAGTGGATATTGAGTCAATCGGGAACCGAATTAGGATTGGGTATGGTTGATATGTTGTGGATACGCTTAGATATAGAACTTTTTAAACTGTCGCGAGTCAAATTCATGATTAAAAAGTCTGTATTTTTTTAAATAATGCCTTTTTCGTTTTGTATATGTCTAATGTTGGGTCTTTGAGATAGTTTTAGCTCTAGTTTATCTATTTGTTAAAGTTATCTGACATAATTTCAGTAACGAAATAACTAGAGTTAAAATTCACACTAAATGGGGTATTAGGGTCCGTAGTTGGTATCAATACAAAGCATTATAACGGTTTATAGTATAAATTAAACTGTTATATAATGGGCGTAAGTGAGAAGTTGTTCGCCTAATAGTAATCACGTCGGCCCATCCTAGCTTCAGTGCCATCTAACGCCTAAAGCTGTTGAAATATGTGTGTTTCTGCTATGCGCTTATCATAAAGCTATAATGATTCGTCGTTGCGATCGTCGACGAGCTCACCGATGTCAAATACTTAAGAGATATCGCCCTTGTACAGTCGCCTGCAATAAGATGTATACATTCTGTAATTTTCTAATCCATGATACAGTACCAGATTTCATAACAATGAAGATAAAGATTATTTTGAGCAGTCAAATAATATAAATAACTTCATTTTAGATTATTTTTGATTTATTTTTTTAAGAAACAGAATGTTGAGGCGCTGTTGAAAATTGTGAAATGTATACATCTTATTGCAGGCGACTGTACACAAGGTTGCTTTTCCAACTTTCCATGTCATCTCGTCGGATAATAAGGAAGGTTCACGGATGTTGTCGAAGATGCAACGATGTTTGCTCTTAGAGAATCGCACGACTGTACTTAAGAGTATGTATGTATATTACGCTTAATAAAAAGCTTACAACCCTATTAAAATTTGGTGTTGCACTGCGCTCAACACTAAGGTGTAAAACATGCGTTTTTTAATGTACTATTATGCTCATTACTCAATGGTAAAGTATGCGTATTAGTGCTATTTACTCTTTACAAAGCTGCTAAATATGCGGTAATATTCAGTGACTGACCCGTGGTACAACTGCGATGTTCAACTGGTTGTACTACGGAGAAGTAAAGTTACCCATGGTTCAACTCAATTTTATATGGTTCAAATGGTTGTTCTATGGGGAAATATCTTTACCAATGATTCAACTCGAGTGAGTATTCTTTCCTTGGTTCAACTAGTTGTACTACTGGGAATTGAATTTATCTATGGACCAACTACTGGTAATAAACAGGTAAACTTTATCTATCAATTCTGAAGTGCAATAAAATTACTACTTCTTTTGATTAATTGTCTATTGATGATTAAAACATTGACATTGACACTTAGGTTAGGTTAGGTTAGTTAAATGAATTAATTATTTTAAATGAGTTGAATCATTGGTAAAGATATTTCCCCATAGAACAACCAGTTGGACATAATTCCACCGTTGTACCATGGATCATAATCATAAATATATAAAAAAAGAGTTGAACCATGGGTAACTTTACTTCTCCGTAGTACAACCAGTTGGACATCGCAGTTGTACCACGGGTCGGGCACGTAATATTCAAGTTTAAAGTATAGGACCAATAACATTGTCATATTACGTAAACATTAGGTATGAATAACGGCTAAAGACATTGTAAAGTTGTATAAACAGTATACAATTTTACTTATTTCGACCTGATACTACATTTGTAGATGACCCGCGGTAGGGCATTTATGTATCTCAATTGCTAACAAAAATTTGAAATCGAAAAATGTGGCGGCTCTATGTCACTTTTGTCAGCTCCAGTCAGCAACTTACTAACATTTTTGCTTACTGGAGTTCCCAAAACTGACATAGAGCCGCCATTTTCCAAGATATAAATCAACATTTGTTAGCAACTGAGATATTAGCCCTGCTGAATGTCAATGAATACTGAGATACTTCAACAAACACCACGTTCTCAAGTTACATCTCACTATTCATTATTTCTGAAGCATATCAGCAGGGCTATTATGTATCTCAGTTGCTAATAAATTTTGATTGAAATCTTGAAAAATGGCGGCTCTATGTCAGTTTTGGGAACTCCAGTCAGCAACTTACTAACATTTTTGCTGACTGGAGTTCCCAAAACTGACATAGAGGCGCTATTTTCCAAGATATAAATCAACATTTGTTAGCAACTGAGATATTAGCCCTGCTGAATGTCAATGAATACTGAGATACTTCAACAAACACCACGTTCTCAAGTTACATCTCACTATTCATTATTTCTGAAGCATATCAGCAGGGCTATTATGTATCTCAGTTGCTAATAAATTTTGATTGAAATCTTGAAAAATGGCGGCTCTATGTCAGTTTTGGGAACTCCAGTCAGCAACTTACTAACATTTTTGCTTACTGGAGTTTACAAAACTGACATAGAGGCGCTATTTTCCAAGATATAAATCAACATTTGTTAGCAACTGAGATATTAGCCCTGCTGAATGTCAATGAATACTGAGATACTTCAACAAACACCACGTTCTCAAGTTACATCTCACTATTCATTATTTCTGAAGCATATCAGCAGGGCTATTATGTATCTCAGTTGCTAATAAATTTTGATTGAAATCTTGAAAAATGGCGGCTCTATGTCAGTTTTGGGAACTCCAGTCAGCAACTTACTAACATTTTTGCTTACTGGAGTTTACAAAACTGACATAGAGGCGCTATTTTCCAAGATATCAATCAACATTTGTTAGCAACTGAGATATTAGCCCTGCTGAATGTCAATGAATACTGAGATACTTCAACAAACACCACGTTCTCGAGTTACATCTCACTATTCATTATTTCTGAAGCATATCAGCAGGGCTATTATGTATCTCAGTTGCTAATAAATTCTGATTGAAATCTTGAAAAATGGCGGCTCTATGTCAGTTTTGGGAACTCCAGTAAGCAAAAATGTTAGTAAGTTGAAGACTGACGCTGACAAAAGTGGCATTGAGCTGCCATTTTTTGTAATAATGCAAATACAAATAATAATGAAAATGCAAATAATTTATTTCACAAAATCTAAGCCGATCATTTTGCAATTTAGATTATATTTGGAGAATGGTACACAGCTCGTTCCTATACAGTTTTATTTACCCTACACTCCAAACCAGTTCGAAAATGTATCTCGGAAAAAAATGTATATAAATACAGCTGTCAGAGTAACATCCTGATAATACCAATTCTCACCAAATCAAGGTAGAAGTACCACTTTACCATTTATTCTGTGCCATGGTGAAAGTTCCTCCCGTTATGGAGTGTCGCTTTCACGTAATTTGCCCCATAATGGGTCATAGGATGGAATTATCAATACAGTTGATTGGACCCCATGGACCTGTGGGTTATAATTTCATTCCTAATGGAGAGCTTCGTGATTGTCCGAAGATGGTTGAAAAAATCTATTAGAAATTGATGGAGATTTGTTCGGCTTGATTTATGTTCTGAGTTATTTTGTAATGCTAGGAAATATTACGGAAAGGTTCCTATGAAAGGAAAACCAAGAAAAAATGGGAGGTCATGGCGAGGCCAAAGCCTATTACGTGAACGAAGTCGCGGGCAGTCTTTAGTAAATTATATATCGTATGTATAAATTACACCAATTACCGTTATTTATATAATAGACGCAACAATATATCGAATTATGTAAATCGAAGATTATGTTCAATTAACATACGTATGATTTGTGGCCGAGAGAAGGTAACCATGAGTAATGAGGGCTTAAGGTGAATAATATCACTAACTGAGGAGTTTAATGGTGGCTGGTGTAAACATAATACAAGTACCTAAATATTATTGATATTAGTAAAAGTTCCTACATACTCGCATGTCATTTAAACTTATGCATTTTTAATATTCTATTATGAGTATATATAAAATGAAATAAAATAACACAACAAAAGCATTTTTTCATTTAGTTTTAAAGACTATTTGGAAAAATACTAATTGCATTTGGAAAATTTCGAGTTTAAGAAAGCATTCAGTTTTTTTTATATTTTCAAAATAATCCAGAGAACTGGCTTGGAGCCCGTTTTGTACAATTTAGTACGAAAATTAATACAATTTTGATTTTAATCGCAAAAGCCCGTAATACTATTTTACCTGCTATTTGCTCACACAAGCCAACTAGTTTACTTCTTTTTTATGTACTTATGTTAAAAATTACACATATATGCGAAAAATACAGAGTGGACGTTACACTAAACTTGTACACAACTAAACCTCATGAATCAAAATAACTATCTAGTTATCACATACTTGGATCTATTCATAACACACAGAAATTGAATTCACACCCTTAGGGTCAAACTTTCCAAAAATCCGTCCTTAGTGAATGCTCACTAGGTACATAGAACTGGCATCAACGGGCAAACTTTCAAGTTCGTAGCCAGCGATTTAGACTCCGTATTGATCAATCAGTCAAGTAACTATAATGACCACAAAAGCTAACTTAAAACCTTGAAGAATTTTTTTGAGCTGTACTGGTAAGTTTTAAAATAAATGTTGGCCTAGGTAAACATTTATTTTTGGGGACTAGAATGGCGTACGCGGGAGCATCCGCCGTCCAAACATCTATGTCCCTGAGGCGCGCGCGGTGTTCCCGTGCGCCCCTTATGAAGGTGGGGTTAGAGAATACTCTAACCTCACCGGGTTGGGATCCCTTGCTGGGGGATCAGCGTCGCCGGGACCGCGGACGAATACCACAGCGTACCCGTAGTCCCGACATGAAGGAACATCCCGGGTTGGTAGTGGGTATACGGACTCCCACATAACCACCGTGCTCCCCCCGAGGCCGGTGGTATCTATTAAGGATTTTCCCGGGTAAAAAAAAGGTAAACATATATACAATATTTGAACATTTGAAATTTGCAATAACCGGACAAAACAAATCTTTCAGTTAAGGTTAAATATGCCTAAGTTTTGCAAGAATGTTTCCGGAGCGCAAGTTTCCGATTCTCTAAAAAGATCCCAATTCTAGCATTTGGGTAGAGTTTTAATAGAATTTTGGCATAAGGGTATCGTTATCAATACTTCAGTAGGTAATGGTAGTTATGAATTATTATTATTGTTTCATCAAGGAAGAAAGCTCATGGCCGCGTTTTCTTGTTGTATTAATTTTCTTTTATAATATTGGTAGTGGCAAGTTTATTTATTCGAGTTGAGCATCCTCTTTTTTATCAGTGATGTGTTAGACACTTATTTCTTGTTCTTCTTAAGGTGCCTAGTTTTGAGTCTAAACGTTTGAGATTAGTAGGAGTAGAAGTTTCAGTGAACGAGTTCGTCCGATGATGTACTATCACCATACCTATTTCAACCCCAAAGTTTATATTTGCGTCACTGTGTTCCGGTTTGAAGGGTGCCGGTGAAATTACAAGCATGAGACTTAGTCAATTATTGTTGTAATTGATGGCTTATTGCAGTTCATCGCGTGTCACATCTGCTATAGGCTAACTGTTAACACTTAACACCATTAGGCCTACCATAAGCCTCTTATAGCAGAACAGTTAAGCGTTTTATTGAGCTGTCTTGCAAATTCGTACTATGGCGGACTCTAGCAGGCCAGCCAACTATTGCCCACGTGACCTAGCCGGCCAGCAAAGGGCGGCCTGCAATTGACCTGCTGTAAGCGTACCATGACGTGTTTTTTGACTTTAGATATCCATCAAAGTAACCTGCATATCTGTCACATAAAGCAGGCGAGCTAAAGCACCATTTTGTGACCTGTTAAACCTAAAAACTGAATTTCTACCAATTTGTGAAAAATAGTTTCTTTTACTATCGTAGAAGAATGTGGAACGCATACGAATTATTTGAGTTACTAGAAGACGTATATAAAAAGTCATCTCATATTTTCACGCAGTTGAACTGTTTTGTTATAGCCTAGCTATGTCGCTATGGGTATTTAGAACTTTCATAGTACCTACTTCTATTTGAGCATATCTAACACGACGGCGAGGTGTAGATGCGGCCATAATTCCAAGTTGAATAAATAAGAATTCACACTTGTAACACCTTGATATTGTAGGTAGATAATAATCATTTGGGCCGTTGCTCTGAGAATCCATTTCAAACTGTTCACCGTTGTTTACTAGATTTGATGTGCTCTAATATCATTACAAAATATTTGTAATTTGTGTAACTAATGTAACTTGAAATTAATTCACTAAATCAATGTCACAAACTCTGCTGGATCCCTCAATATTATTATTATAACGTATTTTACAATGCCTGTAAATAATATTGGAATATAATGTAATCCAATACTTTATAAATTGAACTAATCTATAAATCAGATCATAAGGTTTCAATTAAAGGCTAATCTTAGTTTCAGAACAAAACATAAGCCAACATAAATGAAAGAGTAAGAGCGTTATACAAAGTGGTAGAGCGTCATCTCTTTCACGCAAACTGTGAGGGACAATAATTTAGGGCCCTTCTTAGCCCTAGCAGTTCAAACGCATTTCAGTCAAATGAAGTTCATGGCACGATTTTTGGCAGGTCAATTTGAGATCCTTTTATTGAACTGCTCGGAACTTGACAAATAATCTAAAAGTTTATGGTAGGCCTGCAGGTGAGCTTCGTGTTTTTCTACCGTCTTCCAAAAAGGAGGAGGTACTCAATTCGACTGTATATATATATTTTTATGCTTGTTACCTCATAACTAGGAGGAACCGATTCTCAAAATTATTTTTTTGTTTGAAAGCTGGTGCTTTCCATTTAAATTTCATCAAATTCGGTCCAGTAGTTTTTGAGTTACACTTCCATAACTGAATAGAATGGAAGTCGGTATTAATTTTTTTCAAATTGTACTTGTTGCTTAACATTATCACATAAAAAAGTAATGGTTAGAAAACGACAACAAAAATAATTAAGTATTTATTAAATAGGAACACGCCTTTGACTATTGAAGTATGGAATCCAATAACAACTGAAACTTAACTACGGCTATTTACGTACGCCCATTAGTTTATTTTATAAAAAACATCAACATTAACATTACATCAGCGTTACTGAAAAACTTTTCAATCGACACAAATTAAACTTATATGCGTTTACCATACCATGTACCATATGCTTATCTAACAAAAAAAATATCCAAATATGCAGTTTTATGTGGACATAGAACAAAAAATTAACTCTTTTGGGATGTTGGTTAAAAACGAAACCAAACTTTTTAATTTTGTAATTTTCCACCACTGAAAAATATCATCGCACTCTCACACTAATATTATAAAGCCGAAAAATTGAGAGTGTGTTTCTATGTTTGTTACTTCAGTTTGAGCTGAAACGGCTCGACCAATTCAGTTGAAATTTGGTATGAAGGTAGATGAGGCACTGGATTAATCCTTCCTATACCGTGATAATTAAAACAAAAGAATTATGAATGAAATTGACGTATATTTACGTGTCTGGGACGCAAAGGGTTAAGATGATAGGGTACTTTTCATCATCATCAATCACTACGCGGGTGTAACCGCAGGGCGCAGCTAGGGACATATACTTCCTGCTTAACTACATTCGACGTGATAATGTATTATGTCGATCAAACATTGTTTTCAGTCATCGTGGATAACTCAAAAACTTCGAATGACCAGGGGGCCTACTCCCACCTTTTACGAAACTATCATAAATCAGGAGCGTTTTGTTATAAGCTTAGAATAATCATACTTACTATAGTACTCCCACTGACACAAAACGGTCAATCAAATTTAATGGTAAGGTTGCAATATGACTAATTTAAGAGATGGGAGTACGGATCTTCAAAAATATGACATTGGAACAATGAAACTAAGCGTCAAAAGTCACGTCAAAGTACGCGAATTAAGTGAAATATTTGATACTACGTCATCAAAACCTCTATCGTAATCCATTATTATTTTAAGCTTGCTATATTGACGTGGTGGTACCGAATGTGATGGTAAGGTTGAAACATGATTACTTTAAGAGGTGGGAGTAGGGCCGCTGGACCACTTTAGCGTCAGCTTGGACGGCTTACCCATGTCACAAAAAGGAATCATCATCTAATAAAAATTTATACACTGTCGTACATAAAAACACTAAAATTTACTTGAAATTCAGAACTCTTTCCATTTTTAGAAGTTGATAAAAATAGTATACCTAATAATCATGATGATAATTGAAAATGGCCAAAACTGCAGAATCTGCCACCTTGCATTATACAAATACCTACAGCCGCTTGCCAACAAGTTGCCTTATTACATCTCAAGAATTTTAACAAGACCCCTAACTTGTTTATAAATTGAATTTTCAAGCAGCTTGTTCGTATAGATTAAGTTTGGAAAAAGTTAAGTGATTTTGTTCGAGAATCGGGCCTAATAATGTAATAACGTTCAGGGTGACGCTTCAATCATTGTTGTGATTCAATTTGGCGGGATTTACTTTGTATTGGCGGTAACATTAAACAATTGACGGTTTTATAAACTATCTTTATTTTGTTTCGTAACTGAACTATATCCAGCTTCAGTCACATGGCCTGCTGTTTACGAAGCATTTCCAAAGTTACCCATAACTAAATTGGTTAAGAACATAACTGTTTACGGTTTTACACAGAACAAGAAACGTTTCATGATGATCACTTTTTACATGATCACCTTTGGGATGGTTCTGCCAAATACCAGCTGGAGACACTGGAAGCTATTGAGAGGAGAGCCAAGAGACTCATTAACGACGACCACCTAGTACGCAAGAGACTCCAGAGTCTCGAGCATCGCCGCAAAGTCGCTTGTTTATCGGTTTTTTATCAGATACATTTCGGTGAGTGTGCAATGGAACTTCACAATTTGATTCCGCCATCCCCATTCTATAATCGGACATCCAGAGATACTCAGAAGCGCCACCGCTTTATGGTGGATGTTCCATTCACCCGGACGAAGCGATTTACTTCTTCGTTTATCATACGAACCGCTAGGGAATGGAACACCCTCCCTGAGTCGGTGTTTCCGGCTAAGTACGATATGGGGGTCTTCAAAACACGAGTGCATAGGTATCTTCTGGGTAAGCGCGCTCCATCATCGATCGCATCATCACTTAGTATCAGGTGAGATAGTGGTCAAGTGCTACCCAGTTCGGTATATAAAAAAAAAAAAAAAACATGATTCCGAGGTATTTTATCTCCGTGTCCATGGCTTGAGATCCTTATGATCATATAATTATTATACAGATTTATAAAAGAGAACACTTTATGGTATAGCCATAGTCATACACCACTTATAAAAACCTACCTATTGTATTTTAAAGCAACATGATATACATAGATCCTAAACAGTTCATGTCTTGAAATCTCACCTCACCAACGTACCAAAAGTCTGAATTCCTAAAAATATTTGTTCAGCAAACAGGAGACCTCGCGGGCACAGTCTTATCAGCGGCAGTTTTTCTCAGTCTGAGTTACCTGTAGGTCATCGTTATTAAGAAACAAAATTCAAATTGTTATTTAGACAAGACCTTAACCTTAACTTTACTTAACTTTATTTGCTAAAATTAAAATATTGTTGGTACCAAATGTTCTTGGCGAATATTACCATAATCGTAGTTTTTACAATCTGTTATCTCGGCAACCACTTGACCAATTATGCTCATATTCAAAATTCCTCCTTAAAGTCAGGTACCTAACGTGTGTACCAAATTTTATGAAAAAAAGGCGGTAAATGGCACCGCAGCAAATTTTTCTCTTTTTTTGGTAAAGTACCCACTCAAAAATCGCCGATGACAAAAATATATTTAATAGTAGAACATACATACCAAATTTGTTGGTATGTACGTCAATATTGGTTGAAAAAAGCGACCTGTACAGAAGGACCTACATACAACCTAACAAACATACGGACAGATGAAAGTCAATTTGGCCAGCGAAAGCAAAGCAGAGACGCTTCGCTCGCTTCGCCGGCTCAGTCAACTAAAATACACGTGAGTAAAGTCGGTTTTAATATTTAATAAACTAAAATACAGTTGTCAATCTTGTTTATCAGCCGTCCGATTCTCTAACAGCAAACATCGATACATCTTTGACAACATCGGTGAAACAAATGACGAGATGATCAGAAACGTTGGAAAAACAACTTTATTTATATAGGCGATATCTCATAAAGTATTTGTAGTATCACAACTACTCTAGACGAAAACCAACCACCAGAACAAGCAGGATTCCGGAAAAGTTTTTCAACAAACGATCATATCCAAGTAGTGGCCACTATAGTAAACAGGTGCAAGGAATATAACAAAACCCTCTACATTGGATTCATCGACTTCACCAAAGCGTTTGATTCTCTGGAACACTCTGCAATCTGGAAAGCACTCCAGCAACAAGGTGTCGAAGAAGAATACATAACCATACTATACAACATCTACTCAAAAAGCTCATCAAGGATCAGAATGGAGAAAAAGGAGATGAATTTCAAATAAGGAAAGGAGTAGGGCAGGGAGATCCTATGTCCCCAAAAATCTTCTGCGCCGTACTTGAAATGATATTCAGAAACATAGAATGGAACAATATGGGAATTAATATTAACGGAGAGTATCTTAGTCATCTAAGATTCGCAGACGATATCGTAATATTCGCAGATTCCGCACAAATTCTCGAACAGATGCTTGATGACATAGCTAGAGAAAGCAAAAAAGTAGGACTAGCGCTAAATGCTTCTAAAACAAAAATAATGACTAATGCAACGAAGGAACAAGTGACGGTAGAAGACAAACTAATCGAATATGTGGACGAATACATATATTTAGGACAATCAATATCATTTGACGACCTCACGGAGAAAGAAATAGGAAGAAGAATAGGACTAGCGTGGAAAAAATATTGGAGCTTGAAGGAGATTATGAAAAACAAGACAATTCATATGAGAATAAAAAGAAGACTATACGAGGTAGCTATTATACCCAGCCTTATATATGGCTGCCAGACTTAGGCCCTACGAAAGGACGATGAAAATAGACTTAGGATTTATCAAACGAAAATGGAGAGAAGTATGCTGGGCATAAGACTCTCAGACAAAATGCGTAACGAAGACATAAGAAAGAAAACTAAAATAAGGGACATCATAACAACAATAAGAACTTTAAAATGGAGCTGGGCTGGCCACATCTGCAGGATGAACTACGATCGTTGGACGAGGAAAGTAATGGAATGGGTTCCCAGAGCAGACAGAAGAAACAGAGGAAGACCACACAGAAGATGGGAAGATACTTTTACTCAAAGACATGGAGCAGAATGGATGAGAATTGCTCGAAATTGAAAAATCTGGACTAGACTGGGGGAGGCCTACGCCAAAGAGGCGACAACTACGACTATACAACACAGTGACCTGACAAGATAAATCGCATAATATATTGACATAAAAATTTAATTTTGACATGCTCTCATTAACATCTTATAATATCCTTTAAATTTAATTAATACATATTTGGGACATGAGACATAAAGAAAAGTGAAATGTGTGATAATAACAAATAGATACTAATGCAATGTAATAATAATCTTGTAGTTGAATAAAGGCTTTTTTACTTTTACTTTTACTTTTACATAAAGTATTTGACATCGGTGAGCTCATCGACGAGTGCACCGACGAATCATTAGAGAATCGCACGGCTGTATATACACTCTCAAAAGTATAAAAGTATATAGAAGCTTCACCAAATTCGTTGCTATCATAGCTTACGGATTATACCATTGTATCTTACCTACTTCTTGCTAATATTATAAATGCGAAAGCTTGGTGGAAGTAGGTCTGTAACTCAATCACGCCAGAACGTTTAGGCGATTTGGGAAGAAATTTGGAATGTAAGTAGATAGATTAGGCGCTGGAATAACACATATGATACATGATGTATCAATCATTTAAATTTAATCATTGTCTGAATATAAACTTATACATACTTACTTACATAAAAAATGTAGATTGTGTGTTTTGCAGTGTAATGTTTTAGTAGTGTGCTCTTTTAATTATTATTTTATTTTATTGACTCAGACTATTTGTGTATGGGACCGTTGTTTGTTTACGTGCTTTTTAAATTAATTGTCAACCAATTTCATAATTTTATAAGTATACCTTGTGTAATTTTTCGTTTTAGTCCAATACCCGCTTTAGGCCTATCTGAAAATCAGCGTTCAGATCTGCTGAACATTTTGTGCTGAGATAGGCCTTTTCAGCAACTACTAACTATTAGATTAGAAATAAGTACTCTCAGATTTAATGTTTTATTTTTATTTTTAGTTCCTATTTTAAGGTTTTTTTAATTTATTATATATTTTTATTGTGTAGTTATTAAGCTGAATAAATGTATTTTCTTTCTTTCTTTCTTTCTTCTGTATTTCAAGATCATCATCATCATCATCATCATCCATCACGACGCGTCTAAAATCGCAACTAGCATATTATATTCTGAATTCCAAAGTTTCAAACACTTTTCAGTGGTCGTGTTCATGGGTAGACCACGTGTCTACGTGATGTAATCCATTCAAATGTCTTAAAATATATCTATTAGGCATCTTAGCTATGTAGGTCTATCATGGCTTTTGCAGTCATCTGGCTTCATTATATCTTGGAAACGTTTAGAAACCTGTGTCTCTTCCATCCGTTCTACGTGGCGTAGTCAATGCAAAATACACCCCAAGCGGGACGTCAGTGCAGGACTTAGCGCCCCCATACAGAATAAGAATGGCCTAGTCAGCGTAGGCAGTTGAGTTTCACCATCTTACTATATTCGGCTCGTTCAACATCTCATACAGTTCGTAGTTTTATCAGATCCGCCAGAATTCATCATCCAGCTTTGTGCTACGCTAGAAGATCAATTCTGGAATATGTTTCGAAATTTTAGCTTCAATCGATAAAAGGTTTTGTTCATATTTCTTACAGAGTACCCTGGATTTAGAACTATAGATGAGGACCTGGTCACCTGTGACACAGGTTTTTTATTTTAAAAAATCTACTTCGAGCAACCAGCCCCATCACATAGTTAGGTTTTATTTTGTCAATCTTTGCTAATTATGGTAAATTGTTTTTTACCAACCTTTTGTGAGGAGGAAATAAATATATGTTTAATTTGATTTGATTGAGTAGTCGCAGGAAGTTATTGTAAACCTTTTTTAATTTATGCATTCCTTGGCAGAAGCTTTAAATGGAAGTATGAACCTGAATATGATAACCAATCCTCATTTTGAGTGTTTTGCCTTTTAATAGTAATAGTTTATGTCAAACTCACGAGAATTTCAATGACTTTGTAAAAATATAATTTTCATCATTAGCTTTGGATCTCTATTGACTCAAATTGCAATTGTGCATTTTTGTAGAGCGACTGCCGAGCATCCCCCTCCGCCATCAGTCGTCTCCCATATAGAGCAGTTACACTGCACACTAAAATTGTAACTAATTAATGTTTGGACAATACAAATCATATATATATATGCAGTGAATTTTCATCAATCATTTCATTAGTGAAAGATTTGGGTCAAATTACAGACATAGGAGGACCCACAGATCTTAACATTGGTTTTTTACTGTATCTTATTTAAGGTACGTGGTGGTAGCTAAAGATTTATGATAGTGATCCTGTTATATTGTGATGAAAAGTTATGAATGATTGTGAAACTGTATAAACACTAAAATTAACTAGAAAATAGAGTATCTTACTCTACCAAACCCTACTCATAGTAGTATGAGCTACCCAAGGGATAAAAAGGGAACAAACAAAGCATCATTCAACCCGAAAACGAAACCTCTAATCACCTTTTCAACCCTCCGAGAGCTTAATCACTGCACTCGAATGCAGCTAAGATAAATGACGTTTTGATAAATTGTCGAAAAGTAACCAAGACTTGGAATGGAAACTAATGTTTAAGCTGTGCTAAAGAACATCGCCGTGCTGAACCAGTGGATAATGGAGCGGAAGAGATGCGCTCTTAATGATCTTGTACGAACTAAGAATAATATCAAAATAGAGACAGGGCTCCCTTCAGTTTTCGCAGTAGGGTTACTTCTTTTGTATTTATCTTTAGTTAGATGTGTCATCAATCAATAGAATCAAAAAACCTGACTAACTAAACTAAACCGCTGGTCGCTTAGACTTGAAATTTGGTGTGTGTGTTTCTCTTGGTGGGTGGAGGTGTACTAAGAAAGGGTTTTTCGAAATTCAACTCCTAAGGGGGTAAAAAGGGTGAAGAAAACGTTTGTATGAAAGTTCTTTGTTTTTGACCTTATAGGTTTAAAAGTTTGTGTTTATATAGTTCAATAAAAAAAATAGTGCTTCAATGACTCTGCTCGTAACCAAACTCGGGACCAAAAAAATCAAAGATACCCTTAAAGATGGATTGGTCGTTGCGACCGGGGTGACACCTGCCTTCTAGCCTGGTCTCCACGGTCCCCCGACCTAAACCCCATTGATTTTTTTTGTATGGGGATAGTACAAAGACCTCGTCTACTCGAAAGTATGCCGCAATTTGGACGAGTTAACCCGGAAATTGAGAGTAGCAGAAGAAACCATTAAAAATAATAGATGTGCATTTAGACAACTTTTTCCGACGATGTCGCACTTGCATTGAGCAACAGGGTGGCATTTTGAAAATTTATTGTAATTAAGCACCTTGTAATTGGTTTTGCTTTGCTTGCATTAATAATCATGTAAATTAAAATTTTGTACTTATAACATTTTGATTTCAATTTTTTTATTGAAGCCGTATGAATAATAAAATGAAATTTTCAGGGTAGCTACCTGATAGATAGAGCAAGTTTTTAAAAGTCAAACGGTATTTTTTATGTGATTCCCAGGACAGGTCAAACGTCTTTGTGCATGAACATGTCTGTTTGATCTATGTCTGAGTGTGTATATGTATATAAGTACGAGTATGTATATCAGTCATCAGGGAACCATATTAAAGGCTCTGCCTATTTTGGGAAGACCTTGTGTGGAAGTTCCATAAATAATATAATTGTTATTTAAGGTACGTTGCTGCCAATCAGTACAGTACAAGTGAAGTGCAGGAACATATTACTTTGTGTGAAAAATCGTGTATAACTAAAATAAACAAAAATTGTGTGTGTACACACACACGGTTACTTTTTCAAATATTCAGGAAGTCACACAACAAGACGCTAAAAGCTTCTGAGTGACTGGACCTCCGAAATATATTTGAACTGGTGCATTTCTTGAAAACATAAAGCTAAACATACGCTCACATTGCGTAAATAATTTATTCGTCATATTTTGAGCGGTACCCTCTGTAGTCTCTAAACACTGCTTTTAATTTAGCATTTCCATTAAGGCCACGTCGTGTGAAGACATTTTACGAGGTTTTCCTGTATCCGGCTGTCACGTGAATGATATTTATATGAGTTTTCCAAACGCTGGCTCCATGGCCGTAGTGAAAATTCCACAACAGCACAAATATATACTTTGGACCCGGTACTTAAGCTCTAGACCGCTTTACTTACTTTGCCTTAGTTTTATTTTTTAATAAATATTGAAAATGTGTGTGTGTGTGTGTGTGTGTGTGTGTGTGTGTACATTAGAAACTTTAGGTTAGGTTATATTTACTATTTACTTTGATATTTGAATTTCAGTGAAACTTCGAGTCGAAGTAGCTTAATATACACTATACGCGAACGTATGGAGCTACCGCGCGCCCAGGTTTTTAATAGGTTCATAATACTAATAAAGAGGCGAACAAATCGCATATATGATAATATAAACCCCTGTCTATGACAGTTCTCATGCCACATAGAGCTAAGAACAGAAGTGCTTGCGTGGCGTTGTGTTCCGCTCGTCACTTCGATACATTGGTTTTGGAGCCTCACTTGCCCAGTTATTTCAGTTGCTACAATAACATTTACACCTCCACAGTAATGCTTACGCACGAATACATCGCTACAGAGTATGTGACACTACGACGGTACCGATCAGGACGACCTCTTGCATAATAGGCCTACCTAGTAATTCGGATTTTCTCGCTCATCAGCCTAGCCGAAAGAAGATTTACACCCTTTAGATTTTTGCATCTGACAGTGGTAGGCAGCCAGGCGCTGCGTTCTAGATTGATATTCGTTTGAGATATATGATGTGAAATTCCGCGCGATGCTACCTTCAATGGTTATGTGTGGTGGGAATCCAACCTGCGTCTAGCAGATTAGATGCCGACCTTGGCAACCCCGAGCTGTATTCGATCTAACGCAGAAGTCATTCTTTAAAATATAAAAATACTTTTTACACAGGTTCCGCTAGTTTCTGATCTGAAGACTTGTTGTATTATTATTGCCCCATAATATCATATTATTATTATTATTATTTATATAAAAAAATACGCGACGTTGTAAGCTTAGGCACTGGTTATTAATTATTTAGCGCGTTATGTATGTCAGCATGAATACTTTCGACAGCTACGATAATTTTTCAACGAAAAATTCAGGAAAATTTTGAACGCTTTCAGGCTTTGGGAGAGTTATTTCATTCATCAGAAAAGCAATTTATATTTGCTCTTCTACGTTTTGACCTACAATACTTTTATAAACCAATGTTTTTATGAAATGACAAATATGCATCTACTTATTAACATTCTTGTCCAATCTTGTCTACGTTTCGGGTTTTTTATCTATGACTAGAACATTTAATATGAAGAAAAGCTAGATTTAAGTTTACCATCCCGGTTTCCGGTTAACCAACACAACCATAGCTCATGTAAAATTAAAACACTCTCTTTCTTAAATAAACCGGTTAAACTTTAAAACAGAGACAATGCAATTATAAATGGACGCCCCTTTTCCGGCAAAATAACTCTACATAGAGCGGTTCAAAACAACTGAAATAAAAAAATAAAACAAAATAAAGTTGTTTTGTCCTGGCTATCATTAAGGCTCAAAGCGGGGTATCATCCTTTTACCAACATTTGCTGCTAAATTAAAAACCATAATTTATTTTTATTGCAACATTCGCTCGATGCAATGGAGAAAAAATAGAAATAAACTCCCAGCGCCGCCCTACTTTGATCTCGATTTAATTGCCGAAAAGGGGTATCAGAGGGAAAAGTCGGGAGTTTCGAGTTAAATTTAATTTTGGTTTAATCGCTTACGGTACTCATTGAGGGTATCTCTAATAAATTCTTAGCGGAACGGATGAGCTATTGTGAAACCGAAACAATGAGTATTTTGGGTGAGTATTTCAGAACGTCTACTTATCTTCTAACAAAAGAAGGTACAGCGGAGGAAGAGTTCAACGGACAGTCCCTGCGATTAAAAATTAAATGCCTATGTATATTGTAATTTGATACCGTTAAACATCTGTAACATTTGAAAAAAAATGCTTGATGTTGCAATTTCAATGTATGTAGTAGTGTACTGTGTTTGTTAATTAACTTTCCGGTAATAAACAATTTATTATTATTATTATTATTTTTATTCAAAAAGTTTCACGGATTTCATCTTGTCCTTTACAAAGGCATAAGTGGGGCTGTAGCCAACACTTAGAGGCCTGTTTGGTATAAAAATGCAGAGTATCAAAAACAGAAAGAATGTTGGATGAAGGGTAACATGGTACTTATAACTATTACAACAATGGGAAAAATGGCCAGGCTATTCGTATAAACTTATTAGTGATAAGGAAGATAGTAGGATATGGAAGAGACTACGGCACCTGCCAATTTCATTCTCATTTTAAAATTTTATTTTATTATTATTATTCTTATTATTTAACGTCATGTTTGTAAATGCTTGAATAACGTGGCCATTATTTTGAATATCTTCTTTGACCGAATTCGACTTTGCCGCGCTACTCGAGAAGGCGCCAGAAAAGTTGTATGGAGTTTCGTAACTGGTGAGTTTTAGGTACCAGCAATTACCTTTGAAAAATATTGTGGAGATTTGTTTAAAAAAAGTCAAATGCAAAAAGATTTTATTTAGAATTTTGCAGTATGTAGGTATACAAGCACCATTGACTAAATTAAAAAAAAAAACATAAATGCGCGGGAAAGACACAAATAGCGTTATCTTGCCTTGGAAAAGCGGTCTTGAATATTAGTAACTGTACTTTTAACTACTGTACTTTAATTTATTTTTACTAGATCAATCTGGTTATATTTCAATTACTCGTATTATTTCAGTAAAGCACTATACACGCCTTGGTGTACAACGAGCGCACTGCTGTCCATGCTATGATGGCCTCCTCGAGCTAAGCTTAGCTACGTAGCTAATCATCAAGAACATTTTTAACCTCCAAGCTCGGTCATCATTGCAGCCCTTGCTGTCCTCACTATAAAGGCTTGTCCATCGAGGGCTGCAATGCTGGCCGCGCTTTGATGGCCTGGACCTACTACGCAGCATTTTCGGCTATCATCATCGCTGCCAGCAACGCAATCATTACAGACCGCGACAGTAATGTATACTATTAATTACGATTGTGATAATAATTTGACATTATTAATTTGTGTATTTTATGATTAACGTGTAACTGTGTGTTTCTATCTTGTCGAGTTTGCAAAAATACTTCAAATTGTTTTAAGTTATAAAATGATCAACTTGAAGACATGTAAACATTAGGTAGTATTATAATAATCTTGGCAAACAATCAAATGAAAAAATTCACCTTAATACAAAATCCTGAAGACTGCGAAATCAGAAAACAAAAAAAACACAAGAGTTCCTCTCTTTTCACCACAAGTGGACGCTTATATTTTTAAATACAATGTAAGTGGAGTCTGAGTGATACGCATACACTGGTACAATGGTTGTCTGAAATGACAGGCCATTTCACCATGTGACAACCCTAGACGTTTCCTTTACGTGCTCGTACACTGTAGGGGAATTTAAGTACAACTCAGTGAAGTTACAATTCTGTTTTATTTTCTACCGACTTCCAAAAAGGAGGAGGTACTCCATTCGACTTTTTTTTATTTGTTACCTCATAACTTTTGATAGGGTGAACCGATTCTCAAAATAATTTTTAAGAATTCTCGTTTGAAAGCTGGTGCTTTCCGTATGGTCTCATTAAAATTTCATCAAATTCGGTTTAGTAGTTTTTGAGTTACACTCTAATAACTGAATAGAATGGAAGTCGGGATTAAATTTTTTAAATTGTACTTGTTTAATATTCTGTGGTATGCTGGTTTTGTAGAAGACTGACTAAGTTTGACTAAGAACACCTTATGAATGTGAGAATTGGCGAAGTATTATAACTGAAACAAATACATTGCTTTAGCGTGGTTGACTAATGTAATAATAATGAAAGAAAAGGAAAGGAACGGAATATGGAACTGCATATGGACAAAACAAAAAAAAGACGTGTGGCACTCGGAGACTGCCGCGGTAAAGCTATTGCATAGCTGTTTTTGTCAACTTATGCAATTATAATTATTTAACCAATGCCATCTAGAGGCGAGTTGCTAAACTAAAGATACAAGCGTGATATTTCAAAAAGTCATTAAAAGTTCTGCTATTCATCGATAGATGCCAAATCAACTTATGCAATTATAATTATTTAACCAATGCCATCTAAAGGCGAGTTGCTGAACTAAAGAGACAAGCGTGATATTTCAAAAAGTCATTAAAAGTTCTGCTATTCATCGAAAGATGGAGTCGGAGTGGGGTGTTAGGTTATTTTCGTTACGGAATTTCTGGATTCGGTCTCCACGCTCAAGGCCCGCGATAGAAGCTATGCAATACCTTAAAAACTGTAAATTGTGAAACATATATATATATCTACTTGTAAAATCACTACTAAGTTGAAAAAACTTAATCAAGTTACCAACGCCTGCACCCTGATGAAGATCACTGGTGAGGAATAAGATTTTTTAAACAGTCGAATTGAGTACCTCCTCCTTTTTGGAAGTTGGTAGAAAAATAGCGTATGTGTTTCTACGTGGTTTGTTGTTAACTAGATAACATTTATTTCCTCAAGCATATTTAAGTGTCAAAAGTCAAAGTCAAAGTCAAAGTCAAAATCATTTATTCAATTTAGGCATCAAACACGCACTTATGAACGTCATTTTTTCATTATAATTTACTTTAAAGACTACCGCAGCGTTCCAAAATATATAAAGCCTACCGAGAAGAAGCGGCAAGAAACTCGGGGCCTTTCTATTTACATAGATGTTTTTACAATGTTTTTACTTAGGTACTACAAATATTAGCTCCAGTGTGTTGCATTACAAAAGAGAACATAATAATGGTATCAGTAGGGCAAGACACGCTACACTTTGACATCTTAGTACACGAGTAGATAGATCCTGGAGTGATCAGTCCCAAGCTGTTTTATCCTCCAAGTAATCCGAAATTTTGTAAAAGGGTCAAAGGGTTTAAGCATTATAGGCTGGTTCGATATATTAACTGGTTGCGTGGCGCACGTCACCTATGTAGGTTTATATGTGCACCCTTCTTCTTCCATATACGTGTTCTGTCTGTCTACTGGGATGGGTGAATAAAAGTATTAGATTTCGGTGATCATCGTTAATATTATTCAATATGCAGCATTACATATAAATCAAAACTTTACATTGTGTAGGTGGGCTGAAGTGCGGATACTCGGTACAAAAGCGGCAGGGCAACTGAGCGCATGGCGCGACTTTTGCTAATATAATAAAATGCGCTCACGTTGCATGTATCGTGCCCCTACAAGTTTAATTTAAGTCATATTAATGAAAAGTGAACATTATGAAGGTCCTTAATTTTATTGTACACATATACTTCTAAGTTCTTCAAAGTACCCAATGTGTGCACAGTTCTCTGGTAAGGTAAAAGCCCTTGCCGCTACAATGGCGGAGGGTTGCCGTACAAAGGAGCGCTTCGAACTGGCCCGACAGCGCCGCACTTCTGTAGACTTTGCTATAAATCTTGAGTAAACGGTCATTAATGATTAAACATTCAGGTTAAACCTGAATAATATGAAAATCTAATACCTCTAAACGTGCAATTCTTGTACTTGCTTCAGCGATTTCATGAAGTTAAGTATGCAATGCAGAGGGGGGTTTAGACAACATCAATTTATCCGTGTTTTCCGGCAATAAAAAACAACAGTTTGTTCGTTTCTTTCCCACTAGAGGACGTAACAGTCGCATGGCAAAAATCCTGAATCGTGGTGACAAAATCTTCACGGAACATGTGTTGCATTGCGTTCAAACTAGATGGCGTAACAGTCGCATTGGAAAATCCTGAATCGCGGTGACAAAATACTCACGGATTGTGTTGCTATTTTTCATTCGTATCTACATCGAACAAAGCTAGATCAGCCAGGTACTAATACATAAACTGAGGTAGAAGACCGTGATCTACACAACGAATGTTCATTCTAAAATCAATCCTCGAACTCCAATACTGTCAACATTACACACACAAATGATATTGGTACAAGTAACATTATTTGCGACGGCAATAATATGCCGATAAAAAGAGTAACAAAGATGGCACATGGAACTTCTTTATTTTTTGTTTCAAGACCGCGTGACCTACACGTTTGTGAAGCAAAACGGCGTTAATCAGCTCTGATTGAGCGATTCAAGATTTAGTGTGCAGGGCGAGTCTACCTCAGTTTATATTGATGTCTTTGGGTTAAACCTATTTAACGGATAAAATTTCGTGTGTATCATTTTGATTTGGATTTTAATCCTGCTGTTACGTGCAACTTTTACTGCGAGTGATCTCGAGTCACACAAAGTAGCAACTGTAATCTTTATTATATAGTATTAATATTATTATTATTTTTATTTAGATATACTAAGATGCCTACCTAAGGTAAAGGTGACGGGTGAAATGAAACAAGGAAATCCCTTGGATATTATATTTGCTTTATTTCGGTTATCTAGTTGACAATTACCAAACGGGTCTGTTCTACTCTATACTAAATAGGCTAATTATCTGCAATAGTACATACTTCTCAACAATGCTAATGGATGGATGGAGAAGCCAACTCCCACAGCAAATAAAAAACTTACAAAGGTAACTTACATAGGGTATACGGGTGGCCTGCCTGGACGAATCGGTTATGGTAATTCTTAAATTAATTTTGGTAAGAACTTGTACGATATCCCAGCAATATATATGGGCTGGCGTAGTGCAGGACTCCAAAGCGGCTCAGAATGAAAGGATGTGAGGTACCTGATATGGCCTACTCAGCCTTAAACCTCCGTGCAATCCAGTCACGGTGAAGAGCGCAGATGTTATGTTGATGTGGTTACTGCGTTGTCGTCTTACATAGCTGATGATCATCGCACTTGGGATGTTAACATCTCCAAGATTCAATTCGCCCTGAACACAACATTAAACGTCCTATAACTCAAAAAGTATGGACATTAGAAAAAAAAGTTTAAAACAAAAGTTGTAGAAAATAAACTGATCTTTAAAAATGGTTTGATGCATTTTATTGATTAATCTAACATTTCAAGAGTTATTAGCCGCGATAGAAAAACCAGTTCATTAAATGGGCCATAAATCGTAAACGGTAACTTTTACAAAAAAGTTTACTGAAAACAAAAAATGCAAAAATTTATTTTCTACTATAAATGTCTCCGTGACTTTTGTTCTAAAGTGCATAGTTTCCGAGATATCGGCCGAAAACGTTTTTTCAAGATGGCGATCGTGACCTGGATCTGTCAGTATTTTGTGATTTTATGCTCAGTAAGTGATCCTAAACCTTATAAAAAATAAAATTTGGTTCGGAAATTTAGTGCAAAGTTGACCCAAAATACGTCTTATTACTGTCCTATTATATTATTACAATATTGTGCGCAAGGTACGTCTTCAACAATTTTTAGTGTTGAATTCGGTTCCATTTATTGATTTGAAAACTTTTTTCTCCCTTTTAGTGACTATTGCTACTTATGGGATCGATTGTCATTCACCGTCGGTAAAGATATCATCAAGATATACGAAACACTTTTCAGTTAGGTATTGGAGTGTAGGTAACTCAAAAACCACTTAACCGAATTTGATGAAATTTAAATGTGACTACCTCAGGAGTATACATGCTCTTTCAAATAAAAATAATTCTGAGAATCGGTCCCCAAATGAGGGAGAAATCGGTGAACATACATAAAAAATACATTATACAAAATATACATACAAACATACAAAAGACAAACGTACAACACCAACTTACCATAGAACATTCTCCTTTTTTCATCATCATCATCTCAGCCATAGGACGTCCACTGCTGAACATATGTCTCCCCCAGAAATTTCCAAAAGGACCGGTTGGAAGCAGCCTGTATCTAACGTCGTACTGCTACCTTTGTCAGGTCGTCAGTCCACCTTGTGAGTGGACGACCTACGCTGCACTTGCCTGTCCTTGTTCTCCACTTTAGAACCTTCCGGCCCCATCGGCTATATGTTCTGCGTGCTATGTGGCCTGCCCACTGCCACTTTAACTGGCTAATCATCTGGGCTATGTCAGTGACTTTAGCTCGTCTACGGATCTCCTCATTTCTGATTCGATCACGTAGAGAAACTGAGCATAGCCCTCTCCATAGCTCGTTGTGCGACTTTGAGCTTGCTTATGGGGCCTATAGTAATAGACCACCTTTCAGTGCCATATGTCATCACTGGTAACATTCATTGAACAAAGACTCTTGTCTTAAGGCACTAAGATATTTTTTGAACTCCTTTTTTGAAGTCGGTTAAATAGTGGGCAAGCACTACCGTGTTAGGGTTTGAAGGGCAGTGTAGAAAGTGAAATTACTGCGTGAATGAGACTATGCGTTTTGGAGTGACAAGAACTGAAGAACTTTGGTCCCTAAGCATATATATTTAATATATGGTTTGGTTAACTGGAAAATCTTTTTATTCTGTAACTGACCTTTTTTGTAAGCAAAACTTATAATAGTTATAATTTAAAAATATTGGCTATTAAGCTTGCTTATTTAAATACTATAATTATTTTACATTTCAATTATCATGTATAATTTATAATTTAAATTAATAATTAATCTAACAATTTAACAAAACTTTGAAATTGATTTTATGTTGTCTATATTTTATTTATTTACAAGGTATTAAAAATTAAATAAAACATTATAATAATAACTAACTAATCTATAAGCCCTATGGTGGGGCGAAAAGTAGCCAAAACGCTGGCGGCATTGCCACCCTGGATGGCAATGCTAAGCGTTTCCCCAAAATTGGCGCCAGCATTTCGGTCACCCGTCGCCTCAACCAAACGTTTCGCCAGATCCCTAAACAAGTTGAGAGCGGACGGCGCCCATGGGCCTAAAGTTTCGACCCCAAACGGCACAAACATGTAAATTCTGTCTAAATACACATATTTATGACGTTTGAGGTCTTCCGCTTTAGACGCGGCAGCGCCAGCCCGATCAATCGTCCCAGGGAGTTGAGACGGCGCCAGTGTGTCCACACATGTAGCATCCCAAACCAGGGGCTGTCCCATCTTCCACGGGACGATAGTCATCCCATCTGGTTTCTTGCCCGTCATCCCGCATCAATCCGTTTGGTTCCAAAACTGACGGGACTCCAGCACTGACAAATGCCCGACGGATGATATCATTCAAGCTGGCGTGCCGCGGTATGCGCCCCGCGCTCTTTATGCATGAGAGTGCGTGGTGGCCGAACCGATCCACCATTTCACCGCAGACACAACAGTGAGGGACCTGGCAAGGGGCACCTACTCGTAGGGATACGGTTATTCGGAAAGTATTGTTGTCCAAAAGATTTCCAACATTTTTAGACGGCAATGCATGTAGCCAAAGCCCCTAATCCCATCACAGCTAACAGGCGAGCACGCTCTGCGGAAGAACTAGTTGAATTGATCAGGTTTTCAAGCTCTAACTCACAGAGCGGCCCGTCCCACTGCCACTGAGAAGCAGGAGCTTTGGGCAGGGACTGACTTAGACAAGCTATTTCCAGTTTCCTAAAGCCTCAGTCATATAACTAATTTGAATAGAGGGCGATAAAATTGCCTTTACTAACTTTTGAGTACTGAAAATTGATGAAAGGAAAGGGGACAAAAAGGCAATATCGAATCAAAAAATTGCCATGTGTCGATTTATTTTTTGTAGGCGGTCCGAAACTGAGTTAAAGTTTTGAATTTTGTCATCAACAAAATCTTCAATTGACTCGTCTAGGATTGGAGACCCTAAGAGGCGAAGTGATCGATTATCTAATATTTTGATATTGGGAGCAATTCGTTCAAAAATGTTTACTATCTTATTTCTTAGTAGTGTTGTAGAATTTGGAATGAAAAGTTCGCATTTTGAAAACTTGATAATTAAGTTAATAGTTATTATTAAAGTTATTATCATTATTTATTATTATTTTTATCTAACCAATTTCAAAGGTTTCACCCGGTCCTTTACATAGGCATAAGTGGGGCTGTAGCCAACACTTAGAGGCCCGTTTGGTATAAAAATACAATGTAGTATAAAAACAGAAACATTTTGGATGGATGGTATATCTATTACAAAAATGGGTAAAATGGGCATGGCTATTGATATGAACTTATTAGTGATAAGGAAGATAGTGGGCTATGGACGAGACTACGGCACCTGCCAATTTCAGTCTCATTTATAATATTTAGGCTTGGTATATATATATATATATATATATATATATAGGTGACTTGCCATCCACTAAACGGACCCCCCATAAAGGCCACCATGAGTGGTGACAAAAGTTGGTGTGGATGGCTAAAGGGTGTAGAGAGGTGTGCTGCGGTTTCACTAGAGCGCTACTACCGGCGTTATGCCCTTTAACACTTCCACCCTTGGAGCTTTTTGTTACTTGCTCTTGCGTCTCCACCCCTGGACGGCCAATTAAGGCAAGCCGGGGGTCAGGGGTCTCAGTTAGCCCCAGGGAGAATCAGGGTCCACGGTGTCGCCACTCACCGACGGCTCGCCACAAGGCCGCCCCTGCGGGTTTATTATTATTCCTTTTATTCAAAATAAATCACGGATTTCATCCGGTCCTTTACAAAGGCATAAGTGGGGCTGTAGCCAACAATTAGAGGCCTGTTTGGTATAAAAATACAAAGTAGTATAAAAAAACAGAAACTTTTGGATGGATGGTGACATGGTATATCTATTATAAAAATGGGTAAAATGACAAGGCTATTGAAATGATTTTATTAGTGATAAAAAGATAGTGGGCTATGGAAGAGACTACGGCACCTGTCAAATTCAGTCTCATTTTAAAATTTTTGGGCAGGTGGTGACTTGCCACCCACTAAACGGGCCCCCCATAAGAGCCACCACCAATGGTGACAAAAGGGGCAACGTTGGTGTGAATGGCTGAAGAGTGTCGAGAGGTGTGCTGTGGTTTCACTAGAGCGCTACTATCGGCGTTATGTATTATTATTTATTATTAAAGTTGATAGTTTTGTACTTATTTATGGTTTGGTTTAAATAATTATAAATTGTAAACATTGCAAATTTTTAAGTAAAAAATTCTCATCCGCGGACGGGAATTGATCCCGCGTATTCCGACAATCCGTGTCTGACGTCACGACCAACCAGACCACTAAAGTAAACCACACACATTGCATTTCTTGGAATCAGAGTATGATTTCTATGAAAACTATTCTAGGAAACAAACTAATCTAGCCACCGTCCGTGCACGGGAATTACGCAAAGCTATCGCATAGGCATATTGGTATCGCATGCTCGCGTTCCGTTTTTCTTATTTTTTTTGTGATCACCTCTCCCCTATTATTGACCAAATATGACGACTGGCGAGTCTACGGGTTAAGGCGCGCTCGTATTCTGATAATAGTAAAAAGCAGAATCTTTAAACATCTATTAGTGTAACGAAATAGATCGACAATATTGTTTTAAAAAAATACTTAGGTTAAAAAAGGAACAGGCAAAGGGTAATAACCGAACAGAATTCATAAATTCAGAATTAAATATTACTCGCTCTCTGCATAAAAAAATCATAAATAGGCCCATAAAATAAATGTTCACGTCCAAACTCTCAGAATTTTCAGGAATAGCACTATATTTTTTTAGGTAATATATATATATATATATATATATCCAACATAGACTACTAAATTAGTAACCAGCAGTTTTTTTCAATTGTGTTAGTATATATCGAAATAATGCATTTTCGAATTACATCGTCCGATCAACACTTTTCAACCTTACGTAAAGCATCGTAAGTTATTTTAAAATTAGGGTTGGACGGCGCCATAACTCTGTGGGTGGTATTGCAGCTATCACGGGCTGGCGTAAAGCTTTCTATCACGAGCTGTACCTAGGACTCATCACTTGAAAGAAAACAAAATAAAAGCATTTTCCTTCACGGAAATTTCTTCGTCTTATTTTAAAATTAAAACGCCGAATCTCCACGCCCCTATTACCCTGTGCATTTGTATTCCGTTCCATCAATAATTAAAGAGTCCCGTGCCGGAGCTGCTGGCTACATCGGACATAAAAATAGGACGTGACGTCACTCTGCAAGTAGAACTACTCCGAGAATATTTAGTTTTTAATATTTTGACAAGTCTCGAAACTATTCAAGATGTTTGTTTAGAAACTATGGTCATGGTCATAGTCATAGTATTTTATTGATGACAATATTGTTACAGGTCAATCAACAAGAAAATAAACATAATCATTCAACTTAGAATTAATTTTAGATCAGACAAATCAACATACATATATGTATTTAACTGTCTCTTATTTTTAAATAACTTAATAATAATTATACTTAATTAAATAATTCCATACAAAATAACATAATGTCAAAATAATACAAAATATAAATTCGAATAATAAAGGTCATTTATACTTCATTACATCGTCAAATGAATAGAAAGTCTGTTCAATCAATCAATAAATTAATCAATCAATCAACCAATCAATTAAAATATTTATTTGTTAAACATGTGTTTACATACTCTTAGCATGTAAGGTCTTATAAAGATAGGTAGCTCATACATGTTTTGCCTGGCAGGGCATACAAATATGTAAAATTTATTACAAATAATGTCATAATTACAGTTATAGCATTAAGTTGCTTAATATTAATTATTTTTATTATATTAATAATCATGTTTATGTTAATATAAAATGGATGCATTAAACTCAGTAAAACAAAAGAGAAACTTAAAATGTTAAAATCAAAAATTCACTTAAGTGATAATAACACCTCTCAACCAACAGTTGCTGCATCTTTTTTTTGAATAAATTACAATTTAAACTTTTGATTGAGTTAGATATTTTGTTATATACTGCAGGTGCCATACAGAAGACGCTATTATGCATAAGCGCAGTGTTAGAAGAATGCAAGCGAAGTCTTGTAGTGTCGCGTCTGTTTCGACTAACTACGTCAGCTAGACGTTGAAATAGTTCTGGATTCTCTTTAACAAACGTTACAGTATCGAGAATGTAGAGCGAAGGCAATGTCAAAAGTTTAAATTTTTTAAAAGGGTTTGCAGCTATTCGTTTTCTTTAAATTAAACATAGCTCTTATACATCTTTTTTGCGTCTTAAATGCTTATCTTTATCTGTCGAGTTGCCCCAAAAAATTACACCGTAACGTAAGACTGATGCAACTAATCCATGATAGGCTATTACTACTGCTTCTGGGCTAATCACTGGGGACAGCTTAAATAGCGCGTACGCAGACGTGCTATTTTTTTTTAGTTAGTTGTTCTATGTGTGCCTTCCAGTTGAGTTTTTATCTATAATAAGGCCGAGGAATTTTGTGGAGTCTACTTCTTCGACTGTTATATTATTATATTATGTAACCCTAATTGGGGTATAATTCACCCGTTGGCTGAAATGCATTATGTTTGTCTTATCTAAATTAATTTTCAAATTGTTGTTATTTAACCATTTTATTAAATAAGCAATTCAAGCAGTTCAATAAGCCATTTTTTGGGTTGACATTTGAAAGAAGCCCTAGAGGACGCGTCACGTATGTCGGGAGTAACCTAGAATTTACACATTCATATAAAGTTTACATTGTGAAATTAGTTCTTAAAATTAAATTTTAAATAAACTACACTGGGGTAAACTAACAAATAATTTTTCATGTGTTTTTCAACAGCTTTCTGAAGTAAAAACGTCTTGCGCTGAGTGCTTTTTGATAAGGGAATTACTGATGGCTGCATCACCGACATGCTAGGAACGTGTTGCCTACGCCGATATGCTGTAGTAGCAGTAGGTAAAGTTTTCACTTCTGTCAGCAGTGTCTCCATGACTTAATTTATTGTGCTACTATTTGACGACTATCTGACCAGCTGGCCTAGACAAAAGATGTTTCTGTTAACGTTAACGCCAAACGACAACTTCAAAATGTATGGCGTTGACATTACAATTGTACCTGTGGAAAAGTCACGTGACGTCACTCAAAGTTCGTAGACGGGTTCGTGTTCGAAAAAACATGAAAGTTTAATCAGCACAGTAGGAGAAAAACAGTTTGAAAAGTTGTTAAGTGTTTACACATTGGTGCTCCTGACTGTACTATGGTGTTCGCACACCATATTTAAACATCTGTTCTATATTCATAAAGAAAACGTTGTTAGTAACTTCTTTAGCGGTATACTGCAGTTTTACAAGTAAATCTTATAATTGTTTCTTCAATATTTATACTTACAAAATTCAATGAACTTTACAAAGTATGACGTTGGCTTTTTTCAAATTCTTTTCTTAATTTCGACCAATACTCATCCTTACATACTTAGTGTTAAGATTACTTTTCGTATAAATGAACTTCTTGCAGAGCGATTAGTTTAAAGGCTATATTATCTGTTAGCAAGCTCACCCCAACTCACAGAGATATATGATTTGTATGAAAAGAGTCATGTGAACATTTACCTCACATTATTTCCGTTTTTTAAATTAATACTTAATAACGTGGTACGCCTCTTTTAGAAAAAACGACTTAGTTGGTACCACCGCAGCAAAAAGCATACGTCTTCAAGTAAGAGTAATCAAATACTGCTGTAATTGAATGATTAAATGACTAATAGACATATAGCAAGCCATAGCCATTCTTAGCAAGTATATCATTATATTCAGTATATGGGTACAGTGTGTGTCATATTGGTGGACAGTTCGTGGGGTAAAAATGGCTTACTGGGGCCTTACTATGAACTCTTAAAGCAGGACTTCTAGACAACTGCCCGGTTTATTCGTACCATGACAACTTTAAAGCAGGCCTGCCCAGGCCTACTATTGAAAAACCGCACAAAAACCGTTCACCTGTTTTTTTTGTATGGACTCTCGTTAACATGTCGCTATGAATCCACTCAGTTGATTATCTTACAAACGTCTAGGCGTCTGCAATGTTGGTTATAGTAAATTATTAGAATGCCAGAGACAATATTATCCGTTCACCTCTGAGAAAACAATATTCAAACAGTTCACCTAAATGAGCGTCATGGTATGATTTTATTCAAAACTGTTTATGCAAGGTTTAAGAACTGCACGGAACTTGCATGGTTTTTAAAAAGCTGATAGTAAGGCCCCAGAACTTCGCTCGGAGTAATAAATACTGCAACCGTCATAAAGCATGTCGGCTACCTTTAGGTAAGGACCTGCCCGTCTCCACAGTTTAAAAAAATAAAATGTTTAAATAATAGTGCCAGCATTTTGGACACTTTACCCCGACCATGGCTTATAGGTTTTTTATATTTTATTCTATTTTTAAATTGATATAACAAAAATATGTATAAAAAAATGTGATCCCTACTGGTTGTTGATGGCAAGGGTAGCTGGCGGGGAAATGCAAAATACACCCCCAGCGGGATGTTAGTACAGAACTTATAAAGCAAACATATAACATAAGTTATTTGAGCAGGATTTGATGTAAAAAAATTTGGCTCCAAAAATAGGTACCACAAATGTATGCCATTTAAAAAGAGGGTCGGCCACGTCTTTCTTACGAAACATACCGCCAAGACTATGGTAACATCCCTATCCGAGGACGAGCTGAACAGAGAAAAGCGGAGATGTAGGGACTAGGGATATGGGAAGGGATGCACACCCCTTATGTTTCATTAACGATTGTTTGCTGTAGAGCTACTGAACGTTTAGAGCTGCGAGAATAATAAAATATAGAGAAAAATATCGATAATTCATTCTACTCGTGTTTATTGATTGGAGAATTAGAACAAAGATATTCAAAGTGTTTTTATTTTTATTGGTGAATGAAGATAATATAACAATTTGCTTTATAAGAATATACTAAAAAAGAGTTTAGAGTATTTTTATGTTTAGGCACGGCTGACAAACTTGAGCATCTCTAAAACTATTGCATTAGGCTTATCTTCGGCCTTCGGATATAATACTATATTTGCATTTTTCGAAATAAGCTCAAGTGACGACGCATTCGTCTTCGCCGGAATACATACATTCTTGCTCTACCATACAATATGCTGTTCAACCCATTTACTCCCCACTCTTCGAAGGAGCGCTTTCAGTTCCTTAATTGGTGGCATTTTTCGCTCAGGGCATCCGAAAATCTTGTGTTAAAACACCCGTCCATAAGACAGCTGTCTATGACGGGTCATTTACAGTGTAATTCATGCGCTTTGCCTGCGCTTGAGATGCAAAATTTTATTCATATTTCCAGTATATATAACTACTAAAGTACTTAATAAAAAAATGTTGAGAAAAAGGAAAATCATTCATTCTATAGTCTACATAGCCCGAGAGCGCCGACACAATGACCCCACGTAAATCTCCTGGCCTGCGCGGGCGGACACCGGAATTCATAAATTATGATTCACTTGCTCACTGAAAACCTTTTTTATGGTAACGTTTATTCGGTGAAAGGCGACCATTTTTATTTCACTCGTTTGTCGCTTAACGTACCGGTTTTATCGGCGGGATTTTGGTGTCAGGCTCCTGTACTATTTTCTTATTTACCAGTGTTTAATATAAACCCCAAAAATACGTACCTACGAGTAAATTTTATAAATGTCACTTGATGTCTACTACTTAGGCGGTAGCAAGCAGTATCAAGTTCTGTCCAGTATAGTTGCGTCTGACGATACTTACGAGTACCTATATTTTATTCTACCATTTTATCTACAAGAACGATTCTTCTTTCTCCCCACTTTCCCCCCACCCGTCTCCCATTTTTCGCTAAGTGACTATTTAAGTCATCAGAAAATCCGGTAATAACTACAAAATTGTATAAATATCAAATCTACAATTTTCATGTTATTATCGAACAAGCATATAAACATAAAAGCCTTTGTTCGTTTATTTATTTAACATAGTTTAACAGCTTATACACAATAATATTAGATAACTAGATAATTATAAAACCACTCATAAGCCATTTTGAAACTTTATTATGTAGATTTTTGTGTAAACAATAAAGTAGGTGTCATAGGCGCAAAAAGTTAAATAATATAAATAGCAATAGTACAGTGTGTGGCGTGCTTAGAGTTAATTTGTCTCAGTAGGCTCCAAGTCTTCTTAATAAGTATTTTATACTTTATACTCGTACTACTCAATACTACTTAATACCTAATATTGCTTACCAATATTTTATAAACAACAGCCCATACGTGTCGAGTTCTTATTATTTTATGGAAATGGTGGTTAAAATTGATTGGTGGTAGACCATTAATTTCTCGTTCGTACCCCGCTACCACCTTGATGATGAAAATCACCTATGGTGTTTTTCGACAGCTGCAGCAGCAATTGAAACTTGAAGAACTCTCCAGTAGAAAAACGATATGACCACAACATTCGCCATTTTGAGTGTTTAGTCCACCAAACACATCCATAATAATAATGACCTAGGTCACAAAATACCACAGAAAGCTGTCACGATGCCAAATTCAGCGCTGAAGCACGTCAGGGTAATGACAATATGAAAATGTTTATGGCATTTTACATACAATTTTATGAACTTGAGCATTTTATGAAAGCGCTTTATTGACACGTGCCTACATTCGGGTCGTCAAGTTATGGAGTTTCCGTACTTACATTCGTCACCCGACACTAACATGGCGTTAGTTACTTGGAGCGAAACAATGAGTGATTTTTAAGCGATGAAAGAAAAGCGTTTTTTTGATAACACTGCTTTTTATGCCACATTTTCAAACTTAGTTTTAGCAGTGTTTTTTGTGTATACTGCGACTACGTTGTTTGACTAAACTTGAGTCAGTCTCCAATCTACAGATGGAGTTAATTTCTAAAGTAAGTAGGTACAGTATACATATTGTCCTTGATAAGAATACTTATATGAATCCTTCAATGTAAACGATTTTAAGTGCATTAGAAACGAATATGTTTGCTGCTGAAAATTCATACTCGCACGTTCACATCCACCACTCAAACGATTCTACTACGCTATTTATTCAGTATACCACTACTACACCGTAAAAAAGTTACAAAGGCTGTGCCACTAATTTGTGATATCCTCGATTAACCCGTTGAATGGCGATTTGCCATATTTGGCCCATAGTTCAATAGATTTCGCAGAAATCAACCTACTTTTCCAGGAACTGCAACGTGTGTGGTTATGTTTATGACGGGTCTATTCTGCCTGGTTAATAACATCCTGAACATGAAATTGGAAGTGATAAAAATTGGTTCTTAAGTCACTTGCTCGGAGTAAGTTAATAATAATAATATAACTGCGTTGCCCCTTTTGTCATCATTGATGGTGCTCTTATGGGAGGCCCGTTTAGTGAGTGGCAAGTCACCTGAGTGAAATGAGACTGAAATTGGCAGGTGCAGTAGTCTCATCCATAGCCATCTATTTTCCTTACATATATAAGTTCATATCAATAGCCTTGTTATATAACCCATTTTTTTAATAGATAATCCATGTCACCGTAATCCCAAATTCTGTTTTTTATACTACTTTGTATTTTTTATACCAAACAGGCCTCTAAGTGTTGGCTACAGCCCCACTTATGCCTTTGTAAAGGACCGGATGAAATCCGTGATAGAATTTAAAAATGGGAATAGTAATAATCGTTTATTGACCAATATATATATCAATTGTAACACATCACATCATGTTCTAACTCCCAAGTTAGGCGTTAGATCTTAGCTTAGTGTGCTCTGTGTGCTTGAAATCTTCAGAACTTGCCTTGACCATCAACAGCAGTTGACAAAGGGTTTATCGGACATGTCCATTGCAAAACTGACTGGGGGCTCTAGCTGCGTCGAGCGGCGCCGCCTACGCTGTGAATGGTAGATACCGTGTGTACTGTCATGTGCGTGATCCCACGGGAGCATTTTCAGTAAGTCCAAATTATATGCCATTCAAAATTTCACTCAAATCCGTCAAACCGTTTTGTCGTGAAGAAATAACAACCACACACACTCACTTTACCACACAAGCATTAAATAAGGCCTAGCTAGGTAATTAGTAAATAAAAAGAAACATTAGAAATATAAATACATCAGCTAGATAACGTGACCTGGAATGCACTTCACTTGTAGGTTCTCAAATCACACTTATTCGATCAGTCTTGCGTTTTAAAATATAGACACAGAGTCCCAAATGAGATTTTTATATAACTGTTTAATTGGTTCTAAAGGACCTTTTAACACCGGACACAAGCCGTATTCACATTACAGGGCGATACCAGATATGCCAAACCACTTTCTTTTTAAATATCTTTGGGCCACTTATCAGCTCCGAACTTCCTTTTCTCTTCTATATTTCCCCGTATATATACGTATATATCTATATATACTTACGTAGTACGTATTCTTTTGGGGTCCAGAAAATCCTCTATGTAAAAAATCAGAATCGTTTCTCTCCAGAAATTCATGAATTTTTTTAAATCTCCTATATTGCTGGTCAGTATCAAAACAGTTTTTAATATAAAATACAAATAAGGATTTGTGAAATGAGATATGATGTCATATGAAATTATATTACAAACTATTTATCACAGGATTGAAAATAGTGACCAAGGGTGTGACTTTTCTTAAAATTTAGAAAATGTGAAGTATCTCGAAATCGTGGCACTTTTACTAAACATATTTATTAATCGTGAGCAGGTAAAGTATTATCTACTCATTACTGAACACTCTGTATATAAAAATGAACCCCTAATTTTCCTGGTCACGCTATAACTTGAGAAGGTTTAACCAATTTCATTTATCTCTTTTAAATGTTTGCTAATACGTAGAAGGTTCTTACTTTAAAATAAAATAAGAATAGAATAGGTTATAGCGAGGCCGAAGGCAGAGTCTACTACGCGCACGAAGTCGCAGTCAGTCGCTAGTAAATAAATAAAAACATGTTTGTTGCCACAAAATAGTACATTCATTAACATTATTAAATATTTGTTCTTAGGCAATAGGAGTATTCTGAGCACTGATATTATAATTATTGGTTCATAATCACAATCATAATCATAATCAGCCCATTTTCTTCCCACTGCTGGGACTCAAGCCTTCCTCTCAGAGAGAGGAGTTGGGCCATAACCCACCACGCGGGCCCAGTGCGGATTGGTGGATAGGTTAGTGGCCAACCCATGTCGAAGTTTTCAGGCCGTCCGAAGGCCTGCGACATAGCCTAACTACTGTTGTCCTAAGGCAAACAACCGGGACCGACGGCTTAACGTGCCCTCCGAAGCACGGAAGCGTTCAGTTGAAGAATGCCACTAGCGATCACCCATCAAAGCCCTGACCGCAGCAAGCGTTGCTTAACTTGTTGATCGGTTAAGATCGCCAAGTCGAGTTCTGCTACGAGCGCTTCCGTGATTTATTGGTTATAATTAAATAATACCACTCCTTACTTATCCCATACCCGAATACGCGAAACCCATAAACCGATGTCGCATAAAAACTCAGCGTGAATATCTTACAGTTCGTAAATTTTACTACACGTAGCGTGTGTCACATCCCTAATATATCATTTCGTAAGGACACGCACATCGCTATATAATAAGTGAGTATATTGTTTGGTTCCACACAACTCTTTGTGCATGAGTTTATCAGGGGAAGTACTATCACCATACTTTTTTGCCCCGTGAAGCAGTAGTGTTTGCAATACTGAGTTCTGGTTTGAAAGGTCTAGTGCCGGCAAAAATTAAGGCACATCAGACAACTTAGTGTGTCAGACTAACTGCGCAGTGCAGTTAGACATATTTTTAGACGAAATGCATCTGTTCTAGGCAGAAGTTACCACTTAGCACGAGGCACGGATGAATTTGACTCGGTTCTGACATTCCGGTTCCGGTACGAGCAAGCGAAAGTTTTAATGATATTCCCAGAATCTAACAAACAAACTTTATATTGATTTTATATTGTGTGACACACTGCATGAGTAACGAGGACGCTTATATAGTATTTTTACGTAACGAAGCACAGGAATGTAAGAAGTTTTAACCGACTTTATAAGAGGAGGAAGTTATCTGTTCCATTGTATGTATTTTGTTTATGTGTATGTGAGCCGATTTCTATCACAGTTCACAGAGCGATTCTCAAAATTCTCTTTTTGTTTGGTAGATTATACTTCCGAGGTGGTCACATTTAAATTTCATCAAATTCAGTCTCGCAGTTTTTGAGTTACAATCCAATAACTGAAAAGTGATACGCCTTTTATAGGTGTATTATTAATATTAATTTATCAATATTATATTTAATATAATATTGATGATATCATCATTGACGGTGAATGATAATTGACCCCGTAAGTAGCAAGGGTCACCAAAAATGGTGTTTTTTTCTAAAAGTGGAACATTGAAAAAAAAAATTTTTTTTTTACTAAAATTGATAGTCTACGGGACGACTTTGTGATCAATAACAATTCAGTCGAGAAGGTGATATCAAAACAAGACTGGCTAGTGGCTTTTAAGGACAATCGCTGAAATACACCAATGGCAGGTGCTTTAAGACCGATTTTCAGTCGGCTTGTAGCAAGCTGTGCGTGCACTATAGGAAAAAAAATTAAGTAATTTCACACTTTTTAGTGTTGGCGTCGGTTCCATTTTTTGGAAGACAATTTTTTCACTAAAGTTATATGATTATTAACGGGATATTTACCGTGGTAAGGTTGTGGAATGAGCTCCCGATATTTCGGCGCAGTTACATGCACCATGTTCACGGGAAGACTGAAGAATGCGGGTGGTTGGTCAAAAAGTTTAAAAGTTAGGTGCAGACATAACGATCTACCCTCTTTCTTAGTCTTTTGCTACGGTTATCACTGGAACTCGAACTCGATCCTAAGTCCCGACAAAACACACTCACTGTATCACTGCGTATAGTATTTTGAACACATTTTGAATGCGGACTTTTATTTTTAAAACAACCTAATACTGGATTCCACGCACTGGCGAGTTGAAAACCAACACCTCGATTGAAATTCTGGCATTTCGAGATCTCAATAGTTTCCTTTACTAGCCTTGGTATGTAATGGCGTTCGGTGGACAAGATTTTAGGGTTATGGAATTCAATCCAGTGGTTAGGACCCGCGTCCAGCAGATGCTCAGCTATGGCAGATTTGTGTCTTTCATTGTTTTTTACTGCCTTTATGTGTTCCTTGATGCGGCATGAAACAGTTCGCTTCGTCTGTCCTATGTACGAACTTCCGCAGCTGCAGTTAATTTTGTACACCCCGGGATGCTGAAAAGGAATCAATCCAGTATTAGGTTGTTTTAAAAATAAAAGTCCGCGTTCAAAATGTGTTCAAAATACTATACGCAGTGATACAGTGAGTGTGTTTTGTCGGGACTTAGGATCGAGTTCGAGTTCCAGTGATAACCGTAGAAAAAGACTAAGAAAGAGGGTAGATCGTTATGTCTGCACCTAACTTTTAAACTTTTTGACCAACCACCCGCATTCTTCAGTCTTCCCGTGAACATGGTGCATGTAACTGCGCCGAAATATCGGGAGCTCATTCCACAACCTTACCACGGTAAATATCCCGTTAATAATCATATAACTTTAGAGAACAACCGTGATAGTTTAAAACAGAATTTTTTCACTTTTAGTGACCCTTGCAACATACGGGATCGAATTCCATTCACCGTCAATTAAGATATTATCAAGATATATGGCGAAATACTTTTTAGTTATTGGATTGTAACTCAAAAACCGCTTGACCAAATTTGATGAAATTCAAGTAGGCTCACCTCGGAAGTATACTTTACCAAACAAAATGAGAATCATGAATTAAGGCTAAATCAGTCGAAAGTTCTGACGTTACAAATATATAAAAAAGCTCCTCATTTTTTGAAGTCGGTTGAAAATACCCTAGTTAAGAATGTTATCACCATGTCACCTTCACGTAAAGATCAAGCTTAAAGCGGGTATAGAACTAGAGACTTACCTACTGGCGGCCGACACAAATCACCCCTGAGCTATCATACCTTCAACAATGTGTAAGACTATTGTTAAGTGGATTAATGTAAGTGCATTTAGTATTCTTAAAACATAGGTATTGTTAATTCCTTGAGTGTAGAGTGTAGGTCAATGTTATCGAAGGACATTATCAATCGATGATGTTGACTGTTGTTAACTCGGACGTTGACAGACACCTCTTCGAATTTCTCGAATAGTCTGTGCACTACTTAGTCTGTGGCGATTTGGCCTTTTAATGGCGTGTCTCCACGCTCGTCTCGCGTGGCGTGGCGCTCGTCGAGTAAACGAGAGCATACCGTGTACACGGTCGTGGTGTCATTTGGAGAGCTCGTATGGTAAGACATAATGCCGGAATGATTAGATTTAACCGTGAATTCTGTAATATACAAAATACATATAATCTACAAAATAAAGCGTACCCGATATGCAAACGTTTGATAAACTAGCAGTTACGCGCGACTTTGTCCGCATTTATATAAGAGTAAATTTACCATAATAAGAAAATTACGAAGCCATGAAGAAAGAGAAGGTGATGGTTAATTTATATTCATCGTCAGAACCTATACAATTTAACAATACCGACTACGTTTTTGATATATTTTACAATTACCAACTACTTAGGTAGTTAACTAAGTATGTAGGTACTGAAGTACTTTTAATTAAGTAGTCATTATTAATAACAACATGTAGTAGAATGTCATAATCATTTGTTTTTATACAAAAAAATACGGTTTTAGACTAGTTTAGACCGTATAATTATCGTTGTCAACAAGCTGCATTTTGTCTTGAAGCGAACGCACTATACAGTTGGCGGGCAATTGAACGAGCGTGTACACGCTCTCGTTGTCCTCGCGAGACAGTCCAAGACCCTTTGACTCGGACGCAAAAACCGACACGCTTTCGAAGGCTAACGAGCGATGCGAGTCGCGACGCGACGTGACGACCGAACCGTCTACACGCTCGTTCTCAGCCTGTCTCGGGGTGTCTCGACGAGCATGTAGACGTGCCATGAAGAGCAGAAGGGAAAGGTTGTTCTAGATCTACAAATAATCCTGAAATTTTCCATGTTAAAAGTCAAAGTCAAAATCATTTGTTCAATTTAGGCATCAAAGACGCACTTGTGAACATCAATTATTCATTATAATGTACTTTAAAGACTCCGCTGTGTTCCAATGTATACACATAGAGCATACCAAAAAGAAGCGGCAAGAAACTCGGGGCCATTCTTTTCATAAAGATTTTTACAATGTTTCTACTTAGATACTACTATTATCACATTAAGGGGCTGGTGGCAGATAGCAACTTGCCAGAAGTGGAGTTTTCCAAGCCTCTTTGTCTTCTATATAATGTCGGACTGTATATGTCGGTTTTCTTTTTATGAAAATGATTTTTACAGTCGACTTGAATTTTCCCTCTATGAGCTCAGTTATGTGTTTTGGGATTTTACGCACATAGCACGTCGTTCCTAGGAACGACTTATTTAATTTATTGATTCAGGCGTTACTTTGCGGAAATCCATTATCAAAAAAACGATATTAAAAAATATTTAGTGACACTTCCGCTGAAAAAAAAAAATAAAAAAAAAAAAAAACACAAGAAACCCCAAATAAACCAAAACCGTAGAGGCAAAACACGTGTCGAATCGGTTTTGGTTTATTTGGGGTTTCTTGTGTTTTTTATTTTGTATTCTTCCTATTAGCATTTTATGCGGGAGGGAGGGTGGTGCACGCCCCCTAAATAGGCCAAAATCATTGTTTTCTTTTCAGCGGAAGTGTCACTAAATATTTTTTAATATCGTTTTTTTGAACGACTTATTTATTAAATTACTTATTTAAGATTTAACCTTGCAGAAACGATGTAAGTGTTGCTGTAACCCCATCCAGAAATACCCGTTTTGATATATACTACTGGCGTACATACATTTATTGTTGAAGGTATGCGTGGAAAATTCATGTCAAGACGCCCCGCTAGGCACCTACTGTCTGGTTTTATTGTTTCTGTTGACATTTGCATCAAAAGATATGACTGTGCGAGTCGTAAACGTGTCGTGTAGTTTGTAATAAAATATCACCTATTTTTGGTTTGGTTTTGATGACATTACGTAGGTCCTACTTAAAACATTAGTATATGTACGACCTATAATAATGTTATGGAATCATTTTCAAGTAAGTCCAGACAATAAGGAACATTTTAGAGGCATTATCGACTGATCTTCTGTTGCATTGAGGACAAGTTAAGCCGTTGATCCCGGTTGCTGCGGCTGACTAGAAATATGAAATGAGTTATGTACAAATTGCGTCAATGTTTAATTGCTGGGAAGGTCCATCGACATCAAGCTTATGGAAGCAGATATGTGATAAGAAATACACTTGTACGTCACTGCCATGAAGCCTAGTCTTTATTAGCAGAAGGGATGTCTTATCAGAAAAAACTAAACTCAAATTCATGTATTCCAAATTAAAATTTTAGAAAACTTTTCACGCTTTCTATCGCTCACCCGCAAATGTTTCATTATAAAACGAACAAAATGATTATTATAATTGGCTATTAGTAGGTTTCTTTGGTTTATTATCTCATTGGTCTTGAGATTTTTAATTTGTGAGGTACCAGGCGCGATTCCAAGACTGAATTTCCTGACTGAATTACGTACTTCCATAAGAATTGTTTTAACTGATCGCTAGCCAGACTTGTCGTAGGCATAAAACAATTGAATTTAGTATAAACTGTCATATTTGTAGTACAACTGAGGCATAGCTTGTAAGAAGATGACTACGTGTACGATTAGGATACTTAGCAAACTATTCGTGCTACAGCATCTGAAAATTTACGAGGCACTGCCTGTAGCACTGCACTGTACTTGCTGCTCCGAAACGTTGGTATTATAGCCTCTTTCACCTAGTCATTTCTCTTGGTAGAGCATCTGTTGAACAGTACTGTTTTCGTCGAATACGATCTCGCCTTATTAAACTCTGACCCCCACAGAGTAAAAATTTAATCGGTAGGTTATTCGCCTTATAATTAAATTGAAAAATAAAAACTCCATGAATCATCGCATGGTAGACGTAGGCATGCATTTAAGTGTACAATGATAACTTGCAAACGACAGTTTAGTCACAGAGCCACCCCCGGCCATTGTGCACGCAGATATTTTTATGATGATTATATTCCATTGTAATTTGATTATGATTCATTTGGGGAGAAATGTTTGATTTTTACGATGTTCTTCAAATTTAATTTGTCATGAGTTTGATACATATTTCCTGATAGTATCAGCATCTGAAGTGCTAATAATCCGAGGTATTTGATCCCTCGCGATCGTGTGTTCTACCGTGCGATTCTGTAATGATTCGTCGATAAGCTCACTGATGTCAAATACTTTATGAGATATCGCCCTTGTACACAAGGTTGTTTTTCCAACGTTTCTTGTCATCTTTCATTTGTTTCATGGATGTTGTCAAAGACGCAACGACGTTTGCTCTTTGATAATCGCACGGCTGAAAATAATGCTTGTCAAGCTGTCCAATAGCTGTTGTCGCTTCCTCCCATACTACGGTTAAAATCAATTAGATAATTAAATAAAAGTTTTTAAACTATCACGGTCACTTTTTAGAGAGTTATAATTCGATACTTGGACGGCTTCGGTGGCCTATTGGTCATGCTGTCTGAAACGGATTGCCGGAAGACGTCGCGTCGGTTCGAATTCCGCCCAAGGACATGTATTTTTCACTCTAAGATTGCAAGGTATGTACTGGAAAGTTTAAAGAAAAGTTTTTAAATTTGTGACAGTTTCATATTTAATATTATATATAGTTTTTAAATTTTTGTTATTTAGGTGTTCTACCATACCATTTCCTTGCACGCTCTCAATAAGTCTGTATCTATCCACTGTCAAACGCAAAACAAATTAAAACAAGATATTTGTATAATGTACAATTGTTTTTAATTATAATATAGCGCTATTTGTTGTATTAAATTAAAGCATATTGAAATATATTGATTGTTCCATTTTTGTCCCTAGATAAGTGTTTCTGGTAGAAATGCATGGAATTTCACCTATCTCATAGTAAGAAAAAATACTATTGATTTATTTTCATCATTATTACCATTCTAAAAGAAGGCTGACGGTGGTACTTATATTATAACTAACAAGATCGGTATAAGCCCATTCTAATTTTTTAGGCTCGAGTCGTAGGTACTCTTAAAAAGTGTGTATGGCCTACTACAATGCGGGCTTGTTGCTGGATACCTATGCTACTGGGCATATCCAGTGTCGGAGTTTACAAATCACTTAAATGACTACGATATAGCCCAACGACTTGAGACTACAATTGGGACCGACGGTAGTTTTTAATTGCTACTAGCAGACACCCATCAACGTAGTGTCTGCAGGGTTTCTGATTTTAATTCTAATTCAACAATAACGCAAAAGTTTAGACAAGCTCGTGTGACTTCACAAATTGCTACTAGCAGACACCCATCAACGTAGTGTCTGCAGGGTTTCTGATTTTAATTCTAATTCAACAAGAACGCAAAAGTGAAGACAAGCTCGTGTGGCTTCACAAATTGCTACTAGCAGACACCCATCAACGTAGTGTCTGCAGGGTTTCTGATTTTAATTCTAATTCAACAATAACGCAAAAGTTTAGACAAGCTCGTGTGACTTCACAAATTGCTACTAGCAGACACCCATCAACGTAGTGTCTGCAGGGTTTCTGATTTTAATTCTAATTCAACAATAACGCAAAAGTGAAGACAAGCTCGTGTGGCTTCACAAATTGCTACTAGCAGACACCCATCAACGTAGTGTCTGCAGGGTTTCTGATTTTAATTCTAATTCAACAATAACGCAAAAGTTTAGACAAGCTCGTGTGACTTCACAAATGGCTACTAGCAGACACCCATCGACGTAGTGTCTGCAGGGTTTCTGATTTTAATTCTAATTCAACAATAACGCAAAAGTTTAGACAAGCTCGTGTGACTTCACAAATTGCTACTAGCAGACACCCATCAACGTAGTGTCTGCAGGGTTTCTGATTTTAATTCTAATTCAACAAGAACGCAAAAGTGAAGACAAGCTCGTGTGGCTTCACAAATTGCTACTAGCAGACACCCATCAACGTAGTGTCTGCAGGGTTTCTGATTTTAATTCTAATTCAACAATAACGCAAAAGTTTAGACAAGCTCGTGTGACTTCACAAATTGCTACTAGCAGACACCCATCAACGTAGTGCCTGCAGGGTTTCTGATTTTAATTCTAATTCAACAATAACGCAAAAGTGTAGACAAGCTCGTGTGGCTTCACAAATTGCTACTAGCAGACACCCATCAACGTAGTGTCTGCAGGTTTTCTGATTTTAATTCTAATTCAACAATAACGCAAAAGTTTAGACAAGCTCGTGTGGCTTCACAAATTGCTACTAGCAGACACCCATCAACGTAATGTCTGCAGGGTTTCTGATTTTAATTCTAATTCAACAATAACGCAAAAGTGTAGACAAGCTCGTGTGGCTTCACAAATTGCTACTAGCAGACACCCATCAACGTAGTGTCTGCAGGGTTTCTGATTTTAATTCTAATTCAACAATAACGCAAAAGTTTAGACAAGCTCGTGTGACTTCACAAATTGCTACTAGCAGACACCCATCAACGTAGTGTCTGCAGGGTTTCTGATTTTAATTCTAATTCAACAAGAACGCAAAAGTGTAGACAAGCTCGTGTGGCTTCACAAATTGCTACTAGCAGACACCCATCAACGTAGTGCCTGCAGGGTTTCTGATTTTAATTCTAATTCAACAATAACGCAAAAGTGTAGACAAGCTCGTGTGGCTTCACAAATTGCTACTAGCAGACACCCATCAACGTAGTGTCTGCAGGGTTTCTGATTTTAATTCTAATTCAACAAGAACGCAAAAGTGAAGACAAGCTCGTGTGTCTTCACAAATTGCTACTAGCAGACACCCATCAACGTAGTGTCTGCAGGGTTTCTGATTTTAATTCTAATTCAACAAGAACGCAAAAGTGAAGACAAGCTCGTGTGGCTTCACAAATTGCTACTAGCAGACACCCATCAACGTAGTGTCTGCAGGGTTTCTGATTTTAATTCTAATTCAACAATAACGCAAAAGTTTAGACAAGCTCGTGTGACTTCACAAATTGCTACTAGCAGACACCCATCAACGTAGTGTCTGCAGGGTTTCTGATTTTAATTCTAATTCAACAATAACGCAAAAGTGTAGACAAGCTCGTGTGGCTTCACAAATTGCTACTAGCAGACACCCATCAACGTAGTGTCTGCAGGGTTTCTGATTTTAATTCTAATTCAACAAGAACGCAAAAGTGAAGACAAGCTCGTGTGGCTTCACAAATTGCTACTAGCAGACACCCATCAACGTAGTGTCTGCAGGGTTTCTGATTTTAATTCTAATTCAACAATAACGCAAAAGTTTAGACAAGCTCGTGTGACTTCACAAATTGCTACTAGCAGACACCCATCAACGTAGTGTCTGCAGGGTTTCTGATTTTAATTCTAATTCAACAATAACGCAAAAGTGTAGACAAGCTCGTGTGGCTTCACAAATTGCTACTAGCAGACACCCATCAACGTAGTGTCTGCAGGGTTTCTGATTTTAATTCTAATTCAACAATAACGCAAAAGTTTAGACAAGCTCGTGTGACTTCACAAATTGCTACTAGCAGACACCCATCAACGTAGTGTCAGCAGGGTTTCTGATTTTAATTCTAATTCAACAATAACGCAAAAGTGTAGACAAGCTCGTGTGACTTCTTACTGTAACACGCTAGTACTTTTTTATTGTATTTTACCAAATCCTTACATGAGCGAAACTTCGGCAGATACATCACGATATCTTTATATTATTTTATACATATTAACTAGTTTCTGCCGCCTGCGGCTTCCTTCTCGTGGACTGGTTATCACGACCCTTCTGAAGGTACCCTATAAATTGGTATGAAATAGTTTTAGCTTCGGCATGTAGAACTTACTTCTCTTAGTAACACACACCCTCACTTACATTCTCACTCACAAACATTTACATTTACAACAGTATTACATTAATATATAAAGGGATTCTACTCTACGTGCGATGAAACAATCATATTATTACAGCTCATACAACTTTTTCGTTCTTGAATCAAGAAAATAGAATCTAAATAAAAACATGAAAGAACAACCCAATTCCATCTACACTATCAAAAAACACCTAAATAGTCTTATCTGCACTATAGGTCTAATAAAAGAATACTCGTGACTCCTGAGGTCTATTTACCGACCCTCGGAGGATAAACAAGAAACAAGATGAAGATAGGGAGTCCCAAGAAAGGGTTTGTCCTAAATACGTTTCGTCAAAAGGCCATGACAAACGAATTCCGGGCCCGCGGCAGAGGTCTAGTTTTGGGCACATACGGGGACATATAACGACAGGAATGAAGAAAACATCAACAGTTATTTTATTGGTACATATATCTCATATCTTGTCCACCCGTTAGTGTACGCCTCTCCCATTCTAACTCATTTAACTACCGTTGACCGTGGTCGTTACCAGCTATTATGATTATATTTGTTTGAGGGTTTGATTGATCAGGTGGGGAATTTCTTCGCCTGATATTAATCACTACCAGTGCAGTCCCACCGTCAGCTTGTTTATATTCCTTCATAATACTATAATCAAGATAAGCCAGTCATCCCGGAACGTATACCGGTATGGACATTTTCAGCGGATAGCTTTCCTAGCACTAGAGCCGAAGTTGGCCTTAGATAACGGCTTGTCCTTAGGCTTGTTCTGCGAACAGTACACATCATGAGCAGTGTTATCAGTGGTATTTTTTCTCAGTCTGAGCTATCAGCAGGTCATCGAAATACTGAAAAAAATGTCAAATGTTTATTTCTAAAATACTTTGACCAATTTTGCTAAAATTGTAGACGTTGTTTGTACCAAATGATCTTGCCGAATATTACCAAAACCATCCTTTTATACTTCATAACTTATTATCTCAGCAACTACTTTAACAATTATGCACATATTAGAAATTCCTCTTTAGAGTTCGGTACTACTTACTTACCTGATGTATGTACTCAATTTTATGTAATAGTGATAGCAAGGATGGGGCAGCGGTCTTTTATCCTAGTAGTAACTTCAGCAATCTTTGTTTAACCTCGTTTCCCGTTGGTCTTGTCTATTCCATGGTGTTTACTACTGCCGGCTTTATGGGAAGTAATAGTACATTACTGCAGAATTCAGTAAGCCTTCCCGGCCATGTATGAGTTAATATGAAACCCGGTTCTATACGAGGCCAGGATGGCTTTCTTACTGGTTGAGGCTTGTATAATGCTTTTCTCAAAAATGGAAGAATGTTTTTTGTTAATTGGGTCTCAGCTTTTAGGAGGACCAGGAGGAGTGTCAGGAGGAGTGTCATCTATTTTTCTGAATGAGATTCGCTTGAACTCATATTTTGAGAATATCTATGTTCACGCGGTAAATTAAAACACAATTGTCGCAATTGAATGTGAAATCCCGCCAGGGGTTGTTTTTTTTTACTAAAAAGTTTGCGTTTAGTTTTGAATTTTTTTCTATTTTTACATTACATGAATATTTTAGTAAAAAACGTAAATTATTGTTTTTGAATCTACATGTTATATTTAGAATGAAAAGTTTTAATCCAACATGATTTATAAACTGAAATTATTAAATAATAACATATAATTCCACACTATACTCCAACAACAATACTAAGTACAAACCGCATACATAGTGCATACTTTTTCTGCGTCGCGTTAAGTGTCACAGACTATAAAATGGCTGTTTATTTAAGGCTCCAAAAATATGTCTATCTCATAAATTATGAGATAGATATATATTAGGAGCCTCCCTCCTATAACCATGTTATAATGGCTAAACTCTAATATGTGTCTGGTACTATGTTTTGTTTCCCAAGCAGATCTAAAGAGGATGACCTGCTGTCCAGTAAGCAAATAGTAAGTAGTACATACTGGACAGTTGGAGATTCCAAATTTAAAATCTTGCATTATTCTGGACAGTTGTGAATAAGTCTCTAGTAGAGTTCACTTTCTGGATACATTTTAGAGATGTTACGGCAACATTACGTACCATTTATGAGAAAATGTATATAACGTCAGACTACATCGCAAGTTAGTAAGGCTTAACTACGAGTATCAATCAACGCTAAAATTCTACTGAGTGCCTGCTGTAAAGCTTCATTTGACGTAGTTTACATTCGTATGTTTCCATGTAAAAGACCGTCAGATATTCATGGCACTTTCGGTCAAGAATGGAATTTTGGCACTTTTCTTCTTTACAATATTACCGTCCGTGGCCGCTAACGATGTTTACTAATCCCTTTTGGAAAGAAAAGGTTTGTAATACCTAAATGTATTTAATTTACTTGGGTTCAGAGTGAAGTACATGGAATTTTCCTCTGCGAAAGAACATACTATATGTGCAACAAATACTATGCATATTATTGTGTTAAAGATTTTTTGAAGTCATAATAGCATACCAGACCTGTTTTTTGATCTGCAACGATTTTTGTTCACGTCGTAGAGTTTGGTTTGATAATAAATAAGCTTAAGCCATTTTTAATTGAGTCATAGCTTAGATCATAATGAACCCATTTTGTTCCCACTGCTGGGACTCGAGCCTACCTCTCAGAGAGAGGAGTTGGGCCATAATCCACAACGCGGGCCCAGTGCGGTTTGGTGGATAGGTTAGTGGCCAACCCATGTCAAAGTCAGGCCACCCGAAGGCCTTCGACATAGCCTCACGACTGTTGTCCTAAGACAAACAACTGGGACCAACGGATTAACGTGCCCTCTGAAGCACGGAAGCGATCAATTGAATAATTCCCCTAGCGGTCACCCATCCAAGTCCACACCGCAGCAAGTGTTGCTTAACTTGTTGATCGGTTAAGATCGCTAAGTCCGCTACGAGCGCTTTTGCGCTAGGACTTAGATGGGTTACTAATAATTTTAAGGCAAATCTCTCATTCTAAAATTGCAGCGTTTAACTACGAGTATCTAAAAATTGGCTTCCTTAACTTTCCATGTTTTCACTTGAAGAACGTGTTTAAACACGGGTGACAGCCATGGTCCTGAGCTCCCAAGTTCCGCGAAGATACACGGTCTAAAGCTGTAACAAGTTTCCAGCTTTCCAGAGTTAGATACAAGGTTTTAGTTGGCAAAAACATACGCTGATAACAGGTAAGTAATGGTTTGTACAGTGTGAACTAGTATGCGAATTATTCTGATTAGTTCAAATTTGCGCTTTAAATCTAGCTTCATAAGGCGTACGACTGAAGTATGGAACGACCTACCAGCGTCTATATTTCCTGACATATTATACAATCTGGGTACCTTTTAAGCATGCATGTACTACCGTCGACCGCGATCACTTTCCATCAGGTGAGACTGTAGTCAAATGCTTGTTTATCAAATGTAAAAAATAATAGTTATTTAGTTTAAATTGCTGCTCTTTTGTAAGCGTCTCGTCAGCTTCATCATATTTCCTAAATCCAACTGTATAAAGGTAGCAGCACAGTGTGAAGGTATTTCAACAGCTAGTCATAACTTGTACACTGTCGTGCAGGGGCCTTACTATCAGCTTTTTAAAAACCATGCAAGTTCCGTGCAGTTCTTAAACCTTGCATAAACAGTTTTGAATAAAATCATACCATGACGCTCATTTAGGTGAACTGTTTGAATATTGTTTTCTCAAAGGTGAACGGATAATATTGTCTCTGGCATTCTAACAATTTACTATAACCAACATTGCAGACGCCTAGACGTTTGTAAGCTAATCAACTGAGTGGATTCATAGCGACATGTTAACGAGAGTCCATACAAAAAAAAACAGGTGAACGGTTTTTGTGCGGTTTTTCAATAGTAGACCTGGGCAGGCCTGCTTTAAAGTTGTCATGGTACGAATAAACCGGGCAGTTGTCTAGAAGTCCTGCTTTAAGAGCTCATAGTAAGGCCCCGGGTAACTAAAGTAAAGTCCATTATGTTTGACTTTGGTTGCCATTAAAACCAGTGCTTAGTATGTCGAGTGCAGACGACACATTTAACCAGTAATTACCGTCTAGATTAAGTTTCTGGTCATGCTCAACAAAGGCATGTATGACGAGCGAGAGAGCGAGGATTGCCAGTACCTTTGTGAAGTATAGGATCTAAAGCTGCGGTCAGCTCTACTAGGATTTGTAATAACAACTAATTGTAGTACGGAATGTGGACCCGAAATCCATTACATAGAGATGAAATCCCAACACTATGAGTACGTGTTACCTTTATTTATATCTTAATTAGCTCCTTTCTGTTCTTATAGTAAATACTAAAGCATGCACCAAGCGTAAATTAAATTCTATGTTTTGCACTATAATGAAGTCATCTATATAATGCAAATATTTCATTTTTTGTTATTTATTATCTGATGATTATAAAATTTTAGTATATTGAATAACTCAAAGTTATTTATGCACAAAAAGAGTAATAGAAATCGATCTAGTACAAAGTTATGCGTCAAACACTCAATTTGTTAATTATAGAATTAAGCCATGACGAAGTTGTACAATTCTCCCTTCGCTATCAGGAGTTGAGAGAGGCAAAGACAGGCAACTTCTTTCTTAGTGATAGACCTTTTTTTTTTTTTTTGAGGTTGGAAATGCTTTCCACTTCCCTTCCGCTACGGGGGTTGACGGAAGGGGGTTTGTGGGGCGCAGACCCACTAAAACCCCCCCGTGAGCAGTCCTCCGCCAGATGGGGAGAGATAGGGTTGCGCTAGCATTCACCATCTCGCCCCAGTGGTAGGCCCGGATTGGTCTTAACCGGGCCTCAGCGCCTGTGAAGGGATGATCTTGCTCACCAAGGTCATCCCCTAGACGTGTAGGGCCGTGCAAGCTGGCGAAGAGCCCCCCGACTCTCCGCCAGTGACCCCACTAAAGAGGAGGGAGGAGGCGTGCGAACTGCCTCCTCCGTTCCCCCGTCCATCTGCGCCGGAGCGGGTCAGCTCAAGCATCATTCTCTCTGGCCCGCTCCGCGGCCTCCTTCTGCGTCATTACCGCTTCACAGAAGGTGGCCACTGCCTGCCACGATCTCTCGCTGTCGAGCATAGAGTTAACCACGTTCGGCAGCGAGAAATCTCCGCCAATTATAGTTGAAAGCGTGTGCCGCTGGGGACCCCATGCGGCACACACCTCCAGCGTATGGAGCGCCGTATCCTCCAGCACTCCACATTCGTGGCAGGCTGGGGTAGCCTCCCGTGTCGCGATTTGGTGCACGTACTTACCGAAACATCCGTGTCCGGAAAGCACCTGCACCAATCGGAAGGTCAGCGACCCGAATCGCCGCCTCACCCAACTCTGAAGGACCGGGCGGATGGCCTCCATCGTCCACTGCCCAGGGACTGGTGGGGATATGTCCTCCTTCCACCGCCGCAACAGGACAGCCCGCGCCTGCAACCGCATGCTTGTTACCTCCTCCCACGTCGGAGAGTCTCCCCGGGATCTCCGCGCCGCCACAAAGTGGTATACTTCGGCGAGGATCTCCGCTTGGAGCTCCCAGGGGGGATCACCGGCCAACACGCACGCTGCCGTCCAGGACACCGTCCGGTACCCGCGTATTGCCCTCGTCGCGATGACTCGCTGTGGACGTCACAGCAGGGTCTTATTGTCACGACTGAGAGCGTCCACCCAGACCGGTGCCCCGTACGAAAGAAAGAAAGAAAGAAAGAAAATAATTTATTCGAACAGAACCATCCGACCACTCCGGAGTATAGCCGGCGGCAATTAGCACTCGGGCCACCCACGTTGGCCAGTAGCCATCCCAAGGCAGCTGCGGCCCCCACGACTCTTGGGGCCAGTTGGGCGAAGTGGGCCCTAAAAGCCCACCTCCCGTCCAGTCTTAGTGATAGACCTACCCTATTAGATATTATGCAAGAGTTCATTTTCTTTGGTACTATACCGCTATGCTAGATATACTACCTCCAGGCGATAGCGGTTTCAAGAACAATGCAGCAGGTGAAATTACTTGGCGAATTAACTTATCTTGAGGTTACAAAACTTACGTACTAGGCGGGTGCTAAAACTGAACAAACTGTTGTGGTAGGTGTGGTGCTTACCTTACCGAAACAGGCAGGGGTAAAATCAACTACACGCGTTGGCGGTCATTATTCAGAGAATATCTAAACGTGGCCTGAGTCGGTAGGTAGGCTATTCTCAAAGAGCTACATCTAACTTGGCCCCAAGTCTCTTAGCTATTGAGCAATCACTACACTTCTGCGATGCTTCTGCGATTGAACTGCTGTCTATGTGTTTGCTTCAAGCATCATTCCAAACATCAATACAGCGGTTTTCTATCAAACACACAATAAATAAATACATTTTTATAATTTTGCTACGAAAATATCACAGAAACTGAGTTTTGATCCGTCCTAATCTACAAGCATCCGATCCATTCATAAATCTTTTGTTACAGCGTAAACCTGATGCGGAAAGGGTAATACTTAAATGTTAATAAAAACTAAATACCCTCGAAATAATATATGTTGTCTTCGCCTTTGCTTTCCAAAAACAAGCGTCACGATGTAAGTATGCTGCTGTTCACAGCATATCAACATGTCAAAAAATATCGATAGCAAGCCGCTGATCTGCGATCGAACCTAAATAGCGAGCAGACTACAAAAGCTCTCAAAAACGACAATTTTCATATTGGGTTGCGATAACGCGGTTCAATCACTAAGAGATTTGGTATCATGATAGTGATACTACAGTATCACCTATGGTATGGTATCACACACTTTTACCGTTTTAAACTGTGGGTGACACTGAAACTGACGTGGGCAAAGGGGATATGGCGATGCTTACCGCCAGGAGAAGAACTTAGTTATAATAAAGGGATAACTCACACTTTGTCAAATATAAAATACTTTTTTTTATAATAGTTTATCAAAGTGACTTCCTCTCGCGTGATGGAAAGCGAAGATGGAATCAAGAAACGATGACCATTAGTGCAGCCGTAAGTAATAAGTGCACTAATCGCCATCCCTATGATGACCTGAGAGATGCTTTTTCACGCCCCGCTTGAAAGACCCAGGTTCATAGCTGCAAGGAAATACGTACGCCGGCAAATCATTCCACAATTTACTTACATGACAGAAGTTTTCAACAGTATATAAATGCAATGCTAGGCCGGAACGAGTAGTTCGGGATCGGAATGGTGAGGAAGGAATAACTAACTAGGACTAAGGACTAAACTCATGATGCTATATTCCCTGCAAAATAACGTCGTACTACACACATGTACTTACTCATAGTATTATAATGCCCACGGTTGGGTGCGCTAATGCCCCATGACGTCATAAATTGCCGCTAAGGGATGCGCTGGGGGTGGAGACAGCCGGATGTAGGGGCTGTGATTTAGTTTTCTTGTTTTTCTGCCAGTTCTATGAGGAAACTCATGGTAAAAACAAAATTATTAGGCATATTTTGAAATGATTTTTATTATAGGGTATGAAATAATTTGTTATTATTCTGTGTGTTAATATTATAGTTGTAGATCTCTTATACTTGTAGACATATTATTAACCAATTATATTTAATATTATAATAAAGCTAGATATACGAAAGTTTGTATGAAAGTGTTTATTGTTTTCTGTGCAGGCAAACAGAAAACAGAAGGGATTAATTAAATAAAAACTAAATTGAATATGTATATTGTTTTTCTTAAAAATCATAATTACATCAAATATTATATTAATAGTAAATATACCTACACTTTACAATAAATAGATTGATGATGTCTATAGAAATAAACTTAGAGTAACAAAAAACGTACCCTGCTAAAAATAATTTAAAATAATTACACATTAGTTCAAATTACCAATATGTTTTTCAATAATTCCACAACTCCCATCCAAGTACATATAAAATATTCTCTAAACATAAACCTTCAGAAATATTAATTAAATCACCAGTTTCCTGCAAAGCAATTAAAACCAATTAATACTGACAAATTACCGAACGTACGAATTACCACCGCTCGAACGCGAAACTCCTTTCTTCGTGCTAATGAGTTTGTAAACGTAAATTAAGATTCAGCTCCTGTAATTAAACTAATTAGATGTGTGGATAACCTGATCAAGGTTTATTCAAAGCTATACTTGTTTAGTATTCCAAATTCAGTGTGGTTAAATAAATTGAATTGTTGATTTTTACCAGAGACCTGCCGTTTGATTCTCTGAGAGCGTTGGTTCTCGTTGCATCTTTGACAATATCCGTGAAATGTAGAGATGACAAGAACGTTGGAAAAACAACTTTATGACAAGGGCGATATCTCACAAAGTATATGACATCGGTGAGCTCGTCGACGAACGCAACGACGAATCATTACATAATCGCACGGCTGGTGCACTCGAATCGTAGCTGCCTTGCGATTCTCTAAGAGCAAATATCGTTGCATCTTTGACAACATCCGTGAAACAAATGAAGAGATGACAAGAAACGTTGGAAAAAAACTTTAATGTACAAGAGCGATATCTCATAAAGTATTTGACATCGGTGAGCTCGTCGACAAGCGCAACGACGAATCATTACATAATCGCACGGCTGGTGCACTCGAATCGTAGCTGCTGTGCGATTCTCTAAGAGCAAATATCGTTGCATCTTTGACAACATCCGTGAAACAAATGAAGAGATGACAAGAAACGTTGGAAAAAAACTTTAATGTACAAGGGCGATATCTCACAAAGTATTTGACATCGGTGAGCTCGTCGACGAACGCAACGACGAATCATTACATAATCGCACGGCTGGTGCACTCGAATCGTAGCTGCCGTGCGATTCTCTAAGAGCAAATATCGTTGCATCTTTGACATCATCCGTGAAACAAATGAAGCTATGACAAGAAACGTTGGAAAAAAACTTTAATGTACAAGAGCGATATCTCATAAAGTATTTGACATCGGTGAGCTCGTCGACGAACGCTGTAATATAATTTCATGATCATATTTCATTGCATTAAATCCTTATTGTGTGTATTTCAAAACTATTTCTTTATTGACCTGCAACGTGACAAACATTAAAAAAGGAGATCGATGATGGAATGACACAATGGAGACGTGAGGGATTTTAATTTGGGATTTTGAGGAGAGAGTATTCCTAAAAGAAAAACGGATTATTATTTTGATGATTGGATTGATATTATAAAATAATAAAGACGCTTATCATAATATATCGTATATCCCATAAAAGATAGGATAATTGGAAATCGATATACTTGGCGAAGGTCCCATCAACTATTGAGATATTGGGCCTGAGAAGAACTGGCTTGATGTCATTAAGCCATTAATGAAGAAGAATTAGATACTAACCATTATAAAGGAAGCTGTGTCTTTTATATAGTTTTTTAGTTCAGTTAGACGCCGTAAAGTGAAACTGGTCAAGTCATATTATAAAAAGAAAGACTCCATATGTGAAAGTTTGTCAGGTCACGATATCTATTATTATATATTTATATTTCTAATGTTTCTTTTAATTTATTAGCTAGTGTAGGCATTCTCTTATAATAAAACACTGTTTTAAACTATCACGGTTGTTCTCTAAAGTTATATGATTATTAACGGGATATTTACCGTGGTAAGGTTGTGGAATGAGCTCCCGATATTTCATTCCATAACCCTAAAATTTTGTCCACCGAACGCCATTACATACCAAGGCTAGTAAAGGAAAATATTGAGATCTCGAAATGCCAGAATTTCAATCGAGGTGATGGTTTTCAACTCGCCAGTGCGTGGAATCCAGTATTAGGTTGTTTTAAAAATAAAAGTCCGCGTTCAAAATGTGTTCAAAATACTATACGCAGTGATACAGTGAGTGTGTTTTGTCGGGACTTAGGATCGAGTTCGAGTTCCAGTGATAACCGTAGCAAAAGACTAAGAAAGAGGGTAGATCGTTATGTCTGCACCTAACTTTTAAACTTTTTGAGCAACCACCCGCATTCTTCAGTCTTCCCGTGAACATGGTGCATGTAACTGCGCCGAAATATCGGGAGCTCATTCCACAACCTTACCACGGTAAATATCCCGTTAATAATCATATAAATTCTCTTATAATGTAAGTAATCATGTCATTTCATTACAACGCATCGACGAATCATTAGAGAATCGCACGGTAGGTGCAGTCGAATCGTAGCTGAATGGTGACTTTTATGTAACCCGGTCACATTATCTCGAGACCTGGCGTCGATGACGTCACGTCGCGTCGGCGCTCTGGTATGGTGCGCAAAACAAGCATCCTCTAGTAGGATGGAATGGATAGGATAAAACAATAAGATTTCCAACAAAACAAATATTGTGTTAATTAATTTAATGTAGGTAATATTATTATAATGATATGATTAACATGTAACAGGGTACAAGAAGTGTTTATCACACAAAACTACATATAAGATAGGTACTAAAAATCTTCTTCAGACTATATGATTGGCACGATGCCAGTCATTATCTGATTATCATTCCATATATTCGAATAATAATTCAAATTCAAATTCAAATTCAAAAATTATTCAAAAATTATTTATTCAGTTTAGGCATCATAGACACTCTTATGAACGTCAAAATTTTTAAATGATTCTACCGCTGTCTTCGGAAAAGAACCACCGCCGAGAAGAAGCAGCAAGAAACTCGTGGGCCATTATTTTTTCAAGTCTTTGTACATTGAGGTTACATATGAGTAGTATTAAAATAACAAATTTATTCAATAGTTGGCTATTAGGCAGAAGTGGAAAGCTTCCAGGCATCTTTGTCTTCTAAGTAGTGACTCAATTTATAATAGGCTTTTTTCATTAGTATATTTTTGACACGTAACTTGAATTTCCCTTCAGTGAGCTCAGTAATGTCTTTCGGGATTTTATTATAGAAACGTACACAATTGCCTAAGAAGGACTTATTTTTAGTTTTCGTGAGTCTAAATTTAGATACAGCTATCCTATCCTTCTTTCTAGTATTAATATTATGCATATCACTATTTATTCTAAACTTCTTTATATTTTTACGAACGTACATTATATTTTCTAGGATATACAAAGATGGAAGAGTTAATATATTAATTTCTTTGAACATTTGTCTTAAGGATTCGCGGGGACCCATTTCGTAGATGGCTCGAACTGCCCGCTTTTGCAATATAAAAACTGTCTCTATGTCCGCCGCTGACCCCCACAGCAGGATACCATATGACATTATGCTGTGGAAGTAAGCAAAGTAGACCAGTCGAGCAGTAGCTATATCTGTCAATTGCCTAATTTTATGAACCGCATATGCAGCTGAGCTCAGTTTTCCAGATAGTGCATCAATATGAGGACCCCATTGTAATTTAGAGTCTATGCTAATACCTAGAAAGACTATTGCCTTGTCAATTTTCAATTTATTTCCGTCGAGTAACACGTTTGGCTCTATATGTCTTACATTAGGCATGGAAAATTTTAAACATTTCGTTTTCTATGCGTTGAGAAGCAGGTTGTTTGCGGCGAACCAATTTGAAACAATAGTTAACGCGTTGTTGACTTGAACTAGTTCTCTATCTTTTCTATCTACTTTAAAAATCAAAGAAGTATCATCCGCAAAAAGAACTATATCAGCAAGGCCCTCAACCATATGTGGTAAGTCATTGATATATGCTAAGAATAAGAACGGACCCAAGATCGACCCCTGTGGAACCCCCATTCTGACCAAAGATCCAGAAGATGTCACGAAATTAATGCCAACTTTTTGCTGCCTATCAGATAAGTATGATTCTACAAGATTCAGAGCAGCTCCACGAATTCCATAGTGGTGTAGCTTATAAATTAGAGTGCGGTGCTCTACACAGTCGAAAGCTTTGGAGAGATCACAAAATACGCCAATGGCATCCTGTGAGCTCTCCCAAGCCTCCAGCACATGCTTGACTAACTGGACTCCTGCATCTGTTGTTGATCTGCTTTTCGTGAAACCGAACTGATTTTCGTGTAAAATCCTGTGTTCATTAAAATGAGACAAGAGTTGTTGAAGCATTATCTTTTCAAATATTTTGCTCAAAGCCGGAAGCACAGAGACCGGTCTATAATTTGAGGGGTCGGCCTTACTACCTGATTTAAAAATAGGGGTGATTTTACTCATTTTCATTAGGTCAGGAAATGTACCTCTATCAATACATAAATTAAATATGATCGTCAAATGTGGCGCTATAACTTCTATTATTGACTCTAGCATTTTTACGGATAATCCCCATAAATCCTCTGTTGCTTTAACGTTTAAACTTTTAAAAGTTTTTATTATTTCAAAGTAGATATATGTCGGAACCTAAACTCAGGAATTTGGAGCGGAAAATTGTCTTTCAGAAAGCCCACTGCAACACAAGGGGAAGAATCAAGAGATTTGGTGACTTCTAGTGGTATGTTAGAAAATAAATTTTCAAATGAATTCGCAACATGACTTGGGTCTGAAACTTTTTGGTTATCTATTTCTAGCACATATTCTGAATTAAAAGATTTACTTTTGCCGGTCTCTGTATTAATAGTTTTCCAAACTGTTTTAATTTTGTCTTTAGATTTTCGAATTTTATCCCGTATAAACAAAGCTTTTGCGCGTTTGCATACTGACTTAAAAACTTTTGAGTAATTTCTTACATAATCATGAAAATCTTTACTAGAAGTTAAAGATTTTTTGTGATATAACTCAAACATTATGTCTCTACTTTTTCGAATACCTCTAGTTGACCAGTCACCAAATTGTAACCTACCGTTGAGCTGCAGTTTTTTCTTCGGACAGATTTCATTAAATAATGTACTATAAATGTCATGTGGATCTTCAGAAGTGAATTCCACCAGACTAAGTTTCAACTCTATATTTTGTTTAAGCTTTCCTAGTTTACCTTTTGTTAGCGGCCTATGTTCGATAATGGTATTTTTCTTAGTTCTCCCGATTTTGAATTTGATAGCGAGGCCATTGTGGTCTGATCTAACTCCCACCATTACTGATTTTTCTGTAGTCTTACAGTTTGAAAAAATATTATCAATGCAGGTGGATGAAGAGTCGGTTACTCTAGTTGGCTCACTGAACAAAAAATTCAAATTAAAAGATTTAAACAAAGAGATAAGATTAGTTTTATCAGTTGAATCTACCAAAATATCAATATTGAAGTCACCGCATACAATGATTGATTTATTGCTTTTAGTTAATCTCTTGAGTACACATTCCATTATGGACATAAAATTACAGAAATTAGATGCTGGTGGCCGATATACACACAATAATATATGACTTTCCAGTTCTGCACAAGCAATTTCGCAGACACGTTCAACAGAAAAACCTACTATGTCAGACCGTTCCTTAAATTTTATGTTTCTATTACAAAGAATAATACACCCTCCCCCTTCAGCAGATATTCTGTTGAACGCACTGGCTACCTCAAAATGTGTAACATTAAATAACATTTTATCTGGTTTTAGCCACGTTTCTGTAAAGCCTAATACATCAAATCTATGTTTATCTAATAAAAGTTCAATGTCTAATATTTTGCCAGAGAAGCGGTTAATATTTTGATAAAATAGCGATAAGATGTCAGCACACTTCTCTGTTGTCTTATTTAAAAGTTTAAACAATTAATAGCTACATTATTACTATTATTAGTACATGTACTAAAAACTACAACATTGTCACTACTCTTTGTTATATTTCCTACTAGCTGCGCCCCGCGGTTTCACCCGCGTGGTGATGGATGATGATGATGATGATGATGAAAAGTATCCTATGTGTTAATCCAGCGCCTCATCTACCCCCATACCAAATTTCATCAACATTAGCCCCCCCGTTTGTGCGTGAAAGAGTAACAAACATCCATACATCCATACATACAAACTTTCACGTTTATAATATTAATAGGATAGGATAACTGCCTCAATATTGAAAGCTACCAAAGTAGCAATTAGCTGTCTGGATTTTTCAGGACAGTACATGCTGTCCCATGTCAACTTAAAATTACAAATAAACTTATTGCAGTCAAAAAATAAAAGTTTGTCACTATATTCGAATATTCGAAAACAAGTCGACGCGTATCGGCACCGAAAGTGCTAACCGTACTGACGCGCCGTGGCGAGCGCGGGGAGGTGAAAGGAGAACGGGCGGGAGGTTCGCATTCCAGCGAGGTCTCGACATAATGTGACCGTGTTGTACGTTTTCTTATTCTGCTATTGAAAAACCAGTCCAGTCGTGCGATTCTCTAATGATTCGTCGATGTGCTCGTCGACAAGCTCACCGATGTCAAATACTTTATCAGATATCTCACTTGACACAAGGTTGTTTTTCTACCGTTTCTTGTCAACTCGTAATTTTGTTTCACGGATGTTGTCAAAGATGCAACGATGTTTGCTCAGAGAATAGCACGGCTGCTGCAGTTACGTTTCTGTTGACGCCGTCTGAAAATCACGTCCCAATTTGTCTCTAGTAGAATTGATTTTTTGGTAATTATTGAACGACAACATTGAAGTCGAACGAGTCAAACTGCAGTTGCTGCGGGATAAATTGTTGAACGTTGTGCTATATTAAAATGGCCTCCAGGTTATATAAAGAAAAAGCAAATTAAACGATCTCCATCAAGCAATTCAGTATTGTCTTGAGGCATATCGGCACAAGGTTCATAAACAAATCTTTTGCTATGTGCGTAAAGCGTAAACATAAAAAATTCTGCCTATGCTTATTCTACTTTGGGTGTCACTGCAACTGCAATAGGATAGGAGTAGTTACAATACAATACAACAACTGCTTACCACAACAAAAGAATAAATATATACAGGTAGGTAAATTAACTAATTAACATACTTACGAGTAAAAAGTAGTTGTACATAACATAACACAAAAGATCGTAATATCACGTGTAATTCAAAAAGGACGAAAGATAAGTACTGCCTAAAGATCCTGTACTGCCGTATCTAGATATAAGTGGTCGAAACACATTACATTTTATTCAGTCAAGCTTTCAAAAGAACCTTTTACTGTCAGCTAATAACGCTGAAGTAGCGCCAAAATGATCGAACTAGTTCGCTCGAGTTTCCAACGTACAATACAATTGGAAAAGTAACTTCGGTACGATTTTAAAGTAGAAATCAAAGGAAACGTCTTAACTTGTTCGGTGTTGGACGAAGCTGGCATCGTATAGTGATACCGGAGTAGCAAGCCTAACTCCTGAACTATATTGTAATAACTTGGTCAAACAACTGACGTTTGTAGACAATTGCACTACACTGAAAAGTTTGTTTATACTTCCTTCATATAATCATAATCGTACTTCTCAATCAACAGATTGAGAATTAAGGGTCACCACGTGGGCCCATGCAGATTAGCGTATAGACCAAATCTTAACTGAGAGTTTTCATATCACTCCAAAACATAAAATCAAATCATATCGCTCAAAAGTTGATGACCTCACAAAATTTTATTCCAACACACCCAAGGCTCAAAAGCAACTGCCGAGGGACTTAATGCTCGGGACGTTTACAATATGCACGAGGCTTAATAATTTCGTTTTTTCAGGACTACCTAGAGTGCAGACTCGTTAACGCGGTCAAACTATAGTTGATAATGTAAGATAATCTGTACACTACGTACTAAAGTCGACTTTGCTATCGGATTGTCACTTTTGTTGCATAATGTTCAGTACAGGAGATATTTGTCATTTTCTGTTACTGATCGATAAATGTGAATCTTGAATTCGTCATACTTCGTAAAAACTGGCTATATCGATATTTTGTCGATCATTGCAAGGAAGTAACAAAATTGAGCGATCGGTTGACAAATTCGATAAGCTTTTACGATTATAACGATAATAGCATGGAACTGATAATTTAGGTTTGTAATCGTCTATTTAATCGATTTTAACGGTTGTTTTGTCAGCTTTGAAAATGACCTCGATGGGCTTATTGACAGGCGACGGGAATGGGGATATTGTTAAGTTGCGTTTGATCTTACTAATAGTATAAACGTTAGAATGTTCTTCATACAAGAATCACTGATTTTGACATTCACATGCGGTAAATCACAGTACATCATTAAGCTCCCTCTGAAATCTGTGACATCACAAGCATATCGCTGCATCGTGCAATTTATGACGTCATGCGTTATTAGCGACTGCGCTCGCCTGCTAAACACATGCACAGGGGTGCCCACTGTTCAAAATTTACACCAACCTTAGTCATAAACTTCTGATTGATATTTTATGCATTTTTGATTAATGAGACCTACTTGCGTGATTCTATTTTTACATCAAGTTTAAACAAATGACAAAGTGTCTGTCGGTCTTTCTTAGAACATGCATCAGTTCGAAACAACGAAACAGATTTTTATGTACCTAATTTTGTATAGCATATATTATGAATGTATAATAAAATTAGGATAGTTTACGTTCTAAAAAAGGAAATGCTATACATTTCCTTTGAAATACAGAAAAAATCAAAACGTACGGGCATAGTAAACAACGCCACGATTCCAAGAAAAAAAAATCCCTGAAATCGGACAATGTTAAGAGGTAGAAAAGAGTTTTCTCTTTTAGCGTGGAAAGTACTAGCTCTGCAATCCACTTAATTGTAGAATTAAAATTGACAGCGAGTACGCCAATCACAAGCGTAATAGGTAGGCGAGATCGAGTATCGACTATAGATGACATTTATGTTGCCAGCTGATGGTAGAGGTATGGGCCACGAAAATGTTCAAATGTTCTTAATTTATGGTAACAGCAAAGTTGCGGCTTTGAGCATTCCCGACTTAGTTTTCACTGAAGCATGTTCAGTTTGTTGTGCTAATACGTAATTGTTCAACTGTCTCTCGAAGTTGAACAACTTTATGCATAACACAACACCACTAATTCACACTAAAGTTTGTGATGAGCATGAATTGTTAGGGAGTTCTTGGATTTATTGTCAAATATTTATGCGTTTGGTATTCAAATGGAATGATGAAAATGGAACTGCTGACTCGTTTCAACCATGTATTGAATGTGGAAAGATGAGAAAAAGCTTGTCCTACAGTGCACGATGATGATTGACAAACAAAAAAAAACAAATAATAATAAACGGGACTGATAAAAAATAAATTAATTTTATGATAAGCAACGCATTTAAATATTAAGGTATGTTTGTAACTTTCTACATAGGTACCTTAATATTTAAACCAATAATACTTTTTCTATTTACATAGATGCCTCATCCTATTTTCTACAAAACAACCCAATCCCGAAAAGCATCAATCCATTACGAGTCATAAGATGACTCAGCTCCTTTTCAGCAGACATTCGAAATATACCTAACTTACAAACTTCCTTCCTCAGTCAATTTCGTACACAAAAACAATCTGACGTGCCCTCTGACGTCAAAGATTTCCAATGTCATCCCTTGGAATCACCATGGCATCACTCAAGCGTGGGGTTCACGCATAGATTTAGATATGAACTCCGGAATGGTACCGCATCACAGACCGTACTCGTATTTTTATAATGTTAAAGCGGTATTGGTACGTACCATGATTTTGGAATTCGATACCGAAAAAGTAAATGACTAAATTAATTATTAAATTAAAACATTACGAATCAATACGGTGACGTAGAGTCTTTTAGTCGATAGTAAAAATAAATCACAATTGTAAACAGTTAGTTAAGATGAACTTATAAATTAATGCACCACTAAGTAGAAATGCTACTGGTATTGGCTATTTAATTGTACCGGAAGCTTGGGTTTTATTTGATTGCCCTTTTACTGATAGCTTAAAAAAATATTCCATATCTTTGTTATCGACATTTTTTTATCAACCTCGCACTTAATTTCCAATTCGATGTTTTTATAAGGTTTAGTTACTTACTGAGCATAAAATCACAAAATGCTGACAGATCCAGGGGGAGCTCCAAGCAATATATTGAATAAATGTTTTTGGCTGAAATCTCGGAAACTACGCACTTTAGTGCAAAAGTTATTAAGACCATTATTTTATTTATTATTGTGCAGAATAAAATTTCGCATCTTTTATTTCTTGTAAACTTTTTTGTAAAACTTACTATTTATGATTACGATTTATGACCCATTGTATCATGGTCACCTGGATCTGTCAGCATTTTGTCATATTACGCTCAGTAAGTGACCCTTAACCTTATAAAAAATATTGGTTCGGAAATTTTGTGAGAGGGAAATTCTTTCTTCTTAAATGTTTACTAGCCTATAAAGGTTTGTACAAATGCATTGTTAAAGTCGTGAATCTAGCACACACCAGAAAACGGAATTGGTTTCTATCTTCACCTCGTACCTGATTTTTCGTTTACCCCAAAATTTTTATTTTCATTTTCAATTTCATTTAACATCAACATCTTTGCTTCTTCACTTTTCATCAGGTCAGTAGGTACCTAGTATTTAAAAAAAAACTTATTGCAATACATCTTCTAGGTTTCGCTAGCAGTATAAATACTTATTTGGTACGAAAAGTATTTCGGGACCAGTCCTCTGCATTGGCATCTCTCTGTTTGCCATTGCCACCCCATACCATTTCCCTTGGAAATTCCCCATGTATTTTTCCCTGTGAAAGAATGCACTCAGGGTGGATATTAAACTCAAATCATGCGGGGTGGCGCACTTAGCGGTAGTGGATGCAGATGTAGTCTGGGAGGCGGAGGTTAAAAAGGAGAAATAGTTAACAACTAAGAAACCTGGTACAAGATCGAACATTGTTTTGCATGGAACAAACTTTTTGATATAGGTAAGTAGTTTATACTTGATGTTGACTTTGTTTTGAAAGGGTATGTTTTTGCATGTGGTTATAGTTAACTGCCTCAAACAAAAGGAAAAGTTCTCAATCAACCTATTTTTTATGTTGTTATTTGAACGAGGCTGTTTGATTTTGAATTGGCAAGTTTTTTAGTAGTTTCCGATTTGTACTTCTTGATGTGGGAACCGATTCTTCGTCTTTATATATTTATCTTCTTCGTTTATTCGTCTTTTTATATTTTGTATACTATGGGGTTCAGCGGCTGATATAGAGACCATCTTTATCCTTCAGAAACGTGCTATTCGAGCTATATACGAAATGGGTCCCCGTGAATCTTTGAGAGATTTATTTAAAGAAATCAATATATTAACGTTGCCTTCCTTATATGTATTTAAAAATATAATGTATGTTCGTAAAAAGTTACATAAATATAAGTTAAATAGTGATCACCACACTTTTAATACTAGACATACAAATAGGATAGCGGTACCTAGTTTTAGACTTGCGAAGACTAATAAGTTTGAAATTGTGTGCGTTTTTACAATAAAATCCCAAAACACATAACTGAGCTCACAGAGGGCAAATTCAAGTTGACTTTAAAAAACGTTTTAATAAAAAAAGCTTACTATAAAGTTCGACATTATAGAGAAGATAAAGATGCTTGGAATACTCCACTTCTGGCAAGCTGTCTCTCTGCCACCCATAAAATGTAATATTTGTAGTACCTAAGTAGAAACATTGTAAAATATAAAAAGAATGGCCCCGAGTTTCTTGCCGCTTCTTCTCGGCGGGATCTATATATTTTGGAACGCGGCGGTAGAGTCTTTAAAGTAATGAAAAGTTGACGTTCATAAGTGCGTCTTTGATGCCTAAATTGAATAAATGATTTTGACTTTGACTTTGACTTTATATAATTCTTTGCTATGGACGTTAGTAAACCAGTTGCAGTAACTAGCAATGATTCGATTTTATTTATTTTTATCAGGAGATGAAATTTGGTGATTTGAATACCGATTCTGTTCTAGGATCGATGGCAATTCACTAAGAGTTTTATAACTTCTATATAAACTGATTTATACAGAAGTATTTGAGTTATGTAAGCCTACCATACATTAATCGTTTGTCGAAAATAGTTCAATATAGATTTTTGATATCACTTGTCACGTTTAAATACAGACAACAAAGAAAAGTATTCCTATTCTATTAAAACATAAATGTGTTGTCGTTGAAGATCTAAATGGGTGCCAAGTATAAGGAGTAACAAAGTCTACTTTTAGTTTAGAAAAAAAAAGAAATATTCCGTGCAAAACAAGTCCTTGTGTTAGGCATTTTCCGTATGGGTGAAACCGCGGGCGAGATAACAAATTAACAATAACATAAATATGTGAAATAATATACAATATAACCAAAAGGATATTATCTGTTTGTTAGTTCGTTTGAATTGAAAAGGCTCCGAAACTTCAAGATCGACTTGAAAAATGCAATTACCATTAAATTTCTACAGTATCGCTCGTGAACATAGACTATATATTTTGATTCAACATCGTCCATCACCACACGGGTGAAACCGCGGAGCGCAGTAAAATAATTCATGACATATTCCAAAAAAAGTGTTTAATAAAGGATTTTGATAGCGGTGTTCGGAACAGGAACGCAAATTGCATATTATTTGAGTCAATAGAAAAAAGGTCTTCTAGTTAATCTGTGTCACTTGGCTAACCTTGAAAAGAGATTGTAATTGGACCTATTCTTGAAAAATTGATGTTGAAATTGCCGCCTTGTAATTTGGTTTTCAGTAAATTATACATTGATAAAATACACTACTTTGGAACAGCTGCGATGTCTAGTTTAAATTATTGAAATTTGGACGATACGTGTATGGAGTGAAGTGGCCACAATTCGTCCGCGGTTTTGAAAACGCGCCCAGCCACCACATTGGAAATTTATTGAGAAGGCACTTGGAACTGGATGCAGAACCCTTCTGGAGGAAAACGATAAGTACCATATACCTTCATCAGTGCACTGTAGATAGTATATCGTAGCTTAGTTCGTTCAACTTAGAGTCTTTCCCGACTTGTGGGTAATACCTTTATTGATTTATTATATGCCTGCGTTACCCCGGGCATATTACTACCCTTGCAGGCCAGCCTCAGTAGAGTACTCTGTTTTTACATACCTATTGAGGCGGGTCCCGGTTCTAACAAGTAGTATTATTATTCGTCTCGATTGTTCATATACAGGATACTAGATTATTAAGTTAAGAAATTATATGAAAACTGAAAAGTATTCGAATCGTCGGGATGAAAACAACATTAAGTATACGCTATTTATTCCGTTTCAAAGTTATTTAATTTCACTTATCTGAAATTAAATTTTTAATCCACTTTTAAATAAGACGGCAAGGCTTATTAAGCTATTAAATTATAATTAAAGTAGGTGATTCTTTGATGTATGTAATAGTTGCAATACTAGATGTCGCTATAATAAACGTTTATTTTGGCCGTATGTTAGCCATACCTTTGTTGGATGGTCTGATAACAATGACGCAGTATACAATGTATATAAACTTATATTAAGTTTATATACTTATAAAATTATCACTAGTAACTTGACCTTTATCAGAAAACCCCAACAGTTCAGTATGATAAGACCAATTGTTTTAATAATAAAACCGTCGGTCAACAATTGGACAACTTATTTTAATAATCACTTCACTTAGAGTCACACACGCAAATCGTTTTGTATCATTCGTTTAACAGAGAATAAGCCATTATGTTACTTTTAAATGTCCTTTTATCATTCATTTGCTTAAATCATGTGTTTGCCAGTCCCCAAGTTACCAGAAACATTATCGTACCTCCTACTGAATACTTAGAAGACATTGAGGAAAACACACTCGAGGATATGTTGGGTGCATTGAAACGAGAGATCGATGAAAAATTTGATATTATGGAGAAAAATATTATTGATGCATTAGATAAGAAATTCAAGGAAAACGCCTTCATATCACGTTGCCCATCCCAAGGACCCAAGGAGAATAAAGTGAGTGACTCTTCGCAAACATTAGATTTATTTGATAGTGATATATCTGAATCACGGAAGAAAACAAAAGAGGATATTGATGAAAGCACCAGCTCCAATAAAGAATCAAATAGAGAAACAAAGGAAGACTCATCACATAGTGTCAGTGAGTCTTACGAAACTAGCACTCAGTTAGACATCCCGGAAGCGGTCGAGGAAAAGCCTAAACCAATTTTATTAGAACTAGCTTCTAAAGGCTGCAAGGAGTTTATGTGTACTAGTGATCTTATTAATTATAATACATACTTTGACATAGACAAAGACCTCACTAACACAGTAGTGAAGAGAAATGGCACAGGTGACTTGACGTATTTCGAAACACACTTTGTTGTACCGCGTAACACTATAACTGATATTTTGGCCCTGTATATTCGTCTGTCACTAACGAAAGAAAAGGAAGCTTCTGAAAATGTTTATGAAACTATTTGGTACTACTATACACAACATATATCACTTTATGTTAATAACAACCATAAATTTAACGATTTGTTACAAAATTCAGACGACTACATGGCATTTTACATCAAAATATCTGACGAGGAATTTCAATTTGGAAAGGATGAAGATAATTCAACGCTTATCAACTTCAAGAACAAGGGTATAATATCTCCAATTAAATACTTGAGTTTTGATGTACAAACAGCAAATAAGTTACCGTTTTATTATGATTGTCCTAATAATTTCAAAACTGTTTAGATGTTGGTAAGTAATGGCAAATCGTGTTAGTATGAATGGAACAGGTAGGTTCTTTTATTATGTAGGTCTTAATCTTAATGATATTTAAATTGCTGTAAAATATTGTATGTTGCTATATAGGTATAAATTTCACGACTGAAACTGCCTGACCATTGAACTTGGCACCAATTTAGATCTCACTTCTTTTGTCGTTGAAGTCAACTACCGAATATATATGTATATCATAATATTGAACTTGGCTCTCATTTCACATTTATGTTTTTGTAGGTCTTCGTAGGTTCTTAATAAAATTAATACCAAATGTTTTTTTGTTAAATTACTGTATTTTCCTACGTTTACGGGGTATAATTGTCATTTTATGATATTTTCTTATCGCTGCCACTCGCTCGGTACACGTTTGCGTCAAGGTATTATCACACCGCTTCCCACCTTGCTGCTCCACGGCCGCCGCACCGGACGCCGTTGTCCAAAATACCTACTATTTAATTATTTATAATCTTTTAATTTAAAAATTCCAACACAAAATTTATGTGCGCTAATTATTGAAATCATTATCAATACTTATTACTTAATCACAATTAATAAACTATTAAGTTCGAAGGTCGATTATACTCTTAGTTATAAGTAGTTATAAGTACTACTTAATAGGTACTAAAACAAATATGTACAGATTAAAAAAATAAGGGTAGTATTCCACTCGCTTAATTATTGATATTCACGTGAAGACCTTAAAATCCACATAAAGACCGGCTGTCATCTATTTATATTGCTGATTCTTAGATTACAGGCAATGTAAGTAAGTGTTCCTAACAGAATCAATTAATAGAAAAATCATAGGAAAATTATTTAAATAGGTACTAGTTTCTGATTTATTCCTTTGTATTTCCCCAACTACCTATCTGGATGCCAAATTTGAACTGTCTAGGTCATCGGGAAATGAGTTAGAGTTTTGATCTATAGGTCAGTCAGTGATAAAAATGATGATTTTTGGACGTTAACATCTAAATAACCTTGGAAATGTAAGCGTAAGAGAAGGTGGTGGATGCGGAGTTTCTTACTACAACGAGAAAGAAGTAATATTTTATGTGATCTCCAAATATTTAACGCATGATTTGCGAATTTTTCGTTAATCATGGTTTGAAGTCCCTACCCCACACAAGAAGTAAAAGTACGGTTTAGTTTCCCCACACTACAGACATGTTTAAGGGCACGTCGGATCGTAGTTTAAATAAAAACAGAGATAATTATCGTTACAAAGTAATGTTGCTGAATATAAAAGTAATTGGTTTCATTCTGCTCTTAGTCTACATGTCTCAAAGATATAAACTTACAATGTCCGTCCATCGCCTGCAACTAATGACCGAGGGGTCACTCTCACCCCATGGGGTCACGTCTGTCATCGCTGCTTTAGGGATGAGCCAATATGACCCCAAGTACCCGCATGTGGGGTAATGAGGCGCGACGGAACGGGAGAATTGTTTATACATTGAATTTTAATGATCAATTATTGACTATTTGTTTTGATGCAACTCTTTTATTAATTTTATTTTAATACATAAGCCACTATCTTACTTGATGGTTAGTAAATGGCGAAAGGTTTTGCAGCCAAAACACATTGTTACATGATTCGTAACAGGTTTTTACCTTGAGGGTAGTTATAGTAGCTATCCATACAGACTGTCATATTGCTAGTGCCACTTGAGGTATTTCCGAACAAATACGACTTGGGAGCCTTCAAGAAAAGAGCCTAAGCCTTCTTCAAAGGCCGGCAACGCAAATTCGAGACCTATGGTATTGCGAATGTCCGTGGGTGGGTGATGACTTACAATCAGGTGAGCATAATCGTTTGCCAACTTATCCTATAAAAAACAGACACTAGTTAGTGCCTATCACCATACTGGGGATTTCCTCTCGTTTTTACCTTTACCGAATACTTATGTGGGTGGGGTGGGGATTGATCCAGGGTTTGCCTGAATGACGACTGATCTTGATCATTCTCAAACTATCATCGCCACAAAACTATGAATGAAATGTATGCATAACACTACGAAGAAATAATATCAGGCCCCGTTTCATAAAGCTACAAGTAACAATTGTAATTTCCTATTTACAAGCCGAAAATTCTAACAATTTACATTGACAAGTGTTTCACAGAATTCATGAACACCACCGACACTTGTAAAACTGGCTTTGTACTCTTGTTACAAGTAAAAATCTCGATTCATTATTATAGCCGTACAGCCCTAAATCATTCATTCAATCATTCATTCTTTTCACTCTTACGTCGTAGAAACTTCGAAGTCTTCAAATTTTTCTGTTTGTTTTGTTTAAAAGTTGATTTTGTGATAAAACCTAGTAGGTAATATTACGAGTATATTATTTGCTACAAACTTACCTAAGATGGATAGAAAGGAATTACCATTATTTTGGTACCTTTTCGCTGTTGAACTTTCACACTCGAAGACTGTTTTCTGTGTGTTGGATGAACTAAGAATAGCCCTCTGCACACTGACCATTTGATCATCACTATCACTGACCAGAGACATTTCTTTAATTATTTCGGAATTCGTACGAAATCTTTCATTGAATTCATATTCCGTCTCAAAACTCTGTGTTGATATGCGTTGACGAAAAGTCCTGGGGACCGGTTGTTGTCATCGTCTAAGGAATCAGAGGAATCCATTAATTGCCACATCTTTTTACGTAGATTTAGATTATCGTAGATTCTTAATCGTAGTTTATTAAATATAGTTATTTTTATGCACTGGGGATATAACAATTAGTTCAGCATACAGCTTAGCTCTGAAGCTAGGTAGACTTGTAAAAAAATATGACAGTTAAAATATATATTACAAATAACGATTCTTTATGAAACACTTGTTCGACTCGTGCAATATGTAACAATAAACTTGTAATAGTAGCCAGAAAATCAACAATTGTAGAAAATGTCCTACGTGAAACACTTGTTCTGAACAATAGTGGCAGTTTTAGGCCAATGTTGCTATTTTATTTTACAATAATTGCTACTTGTAGCTTTATGAAACGGGGCCCTGGAAGAGTAACTGCCTTAAAAAAAATTACCCAATAAAAGTGGTGCTAATTCAATAACATCGTTCACGCCGCTATGACTTAGCTGTCATAGTAGACGTTGCAACACGCTCGTGAACCAATCCCTGCTTTCCTCTTGAAATTTAAACCAATCACCAAACATATCTATTTGTAACCTCGGAAGTAATTCGTATTTGGAATCATATGTCGTAGAAACAACAGCACTTAGGAAAACATTCTTACAATATTGTTTAATTAACACTTACTGCCAATTACAGGTTCATTCTTTTTATATATTAAAATAATATCGCCTATCAAAATAACTACTAAATATAAAATATATAATTATTAAGAAGTACTTAGTTAAAAAGAAGGTACGCGCGTAAATACGAATTTAGGTAAAGGATGAAGGTGTGTGTGAAAATGTATAAATATATCCAAAGTAGGGTGACTGCATGTGGGTGTATGGGTTAGTGAGGGTTTGTGTATGTGTGTTTGTATGTGAGATGAGATATAGTTAACTGAATGAATAATTAACAACAACTGTTGTTAATTATCGAAACTATTTGGTTCGTAACGACTTACTAATAAAACAGTTACATTAAACAAATGTTTTGCAAAATAATTATTGAGTTATGTGATATATTGTAATTGTGCTTATTTTTGAGGAAGACACTGCCCACTGCAACACAGTGTATACTAAAACAGTAGACAGTGTTTTAATCATTTACTTGATTCATATTTGTGACTTGTTTTTAGATAAAGTAAATCATTTAATTTTTCATAAAATTTTAATAAAAACAGAGTTAAAGAACAAAATCATAATAAATACATTAAAAAGAAATCCTTTGCTACCATTTCAAACCGAATTCATAGTGGAAATATTAAAGTTATTCACATTGTATTCAAAGCCTTTTTCAAGCATTGACTAACCCCATCCAACAGTTGGATGGTTTTAAACTTTAACGGTGCTTATTTGAAATGCAGTAAAAACAATGTAATATACATTTTTTTCATGCGATAGGTTGGCAAACGAGCAGGCGGCTCACCTAATGGTAAGTAAGTGATCACCGTCGCCCACGGACATCCGCAATACCAAAGGTGTCGAGATTGTGTTACCAACCTTTGAGGAAGAGGCCATTACAGTAACGTATTAAGTACAAACTGTCATTTATCTAGTGCAATAGTGGCACAGATAACTTATAGTTTGTACTGAATACGTTAACGACGCGATTACGTTACACTTAAATTCAAATTCAAATTCATTTATTAATAACTCATATGGGTACACAAGAAAATATACAGATGGAAAAGTATTAATTATAGAACACCATATTTAACCAATGAGGTATGCAATTCATTATGAAGTTAATGATTACAAATTAAAATATCTTTTTTATCATAAAAAAAAATGTTAAAATGTCACAAGATAAAATATTATTGTTGAAATGTCATACGAGAAAGTACAATACATATTAAAAAGTTACAACAGTACAAAGTAAACAGATTTTCGTGCTCGGCCCACTGTACCACAGCTCGAGCATGGCTCGTCTTCTAATATGGGGCCGTAATATACCTATGGGAAATAAATATGGCGTTATCATGTGCGTATAAAAAAATCATTTCACTTTTCTTGTACAATTTCATGACAAAACTAAGTGCATGCATTTTTATTTATGAAATAATATTTGGTAGTGCAGTGGGTTACGGCAATGTATGCATGATTCTAAATTCCCCATGGCACCACCAGCAGATGGTGCAGCGGAGAATATAATTGCCCTTCTGCACTATCGGTAGCGCAGTTCTAATACCTACAAATATTAAGTCTTAGCTAATGACCTACAATAAAAGCATCATGCGGTAGCAATACATGCCATTCCTTATTTTAAGAATTAAGTCTAACAATGAAAATGTAATATATTGTAACTAGCCTAAAAGCCTTTGTCTCAAATTATTATATAGTTTAAAATACTAGTTATCTAGGTGTTGTAAACTGTATTTATCTTTGGTTCAATAAAAACATTATTATTCCTTTTATTCAAAATAAATCACGGATTTCATCCGGTCCTTTACAAAGGCATAAGTGGGGCTGTAGCCAACACTTAGAGGCCTGTTTGGTATAAAAAATACAAAGTAGTATAAAAAAAACCAGAAACTTTTGGATGGATGGTGACATGGTATATCTATTATAAAAATGGGTAAAATGACAAGGCTGTTGAAATATTATTATTATTATTATATTATTATATTATTATTATAGTTTGATAGTGCAGCGGAGAATGACTAAGATATTGAGGCCTGAAAAATATAATGGACTGAAAATTTATCGAAATTACCCTTACATTGTAGGTATATCGGAAACATTCACCATGCTATTGTAGTATACTATTGTAGAAGTAAAAGCAGTACGTGGTACTGTTGTTAATTCTGTGTAACTATACTTCGGTACTATTGTACCTAATGTATACGGTAACATATATAGGGTGTTTGGTAGAGGGACCGACAAACCAAATGAGCGTGTTCGGGGGACCACTTGGAGAATACAAGTTGGCCAAAAATAAACCCTGACCCCCCAATATGTTTAACTTTTTTTTGTGATTTTTCTCTTTTTCTCCGAAATTGTACCTATTTACCACCATAACATTTGTAAAATCTGTTTTAGACCGGATGTTTTTAGTCGAATTTGGTCTCTAATACACCTTCAGGCCACGCAAAGCAAAATTGGATACAAAACAGAGCTAACTAACTGATTTAGTTAAAGAAAATTGGGGTGTCGGGGATTTTTTTTGGCCAACTTGTATTCTCCAAGTGAGCCCCCGAACACGCTCATTTGGTTTGTCGGTCCCTCTGCCAAACACCCTGTATATATTATATATATGTTACGGATGTAACTGTTTCGAAGGTGTAACGTTCGGTCCTTGAACCATTGAACCACGGGGGTTTTGACTTATAAATAAATAACGCGATATTTATGGTGAACCAGTCTTTATATTAAATTCCGATAAGATTTACGGGTGGTTGGCTTTCATCGAGAAGTTGTGCGGGATATATTGAAACGCAGTGGGAAATGTGGACGATATGTACCTACGAATGTTTTTCTTTTTAATAGGCTGGTCTTTGAGCATGTAAGTCCTACTAATATTATAAACATGATAGTTTGTGAGTATGGATGTATGGATGTGTGGATCTTTGTTACTCTTTCACGCTCAAACGGCGGGGCCAATTTTGATGAAATTTGGTATAGAGGTAGATTAGGCGCTGGATTAACACATAGAAAACTTTTCATCATCATCATCATCCATCACCGGTCACGTGGTTGAAAAAGCGTAATATGGTTGGGCTCAGCATAGACAAAATAATAAGACCTCCGCCTACGTCAAGATCGTAATGACAGTTCTGTCAAAGTTTGTGTAAGTTTCTGATAGCTTAGTCAAAAGCTAAGTCAATTTGACAGCTCGATACACTAGACGTGTTCGGCGACCGTCAAGGGTGATGAAATGCCATGACAGTTTTTTTCCATGGTGATTAATTTTATATTTGTATGTACGTAAGGCCTGTATTTTATTATTAATGTTTACTGATTGATTTACTAAGTAGCTAAATTTACTCATATAATACTATTATAGCAGTTGCGTTTGACCATGTAATTTTTTTTTTACATTTTGGTATAAAGATAGATATGCCCTTGGAGAAGATAATAAGCTACTCGAAGTACTAATCCTGCGCAGACGTAGTCGCGGGCACCAGCTAGTAATAAATACTTCATAAAAAATTGTGGCTATAACATACACATGGACCTTGGTCAGTTCCCACTTTGACTATATCACCTTATAGAGGTAAGCTGCAAGTCGAAGGGCGGGATAAACACTCAACAATGCCTACCGTTATCTTTATTTTTATTTTCTAGATTTGTTTCTTAAAGTTTTGACGTTTTCAAGTTTTCGTAATGGTGTATGAGTAAAACTCTAACTACCTTACGCTGCTTAAACTTAAATAACGTCACTAAGGCTGGAGTTCACCAACTAGAACTTAACCATTGATTACCTAATCGCCCCCTTAAACTTAAACAGTTGTTTAAACATGTCACTTTTTTTTTGAGTTCACCATCTTTTTAAAGCGAACGTTTAAGTAATCGAGCGTTTTTGGACGAATGAGTCGTAAATGAAAGAATGGTATAATACTACATTCAAATATGGTAAGGTAATATTAATATACTACAAAATGTAATGCGTGACAAGTCAATGGTATGTTCACAAGTTGTATGTATTTCTAATTCAGCACCTTTTTTATGGTAATATCAAAGTTCGATTCGAAGTTCTTTGTTGGCGTCAGAGTTATTTTGTGGTAATTGAAATTAAAAATTCTAGTAAGTTTTGTTGAAGTGATTATGGATGATATTATATTACAACTTTCATCAATTAAATCAAATAATTCCAAGGCACTATGTTTGTATAAACGAAATCTTGTAACGAATGCTTTTATGTCAGTTTCTTCTAAATACTTAATTGTATCCACTTTGGAAAACACGGGGTGCGCGTAAAATTTGCTCAATATCTTCAAGATCATCTACCTAACACGTTATCTTATTCAAAGATATAATTCAGAGCATCTGACATTTTCACGTAAATAAACAATAACCAATGGTTAAACAAGGTCGCAGACATCGTTTAACTTAAACATCCGATTACGAAACTTAATCAATGGTTACTGCTTGGTGAACAAAAAAATATTGCTAAACGGTCATTTAAGAATTAAACGTCCATTTAGAGTTTAAACATGTGTTGATGAACTCCAGCCTTAGTACGGCGCAGAACGTTTTCCCTTTGCACAGTACTAAATAACGTCATTTAAAGTTAAGCAGCGTTTATAAGTAAGGCGGTTACTACCTTACGCTGCTTAAACTTAAATAGCGTCACTTAGTACGGCGCAGAACATATTTGCTGTAATCATCATAATCATAATCAGCACATTTTGTTTCCACTGCTGGGACTCGAGCCTTCTTGTCAGAGAAAGGAGTTGGGCCATAATCCACCACCCGGGCCCAGTGCGGATTGGTGGAGAGTAGCCAACCCATGTCGAAGTTAATTTTCAGGCCGCCCGAGAGCCTTCGGCATAGCTTAACGACTATTGTCCTAAGATAAACAACCGAGACGGACGGCTTAACGTGCCCTCCGAAGCACGGAAGCGCTCAGTTGAATAACTCCACTAGCGGTCACCCATCCAAGTCCAGACCGCAGCAAGCGTTACTTAACTTGTTGATCGGTTAAGATCACCAAGTCAAGCTCCGCTTTAATTTTGCTGTGCGCACTAGGTACTTAATAACGTCATTCAAAGTTAAGCAGCTTTTATAAGACCTTAAGTCTGTCCGTGGTGGTAAAGCCGATCTTCTTCTGCCTTCTGCTTATCCTACTACAGTAGAGACAGATACAGCTGCATGCCGCAGCGCATCGTGTCGTCGCATCAAATTACAGCCACGTCCGTTGGTAGCCTAGATTTCAAACCTAGATCTCAGTTGTACTGGAAATGAAAGTTTACGTAATATATATTTTATATAGTGTCGGTGACGAGAGGCTTCTCGTGCGTATGATTGTAAACATTTTTTTTTTTTTTTTGAGGGGGGAAATGTTGTCCACTTCCCTTCCGCTACGGGGGTAGACGGAAGGGGGTATGTGGGGCTAAGACCCACTAAAACCCCCCCGTGAGCAGTCCTCCGCCAGATGGTGCGAGATTGGGTTGCGCTGGCATTCACAATCTCGCCCCAGCGGTAGGCCCGGATTGATCTTAACCGGGCCTCAGCGCCTGTGAAGGGGTGCCCTTGCTCACCAAGGGCACTCCTCAGACGTGTGGGGTCGTGCAAGCCGACGAAGAGTCCCCCCACTCTTCACCAGTGACCCCACTACGGAGGAGGGAGGAGGCGAGCAAACTGCCTCCTCCGTACCCCCGTTCGTCTGCGCCGGAGTGGGTCAGCTCGAACGTCATTCTCCCTAACCCGCTCCGCGGCCTCCTTCTGCGCTATCACTGCTTCGCAGAAGGTGGCCACCGCCTGCCACGATCTCTCGCTGCCGAGCATCGAGTTAACCACGCTCGGCAACGAGAGATCTCCACCGATTATCGCTGAGAGTGTGTGCCGCTGCGGGCCCCATGCAGCACACACTTCCAGCGTATGGAGCGCCGTATCCTCCGGCGCCCCGCATTCGTGACAGGCTGGGGTCGCCTCCCGCCTTGCGATTTGGTGCACGTACTTTCCGAAACAACCATGCCCGGAAAGCACCTGCACCAATCGGAAAGTGAGCGACCCGAAACGTCGCTTCACCCACCCCCGAAGGACCGGATGGCCTCCACCGTCCACTGCCCAGGGACTGGTGGAGCCAGTACTTCCGTCCACCGCTGCAACAGGGTGGCCCGCGCCTGCAACTGCATGCGTGTCACCTCTTCCCACGCTGGGGGGTCACCCCGCGATCTCCTCGCCGCAACAAAGTGGTACACTTCGGCGAGGATCTCTGCTTGAAGTTTCCAAGGAGGATCACCGGCCAACACGCACGCCGCCGTCCAGGACACCGTCCGGTATCCGCGTATCGCCCTCGTCGCGATAACCCGCTGCGGACGTCGCAGCAGGGCCTTGTTCTGGCGGCTGAGAGCGTCCACCCAAACTGGTGCTCCGTACAGGGCCATACTCCGGATCACTCCAGAGTATAGCCTACGGCAGTTGGCGTTCGGCCCACCCACGTTGGGCAGCAGCCTACCTAAGGCGGCTGCGGCTCCTACAACTCTTGGGGCCAGTCGGGAAAAGTGGCCTCCAAAAGCCCATCGTCCGTCCAGGTTGAGGCCCAGATATTTCATCTGGGTTCCAACCGGGACCGGGACCCCATCCAGGATGACTCGCGTTCCAGAAGGGGGACCCCCCCGAGGCCCGTGGAACAGTAGGGCTTCAGTTTTGGAGAGTTGAACCTCCAGTCCCAGAGCGCGTATGCGGTCAATCACGAGGGATGCACCCACCGTAACCAGCCGCACCACCTCCCTGAGGTCCCTCCCCCTGGCCACGACCAGCGTGTCATCCGCGTAGCACACGACCCGCATGGTTGCAGGAAGCGTACCACGAAGCACCCAGTCGTAGCCTACGTTCCACAGGAGCGGTCTCAGCACCGAGCCCTGCGGAACACCGCAGGAGACGCGACAGTGCCTCAAACCATCGCGTTCTTCCACCAGGACCGCGCGGTCCTGGAGGTAATCGGCCAGCAGCCTCCGCAGATACAAGGGCACTCCATGGTGTTTGAGCGCCTCTTGTTGAGGGAGGCTGTTGAAGGCGTTAGCTATATCAAGCGAGACAGCCAACGCCTTTTCTCCCTCGTTGACAACATCCTGCGTCCACTGCTTGAGCCAGAGCAAGGCGTCAATGGTAGACCTTCCCGCTCTGAACCCGAACTGGGCCTCCGACAGCCCAGGCCCAGTACCCTCCAGGTGCCGGATGACACGAGAAGCTACCACTCGCTCAAGCAGCTTGCCCGTGTCATCCAGCAAGACAATGGGTCTATACCCAGACGGCGAGTCCACGGCTCGACCTTCCTTCCTCAGAAGGCACAGCCGGCCATCTTTCCACAGCTTCGGGAACCGTCCCGACGTGAGGCACGCGTCGAAGACTTCCCGAAGCTGACTTACTAATTCCCCTAGGGCAATTCTCAAGACTCGCCCCGGGATCCCGTCTGGTCCTGGGGCCGTCTTCTTCCTGCATAGGCGGCCGACAGCACCCTCCATATCCAGCTCTGTGACAGGTGGGATGGAGGCCAGGTCTAGTTCCTCTGGGCAGGACGGTGTCATCGATGGAGGGCTGTAGTCACGATCCGTGATTGGGAAGAGCCCCTCCAACACCCTGCCCAGTAGCTCCGGCTCCAGGGATTTTGCTATCGGAGACGTCTGGCCACGGAACTTATTCCGAGCGGCTCTGTATGGAAGCCCCCAGGGATCCCTGTCGAGGCCTACGAGCACCTCATCCCAGGCCCGCGATTTTGCTTGACTGATGGCCAGCTGCAGCTCCCGCTTGGCATCTCGATATACACCGTACAATTGGCCTTCAGTCGCAAGCTGCTCGGCTGACAGCTGGGCGTCGGTACGGCCATTGCGTCACCTCCTGCAGCGGGTGTAAGGCCGACGAGCCGCCGAGCAGGTGGCTCGAAGATCTGCAATCTCCGTGCACCACCAGTACACCTCGCGGCGATCGGGGCGCCTCCGAGACCTCGGCATCGCCGAATCGCACACGGTGATTGTAAACACTACTCCATACTACGCTTACCTTTATGGCAGTTGCAGTCACAGCTTAATGCTGAGGTTTTTCATGGCACTCTACCTTGTACCTTGCCCAGTGATTGGAGTAAGTATTTTTACGCCATTCTGGCGAAAAATTTTGTTCTTGGCGAGATTTTGGCCAAATAAATTCTTTGGCGAATAAGTTGGCGAAATAGAATTTAACGGGCAAACATATGTCGATAATGATAGTAAATGATACATCGGATGCCACAAATGGAATACCACAATATCATGTGATACGACCGCACTAATACTCCGAAGTCTATATGATATATAAAAAAATGAACCTCTATTTCTCGTGGTTACGATTAAACTTGAGAACGAATGGAACAATATCGCAAATTCTTTTTTTGTTGTGTATATTATTATAGGGATAAGGTTCTTATGAAAGAAACCCCAAGAAGAGAATGAAAGTTATGGCGAGGCCGAAGGCCGAGTCTACTACGGGAACGAAGTCGCGGGCAATAAAATAAAAAGGAATAAGTGTTTAACTCGTGCATGGCACACTCATTCGTTTGTCCATTTTATCATTCCATTGCTTCATTTCTACGTACTCTTTGGTTCACCTACAATAATTTTCTTGTGGCTACTTTTTCCATTTCGATAAATTGGGTATATTTAAGCAAAGTTCTGTCAGTCTTATGAATGTCATTCACTATTTCAAAAGTATTCATTTTAAATGTTTACAGTACCACATTGCCGTGGGGTACCGGCTTAGAATAGTACCCCCCCAACTCTACCCGTGGGTGCGTAAAAAATCTGCTAAGGTATAACAATCGGAAGGTAGGCAGCAGCACCTTCCCAGTATTCAATCAATCAATCAATCAAAATTGTTTATTTCGAGTAACGTGACTCATTAAAATAAAATTAAGCACATAAAAATCACAATAAATATAAATATAAACCAAAAAATAAAAATAATAAATTCTAAAATTATCTTATGTCAGCAAATATCATAGTCAGTAATGTCATTAAATTAATCAAGTCATAAGTACATTAAAATAAAATTGAATAATAATAAAAATATATAACAACAAATCTCTACTAACAAATTATAATTTTCTAATCGGCATTGGAAGTGCGACATGCCTACCGCAACCATGCCGGATATACGGGCAGTCCAATCTTCTGGCAATCATGGCCAATACGGCATTAGGGCTGCTCCGCACCCTGCGCACCAGGGACGCACCACGCTTACGCATTGTAGCGTGAAAGCAGTCAGTTCGCGCCTCCGCTAGCATTCCTGATGCGCTACAGAAACGAGGCAGCCCCAATACCGCCCGGAACGCGTTGTTGTACTGGACGCGGAGGGCACTGTAGGCCCTTTCCGTATAGTCCACCCACAGGCTGCACGTGTACAGAGACGTGCAATACGCTTTAAAGAGCGTGACCTTCACATCAACTGAACAATGCGCAAACCTGCGGGCTATCATATTGGCCCGCACTGACAGTGCCCTCCGCTCCCGCTCCATATCGGCTTGGTCCTTCAGGTCCTCCGTAATTACATGCCCAAGGTATTTAATTTGACCCACTCGGCGCAGGGGAACACCATTGAGTAGAACAGGTGGCATGTTTATAGGACATTCTACACCGTATTAAAACCCCAAAACTGCGCTCGTTAACCCGCCTGCCAAGCGTGGCGAGTATTGGCAAAATCCACCCTATGGATTTGATAAAAAGAACCAGGCCCCAGTCCCCGGCAGCCCCGCTATTCCTGGCTACGGTAGCGGCCACGGTAACGGTGGGGCAGGGGGTGCTAAGAATCCCCGGCAGACGCCCGGCTACCACCCCCAACATGGCAAGGACTTGGCATTAATATTAACGGCGAATACATCACTCACCTTCGATTTGCCGACGATATTGTAGTCATGGCAGAATCCATGGAAGACCTCAGTACAATGCTCGAAGGCCTCCATCGAGTTTCCCAACGGGTAGGTCTTAAGATGAACATGGATAAGACGAAAATTATGTCTAATGCCCATGTTGTACCTACCCCTATATCAGTTGGGAACTCAGTTCTCGAAGTTGTTGACGAGTACATCTACCTGGGACAGACAGTCAAACTAGGCAGGTCCAACTTCGAGAAAGAGATCAATCGTCGAATCCAACTCGGCTGGGCAGCTTTCCGGAAACTTCGCGAAGTCTTCTCGTCAAAAATACCTCAGTGCCTCAAGACAAGAGTCTTCGACCAATGTGTGTTACCAGTGATGACTTATAGCACTGAAACGTGGTCTCTTACTATGGGCCTCATAGACAAGCTCAAAGTCGCACAACGAGCTATGGAGAGGGCTATGCTCGGGGTTTCTCTACGTGATCGAATCAGAAATGAGGAGATCCGTAGAAGAACGAAAGTCACCGACATAGCCCAGAAGATTAGCCAGTTGAAGTGGCAGTGGGCAGGGCACATAGCACGCAGAACAGATGGCCGATGGGGCTGAAAGGTTTTGGAGTGGAGACCACGGACCGGCAAGCGCAGCGTAGGTCGTCCACCGACACGGTGGACAGACGACCTGATGAAGGTCGCAGGACGACGTTGGATGCAGGCCGCTTCCAACCGGTCTTTTTGGAAAATCATGGGGGAGGCCTATGTTCAGCAGTGGACGTCCTTCGGCTGAGATGATGATGATGACAGTACCACGGAAGGCTTGTGTAAGTTGGCTCACTTTTCTTTTACTTAAGAACAACGGACCAATTTTTATGATTTTAGTGTTTTTCGATTTGTCATAATATATCTCGGGAAAGGAGATAGAATACTTGTCATCATCATCATCATCCGTCACAACGCGGGTGAAACTACTTTGGGGGTATTAGACATTAATAATTAGATCATAGTCGAAAATATCGACCGGGTTCGTGACCCGCGGGTTGCCGCTACCTGTGCAAGCGTGGACGCAACCGGTGCGCGAGTCGTCTATGTAGAAGTGACCCGGAAGGTCATAAAACCGGCCGAGATACTCGACGATATCATCATTATAGAAGAAGAAGATGTTTTATTTATTTAAGTACGTCATAAGACTATGAAAATAAAATAAATTATATAACATGATGCATCTAGTCAAAAGGTGTATTACGTGTTGATTTCTGTTCTAATGTGCCCATTATGCTTGCCGTATTGCCTCACTGGATGGTTCACCCTTCTGCAGGCGACTCCCGATCTCTTGACTCATTATTTTACTTACTTTTACTATCAAAAGACGCCTTACCATATCTAGTCACCTTAAACTTCGTACAGTTACCTACAAAACTCAACGTACCCTTCCCACCTGACCCAGATTTTTTTTATTTCACTTCAGAGGAAATGAAATTGCTCGTAGTGAGCTCTCTGTTTTTTTACTACAGAGAAACACTTTTTGTTTTCATATTACAGTTGTTTGCATAACCGGGAGTGGATAATAATGAAATGGCTGCATTCTCTGATGAGTGCTAGTGTTGTTACGTTGTTAGTGTAAAAAGCTTTTGTTTCCAGCTGTCGGCGTTTCTCTGTACAGTTGAGTTCTCTGTACTATTTTATATGCCAAAGGCCGTATTTTTGTAAACAAGTCTTAAAAAAGTGGAGGTTCTGTTCGAATATATGTCTTTTTTGTATGTATGTTCAATGATTTATCTGTTAATTGTGGATCGATATTATATAGATAGAATATTTCTTTTGTTGAATAATGTCTTCCCGTGCTCTTCGATTACATAATTAGCACGTTATGTTTCCGCTGCCAGGACTCAAGCCTTCCTCTCAGAATGAGAAATTTGGCCATCATCCACCACGCGGCATTAGTGTGGCATGGTTGATAGACTAGTGGCAAACCCATGTCAAAGTTTTCAGACCGCCCGAAGAATTTCGGCATAGCCTAACGACTGTTGTCCTAAGACAAACAACCTGGGCCTTCACGTGCCCTCCGAAACACGGAAATGTTGAATAATGCCACTATCGGTTACCCATCCAACCCCGGATCGCAGCAAGTGTTGCATAACTTGTTGATCGGTTAAGATCGCCAAGTCAAGTTCCGCTGCGAGCGCTGCTTTATTTACCGAAGTACACAATTGAAAATGCAACTAACGGTTCAGCTACCAGAAGAGACTAGCAGCAAGAAGGTTTCAACAGCTTTGCTACGAGCAAATCGTCTGCTACGATAAATTCTGTACTGCAACTTCACAATTGTGTTTTCAGTCGTAAAGGAGATATCCGCCATTATTCATTTCTGCATCCACGCAAAGTGCACTCGAGTGTGCATTCAAATTGGCAACGGTTGAGATGGAATTAGTCAAGCGCGATGAAACTAGTCAGTAAATGTACGGATAGCTTCGTAATAGAGCTGAAACAGTGTCCATTATGAAAGTGGGCATTTTTTGTCTTTTTCTCATTTAATGGGAGGATATTAATCCTTTTAAGAAGAAGTTTAGAAAGAAGGTTTAAAACCTTCTTAGGAGAAAACTTTGCCAGTATGCAGTAGACTCGTCTCATTTCCTTCTTCATGTTACCTGTCCTCTCTTCTTCAGTTAAACAGCAAGTTAAAAATATTAAGCAATAAAATATGATATGCTTATTATTTTTTTCAATTTAAATAGAAATATTAAATAAAATAACCTATTTTATATGAATGAGTGACCCCGGTCCACTCACTCTCTAACTCTCTCCGCTCCGCTTCAGTGGACACAAGCATACCGCACATTGTCTCTACAATGGGCCTGGAGCCTTAAAGGTTTTTTATATATTATTGAATAATATATAATATGTACATATTGTAATTCATGTACAAAACGAAGTATACACTAATGAAACAAATTGGGGCTAAGGGCGGAAACGGAATTAAAAACGGATTTTTCGGCGATTCATTAAAACAAGGAAAGGGTCGTCCTAAATAATATAAAGGTCGTTAGGAGTGCAACCGAAGCATCATTATCTTCGGGTGTGGGGTGTGGTCACAATACTAGCGAGTAAATAAAGAATACAAATTATATTGTAACTAGCTGCGCTCCGCGGTTTCGCCCACGTGGTAATGGATGATGATGAGGATGAATCAAATATAGCATATATTACTCAGGCATAATATAGCTCTAAACTCTTGAAAGAATTGTTTAATCGGTTTGTAGTTTTATGTGTATCCATTACAAACAAACAAACGATCATATATATTCCTCTTTATTATTAGAGTAGATAAGGATTAATACCAAGGAACCTACGAATAATGTGGCCTGGATTGTGTTACTATTGCATATTTCAAAGTAAAAATGTATTTATTGTGATATAACTGTAACAGTTAGACATTATGATAATGTGGACTTCTTTGTGGATATTGACGTTTTCTATAAAACTGTGGTACGTCACTTTGCTATATTGTCAATACCATAGACGAAATCGTCAATAGTTTGCGGAGCGTACGCGTTATAAGGACTTTTTTTGGTAATTATGCCAAACCTTGGGTTACATTATGAAGTTTTCAAACTGATCCCTAATTTTTATACAGCCTATGTTCATCAGAGAAAATGTAGGGTTCTAATTGTAAAAAAAATTCTAATTGGTCCGGTAGTTTCCGGTAGTTAGTAGAGCCTATTCATATCAAACAAACAAATCATTCCTCTTTATATTATTATAAGTGTAGATAAAGATGTAGATTAGTGTAGATTATGGGTTGGCTATAGCCGTCCGGTACCTGATTTTGATGAAGGTGCGAGTTTAGGGGTATCATTGGGGTCCACCTGAAGCCCTTCCAGCAATTTTTTTTTGCCGGAAACGTAGTTTAAATTAATTATGATTAAATTAAAATTTGATAAAAAAAAGTGAAATGGAACGCAATGTTGAGAAAATGGTACAATATTAAGTTGTCAAATTAAGTTGTCAAACTGAGTTAAACGAAACGTATCGTTATCGTTAAACGTAAGAAAAAAAAAAGGCGCCATTTTGTCTTACTGACAGATGGACTGTCATCCATTCATTCCGTTTCTCTCGTAGTTTCGTGAATGTGTGCTCTCTTGTTTTTCGATTTTTATTACGACTTTGGCTTTTTCCCTGGACTTCCTTCGATTGCGCGACGACTTGAAACTTGGCTTGCTTACCGGATTTGTTTGGATTGCTCTACGAACTTGGCTTGAAAACTGGACTGCACTTGGCTGTAATGGAGTATTACAGTACAATACCCGAAGCGGACGCGGTTTCGGCTCCTGATCTGCCCGTCGAACCTGTTGCCGGACCTTCTTCGGCTCCTGATCTGCCCGTCGAGCCTGTAGCCGGACCTTCTTCGGCTCCTGATCTGCCCGTTGAACCTGTCGCCGGACCTTCTTCGAGTAATGACGACGACGACAACGAGCTTATAACCAAACGAAAACTTTGCGTCACTGAAGTGATTGATCATTGGAATTTAACTGACGTTGTGCGAAAATTGGGCACTAAAGACCAATGCATCAAATATAGTGAAGACCAAGGTCTCATACCAACTGAGAAACGGTGTCGAACCCACAGGACATCCATGAAAGTGTCATACTCATGCGGATGCACAAGTTTTGGTACATTTGTGTGCTCAAAAAGATCATGCAAATCTAAATCGGGCAGCGGTGCCAAGATCTCTCGCAGAATTGGCACATTTTTCGAAAATATTGCTATCGACATAATGCATGTTTACTATCTTATATATGCATACTCACAAGGATGGACCTACGACCAAACAATTCACGAAGACCCTTATAAAAAAGAAAGGAAGCAATGTTTAAGCCCAAATACTATAGCCGATTGGTTTAATTACTGCAGAGAAGTAGTTGTGATATTTTATTTGGAAAAACAAAATCTTTACAGCGGTAAAATTGGAGGCTGTGGGAAAATAGTGCAAATAGACGAAAGTAAATTTGGAAAAAGGAAATATAACAAAGGACGTCACATTGAAGGCCACTGGGTGCTGGGATTAATAGAAGATGGGTCTGAAGACTTAAGATTGGAAGTATGCCCGGACAATAAAAGAGATGCTGATACTCTCATACCTTTAATTCAAAAGCATGTTTTACCTGGAACAACAATCCACACCGATTGTTGGCGGGCATACGATTGTCTGTCTGAATATGGATACATACACAAAAAAGTGAATCATTCAGACCCAGAGAACCCATTTGTGGGTAAAGATGGAATCCACACCCAAAGAATAGAATCCCAGTGGCGAGCAGTAAAGAGGTTTTTCAAAAAACAAAATTATAACAACCCAGAAAACTTTAGTGATATAATTGTTGAATATTTGTGGCGAAGAGACGTGTATAAATATAAAAGAGACTCTTTTGTACATTTAATGAAAGCAATTAAACATGTTTATGAAATAAACAAGTAATGTATTAAAATGTTTGTTTAATTGTGTCTCTCCTAGCCCTTTAACATTAAGTTTTTCTCATCTATCAACATAACTCTGAGACGGACTGGATATGTTATTGTTGTTATATAATACAATGTTAAGTGAACCGCCTTGATAGATTAGGTGTGAAACAAAAAATAGGTTAGGTTAGGTTAGAACATGACAAACAACGCACGAGCCGAGCGAGCGAAGCGAGCGTGCCGCGGCAGCGGCCGGCGAAGTGCCAGAAGCGAACCGCCTTAATAAGTTAGGTGTGAAACAAAAAATAGGTTAGGTTAGGTTAGAACATGACAAACAACGCGGGCACAACCCTCGTGATCGACCGCATTCGTGTCCTAGGACTGGAGGTTGCTGTCTCCAAAACCGAGGCCCTACTATTCCACGGGCCTCGGGGTGGGGCCCCTCCAGGAACGCGAATTATCCTGGACGGGGTCCTCGTGTCGGTTGGGGCCAAGATGAAACATCTGGGCCTCAGCCTGGATGGGAGGTGGGCTTTTGGGAGCCATTTTGCCCAACTGGCCCCAAGAGTCGTGAGAGCTGCAGCCGCGTTGGGAAGGCTGCTGCCCAACGTGGGTGGTCCGAATGCCAACTGCCGCCGACTGTACTCCGGAGTGATCCGGAGTATGGCCCTTTACGGGGCACCAGTCTGGGTAGACACCCTCGGTCGCAATAATCGGAGCTTGCTGCGACGTCCGCAGCGAGTCATTGCGACTAGGGCGATTCGCGGATACCGGACGGTGTCATGGACGGCGGCATGCGTGCTGGCCAGTGACCCCCCCTGGGAGCTGCAGGCGGAAATCCTTGCCGAAGTCTACCACTTCGTGGCGGCGAGGAGATTCCAAGGAGCAGCCCCAAACTGGGAGGAGGTCACACGCATGCGACGGCAGGCGCGAGCCACTCTATTGCGGCGGTGGGAGGAGGACCTGGCTCCGCCGGTTCCTGGGCAGTGGACGGTGGAGGCCATCCGTCCGGTCCTTCAGAGGTGGGTGAAACGACGTTTCGGGTCGCTGACCTTCCGATTGGTGCAGGTGCTCTCCGGACATGGATGCTTCGGAAAGTACGTGCACCAAATCGCAAGACGGGAGGCGACTCCAGCCTGCCACGCGTGCGGTGCGCCGGAGGATACGGCGCACCACACACTGGAAGTGTGTGCTGCATGGGGCCCGCAGCGGCACACGCTTTCAGCGGAAATAGGGGGAGATCTCTCCCTGCCGAGCGTGGTGTTCTCCATGCTCAGCAGCGAGAGATCGTGGCAGGTGGTGGCCACCTTCTGCGAAACGGTGATGACGCAGAAGGAGGCCGCGGAGCGGATCAGGGAGAACGATGTCCGAGCTGACCCGCTCCGGCGCAGACGACCGGGGGAACGGAGAAGACGGTTTGCACGTCTCCTCCCTCCTCCGTAGTGGGGTTACTGGCGAATAGTCGGGGGACTCTTCGCCGGTTTGCACGGCCCTACACGTCTAGGGGGTGACCTTGGTGAGCAAGGTCATCTCTTCACAGGCGCTGAGGCCCGGTTAAGATCAATCCGGGCCTACCGCTGGGGCGAGATGGTGACTGCCAGCGCGACCCTGTCTCGCCCCACCTTGGCGGAGGACTGCTCACGGGGGGGTTTTAGTGGGTCTGAGCCCCACACGCCCCCTTCCGTCACCCCCGTGGCGGAAGAGAAGTGCACAGCATTTCCCCCCTCAAAAAAAAAAAAAAAAAAAAAAAATGACAAACAACGCACGAGCCGAGCGAGCGAAGCGAGCGTGCCGCGGCAGCGGCCGGCGAAGTGCCAGAAGCGAACCGCCTTAATAGATTAGGTGTGAAACAAAAAATAGGTAAAAAATACTGATATAGCCGAAAGTGAGGTTAAGTACTAAAAAAATTATTACTCAAAAACTAAAGGCCTCCGGCGGGGGGGGGATGCAGGGGGGGCTTCACCCCCTCCCCCTCCCCCCCCCTCCGCGCCCCCTCCCCCCTCCCCGCGGGTACCGGGCGACTATAGTTTAACCTAGATTATATACAACTATGCACATATTAAATATTAATTTTGTTTAATATGTGCATATTATGTGTATTGTTTTTATGGCAAGAAGGTTGATACAATACAATAAGTGCTCCAACTTTGCACGCTTCTGTCTCGGCTCGGCATGATTTCATGGCCATTTTTAAATAGCCTAAAGCCTCGCGGGATACGGTTATTACAGATTTCTATGGGTCAGATTTGGGGTCGAATTTCACAAAATCCCGTCTTAGTGAGTACATAGGTCCAAAAAAGAACCCCGATGCAAAATTTTAAACTTTTAGAACTCGCAGTAACGAAGTTTCATACAAACTATCAATCCCAAAAAAAACCTTACGGGGTTGAATTTCATAAAATCCCGTCTTAGTAAACACCTACGTCCTAAAAAGAACCACTATGCAAAATTTAAAACTTTTAGAACTCGCAGTAACGAAGTTTCATACAAACTATCAATCAAAAAAATCTTTAGGGGTTGAATTTCATAAAATCCCGTCTTAGTGATCACCTACGTCCTAAAAAGAACCCGCATGCAAAATTTGAAACTCCTAGCACTTGTAGTTTCTGAGATTTCGTGATAAGTGAGTGACCTTTCGCTTTTATATATATAGATAAGATATTAGCAAGATTATATAAAATTAATCAACTTTAAATAGATTAAATCGTGTACTACCGTGACTACGATCACTGAAAAGTGTGCAAAACGTCGGGTTCACTTGATTAAAATATAGGTACTTACGCAATTCAACCCGTTTCAAGATGTAGATATAATTTATTTATTTACTATAGTACCTACCTAATCGTCGTTCTGGGGTGCAGCTAAATATAAAAATGACTGTAACTTATTTTTGGATGAGACAATTTTGATAAAACAAAGATGAAAACCTGCTCAGGATTCCAAAGACTGTACTCCTGCAAACGGCATCAAAGTCAATCCATTAGTGTGTGTGTCCATGTGGACAGACATACAGACAGACAGACAAACATTATAAAAATGATACTTTTGGATTCTATTACTTTCACTTAGTCATATAATTTTTGTTCTATATTATCTTGGATGTATAAATTTCACCTTGGCTACAGTTTTATTATATGTATAGAAGATAGTAATTATCAAAAAACGTTCATAATATAGTAACAATAACCTACAATTTAATAAACACATAGCGAACAGAATAAAAATAAAAATGGAAATATTGTCATGTAAATAATGATTAAACAACTTATTTTACCAGTTGGGTCTATTCGTAATCGCTCGCTGTAACTCGCACCACAAACCAAGAACAAACGAATATTTCTTTTTTTAGACGGAGCAATTAGAAGTGAAGACCTCTCGACCTCTCAAAGGGAATCAGAATAAAATTAAAACGTTATCGGCTCAAAGAATTAATTTAACGCCTTGATGAGAAATTGATAATGAAATAATATTACTTATATTTTATGAACAAAACTGCCAATTATGTTGTGGCAGGCTTTAACTAGCAACATAAAATATTGTACATACGAGTATGAAACATATCGACTCAAGTTTAAGTTTATTAATAGTAGGTTAGTAGCCAAGGGCTGTAAGGCACCAATTGCAGCCCGAAATATTTATGATTGATGCTTACACCCGAGCTAACTACTCTGCTTTACATCTCGATTGTGAGGTAAGTAGAAAAAAACCGGTTTACAAAAATAAAATTGATGACTATTATACTCATACGAAGACAAGGCTGAATAGCGAAGCGACCTCTTTTGTCATTGGGCTGAATGCATGATGTATATTGCCAGTATGATGGTTAGATGTCCGCGAACTTTTTGAAAGAGGAAAGTGTTTTTTTTTTTGATTACTTACCGCCCTAGGGCTTTTCTAGATACATTATTACCCTAGAGCGCTAATTGGTCACCTACAAGCCCCATTTGGGGGTTATAAGGACCTACTTACCGAATATGAGAGATGTAAAGTATTTTTTATAAATTTATCAATTATGTGGTTTAACGCCGTTACACACATACCATCAAGGCTTCAAAATTATATATCCTCGGATGGGATATGTAATATTTTTGTCTGGAAATTTCATATATTAATTATTACATGATTTCATAAATTAACATTATAACTATAAAAATCTAATATTTTTTTTTGATGAATTCCAAAGTCCAAAATATCGTTGAATCTTTATGTACTTATGCTTATTTTACATGTGCTCTAGTGATTTTATAGTCTTTGTCGAAATATTATTTTTTTTTAAATTTTTACCCTCTGTCCTCTCGTCGTTGACTTATCTAGTTGTTTTTACATCTATGGTTTGACTAAAAGGAAACAGATGACTTATTCTTACAATCAAAGAAAATGTACTGAATGCTTAGTATTACTTTATGCCGTTTACAGATACAAAATATCTTCAATAGGTAATTTACTTCAATTAAATAATCGCGAAATGGCGGATTTTCGCGGGGTTTTTGCAAACTCTGGTTCGTAAATTTGATCATCGTAGGGAGCTTCCCCGGTTAACGCCGTTACACACATCCCATCAAGGCTTCAAAATTATCCTCGGGTGGGATATGTAAAGTTTTTGTCTGGAAATTTCATATATTAATTATTACATGATTTCATAAATTAACATTATAACTATAAAAATCTTTATTACAAACCTTTTAATAAATGTAATCTAAACAAAGTTACAGACATAAAATAAATCTACCTATTACAATAAAACTAATTCACTAAAATATTTCTAAATTATAGATTAAAAACAGCATTTAAGTCCCTGTCTACGGGTAGAATGCCCAAAAAGCTGGCAACGTTACCTCGTTGAATAGCTAGGCTGATACGTTGCCCGAGGTGAGTACCAGATCTTTGGTCACCTGTAATTTCATTGAGACGTCTGGACAGCTCCTTTACTTTAACTCCTTTTAATTTTTATAACTATTATCCTAACATTGTGGATATTTGAGAAGTCAAAGTCAAAGTCAAAATCATTTATTCAATTTAGGCATCAAAGACGCACTTATGAACGTCAATTTTTCACTATAATCTACTTTAAAGACTACCGCCGCATTCCAAAATATATAGAGAAGGCAAGAAACTCGGGGCCATTATTTTTATATACCCACATGTTATTACAATGTTTTTACTTAGGTACTACAAATATTAGCTCCAGCTCAAGTGCCTTACAAAAGAGAACATAATAATGGTATCAGTAGGGCAAGACACGCTACACTTTGACATCTTAGTACACGAGTAGATAGATCCTGGAGTGATCAGTCCCAAGCTGTTTTATCCTCCAAGTAATCCGAAATTTTGTAATAACCTTTTTGACAGAGTTTAGTTTTAATAGTAATTTTAAACTTATTAATAGGCAAATCTCGGATAACATTGGGAACTTTATTATAGAATCGTATACATTGTCCCATAAAAGAATGACTTATTCTGTGGAGACGCGTTACATGTACGGATAGCTTGTGCTTATTTCGCGTGTTGATGGAATGAGCGTCACTCCTTTTATCAAAACTGCTAATGTTTTTCTTTACATACATTAGATTTTCATAGATAAACTGAGAGACAACAGTAAGAATGTTTATGTTCTTAAACTTCTGTCTAAGGGAAACTCTGGGAGCTAAACTGTAGATCGCTCGTATAGCCCTTTTTTGCAGTATAAAAATAGAATTAATATCTGCAGAACATCCCCAGAGCAGTATGCCATAAGTCATAACGCTATGGAGATAATTAAAATAAACTATTCTAGCTGTGTCTACATCAGTTAATAGTCTAATTTTTTTTACGAGAGAGATATTCTGTTAATATACAAGCTGTGACAAATACTTAAAAAATAGCCTATATGAGAAGCGAGAATGTTAAGCAGTAATGTTAGTGCAATTCAGCCGGCATTCAGGCGTTAGCCGGTTCGATTACCATTACCTACTCAAGATTTTAATTGAGGTAACATTGTGTTGAAGTCAATAGCATTGTTGCATGGTATTTTCAACTCCCCGCCTGTATAGTTTATACCCTCGATATGAAAGTCAAAACAACTAAAGGGATATTCCGGCAGCTGTCCAAAGATATGTATAGGTGTGCTCAATAAAATGTACCTTTTATTCCAAATACCGGTACCTAAAGAGTAGTAGTAGTAAATGAGTAAGAGTACTCATTTTATCTACCTACAGTAAAAGTTAAGCCACAGAATAAACAATAGTAACGATTTCGAACGCACCTATATGCAGTAAATAAAATGTTTTTACCTATTTATTAATTTTTTTTAAGGAATTAGGGCGGGCAGGAAGCGCTCGCAGCGGAGCTGACTGAAGCGCTCGCAGCAGAGCTGCGGTCAAGATTTGGAGATCCATATAACCATTCAACTGAGCGCTTCCGTGCTTCAAAGGGCACGTTAAGCCGTTGGTCCCGGTTGTTTGTCTTAGGTCGTGATCGTAATCGTGTCGTCGACGTTGAGTCGTTTGACTATGTCCAAGGCTTCTGGCGTTCGAAAACTTCGACATGGGTTGGCCACTAGCCTATCCACCAACCCACGTGGTGGATTATGGCCCAACCCCTCTCTCTGAGAGGAAGGCTCGAGTCACAGCAGAGGAAACATAAAGGGCTGATTATGTCGGCGGGCAGAGAAACGAACATGGCGATATATTGTAGACAAAAAGTTTCAATATTACTCAACACTTAAGTTACATGTATATATAACTTTAGCTTCAAATCTTATTCTTAAGCATGCTTAAAGGCTTACAAACACCATGCTTAAGTGGCAAGCTTCATAAGCGATTCATAATCATCGAATTTAGTCGGAAGTTGCTGTCGAGCTGTAATACAAATGTCGGGCAGTAGCTCACTACTGTTCCTTGCATCTTTTAATATTATTAATTACAAGTACATATGAGTAAATAACGGGACGTGAAAGTCTAGTTACTTTATTATTCACTTTATTATCACGTTTTTGATGATACAAATCACGCTCATTTCATATCATATACATTCATAGAAACAAAACATAAAATTTCAAACTTAAGTTTTGTGAAGCATTATATTACGCTTGATCAAGAGTTTGTTCTCTCAGTTTCGATTGAATAGTAATTTCACTTGCTGCAGTGCCCTTCAACCCTTAACTCTCTGGTGTGCGCACAACACGCATTGCTTGTAAGGAGAATAAATTACTTTGTGGACGCTCTACAGCTGGGACGATGATAATGGTGTTGAAAAATTTGATACATACCATAAACTCCATAAAATCAATTAGGTACATCAGTGCATACATTGTAAGTAAAATAAAATATTGTACAATTTACCAATATTATAATTGGAGCGGATATATAATCAATCTTGGTGGACACTATTACAGTATACTCGTGCATCTTTTGACTAATTAGGACTTCAATAATAACATACTTATGAAAAACCACAGTGCTTAGATACAAATACATATTTTGTATTAGATTTATGCAGCAATTCATCTGTCATGGACAGACGTGTTTTAACCATCTGGACGAATGTCAACCAGTTTTGCGATTTGGCCTAAAACGACAAGAAACAATACTTGAGCTACTGCTTTTATTGATTCGAAGCGACACGGAATATAGCAACTATCAGTTAATCTGTGTCACGAGGCAAGTAGGCGCGCGCGAACTTTGCACTCAAACGATTCAAAATTGAGATAAATGTTTGATGGGATTCGTAAAACTTCGAGAGTTGATTGTTGAATTGAAGGCTTTTCCTACAAATATTTAAAATATTCAGGAAGGGAGTTCCATGTTCTTAAGCTTTCCATTCACTGATGTTTCCGTGAGCACTAGCTACATAGCTAGTAGGTACAGCGTATGTACAGCTGCTTTTTGAAGTGCGGCAGGACGCTTATGATCGAGATATATTTTCCCGTGCCTTTGGAATTGGTTCTTGTGCAGACATTGCAAATGCCATGAACAGGCGAGGTGCTTCCTATCAGGTGCGTAATTTTCCTGTCTCATGTATACAAATACACTTTTCCTATAACTGACTGATTCATCAACGTAGACCCTAAACTGATTGGGACACAAACCTGTAATTTTGGCAGTTGATGCTAAGGCATCAACTGAATGTAAATGCTTACATCATATAAGTATGATGTAAGCATTTACATTCAGAAATTTCACTTATTGAGGTGAAATATCTGAAAAAGATAAATTAGGGGCTGCTCAGTTCTTCGCAATGCCATAGGACGGTCAACTAGTTTATTAATATAAAAAGCTATTGACTCAATCCCACACTTAGAGGCTGATATACCTACAGTAAGCCCGTAGACTCGCCAGTCACCATACTGGGTTATTACCCAGTATGGTGACTTATTAGATTTCCAAGAAAAAACATTAGTTTACGACTTATTTCGTCATTATCATCATCTCAGCTGTAGAATGTTCACTGTTGAACATTGGTCTTCCCCATACAACTTACTGATTCACCAATAAATAGGAAACGCTGTTAGCGAACATATAGCTTAGCTGTTTGTAACTGACATAACTGGTATACTTTGAACTTGCCTTGATGTGGTTACTACTACTTAGATAGGTGACCGCTAGTGTTTCAACTAAGCTCTTCCGTACAAGTTTTGGATGACGCGGTGAGCAGTCGCTAACACAATGCTGCAGTGCTCGCGCTTCTGCTCTTGCCTCGGGTCATATAAGGCTAATTAACGGCTATATTTCGTTAAGTTGATTTAAAATTCACTAAACAAAGATAACGATGACAGGCGATGGGAGAACGCTAGGATTAATAATATAAAACGACTTGACGGAATATGTTTGTGTATTTCACTGATTACATTGAACGGACATGAGTATCGCAAATTGGTTTATAATATATAAATATAACGTAAAATTAAATTTTACGGGTAAAATTGTAAATTAAAAGAATAAAAAAACGTTTCTCAATTAGTTTTGCCACGTTTTCAGCCACGAAGCAGCAATGTTTGCATTACTGTGCTCTGGCTTGAAGGGTACGTACGCGTACCTACGAAATTACAGGCACATGAGACTTGACAACTTTATGTATAAGGGTGATGACGCAGTGCAGGTCGCCATTTGTAACGAAATGCATCTGTTCAAGGTAGTGGTTACCATCTAGCACCTGCACGGCAATTATGTATCTCAGTTGCAATCAAAATGTTGATTGAAATCCTTAAAATGGCGACTTTATGTCAGTTTTGACAACTTCAGTAAGCAGAAATATTAGTAAGTTGCTGACTGGAGCTAACAAAAATGACAAAAAAGGTATTTTTTTTTAATTAATTTGATTGCAACTGAGATACGTAATAGCCCGGCAGGTTGATCTCGTACTTGTGACGTCCTCTAATCACATAAAAATCTCGATTGAAATTTTTGTATATAGGTAAGTATTTGGCAAAATATCAGGAGTGCATCCAACATCATACTTGTATAAAATTACCGTTAATTGAATTTAATCAGTCTGCTGCTGATAGATATCGGATGACAACAACTTGGAGATCGTATGATCACACTGTATGTAACAATAATTTGAATAGTAACAATGTTATCACAAACCTGGATATGGTATTTTAGTGATTTTTTACAGCCATAAAGTTAATGTACTGACAAACTTTGATATCGATGACTTTAACATTTCTAGACATGTCATTGCGGTCCACATTACGAAACTCTGCATTTGATATTCATTTTACTGTTTAAAAACATTCTTCTTCTTCGTTGCGCTCTTGACAGAGCGGTCGTGATCGTCATGTAGTAGTGTTGGTGGGGCCAGAAGTTATACGCCTCACGATGTCACGCCATTTTTGCCTGTTTGGGGTCATCCTGGTGCACTCATACAAGGAACCACCGACCGCACACTTGATTTGATCGGTCCATCGCATCGGTGACCTACCGCGCTGTCTGGTGCCTTCCACTCTGCCTTGGACGACTAGGCGCTCTATGGAGTCGTTGTCTCGCCTGGAAACGTGTCCAAAGATTGGACAGTGGCCGATAGACGTTGCTTAATACCGAGTTCTTGGAGTATTGACACGTTTGTGCGAAACTCAGTCCACGATACTCCAAGCATTTTCCTCCAGCACCACATTTCGAGAACGTATATCTGCTTTTTTTCAATTTCTCGCATTGTCCACGTTTCCGCACCGTACAGAAAAATAGGGAAGACTAATGTTCTGACGAGCCTGGTCTTGGTGGCTTTAGTAATGTTACGATTCCTCCATATTTACTTTAGCTTATCCATTGCAGTTCTAATAATAGCCTTGCGTCGCTTCACTTCATCAATGCAGCCTCCATCGTTCGAGATCAAAGCCCCAAGGTATGTGTAGGACTGTACTACTTTGCATCTCGCGATCTGAGTCACTTCCGGCGAGTTGTTGTTTGCGCGGTTTACTATCAGCATTTTGGTTTTGCTACGATTGATCTTTAATCCGAATTCGAGGCTCAAAGTTTCCATTATGAGAAGCAGCTCTTCCATTTGGCTATCACTAGTCGCAAACAAGTTAGTGTCGTCCGCATAGTGTAGGTTTGCAATTTTATATCAACCTATTGTAACACCATCTCTCCAGTTCTCCAGAGCTATGCGCATTATTAACTCGGTGTATATATTGAAAAGGAGCGGTGACAGTCTACACCCCTGACGGACTCCAGCACTAGGATGAAAATTGCTTGATAGTACGTCATCTGCTCGATGATGTTCGAATAAACTATTTGTAATTACCAGATTATTTTCGGTAGCAAACTGTAGTAACCGTTCACCTCTCTCATTCCGTTTTCCAAGTCCGAAATTTCCCACGCAGTTGCTAACCGAGCGACGAGCATTAGCCCCGATTTTGGAGTTAAAATCGCCCAATATTATAAATATTTCTCTGTTGGGAATTCTCGCGATGGTTCTTTCCAATTTGGAGTAAAAGTCTTCCACGACGTCTATACTTGCGGAGCTGGTAGGGGCATAGACTTGTATAAGATTTAGGTTTACCAGCGACGCTTTGAGTTTCATAGTTATTATGCCATCGCTAACTGGGTCAAAACCTATCACGCAGTTCCTTCGGTGTTTAGGGACAATAAATGCTACCCCGTTTCGGCTGTTTTCTTCGTTGCCAGAAAAGTAGATGGCATGGGTGTTGGTGAGGAAATATCCGTTGTTCTTCCAGTGGGTCTCACTTAGTCCGCAGATGTTTAAGCCACAGCGGGTTACCTCTCTCTCGAGAATGGGAAGTTTTCCAGGTTCAAGTAAGCCACTTACATTCTATGTCCCTATCGTTTGGATTTTTTGTAGCTTGACAGGCATTCCAGTAGTATAGTTTCCATGCGGAGCCTGGTCTCCTACTCCTACATGGCCGGTAGCCCATTTCTCACCGCGTGCCCCGGTTACAGCGCGGCGCCAGTTGCTAAGCGGTTCGCATGGCAAACGTGATTCCTTTGCTTGTACTGTGTTAACGATTTTCTTGGGAAATTAGTGCAGTGGTTTCCCCTTGCCTTCTGCACCAGACTTTTTTGGGGTTATTTAAGCCCCAAGGCTGCTGTAACCTCTTCCAACCAGTTGCCTGGCAAGGCTTGTGGTTATACCGCCACTGTTCGGTCGCCAGTGCCTCGTCCGTTGTCTAGGAGGGGGACCGCAGTAGTCCGAAGAGTACCGCCGCAGTTGATCCTCGCGAATCTTCTGCGCGTGCAGGTGAGGTTGACGTTTGGGGCTGGAATGATATTAAGTCCGTTCTCCCAATTACCTTAAAAACATATTTATGAAAAAATAATGTACATGTAAAATTGTTCACTGTATGGCTTGTGTTCTGTGATGTGTAGTTGTTAAATTAACAAGTAAAATAGTAATGAGTAATACTTATTTCTTGCGTCACAGTAATCCCGGTTTATTCTAAAACCGGGATTACTGTGACGTCACCCTCGTCACGTAGTCACAAGCAAACTAATTGAAAATGAAAGACGTCCCGATTGCGGCGTATTTTAGCCACGTTTTAGGTGCTTATGGTGCATACCTTTATTTTAATCTAGTCTTTGGTTCTAAAATAGAATCTCGTTTTTATTTTCATTTATTTTATCTAAACTAAAAACATATATAATTTGATGCATATACTCTAAAACTATTTTCTCACATTTGAGTAGTTTCCTCGTGTGAAGTAAACCAATTTCGTCATGTCTGCACTGATATTGAGAGTGGTCGTAATATTCTTAACCTTTGTACGTGGATATATTTTGGGAAAAAAAGTAAGTTAATAGAGTATTAGTAGGTATCTGTATGGCCAAACAGTTTGGCCAATAGTAATTAATATAGTAATTTACTATATTTCTGCATGTTTAAGAATATACTGACAAAGTCTTTAAAACTCTAGAACAAGTCTGTCAAAAGCCTAGTCCTAACTTTTAAAGTTCCGTAGTATTTTAAGGAATAACATAATAATATGTTATTCCTTATATTCCATATTATGTTCATTAGATTACGAAAAAAAAACAACAATTCATGTGGTGTAATAAACCTGAACATTAAATAGGGCTAAAGGTATTCAGGAAACGTTTTGTACGTCTTTTTTTTCATGTGTTGTGTACTGATTCCGAAATACGTACTGACAAAGTGAACGAAATTATGTTACTAAAAATTTTACATATAGAACTTTTTTGAACTTTAAAAACTCTCTATTAAATTTATAGAAGAGTCTGTAGACCCGAATGTTTGACATTAATTTCAACAGTATGATACCTCTACATGTTCCGGGGTAAAGGGTCTTGACTTGCGGACAGACGAACAACGTGATCATATAAGGGTTCCTTTTCCCTGTTGAGGTACGGAACCCTAAAAATAACTCATTAACAAGACTAGTAAATCAAAACTTTCAAAACAATCATAAAAGTCTCGTTTTGGTTTTGATCGCTCAAAATGATTATGAAGATTTTTTTATGATCATGAAATTGTTTACATCCGATAAATTAAGTTGAACGGTTTTAAACTAATATCCGTGCGTGCAGTCATTTATACAAATGCCAGTTTCAATTACTTACCTAAAATTTCATTGAAATTGAAATACAACAAGCAGACTTATTCAAAAATCACCAAGAACATATTATAACTTGCTTAAAATAGGGCTCTGTAGCTTAAAGATCAAACGAAACCTAGAAACACTGCGAGTATTACTGCCTCTAGATGGTTTTACAAAAGTTATTAAACTGTATTAAATTTCTGAAATAAATCATGCCAAGAACACCATACTTTTTCTAGTGAAATGAAAATAAGGCGCACATATAAGCATTGTTTCTTTATTATCAGATTTTTCTGAGGTCATGCCATGACTTCTGAAATAGGAGATATTAAGTATTTTTTGCATTGTTCTCTCTATATAAATGTACGCATCTATATGCTACATATTATCTATAATATGCAAGTCTGAGCCTTATTATACGAGAACGGGGGTTAGCCAAGGATCAAACCTCGGTCCCCCCCGAAGGGTTCTCGCATTGACGTGGCGGGGGGGCTCAGTAACCGTGGCTAGGTACACCACGGTGAAGCCTAGAGGAACCCAGGGGCCGCGCCGGCGTTGGGGTGCGCTGGCCGGCTCAGGCGGGCCGCTCCTATGGGCTTTGGCCGCCAAGTCCACATAGCAGTGGCGGGGTCCGGGCGCTTTGGCGCAGACTCGAGGAGGTGGGGCCCGGGCGCTTTGGCGCAGGCTCGAGGAGGTGGGGCCCGGGCGCTTTGGCGCAGGCTCGAGGAGGGGGGCCCGGGCACTTTGGTGCAGGCTCGAGGAGGTGGGGTCCGGGCGCTCGGCGCAGACTCGAGGAGGTGGGGTCGCGGGGGGGCTATCCCTTGTGGCTGACGTAGCAGGCGGTGGGGCTACGTATCCTCTCCACCCCACTCCGACCCACCGCAGGGAGACCACGGGTGACCAGACACGGGGAAGTCTGGCGCCCATTGTTGGCGAGTTTAGTCTCCGAGGCAGTTGCGGCGCGCCATGTGTTCTGGCGTGCCGCGAAGAGGAGGGTCCGGCAACGGACAGCCACGGCGGGTTCGCGGTCGTGTGGAAAATCTGTCCCGCGTTCCCGCCGAGGGCGGCAGTGACGGAACACCCCGGGGTTTTGGTGGGTATACGGACTCCCACATAACCACCTCCCTCCCCGTGGTGGGTGGTATCCATAAAGGATTTCCCCGGGACAAAAAAAAAAACAAAAAAAAAAAAAAAGGATCAAACCTCGGTCCTCTCGAGTTTACCATTATGATAAATGATTTACGAGGAATAGTACGCGAAGCCAAATGCTTACTGTTTGCGGACGACCTCAAGTTGTTGCGGGCGGTTAAAGACAGGGATGACTGCGATCGACTTCAAGGAGACGTTGATAGGCTGGTTGAATGGAGTCTTAAGAATAAGCTGCAGTTTAATTTAAAAAAATACTCAGTCATAACTTTTGGTAAGTCTAAAGTTCCGATACTCTTTGACTATGAGACCGGTGGATACATTTTGGAACGCGTTGCTTGCGTCAGGGATCTCGGAGTTAATATCCGTACCGAATTGACGTTCCGAGACCACATTATACAAGTCTGTAAAAAGGCTTACAGGAATTTAGGTTTCATGTTGCGTCAAACGGAAGATTTTACAGAAGTGGGAGCATTAATTGCCCTGTATAATGCGCTCGTAAGAAGGCAGCTCGAATGTACTGCCACTGTGTGGGCTCCACATGATACTATATACAATCTCATGCTGGAACACATACATAGTAAATTCACTCGGTACTTGTACTTGAGGTTGTATGGAGTTTATCCCTTTTATCCACTGATATATCCAACCCTGTTCGTATTGGGCATGGTTGGATATAACAAACTGGACACTAGGAGGGATTTAGCACTCACATATTATTTGATGAGAGTATTCCGAGGCAGCATCTCGAGTCCCGAAATATTGGGGACGATGGGGCTCAGTGTGCCGAATGATCTAGACGAGTATATGCCCGGATACATTTCGCTAAGTACGTACATATGCTACATCCATTGGATTTCGGTGCGTTCAGAACAACTCTTGGCTGATGGACGCCAAGACTTCTGGACTACTGTACTTTATGTCAAAGAGGTTTTCTCTGTCGACATGTCGTTCGTTGACGTCTCCAATGATGAGGATTTCTTCAGCCTCCAGCAACCTTGTTGCCATTATTATAGCCCCGAAATAGTTCATGTGAGTTTCGTCTATTGAAAGACGTTTCTCCCTACGCTCCATGAACCCATTGGCTAATACGGAGGCCATGGTACGCACTTTGAATTTTAGCGCTACCTTGCTTCTCAGATCTTTAGCTGCTTTGGTTGTTTTGGTGATTATGATGTCCTTATCAGCATCGAAGTTGTCAACTATCTCTACTAACTATCTATATAGGTAGTTTTTCGACATTCCGGTACTCCGTTGGTCCATTTGATGTACGGCATAGTCCAAAGCCCAGGTTACACTGCTGGATCCATGGACCCTGAGATGGTTATTGCCATTTCAAGGATTATCTTCTGCAGCATTATCTTTGTACACCGGGTTGCCACAACGAGGAAATCGTTTGATGGCGTAACGAACTTTAGTTGACCAGTCCGTTCCGTTTCCATTTCGTACAAAGCCACAAAGCCACTGGCCGAACTGAACGCGGCCATATATTGACCCGACATTTTCCCTTTTACGACCTGGGCTGCGTCGTTGTCATATATGGCCACTTCCGCCTCCACAAGTTTTACGCTCAGTGACCCCACGTTTCCTGAGCGATAGGCTTGCAGGATGTTTTCGCAAGTATTCATGTTCACATCTCTTGTGGCCTTCTCTATCACTAGGTATTCGAGGAATGTGTTGATCGCGTGGTTCGTTCGTTTGAAATTTGTTGGGATGAAGTTTGGCGGACTGACTTGACCTTTGTCAGCTCTGGTTCGATGCGTCTGGTGTTGATCGGGTCTTTGGGATTTCTATAACGGCAGCTGCTTGTTGTTCTACCGTTTTTTTTGTGATTTTATTTCTTATCCCATGTACTGCTGTGCTGATAACTTCCATGAAAGGCTTTTTGCGTCTGACTTAGCCAGCTTCTTCTCTTGGACTAGTTTTCTGCTTTTCTCGGATTTGTCGCCGTGGTTTATTTGCTGCAGGCGCCTAGACCCAGTTAGGGTAATCGAGTACTGTTGGAGGGTTGTTTTGTAGACTGCTATTATTGTTTTGCAGTTAGTGTGAAAAGTTGAGTGTTCCTTGAAATAAAGTAGTCTTGGCTTTAGACAAGTTTTAAATCTCCAAGGTCGCACAGGAGGCCTTTGGGAGTAAGTTCAACAATTATTCATTGCTCTTGGTATTTTATATGACGCCAGTGATATAAAACTCTCAACTGCTTTACCCATTTGGTGCTTAATCGACTATTAATGATTGCTTATTGAAAAAAGTTGTTGAAATGTTTAGCCCTTATTATATTTAATACACCATTCATTATTTTTATTCTAATAGCACACGCATTTAGAATAACAATAGTAGTACATAACCACTTTTTTCCGGTGCTTGTTAAAATAAGACCTGCCACATATTTAATAACACAAACATATTACATTTTGTTTGCTTCTACACAAGAAAGTCCTATGTGCCTTGTCGAATCATGGCTTCATTGGGATTACAAGGAATCCTAATATGTTTTATACTTGTAAGATGTTTTTGTGGTGCAGAAAAAGTAAGAATTTTAAAATGTTTGTTAAAGGAGTGAATTTAGTGATAAGTTGTGAGAGTTGGCCTTCTATCTGAAGATGGGTTTACACGTACGGTATACATTTTCGGTGAATATTGCGGCATAAGGAAATCTATACCACGGTGTAAAGCTTCCTAGTGCTTGCCTCGCTACATCAAATACGAATAGGTGACGCCATGCGCCTACTCGTAAGCCTGTGTTCCAGTAGCTGTGCTTGAAAGACATTTCCATAACATATCTAGTCTGACAAGTGATACAGTGGACATATGTTAGACAATAAATTATAAAAAAGTAAATATTACAGTAATACCATAAATAAACCATTGGATGGATTAGATCCTAGGTTGTTTCAAAGTGGTATTATGGCATAATGTTTCAATTTGAAAAAGTATTATTTACCTAAATGATGGATTGAACTTGAGATCTGCTGCTTCAAAGGCAGAGCCAGGACAAGCTAGGTCAGGCATATAAGATTTGTATATATATTGTATTATAGTAAAACATATCTCAGAAGCAGAACTCTTTATTAAACACTCCACTTATTCTAGTACTCACATTAAAAATCACCGAGTCCACAGATAGTAACGCACACTGCGTCACCTTCCCAAACTGTTCCGATGCCTGCTACGAATGTACGACCAATCGCTACCGCTGCTCCCAACCGAAATGCCTGCATACCTGCCAACCATCATGGCGGGCGACCGACCCATAGACAATCTATCGTTCAAAACCCCGATGAACGATCCAACTCGATTCGATACATAGACAATATTTCTTTAGAGAACCCGATAAACGACGCAACTTGATTCGAAACCTAACACTCGACCATTCTGACCTCGTGCATGTCCTCATGCACGGGATTAGAACGCTCGTGTATAACCTAACACTCGGTTGCAGCAGGCATCAGAACTAGATTCAATAATCAATAACAAAATTAATAGAGAAAACATTAAACAACATCATTGATAAAAAACATAATTGATAATTTACTACAGTTTAACGAATAATTTCATTTAATGTACATTGCAGAGGCTAATTAATGAGAAAAATATATATTATAAGCCAAATGAAACAACAACGATTTGAGATTCCTCAATTCTCAGTGAACGTACACTAATTACGTTATGATCTATCGTTCTAAGTGTCTATCTATTAACATATGCGCGGTTACAGTAAACTATATCTAGAAGTTTCAGTCTAATGGTGTTTGTGAACCATTCCTTCTCACAAACAACATATTTGGCGTCCGTGAACCCTTCCTTCTCACGAACGCCAATCACTTATAACTATATGTGTCTGTGAACCCTTCCTTCTCACAGACAACATATTTGGCGTCCGTGAACCCTTCCTTCTCATGAACGCCAATCACTTATAACTATATGTGTCTGTGAACCCTTCCTTCTCACAGACAACATATTTGGCGTCCGTGAACCCTTCCTTCTCATGAACGCCAATCACTTATAACTATATGTGTCTGTGAACCCTTCCTTCTCACAGACACTATATTGATGTCCATGAACCCTTCTTTCTCATGGACACCACTCACTTATATCTATCGGTGCCTTGAACCTTCCCTTCTCAAATACACCGCATTAACATAGTATTCTGATTTACTGTGATACAATCTCGCTTAACAAATCAATAAATAATTAATAATTTACGATAGATAATAGATAATAAAATACAATAATACATCATTTCAGATAATTGGTAACCAAAATCATATTTGTCGTCTAATTTTTATGTGTTATTCGTCATCACAATTGTCGCTTTCCTCATAAATACTGTCCGCTTTTTCACTATCATCATCATCATCATTTAAACTAAGAGCCGCCACATTAATCCAAGGTAACATCCGGTCAGAGGCGACAGTAGTTTTACGTTTGTTTTTGAGGAAGGATCGAAATCGGGAATTATGTTCTTGTGATGCACATTACTAGTTGGTAACGAGTTCGCCACGGGCGCCGACTGGGATTTTAGTTGTGTTATGGAATTAAGTAAATTAGCAATATCTCCGGAAGTAAATAGCGAACTTTCTAACCTGTCGCTCTGTACTCTGTCGCGCGCCCTGCTCGGCGTCCGCTCTCGATTCCGACTGCGGCTCCGAAGAACGCTGCGCTCACGTTGGTAACGATCCACGACAGCGCTGCGCTCTCGGCGCGCGTCCCCACTACGTGACTCGCCGATGCTCCGTCGAGTTCTGCTGCGACCACGGCGGATTTCATCCTCCAACAAGCGCGCCCGAGCACGTTCGCGCTCAAGTTCACGCTCCAGCTCTCTTCTCGACTGGCTCCGCTCGCGACCGTCACTACGCAGTCGGCTACGGCTACGGCTGCGGCGAGCGCTCGTCTCCTGGCGGACACGGCTTCTCGACCTCTGAACCAGCTCCGAATTTCTTCGGGATGGTGTTGAGAGCCGCCGTCGCGTCGAGGTTTCATTGCCTTGTGGCATTGCTCCGTATCTCGAAAGAAAAAAATATTGATTAAAAACACGTTATCATCGTAGTCACTCGGTATTTAATCTAAATTCCAAGATATCTCGAAAACGGTGCGTCGTAGCTCGAAAATAAATGCATTTTGCTCCCCCGTAGACCCAGCAAACCACACGAGGAACCACATGCCCATATTATTATTATAATTTTTTTTTAAATTGATTACTACCCACATAAAAAACTAGTTTTTGGTAATGAAACTTATAACGTTCTATGCATTAAGGGTTGATGTTCTTTGGTTTCATAAGCATAGTTGGGCATTAAAGTGGGCTAATCCCACTTCTGAAATATAGTAAAACATATCTCAGAAGCAGAACTCTTTATTAAACACTCCACTTATTCTAGTACTCACATTAAAAATCACCGAGTCCACAGATAGTAACGCACACTGCGTCACCTTCCCAAACTGTTCCGATGCCTGCTACGAATGTACGACCAATCGCTACCGCTGCTCCCAACCGAAATGCCTGCATACCTGCCAACCATCATGGCGGGCGACCGACCCATAGACAATCTATCGTTCAAAACCCCGATGAACGATCCAACTCGATTCGATACATAGACAATATTTCTTTAGAGAACCCGATAAACGACGCAACTTGATTCGAAACCTAACAGTATCAATCCACTTGTAGTTCCAGGACTCTAACGATCTTTATAATATGTTTTTTATAAAGCGCCTGCTTAGCGATACCAAAATCCGTCCGCATACAACTATAGACAGTTAAAATTCGATGCTCGGTCGGCAAGCCTCAGTGGCGTAGTAGGTCATGGCGTCTTTGTCGAATTGTCGGAAGACGCGTGTTGGAGCCTTGCAATATTTTGGAATAGAAACCTCGACAGTTTGCGTGGGTAGGTGACCCAATAAATCGCTCGATATTTATTAATGCCAGTGAGGGTAGTTTGGTGGATACTGCCACCGGCCATTGGGTTCGCGCACCAGTCTCGACCTACGCATCGTCGATGAATGTTGTCAAAGGATATTTAAATTACATTGTGTGGTGTTGTGTGTTGCTCATCAAAGGACATTATTGTGGACGGCGCCGTCCTTGACAGGACTGGAGCTAAATACTGGTGAGTCGGACGTGCATTTCGACGAACTATCCCACTGAGCTTTTCATTTTCCATCCGCTCCTTTGAATCGCGAAGGTGCGTGAACATTGGCCCTTTCGAACCGGGATCCTCCTTGTGGTGAGGACAGCAGCCCTGTCTCATCACCAGGAGTGACGTAACACGCAAACTGTCGATAGTAAATTCAGTCGCTATATTTCGTTTTAAATAGTAAATGGTAGGTAGGAATATCGTTTTCTACGCTCATTTATTATAATCTCGCTCGCTCATAATATTGGTATATAATAGGCAAATCACTCGGATCTGCGCTTATTTATCAATATTTCGCAACATTCTAGCTTATTCGGTGGTAAATATTGGTTAAAACATTCGGTTTTTAAAATAATTATCACACCCGTTGCCATTACGGAAATTCGTAATCGCGATTCATTGTTAGATCTCGCATTCTTTCGTAGGAAATAGCCTTTAAACATTCTTATTTGATAGGTTGAGACTCATTTTAATCATATTTTTGTTATTTCGTCATTATTTCAAGCAAATATTCGTATTTTGTATCATGCGGTTGAACGATTGTCATTATAGTACGAACGAATTAAGTTGGTCATTGACGCGTTAAAATTCGTACGCCACTTTGCATCGTTATATTTGGTCGGATGATATTCGTGCACGCGGCTAGGTGCATCATAGTAGACAAACGTTTCGTTATCATTATGGTTATGGAGTGAAAATAATTATCGTTATTTTCATCGTATATTATAATTAATTATTTACTCTTTTAAATTCATTATTTAAATACATATTGGTATTCCGTTATTCGGTTATTTATAATAATAGCATTTCAAATCGTTGATAAGTGTTTGTTTTGAAGGTAAATAAATACCTAACCTTATTGCAGCATTTTGTTTATTTCACTTTCGTTATTTCGTAAGAAATTGCAAATCACTTAAATACAGTCCACTGCAAATTTATTTGTTTATTTTATACAGTTAAATTTTATTTTGTATTGTGTAGTTTGTTTATTTACAATGTCGAAAGCTGCAGTTAAACGTAACTTAGAACTGAAACGTGAAATTGCTATCAAACGTATTGATGATTGTTTATCAGCCGCCTTAGAAGCTAAAGATGATATCTCCCGACTACCTATTTTCTTATCACGGTACACTCGACTCGAAAATCATTGCGCTAGTTTCGAATCACATCATTTAAAAATTTGTTCAGAAATTTCGGATACCTCATCACTTGATGAAGAGGATGGCATTCGACAAGAGGTAGACAACAAATATTTTCAAATTATTGAAATTCATTCGTCACTCACTTCCGCGTCCACGACTAGATCTGGACCGGAACTAGAATCGAATAGAACTGACTTATCAGTTAAACTTCCGCGACTAAATTTATTAAATTTCAATGGTGATATCACAACATGGAGTACCTTTTATGATATGTACAACACGATGGTACATCAGAATAGAAAACTATCCAATATAGAAAGATTTTCAATTTTGATATCTCTTCTTTCCGGTGAACCCTTGCAGCTGCTAAAAGGTTTTCCGCTTTCGGAAAACAATTATTTAGATGCGTATGAGGCACTTATTGATCGTTATCAATGCAAGCGTAAGTTAGCTTTTCGTTACTGGGAAGAATTACAAAAGGTGACTTTGAAGTCAAGTTCTCCTAGTGAGTTGCGCCGTCTTGTTGACACCTTCAAAGAAAATATTGCTGTTTTGAAAAATTTAAGGTTGCCAGTCAAGGACTGGGACTTTCCATTGTTTTATTTGCTGATAAACAAACTCGATCTTGATACACGTCGCCGCTTCGAGCTACAAAATGAGAGCAAAGACAGTCGCGCGCGTCGCGCCTGCACCGCCTGCGCAGCCGCGCACCGGGGCTTACTCGCCGCGTCACCAAGCGCATACCAAGGCCTTCGTTGTTAACTCGCTGCCACAATCGAGTGACACTTGCATTTTGTGCAAGTCTAATCATACGTTGTGGAACTGTCCCACATATCGCAATCATAGCCCTCGAGATCGATACACTGTTGTTAAAGAAAACCATTGTTGTATTAATTGCCTTAACAAAGGTCACTTGTTAAAAAACTGTAAAACAAATGGTCGTTGTTCAAAGTGGTTTGCCTCATCACACAACTTTACATTTCGATAAATTGCAAATCACCTCGCCGGCAACACTTATCGCTTCGGATGCTATGATGGATGTGGCACAACCTGCCACCGCTGCACAATCGACATGTCTCGAGCACAGTCAACAGACTGTCACTTTGGTGGCTGGTATGGAGCCCGCCACACACACTTCGTTATTAGCCACAGCTTCGGTCGAAGTTCTTGATAACTTCGGCACTTATCGTAAAATTCGCGTCGTCATTGATAGTGGTAGTCAATCGAACTTCATTACAAAGAAATGTGCACATCGCCTTGGTCTTATATTGAGGAAGACTACGACTTCAGTAGAAGGCATCGGTCAATCATCATCGATCGCAGTTGAATCCACCACGTATCGCATGCGCTGTGGAAACCGATCTCCTGACATTGAAGTCGATGCTCTAGTCATACCTAAAATTTGTAGTCAAATGCCCACTGATAGAATCGATATCGCTCAGTGGCCACAACTTCGGAATATTGAGTTGGCTGATCCTGAATACAACGTGCCCGCGCATATTGATGCTTTGGTGGGGGTTGACATCTTCTGCCAAATTTTCCTCGGTGAACGCCGCGATTCCGGCCCTGATGGACCCGTGGCTTTCAACACCAAGCTTGGTTGGGTAGTGATGGGAAAAATATCACGTGCACATTTTCCTTCCAAAACCTCGTCACTGTTTTGTTCATTGGATAGCTTAGATTCGCAAGTTCGTAAATTTTGGGAAATTGATGAACTTCCCAAATCGTCACCTCTATCCGAAGAGGAAGTCTTGTGCGAGCGTATATTCGATACGACTCACACCAGAACCGTGGATGGAAGGTATGTCGTGCGTTTACCTTTCAAGTCGCCGGAACCTAATCTCGGTGACTCGCGCCCTATGGCACTTCGTCGTTTGTTCGCCCTCGAAAAACGTCTTTCACGTAATCCTCAGTTGCGCGAGGGTTACAATAAATTTATGAAGGACTATATCTCGTCTCGGCATATGGATGTAGCCGACCAATCGGGTTCGGGCCATTCATATTATATTCCGCACCACTGTGTGCTGAAACCGAGTAGCACCACGAGTCCGCTTCACGTGGTATTTGACGCCACAGCACGGCCAGCCGGTGGGGCTGCGCTGAATGAGCAGTTACTCGTTGGTCCCCGTTTACAATCGGACATTGGTTCGATTCTTCTTCGCTTTCGTTTGCATTCGGTCGTATTCACTGCCGACATAAGGCAGATGTATAGACAGATACTGGTCGCTGACGTTGATCGAAACTATCAGCGCATTCTATTTCGTTTCTCGCCTGACGAACCTGTGGTTGAGTATCGTCTCAACACTGTAACATACGGCATGGCATCATCGAGTTTCTTAGCACTTCGTACCATCTTACAGGTGGCTCGCGATGAAGGAGTCGGTAGTCCTCTCGCTGTCGATGCGCTTACTAATGATGTCTACGTTGATGACGTGGTAACTGGCTCGCACTCATTAGACTCAACTCGCGAGCTAATGAGCCAGGTTAATAATATACTTCGAAAAGGATGTTTCGAGCTCAGAAAATGGGCATCTAACTGTCGTTCTCTACTCGAAAACGTTCCCCCTGATCATCGTCATGACAACTCGTTGTCATTCGACTCTGAATCTTGTCACTCTGTCAAGGTTCTCGGTCTAGAGTGGAACCCCATCGAAGACGGATTCTCGTTCACTGTTACCCCGCTACATGAACAGTGTACTAAGCGAAACATTCTCTCGGAACTGGCCCGTATATTTGATCCACTTGGCTTTCTCACGCCACTTACTATTGCATTCAAATGCATTATCCAGAAACTCTGGAATCTTGGTTTGGATTGGGATGAACTTGCTCCTAATCACATTGCAGAGACCTGGTCTCGTTATCGCTCGGAATTCAGTTCCCTTTCATCTCTTGTGATCCCTCGTTTCATACCGGGACTGGAATCAATCAAACTTGATATACACGGCTACTGCGACGCTTCTGAGCTCGGGTACGCTGCTGTTGTGTACTTTCGCTGTGAGTACGGTGACAATCGAGTCACTACTCATCTCGTCATCGCTCGATCAAAGGTTGCTCCATTGAAGAAAATATCGATTCCTCGGCTAGAACTTTGCGCAGCACTTCTATTGGCAGATCTTGTCGCACATGTCAAGGAAGTTTTCGCCGGCAAGCTGAACTTCAATGACATCTTTTGCTGGTCAGATTCTATGGTAGTTCTGGCTTGGCTCAAATCGCCATCATCTCGGTGGAAGACGTACGTGAGCAACCGCGTAAGTCATGTTCAAGACCGAGTTCCACCTGCGCATTGGCGTCATACAAATGGACTAACTAATCCATCGGACTGCGCGTCACGTGGTATTACGATTCGAGAGCTTCTCGATCATCCATTGTGGTGGCATGGACCACCTTGGCTACTTTTGGATGCCAAGGAGTGGCCTAACGCAACTCGTTACGAGGAACCTCCTGAATCGGTCGAAGAACAACGTGACACGCTCATTTCGCTTTTTGTTGCTGTCGATAAATTGGATGAATTCTTGGAAAGGCATTCGAGCCTGAGCAAGGTTCAGCGCATCGTGGGATACGTGCTTCGCTTTCTACATAATTGCCGAAACCGATCTACTCGTCGGTCTGGTCATCTTGTCGCTTCCGAGTTTAAGCAATCGTTGTTTGCACTCGTCAAAGTCACTCAAAATTCGTCATTTTCACACGAAATCACAAACTTGAAAAAAGGATTGCCATTGCCAAAACCCTTACAGAAGCTGCATCCTTTCCTTGATGATGATGGTCTTCTCAGGGTGGGCGGTCGCTTGGCTCACTCGGAGTTGGCCTACGACTGTAAACATCCTTTGCTATTGCCTCGTCAGCATCGTGTTACTTCGCTCATTATCGACCAATGTCATAATGATAATTTGCATCCTGGATTGCGTACGCTTAGTTTCTTACTTGCTCAAAACTTCTGGAAACGATGGCATATGGAATATTTACACACTTTGAATCAACGTGCAAAATGGCTAACGGACTCTTCGGAACCTAAATTAGGATCGCTAGTTTTGATCAAAGATGAACAACTTAAACCTCTTAATTGGTCGCTTGGACGTATCGTTCAATTGCATCGTGCAAGAGATAATGTATGTCGCGTTGCGACTGTAAAAACTCAGACAGGTCTTTTACAAAGACCTTTGGTAAAGCTTTGCCCTTTACCTATAAATGATTAATTTGTAGTCTCGCATTTAGTTATAGTTCGCGCTCGCTCATTGGAGCTTCGCGATGCATTGTAGTTATAGTTAGGCCGCGCTCGCTCATAGGAGCTTCGCGTCATTACTTAGGTTAGAATATTAGCACGCCTGCTTATCTGGGCTTCTCGTTTTGTTCACTTAAAATGTTAATTCTCATAGAAAATACGTGTATTTTGGTGGGCGGAATGTTGGAGCCTTGCAATATTTTGGAATAGAAACCTCGACAGTTTGCGTGGGTAGGTGACCCAATAAATCGCTCGATATTTATTAATGCCAGTGAGGGTAGTTTGGTGGATACTGCCACCGGCCATTGGGTTCGCGCACCATTCTCGACCTACGCATCGTCGATGAATGTTGTCAAAGGATATTTAAATTACATTGTGTGGTGTTGTGTGTTGCTCATCAAAGGACATTATTGTGGACGGCGCCGTCCTTGACAGGACTGGAGCTAAATACTGGTGAGTCGGACGTGCATTTCGACGAACTATCCCACTGAGCTTTTCATTTTCCATCCGCTCCTTCGAATCGCGAAGGTGCGTGAACAACGCGGGTTCAAACCCATCCGAAAATGAGAATTTTTCTCTCTGATTGGAACTGAACGTTCTTGTATGGTTTTCCAAAGGTTGGTTGTCAAAAAGTGCGTTTGCTGTAGAAATGGTTAAGCAGATGGTTTTAGAAGGCACACTTTTCAAGATTTGTGAAGTATTTATCACTTTGAACTTCTTTTCAAATTTTCAGGTAAGATATATAAGCACAGAGCGCATCAATTTAGCCTACTTCAGTCGAAATTATTTTCCGTTCTTCAACGTCACCTGCCACCGCTATGGACGACATGATCCTCTTTATTATATCGGAGGAAGCTTCGAAACTCGTTATATTTGCTATAATAATGCTTCGGTAAGAACTGTGTTTATCTTTATACATTGTTATGCTCTGGATTACACTGCAACTGTCAGCAGCAAACGTAGTGCTTACTATCAGGTCATAACCCATCTTATCACTTAATAGCATAAATACATCATAATTTAAAATTTGCTTCATTCATTTTCTTCATTTCATCTACAAACGACATATAACTGTTGTGTGTATGAAGAAAATCAAATCACTTATTCTGTATATATGCCTACGGGGCACTTACAAATTGTCATTTTACATTTTTTTTTATAACTACCACTGTATCGGAACGCGACCACGACTGAAAAGATCCGGCAAGAAACTCAGCGGACTTGTATTTTTATATTTTTTATATTTATTATGATTTGACAACATCATGTATTGTGTCGATGTCGCATGGTCTAAATTCTATGCGCACGATGCGTTTTGGTTTAGAAAGGCTATGTAAAAGTTCTTTATTCTGATCGCAACCTTTCAGCATATTATGTTTGTTTTTTTTAATTGCAAATTTAATATTGCTGCTGAAAAGGTCCACTCTGCTTTTTCGTCTTTCGTCAATCCATTGATAAAAGATTTATGTAAATGATTAAATTGTGTTTAAGCGTTTATGACGAAAGAAAAACAATCAAAAACTATAATATTTCATTGTACTTGCAATTTTTCAAGCTGAAATAGGTTACATTCGAACAAGTCAATGTTTCAAATGACCTAAATAACCTAATTATCAGCTAGGATTTTTTTTGTGTAGCCCCAAAATATAAAATAAAAATATATTTTTATAAATATTTATATATATATTTATCTTACATATATATCTGGCATTTACGGGAAAGATTGCTGTTGATTGCGGTGTGGACCTTAAATTTCCTTAGCGACAAATAGTATTCCGTAGAGAGTAGTAAAGGCTGGTTGTACCGTCGTACATCCAGCCTTTAACAGATACATTTCGTTACAAGTGACGAACTGCACTGCACCGTAACTGAGACATAAAGTTCTTAAGTTTCATGTGCCTGTAACACTGAGACATAAAGTTCTTAAGTCTCATGTGCCTGTAACACTGAGACATAAAGTTCTTAAGTCTCATGTGCCTGTAACACTGAGACATAAAGTTCTTAAGTCTGATGTGCCTGTAATTTCGCCGGCAGCCATACCCTTCAAACCACAACATGGTATTACGAACATTACTGCTTCACGGTAGAAAAGGTTTGGTCACAGACATGCGATAATACATGGTGGCAGTACTTCTCCGAAGGAATTAATTCAAAAAGATTTCTACTATTCTAAAAAAAAATATTCAGAATATGTGATTACAACCTTTTAAATTATACTTGTTTGTCAGATTTACCAATAATAGCCTTTGTTTTGGCAAATCCACTTTGTATAAGTAACTTTTGCTGTAAAGCATCGATATGGAGGGTACTTTTGGATGTAAATGTTAGGCTAATTGTCGAATAATTTCATTGACAGGTTCATTTCTACTTCTACGAGTTTTTGTCGAATCAATACAAAAGAAGTTTTGTAGAGATGCATTTTTTGGTTTGCGATTTACTTAAAACCGCAGACACTTTTTTCGGAAATATTTTTATGCAAGGAGCATTAAAGGCGGGGTGCCCTATCTTAGCGGTGAGTAAAACTCTTGGGTACCTAGTTTCAAATAAATATATAATGTTCAATGTTTAAGATTTCTCATTAATATTTTTGGTTTTCAGGGAAAGTATCACTTATACAACTTGACGGTACCAGTAAAAAATATCCCGCAAAATTTTCCTTTCACGAAAGGTAGAATTTTTCTCAACATGACATCGACTGATACCCAAGAAGTTATCCTTAGCGGCCACGTTGACATGGAAATCAAAGAATTTAATTTCAAACAGAGAAAGCCTCGTGTTTAGTTATCTGAAGAATGTTTCGAAGAGATTGAATTTAAACTCAAGTTATTCTAATATACAAAATGAATAAGTAAAATATGAGTTATTCTAATAAGCTACTTATAAGTAGCTAAATTATTAGTAGTCCGGTCAATCTAGACCAAAAAATGAGAGTGAAGGTACATACAGTCCCAACAAGCTGAAAATCAGTAAAATTGTTCAAAACATAATTATAAATAATATTTAAAAGTTCCCCATCATTCCCGTGTATGGAAAAAAAATATTCAAGGTCGAAGGTTATAAAAATTAGTGTTTCATAATTTTCAACCAAACGGTAAGTTTTATCATAAACGTATCTTTTACAAAAAATTGTAGATAATACAATTATCTATAAAAAATGTATCAATACTTTTTTTTCCTACGAGCCACCGTTTCTGAGATATAAAGAATCAAAAAATAATAAAAGTTATCGTCATAATATGCCGCTATAGAGTACGCTACGTATATACATCTCTAGAGTTGTTATATATATTATATTATATATTATATGTTGAAATATTTTTATATCGCTCATTGTAACTTATAATAAAAATAAAAAATATACATAAGTTATAACTATAAGTCGTGTTCAGTACGTCATCAATCGGACATTTTTCTTGTAAGCGAGCACACTTCAAATCTTCGCGTACATTTTCATTTTTATCATAGTGAACTACAGTTGTGAATCATCATGCCAGCATTCGTTGTGAAGTGGTGCACGATTAAAATGTCCAGGGATCACGTGTACTAGTAAATAGTAGCAAAATTATAAATATTCAAAGATGTTCAAATACGTGAACAAATCGATATGGTCAATACTTTGCATAGTATAGTCAGTCAATTTTCATTTAATTTAGGATGTATTTCTTTCTTCAGAACTAAATATAGAAATGTAACAGCAATGTGTTTTGCTTATTATGTTTTATTCTCTTTTCCTTGCCGATTCAATGCGGCAAAATAAGTGCTTGGCTTCACACAAGCTAGAAAAACAAGAGTATGACTGCCTGTGAAAATCAGCATAGTTATACTCCGTTAATTTTGACAAAACATAATATACCAAGACTTAAGAACAAAAGACCATATTACATAAAACTGCAGTACCTACCAGTTTGTACAGTCTCGTGTTTATCTTTTTATGCTGATGATTCGTCCCGAAGAAACATCAACATCTTCAAGAGATACTACAGAAAATGAACAATAAACAATGCTAAACGATTATCTACAATTGGTGTGTAATGTAGGTAACTATAGCATTTAAAAACAGTTCATTGTTTGTTCAAATTAACCGTTGATTTTTAATTTTCGAAGCACGTTTAATTTATCAAGCTATGAAAATTCACCCTCTGGAATGTTTAAAGTGGTTTATCTGAGTTGCTAATTAATCTGTCAGTAATATTAACACAGTGCTTTTCTAAATTAATTGATAATGAAGGTATTCTGCCACCACTGGGAAACATTCACTAGGCAAATAACGTCTATTATTTTTTATTAACGCGCAAAGTACACTACCTCATAGGTGGCTTGGAAACGTGTGCGTATTATGACGATAACAACTTTTATAACTTTTTGAATCGTTATATCTCAGAAACAGTGGCTTGTAGGAAAAAAGTACTGAGACATTTTTTATAGATAACTTTATGATCTACAATTTTGTCAAAGGTACTTTTATCACGAAACTTACCGTTTTGCTGAAAATCGCGTAAAACTTATTTTTTTGACCTTTGACTTGAATAACTTTTTTTTCCATACACCGGAATGATGGGGAACTTTTAAATATTATTTATAATTATGTTTTGAACAATTTTACTAATTTTCAGCTTGTTGGGACATTATGCACCTTCGAATGTCTAAATTGACCGGACTATAGTACATGTAAGAGTTTCAAAATAAACAGAACCAGCTGTGCGATTGTCCAATAATTCTTCGTTGCGTTCGTCGACGAGCTCAGCGATGGCAAATACTTTATGAGACATCGCCCTTGTAAGTACATAAACTTGTTTTTACAACGTTTCCTGTCATCTCGTCATTTGTTTCACGGATGTTGTTAAAGATGCAACGATGTTTGCTCTTAGAGAATTGCACGGCAGTACCGAGAAGATGTGGCAAAAAACTCAGGGCAAAGCTGTTTTTTTACAATGGAATATTTTTATTAGGCATTCTAAAATTACAAATATGAACACTGGTTGTTTGTTTGTTACCATTTGGTTACGCTTTCATGCCTAAACAGCTGAACAGATAGTGATGAAATTTGGCAAGAAGATAGATTATGTCCTGGCGTAGATACAGTAAGGAAGACATTTATCTATGGTCCCAGGGAAGGATGCTGCGCCCCGCGGTTTCACCTGCGTGGTGATGGAGATGTTGAAGATGATTTTTTAATCCATCCCTGTATCACAGCGTCCAAAGCAAAAAATATTCTTAAAATTAATAACGACTTTCGGAAGTTATGTGAAAAGACATGACAGAGCTATTCTATTCGAATATTCAGGCTGTCCCGTAATAAGTAGATAATTCTGTAGATATGCCTACTTGTGACGAGTTCACAAATAATTACACACACATAGGTGAGTACCTTAGTATCTACCTAAACTATTTAAAGTTTTATTTCTATATTTATATTTACCGGTCTTGCCATCTCCACAAATACCATATGGTTATCCAATCATTACAGTACACTGGGGCCTGTATTGCTGATATACCTATAAAGTGTAAAGAATACGAAGTGAAGAATAAGGAAACTTAAACTGTAACTGTTATATCAGATAACCTATCGACACAGTGATGCATACACTAGTGTAGGCATCACCATGTCGATAGGTTATCTACGCAGCAGCTAGTGGCACGTCGACGAGCGACATTTCACCACAATAGGCAATTTGTCACGTGGGCGCGCTCGGTAATGCACTGCTGGTGAAATATTACTCCACGGCAAGACTACCAAGGCAACAGGTTGTTTATTTCTTAAACATGCAGCTTGAAATTGATACTTTGTGAAATATTTATACACAACTTTATAGTTCTGTATAAACATTTCTCAAACTACCAATTTTAATTCTTGTACATGAATTTATAAAAACCAATCCTGGGGACACGCGTCATGTGTAATGGTCATCTACTATATAAAAATAAGTCGGGTTTTCCTTCCTGACGCTATAACTCCAGAACGCACGAACCGATTTCCACGGTTTTGCGTTCGTTGGAAAGGTCTCGGGCTATATATTTATAGTAAAGAACATTCAGGAAAAATTTAAAAAGAAAAGCGAGAAAATCTTTTTTCACATACAGCGCCATCTATGATACATAGCATGTACTACAAACCAATATTTTAAGTAGATGGCGCCAAAAGAAATGTTACATAAAACGAAGCCATCTGGTGGCGAAACGGAGTTCGCAGGGTTTGCTAGTAGTGAATAAGGATTCGCTATGACCATTCAAACACATGACGCGCAGCGTTACGATATCTTCAAGGTCTCTTAGTATTTCATTAACACTTTCTTTACCGTGATAATTAAAACAAAATATTTATGAATGACACGCACGTAAATTCACGTCTCTGGGACACAAAGGACTAAACCTCTACATGAGTTGGCCCATGGCCCAGTTAGGTCAGTTGACAGTGATACTATACTTCTATCTACGAAGCGCAGGGACCCAGTTTCTGGACCCAGGAGTGGTAGGACAAACCATGTCGATGTCTCTCGTGACACAGGAAACCTCATACTCTCATACACTAACACTCACCCCAACGAGTGCGGAGGTACGAGTATGTAAGCGTCAAATTATCCCTATAGGTCAGGTTACTTGACTGACGCAAAGAGTTACGCGGTAATCTTCATACAGAGCACCAAGTGGATCTCCACTTGATACCTAACGATAAACAGCTAGAGAGCTGCGGGAAGCTGCGTAACTTGAGTTACTACTTGAGTAGCGATGTCTGCGTGAGCAGCTTAGTGTGGATTTAAAGCGAAATATAGCCGCAGTAATGGCAGTGGCATCTCTATTTTGTTTTTATTTTTACTATGAAGCGTAACGTCATATTTTTAACGACATGCTTGCGGCTGTTTCTGTGACGTGTCACCAGTTCCCTCCAATAAGGTTGAGGAGGGGGGAGCTGCCACGCAAGTCAACTCGTGAATTGGTGCTGCAAGTGAAGGTTGGTCTAGATGATAAAAATACTAGTACTTTTATAAACACGTTTAAGTCACTGTCCCCTTATATTGTTTAGCTTTAAATTGCACATATAATTTAATTTAGATTATTTAAATATGTTTAAGGTAAATTTTGTTTGTGTAATCATAAAAGTACACGGACGTAACGTTTATGGTACCGTATACCAACATAAATAAAGTAGAGAGTACTAGCTATTTAAATTAGCCTCCTAACCATAAACCTTAGCCTAGCTTAGATGTCAGTAATGTGACGCAGCTGTGTATTTTCCATTTTATCACTTTAACTGTATTTCGTAAAGCGCGTTGCTGACGGAGCAATTTCTCAGTCGAGTGCGCTCAGTAACGAGCTCCAGGTGAAATACTGTACTGTGTGGTACAAGTGCATTTAACTCGGTGACTCGGCTAGTAGTTGCTAATACGAGTACAACGACACAATAATACTCTTTGTACAAGTGCTAAAAAAAGGTCGATTAAAATAATTACAAATCCTTAATCGTGCTACTCGAACCCATAACGACAGTAAAACTAGGCAGGTCCAACTTCGAGAAAGAGGTCAATCGTTGACTGGGCAGCGTTCCGGAAGCTTCGCGAAGCCTTTTCGTCCGAAATACCTCGGTGCGTCAAGTCTTTGACAGCAGCGTGTGTTACCAGTGATGACTTATGGCACTTAAATGTGGTCTATGAGCCATAATGTGGTCATAAGTAAGCTCAAAGTCGTACATCGAGCCATGAAGAGGGCTATGCTCGGGTTTTGTCTACGTGATCGGATCAGAAATGAGGAACGAATGTTACCGACATAGCCCAGAAAATTTGCCATTTAAAGTTGCAGTGGACAGGTGGCACATAGCACGCAGAACAGAAGGCCGATGAACAGGGACCAAACTCATACCTCGGAATATACTTAACTTTTTTTATTTTTGAAGTGTTTATAGCCTAAAAAGGTAGTGAGGGTAAGCATCCGATTAACGGCCTGAGCCAGTAATCTATCAATCCTCGGTTTACCTTACTAGAGACTATTTGACACTATTTGAATGGACGTTATGTCAAACTTCTATCGGTAGTAAGGAAAACTGTGGATAGATACATTATTGGCACCGGCCATTAGTCAGTCGCCAGTTCATTTCTTACTTCGGCTGAGCTTTCAGTGAAGCTAAAATTGTAAGAAAGTCAAGACACTATGTGTAGGTCACTGTTTAGGCGCTTTGCAGACGACGACGGGGCGGGCCGGGGTGGTCAATTTCGCACCGGACTATAGCGCAAAGGGAATCCTATACTACTCGTACCAACGCAGACGGAGGACAAAAAGACCGCGCAGCGCCGGCGCGGCATATCCGTACCTACGTAGCGGCGAGAGCAGCCGCATGCATCGGCGGGCGGACGCGGTCTTTATTGCTTCGCGGTCAAAAAGAGCGCCCCGCCCCGTCGTCTGCGTAGCGCCTTAGTGCCCGCCAGCTAGTCTGCTATTCCAGCAAGCATAGACAATAGATGGTTCTGTTATCGTTAACGCCAAACGACAACTTCAAAATTCAGTATGGCGTTGACATTACCTGTGGAAAAGTCACGTGACGTCGCGCTAAGTTCGTACACACATTTTTGTCTGTAGCGTGTGCGGAAACACGCCTGTTTTAATTTTGTCTAGGCCTGCTGGTCAAGTAAAAGTAAACCATCTTCGACCGTTACTGACCATCAAATGTACGCTAGAATTAAAAAGTTAAACCCAAGATTCCCTAAAATAAACTCCCATAAATACTAGAAACGCTATTTCCTAACTACCAAACAAAAGTAGTTGCAAAAAGTCCCCCACTACGTTACAAGCCACTGATCGCCCACATGCCAATTTTCCTCGAACTCACTACGACCACAATACAATCGATTATCCGGGTTTTCACATCACTATTTTCCCTTCCTTACAAAAGTCAACTGTATTCCGTAGCAATAAGGTATCTGTTGTGTAACTGGAAAGGTAATAAGTAAAAGTCAACGGGGGTATTGCTAGTGACGTTTGACGTCAGTCGCGATCTTCTTTTGTTCGTCGATAATGCATCGCGATTTTAGGAAAAGGGAGTATCGGCTTTGTTTTCTGGAAGTGGATTCGGATTCTTGGTCGTATATTGATTTCTTTGTGAGCCCCTCTCTATATAGTGAGCAAACGTAAGAAGTTTTAGGTGACATAGAACTGAAGATATCGGTTTTGTTTACGTTGTTGTAAAGATTTGGAAAAAGTGGCTTGACTTGGAAACCTGAAATGATTGGCTGGTTGACGCAGTTGATAGCACCATGCCTTGTGAACAGCTGGTTCTGAGTTTGATCCCCAGTAACATTAATGCATGAATATTCGACCTTTGAATGGGCGTGTTTATGTATTTAAGTACCTATGTAATATCAGTCGTCGGGTTACCATAGCACAGGTACTGCCTAATTTGGGACTTGGATACCTTGTGTAGATGTCGAAAAAAATTGTTTTGAAAAAACCTACAACAGACATAACTTTCGATTGCATAAACCGATTCTCAAAATTCTTTTTTTGTTTGAAAGCTGGTGCTTCCCGTGTGGTCCCATTTAAATTACATCAAATTCGGTTTAGTAGTTTCTGAGTTACACTCCAATAACTGATTTTTACCAAAGTAATAGAATGGAAGTGGGTATTACATTTTTCAAATTGCACTTGTTTTTGATGACATTACAACACTTAAGTGTTATAAGTACGAAACTCTATACTAAATAGGACAGGCAAGCTTTTGGCAAGTAATATATTTATGTCAATATGAATATTATATACTTAAGTAAGCATGATTGAATTTTGAATAAGGCACAACCACGAAATTCAAATTTCTCTTTCATTTGCTTTAGGAGTACGCTATCTTCCCATACGGATGTCTTAAACACAAGAAATAAAATTCCAATTACTTTTTGGGTTTAGCGAACAATTTAAAATATTATACACATATTCGGTATTCGGTTTAGACTGGATTTACTTGTTACTTATTTTTGTTAAATTTTTGAGAATTGATTTAAACATATTTTTTTATTATTGTTGCCTAGACTGGGTAATTTGACTTAATCACGTGATTTGTGAGATTTCAACAATATTTTTTACATTTCAATATTATTAAACACAAGTGCTAATTCCACAAGTCTCACAAATGTCAATTTAAAAAATAACAACTAGTGTATCGCCGACACTTGGCTACTTATTAATAAGTAATTACTAAACGTCTTCTTTTTAATGCTTTATTTTGAATATGGGGTCTTGTCAATCAAATAAATTTACTCGTCAATTTAGAGAGTAGTCTTCAAAACTAGCGAATCACGTGATTATAACCAATAATGTGTCCTGTAGGGCTATTATGTACCTCAGTTGCTAACAAATGTTGATTGAAATCGAAAAAAATGGCGGCTCTATGTCACTTTTGACCACTTCAGTAAGCAATAATGTTAGTAAGTTGCTGACTGGAGCTGACAAAAGTGACATAGCGCCGCCACTTTTGAAGATTTCAATCAACATTTGTTAGCAACTGAGATACATAATATCCCGGCAGAATAGGATATAGTCCTAAAAATGCTAATAGATATAACATTAACCACAGTTATTTCTTTTAATATTCCGTTAGAAGACTAAAATCATGATGGCCAAAATTTAAGTATAGACCCGATACTAATACTAAGTAAAGTATAATATATACTAAGTACTATATAATACTATACTAAGAGCTAAACCCTTTAACAGACGCCAAAGCATAATACAAATACACATATGTAAGTTTTTCGAAAGAAGTTGAAGGCTATGTGACATCAACTTGTCCTTAGGGGGCAACTTGTCCAAAGCTTAATCTTTTAATTGCTGTGTCGACTATTTCTTAATAATAATGAAAAAAGATTTGTTAATTTGTTTGAATTGAATAGGCTCCGAAACTACTAGAAAGATTCAAATTTTTTTTTTCATCATTATCCCTGATGAACGTTGAACATAGGCTATATATTTTGATTCATCGTCATCCTCATCCATCACCATGCGGGTGAAACCGAGGAACGCAACTAGTATTTCATATGTTACCGATGCTTCATAATTTGACGGTACTTTCATATATTTGTGTGATGAGCCGAAATATTTGTTCTCGGAACTTGAATGTTTGTGATGTTTCAATGTGTGTATATGCCCCTTGCGACATCCAGAACGTCCCGTTTATAACACTTTCAAATTGTTTCTTACAAGCATTAGAAAATTTAACTTTTTCACAGCAGAGAGTCAGTCAGTTCATCAGTCAAGTTAATAATTTCAACCATTTATAACTAGATGGGGTGTTTTGAGTGCTTTTTTATGTCTTACGGCGGGAGGAGCATTTATTTTCTGTAAGAAACTGTGGTACAAGAAAGTTGGTGAAATTATGAAGTCTTGTTTTCTGCTAAGGGTTTCACGCTGTCTTTATTACAGTTATAGTCCATTACAGATCGCGCGGCGAGAGTTTGGCTTTGACCGTTATTGCGCAGAAGTCAAAAATTGGGTATCACAGGGTGGCTAGAGGGACGAAGGACTCTTGTCTCTCTCTGTCACATCGAAGACGAGGGACTCTTGTCTCTCTCTGTCACATGGCGCGACAGTACCCATGCGCAGTAATCCCCTCCACCCGAAGGTCAAAGCCAAACTCTCGCCGCGCGATCTGTACTCATGTTTTGACGTAAAATGTGGAATTTGAGGTATGAAGAGTTTATTTGAAGCGCAGATAGTCCAGGGCTATGTGGTTACGCTACCAATCCGAAAGCTAGGACGCATTGATTGATTTAGTGGTGGAGTTTTCAGTGAAGGTAGCATCGTGATGAAGTCCTCAGCATGCTTGTCGTCTTCCTAGCTACGCTCTCAAGATTGAATACATATTGCTAAGCACGTAGCGATGTGTCCGAAAGCAGTCCTTGAGAGCCAGGCACCATTTTAGAAGTGGTGTGATTTCACCTTCAATTGCATAATCACTACCCAAGTTATATAGTAGTCAAAGTTTAATCTATCAACTATTAAAAAAACATCCACACTCTCACACTATTCAAACTTCTACACAATTAACACTTCCACTCTTATTACGAGTATTATTTTAAATTCTACAGTAACTCGGTCTGGATGTTTCTCTGGCTATTTCTTTTAAACAACTTAAATATTATTCATGCTATTTTGTGTTACCCGTAGGCCTTGGAATAATACAAGGGGTACTTTTCATCTTCATCACCCAGATAAAACCGCGGCGCATAGCTATTTTTAACATAAATTACTCCTTCATGAGGGGGATTTTGAGAGTACCTATTACCAACGCGCTCAGGGTACGAATCGTAAGAGGCGAGAAACCTGACTTACTGTGTAGTAGGTCTTTTATACAAGAGGCTGTCCTTGATGGTACCACCACATTGTCAGATATTCTACCGCGAAGTAATGTGTGAAAGGCCAAAAGAGATTCGAAAACCAATGTTTTGGGATGATGGAGAGTTTACATTTTTGGAATTAGCAATGCAATACTTAGGCATACGAATAACTAACGTAACCGTATAACCCGTCTCATAACTAATTTGCTTAAAAATACTGGAATAAAAGTTTGCAAGAATTTACATTAACATATTTGCCACATTTTATTATCAAAACCTGGTTTGGACTCTCAAATGTCAAATTGTTTACTTATTTTGTACAATAATGCCCATGTTTTTTCCTTCTGGAATTCCCATTTTTCATGTTGGAATTTTTTAAGATAACGTGTATACCTACTCGTAATGGGGGATTCCAATAATCTATTCATTGACAGTTTTCCTTACTACGGATAGAAATGAGACATAACATCCATACAAATAGACTCAAATATCAGAGATAGATAAACCGTAAGGTGAACCGACGATAGATAGGTTATTCGGACCGGCCGTTAGTCGTGTATCGTAAGCCAAATCATACAAGGGAAGCGAATGACAGACATCAAATATATAATTTTAGTCGGTACTTTTTGTTTCACTTCATTAGCATGCCATCAGAAGCGGGAGCGAAAATGCCATGAATATTTAATGCGGAACAAGACGAGCTTTTAATTTCTTAGTTCCACTTGGAAATGTTCTTGTCTGTGGATTGTGGGGCTTCCACCCGGCAACAGTATGTAGGATACGATAAGTACAAGTAAAATTAAATTATACCCAAATTTTTGTAACCAAAACATGATACTCGTAGTTCAAAAGTAGGTACGTACATATTATCATAATATTGTGCGCATTTAGTGTCAGGTAACCTAACAAATATTTGGAGTTAACAATACTACTGAACTTTAGCGACGTAATGCGTAGAGTATCTATCGAATAGTCTTTAATAGTAATTCTAGTACTAATAGTAATATTTAGTAATTCATTTAAAAATAGCGACCTTATATAAACTAATGCTCTCGCGGTAAGCGACGCTGTGGTGAGCTTAGCCGCTAATCTTCCTAATGGAAGGTTTATGCCAGAACCGTTTTCAAACCCAACGTGGACACAGTTTAGCCGCATAAAATTTTAAAAGTAAATTACCAAACGATTTCACTCTATTTACATGGTCCTCATAGAAGTATTCAATTGAAATAGCTTTTTATACCATGAAGAAATAAAGTTTTGAGTGGCGCTGCTCTGAGTCATCTCATGACATTAGTCTTTTGGGTTTCACTCGCCGGATAATTTCACTAGCTAGCTACAGATCCCTTTCACACCCTAAGAGAGTGCACACTATTGCTTCGCGGCTGCATATCTGGCACTGCGGTGGTACCAGCTAAGGCGGATTCTTTTCAGCGATCAATTCAGCGGGCAATTTTTTCAGCGAAATTACAGGGCATGAGATTTAACATCTCAAATCTCAGAGTGATGCGCGCAGTACATAGCCATGCAGGGTTTTGGACGCTTATAGTTTAAATTTCTGTGATACTTAACTGTTATGGACAAGTGTAATGCTTAAAAGCAGGTGAGCGACTTACTCTACTTGTCGTCGATTATAGAGAATGTTCCAAGAAGTAGTGATATACTGAAGCTGGAAGGTAGAGGACCTAGAGGGCTATTTGAATCACCCCCATGAATGTTCCGCGATTTATCGTATTTTCGGAGTTATGACTTTTTTTTAAATTTTTCACCTATCGCCGAGTACGATGAGATTTTTATTTATGGTGACGTGAATTATTGCGGATTTATAACTTCAAACTGCAAAATTTATTGGGTAATAAGTAACACAATTTGAAAATCTTAAATATAACTTATATAATAATAACATCAATGTTTTAAATGTACGATTTGTGTGTTGGCGACCGGACAAGAAATTCTGTTTCCCGGATACCAACCTCTTCCCGCAAAAAGAACATTTTAATAGTTAGTAGTAGGTGTACTTAATTAATTTAAACAATAATTACCGTTTGTTAAATTCTACATATAAGTTTGGTAAATGGGTATTACAGATTCAGTAGTGGGTATCAATTATTAAAACAAGTATTGTGATATGATATTTACCCGGTTGAGAATATTTGGTAAACTACTACCCACAACAAAACTCATTTTGAGATAGAATGAACTTAGGTTTATACATACATTAAGGTTTTTGAGTAGCAGTTACTCGGTATTTACATAAAATTGTATGCTATGCATACTTATACTTTCATAGTTTAATAAAGATCATAGACAAAACAATATATCAGTGAGGGTGACAAAGCCGGTAGTTACCTTAGAGCAACCTTTATTACCCATTTTTACCGTTACATTCAGGGCCTACTCCAATATAGTAAGAATTATTAAAAATAAAATACAAATACCTATGTTAAACAAGAGGTTCACCGTTATCGGGTAAGTTTACTTCGCTAAATGCCTTTCCGTAGGCTGCTCGGCCACCATAAGTAGGTACTTAAACACTCAAGAAAACGAGAACGATCAAGAGTTGTATAATTTGAACAAAAAGAAAAATGTAGGTACTCACTCGTATTTATTATTATATTATAGGATGTACCTAGGTTACGGTCCTATAACGATTGCCTGTTAATTCAGGCCACAATACAAGACATAAGACATACCTACCTCAGAAAAGCGCTAACAATCAACAAACAGTACAAATTGATCAAACATGTAGGTACCTATGTGTTATTATAATCTATGATATAGGCAAAGATTCCATAAACAATCACATGTTACTTACATTGTTAACTACTAATGTAAATTTGATGTACCTAAGCATTTGTAGCAACAATAAGCTTAGGTATAGTTATATAACAAATATATATATATATATATATATTATATTGTATTGGTCAAATGCTACGAGCGCGCATGAGTAGGCATGATCTAACGATGCGCGCTGTGTTTAAAATATTGCTGTGTGATACAGTGAGTAAAACTCGACTCCTTTAGCATGAGTGCGCACATTATACAGTTGATTATAATTAAAACTTGTGATATCATATAAAAACGGGTTATTATACTTCGTGTTTGAATACAATATGGCATAACACCCAGTTCAGAACAATGTATAAGTATTCCACGGACTTTACGGTTGGTTGGGCAGTCATATTTCACAATAAACATGCAAATAATATAATTAAAAAACTTATAACTTGAGAACGGATGGAACAATTTCGATAATTCTTTTTGTTTTGTAAATTATTTTCAGGAGAAGGTTTATGAAGCCGTATGAGAGAAAACCCAAGAAAAGATAGGACGTTATGGCGAGGCCGAGGGCTGACCCTACTACGCAAACGAAGTCGCGGAAAGTCGCTAGTACTTAATAAATATATGATAAGAACACTATAATGATATTTAATAAAATTTCAATTCTCAAAAACAATTTATTAATTTATGTTATGTTGTCCTAAAATTAGAGGAACGAGTGGTTATTCTATTAGGTTATATTGAAATAGTTAAATGCTCTGTTTATATTTAATTTACTTTGCAGTTTGAAAAAGTTATAAAAGACGGCTAAGTGGCTGCGGAACAATGACAGCAGACAGTGTTATTTCTAGACAATTGAAAGGATATGTCTCATCTCTTAGTTAGTACCTACTGTTCGTTATTCTGTGTACCATTAAACTTGCATCAACGACGCGTCGGCGGTTGGTTAAAATATATAAATAATAATACAGTTAACACTCGTAATAGAATATCCCGTGTCAAAAGAGGCATGGACGAAACATTTTCATAAAAAAACATATCATAAAGTCCGACATTTTATAGAATACAAAGATGCTTAAAATACTCCACTTCTGGCAAGTTGTAATGTGCCACCCATTAAATGTAATAATAGTAGTACCTAAGTAAAACATTGTAAAAATCTATATGAAAAGAATGGCCCCGAGTTTCTTGCCGCTCCTTCTCGGTAAGCTCTATACATTTTGGAACGCGGCGGTAGAGTCTTTAGAGTACATTATGATGAATAATTGACGTTCATAATTGCTTCTTTGATGCCTAAATGAAAAAAATATTTTTTTTTTACTTTGACATACACACATCATTCAAGACTCGAGAATAAACACAAATAGTTGCCATGGCCAGGGAACGAACTTGGAACCCTGCGCTTCTTAGGTAAGATCACTACTGAGCTGACGGAGCATTCAAAATTCTAGGTTATACACATTTCTAAAATCTCTCTTGCTTGCTAATTCAGAGTATGTATAGAAATACCTATGTTTTAGCATATAGGCGAAAAAAGTAACACTTTACTAGGGTAAACCAAACCTTTTGAGACAAATGATGTTCTAACATTTCTGCTGACCCCTTCTTGATGTAAGGGATTGATGCTCTATATCTGTGTTGTTATCTGGATACATTCTTTAGAATAAAGTAATTTTTATAAATTAAATAATTAATCGTGTTGAACTTTTGTATTATTTCATATTCCGTTACTTTAAATTCTACTAACCGTTATATTCAACTCCTTTTTTTAACCCAGAGTAATCCTTTATGGATACCACCGGCCCCGGGGGAGCACGGTGGTTATGTGGGAGTCTCTGCCAGAAGGACAGCTTACCCATCAAACCGCTGCCGTGCGATTCTCTAAGAGCAAACATCGTTGCATCTTTGACAACATCTATGAAACAAATGACGAGATGACAATAAACGTTGGAAAAACAACCTTATGTACAAGGGCGAAGTATTTGACATCGGTGAGCTCGTCGACGAATGCATCGACGAATCATTAGAGAATCGCACGGCAGTGGTGTTCCATCACTGCCGCTTTTGGCGGGAACGCAGGACAGATTGCGCACACGACCGCGAGCTCGTCGCGGCTGTCCGTTGCCAGACCCTTCTCTCTTGCAGCACGCCAGAACACTTGGCGTGAAGCAACCGCCTCGGGGGACCAAACTCTCAAATGGACGCCCGCCTCCCCCGAGTCTGGGCGCCCTAAGCCCACCCTACGATGGGTCAGGTGAGTAGCCCCACCGCCTGCTACTTCGGCCGTAGAGGATAGGGACAGCGGCGCCTCTCAAAACCGACAGTCCTCTTCCCCTTCGACCCCACCGCGACCGACTTCTAACGGTGGCGGCCCAGTCAAGGCCGCGGAAGGCAGGGAGAGTGTTCACCGTAAGGCCGGCACTCCTCTTCTGCCGCAGCCTCTAACTCTCAGCCGCGGTGCCGCCCATACGACACCGCAGCCCGCCTCAGTTGCAGTGGCACCCATACACCACCGTTACCTACAGTGACCGCTCTTATGTGGACTTGGAGGGTAAAGCCCATAGGAGCGCCGAGCAGTCCCACCTCGGGCTCGCCAGTAAGTTATTTTTGAGTTACCCTCCAGTAACTGAATAGAATGGAAGTCGGGTATTTTTTTTTCAAATTGTACTTATAAGATCGAAATTACTCGACGAACAACGCTTGTCTACTTTGAGAGCTACAAAAATGGCGGAGTCAGCCGGATGTTTTGTAGAACTTCCGAAAAATTAGTTATAATCATAAGGAATGACACAAAGACGCTTAATAAAACGATATAAAACGAGGGTCTCTTCCTCCTCAGTCGTTCCCTCAGTGTTGAGGATCGTGACTCTTCTGAAGTCTCCTAACTGCTTCACTACACCTTTTCCGGTCTGTGGCTTCATGAAGAGCTACGTTAACCGGCAAATCAAGCTGCTGCAAAACCTGGTCAGACCACCGTTATGGGCTTCTGCCTCTTGGCCTTTTGCCCTCTATTTTACCTGTGACAATTATTTTTTCCAGTTTGTCATGTTTTCTGCGTGCTACTTACATGACCGAAATACTACAGGACCCGTGGAAGATCAATAGTAGATAGCCTTCTGTTGTTTTCGATCTTATACTCTTTTAAAGAAAAAGACGGTCTGCTTAATTTATATTTAGACACTTAGCGAGCTAAACTCAAATATATTTAATATTGTATTATTTATTTTTCTTTGGAAATGGAAATTTGAGCGTTATTTTGACAAATTTCTACGAGATAAATACACGACGAATTTGCTGTACTGGCCAAATACATGCGATCAGCGACCGGCAAAAGTTGTATGAAAATCCATATCTGGCGTAGCTTAGCGCCCGAAAAACTACATAGGTTACCTATGTCATGACCATCAAGGAACATGTTCCTTCATGAGCTGAAATCACTCGCGGCGTTCGCACATCCGTTCCCTTACAAGCCCAAGATCATCGTGAGCGAGCTCGATACGTCACCGAAAACGCTCACAACGCTCGCGGATCGAAGGTGAATTTTTGCGGTCGTTGCGAGCTGTCACTGTCAAACATCAAAATATATGTATCGGATTCTATAGATTTTTGACAGAAAATTAGGCGCGCATTTCACGATCGTGTTAGTTTTCCATACGGGTTGGGCATTTTAAGCATTGGAAACAAATTAGAATTGTTATAGGTTGGTAATTGGAACCATAGGGCAAACCGGGGCGCGCCAGTTGTGACGGCGCTTACTACAACTTACTTACTATAGTAAATTTATATCTGAAGTCTAATTTAAAAATAGAACGATCTTTCCTCCGCAACATACTAAACAAGGAGGTAACTTATCAAAGGTTTTATATACTTACATTTCGAAGTGGCTTGCAAATAGAAAGCTGTTTATTGAAAAACAAAAACAAATGAACACTAACGCGGGACTTTACTATTTAATAAAAGTTCTAACTAAGTAGTGACTTAGTTTTAATTTACGCGCATTATTTAAGAAAAGTACTATCCAAGCCCTGGCTACAACTAGGCCAAAGCTTGTTGGATTGAACTTACGTATGTGTTCCTCGGGTTCCCCTCGGCCCACATTTACACGTTCGTCCATCAGTGCCTCTTTTGCTGGCCGCTGCAATAATGTACTATAAAAACGTTATAGTAATACGGTGTAAGTACAATTATTTCTCGCAAAATGTACTACTGCCATTAATTCTCTCTTCTAACTTAGGTACGTTCAAATTACGTCACCTGCTCTTAGTACCATTACGAGAAAATTAATTTCCACGTTTTAGGGCTTCTTTTCTCCTGAACGCGCATTAAGATTCACAAATAATTGTATGAACACAATACGATTGAAGTCAAATCCATTTCGCAATCGTTATTATGTTTGTGAGAAAATTATTTTATAATTTATTGGATCGTATTTTCATTAAAGTTTTACAACTACCTAAATAAGTCTAACCTTCATGTTAAGTAGGATTAAATATAATTCGTGAATAATTTGGCTTCATGTACTCACTATGTGGATACTCAGAAAGGTAAAATTCCAACATTAATTAAACGAAAACCAACACTTGTTTGAGTACTGACAATACCAAATCACCCCTACAGTTCGCACCCGCATCGTTACTGGAATGCAGAATCACTGGCCGCAGACGCCAGTCGAAAAATGAAAAACAATTCGAATTCGGAACGTCAACCGTTTGAATTTGGAACGGGGCGTTGAGGCGTGGAGCGTGTTCAGGCTTCCGCATTTTGCGATGCTTTCGGAACGTACTCGGCATGTGGGGCTGTTGCAGATGTTTGAGGAGTAAAGGTGGTATTCTAATTTTAATATGTATTGAAGTTTCATCATCATCATCATCTCAGCCGTAGGACGTCCACTGCTGAACATACGCCTCCCCCATGATTTTCCAAAAGGACCGGTTGGAAGCGGCCTGCATCCAACGTCGTCCTGCGACCTTCATCAGGTCGTCTGTCCACCGTGTCGGTGGACGACCTACGCTGCGCTTGCCGGTCCGTGGTCTCCACTCCAGAACCTTTCGGCCCCATCGGCCATCTGTTCTGCGTACTATGTGCTCTGCCCACTGCCACTTCAACTGGCTAATCTTCTGGGCTATGTCGGTGACTTTCGTTCTTCTACGGATCTCCTCATTTCTGATTCGATCACGCAGAGAAACCCCGAGCATAGCCCTCTCCATAGCTCGTTGTGCGACTTTGAGCTTATCTATGAGGCCCATAGTAAGAGACCACGTTTCAGTGCCATAAGTCATCACTGGTAACACACATGGTCGAAGACTCTTGTCTTGAGGCACTGATGTATTGAAGTTTAAGACATAATTATGTTATTAAAATGACATAAACCTGACTAGAGGACATGATAAGCTCATTTTCTATTAGAGATCAAAAACATTATCATATTGGCGTAACTTAATTAGCCTTCTCTGTTATATTTATATTTGACAAGCGACTGCCCGCGACTTCGTTCGCGTAGTAGGCTCGGCTTTCGGCCTCGCCATAACCTTTTCAAAATTAATTCATCCGTTCTCAGGTTATAGCGTGACCAGGAGAAATAGGGGTTCATTTTTATAACATACATTATTATATAACATAGAAACATATGAAATAACTGGTAAAAATATGCAGATGTAAACTGCTGTTTAGCAGCAGTTTTACTCTGCACTTCGACATACCACCAATTGTTATATGGCCACATAGATTCGATGTATGAAATAACATGCCGTTATGATTTCCAATTTATTATTCGTACATGAATGTGGGTGCAATTAGTTGACAGTTGTAACCACGCTGCGTCTGTCGCTCAGACGTCTGCAGGCAGCTTCCACATTATGGTTTCCCTGTTTGCTGTATTTCCACTCTAGGTATATTATGAACATAGTTGGTTCTCACAGATCTCAGTTTAGATTTCATATTGTAATGCACAATTGCGTCCCACACACGCCACACATTTTTGTGATTGTTATCACAAATGTTTGTGATGTTAATCACAAAAATGTTGATTTATTGATTGAACTATAAATCCTATTACAGTCCCAAGCTGTTTTATCCTCCAAGTAATCCGAAATTTTGTAACAACCTTTTTGACAGAGTTTAGTTTTAATAGTAATTTTAAACTTATTAATAGGCAAATCTCGGATAACATTGGGAACTTTATTATAGAATCGTATACATTGTCCCATAAAAGAATGACTTATTCTGTGGAGACGCGTTACATGTACGGATAGCTTGTGCTTATTTCGCGTGTTGATGGAATGAGCATCACTCCTTTTATCAAAACTGCTAATGTTTTTCTTTAGATACATTAGATTTTCATAGATAAACTGAGAGACAACAGTTAGAATGTTTATGTCTTTAAACATTTAAAAAATATTACGAAAATGGATTGATATCACAAAATTTTAGGAACTACGAGTATAACGCCTGGACATGATAAGGTGCTTATAGGATAAAATATTTCAATGATACAATGAATTTATTTGTCTATGATTTCACCAAAAAGATAAATTAAGGGTGAAATATTTATGATGTAAAAGAGTTAGTCAATGTTTATATTACAGAATTTATTGTGGCATATAAATATATTTAACTAGTGGCATTGTTCAACTGAGCGCTTCCGTCATTTGGAGGGCATGTTAAACCGCCGGTCTCGGTTGTTGGTCTTAGAACAACAGTCGTTAGGCTATGTCGAAGATCTTCAAAGGGTGGCCTGAAAACTTCAACATGGGTCGGCTACTAGGGTAGTGGCCAACCCTCTCCCATCTAGCAATCCGCACCCGCGTGGTGGATTATGGTCCAACTCCTGTCTCTGAGACCCAGCAGGCTCAGAAGGCTTGAGTCTCAGCAGTTGAAACATAATACAACAGGTGACAGAGTTGGAAACGTTTATATAATACAAGTGTTTGTATTAGCATTGTAGTTAAGTATGGATTATGTCCGGAAACAAGATTGGGAAAGTATTGATAGTCAAATAGTTGTGCGGATTGTAAAAGAGTATTCGTTTTCCTGCGAATCGACTATAACTTTTAGTCTCTTTTTACAAAGCTGTCTGTGTTGTAGTTAAAGCAAAGTCTTATTATACTTACCTTTACTATGATATTCTTCATTCTAAAGTTTAGTCAAGTCTTTATTGTTTAACCTTTTATTTAACACGTGTTCTTGCGAATGTTTCCAGACAAGAACAAGAATTATATAGCTATATTGGTACTTTGATGATAATGTCTTGTGATCCTTCAAAATCTTACGGAGTTTTGTCTTATTGAGTATCGGTGTAGGTTATATCGTCTACGAGCTGCCCCACAGTTACACCTGCATGAAAATGGATGATGATGATTACGATGACAAGTAGCCTGTGTTAAACCATAGCCTATCTATACCAAATTTCATCATAATTGGTCCAGCCGTTTGATCGTGAAGAAGTAACAAACATACAAACACATTTACTCACAAACTTTCGCCATTATAATATAAGTGTGAAGATCATTTCAGAAGAAAATATATATATATATATATATATTTTCTTCACACACGACGCCACGGGCTATCGTGTGTGAAGAGTGCCGGCCGACTATATCGTCATTGGGCTATTAATGATTTAGTCAGGCGGGCACTCTCCACTGCTTCCGTGCCCTCGACACTGGAACCGAACGGTATGACTAGAGACGATGGCAAGAGACCAGACGGAGCCAGTCTGGTACCTTGGTGTCTTGGCCGAGCCTTGGTTTGGGATGCCACCTGCGTGGACACCCTGGCTCCTTCTCATGTCGCCAGTTCTGCTCGCAGTGTCGGGGCTGCGGCCGAACAGGCCCAACTGAACAAACACAGGAAGTACTCACAGCTCAGCGCACATTATGAGTTTGTGGCGTTAGCTGTAGAGACACTGGGCCCGTGGTCGTCCGACACAAAAAAAATCTGCAAGGATATTTCGACTAGGCTGGTCCTCGCCTCGGGGGATCCTAGAGCTGGCACATACTTTTCTCAAAAGTTAAGTATTGCTATACAGCGGGGCAACTCTGCCAGTGTTCTGGGAACCCTGCCGCACGGTGGTGATCTCGACGGCGTTTTTGTTTTGTAGTAGATACATGTTTGTATATTTTTAGTAAGTTAATAATTACTTGTTATTATATAAAAAATTTCACATGTAGTACATCTGATTAAAATAAAAGTATAAGAGTCATATTCAAACTCCCAATGAAATTTAGTAGTGAACTATGGAATCCTTTATCATTAAAATTTAATCATATTGTAGTGGTACATGTGGAAGGCAATTATATTTTTTTTTGATTCTTGTGAAAGATAACTTAAGCAAGAAATCCCGCGTTTCAAAAGAACTAGCATCTGGTCAGTCATAAAATGCAATACGCTGTCTAAAAAGAATTATCTACAATAGAGAAACCCTATTCGGAAATAGAACAATGGAGGACCGTTTTGGAACGATATTTGAAACATGTTTATGACGCAAGCCGTGTGACTTTACAAAAATACACCATTTGTTGCATGTTAAAGGATAATGATCTTTATTGAGCATAGATCAATTATAGCGTAGTTAAACTATAACATAGGTAACGATTTATCTGCGAGTTAGCTTATAAATAAACTGCTCTCATGTAGAAGAGATGCGGCTTGTCACAATAGCAATATATGGAAAGATTGCCACTTTAAATACCTGGATCTGAGATTATGGTAAATGCCAAGCTAAGGGCGTATGTAATCATCAAACACATGGTATATACACTTGTAAATGTTGTGTTACAGAACTAAATGGCGCCAAAAATCGAGCTTGCCATTATTTGACCACGTGAGTGGACGAAACGACGCGCTATCCATTATCCAATCACATAGATCAGTATTGCTTCGGCTGGGTGTAACCAATCAGGGCCTTTCGCGGCTATGATGGCTTGCCGCGGTTCGTGAGAGCTGGGGGCGTGAGAGGCCGCGACATTCTAACTCGAGAGTCGAGAGGAGACACCAGGCTCCACTAAGAAAGTGATTACAGTATAAAGTGCAGTGACGTGTAGTGGATCGTGAATCTTCGTCCAGGGGGGCCTTTTATAAGTTAAGTTAATTTTAAATCTAGACGGAGAATTTAGATCGTCCAAATTCCAATTTCATCAATAGAATTTTACTTTTATAATACCTTTATTATATTTTGGTTTATATTTTTACTTTATATTTTGGTTTAGTCACAATTACGATCTAAATTCGCCGTGATATTACTATTCGTGTGTGTGTTCTTTCCAGCTCTTAGATATAGATCTATTGTTCTAAATTTTATGTATATTTATAATATCGAAATCATATGAAAAGAGTGGCCAAGGTTTTTTCCACGTTTTTCCTTGGTATCCTACAAACTTGCTTGTGAAACGTGTGGGTAACTGTAGAATCAAACTCTTGAATTAATATAAATTTTAATCTGAAAGTAAATTCCTGAAACTTATCTTGTTTTTGAATAATCACTACCCCCTAACCCCTTAATTAAGGCAAAGACAGGAAATATCTTGGATCCAGAGTAACGTATCCTGTAATTGACGTAGTACAGTTTTATAATATTTACCAGGTTTAGAAGTCTTTAGGCATAACTATTCACTATTATTGATATGTGCTCGTAGAAGGTCACGGTATAATAATATTTATGAAATATAAAAATAGGTGTTGATTTCCTTTGAGTTAGAGAAGTTATGGTCACATACTTACATTTCATACCTAACGGACAATAAGCTAATTGAGATTAAATCTATTTGCTGTTATCAATTTATGTGATTTGTCCCTGTCATTATCTCGTGTAACAAAAGAGTCGAATGCCGTCTTATATGACGAAGGTGCGATCTCTGATTTTGTAGGTAATCATACAATATATTTATAACTAAAGATCAGTCAACATGTTCTGACAAATGTGAAAGGTCAGTCGATGTACTCCTGACAAATGATAATTGAATTGATGGTTTAATACTATCAAGTCAGTAGACAAGAGTCCTGACACACATGATAATTTTTAACGATCAGTTAACGAAGTCCTGACATTTTGCTAAAAGACTGGCTAACTCAGTTCCGGCTCAGAGAGGACACATACACTGCAGGTGACTGACAGGTCTGGTCTTGACCCGCAAGCAGAGTTGATTGCGTCAGCCGTTAGTCAATTTCCGGGATTGACTTATCAGGCAGACATCAGATAATCGTACTTAACTGAAAGGTCGACCTCTACAAATCCATATTTAAATTAATGTTAAACTCTTGTCTTTAACCTTTGGTTGATAAAATTCTGACAGCCAAATCAGTAAGAGATATTCTTAAGAACGACAATACGCAGGGTATCTTTGGTAAATGGTGAACAAAGATAAGACACGATTACTTCCGTGGACGAGTCCTTGATAGCTGAGATTTCAAGAATTTTGCAGCTGTGATAAGTATAAGGGAAGTATTAGTACTATATAAGAAATAGGTCACTTAGCACGTGCGGGTCTATTACAGTTGTTGCCGCGGACCAGAATCTAGGAAATAAAGAGTATTGCGTGTAGCATACCCCTAGAAGAGAAACTGAGTTATTTTATATTTATATACTAAAATTAAATTAAAACACAACGTAGAATTGAATAAAACACAACGTAGAATTACTAGACGATCATCATCACCTTTAAATTATTAAGTGATCCTTGTTATAAGCGTATTGTTGTTCAGGTTATTGTCTGTTGGTATGAAGGTATAAGGTTTAACTGTGTAGAGATAATATAGTGTATGGGTGGGCAAGTACCTAGGAAACTTGTTTTCTTATATAATATATAGTATTCATCAGAGGAGATCAGTACTTGTATTATTTGACTTGTGCTTAATATTGCATATTTATTCCGCTTGCTATTTATTGTTGTGCATTTGTTTGTGTGATATATAGTATTGTGTGGGATTTTATAGCATCATTATGTCTGCTGTTAGAGGGAAAAGGCGTGGTCGTAAACATGTTTCAAATGCGAATACAAATAATGAAAGTCACGGTATGACTGAACCGAGTAATGCAATCGTAGAAAGTCAGTCGGGGTTCCAGATGATAAGCTCTCAATTAGAGTCTATTATGAGGCGTTTAGACACAATAGAACAGGAACGCGCTACTAACTCAACCGTCAGTATGGCTACTACAAGTTTAAACTCGATTTCTAATGATTCATTACCGCGAGCAAATAATTTATTAGATTGTTCAGCAGTTCCTGGGTCAAGTTCGGAGGTTACGTATATAATGCGTCCTACTATCGACAAACCTAAATTCAATGGACGAGACGACACAAACCCTATGAGATTTTTAAAGAAATTAAAAAAATATATTTGTTCCGTTAACGGTCAAAATCGTGCCATCGATATAGCTACGGGTTGTTTGTCAGGTTCGGCACTTACAATGTTAGAATTATATAGTGATAATTGGGAAACGTTACCTGATTTTGAAAAGGATTTTCAAAAGACTTTCTGGGGTCAGAGACAACAAGAAAGAGCTAAATATAAATTAATTAACACCACATGGAAGGAGAGTTCCGGGTTGTCCATGAGCGAGCATTTTGCTGAACAAATTGATACGGTTAGGTTATTAACTATTCCGTTGAGTGAGAGTGATATGGTTAACTCTGTCATGAGGCATTTTCCAGTAGAAATACAAAGGTTATGGTTTACTAGGAAAGATCAAATTTCAGTTTTTACAGCGGCAGAATTTATCAGAGATATAGAACAGAATGTTGTAGTCAGTTCAACTGATAAACCCACAGTAATCAACAACAATAATTATAGTAGAGGCGGTAATCGTGGACGAGGTGGGTTCAGGCACGTAAACTCCATGAACACAATACCTGTTGATAGGAGTAAGTATCATGCGTGTCGCGGACGAGGTCCACGTAACGTTAGAAATAATTACCGTCGCCAGCGTCCGTATCCCGCGTTAAAATGGGAAAAGGCCACGGAAACTAACTCTACCTCAAACACAGGTAGGCCGGGGGTCGGCTTCGTAGAAAATCTTAAAACTAATGAGATAGGTACATTCGCTCAGGGAAACGAATTGTTGTCGGACGTGCAAGCCTCGACGAATCGACAATAAATAACGCTAGAGGCATGTTGAATGATCAGAGTGATAACGACGTAGATAATAACGCTCGAAACAAAGCTATTATTGTTGCTTATAATTATATGAAAAGGACGGGTTGGAGGCCAGGAAAAGGATTAGGTAAAAATGAAGATGGAATGAGGTATCCTATTATACATAAATTTAACTCTAGCGAAAACTCTATAGAAGACGTGGTAGGGGTATTGTTAGGTAGAACGGAAGGTGAAGTTTTGGTTTGTGAGGAAGTAGGGCGGCCGTGTATTACATGTAACAATCGCGAAAGGGGTTTGTATACCATATTAGGTGATTCAGATTATTATGAAGATGGTGACATAGTACATTCCTTGTCTCGGTTGCCAGAGATTACGATCAAAATAAATAATCATGAAATTAAGACCTTAATCGATACGGGGAGTCAGATTACTGCAATTAGTGTTGATTTATATGATTCTATTAAAAGGGAGATGGGTGATTTGCCTGAGGTACCGACACCTTCAATGCAAATACAAGGAGCTTTCGGATCGAAAAGTGAAAGGGTTAACAAACTTATTGTTGTCACGATCGAGTTAAGTAATGTCCAGGTAGATACACCAGTTATGGTTTTAAAGAGGCTACCATATTCTATGATACTAGGGCATGATTGGCTAGAACGCATGAGAGCAGTTATATCATGTGGGCCAGATAAGGTTCTGAGCGTTGAACACTTAGGTATTAGGACACAGATAAAGATTGGCACAGCATGCTTAGATAACGACTGGGAAGGGACCATCAATAGTTTAGAGACAACAGTGACTTCAAGTCCCATTGTAACAAAGGAAGATATCACAATAGAACAATACGTTCAATCTTTAAATAAACCGGATTCTCAGAAGGATCTTTTACTGGCTGTGTTGCAACAAAATAGTGCTGTATTTTCAAGCAAGCCAGGACGCACAAATAAGTACATACATAAGATCGAAATGATAGACAATACGCCATTTATAAAACGCTCTTATCCAATTCCTTTCAAACACAGAGAATTGATAAGAGATAAGATAAGTGAACTCGAAGAGCTGGGGATAATAAAACGAGAGGCTACACCTTATAGCAGCCCTATGACTTATGTAATTAAGAAAAATGGGAGTGTTAGGTTATTGCTTGACGCGCGTGAGTTAAATAAACGAATGGTGGGAGATGCTGAGGCTCCATTATTGACATCCGAGATATTACAATCTTTTCACAACGTAAAGTTCATGAGTGTGCTAGATTGTAGTGATGCGTATTTTCATATACCGTTGGATAGTAATTCAACAAAGTATACAGGGTTTACTTACATGGGAAAAACATATACCTACAATGTACTACCACAAGGTCTCAAGACTTCGGTGTCTAGTTTTAGTAGAGCGATGGATATTATCTTAGGTCCAGAAGTAAGGGATTTCTGCGTTAATTACTTGGATGATTTGGTAGTATTTACATCTGGGACGTTCGAATTGCACCTAGAACACCTAGATAAAGTGTTGCACCGATTACGTGATGCGAACATGCGATGTAGTTTGATAAAGTGTAGTTTCTTAGAAACTGAAGTTAAATTGTTGGGCCATATAGTAACTGTTAGCGGTATTCAGGTAGACAAAGACAAGACCCGCGCTATCAGAGAATTCCCAGTCCCTAAAAACATAAAACAATTAAGGGCGTTCTTGGGGCTCATAAACTATTTTAGAAAGTTTATTCATAGGTACGGGGAGGAGACGAAACCTTTGTGTCAATTGCTAAGAAAGGGTATAACGTGGCAATGGACACCTGAGATTCAAGGTGTCTTTGACCGAGTCAAGGATTTATTTATAGCCACTGTGATGTTAATACATCCTGACGTAATTAAACCATATTATGTTCAAACGGATAGCAGCGCTGTTGGGATAGCCGGAGTCGTATACCAGCTATCAGAAGAGGGTGACCCAATGGTCGTTGGGTTTTGTAGTAAAGGGCTAACGGATGCGGAGATGCGCTGGACGGTCTCTGAGCAAGAGTTATATGCTATTGTTTACAGTTTAGCTAAATTTGAAACGTATCTTAGGGGGGCACAAGTGATAATTCGGACCGACCATAAAAGTTTGACGTTTTTACATTCGTGGAAGTTGCTAGGTGCGCGCTTGATTCGTTGGGTTCATTTTATGGGACGTTTCAACTATAGAGTTGAACACGTGCCGGGAATAACAAACGTAGCGGACACAATATCAAGGTATATACCGAACATTGAATTGGGTCGCGGAACACGTGTTGTAAATCCTCAACTTAATATGTTCAAGACGAAAAATCCGCAACATATATCGGAACAATTAAAATGTATTGGAAGATTACAAAAGGAAGATGCGGAATTGCGAACCATAATAAGTAATTTGAGTGACGCAAAGGCAAATGAGGTAGTTAGAGATAAGCAACTCTTTAGTTTGGATGAAAACATTTTATTCTATAAGAGATTGGGGTCGGGGAGAAAGGTTGTCGTCATGCCAGAAGCCATTAGAGATGAGTTAATAATGAACATTCACGAAGAAATAGGTCATTTTGGTAGGTATAAAGTCCATTCATTGATGAAGAAGAGGTTCCACTTTGCACGGATGTCGCGAGAAATATGTAGGGTAATACGAGCCTGCGATATATGTCAGAAAGCTAAACATCGTTTAAAGACAGAAGTAGGGCCTTGTAAATCAGTAAAAGCTTTGGCGATAGGTGAACTAGTATTTGCGGATTTGTACGGGCCGCTACCTACTGGGAAATTTGGGAAAAAATATGTTTTTGTAGTGCAAGACGCGTTCAGTAAGTACATTAAACTTTACTCCTTGCGAACAGCAACGGGAAGGAGTGTTTTAGCTTGCATAAGAAAATTTCACTCTGAAGTAAAGATTAAATGCATAGTAACGGATAATGGTGCACAATTTACGTCTAACGCATGGGAACATGGGTTGACAAGCTTAGGTATTTCGTTGTCCCATACTTCAATACGAAATCCGCGACCAAATTCCACAGAACGCGTAAATCGGGAGTTAGGCAGGTTGTTCAGGACATATTGTCACAAGTCACACAAGAGTTGGGTTGATATTTTGCCGAAAATAGAGCGCTGTTACAATCACGTTGTCCATACAAGTACGAATTTTACCACTATGGAGTTGATAAACGGGGAATCTACTAGGTTATCAAGTGATGTGCATATATCAAAGAAAGGATTCGAGAGTTGCGATAATGTTGATGAAATTAGAGAGCAGGCGAAAGAAAACATTCTAAAGGCAGCCAATTTGCGTGAAACCACCTATAATAAAAATCATAAGCTCATTACCTTCAATATTGGCGACAAGGTCAAATTGAGAACTTTGCCACGGTCAGATAAAATGCAAAAGCTCACAAAGAAGTTTCATTTACTGTATGAAGGGCCTTATGTTATTACAGCAATATTACATCTAAATCTATATGCGTTGGCCGATGAACAGACTGGAGTAGTTAAAGGGAATTATAATGCGATACACCTAGCGAGGTATTACGAAGGGAGACCATTAAAGACTACTAAATGATTAAAATATAATAAACAGGACTTAATAATTAGGTAGGATCTTTAAGTGCCATACGTTAAACTTAATTATCGTGTGTCAAGCTGTTGTGTTAATAAATAATGGTTACGAAACTTTGTAAGGTCAAGGGTGGTTACGGAATTTTCTTATTCAAGGGTGGTTAGTTATTATTAAATTGCGGTAAATAAGGCACATCACTAGAGCTATGTTGAGATTATAGATTAGTGAAAATTAATCGCTCGAGTTCTGCGCGCTCAATTGTCAAGGGTGGTTATGTAGTGGTACATGTGGAAGGCAATTATATTTTTTTTTGATTCTTGTGAAAGATAACTTAAGCAAGAAATCCCGCGTTTCAAAAGAACTAGCATCTGGTCAGTCATAAAATGCAATACGCTGTCTAAAAAGAATTATCTACAATAGAGAAACCCTATTCGGAAATAGAACAATGGAGGACCGTTTTGGAACGATATTTGAAACATGTTTATGACGCAAGCCGTGTGACTTTACAAAAATACACCATTTGTTGCATGTTAAAGGATAATGATCTTTATTGAGCATAGATCAATTATAGCGTAGTTAAACTATAACATAGGTAACGATTTATCTGCGAGTTAGCTTATAAATAAACTGCTCTCATGTAGAAGAGATGCGGCTTGTCACAATAGCAATATATGGAAAGATTGCCACTTTAAATACCTGGATCTGAGATTATGGTAAATGCCAAGCTAAGGGCGTATGTAATCATCAAACACATGGTATATACACTTGTAAATGTTGTGTTACAGAACTAAATGGCGCCAAAAATCGAGCTTGCCATTATTTGACCACGTGAGTGGACGAAACGACGCGCTATCCATTATCCAATCACATAGATCAGTATTGCTTCGGCTGGGTGTAACCAATCAGGGCCTTTCGCGGCTATGATGGCTTGCCGCGGTTCGTGAGAGCTGGGGGCGTGAGAGGCCGCGACATTCTAACTCGAGAGTCAAGAGGAGACACCAGGCTCCACTAAGAAAGTGATTACAGTATAAAGTGCAGTGACGTGTAGTGGATCGTGAATCTTCGTCCAGGGGGGCCTTTTATAAGTTAAGTTAATTTTAAATCTAGACGGAGAATTTAGATCGTCCAAATTCCAATTTCATCAATAGAATTTTACTTTTATAATACCTTTATTATATTTTGGTTTATATTTTTACTTTATATTTTGGTTTAGTCACAATTACGATCTAAATTCGCCGTGATATTACTATTCGTGTGTGTGTTCTTTCCAGCTCTTAGATATAGATCTATTGTTCTAAATTTTATGTATATTTATAATATCGAAATCATATGAAAAGAGTGGCCAAGGTTTTTTCCACGTTTTTCCTTGGTATCCTACAAACTTGCTTGTGAAACGTGTGGGTAACTGTAGAATCAAACTCTTGAATTAATATAAATTTTAATCTGAAAGTAAATTCCTGAAACTTATCTTGTTTTTGAATAATCACTACCCCCTAACCCCTTAATTAAGGCAAAGACAGGAAATATCTTGGATCCAGAGTAACGTATCCTGTAATTGACGTAGTACAGTTTTATAATATTTACCAGGTTTAGAAGTCTTTAGGCATAACTATTCACTATTATTGATATGTGCTCGTAGAAGGTCACGGTATAATAATATTTATGAAATATAAAAATAGGTGTTGATTTCCTTTGAGTTAGAGAAGTTATGGTCACATACTTACATTTCATACCTAACGGACAATAAGCTAATTGAGATTAAATCTATTTGCTGTTATCAATTTATGTGATTTGTCCCTGTCATTATCTCGTGTAACAAAAGAGTCGAATGCCGTCTTATATGACGAAGGTGCGATCTCTGATTTTGTAGGTAATCATACAATATATTTATAACTAAAGATCAGTCAACATGTTCTGACAAATGTGAAAGGTCAGTCGATGTACTCCTGACAAATGATAATTGAATTGATGGTTTAATACTATCAAGTCAGTAGACAAGAGTCCTGACACACATGATAATTTTTAACGATCAGTTAACGAAGTCCTGACATTTTGCTAAAAGACTGGCTAACTCAGTTCCGGCTCAGAGAGGACACATACACTGCAGGTGACTGACAGGTCTGGTCTTGACCCGCAAGCAGAGTTGATTGCGTCAGCCGTTAGTCAATTTCCGGGATTGACTTATCAGGCAGACATCAGATAATCGTACTTAACTGAAAGGTCGACCTCTACAAATCCATATTTAAATTAATGTTAAACTCTTGTCTTTAACCTTTGGTTGATAAAATTCTGACAGCCAAATCAGTAAGAGATATTCTTAAGAACGACAATACGCAGGGTATCTTTGGTAAATGGTGAACAAAGATAAGACACGATTACTTCCGTGGACGAGTCCTTGATAGCTGAGATTTCAAGAATTTTGCAGCTGTGATAAGTATAAGGGAAGTATTAGTACTATATAAGAAATAGGTCACTTAGCACGTGCGGGTCTATTACAATATGCTTATATATATATATAATATAATATATAGAATAGAATAGAAATTATTTTATTGCCAAAAAATACACACAGAAAACATAAAGAACTATTTTATATATATATATAGGTACTAGTGTAGGTACTAGTGAGTACTCCGACACAAAATCCTTAAGTTTATAGATAACGCCCTGAGTGGAAATTAAACTGCTCACATTGTAAGATGACTCGTTTATAATCGTCTAAACGACCCACCCATGCCACTTATATAATGTGAAGTAATGTTAGAATCAATTACCTCAAAGGTGAAAATCCTGTTTAATGTAAAGCAGGTGCATCACAAGTACTGAGCACAGTTGTACAGGGTATTTACGGGTGTACATTACTAACAATCGTTGAAGATCATTAGCTTTTATTGGCAATGTCGGCTGCGTCGCGCTGTTGCGTTGTGGAGCTATTGGATTGATGGTTGATATGGTGTGTTTGCATTTTGACACGAGATTTAGAAATTTGAGTAGTTTGCTGACCAATAGTATTTTAGAAACCATGAAACTATTACATTTAAGCAATTGTTGACGCGCTTTCTATGCCATTGCAGGATGACTTTGTTTGCCCGGTTAAATAATCATCCCACTAATATTATACATTGAAAATTTGGATGGATGGTTGTTTGTAGTTGTGTGGTAAATGGATGTTTGTTACTCAATAACGGCATAACGGCTTTGGTTGAAATTTGGCACAGAGCTTATACTTTTCATCATCATTATCATCTATCACCACGCGGGTAAAACGGCCTTATATATATCTACATAAGAATCTAAGTCCAGATTGACAGACAACGCACAGCCGCTGGTCGTTGGGACTTGAAACTTGGTGAGTGTTTTTCTCTGGGTGGGTAGAGGTGTACCTACTAAGAAAGGGATTTTAGAAATCAATATGTGTCTAAACGTTTGTATGAGTCTTTTGTTTTTGAACTTATAGGTGTGAAAATTTGTATTTGGATAGTTCATTTAAAATTAAAATATTGTTTTTAATATTTTTTGACAGGAATTAATAGAGATGAAACTTTGTATGGAAAATTCTTTGTTTTTTAACTTTTTGACGTTCAAACATTATATTTAAGTAGTCATTTAAATAAAACAATACTCTACGCGGACGAAGTCGTGGGCAAAAGCTAGTACTAAAATACACTACAAAGAAGAACACGTTGATGAAACAATGAGTCGACCACTAATGCAGGCTTTGACAAACTTTCTAGAAGCTGAGGTTTAGTCTAATGTTCAAGGTACCATTTTTTATTGGTACTCTGTTTTAAAAAAAAAATGAAATGTCGTCTCGTCTTGTGTAATGGAACCACTTAATTATCACGCACTATCGTATTACGTGGTGCATGTTCCGAGCAGCGTATAACATTTTATCGCATTTGCGATAGTATTGGAGCCGTGGTTGCATTCGACGCATGTTAAAGCCATAGATATGGTGCGATGAGTTTTATAGGGCTAGGTAATTAAATTTAGGTGTGGTTATTTTATATTTGTGCGCTGGTTAGGGTCAATGGTTTTAAAACGCTTCGCATTACGTGTTGCTCAATATTATAGATATTTAATTATGATAACGATTATTGAATAGAATTTGAATCAATGAAATTTTATACTATTACAAAACTTTTATGATGCTATTTCGGTATATAGAGGATGTTTTAGAAATAAAATATTGTAGAATGGACGTGTCAATGTTTACAATTAGAAATTGAGATTTGCTGTCGATTTGCGTTATTATATTAATTGTATGTTCTTTTTGAAAATCTGACGCGTTACTTAAGAAATTTTAATAGTTCCAGTTAAACACGTAAGGCAGCTCAGAAAATCCAGACGTAGCTTCATATACCAAGGCTAAAATGGCTATAGGGTTCATATAAGTCATAGACCAAGCGAACAAAGCCACTGGCATGTCAGCTAGTAATATACAAAGACTAATCCGCTAATGCTTAACAAAAGACCAGATCAACATCGTCGCCACAATTCGTTACTAACTCTATGATGTTAGCAACTTCAACACTCCAGATTGCAAATATATATACATACATTTTGGTTCATAATTAAACCAACTATACAAATCAGATCAACTGGATAAACAATACTACGTGGCTATACGCATTTGTATTATATGTATGTCCTGCTATAGAATCCTGTTACCATCGGCTAAATAGTTGAAGACGATATCGTCAATACAGTCGATTGGTGAATAAGAACCTCAAATAGAGAGAGTACCTATCGGCTGACTCTAATAGCAATTGCATCAACAGGGACTTCAGATGTGCAGTTTCTTTTAGTCGAGTACTATTATTCGAGTCTATACAGGGGGCCGAGCACGAAAATCTGTTTAGGTGTAACGTAATAGCATCGTTAATGTATTTAGTACAAACTGTCATTTATCTAGTACAATAATGGCACAGATAACTCATAGTTTGTACTGAATACGTAAACGACACGATGACGTTACACTTAAACAGATTTCGTGCTCGGCCCACAAATAAAAAAAAATTATATAGAAGCAAAACGACTTACAGCTCTTACACACGAGCGGCATGTTACCAACGGCAGAGATAACTGCAGCTGTCGACGGCAGCCGTCGACCTACTGCGACACTTGCAGTTGTAGCGTGCTGACGATGGCCGCCGCTGACCTTCAAAGTTAGAAAGTCGACGGCTGCCGTCGACGCGTGTCGACAGCTGCAGTTACCTCTGCCGTTGGTAAAATGCCGCCCGTGTGTAAGAGCCCTTAGCTGTCGTTTCGAAATTGACGAGTTTACAAAAAGTTTGACATTAAAAATTCGAATTTCTTCGTATGAAGATTTTATAAAATGTTTAAGAGCAGTAGAACTATTTGTGAATGAGTGCCACCATACCTCTTTTTACCGCAAAGCAGTATCGTGTAAATACTGAGTTCTGATATAAATGATATATGGGTGCCGGCGAAATTACAGCCACACTACAAAGAAATATCAGGAAGACTCACTGCCTTAAAAAATGACCCAATAAAAGTCGTGCTAAATCAATAACATCGTTCACGCCGCTATGACTCAGCTGTCATAGTAGACGTTGCAGCACGCGCGTGGACCAATCCCTGCTTTACTTCTGAATTTAAACCAGTCACCGAACATGTCTATTTCTAACCTCGGAAGTAATTCGTATTTGGAATCATACGTCTTTTTGGTTTGAAGGACCACTTTTTGTGTGGAATTTGTGCGTTAATACAGTTATGCTTCCTGACATTATTTTTTCATAGCAGCCACATGAGAGTTAACAACTTAATGTGTCAGGGTAGCAGTACTCTCCGTGACTTGTAAAACCATCTGTGCTAGGTAGAGATTAACATCTAATTAAGATATGCCTGGTTCTTGTGTATACCGTCTCCTAATAAAATTAAAAACATAATATGCCATTGACTGTACACATCAATTCCTTCACAAATCTGTGTATTAGTCCGTTCGAATATCTTATTCAGGCATACTTGTCTAACTATCGAAGGCCTGTCCCTGAATAATAGAAGAACCTATTGGCTGCTATTGATCCGTCGCTTGACTGTACATTTTGTACTGTTATCTATTACAAACAATACGTAGTTATTGAAGATTTATGTGAAACTGGTATTTTGTACATTAAACAAGTTGTTTAGTAACTATTCCAGCCAGCCGTGTGATTCTCTAATGATTCGTCAAGATCGATATCTCATTTGATTCATTCAACGTTTGAAAAACTACCCAGGGGCGATCCCTTGGATTGTTTTTCAAACGATTCATGTCATCTCGTCGTTGTTTCACGGATGTTGTCAAAGATGCAACGAGATTGCTGCCGCAACATCCTACTACGGGTTTAGCAACAGGTTTTCAAACTTGAGTGGATTCCTAGCCAATTAGCCACCATGATGGGGTTCGATCCCGTACCCGTCTATTCGAAAGCCGGCCCTTGTTACCCCTGGGCTCTCCTCGCTACGAGATACATATTGCTTATACGAATATTACACGAATACTTTTAAATAGTTTTATTATTTTAAAGTTAATTATTTATCATAAAGTCTTATTGTAATAAAGCTATTAATACAGTGACATTATAGTCTAGACCAATACAATTACTCATTCATAATCAGCCAATAATGTTCTCACTGCTGGGACTTGAGCCTTCCTCTCAGAGAGAGAGGAGTTGGGACATAATCCACCACACGGACCCAGTCGGCGTGGTGAATAGATAAGTGGCCAACCCATGTCGAAGTTTTCAGGCCGCCCAAAGACCTTCGACATAGCCTAACTACTGTTTTCCCAAGACAAACAACTCGGACCGACGGCTGCCGTGCCCTCCAAAGCATGGAAGTGCTCAGTTGATTAATGCCCCTAGCGGTCACCCATCCAACTCCTGACCGCAGCAAGCGGTGCTTTACATGTTGATCGGTGAAGATCGCCAAGTCAAGCTCCGCTGCAAGCGCTTACTTATTATAATATGTTAAAAATGTCATACAAATGTGCAGTTCCGGTATTCTATTCTATTATTTATCAAGAGTGTGAGGCAGGCGAGATGCAACGATAAACGGATCCCAAGGGAGGCTGCCGTACGAAGGCGAAATATTTATCGATAAATATATACCTAATTCTGTTTGAATACTATAATACAGTATTGGGGCTAGGTTTTATTATCATGCTATTCATTTATAATTTGTCTTCTATTTAACTTATCATTTCGTCTATTAGCTTCTATTTCTAATATTATTACTATCTAATATCTATCTAATATATACTACTAGCTAATACTTCTTTTCTGTTGTGTGTCATTTCCAGTTTTTGTAATATTGCAATATTTTTACTACTCTTTTATAGCAAACTGAAATGCCCACTGCGTCGATCGAGTGAATGTTAAAGGAATAAATAATGGTTAAAAATGCTAACTTTTACGGAAGTATGATTGAGCAGATAACATATATTACAATTTAAAAAAAAAACTAGAAAACGGAGCAAATCCAGGCGAGGCCGCGATGTGTGGAAACCGTCTCATATAAACCTTCCTAACAAGCCCCACAAGGGAATAGCATCATGTTCGGAATACCTATTACATTAACCGTACACTATGATTGCCCGTAATCATGTCTAGTAAATTATTCTGACCCAATTTGGGCAATCCAATAATAATACCTTTTGTGATTTGAATGAAAAAGTCATGGTATCTGGTGGTGGAAGCATTTGGGCTATAATGAAATTAGGTTCACTGTGTTCTTGTTTTGTTTATACAATATATGAATAACGAGTAAAGTGATGGACGAAGTATTCCTCTGGTGATAAGTGTCTACTGTTTGCTTGCAGTGCCAACAAATAGTTTTGCTGTTTGCACTGATCCAAGTACCGCACGCATTGCATAGCTCGATACTATGCTTTATCTGACGTCCCCGAGGCTCTTCAACCTATACATGAATGACCTTATAGTTGAGCTCAGCAGCATGCGTGTCGGATGCCGGGTGGATGGAGTTTGTATGAACAACATCAGCTATGCAGACGACATGGTGCTGCTGGCGCCAACAGCGGGTGCAATCGGCAAGATGTTGAGGGTGTGTGAATCTTATGCTGCTACTCATGGACTGTTGTATAATGTAACTAAAAGTGAGTACATGGTCTTTAAGGCGGCTGGTAAATGTCCTGTAGAAACACCGGCAATTACGCTTAACGGCGTAAACATGCACAGAGTTGCAAAATTTAAATATCTAGGGCATTATATAACAGACGACCTTAAAGATAATGTCGACATTGAGAGAGAGCGTAGAGCATTGGCGGTTAGGGGGAATATGTTGGCCCGTAGATTTGTCAGATGTACAGACCAAGTCAAAGTTACATTGTTTAAGGCTTATTGTCAGGGTATGTACACGGGTAGTCTATGGTACAACTACACTACGAGAACGCTGGACAGCTAACGTGTCCAATACAATAACATTTTTAGGATGCTGCTGGGGCTTCCCCGTTTCTGCAGCGCGTCGGAGATGTTTGCCGAATACCAAACTGATGGCTTTCACGCTATCATCCGTAAGAAGGCTGCATCATTGAGAAGCAGAGTGAGGGACAGCCACAACAGTATCCTAAGAATAGTTGCAGAGGCGTTACATTCACAGATGTTGAATAACTTTTTGCGTCTGATGCTCAGACAATGATTTTGAGCTTCAGTCTATGTAATTATATCTGTAAGGTAGCTATAATAATTATTGTTATTATTATGTCATTCCATTTATTTTATTATTTTATATTGAATTGTATATATTATAGTTAGTTAAGTACTACAGTATTAAGTGTAACTTGTATCTTTGTTATCTGAAGAATAAATTTTAATTAATTATTATATACGTCATATTTTAATTATTGTTTTGTAATGTCCATAGTCCGTTGGCAGGAATGTGGACACTACAACAAAAACACTTACATTAACTATCGAACATCATCGTACCGGTACGAGTGTACCGTGCAAATGAGGGGTAGGGGTGAACATCCTAGCTCTGAAGAGGTCGTGTGGATCAAGTGAAACCACTCAATGACCCTGATAAGCAGACGGAATTTAGATCGTTGATCCATTACGGCTGGTTTGGTGGAGTGGTTGGTCCTGGCAGAACTGGTGGTGGAACGCTCTCGTTCCACCTGGCGGCGACCGGGTAAGGGTGCTTTGGTGGGTGTTTTTTGAGGATTTCTCTACTATGAAGGTCATCACAGGGTGTAGCGAGGTATGTGTATATATATAAATGAAATTAATTTCTCATCTACCCTCAGGTACGACGGACTTACTTGGTGGAACATTATCTAAGTGAAAATATTCAAAATCCATTGTAGCAATAAATGTTATTGCCGGCGTATGGGACTCCATAACCAGTGATCCAATTGACGGACGCTGTACAGAACCACGCGATTCTCGAGTTTAAGTTATGGGTGCTACTGAATATGCTATAATCAGGTATAGTGTTTCCAGTCACCCAAAAAGCGCTACACGATTAAAAAATAAAATCGAATGTGGAATTTTTATTAAAACGTGTGCATGTATTTATTACTCGTCAAAGTACAAAATTTTATGAAAGAAACATGACACTGAAAACGCAGAGTTTTTATTGCAACATAAAACATCCATATTCAATCGAATGAAATTGCATAAAGATTGTGATGCAAATTTAATTTAAAATGTTAACAAGAAGAAATAATGTCTTTCAAAACAAACCTCTGTGTTTTTGTATTTATAAAGTTGATTACTGCCAAAACCGCACCTCCAGTAACGATACAACTTCAACCTGATGAAATATTAGGCACATTCAAGTCCGTAGTTTCTTCGGACTACTTCAAAATCCTTGCAAATGAGTTTGCAGCAAAAGCAGCGGAGCACTTCATGACTGAAATGAGGGTTAAAGAAAAGCAGATGGCGTTAAACGTTAGCCGCTACCGGTAACTACTATATCTTCACTTCAATTATCTTCACAGTAAACGCCTATTCGTTACAGTAATTAAATAAGCATTCGCGGTACATTCGCATCCTTAGCCATTATTCTTTTTTTACATAATCTACGAGTATACATAGACATAAGGAAGTGAAAAGAGTTAAGAGGTTTAAAAGTGAATTATAATTATTTTATAATCTTCATTAATTTTCTTGATGATTGGATTTACCATACTTTTTATGATATTACTTATATTAAAAATGTATGATACTTAACTATAATATTTTCCGAACCTAAAGTTTTGTCTGATCTTGAAAGTTAGATATATCATCCATTCACGCAGAGATTATACAGATAGCCATACGCTAACTACTAAGTATAAATAAGCTTCTATTTTTTATATCTTAGTTAGCAGGATACGATAAATATTGGGCTTTTTTAATCAAGCAAGTCCAGGTAGTACTCCTATACATGATCACATGAAAAACCTTGTACACGTCACGTTACTCCATTGAAACTCGATACTCAGCAGTGTCTGTTCTTTTCTTTATAGATCACCACAGACTGATAAAAACAGTGATGAGAAGTCCAGTGTTCTCAACGAGTCCCAAGCAATGGTTCTGCTTGATGAACCAGCTCCGGATGGAGACAACTTGGAAGATGATCCTATACTATCAGATGCAGAGCTCGTAGGAAATAAGCCCATACCTGTGATAGGTGTGACAAAGATCAATGGAGTTTACTATAGGAGGCTGTTAGGAGTGATTTAGCTAAATGTTCATAATTATATAAGAAAATCAGGTCCTTATCTTGTTTTGTTGTACAAACCCCTTTAGTACATTTTTTAACGTCTCAAAATTATGCTCGATATATTGACAGCTTTTTTCTTTGTCTTATCGTGACTGGTTTTAAGAAATCAGTTACAACTACAACTTTATCGTCTACTATTACAAAATCCAATATCTTCTTTTCCTAACCTATTGTATTCATATATATTTTTTACTAGCCAATCGCTACTTACCAATTTCTAGTCCATTCTTAACCTTTGTTGAAATTCACGCTTGAAACTTAAATTCCATCACACAAAAACCCTATCACACATTCATCTCATCCTTATTCTATTCAAGAGCATTCCTCCCACATTATTTTCATTTTTAAATCCCTCAGCCTCGGGGCCGTATACATCATCTAATACCGTCTGGTCCCTACATTGTGGGCCATCAATAATTCATCGTCCCCTGAATTATTGCCTCGACGATCCGCTAGGATTTTCTTCGTTTCAGCATAGTTAACTTTGAAACAGTATCTTATCTTAGTTACTAAACGTTGCCTCACGGTTTTCAAGGCGTAACATCATGAATAATGAGTTTTAAATGAACCCAAATATAGCAATTAACTAATACTTCTCAAAACATTTTCACAAAACTTTTCTGAAGCACTATCACGAGTAGCACATTGTTGTGGAAATATACCTAGTTTAGATAGTTTGAAAGAATCTTGCTTGATTGAAGACTATATTGTTAGGATGAGTTAATAGGTGTTTTTATATACACAAATAACCATCATTTCACATTGAAAATTCGAAGACTATTTTCAAACCAATAGTTGGTTTGAAAATAGTCTTCAAATTTCATTTAATCTGAGGCCGTAGCACTAAACAATTTGGCGGCATCGGCGTATACACTATTATGTGTGTCACAGTTGCCATAGATAAACGACAGTTTGTTCTGTTTCACGTGAATGACACCTTACGTTACACTTACGCAGTTATTCGTGCTAAGCCCAGTGTTATATACTCATGCAAGTAAGTTTCATTTCATTTCATTCAATTTAAACCACTTTGAATTAACGTGTATGAAGTTTAGTAACTGTTTCCACAATTACTCCGTCCTTCGGAAGGTTTCGAAGGTATTCTGCGAGGACGGCAGCACTATCTCGAGCGCCGCATTGTTGAGGTAATACCGCTACTTTAGATTACAAGCTTTGGAGGAACGTGGCGTCATTGTGGACCTTTGGGTAACAGTCTTATGAAGTTGATGGCACACACTTATCTCCTTAATTTGGTCAACGGTAAGAAATGAGATATTTATACATTTATTGCTTGAACAATAAATTATTAATAATATTAATAATAATAATAAAAATATATTGATTGATTGAAATCTTTACTATTATTAAATAGTAAAGATTTCAATCAATCAATCAATCAATCATTTATTGCATAGTTATTATGAAGTTCACATACAGATGTTAGCTAGCATGTTTAAATTAGGTAATACATAACAATAACCCTGATTGGGTATGGCAATATAGTGCGGAGCGGATCGATTTATTATATAATTGATTTGTCTTCTAAATACTCGTTTAAGCTATAGTAACATTTTGCTAGCAATATGTTTTTTAGGGTTTTGTCAAATTTATTTTCATTTTCTATATCCTTTATCTGTACTGGTAGTTTATTATATATTTTGACGGCCATTGGATTTGGGCCGGAGCTATGCATTGCTAATTTAGATGTCGGTAAGATTAATCTATGTTTGTAGTTAGACCTTATTCGATAGTTTCGGTTTTCAACTAATTTTCTAAAAAATTGTGGGTACTTTCTAACAAATTTACAGTTTTCAAATATATATAGAGAGGCGACAGTTAAAATTTTATATTGAATAAAATATGGTCTATGGAAATTTGGTATACTGATGTCTGGGAGTTTGATATTGGCGAGGATACGGATGCATTTTTTCTGGACAACAAAGAGATCTGTGGCGTCTACACTGTTGCCCCAGAGAGTGATGCCATAGCTGAGCCACGAAAATGCGTATGCGTAATAGGCTGTTAAAGCTGTGTCTAAATTAGTAGCTCAGCGTAGTTCCCTAAGTGCGTATGTGAAACTTGACAATTTGGTTTTTATTTTTTTAATGTGACTTTTCCAATTTAAATGCGTATCAATGTCTATGCCTAGTAAATTAGCTGCGTCTACACATTCTAATTTAATATTATTATATGACAAGTTTATGTCAAGAGGGGCTTTTTGGTGGGGTCTAAATTGTATGATTTTTGTTTTTGAGAAGTTTAAGTCAAGGTTGTGGTCGGTCATCCAATTAATTATATTATTAAACATGTCAGTGAGTTTTTCATTCAAATTATTATTATTATTACACGATGTCAAGATAGAGATATCATCTGCAAAAAGTACACAGGGTTCGTTTATTATTTTAGGAAGGTCGTTAATATAAATTAAAAATAAGATGCATGCAGCGACGCTTCCTTGGGGAATTGAATTATTAATTTGCGTTGGGGTTGATCTAGCTATATTTATCATACCAGTGTTAGGGTCAACATTTTCAATTTCCACACACTGTTCGCGATTTTTTAGATAAGAGCTGAACCATTGGTGTGCTATACCGCGTATGCCTATACTATATAATTTATCTAAAAGTATGTCGTACTGGACTTTATCATATGCTTTCGTCATATCTAAAAGGATGCCAATTGCGTATTTTTTATCATTTATGGTGTTCAAGATTTCGTTGATTAATTTATATACTGCCAAAATTGTTGAGCGGTTTTTTCTAAATCCATTTTGAGCGTCATCGAGGATTTCAAATTTTTCGCAAAAAGAATTAAGACGTGTTAGCATTACCTTTTCAAAAATCTTTGAAGAGGTAGGTAGGAGTGCTATTGGTCTGTAATTACTTGGTTCTAATTTGGAAGATTTTTTATGTATTGGTTTAAGTAGAGCTTTTTTCAAATGGTCTGGGAACGAACCTTCTGTGAAGGATTGGTTGATCAGCAAGTAATACGGTAAAGTTAGTTCTTCAGCGCAGTATTTGATTAGGATTGGCGGTAGTTCATCAACTCCGTAACTATATTTACTTTTCAAGTTTTTGATAATTAAATATATTTCGCGCGGCTCAGCAGGACTTAAAAACATTGAGTTACTAATGGGCTGAGGTAGCGACCGGCCACGGGCTGCCGGCCTCCCTCCACCTACATTTCCTACGGATGCGAAGTACTCATTGAACGCATCTGCTACCTGTTGTGGTTCCGAAATTATTTTGTTATTTATTTTTAGTTTAATGTTATTTTTATGCTTTTTTATGTTTTTATTTGTGCGTTCTTTTATTATTTTCCACATTGTCTTAGTTTTATTATCCACAGTTTTCATTCTGCGTATATATTCGTTTCTTTTTGATTTGTTTACTGTCTTTTTCAGCAATTTCACATAAGATTTATAGTGGCTAGTTAATATAGGGTGTTTACAGTATGTTACAAGAGGTTTCAAAAGCCGCTTATTCCTACAAGAAGTTTTTATACCTCGGGTTAACCAATTATATTTTTTGTTTACATTCAGTTTTTTTTTTTTTTAGGTATACAGCGGTCTAAGATTTCGGATAGTGTATTATTGAATATTTTGTAGTTGTCGTTTACCGTTTTAGTTGTATAAATATTCAAAATCTCGGTCCAGTTTATGTTTTTTAGTTCTTTTTTAAAACTGTTCATATTTTGTTTGTTAAATAGTCACTTTTTGGTTTTCCATATCATGGGTTTGTTTTTGAAATCCAGCCCATCTTTAATATTTATATTAATGCCTAAATGATCTGAAAAACCGAAGTCTTGTACTGAAACATTTATTTTATTTTTATTAGAGTTAGAAAAAACAAGGTCCAAACAAGAAGCCGAAATACAGGTGATACGAGTAGGTTTATTTACAAATTGATTGAAATTATATTCTCGCATTAGGTCAAGTAATGAAATAGATTCTTTAGTGCTCTCCATTATATTTATATTAAAGTCTCCGACGATTATCATGTCTATTGAATTATATTTTTTTAATAGAAGTTCTAATAATGTATTAAGCTGAGTATAGAATAAATCGCTCCGCTTGTCATTCCAATAGGTAGTTACTAGTAAAAAATCGATCTTATGAATTAATATGGCACTAATTTCTATACAATATTCAATTGTCAGAGCCGTTATGTCCTTTATCTCTGTATACTCGAAGTCGTCACGTAATAGAATACAAGTTCCTCCCCCCCTTCGCTGTTGCCTACAGAATGCAGATGCTATATAATATTGTAGCCAGTAAAGTCGATCAGTTGTAGTTTTTCTTGGGATAGCCACGTTTCTGTGACACAAAGTGCATGTATTGTTGAATAGTTGTCTTGCAAAAAAGCTCGTACTGTGTCACGTTTTCCGTAGATACTTTGCATATTTTGAGATAAAATATCAAAATCCGTGTGTTTAGTCACGAAAATTATAGTTTTGTTGTTGATGAGTACGTGGTTGTGTCAGTGTTTGTGTGAAAGTCTGGTTACTGTCTCTGGAGCCATACGGGACAGGCGACTCGTTTTGTATTTTCAATCATCATTTGATTGTAACTGAGATAGGTATGTGCCCTGCAGGGCTATTACGTTTCTCAGTTGCCAACAAATGTTGATAGAAACCTAGAAAAATGGCGACTCTATGTCAGTTTTGACAACTAAGCAAAAATGTTAGTAAGTTGATGACTGGAGCTGACAAATGTGACATAGAGCCGCCATTATTCAAGATTTAAATTAACATCTGTTAGCAACTGAGATACATAATAGCCCTACTGATGACCATAGATTGCATTATAACTAAAGAACCAGTGGGCCTACAAGATTTTTTTCTACATAAAAGAGGAACATAATCGTAACGTTGAGGTATACCGCACTAATGTAATACTACTATGAGTTACCTGTATCAAGGTTGTACTAGATAAATGATAGTTTGTAACGTATACGTCAAAATAGTATATTTCATTAAAAGGCTGTCATTGCAAAGAGTTTCGACAAATGTCTACCCGAGCCGAGGCGCAGCCGAAGGCGAGGGTTCCGCACGTGTACTGAATGACTATTTTTAATACAGTTGCGAAAAAATGAAGCAATTTAATAAAATAAACGCACAAAGAAAATTTCTGGAAAATGGCGCCAACCGTAAAATATAAGCAGAGATTTTTTTTCTTCACTCATTCTGGTAGGCAAAGGGAACTATGCCCATACAGCCAAGTCTTCAGTAGAATTTTTTTATTGATATGAAATGAAAATGAAATTTAATGAGATGTAATGTAATGAAACCTAACCTAACTCATTCAATCAAATCATTAAATCTGATATTGAAACAAATTAGTAGCTTCTTTTTAGAAATATTCGTATTTGCATGAATCATAAAAACTTCCATGAATTTTTTTTAGTAATAACTTCATGGTTGATTTTTTTTAATAGACATTATTTTGACAGTTGGGAAAGAGAACGCACGAGTTCGGGAAAGGTAAAAAGCACGAGTATGTAATAGCCCACATCCCGAACGCCATACGTCCCTGCAATACGCCACTTTTTGAGCAACTGTATTAAACATACCATTACGTTACACTTACGTACATTTTGGTGCTAGGCCCAGTACTAAAAACGTATTATAAAACATATAATATACTCTGTAACGTACAGAGTATAATATATGACAGATATGCGCTTGAAGATTTTATGAATATAAACGTACTCAAAGTAATTGTGATTCTAATAATATATTATGATATTAAATTATCTATAACTAGCTGGTGCTAGTGACGTCGTCTGCGCAGGATTAGTACTTCGAGTACGTTATTATCTTCTCCAAAGCCATATCTATATTTATACCAATATGTCATAAAATATTCACATGGTTATATGAGTAAATTTAAGTACTGAGTAAATCAGTCAGTAAACACTAGTAATAAGATACAGTATGTACTTACGTACATACAAATATAAAATTAATCACCATGGAAAATGATTAATTTTATATTTGTATGTACGTAAGTCCTGTATTTTATTATTAGTGGTTACTGATTCAAATAGCTTTTATTTATTTTATAAAAAGGTATTATATATAAAATAGTTTATATATAAAAGTATTTAATTTACTCATATTGTCCATATATTATCACAATTGCGTTTGACCATGTAAATATATGATCACTTTTTAGTATAAAGATAGATATAGCCTTGGAGAAAATAATAAGCTACTCAAAGTACTAATCCTGCGCAGACGGAGTCGCGGGCTCCAGCTAGTAGTTTATATACGTATTTATTATACAATTATGCTGTTTATGTATGGTATCTATTTGTATATTATTATTAGTTAATTTGTTATAGTATATACGTAGATATTTAAAGTGTACCAATTTACTGATTTTGCATTGTTACGGTCCATGTGTTATTTGATACCTGCGAATGGGTTGTCTGGAAGAGATTGCTCTAAGCGATAAGACCGCCCATTGTTACAACTAGTTTCTAGCATTGTTATTTTTTTATGTTAAGTGATTAATGTGTTGTCTCAATAAAGTCTTATCTATCTATCTATATGAAAACATTAAAATAGTTTTGAACTTGTTTTAAAAAAAATATCTGTTCTTTTCGATACGCGTACAAACATAAATCAATTAAAGATGCAAAAAATCTACGTACATTCGCATCTTTAGCACCTTTATTTAGGTACAGGAGTTAAGGGTTGAGCTAAATATGTAATCTAATTACAGATAGAATATGCCTTATTTATACACTTAATATTAACTAACTCATATTGGCTCGATGGACCTAAAACAAAAGCTTAAATATTTAGTCAATTCCCTTGTACATAAACAAGTAAATATTGAAAAATTTAATACCGACTTCCATTCTATTCAGTTATTGGAGTGCGACTCAAAAACTACTGAACCGAATTTCATGAAATTTAAATGGAACACACGGGAAGCACCAGCTTTCAAACAAAAAAATACAGTCGAATTGTACCTGAATAGTATCTAATAAATATATCTAGGAAATCGGTTGATTTTCTACAGACTTCCAAAAAGGAGGAGAGTAGGACGGGTTCAGGAGCGCGGGTTGGAGTCGCGCTCTGAGGGTTTCGTACATTAAGAAATAATTTAACATTGTTTTTCTGACAAAAAGAGATACTAGGTTAGAGTACAAACTTAACATACTTAGCTGTTTGATCCTTAGACATGATTCTTGAACCAACAGCAAATAATAAGTTTTTAATAGTAAATTCGCGTTTTTTAGTTATTAAATATGTAGTCATATTCATGATTTTAATATTTTTGTCTTTTATTATGTTTCTTGCTAAATTTCATGTTTCCAGATCAACGGATCCCGCGCTAAATATGCGAAATAATGTGAAATAAACGGTCATATTTACTTTTGACCGCGTTAACTTATAACTTTTTAATTTTAATTTTTTCACGGCTTAAAAAGATTGTAGACTCGAGTATTTAATATGTACATTTCAACTTGATACCTCTACGCGTTGTTGAGAAAATGGGTATTCACAGACAGACAGTCAGACGGACAATGATGATCCTAAGGCGATTTGCAGACGACGGGTCGGCCGGGGCGATCAATTTTGCCGCGAACGATAGCGCATAGGGAATCCTATACTACCAACGCACACGGAGGGCAAAAAGACCGCGCCGCGCTGCGCCGCCGGTGCCCGCCAGACACTGGCTATCTTTATTGCTTCGCGGTCAAAAAGACCGCCCCGCCCCGTCGTCTGCATACCTACTCGTGTGTATGTATTATAGGTGCTTGTTTTCAATGATAGTTTAAATTGTGCTAAAAGGTATAAGCATAAGCCTTCCTTGTTCTTGATCAAATAGGTTACGGTAAAATATAAGAAAATAACATCTGTTTTTATAGCTGGTTATGAAACACAGTTATGTATGTGTAAATATTTTTTTCAATAACTAGCTATAAAACAGTGAAAAAACTTACATTTAAACTTAATTAAATTACAAATAACAAGAATTAACTATAGAAAGGGGATATTTACCATCTATTGTATTTATAGTGAGTTCTCGATATTTGGGCACAGTTGCATGCGCCATGTTCACGAGTAAACTGAAGTATCTGCGGGTAGGTGTAGTTATGTCAAAATAAATACAATAGGTACATGGTAATTATCCCGTTTCTTATATGTCTAAGTTTGTTCCAGCTGTACTGTGAAAAGCAGCTGTAACAGATGACAGGGACGGATGGACATCGAAGTCTCACCATAAGGGCAACTACCACTTCAACTAAATTCTACATTTACAAGTGCAATTTGAAAAAAATAATACGGATTTTCATTCTATTATTTTGGTAAAAATCAGTTATTAGAGTGTAACTCAACTCCAAAGTTAATTCTTGTTAGTTGTTATTAACCGGCCGAGTAAAACTACGCCTCGCCGTGTCCATACATAATTACATACAACACGTACAACGAAACTACGCCTTGACTCGTGAGTCGAACTATCGCGGCGCGTGGAAGCAACACGTAAAGTTTTAATTAGATTTAATGTAAAGTTATTATTAATTTTTTAATAAGTTTAATTTAATTTTAATTATCATGGCAGTTACCGCACATGTAGTTTAGAAAACCGGCCTCACTTCTCTGTTCACAACATTCTGTCTATACTTTTTTATTTTGTCTGAGATTTATTCTAAGTACATAACTGTGTTTCATAACCAGCTATAAAAACAGATGTTGTTTTCTTTTACCTATTTGACCAGGAACAAGGAAGGCTTATTATACCTTTTAGCACAATTTAAACTATCATTGAAAAGAAGCACCTGTAGTTCATACACAGGAGTATATAAATGCACAGTCAGTGAGAATCAGTTCAGTGGCCCGAGCACGAACATTTGCTAAAGTGTAACGTTTTCGTATTGTTGACGTATACAGTACAAACTATGAGTTATCTGTGCCACAGTTGTACTAGATAAATAATAGTTTGGGCTGAATACGTCAACGATACAATAACGTTACACTTTGGCAAATGTTCGTGCTCGGGCCACTGCTGCATATGCGGTAAAACAAGAGAACTAACAGACATTTCTACGGCGTGGTAATGTCATACGGGAACTTGCTATGGGGTTCAGCGGCTGATATAGAGACCATTTTTATCCTACAAAAATGTGCTATTCGAGCTATATACGAAATGGGTCCCCGCGAATCTTTGGGAGATTTATTTAAACCGGAAGTTAAATAGTGATCATCATCCTTTTAATACCAGGAATTAACTCAAATATCCTATACTAGGTGTACCTAGTTTTAGACTTGCGAAGACTAATAAGTCGATCGTTAAATTATGTGCATTTTTACAATAACATCCCAAAACACATAACCGAGCTCACAGAGGGAAAATTCACGTTGACTGTAAACAACGTTTTAATAAAAAAGCATATTATAAAGTCCGACATTATAAGACAAAGCTGCTTCGAATACTCCACTTCTGGCAAGTTCTCAACTGCCACCCATTAAATATAATATTATTATTTATATACAATGTATATATACAATGAATAATTGGCATTCACAACATCTTTGATGCCTTATTTAAATAAATGATTTTGACTTTAACTTTTCTAAAATTAATTCTTGCATTTGTGACTATGTCAGTTTAAAAACTTATAACAAAATAACTACAGCAACTAACTAAAAACTTAACCAAATATTTATGTACGAGTAAATGTACCAAAGGGTTCATTTGGTTTCCACTCTATTGCAGTGGGTGGACGGGTAAATGTGCATTACCCGTCCATACACCATTGGAGAAGCCCAGTGGTTGGATGGGTCGCATCCCAATAATTGAGATACCGAAATTCATAGTCTTGTCACCTAATTAGCTGATTATTTTACTGTTTCTTAATAAGATACTGATTAATAATTGTAAGGAGATAATATTTTACTACACTCTTCAATCCAAGATAGAGTTAAGGATAGGATAGGAGCCTTTTTAGTCCTTGAATTTTATGACTTGCTTTCCAACAGCGAAGTCTTTATTATCTCTCTGAAACCAGTCAAACGGGAATCAGAAACAGCCTTTAAAATCAATTACTGCTACCCTGCTACCGGAATGCCTGTCATTTCGTCAATACCGAAAAAGTCTTACGCGTAATTCTTATAATCCTCTGTCAGTCATACTTACAAGGAGACGCTAAGTGGATTATAGGGCATTAGCTTCGATCAATAAGGTAGTGGGTTCGGTACGCTTGCTACCGGTTATAGGCGGGGATATGACGGACGTTATGATTACGAGTAACGTGAGTTCAACTTACCGGTGTAAGTTCAGCTCACACAAGTTGACTATAAGATCAGCTCTTTAGAAAAACAACAGCTGTAGATTCCTGAAATAGGAAGTAAGGCTAGACAGGAAATACATTTTTAAACTGTTCAACGATATATTATTACTGTTTGACAATATATTCTTACTAGGCGCAGCCCGCGACTAACAATATTTTTATGACCTCTTCTTATATTATCAGTAGACCGTACCAAAACGAGGTAGTTGCCTATAACAGATGCATTTCTTCACTGCACTGCGCCCGTAACTCTGATTGATATACTTGTTAAGTCTCTTGTGCCTGTAATTTCGCCGGCACCATACCTTTTAAACAAGAACGCAGTCATGCGAACTACTCTTCTACAGTAACTTATTAGCCTTAATATGTGCTTATAACAATTTGTAATTCAACCTATCGGTTGTTCCCGACCTATTGAGTTCACTTTGCTCGCCGGTTGGGTTCCGGACCGATATCGTGTAGGATTTATTTATACTCCCGATTGGATTGGATGGGATTTCGTTTATTGAAGTATTTATTTTTAAGTTGATGCTACTTTTAGAGTGCACGGTGGCTCGTAATTGGTTTTCAAAGTAGTATTTTTAGTTTGTCTTTAGTTTGAAACTTACTTAAGTTTCTTAGACTTTACTAAAGGACTTCCTCTAGTTTAAGAAACCGGAAAATCTCGTTATATATCTATAAGTATGTTATGTGTATACTGAGATGTGAATCTTTGCGCAGTTTTGAAATTGCGCCTGATTGGCCACTGCCTCAACTCTGCAAGCAGTGATACTAACGGATGACAGATGGCGATAGACCTTTGATAGAAGTGGCTTTCCAGACCAGAAAGTTTGCCTGAAAACACGGATAATCTAAATCGGATCTAAAAATGAAATCTAGCTAGATCGATTTATCGCCTTCGAATCTCTCTACATACCAAATTTAACGAAAATCGATAGAGTCGAGATTAAGATTATATAATACTAGCTGACCCGCCAGCGGCTTCACTCGTTTGGTTTTAGTGTAGAGGTAGAAGTGCCGTTTTGGAACCTCGAGGTCCTGGGTTCGATCCTCGGGTTGGACAGTTACTGGCATTTTCTGACAAAAAAATTTTGAAAGAGTGCCCCGTACTTTGTAATAGACTCTCCTCTTATGAAATAAAACTAAACACATGTCTAGCGAAAGGTAGGCGTTTAAGACACCGCTGCTTCCCCCTTCGAGGATATATAGGCGAAACTATTTGTTATGTTGTATTGAAAATAAAATGTAAGTATTGCGATTCACTCAATACCTCTCGACTGATGTTTCACCTCCGTGGTGATGGATGATGATGAGGAAGAATCAAATATAGCGTATGTTACGCAGGCATAATGCAATTAGCTCTAAACTTGTGAAAGAATTGTTTGAATCGGTTAATCCTTCAGCTGTAGTTTTACGAGAATCCATTAAGAACAAACAAACAATCATATATTTTTCCTCTTAATAAGATTTTTATTAAATTAAATATTAGATGTAGATGTGTAGATAAGAATTGCTCGTCTAATGTAATTGATTTTCCAAGACATCTCATAGGTCATCGGAATCGGACATCAGGTAACGTTTTAATATTCCTATAAACACAGCCATGGCCCTTTAGAACCTTTGTAAAGAAAATGTTCAGAACTGTATTATACCAGTAGATAAATAATAAATCATTAAGATGCCAACCACCATAGCTGGAAGTACAACCAGTAAGACTATTTAACTGAGACGGTAAAGTTGACACGAGTTTAAACGCCGCAAAACGACTGTTTGCAATTAAAAGTTTACAGTTCAGGCGAGAAATATAGGAGTAAGTTTAAGTTGTTTATTGTTCAGTCAGAAGTTCATAACGATGATAGTGCAAACAAACAAGATAAAGAAAATGAATCATAATTGGACCTGCGTGAGGGTGAGACAAAATGCTGCGTCAGTCTGCATGTAAGCGGTTGTTTGGAGGCTGAGTCCATACCCGAAGGAAGAAGGGACAGTTGTAGGTCTTTTTTTGTAACTACGATTTAAAAGCTTGATGCAGCTGCATTAAGTTGCAGAAACAAGCATACCTATTACTTACCTACATTAATTTTAAAGAATGTTTAGCATTAATGGTGATTAAACTAAAACAAATCTTATTTTTAATACGATACATGTCTGCTACTTACTTGGAGTATTATCGAGCTGAGACGGCCTGACCAATGCTTACAGGTTTTAAATGACGATATCAATATTACATGTAAAGAAAATAAATTATAAAAAAAAACAGAACCAGTGCGCTAACGTAAAGTAAGAGTTACTAAACAAATTCTTAATTTAGATTAAATAAAATTACCTACTTTAAGTAGGTATTAAAATTGAAACTCAAATTGTTTTTTTCTTCTAAGACATACCTAAACCAGAGCAATATTCATATCATTAATAAATATTAAAAATGTTACTAAAATATTAAATGCTTCAAAACAAAATTAACAATTTCCATCAAAATCAACAATAAATATATATAGGTAGGTAAGTATGTATTATTGTGAAGTGAAGTCTGTTAATATAGAAATGATTATTCAGAATATGAAGTAAACTTGGGACTTACTAAGTGCTTCACTGTATTTTTAGAGCTAGTTCAGAATGACCTAATTTCCATCCAGGCAGCCAAGTCCCATAACGGCACGCGAGAGGAATAGCGTCCATGTACCCTTTATTGGGTTAGTTTATACGCTACTGTAGATACAGATAGATATAAGACTGCTAAATAGAGTGATGCATCAACGCAGAGAATAAACCGTTGGCAACTCGAACTGTAGGCAGTTGATGACTTTTAAAAGTTGTATGCATCCACTAAGGAAATGTTTGGAAATTTCACCGCTATGGGTGCCAATTTCATATAATGTCTGTAGCTTCGTATTCCGTAGACCAAGGGAACAAAGCAGCTGGCGGGTAAGCTAGTTATGTAGGTGCTACCAGGAGGGTAGTAAGAGTACTAATCATTTTAATCCTAACTAATATTATAAATTGCGAAAGTGAGTTTGTATTTTGTCATGCTTTCACGCTTAAACGGGTGGACAGGAAAATTTATAAAGGGGTAGGATAGGTTATATCCCAGGGAAAGACAAAATATGCTTTTCATTATCATCATCATCATCATCCATGAACACGCGGTTGAAACCAATTAACACAACAAATATATAATTAGCGAGATTTTCCTATCCTTTCTCAAGTTATAGCGTGACCAGGAGAAATAGGTGTTCATTTTTATATAACATATATAGATATATAAGTTTAATATAACTTATTACGTGAGTATAGTTTTCGGTATAAAAATGAAACAACTTTATCACAACTGTTTTTATAACGAGGTTTTGTGTCTGTCACTTTATTTTAAAATACACGCAGACATATTAAACCCTATTAAACCTCACTGCGACAAGATACTAAAGAGCACACTCTCACAAAAACATGATTAATTGCAGCATCCCGACACCTCGAGAATCTAGATTTATGAAGTTGCTAGGTTCTCAACAGAACCTTGTAAAAGTACCTTGCAAATATCGGTGGGTAAAACTTGTCGAGATTTTTTGCATTTTTTTGATATTATTGAAATTTTAAGAGTTAAATAAAATATAACACGTAGGTACCTATAGCGTATTGTTTTTATTAGAATTAGAGAGATTATAAGATACATAATTAGTCATTATGTTTTCACTCGAGCCTTCCTCTCAGAGAGAGAAGTTGGGCCATTATTCACCAAGCGGGCCCAATGCGGATTGGTGAATAAGTTAGTGGCCAACCCATGTTGAAGTTTTCAGACCGCCCGAAAGCCCTCGACATAGTCTAACGACTGTTGTTCTAAGACAAACAACCGAGGCCGGAGGCTTAACGTGCCCTCCGAAGCACGGAAGCACTCAGTTGAATAATGCCACTAGCGGTCTCCCATACAACTCCTGATCGCAGCAAGTGTTGCTTAACTTGTTGATCGGTTAAGATCGCCAAGTCAAGCTCCGCTGCAAATCATTGGAAGGATGGGAAGTATCAAATTAATATGTAATATATATTGTAGATTTGGAATGATTATTTTTTAAGATTTCCTGATGGGCAGCTAAGGTTGATCCTTAGTTTATGCTTACAAAATAAAATGCCGTAACTGGCATAATTTTAAGTTTGAAGCAGTTTAAGATCTGCATTGATGATCATCATTTAGTCAGGACCTACTTACTTCTCTTCTTGGCGAGCTAGCAAACTCACACGCTCGACAAGATGTGCACGCTTTCACATGAACATTATAGCGCTGCTTGCCATCAATGCCCACAATGTTTAACTACCCATCTATTTGCTGGTATTTCAAAGTTGTAAAGTCAAAATCTAGATTTTGGTATCAAAAAGCATAAAAGCGCTGCAGCTAACCCCTCGCAAGGACATTTAATCATAATTACGTAAACGCAATGTCAGTGGCGTTTCCCCGCAGACCTTCATTCCTTTAATTTAATCCCATTGTTATAACAGCTGTTCCTTAACAAGACACAGAAGAACAAAGAAAAATGTCATTTGTACTCCTTAAAAGAAATTTTACTCCAAAGGATTGCAATGGAAATTGTAAAGATTTAAAAATGAAATTGTTTGGGCTGTACTTGTTACAGTCTAAAATGTACTGTTATGGATAAACCAGCTTTTCTTTTTTTAAGCTTCTTACCATTCCATTTTGTCTAAGCTAACTGACAACCCTAGTGTAAGAGTATTTAGACAACTTGGTCTAACGACAAACAAGTTGCCTTAAATTATTAACCAAGACCAATAAAGGCCGTAGGACGACGTTGGATGCAAGCCGCTTCCAACCAGCCCCTTTGAAAGTTTGCCGGAAAGGTATATATATGTTCAGCTGTAGAGTTCTACGGCCTAATACTAAGCATCAGATTTTAAGAACTCTTTTATCTAGAAGGTTAAGTGATGTGTTCCATGAGGTGACTATTTACATTGTTATAAAATATTAACAATATCACTGAAATAATAGTTCTGGTTAAATGGCGATATACGCCGCCCTCACGCGTGGAAAAGTTAATTTCAGGGGCCTTACTTGCCATGCCACTTACTAACCATGCAAGTTCCGTGCAGTTCTAAAACCTAGCATAAACTGTTTTGAAGTGAATGGATAACATTGTCTCTGGCATTCTAACAATTTACTGTAACCAACATTGCAGACGCCTAGACGTCTGTAAGCTGATAAACTGAGTGAATTTAGAGCGACATGTTAACGAAAGTCCATACAAAACAGCAGGTGAACGGGTTTTCTGCGGTTCTTGAATAGTAGGCCTGGGCATTAACGTTGTCATGGTATGAATAAACCGGGCAGTTTTCTAGAAGTCCTGCTTTAAGAGCTCATAGTAAGGCCCCAGGAACTTTAAACACGTGTATCATTACGTAAATCATTACGTGTTTTGAAACGACACAAGCTATACTCAGAAAATGTTAACTCAGAGCGCTGGAAGGAGAATTGTAAGAGTAAAAAAAACCTGTATACTTACAATCAATAATAAATTAATTAATTTCAATGTTTGAGATCACTTAAGCAGGCGTTAGTGCTTTGAAAAGTAACACTATAAAAATCACAAGGGTTGCGATGTCAATGCGGAAGTTCAAGTATTTCTAAATAATGCTTCTTTCGGTTGGATGGTACTGTTAACTGTCCAATAGATGTCGCTTCGTCCCCGCAAGACGGTTAGTTAAATAGAGAGTTAAAATTCGATGCTCGGACCAGATTCTTGGTGGCCTAGTTGGTCAATGGCGTCTGACACGGAGAGTCAGAAGACGCGGGTTCGAATCCCGTCCGAGGATGTGAATTTTTCTCTCTATAAATTTCAATACTTACAATCAGTTAGTACTTGTGTATATAGTAGGTAACAGTATGCATTACATTGGCATACTGACCTCTCTTAACAAAAAAAATACCTGGATGACGATGATCCGAGTTTTGCTCGGAAGTCAACAATTGATTTTCTTAGCTCCAAAGACCTCTCATTGGCTTAGTAATGCTTAACAATGCCATCTATTCTCAAGTAGCTTTAGTGTTGCTGTGTTGGTTAAACAGTTTGTTGTAGCAGTTTTTCATTGCCTGAAAATAGTCACCGCGTTACCAACTGAGTCGTGCGGCCATAAATCATTTCACTATGTCTATCTCGCTCGAACTTGTGGTTCTTATGGAGCCGGATAGTGATGTGCGTAAGATGGTTAAAGGCGCATATCGATAAGAATAAAATCAGATAGAAACATAGTAGATAGTATTTTGGCCCTGAAAAGGGCCGTTTGTAATGAATCTCAAATAAATAACATTTATTCTTCCTCATCGGAATCTTCGTCCTCTGTATCGTCCTGTAGATTGATTTTGAATGGTGCTATATATATGCTATAATGGCTTTCTGTAAGTCAATGTTTTGAAGTTCCTCGACATGCCTCACATACTTGACCCAGTCTTCTTGTGTAACATTATCAATAGCTTTGTCAAGAAGGCTTTCAACGTCTGCTATCTTGAATGTATTATTATTCGCAGCGACTTCTTTGACCGGAGTCCAGATGAGTTCTATAAGGTTATATTGGCAGTGATATGGTGGTAGCCTTATACCAATTATAGTCCGATTGATCGCCCCCGGTACCCCCTGTATACTAAATGTCATCAAAATCGTTGGAGTTGTTTCCGAGATACAGATTTTATAGACAAGATTGGCTCGTTTAAAGGTATTAGGTATAGCCTTTTATTAGAATTAAACTCCTACATTCATAACTTTCATTTCCTACGACCTTAACTAAGTATATACAATGCACTCAGCTCGTAACAAAGCCATAAGATAATGCACTTATCGCAATATAATAGGCTTATCACGAGCATTGCGACACAAGTCGACACGGGTGACGTTTACAGCTCTATCGGACCGGTCGCACTGGAGTGTAAATATTACCTCCTGGTGTTGCCAGGTTCAATTGTTTAAGTGTTACAGGTTAACGTGTTCTCTTATTTTCAATTTGCCTAATTATGTATTCAACTACATATGTCTTCAGATAATTTCGTTAACTGTTTAAGATGCCGTAAATAAGTTTTATGTAACTTGGACGAATTTTAACCTCTTGCATTTGACTTACGACAAAATTTGAATGTTATGTTTATATCTGTAACCGCTATTCTAGAATAAGAATAAAACATATGATGAATTAAAGAAGTTATACCTATTTCTGTATTCCGGTCCGGCGCCGTTTGTAGATTGTTTGATGTTTACAATTAACTTATCCTAGTAAATACATGTAATAAATATATGAATTGGCTTAATTTGATATTAAATTTGATATACTGCATTCATTATTGCACTTGCACAACTATACACAAAGCAAAAATGACATTTACATTGAATTTAAAGTCTAAAATATTTACAGAATATTAAAAGTACATATACATAAAAATTAATCTATAAGCCCCAAAGGTAAAAGGTAAAAGGGTAAGGGAAAAAGTTACCACATTGCCACGCTGGATGGCAATGCTCTTTTTTTGCCCAAAGTAGGCACTAGCATTTCAGTCATTCGTCACCTTAACTAAATGTTTAGCCAGATCCCTCTAAAAGTTGAGAGCAGACGGCCCCCAAGGGCTTAAAATTTCGGCACTAAACGGCACAACCATGTGCATTTATATAATTTAAATGATCGATAAAGAAATATTACATTCTTAGTTTTCGTGGTAGTTTCCCTTAGCTGGCAACTCTGCCGCCCACTAGCAAACAACACAAAGATATTAAGAAGACATTGGCGCGATTGTTCCACTAGGGGCGTGGTCGCATTGTAATGCTAATGAGCTAGATATTCATTTGCTGTGAACGCAATAAGCAAACGAGAAACTGTGTCCGTAAGAATTTATGTGTGTAGTGATGGAAAACATTGATTAATTTTTATTAATTATAGGTAGAATTCAACTGTATCATCATGTTCCTCCCTTTCACCATTGCGGTAGATTTAGGTATTGGTCTTTAATTTCATTATTGCAAGCTTCATCTATCCTACTATTCTATCCTGCTTATATTATAAACGCGAAAGCTTGTGAGTATGAATGTGTGGATGTGTGGAGTTTTGTTACTCTTTCACGCTCAAACGGCGGGGGCGATTTTAATGAAATTTGGTATGGAGGTAGATGAGGCGCTGTTAACACATAGACAAAATAATAAGATCTCCGCCTACGTCAAGATCGTAATCATGACAGTTATGTCAAAGCTTGTGCCAGTTTCTGATAGCTTAGTCAAAAGCTAAGTCAATTTGACAGCTCGATACGCTACACGTTCTCGGCGACCGTCAAGGGTGATGAAATGTAATGACAGTTCTTTTTCCATGGTGATTAATTTTATATTTGTATGTACGTAAGTCCTGTATTTTACTATTAATATTTACTGATTGATGTACTAAGTATTTAAATGTACTCATATCGACTAGTTTGCCCGCGCAACAAAACTGCAAGGATTTTTGAGGTCCAAAGTGTCGGCGCAACAATTGTTGCAAGTAAGTGTCACGCGCGTTTTTCTTTTGTTTATTTTTTAAAGTCATCCCAATGTTTAACCATAGAGTTTAATTCTTTAGCGTAATATATTTTCTTTCTATTGCAACACTGCACACGGACATGTTCTATCTGTGAACTTTAAAAAAAAATATAATCAATGTTTATATTTTCATCTGTGTTTGGCGGCGAGGTTATGTTTTGTGCTATAGTTTTTAGTGAATTAATCGGGTTAAACTCATGATTTTGATACAAATTAAACATGAATATGATCGTGAATGTGTAAGGAACACTGTAAATATGTGATTTAAGTTCTGACATCAAAATTTTACGATATAAATTTGTCACGAACCGACAACACTCGGTAAGCTAATTTCTCATTGTTATGATTGGTTATAATTTGCTTTATTTTGAATAGATTATACTTTTACATTATAAAATATCACAGAAATAATGTTGTCAAGTAATTACACCCACTCAGAATATGATAAATACGCCATATCATGTCAGGATCGATAAAAAATCGAAGTCACGTGACAGTTAAATTCGCTTGTACTAAAAATTCAAAACTTGTAATTTTTTTTAAATATTTCTGATATATAATTATTCTTTGAAACCTAGTTTGGTTTGTAGGATTTCTAATAAGAATTCCAATAAAATAAAAAAACCAACAAGAAAATTTATATTTCATACAAAAAAAAATTTTTGGAAATCACCATGTCTAAGTCTAGAAAATGGGCCCCCAAGTTGAAAAAAAAATCATTATTGGCCGAAATTTGAAAGTAGCTCTTATTTTTTATGTAATTATTAATAACCTAAGCATATGTTACTAGGTAAAAATAATATTTCTGTTCTAGACATTCAAAATATTTATAAATATCAAATCAAAATCCTGTCTTGGGAAGCATTATTTATTGATAAAACTTAATTTATGTGGTCAGATTGCAAGTTTTTTTTATGATATTATTTCTTCTACGAATTCAAATATTTGAATGTAATTAGGTAGATATGTGTTTTTACTATTTAATTACCGCAAAAAACCTATAGGTATTAATGTAAAATTTTTAAATTACAATTTTTTTCCACATCAATTCTGATTTTTTCGGCTACGTCAAGTTTGTCCTCGTGTAACATAACATTTTACTAATACATTTGACGTGAATGTTTATGTATCAGATTTCTTGGTTATTCAACTATCTCTGACAAAAATTTCGTCTCTTAACTCGCTATAGGTATGGCACAAGAGCCATTTATTCCCAACTCGGCGCAAACTTTTGACGCGGGCGCAGGTCGTAACACTCAGGAGCAATCACGAGGGCGCCACAGGGCTCCTTAGGCAAGCTAGTCGTTAAAATATAATAGCAATTGCGTTTGACTATGTACATATTTATGACATTTTGGTATAAAGATAGATATGCCCTTGGAAAAGATAATAAGCTACTTGAAGAACTAATCCTGCGCAGACGTAGTCGCGGGCACCAGCTAGTAAGGAATACTCTAGGGGGCTGACATGGTAAGAAACTTTCTCACATCGAAAATGTGTTGCTCACAGCATTCCAGTCAGTAGTTATACCAATTATAGTATTACAAAGTAATATTCATATTACAGTTGTAATTTGGGTAATATTACAGCAACATAAATTTCCGCATGACCATCACTGTAAAGCAAATGTTAGTAACGCAATATTTATTCCACAAGTCTAGATTGTTTTATATATAATATTATGTACCATTAGCTGCATCATCTTAGTGAGTTTCCTACACTTATTCCATAAACTTATTTAATTAATTTCCGTCTCTGTCATCTACATTCAGGATGACAGAGACGGATATGCCGTTTCAGTCTCCGAATCGTTTCCGAGTGAATTAGAGTAACGGATCAGGACTTCCATTGTAGATCCAGCCACGTTTTCTAAGCATCGAATTGTTAACTTTCTATATGATATAAGTTTTTAAACTGACATGGTCACTAATGCAAGAATTAACGTTAGAAACGGGATATTTACCATGTATTGTATTTATAGTGAGCACTCGATATTTCGGCACAGTTGCATGCGCCATGTTCACGAGTAAACTGAAGTATCTGCGGGTAGGTATTGTTATGAGCAGACAAAACGGTCTACCCTCTTCCGCACACGTTTCTTGCGTTCCGGCTTATTACTAATGACACAACAGTCACTTGAAATTAGATCTGGGTCTCGACACACATAACTCACGGTATCTGTTCGCGAGCCTTTTTCGGAACTTCTTCGTGTTTTGTAAAGATGAACCACTGGACTCCAGGTTCACGACAGTTGAAACCCATCTTCTTTATATGTATATTCCTATATTTGGTAATTTCGATTGCCTCCCTTACCGATCTAGGTATATAATGGCGTTCTGTCGAGATTATCTGTAATTTTTCAGTCAATACCTTTGAGGCTACTTACTTTACGGCTCGTCTCAATCTCCCTTCCTCTCTTTCTCGTGACCTTTTGCTGTACATAAAGCATTTTCTTTAGCTTTTAAATTCAACACAAACCCTGGCCATTTTTTGGCTCAAGGCTGGCTCAAAAGATGAGCTAGGTTTAATACGAAAATACATAGTTATATAAAATCAGGTTTTAAATCGAAAGCGAATGAAAATGCGTCATCCATGAATATTTACAAATATTAGAAACTAGCGCTGAACCCAACTCCACAATAACACATAACATAAATAAATTTAATTTACATACCACCAAACTTAATAAATACATAATTATTTTTAATTTTTTTTTCACAACACAAATGAAAGCAAATCATCCTGATGACTCATTTCAAATTATTTTTATTACTCATTTCAGATTCCATGCACCGAAAACAAAATCACGGCGAAACTGCGACACAAAAATTGCACAAACACGATCAGAGTTCGACAACGATCTCCCATTTTTAGTTCGACGCAACTTTAAATTACTATTCGCTGGCAACCTCTATGCAAGTTTAATAGCTTCCACAATGGTGTTGCCAGTGCAACATCAATACTTTTACTACGTTATTACACGATAAAATTCACGCACGTTTCTATGGCTGAATTCGAAAACGATTGCTGCTTTCGCTCTTGCAAATCCACATTGCTCTAAGCAGTGTCAGTATTGGTTGCCAGGCAGGTTTGTTTATACTCTATGTTGGTAGAGTGAGAGTACGTTTGTTTTGCCTTGGTTCATTCAATCAAACGACCCAATGGATGCTGATTGGTAAATAAGGCCATGCGTACATGTTTTTTAGCAGCGATCGCGTGCACATCATGAAGCTTAACAATGTGTCAACACCAGTGCACGTGTACGCATTTTTTGTGAGTACAGATTTTGATTGTTGTGTTCTACGACTTTATTAATAACTTTTTTATATATTATATAACTGTTTAATAGAACAAATCTCTGAAGGTCTGAACGGTACAACTGTATTTGTAGTATACAACAAATACTGTAGAATACAATTTTATATCTGTCTCACTGCACTACCACGATTCACTGTTTCACTGCAAATTAATGGACGCATGAAACTTAAAAATTAATGTCTCTGGTAACGAGTGCAGTGTAGAGAAGACGCAGTGAAAAATCTGTCTTGTTTACACTTGATAGGCTGGCTTATGACCACCATCTAATATGATGCTGTGATGATGTGGTCCAAGGTGGTATCACCATAGACTTGACCTGGAATAACAACTGGCTCTCAAGGACTGCTGTCTGTCGGAACACACTGTAGGCGTTGAGCAACAGATTTTCAAACTTGAGGGTGGTAGCTAGCCAGGCGGCCACCAGACATGGTCCATCACCATTCTGTGAATTTCATCACGATGTTATCTTAACCAAAAGCTCAAAGTGGGATCGATCACGAGGCTGTCTATTAGACGAACGAGCCTTGTTACGCTTAAGCCATCATCGCTTCGGCGGAACTATAACTACCGTTGGCAGGCCTCTTACTTACTAGCAGGAGGACTAGGACTCCCCCGGATTGTCACTTTATGAGTATCAAATAAGTACAATTTGAAAATTTAATACCGACTTCCATTCTATTCAGTTATTGGAGTGTATCTCAAACAAAGCCGACCGAATTTGATGAAATTTAAATGGGACCACACGGGAAGCGCCAGCTTTCAAACTAAAAGAGAATTTTGAGAATCGGTTCACCCAGTCGAAAGTTATGAAGTACAAACATAAAAAAAAGTTGATGTTGGTTTCATGATAGTTCTAAAGTACCTATTCTCACAATATTGTGCGCATGGTACAGACTTCCACAAGTTATTTCACACTTTTAGGTATTGAGTTCCATTTTTTGGTTGAAAATTTGTTTTCATGCTTTTTAGTGCCTTGCTGATTACTGGATCGATTGTCATATCATCAAAATAGGCGAAACACTTGTTAGTTATTGGAGTGTAACTTTTAAACTGCAAGAACGACTTTGATGAAATTTAAAAGAGACCACCTCTGAAGTTTATTCTACCAAAAAAAAGACTTTTGAGAATCAATTCACAAATGGGGGAGAAATCGGCTAACATACAAAAAATTACCATTATATTACCCTTTTATGAAGTTTGTTAAAAATAAGCAATATCCTCCAATAACAAAACGAATTATCTGAGTTAACCCACAACGCAAGAATAAAATTGTACTATAGTACTTGGAAACTGTAACTCGATGTAAAACAAACAGAGCCACCAAATCAGTCCACAAAACAAAATAACGAGGTACATTCACGCACGATTGACAAAAAGCTAAGCCTCCAGCATGTAGCGATAATATTAATATCATAGCCACATGTGACGTAGAAGGAAATATATGAGGAGCCTACAAAGGCTGAGGGGCGTTTGATCTTCAAATAGAGAGATTTTCAATTTGCATCGTTCTCCTTGAGTTTGTTCGATGAGACCTATTTCGGGTTTCAAGCTCGAGATCGTTTTAGTATCGAACCGATGACGCATACATTTAATAATTTAAGATTAAAAATGTACGTACTTTTTCCTGAGGACTTTGCCTAAAACCGGAGTAAATTCAACATACGAAGTTAAAGATGCGATATTTGATCGTGTCAACGAAGCAAGGATCAACGTATCACAAGGACAGTCATTTTGCATTAGAATTTTATTCTCTTTCTCTTTGAAAAGGTAGCGCGGGAGGCATTAATATATGCATCAATATAGCAGTGACATTGATCACGTTTTTATGCTATGGGAAAACGAAGAAAGGAGAAAGGACAATTGCGTTAGGATTTATGTCTTATTCTCTTACAGTGTGTTACGGTGTGAGGCACAACATAACCACAGAAATGGATCAAGTCTTCTGCCATATATAATATAGAATGAAGATAATATAAGGAGTTTTGCATTAAAACTTCTTTTTCACTTCAGCACTCTGGAAACGTTTGAACGCAAAACATGGCAGACATCGATACTAATTTTATTAGTACAAATAATAATAATAACAAATATAATAAATCATATATATTCATATATGTAGTACTTATTTGTGCTTGTGTCTGATGATAATTTGATCTTCGATGTGTGTTGCCTAAAATATTCACTCGACAGTTGAATGATTCGAGCTAATCAATGAAGAAACACGTATTTAAAATATGTGATCTTGAACGTTTCTTGTTAAACTGCAACATTAAACCAATATTCTAATTGTGGTTGCTACTTTTTTTAAATGTTCTCATTTTGGCAATTTATCTAAATATATATATATATATATATATATATATATATATATATATATATATATATATATATATATATATATATATTATATAATATATATAAAATAATATTGATCGTGCAGAGCTGTTTCTGTTAGACAGGTATTCACTAAGTGGACAAGATCAGCTAGTCTATATAATTACATGAAAATGTATGTCTATTTCCCTTGGTCAACGCATCACGCGTAAACGGATGGAACAATTTCGCTAATTCTTTATTTGTTGTGTTAATTATTGTCAGTAGAAGATATGGAAGAAAAATCAAGAAAAGATTGGAGATTATTCCAAGACCGAAGGCCGAGCCTACTACGCGAACGAAGTCGCAAGCAGAAGATTCGTGGGACGAACACCCTACTTTAGCATAAAACTCAAATAATTCACAAAACATTGCGCGACGGACTATCTAGGTCAGCAATTGACCAAACACAAAAGAGTGTCTATTCCATAAACTTTGATATAGGCTTTTATAGGCCACTATGTTACTACTAAATATCCAACTAACGTTATTCCTGTCACAACAAATTGCAATTCGTAAACAAACTCCGGAACTCAATACTATCGATACCGAATACTATCGAAATCGATACCGAATCGTGTTTACGTAATACCACCGCCGTATAACCAAGAGGGATGCCGTCACGGAAATCGCACGACTATTTTTCGATAAAAAGACGACAAAGTATATATATACCTATATTATACGTAATGTATTGCATATTAAGGGATGCACATCATGCGAAAACTATTGCAAAAATAGAAATAGCTTTCGACTTCAATTATTAGTTAGTTTAATTCTTTAATCGAACAATACGTTTTGCTACGAAAAAATTAGAAGCTTCTCAATTCAAACAATATATATGTATTATTATTTACCTATTTTATTATTTGTATAATAAAATATTATAATTTGTATAATATAACTAAGTAATATATTTATATAATATAATAATATAAATATATTAGTGTATATTTATATTGAGCGGTGAAATAGAGAACACCCAAACTAAGGATTTTTTTAAATATGGAAGTATAATGTCCTTTTATAAGTACAAGGAAGGTTATACGTCTGACTCCTAATAAAAAAATCACAAAAAGAAACAAGATGGCGTCTCGAGCATAGATAAGCTTTTTGCTACAGATAATAAAACAAATTAATACAATAAATAACTAGAGGAAGAAAAACAAATAAGAAGCCTATTTATTAGTCTCTAGATTCAGACTGTAAAATATGATTTGATATTTAAATAAGGATTAATGTAGCTTGGCGCTCGTTTCATTAGTATACATATACAACCCCCGAGTGTTCCCGCCTTGCCGTGGCGGGGGGGCTCAGTAGCCGTGGCTTGGGTCACCACGGTGAAGCTAAGAGGAACCAATGGGCCTGTCAGTGATAGCCGATAGCTTGCGGGCCCGAGGTGGGACCGCTCCTATGGGCTTTGCCCTCCAAGTCCACACGGGAGCGGTCACTGTAGGTAGCGGTGGTGTATGGGCGCCACTGCAACAGAGGCGGGCTGCGGTGTCGTATGGGCGGCACCGCGGCTGAGAGTTAGAGGCCGCGGCGGGAGAGGAGTGACGGTGTTACGGTCAGCCGCTCTCCCTGCCTTCCGCGGCCTTGACGGGGCCGCCACCGTTAGATGGCGGACGCGGTGGGGTCGCAGGGGAAGGACTGTCGGTATTGAGAGGCGCCGCTGTCCCTATCCTCTGCGGCCGAAGTAGCAGGCGGTGGGGCTACTCACCTGACCCATCGTAGGTGGACTTAGGGCGCTCGGGGGAGTCTGGGGTCCATTTGCGGGCTTGGTCCCCCGTGGCGGTTGCGGCACGCCAAGTGTTCTGGCGTGCTGCAAGAGAGGAGGGTCCGGCAACGGACAGCCGCGGCGGGTTCGCGGTCGTGTGCGAAATCTGTCCCGCGTTCCCGCCAAAAGCGGCAGTGACGGAACACCGCAGAGGTTGGTGGGTATGCTGCCCTTCTGGCAGAGACTCCCACATAACCACCGTGCTCCCCCTGGGGCCGGTGGTATCCATAAAGGATTAGTCGGCGTCAAAAAAAAAGTATACATATACAGGGTTATTGGTAAGTCGACCTATTCCCGTTAAGGACGTGTAGTTTACATCGTTTCTGACTGAATTGACTATAAGCACCCAATCCTAACTCTTACTGTTTTTGAGATATTTGAATTTAATTGAAACATGTAAGTCTTATTATTACCATTATTTGATTTTCACATGTAAAATAAGATGCTTTAGGGCCTTAATAACCAATATTGTACGTAAAATGAATAAATAAGTCGTTGTAGACGAATAAAACTTATAAAAACTAATAAATAATAAAACAATTACATTGAAATATCTCGACAACAGTACGATTTAGGATAGGGTGTTGCATAGTCAAATCAGTCAGAAACGATGTAAACTACACGCCTTTAACGGGAATAGGTCGACTTACCAATAACCCTGTATTTTATATAATAAACCTCGTGCTACGGACAACCTAGAGTATTCCGAAATATATTGATATTAGAGACCGTACAACTCTATCGGTTAAAGTCAAAGACATTATACTACTACTAGGTGGTTAGTTAGTTGTCTCTGGTTAAAGTACGTAATAGTTTATATAATTTCCGTTTCTGTCACTTGGTAATCACACTTGTGTATTACAGGTTATGAATGTGAAAGCGTATACAAAATGAAAGAAAAAACTATATAAAACAAATTATTTAAGTGTCACTTCCGCTTTACCACAAAGTAACGCCTATACTCGTATCTCTAAATTATCTTAAGTCAGCAAGTATAGCAGCAAAGACCTTACAGTTAGTAAGTGTAAGGTCTTTGTAAGGTCTTTGTATAGCAGCTACTGAACCGACCGAATTTTGACTTTCTTTGGTTCAATCAACGTTGTAAAAAAAATTTAAAAAAATGTCAGCGGAAGTGTCACAAAATATTTTGTATTAATATAGTTTTTTGCAGATGGCCATAAAAGATCGGAATGTGGATGTGACGGAGGCCCTGGGCCGGGTGGAGAAAGCCGACTTATATTAAAATTAGTTATAAAAAAAAATTAGACAAGCTTAGGCTTTTGTATTATGTATGCGTGAATACCTTGAGCATTCACGCTCACTAAAAGGCTTCTTCTCGCGGCGGCGTCGTGTGGCGGGTCGTCCTCTTCCCTCAAATATGGTTGAGGAGGGCGATGGCTGGCACACGTGTCAACCTCGTGAACGGGCGCTGCTTGCGGGAGCCGGTATGCTCTCGGTATGTACGATATTTAGAAATAAGTTAAAAGTCTATTTGTGTACAAAAAAAAATGTATTATGTAAGTTTAGTTAAGAAAAAAAAATGTCCTTCTGTATTCCGTTACTAATTATAAAACAAATATATATAAGTTTAAAATATAAATGTAAACAATGCCACGAACCCATTGAGTCTGTGAACAAAAGCAATAATAAAAAAATATAATAAAAAAAAAATATATAGTTTTTTGAAATGGATTTGCGTAAAGTAACGCGTGAATAAATAAATTATTATATACAAAATGTTTATATGTTTGTTACTCGCAGGAGCAAAACGGATTTGGATGAAATTTGTAGTCAAAATGATTTCAACGGAATAACACATATATTACTTTAATTCCAATTCAACGAAGTTCCCGCGGGATTGCGGTAACCTTTACCCACGCGGTCGTGCATACATTAGTATACAATAAAACATAACTAAAATATTTTTTTACTAAAAATAGAACTGACTTCTACACTAAAAAAAGTGAAACAACTTGTTGAATTCAGTATCATGATAATTCAAAAGTATGCATGGCATGGTACCGACTTCGACAAGTTATTTCACACTTTTATGTGTATAGAAGTCGGTTCTATTTTATGGTAAAAAAAATATTTTCACCCTTTATACTGACCTACTTACGGGATACACCGTCAATGATGATATCATCAAGATATGCGAAACACTTTTCAGTTATTGGAAACTCTAAAACTGCTGGACCGCATTTGATGAAATTTATGTGGGACCACCACGGAAGTATATTCTACTAAACAAAACAGATCATCGAAATCGGTTTCTAAACGACGAAGTTATCCGCGAACACATAAAAAATTTAAAATATGAATATATACGGTCGAGTTGAGAAACCTCCTTCTGTTTTTGAAGTCGGTTAATGATAACACTTAGGTAAAACTTCGATCTATTCTGATACATAATGCTGTTGAACAATTCCGACAGCTATTCCCAAACCAAGCCAGGTAAGTGCATACCATTCTACTGAAACTATTCTACGTACCACAATGACTTCTGAACGTCCTGGTTACCGCAGAACACTGAAGTGCCTGTAAATGTGAAAGGACCCAAGGTGACTACAGTAAGTATTGCAGATTTATGAGAGAATAATGTCAAAAAATGTCACGGTAAGTTATCAGCAAGGGAAACTGGAGAAATGTCCATAAAACCTTGATAAAAACTTAAAAACTGTTATGTAAATATATATATACATACAATAAAATGTAAATATATATATATATATATATATATATATATACAATAAAATGTAAATATATATATATATATTAAAGCGAGATATTCATAATATAATAAATAAGCTATTATATGTATATATAGCTCATGAATATCTCGCTTTAATTTATATGGGTGATTGTTATGTAGATATTTTGAAATAGTCAAAATCTCAAAAAAATTCATGAACCACAAGAAGTAAACTAGCCCTTACAGACTCACACTGGAATTCATAGTCGGGGGATGAACAGTCCCCAAAAAACTATCATTCAACATTCACCTAGAGGCTGAATGTTGAATGATTCTTCTCTGTATTTCAAAAACAATGATTGGAAGGGCCCCCAGCTGAACAGAATTTCACACGTGTTTTCTATGATCATTGATATGACTCGCTTTGTGTCACTACTGTAACATTGACAGATCAGATTTGACAATACGTACTTATGTTGCCTATTTTGCTGCAGATCATTGTAAAAATAAAAGGAAAATGAAAAATAAAATTGTGAAAGAAACCAAAGAGCCTAAAGAGAATATAAACACTACATTGAGGAAACTTTATGTATTGACCCAGCAGACTGCAAAAAAAATCTGATGCGCGTAAAACTATGCGACACACCGTAGGTTGGGATATGAAATCCATATCACCGCAAACAAAATAACAGAGGTGGTATGGGTAGGCCTCTGTTAGAACTGCGCCTTATCTCGTTTCCGAGGCAATATATTTTTGAGTATGGTATTCTTTGTAAGTATGTATCGTCGGCGAAACTCCAAATCACTGTAGAATTCAGTAGGGTTAAGGTGGTTACGGATATCTCAATGCCTCAAATCATTCTCCACGTTCATTTCAATATAAAAACTCAGTAATAAACTGATTTTACTACACTTTATACAAAACTTTGGACTAGGGGATTGTTTGGAGATCGAAAAACGGTCATCCAGCATCCAGCCCCTGACATCTATCAACCTGGGCGTGTTTTTTGTCTATGAAATGCGTAGAGGTTGAATCCGTCACACAGCGCCTGAACTGTCCCCCAGGGGAGCCCCTATCTTGACTATGAATTCCTGTGTTAGGGTATCCTACCGTGAGGGCTTGTGTGTAAAAAAAAAATACAAATGTACCAAAAATGGAACTGTTATGGCTGAATAATTGAATAAATAATATGTAATTACTACTTTGCATGTTTTTTGTAATTATGCTTTATATAACAGTGAACCCCCTTTTTGAATTGAATAACTATTATTATTATTATTCCTTTTATCAAAAAAATTCACGGATTTTATCCGGTCCTTTACAAAGGCATAAGTGGGGATGTAGCCAACACTTAGAGGCCTGTTTGGTATAAAACATATAATGTAGTATAAAAAACAAAAACTTTTGAATGGATGGTGATATGTTATATCTACTATAAAAATGGGTATAATGGCAAGGCTATTAATATGATTTTATTAGTGATAAGAAGTTAGTGGGCTATGGAAGAGGCTACGGCACATGACAATTCCAGTATCATTTAAAATTTTTGGGCAAATGGTGACTTGCCACCCACTAAACGGGCCCCCCATAAGGGCCACCATCAATGGTGACAAAAGGGGCAACGTTGGTGTGGATAGCTAAAGGGTGTCGAGAGGTGGTGTGCTGCGGTTTCAATAGAACCCTAGTACCGGCGTTATACCCTTTAACACTTCCACCCTTGGAGCTTTTTGATACTTGCTCTTGCGTTTCCACCCCCAGACGGCCAATTAAGGCAAATCGGGGGTCAAAGGTCTCATTTAGCCCCAGGGAGAATCAAGGTCCACGGTGTCGCCACAAAGCCGCGGTATTATTATTATTATTATTATACCTTTTATTTGACATATGTCACGGGTTTCACCCGGTCCTTTACATAGGAGCTTAAGTGGAGCTGTAGCCAACACTTAGAGGCCTGTTTGGTATAAAAATACAATGTAGTATAAAAACAAAAACATTTTGGATGGATGGTTACATAGTATATCTATTACAAAAATGGGTAAAATGGCATGGCTATTGATATGTACTTATGAGTGGTACGGGAGATAGTGGGCTATGGACGAGACTACGGCACCTGCCAATTTCAGTCTCATTTTAAAATTTTATTATTATTATTATTATCATCTCATAGCTACTGTTAAAGGTAACATAAAAAATACGTATGTGTATTTATATTTTCAATTATAATTTATAGATCCTGTCAATGTAGACTTTACTACTGTCACGAACGCTTGCATTTTGTATAATCCTAGCGACGCACCTCGGCACCTTCGCACGTGTGCAATGCTGATAATAAATATACTACAGAATCCGTACATGGTATAAAACAAAGTAACTTCCGCTACGCTATGTCTCTGCTTTTTAAATCTGTAATTATCTTCGAAAATAATTATTTTCAAAGGATAATTTTTTTAATTGTGGTGTATCCCTAAGCGATACACATTGTGTACTTTTTTGTAGACCTTTTTAAGGTGTACAATATTGTAGTACATTATTATGATCTATCTCGAAGGGCCAGCGTTTGCAATGTAACAGCAACAAAAATTGTTTATTTACGACATCACATTAGGAACCTCTTAAATGATTAATGTGTAACACTACTATATTATGCATATAAACCTTCCTCTTGAATCACTCTATTTATTAAAAAAAAACTGCATCAAAATCCGTTGCGTAAGTAGTTTTAAAGATCTAAGCATACATCTGGACAGACAGACAGCGGGAAGCGACTTTGTTATAAACTATATATGTATGTATGGATTTTAATATTAGTGTTAGTATGTAGTGATTTTAACACACCTGTGTTAAAATACCATCTACCTACATTTATAGATAATGACCTCACTTAGGTTATTTTTTATTCCGGAAATTTATATCTATAGATATAGATAAAGAGTTAGAAATATCCGGAAATGTATATCTTCTTCTTCTTAGTCGTATCCTCATGACTGAGGGACGTGATTTTGGTGTGTAGTCTGTGCCACCATCTATCATCACCTATCTTGCGCCATTTGAATCGATGATTGTAAGGTGGCCCCTGTTGCCTCTTGAGTGGTGTGTGTCCATCGCGTTGGAGAGCACCCCCTGCTTCGTTTTCCTTCGACACAGCCAGTGATAATCAGCCTTTCAAGACTGTCTGGGTCTCGCCTGACTGTGTGCCCGAAGAACTTGAGGACTCTTTGTCTGCAGATTGTAGAGAGTCGTGTTTTTATATTTAGCTGCTTTAGGATTGACTCGTTTGTCCGGCGTTCCGTCCAGGATACTCTCAGCATTTTGCGCCAGCACCACATTTCAAACGCGTCAATCCTAGAGCGCACACGAGCTTTTAGTGTCCAGGTTTCAGAGCCATATAGAAAAATTGAAAAATGTATATCTATAGATATACATTTCCAGAACAAATAATCGATTTTCGGTGTCGGATATTCAATATGCAAATTGTAAAGTATATACACCATTTCATTTCCAACTGTTTCACATGTTCTGTGGTAGTAACAACATCATACAAATTAAGTGCAGTTACGAATTGCAACCGTACGAGTCAATCGAGTGCAGTCTACCGCAGTGCAGGGCGACAAATCACACACATGCCCCAATCTCGTCGCAACTGTGTTTCATGTAAATGAGAACTAACTTGTGAGATTGTTTCAGTGTAAGGTACAGTCTGAACTAATCGGATGATTTATGCTGAGGCTTATGTCCCAGTTTATTCTCTGAGAGTTTTTAAATTCTGTCACAGATTATTATAGATCAAAACGTGACATGTTCACTCTTTTGTTTTATATAAGAACTTCTTAGAATCATTTACTAGATGACGTAAATTCATCCAGGTATCTGTAGTTAGGAAATTATGACACGTGTATACCATAAACGAAAAATGTTGTATAAATAGATAATAGAAAGAAATGCCATTACCTAAGTTTAAAACTGAATTGAGGACCTGGTTACTGCATCGCTCTTTTTACTTTCTAAATGAATACATAGCATCAAATTAAAACGTTTTTGGAAATAATTACTCATTTGTTTTACGTCGTGTTCTTTTGCTTGTTTGTTCTATAACAGTATTTCATGTATTAGTTTTAGCTTATAATCATAATTTTTGCATGCTATTAATTTGACGAAATGTGTAAGCTCTTCAATGCTTTATTTTGTAAACATCTATCATGTACTCACATTTGAAGCAAATAAATAATATTCTATAGAGATAAGCACAAAAATAAAATTGTATCAGATTTAGGTGTAAAGTTCTAGACACTGATAGCAAATAGAATCGGTTCTTTTAAAACCATTTTTAGCTAATTTTAGTCTCACTCATAATAGTAGTTTATGCAACCTTCATATAATAGAGGGTATTAAAAAATGAGTACAGTTTTTTGAGTTTCAAAATAAGATTACACGAGTGTTTTAATACCTAATTATATGCAGTTGAATACACTACTTTATTTAATCTCATGACATTTTTGCTACTATTGTTTTATCCAACAAAATATTACTCAAATTCGTATGTACGAAATAGCGGCAAAATGGAAAAAGTCTTCTTCTTCTTCTTGTTTGTATGGCTTGTTCGGCGTAACCACAATTTTGCCAATATCAGTGGAAAAAGTCTGTTATTGGTCTATTGGCTCGAAACCAGCGCGTTGCGCGCTCACCACAGGTAATGTGTAGGTACTTAAATTGAATTGAAACCTCCTTGGTCGGGACACATTGTACTATAGTAATTAAAAAATTGTTTTAAAGCATTGTTTTGTTAGGAGAATAATGCTTTAATTGATTTTTTTAATATTCTCAAAGAAGTATGTAAATAAAATATGCCAATAAAAGTCTGTATTTCATTTCATAATTAGAATATTACCGAATGACATTATATAAAGAACATTATAAGAGGATAATAAGTCAGAGGTTAAAGATTACTACCTAGTGAATACCTACGTCCTTTGAATTCACTCCATTGTTCCACATATTCCCTAATTTCCTCTGTGAATCTTGCATAAAATATCAAAAAAATGATTTAGATATTGACCACTAGCATGGATATGACCTATGGAGATTGGGCGATATGTTTGTTTAGAAAAGACACCAAAGACGGACTAAGTAGATAGATCTGTGGTGTAGAAATTATGATTTTTTTTCTTTTCAACTTCGACAATACTGGAACTACCTCGCTTATAACTAATGATTTAAAACAGCAATGTAATTTACAGTTTATCCATTGCAATAAATAGTAAGGATTTCAGAGCCATATAATAAAATTTTCTCCCGGTCTACCAGGTCTGAGAATCCATTAAACTGCTTTTATGGGAAAAATGATAAGTTCTTCTGAAATCCCGTAAAATGAAGGATTTTAGGATGCTGTAAAATGTTTTGTGTCCATACTTTTATAGCGTTTTGATCACCTATCAAGGGATTTACTTGTTTTAGTTTGGAGTGCCTCTCGGTTTATGGGAAAAATTGTTAATGACTTGTTGATCAAACGCCTATAATAATTTTCACGATGAAACTTTGTTATTGTTTGACATAAATACGTATGAAAGCTACGGAAATTATTGGTACAGAAGCATTATTACGCCTGGTAAAACCACAGAGTTACATTTGTTATGTTATCTATACAGTCTATACTATACAATATTATAAAAAGGAAAGATTTGTTTGTTTCTGTGTTTGTTTGAATTTAATCGGCTCCGCTACTCCTAGACAGATTAGAAAAATTCTTTCACCATAAGAATCCTATATTATTCCTGATGAACATAGGCTATATTAAATACTAGCTGCTCTCCGCGGTTTCACCCGCGCGGTAATAGATGATGATGATGAATCTTATATAGCGTATGTTACTCAGGGTGAACGTGGCTTTCCAAAGGTGAAAGAATTTTTGATATCGGCCCAGTACTTTTTGAGCCAATTCGTTACAAACATACTTACATACAAATATTGACTCTTCATAATATTAGAGTAGATTAAACAAACGGATCCGTATGAAAACTTCGATAATGTAACCCAAAGTGTGGAAATAATACCAAAAAAGTCTTTATTTGGCCATGGCGTACTTTATGGAAACTATTGACAATTATAGAGCTAAGTGACGTAAAGACGTACGACGGATTTATAGAAAAGTCAATATCTACAAAGAAGTCTACTTATGGTAATCCATAACTCTAGCGTTTACCGTAATGTCCTTAGAGTAAACATAAATATATAGAGCGCGCATTAGTAAGTATGAACCGTAAGCACAAGTATGAACAGCACAGTCGCTCAACAATACGAGTAATATTGAGATGTGACGGTGAAATGTGCGGCGTCAGGGTGTGAAACGATACCTGAAAGCAAAACAAAAGGAATTTGTAACTTATTTTCATCGGTAAGTAGTATAATCATCTAATAAAGCGCTACATAATAAACATGTTTGTTTATAACATCTGGGGGCCGATTCCACTAATTAAATTGCCATCGAACCGTAGCTGAACGGCGACTTTTTAGCTTTTTCTTATTCTGCTATTGAAAAACAGTTCACCTGCAGTTACGTTTTTATTGACGCTAGCGATTGATCAACACTTTATGTTGCGCTAACTCAAGAGCTAGATCATGAACGCGTTGTTAACTCATACTCGTAAAGGTACAATAGTGTCAATTATATATTTATTAAAAAGTAGTGTTTATGTTATGTTTATGTGACGCTACAATACAATTTATCTATAGAAATAGTAGAATGGCTCTTTGCCAAAGTATCGAACGACAACCGGAATCGAACTGCAGTTGCAGCGGTATAGATTGCTGAACGTTGGGAAATAACAGAATTGGCCTCCTGCTTATGATCGGCACAAACGGGCCGGAGCGATACGCGCGCTCTTATGTATATTGTAAGATTATGTAACAATAATAAAATATGCAATATTAACGCCGGTACAAACCAGGCCACATTATTTGTACCTTAGTATTAATCCTTATCTACTATAATAAAAAAGACGTGTGGCACTCGGAGACTGCCGCGGTAAAGCTATTGCATAGCTGTTTTTATCAACTTATGCAATTATAATTATTTAACCAATGCCATCTAGAGGCGAGTTGCTGAACTAAAGAGACAAGCGTGATATTTCAAAAAGTCATTAAAAGTTCTGCTATTCATCGATAGATGCCAAATCAACTTATGCAATTATAATTATTTAACCAATGCCATCTAAAGGCGAGTTGCTGAACTAAAGAGACAAGCGTGATATTTCAAAAAGTCATTAAAAGTTCTACTATTCATCGATAGATGCCAAATCAACTTATGCAATTATAATTATGTAACCAATGCCTTCTAGAGGCGAGTTGCTGAACTAAAGAGACAAGCGTGATATTTCAAAAAGTCATTAAAAGTTCTGCTATTCATCGATAGATGGAGTCGGAGTGGGGGGTGTTAGGTTATTTTCGTTACGGAATTTATGGATTCGGTCTCCATGGCCAAGGCCCGCGGTACAAGCTATGCAATAGCTTAATAAAAAGGAAAGATTTATAAAGTTTTGTTTGATTACTGTAAGTATATATCCATTAGGATACACGTAAAAACTTCTTAACCGAATTAAAACAATTCTTTCACGAGTAACAGCTACATTATGCCTGAGTAACATACGATATATTCATCATCATCATCATTATCTATCACCACGCGGGTGAAATAGCGAAGCACGCTAGTATAAGGAAATATAAATCTTCTTGCAAAAAAAAAATCATATGTATTGATAGCTGCAAGCCGTTATTTTAAGAAAAGTAAAATCCTACCACTTTCTAAGCTCAAGAGCTTATCCCAATTATTTATATAATATATTATAACATAATATATTGATTCAGGCGTTACTTTGCGGAAATCCATTATCAAAAACGCTATTCTAAGAAATATTTAGTGACGCTTCCGCTGAAAACAATGCTTATGGCCGAGTTGCGGTGTGCACCACCCTCCCTCCCTGCAAATAGGAAGTATACATAATAAACCACACACAAAACAACCCAATCAACCAAAAATTATTCGACTCGTGTTTCGCCTCTACACGAGGCATCCTCAGGAGATGTTGACTCGTCGAGCGTTAGACCGACAGACAGATTAAAAATTCATATCATTATTATATTATATAATCGCTTTTACATGTATATTTTTAAATGTTCCTTTTTAACTTAGATAATAAGTGTTATACCAAAATGTAAGAGGATGTATGAGGATATAATTTTCCCCTACAGCTGACCCGAGGTGAGGGAGTGAAGCTCCGTACACAACTATGTACCTACCTACCTAATAGGAGACTATAATTGAAATTATTTATTATAATTATAATTGAAAATATTAAAACATATACATGAAGTGTTCAATACAATGTTGGTTTTATTAAAAAATCTGCAGGCATTCAAAACAGTTACAATAAGTAGGTACTACTAGAACTCACCTCTCTACATGGCAGTATTGTACTAAAATGGGTTGCTCCTGAGCGTTCGGGGGGTAAGGTCAGGGGTAAGCGAACAACGCACTACTAGTAGTTTTATATAGAATTATGACAATTAGTTAATATCTGTGTGCCAGCAATGTATGGTAGTTATGAGAAAAATTTTACAAATACTTTGAAATTAGAATATTAGTACCGAGAAACGATACGAAATAGGTACCTTCCTGCCAGCTAGCTCGGAGTTTCAGGGTGGAAGAGAAATCGTGGGTCGCTCAAGGTAAAAGATAAGTTCCGTCTGACTGTATGATCAAAAAAAAGGAAGGACGCCACCGGCTGTCTGTACGCCGGAAAAAGTAGTAGAATAAAAACACTATAAATACCGGAACATTGGGTGCTGAGAGGTTATCAATTCAAAACTCAAAACTAGCATTCATGCAGACAATCCAGTATTAAAAAGTCCGAAGTATGTCCCTGCATGGGTAGTATGACCTGGTAAAGGTGACTGAGCACCTGGGCTCTAGAATATGAGGCAAAACAGGCTTTATTTCGTGCCAACACCGCTAAGTCACTCTGTAAGCACTTCTGTAAAGAAAGTAAGGCCGTCTCATACATTTTCTGACAACTAATTATAGATCCCAAGTAAAGTTAATTTTCCCCAACTTTTTTTATATTGTTAATTCTCCCGTCATTGTGTCAAATTCCCCACAAGCTGACCACACCGAACTTCTTCAAACAACCAAATCGCCACTTGACGTTGACAGATTGAAAGAACTCGAGAGTTTTTTTGTCTAATTAAGGGAGGACCTATTAGTACATTGGCCAGCCATAGGCTACACCTATAAAGACCTATGTACGAGTATATAGGGCGAATTTTCGTATGAGTACCTAATTAAATGTTGTCAAGGAAATATAATGAAGCGATGTATACATGCAAATACTCCGAGGTTACAGTATAGCTTGACAAAAAAACCGTAACAAGTGCATTTACCTACACTTTTGGATTAGGTCATGCAAGTAATGATCATAGTAGTTAATCTTTATAAATTAAAATTAATTACTGAAATGTATGTATACATACATTACGCATATAAATTTCGAACGACTTTATAATCCGCGGCACGTAAGTTGAACCAAAATGGTGGTCTTCTGCGCAGGTACAGGACAATTGTGAAAGACGAATACTTACTCTGCGGTAGTTAAAATGAAACGCAAGTTCAACCAAATATCTAATTTCATTAAAATATCCCCTCGCCAGCACTTCGATTGATACCCCGAAAATGTTTTCTGCGCATTGTTCAACTTACGTGCCGCGATCTATATCAATTTGAATTCTTTTTTATTTTGATTGCTCTGATACAAGGGTAGTTTGAAAATAAAAATAAAATCGTCTTCAACACCATCCACGCAGGTGAAACCGCGGGGTGCAGCTAGTTAGAAATAAATATGTAGTAACAACACCCCTAATCTAATATTTATACCTGCTACCCCCGTAATTTTTTCTAAAGTGTAGGTAACTAAAACTCAAACAGTAACCTACCTGAAGCCTAACACATCTACCTATATAATAACCCCACACTAAACTGTCCCCCATAACGCAGTGGACAATAGCAAGATATTGGCATTCCTCCACACAAAGCCACCATTGTCGGATAGCTAATGATAGATCGAATCTCAGCTTTATTGATTTCCTAATATATTGATGGCTTGATATTTGGGTGGTTTGCTGTAATGTCGTAATGGTTTGATCGTGAATGGGCGATACACAAGAATTAATGTTATAGTGTGTAGGTATGTTTTATGATCAATACGGCGAGTACCTACTACGTTAATAAGACAAGGGTGCTACTTCTACCTTTTACAAAACTATCATAAATCAGGAGCGTTTTGTAATAAGCTTAGAATAATCATACTTACTATCGTACTCCCACCGACGCAAAACGGTCAACCTAATTTAATGGTAAGGTTGCAATATGACTGCTTTAAGAGATGGGTGCACGGAACTTCAAAAATTTAACATGGGAACAAATGAAACTTAGAGTCAAAAGTCACGTCAAAGTACGCGAATTGAGTGAAATATTTGATACAACGTCATCAAAACGTTTATCATGCAATATTATTTTAAGCTTGCTATATTGACGTGGTGGTACCAAATTTAATGGTAAGGTAGAAACATGACTACTTTAAAAGGTGGGAGTAGGGTCCCTTTTATGATAGTTTTCTAAAATGTGAGAGTAGGCCACCTGGCGAAAAGTGGTGCGTCTTATTAAAATAATATTATAAAGAGTAAAGATTTGTATGTATGTTTGTAACGAATTGGCTCAAAAAGTACTGAACAGATTTCAAAAATTCTTACACCATTAGAAAGCTACATTCACCTTGAGTAACATAGGCTATATAAGATTCATCATCATCATCATCATCCATTACCGCGCGGGTGAAACCGCGGAGAGCAGCTAGTCCTGAAATATACGTAAACAATTTGGTATCAAATAAAGTTTTGAGGTGATGATATTTTACTAATGTGAGGGTTGGATAGTTGTGATTGAGTCTGACTAGCTACGAACCTCAAGACTGTTAATCTGTCTCTAAGCATCTATCAGTGTAAATTGATTGGAATATTTGAGAGCCAGTTGTCATTTAAGTCTAGTATACTGTCGTGATAATGCTGTCGACCAATGGGTCGACAGCATTATCTTGTCTATATATATCTTATCTATATTATATTGTCTCTCAGTTTATCTATGAAAATCTAATGTATGTAAAGAAAAACATTAGCAGTTTTGATAAAAGGAGTGATACTCATTCCATCAACACGCGAAATAAGCACAAGCTATCCGTACATGTAACGCGTTTCTACAGAATTAGTCATTCTTGTATGGGACAGTGTATACCATTCTATAATAAAGTTCCCAATGTTATCCGAGATTTGCCTATTAATAAGTTTAAAATTACTATTAAAACTAAACTCTGTCAAAAAGGTTATTACAAAATTCCGGATTACTTGGAGGATAAAACAGCAGGGACTGATCACTCCAGGATCTATCTACTCGTGTACTAAGATGTCAAAGTGTAGCGTGTTTTGCCCACTGATACCATTATTATGTTCTCTTTTGTAAGGCAACACACTGGAGCTAATATTTGTAGTACCTAAGTTAAAACATTGTAAAAACATCTATATAAAAACAATGGCCCCAAGTTTCTTGCCGTTTCTTCCCGGTAGGCTCTATATATTTTGGAACGCGGCGGTAGTCTTTAAAGTACATTATAATGAAAAATTGACGTTCATAAGTACGTCTTTGATGTCTTAATTGAATAAATGATTTTGACTTTGACTTTGACTTTGACTTTGTCCGGGTCCGACGCCATTTATGTGTGGCTTGCGCCTTAAATTAACTCCAAAATTGAAAATTACCTACTTACATCAATTTTACTATTTATTTAAAATGATATCGACAAATTGAATGACAAGAAGTAAATGCCTAAACCAGCTGATTATTTTGATATAATCTATTAATGCCTTATAACTTTTTTGCCGTTTGTATTAATAAAAAGGTAATTTTTCTAGTTTTGGTCAATAGGGGATGTTAATGGAATAAAAATATCATTAATCTATATAGTGGCTCGAATTGCTGTTTTATTGCTGCTAAATTGATAAAAATGAACATAATTTGCTGTTAACTAGTTGCGTTCCTCCTCGCAATACTTGGAGTGTATTATGTACTAGCAACTGCCCGTGACTTCGTTTGCGTATTAGACTCGGCTTTCGTACTCGCCATAACCTCCCATCATTTCTTAATTTTTTTATGTAGGTAAGAAACCTCTAGGAAGTATTAGAAAACATTCGAATACATGAATGCAATCAATAAAGCCGTTCTCAGGTTATAACGTTACCAGGAGAAATAGGGGTTAATTTTTAACACAGACCATATAACCACTTGACTGCGTGTAGTTCAATTTCTTCTAAGAACACAAGTCACCACTGCGGGTCGGGGGGCTACGTACAAAAAAGGATTTTGATTGGCCGGCTCAAAATGTAGCTCTACTCATAGTACCTAAATAGTGTTGTGGTACAGCATTATGTAATCACCTTAGTTGTCGATAAAGTTCACTACAAATTATCGTTTACCTTAACTGTACAAAGATCTGAAATATGTATGTAAGTATTAAGTAAATAAGGTTATGTAAAAAAAAAACTTCTATTAATGAAATTATCTTAATAATTCATTCGATGTTTCACGGTGAACAGAACACATTGATCTGAGTATGTATATTTTGCGTTTTAAAAATAGTTATCACTGTCTGTTTATCGTATTCTTACTGATTATTCAGTATGCAAGTACTTACTTAATACCACCATCAAATAATTATATATTTTTTACCACAGTAAAACAACATCGTTATACTTTTAAAATAGTTTTAATTGTACAAAGTATCCAAAGCCTTTACACAAAATGTGATTAAGTAATGATTTTAAACAAATAATTAGATTATATTTATATACTTTTTCGGCACTGTATATTATACAGTCATTAGGATACAAGGATACAACACCTCATTTTATACAATACTGGATTTGTACTACCGTAAAATTTGTCAATGTAAGGACGAGACCTACAAATTATATATATTTTTGACCGACTCGCACTTTTCACTTTTAGAAGCCGGTTCCATGTTATTGTTAAAAATAACTAAGTGTGTATATCTAAATCATATAAAAAGTTGCCAGCTGGGCAGAGAAGAAGTAGTAGAATTATCCAATAAGTCAAACTAAATAGTCACTTAAAGAGGCACAAACAGAGTAGGCGCTAGGTATAGTGATTTTATTTAAAATTATATTAAGTATATGTCCATAGTACTTCATTCTACGACCATTATTATTATGTTTCATATTACACTCGGGTTTTTTCGCGTGTTTATTTACATTTTTATTAGATAAGATATATAAATATTGAAATTTATAGAGAGAAAAATTCCATCCTCGGACGGGATTCGAACCCGCGTCTTCTGACTCTCCGTGTCAGACGCCATTGACCAACTAGGCCACCGAGGTTTAGCTGGGCTATTATGTATCTCAGTTACTAACAAATTTGGATTGAAATCTGAAAAAATGGCCGTTCTATGTCACTTTTGTCAGCTTCAGTGATCTAATTACTAACATTTTTGCTTACTGGAGTGGCCAAAACTGACATAGGGCCGCCATTTCCCAGATTTTTATCAACATTTGTTAGCAACTGAGATACATAATAGCCCTGCTGGTCCGAGCATAGAATTTTAACTCTGTATTTGACTAACCGTCTTGTGGGGACGTAGCGACAACCATTGGACAGTTTAACAGTACCATGCAACCGAAAGAAGCATTATTTAGAAATACTTAAACTTTCGTATTGACATCGCAGCCCTTGTAATTGTTGTTGTTAAAATTTTAATGTCTGAGATCGCTAAAGCAGACGTTAATGCTTATAAAATTAATACTATAAAGATATATAAATGTTACTACATAATTGATGATAACGTGAAGGTATAAATAAATATAAATAAAACACTGAATATTTATTTGTATTTTTATGCACTCTTAATATAATGAATATATAGTATAGAAGAATTATTTTCCTCACAGTCGATATATACAATCGATAAATTGCCAGTTAATATTGAAGTACCGCACTAATTTACACGTGCCAGTGAATAAAAGAGACGGCGTTATCTACAACTGCAAAGAACAGTACGGGATGGCAAAAGACATCAACGCGATCCCATATTTTTTTTATTTTTGAGTCACTGTTTAATTACTTCATTTGTGTATTTTATTTTCTTCCAATAATTAATAAACTAAAATTATCTGTGAAATGTAATTCCATCTTTTGCATACCTGGATGTCTACCTGTTTTTTCGGTACCACTTTACTGAACAATAAGGCATAATTGAATTTGTTTTAATTTTTTTTCATCCGCTTGTTCTCCACGCTCAGTCAAACTGGTACTGACGTGTTGGTTCGATACGTTAGCTTTTTATTGTCATAGTCTTGGCAGCTGAGGGGAAGCCGTATGAGCAGTCAAGTGGCTAATAAATAAGAATTAATGCTGTATTGCATAAAATCGCTTCGTAAATAAGCCATTCTCGTAAAGGATATAATTTTGTTATTGTAGGTTATCCCTAAGAGATAATAATACCATCGCGCTCATTTTTTCTTATATAGTTATAAAGTTATATAGTTATAGGTATACACCCTATTTGTATAATTACCAAAAAAAAACATGGGCGGTACAAAAGTGTTAATACATTGTAGATATGTAGTCAAAATTTTTTATTACTTCACAGTGAAATAATTATTAATTGTTAAACTTTTCGAAAATTCCATCTAAAAGTATGGACACCATCTTAACAAAAATACTACATGCCTATGTACAACTTATTAATGAAAACACATGATTCGCGTCAGTGAAAAAATATCTCTTTTACTCTTTCTTACACCCCCCACCCGAGCGTTCGGTGTGAAAGAGATTGTCGACTTTCGGCTTTCGTTCGTTCGTTTTCGGAAGAAACAAAGGCCGCGCGGTGGCAGGGCGGAGGGTGCGGGGTTGGTCCGGTGGCCAGGTCTAACGAGCTAGGATGTGAGTTTGCCGAATGTTATGAATGAATGATACATTTCTATGTAGGGGTGTTAAGTTTCATGCATAAACCGCGCGCAGTATATCATAATGAATAGTGGAAATGCCTAGAATAAAATTTGTAGGTTTGAATCAATCTAGACGTTTGACCAAATATTGATGGTTATGTGGGATTTTTTTTTTAAAGTAGTTTTAAATTTTCTTCCCATGTATGTATTAAGTACCAGCAGCATATAGTGCTGTTTTTTTTCTGGTAATTATACAAATTAGGTATATATTAAGTCTTATAAAGTTGTGTAAATACTGTAGCACATTACGAGGATTGCATACCGATCACTGTGTCGCGTTGTAGGTATTCAGCAAATGTATTGCTATCTCAACAGTGCAAGTATTCCCCGCATCCGCGTGCGAGCGCGAGCATCCGTGTGTGTGTGTGTGTGTGTGCGCACACATGTAAACTCACTAAGCAATGACAGACAACGTTGCGACGTTTATCTCGTAGGATTCTGTCAGCGTTTGCAATGTAAGCGTAAAACAATGTGATTATTTACGACATCACATTACAACAATACAATACAAACATTCTTTATTGATAACTAATCATAAAAGAAAAACATAATACAATCAAAAGCGCTACAGTAGATTGGACAATTGGCGGCCTTATCGCTATGGCAATCTCTTACAGGCAACCTTGCATGGAGAAGATTCTTAACACGTTAACTGCCATGCACTGCCACGTTTTTTTTTTATTTTTGTTTTTTGGTTGTATATTCAAGTAAATCACATTATATGACTATTTTAATTTGTTTCCGGTGATTATAATGTAAAATAAAGCAAAAAAATAAAATGTCTGGCATAGGTGCCGGACGAGGCCCAAGCGAAACAAAACATATCTTTTGGGCCATGTCAAGCATTTTGTCAGGCACCGTCCGCCGGCCGCCAATTTTTTGCGCGGGCAATCACTCGGTGCGGCGCTCGGCCGTTTGAACAAAAGTACCTACGCGTGTCGTAGGTCATTCCTTGCAGGTTACAATCTGTCCGGCACGTGCCATGCGATGTACCTACAGTGTTTGTTTAGTCGCTTTTAATTACTTGCGGAAGTAAGTGCGGGCGCCCATTGCTCTAGTTATTTGTGTTTTTGAAGATTTTGTGTGACGATAACTATTGTAATCATGTCCATTATTGATAATACGTGTGATTTTGAATTATTGTTGTGCAAGCTGCAAGCAATTGACGAACTAGAAAAACAACTGACTCAAAGTGATTCCCCGCTGTTAGAAATTCCATGTTGTAGTGAAATATGTGACGATACAGAAGTAATTTTGCATAGGCGAGGAAACAGAAAGAGGCGGTATGTGATAGAAAGTGGTGACGAAGATGAAAACCCATAGCAGCAGGTTAGCACAAGGTTTGAGACCGATTTATGGTACGAACCAGCGGGTAAGCAAAGAAGAATTATACCTTTCACAGAGTGCCCTGGTTTCAAACCTTATAGTTTGAGAAATACGATGGCAAAATCCAAACCGGAGGATTTCTATTCTTTGTTAGTTCCGGATAGTGTGTTTCGTGATATAGCTATGGAAACTAGATAGATAGATAGATAGATAGATAGATAGATAGATAGATTTATTGGTAAAATCACATTTTACAAGTCAAACTTAACATTATTATTACGAGTACAATGGACATAGTTATACCTATATAGTATATACTTAAGTACTTGAATGTACAATCAACTCATCTTGAGTATATTCTTTTATATTATAATACGATTTCATTTGAAGGAATAACTTCAGATTTCTCTTAAAAATATTCAAAGAAACTGCATTTTTTACACTATCTGGCAGGTGGTTATATAAATTAGGGCCTCCCACGTATACAGATTTACTAGATTTAGCAAGTACGTGAGAAGGTGTCGCCAATCTGTTCCTAGACCTGGTGTTGTAGGTGTGGGACGCTCCCATGGCACAGAATTTCTTCATATTGGTGCGCACAAATACACACACCTGATATATATATATATTCCTTTAGTAAAATAGGGCTTCGCAGACACGTCCCATTTTACACCCGCAACAGTACGTATAGCGCGCTTCTGGAGGATCAACAGTCGCTCTGACTCGGCTGCATGTCCCCATAGCTCGATTCCGTACATTAGTACGCTGTGTACGGTGGCAAAGTAGCAGCTAAGTACTGCATGTTGGGGAGCCGATGCTGCTAGTCGCTTTAGAGCGAAACAGGCCTGGATAAGCCGCGCGCAAAGAGCGTCTATGTGCAGATCCCATTTTAACGCTCGATCCACATGAAAGCCGAGTAGCTTAACCGATGAGACTTGCTGTAAAGCAGTGTTCGGTATTGTTACTGTCAGGGCTTTCAGTGGTCTATTTGAAAGGTCAAAATGTATGTAACAGGTTTTGTCCAGGTTAAGGGCAAAACCATTCGTTGCGAACCATAATTTTAATCTAGTGGTGACTTCTGTAAGTCTATGTCTCAGCAGGGATAGGCCTGGTGCTGTCACTAGTGCTGCGACGTCGTCAGCAAACATGTACACATCGGCACCGGGAATCGCCTCGGGTAAATCGTTCATAAGAAGCAAGAATGTGGTGTTTGATAGGCAAGATCCTTAGGGAACGCCTAGGTCCGGAAAGCCTTCTTCGGATTTAATATTGCCCGCGTCGCCGAAGACTCTCTGGCATCTTTCAGTAACGAAGTCCTCCATTAAGTTTACGGCTGGTCCTCTCACACCGTAGTGTTTGAGTTTAGCCTTGATCAGACTGCGGTCTGCCGTATCAAAAGCACGTGAAAGGTCGCAGCATATTGCAGCGACTTGGTGCTTCTCTTCTCGGGCTTGAAGTATTTTTCTGATGAACTCCCGGACTAGCGCCGTTGTGGATCTTCCCGCTCGGTAGGCAAATTGACGGTCAGTAAATATGTCGCAACTGTCGAAAAACTTAAGAAATCTATTGTTTAATCCTACTTCTAATATTTTAGTTAATGCTGGTATAATTGAAATGGGGCGATAATTTTTAGCTGAGGTTTTGTCCCCTTTCCCCTTATAAACAGGCACAACTTTAACCATTTTAAGCGCACGGGGGTAGGTACCTGTTTTTAAGCACCTGTTAAATAGTTCTGCCAATGGAGTAGCTAGTGCTTGAGACACTTCACGTATTACACCCATAGAGAGATCGTAGCAATCGGTGGTCTTCTTTGGTGCGATATGCTCATTAATTATTTTTATAATCTCATCAAATGAAAATGGTTGTAGGTATATGGAACACACATTATAGTTGGTAGCGCACGAAAGTGTACGTAAACTACTCGTAACACAAGCTGTCGGTGCACCAGCTCGAGCGCCAGCTGTTAGGAAGGTGTTGTTCAAGAAGTCAACAACATGTTTCTTGCTCGGGAAAGATTGCCCGGTGTCACTGCGCACCAATTCGGTGAAGTCGGTCTTATCGCGTATGGTGCGTCTAGTTTCTTTATTTACAATAGACCACAACGTTATACATTTATTTGTGCTGTTTTTAATTAGATTTTTATAGAATTGTTTTTTTGTTGAAATTAATTTATTATTGTAAGAGACGTTTAATTGTTCATAAATAGATTTAATGTCAGTGTTCAGTGGGAATTGTCTTATTAATTTATTAATGTCCGATATAAGGTGTTTTAAATTTAATAAGTCATAAGTTATCCAGTTACTGTCAGGTTTTCGTCTTGGTAAATACTTAATCGGAAAAAATATATTGAACTGCCCTTCTATATTGTTTATTATATTTTCTGCTAGTGTATTACAGTCCTTATAATTACAGAGTAATTAGTTTCCCTAACGACCGTATGGTTGCAGACAGACAAACTGCTTAACCACTATATATATAAACCTTCCTTGAAACATTATATCTATTAAAATACACATCAAATCCTTAGCGTAGTTGAGATCTAAGCATACATAGGGACATACAGACAGCGGAAAGGGACTTTGTTTTATACCATGCAGTGATAATAGATATTACGTATATCATGTAAAATATTATGTATTTTCTCTGTATATACCTAAGTAATTTTCTGATATTAAATTTGTATATCCACGTGCAATATTTTTCTACCGACTTCCTAAAAAGGAGGAGGAACTCAATTCGACTGTTTATTTTATTTTATTTGTTACTTCATAACTTTCGATAGGGTGAACCGATTCTTAAATTTCTTCCCGTGTGGTCCCTTTTAAATTTCATCAAATTCGTTCGAGTACACTCCAATAACTAAATAGAATGGAAGTCGGTATTAAATTTTTCAAATTGTACTTGTTAAAACATAACGTAATGATGGGTGATAATGATGATGATGATGAAAATGAAAAGTATTTCAAATTGTACTTGTTAAACATTTAATGATGATGAAAAAGAAAAGTATTTCAAATTGTACTTGTTAAACATTTACCACATAGCCACCCATCACCACGTTATGTGGTGATGGGTGGTTATGATAATGATGATGAAAAAGAAAAAGAAAAGTATCCTATGTGTTAATTCAGTGCCTTCTCTACCTCCATACCAAATTTCGTCAAAATTAGCCCCGCCATTTGAGCATGAAAGAGTAACAAACATCCACACAGTCATAAATTTTCGCAATTATAATATTACTAGCTGCGCTACGCAGTTTCACCCGCGTGGTGATGAATGATGATGATGATGATTATGATGATAATGAAAAAGTATCCTATATGTTATTTCAGTGTTCCATCTATGTACATACCAAATTTAATTAAAATCCATTCAGTAGTTTCTGCCTGAAAGAGTAACAAACATACTATATGATTTATCCATCCATCTATCCATCCATCTAAACTTTCACATTTATAATATTAGTGCGATAGTAGAATATTTTAGATAAACAATATATCTAATAATAAAACTTTTTGGTTGCTTTATTTCTGTTTCTTACTCCTTCAAACAAACTGTTAATAGGAATATTATGTTAGCTTACAGACATAAACCCATTATGAAAACTGGAAAAACTCCGATTTATTATTAAAACGGAAGAGATTCCAGTCTCCTTTATACTTTTTTATTCAACTTTATTCTCCTTTATTATGCGAGCGAAAGTATAGGGGTGCATAAAATATCGATACTTACCTTACTGTAGACTTTTAAGGGGCGTAATTCTGTCAAACTAGCAGTTTGACGCCTAAGTTGTCTCGCTTCCTGTCATAGCAAGATGACTGTGTGTGCCCGGTAAATAATCATACTAAAATAAACACACGACAAAGAATATAAAGAAGAACACGTGGATGAAACAATGAGTCGACCACCAACGCACGCAATTTAGGCAACATTTGGTGCTAGGAGGCTTTGCCTCATACAAGGGTCCGTTCAGTTACCCTCTGATCGACTATGGCTCCAGTCAGAGCGCAGTACCGTGTTTACTGCGCCCGGGTCTTCCCTTTACTTAGATATTGCGTATATTTATACAAGTTATCTCTCTCATTGGGTTCCTGGTCAGTACAGTTTACCCCAGGAATGACACCAGCTGGACATGGGGTGTTCCCCACGAGGACCTCCACCATCCCCATAGTCCTGCCCAATATGCTCTAACAACATAGCCGATCATTTTGCTATCCCCTGTTGGTTACACCCGGATATGGATGCTCAGGGGGTGCATTCGCTAGCTCTTCAGTCCAATTTCCTTTACTACCAGTTAATGTACATTGTACGCAATCATTGGACTATGCCTAACCGTAAAACGTGACTCGTTAACGGTCGTCTCATTATCACATCACACGGTTCTTGTAGAACTAGGAATCATGAGCTAAAAGCACTTACCAGGACCTCTGCTGGTTGTTTTCCATCGAGACCTCAGCCAGTGCTTCACACGTGCTTACCCATCCGCCATTTTTCTCCGTACCCGCCTTCCTGCCGGCACGCCATTCGTAGTCTGCCCCAGAGATGCGTTAGCATCTGCTCGTCTGTGCCACAGAGTACCTGCGTCAAATCACTTACAAAAGGCAGAGTTGCCATAGTGCAAAAATAGATTGACAATAAGGATACAGTTACACTCACCAATTCGTCAACGGAAACTCGCGCTGCGCGCGACGCTCACAACGGCAGAGAGGTCTACTTCAAGAGGGCTAGCAGTTGACAAGTCCACACAAGGATTTTCTCCTGTCCCGAATGACAGCTTACTTAGCACTTAGCAAAAGAGACGTCTTTTGCTCCTGGTCCTTACATCGCTGGGCTGCAGATTATTTTCACTTGCAGTTCCCATACATGGTGCCGATGCGCTAGCGGATATATCATGCTCAGTTACAGTTACTTCATCACCGCCTTTTTCCCACTCAAGTCTGTTATAGCCAGACTCTATCTCCATTGAGCATGTGTTTTCAGGCAAACAGGTGCTCGTGTCGATTTGTGGTTGTACCTCACTATCCGTGATATGTTCTGCGGATTATGCTTCTATATCCAGAAGCGATGTGCCCACTCCTACTCCACTGGAGTATTGTTACTTCTCAATCCTCTGTTCATCACAGGCAGAGAGTCATCGACATCGTCTGCAAGAGGGTATAGATGTCCTATAGAACGCGTGAACAGGGAGTCGTCGACTTTGACTTTCGCAACTCTGCATTTGCTATCTGCGCTAAGAAAGTCTGCTGGTCTTAAGACATGTTCAAGTTCTATGCCAACTCTTGCTAAAAGTGTTGTCACCGTCAGCAATTTATACTCGTGGATTACTAGATGTTTCCTCTAGGTTCTACTGAGGCAATTCTTAGCTAACTTAGATTTTCTTTTTGATACAGTACGGGTTTTTAAGTAGTTCCGCTAGTAATGTGAAATTATTTACATTATTAGAATTAAAACCTTTGCGGGGTGCCTCTTGTTGCTTCAAATCTCCATAAGCCACTCTAACCAGAAGACTTTCTTCAACCGATATATCCTTTACTATGTCTAGATGTACTGCCCTTACAGTCAAACATGTAAATAAGTCTACCCATCTCTTCTCCTTTCCTGTAGCTGTGCATACATATAGTGGCCCAAAGAAGTACGCACCAGTGAATGTATACGGCTCGTTGTAATTTACTCTCCTGTGGCAATGCTGGTGTCTGGGGCAACTTGTATGGACCTCCCCCATGCTTTATATACTGTGGACATCTACGGAATACCTATTTTACTTGAACTCTTCAGGAAAATGCTGTCCTTGTAACCTATGACGTGATAACATCATATAAATCGATGAATGTTGGCTGCACGCATGAAACTCACGCATAAAACTCATTATCAGGTTCCGCGTGGAAGCGAGAACGTGGAACAAGCGATAGAGAGGCACGATCAGCGAAAGCGTTCGGCTTGTCCAATGACCTTATCACGTAAAACTATCGTCCGTAAACCAACTTTACAGACAACTATTTTTTTTTAATTTCAATCGTAGATTCAGAACTGGCACTGGTTTGAGTAACAATTTCGCTTTATGGCTCTCTCCTATCTGACAAATGTTGGCTCAGAAAGTCAGTAAACTCAGAGAGGTCCTTGGTTAATTTAGACCATTATATGGTACTTCCATTTCCTCTGGGGATTCACAAGTTTCTGTCGGCTCTCCTGGGTCTCGGGGCCCGGGGGCTCCCCAACTGAAAGGAAAGTCTTCTGTGTCTCATAATGGCGACTCACAGGCCAGTATGACTCTTCTTCTTTCAAGAATGCTGGGCCATTGTACCAAAGTTCTTTCCTGTGTTTCCCGAGTTCAGGTTCAGGTCTCGTGGCGATGTCTGCTGGATTCGACATTGTATTGATGTAAAAAATTTCAGTATTTGGATGGTCTCGTTTGATCACATTAACTATGTTTGCTACAAATTGTGATAACAGTTTGTTTGATCTCATCCATCCGATAATAACTAGGCTGTCCGTTCAAATGTGTTCCTTTTGTACAGGCAGGTCTAAGTTAACTTTGACATATTTCAGAAGTCTGTTTCCTATCAGAAACCCCAGTAGTTCTAGTTTCGGTATGTTAAAGTCGTCTTTGTCTTGGATCAGCAATACACGAGATTTTGTCATCACTAAGAATACTAATGTTTCCTTGTCTCCTCCTGTTCTCAAATGTACAACGGAGGCTAAGGCAGTATTTAAGTAATCTCTGTATGAAGCTTATAGGATTAATGCAAATCAACATTTGTCATGTTAGTTCCCATATATCTAGGTAGTCTAAACTATCTTGGTCACAGCTGTTAATTTATTTAGAATTGAATTTAGTGATCCAAGAAATTCCTTGGCAACATTGCACTTTAACATCTCTTTGCAAATAGTTAAAAAGAAGTTTAATTTGCAGTATCAGTGGGCATGGCATTTAACGCAGTGTAGTGTGCATCAACTACTGAATCCTTGCAACCAAATCTTTCCTTTACGCTTCTACTGTACTTTGAATCCGTTGTTAAAAGGTCAGATACGGTATCCAAGGCCACATCGCTCATCTTGTCCACCTCTGCTGTAGAATGATGGTGAATATTCGCCTTAAAACTATCTCAAAACTTCTTTCATTTAAGTTTGTCTTCACTATATGTTGGTATAATGAGCTTTGGGAGTTTAGTTGTTGTTGTCTGTGTCAGCCTAGATAGGGTTATTGTAGCTTCCAACTCTGTTAAAAGATCTTCAACCTTCAACTGGTCTTGCGTCATGAGGTCTAGACCTTTACTTTGACTGCATAATATAGATGTAGATAAGAAACTGGTATAGCTCCTCCTCAAAAGACTTCATTTCTTTGTTTAGGTTTCACATGACATAAAGTAAAATATTCTTCGAATGCTCCGACTCGATATTTATAAGGAAGCTCGGTTACTTAAAGGCTTAGTTAGGCGTTAGGCGGTCTGAAAGGCTTAGTTTAGCCTTTGATGCCGTAATTAAAATCTTTTAAAGATTGACTCCATAATGAGATTTGTTCAAATTCGTATGTGGTTTAGCAGATATTGCTTGAAATGCATACCAATAAAAGTTTTGAAACCAAACCCAATGTCCCCCTTTCAAACAATAATGAACAAAATAAGTATAAATAATTTACCTCAATTTAACAGTGGTTTTTGTTAACAGATATTTTCTCAACTATCAGACAGTTGCAGAAATGATCTTTAACTTTTATAGACGTAATTGAATCTTAATTTGACATTAAGTCGTTGCACATACGAACATTTCATCAGATTTTAAAGTTCCATTAAATGTATCTAATGGAACGTCAATATGTCATTAATCGTGTATTTTGCGTTGCACAAAGCGCCTTTAGAACATAATTAGTGTTTATTGAGACGTTAAATTGACAGATCAGGAATTAAAACTTAATTAGTCAACAATAATCCATTATACCGACTTTAGTAGAATTTACGACTTTTTATTTTTATTTTTTATTTTTTTCATTGTCTCATGCAGAAGATTACGTTCCCGCCGCCAAATCTCGGACAAAGTAAAGTACATTTTATTTAACTAACAACAGTGAAGAGTTTCGTGTATAGTAGCAGATTTCCAAAGGTGTAGTTCTGCAAATCAAATATATTATTGTTTTGGAACCAACGCCCAAAAGAAATAAAGTCATTGATGATTAATAAACATACAGTTATTGATTTGTCTGAGCGTCATATACCTTATACTTCGCGACGCGATCTTTCCATCAACAGTTTCTACAATTGTACAGAAAGTAAGTCACGAACTGGCAAAGTGAAGCCATGTCTATATAACCTATGTCAAAAAACAGGGAAAAATTACGAAAAATATCAAGTTTTTTATTTATACAAAACACCAACCGTTTTAGGTTATAGTGCTGCATAATGTTTCTAATACTCTGTGCGATCAGACCTTGTCAATATAGCATTTTCATAAGTTCAGTAAAATGTTTAAATTTCATTGAAAGTTTAGTAGTGTCACAGAATTCGCCCTATTTACATTATATCTATAGTAATGTATCGTATATGTTTTACTTGCTTCTCGTTTTCGTTTTATTTAACAATATTTTAATTATTTTGTTTTGTATATTTTTTTTTCCACATATAAAACTATAGTCATGTCAACGAGTCCAAGTACAAAGAAAAAAAAACATTCCCTTTTTGACACCTATTTGATAATGACAAGCTAAACGCTGTTTGCGTTTTTTTTTTTTATAATTCAAAAAATATTTGTTTAATAAATGGCAAAATAAAAAAAAACGCCAAATGTTCAGTCCCAAGAAGGTTGTATCTATTTATCGTTCATTCTCTTTTAAAATATTTTACGCAACGTTGTTTAAATGCCGGCTTTAGCTAAAGGATCATTATGATGTCAACTTATAAAATAATCGACTTTTGTGCAACGTTACTAAAATAATGATTTTATTATCACTCAAGCTGGATTAACTAATGAACTGATAATGAAGAACTTTCTGCAACTGGTTGTATGTGAGGCATTCACTTTAGTACACGTTAACCCTTCCTATACCGTGATAATTGAAACAAAAGATTTATGAATGACACGCACGCAAACTCACGTCAATGGTACGCAAAGGGTTAAGTCTGTTTACATGATGTTTTTGGCTGAAAAATTCATGAAATATTTAGTAAAACTAGTCTATTATTTCATCGGATTGGGTTTTTCAGTTGGTTGTTGTAAACAGATAATACAATAGTACCTAATTAAACTAAATAAGGTCGTCTTCGATTATTTATATAGCAAAAATCAAGAGCCGCTTTTGCAATATATATGATTCGTTTTTGGGACGCTGTCTGAAACGCGCCAGAAATAGCATATCTTCAATTATATTCTTGCTTTCCTTTCATTAATTGACTTTTGCAAAGACGCTAATTACACACTCTATACCATTATTACCAAGCACGTATTCCATCTACATACACAGTTATAGACTGCTAATAAGTAAATATTACTTCACACTAACCATGAAACAAATCGAAAGACACAGTGGGAAACGCCAGCCGGCAACAAAGGAAAGGGGTGCACACAACATAACAGAGTATTCTTATTTTCACATCTCACACGCAGCGCCGTCCTAGACTTTGCACATCAGCAGCACATTTGAATATTTTTTTTTTTTTTTTATGTCTATTGTTCTTCGTTCCTCTCCGCATTACATAACAGCTAGTATTTACCGTATTATTAGTATACATGTTTATAAGATGCTATGTATGCATTGTTTAAATTAAATGATGTACACACGTGTTACAAAATAAACCCGGTAACTTTCGAAAACAGCGGGAAAATAGAAATAGGTACATTGAGTACAGTACATTATGTTACTCGTTCGTAATACACATCCGAAGTGTACCATATTATGCTCACGTACTTAAATTAACGAGAACATCGTTTGCAACAAGCCAGTCGTTCACACTATATGTAAATAGACAATAAACTTGTACGATATATGTATATCTTAAAATGTTGACACACAATGTTCCGGTTAAAAGGTAAACCTTACAATATCTTATGGGTAAAATGTTTTCTAATGTAATAGACATTATTAATAAACCATAATGGTTAAGTACATGAAATAATTATGTTTATTGCCTTCTTTACTGGAAAGGCCAGACTGAATCTGGTATTCAATACATTTTTTGTTAATTTATTTTATTTTACTCGGAAAAGCCTGAACGAATCTGGCGTTCCGTCACAACAAAATATATATTATTACTGATTTCAAAATCAGATCCCAGCATCTCCACCATTTTGTCTCGCTTCCTGTCATAGCAAGATGACTGTGTGTGCCCGGTAAATAATCATACTAAAATAAACACACGACAAAGAATATAAAGAAGAACACGTGGATGAAACAATGAGTCGACCACCAACGCACGCAATTTAGGCAACATTTGGTGCTAGGAGGCTTTGCCTCATACAAGGGTCCGTTCAGTTACCCTCTGATCGACTATGGCTCCAGTCAGAGCGCAGTACCGTGTTTACTGCGCCCGGGTCTTCCCTTTACTTAGATATTGCGTATATTTATACAAGTTATCTCTCTCATTGGGTTCCTGGTCAGTACAGTTTACCCCAGGAATGACACCAGCTGGACATGGGGTGTTCCCCACGAGGACCTCCACCATCCCCATAGTCCTGCCCAATATGCTCCAACAACATAGCCGATCATTTTGCTATCCCCTGTTGGTTACACCCGGATATGGATGCTCAGGGGGTGCATTCGCTAGCTCTTCAGTCCAATTTCCTTTACTACCAGTTAATGTACATTGTACGCAATCATTGGACTATGCCTAACCGTAAAACGTGACTCGTTAACGGTCGTCTCATTATCACATCACACGGTTCTTGTAGAACTAGGAATCATGAGCTAAAAGCACTTACCAGGACCTCTGCTGGTTGTTTTCCATCGAGACCTCAGCCAGTGCTTCACACGTGCTTACCCATCCGCCATTTTTCTCCGTACCCGCCTTCCTGCCGGCACGCCATTCGTAGTCTGCCCCAGAGATGCGTTAGCATCTGCTCGTCTGTGCCACAGAGTACCTGCGTCAAATCACTTACAAAAGGCAGAGTTGCCATAGTGCAAAAATAGATTGACAATAAGGATACAGTTACACTCACCAATTCGTTAACGGAAACTCGCGCTGCGCGCGACATAAGTTTCGATAACCAATATCAAATGAAGTGTTTTTGAAGTGCGTTTATATAAGATGGAGCTATAACATGGTGATTACGACACTGCTCATTGCAGTACGGAGAGTCCCAATAGGACCCATTTTTAAGCGTTCCGTACCTCGAAGGCCAAAACGAATCCTTATTAGTTCATTTCGTTGTACTTTTCTATGTCAAATCCCTTTTACTTATCCTGCGTGCGTGGAGATATCTAGCTAAAATGAATATCAAATGCTTATTCAAGCTCTAAAACAATGATGTTATATATAAACTAAGGTAGATACGCCTTACTGCGCTCGGCTTGGCGACATCAACACAAGCTAGTTGTCTTGAGTCTTGAGTCAACTTAGTTCCAACCTGCCTGGCAACGTATCCATCATTTAGGAAAAGATCCTTCTTATGTGTTCAGGAACTGCAGAACATATACTGGAACGAATGTAAAAAAAACAAGAATGATGTATCTTTTCTACTACTACTAGCGAGCGATAGAGAGAACGAGGCTGTCATTGGCGGTCGAATGGTCGGCCACAGGCGAACGTTGCTAATAATGTTGATCCTTTTCTAACGAAAAGGATCAACATTATTAGCAACGTTCGCCAAACTTTTCTTTTCGCCAACGTTCGTTAAACTAGGATTCATATATCTTCGTGTTCTTTTAATCTTGTCAGTGTAGTTATTGTCGTAGTGCGAGTTGTGTACTATAGCTATAGGTAGGTATAGCATAGAATTTGCCATGTTTAAACTTAATATTCAAGGAGCAAAACGTCTCTATAGTTAATTTCATTGTCTAAAAAGCCGTTAAATTAGAAATACGAAAATATAACTGATTGGACATCTAAATGTATGTTGGTGACTTTTCACTTCACAACAAAAGTATGTTATAATGAAGCGCTTTGACGGAAACTTTTAACATAATGTTTTAGGTACCTCTAAAAATGTATTTCTGAAATCTTTTACGCGAGTAGAGCCGCTGTAATGTAATAGAATACCTACACTAAGAAGAAGGCCTAGCTAGTTAAGGCGCGGTCCAACTCCAATTTTAAAATAATTTACGATGCTTTACGTAAGGTTGAAAATCGCTTGTTAGATTGGACGATGTAATGCGAAAATGCGTTAATTTTATACGTTTTCTTTATATTTTTCGATATATACTAACACAATTGAAAAAACTGCTGATTATTACTTTAGTACTATACGTTAGCTAAGTATTACGTAAAAAAAATATAGTGTTATCGCTGAAAATTCTGAGAGTTTGGACGTGAAAGTTTATTTTTGTTGACCTATTCAGGATTTTTTTCTGCTGAAAGAGAGTTATATATATGAATTCTATTCTGTTATTACTCTTTTCCTATTCCTTGTATTTTTTTCATAATATACTATCTATCTGTTTTGTTACTATAGGTGTTTAAAAATTCTGCTTTTTCTTTAATCAGGCGCGCCTCAATAGTAAATAAAAAGTAAGATTAGAAATATAAATATATTAGTTAGATAACATGGCCTGGAATGTACTTCACTGTAGGTTCTAAAATCACTCTTCTTCAATCGGTCTTGCTTTTCCTAATGTAGACAAATAGTCCCAAATGAGATTTTATAGAATTGTTTAATTGGTTCGAAATGACCTTTCAACATCGGACACAAGCCGTATTCACATTACGGGCGCTACCGCATTCATCAGAAGGCCAAGATGTCAAACCGATTTCTTTTCAAATATCTTTGGGCCACTTATCAGCTCCGTTTACTTCCTTTTTACTTCTGTATTCGAGTAACGTTGTCCGTATTCTTGGGTCCAGAAAATCGCTCTATCTTAAAAATCAATATCGTTTCTCTCAGGAATTATTCCTCTCTCTCCAAAATCCAAATGGTTTCTCTCCTACGTCTTCTGTGTCATTCCATAATTTTATTTTTAATTTTTGAAATTTCCCATAGTGCTGGTCAGTATCAAAACAGTTTTTAATATAAAATGCAAATAAGGATTTATGAAATGAGATATGATGTCATATGAAATTATATTACACCGCGGCACGCTGATAGCAAAAAGTCTTATGATGTTTTAAATATGAACTTCTGCTACATATCTTAGAATCGAAAAATATGGAGTACAAAAGAATATCACAATCTATGAAACGTAGTGTCGGTCCGATGTAACTTGCTAAATAATAACTCATTTAGGCGAACACGAGCGCAGGCAGCCGTTGATTAAGAAACACAATACCTGTTCTCTACGCCACGTCCTGACATAGAACATGACGTTCCCTCACAATATTATTAATATTACGAAACATAGTAATAATGGTTGTAATAATGGTACATTATTTTCTCTCCCGGTGAGGATAAAAGGGAGATAGTTCATATTAATGACTCGGATATCGTTTGCGAACTAAAATTGAGTAGAGAGAGTTATGCCTTGTGGTTTGATTTTAACTAAAATATGTACCTAGAGTGAAGGATTGAAAACTAAAGCATACACAATGCTAAAAGCTAAAAGCTATTGTAAGATGTGACACATCTAGGTTATGTAAAATCTATCCGGATTCATTGTTTGTTTTATTAGTATCTACTACTAGTGATTTCAAGCTTGCTGTTATATGAGAGTGAATTATATAGTATATTATATATCATCCGCACCTACCTGGACCGGTTCTCGGGGACATGTCTAAGCGTCAAAACACACTCGTTAATACTACGAGTAATAAGCGAACGTTTGGTCAAAGTAATAGTCCAGAATTGGATTTCGTGGTTTGCCATCAAAATGTACAATCACTAAATAATAAAACCAATAAGTTTAGAGGTATTATTAAAAGACGAATTCAAATGTAACGCGCTTATAATAACTGAGCATTGGCTAAATGAACAAAAACTAAAATGTATAAACTTTAATGATTACGTTTTGTCAGCTTACTATTGTAGACCTACTATTGAGCACGGGGGAAGTTTCATTTTTGTTCACTCTTCTGTTAAATTCACAATCATGGAAGGCTACCGCGATTTGTCTCGAGAGCAGGTTTTCGATGTATGTGCGACGCTAATAAATGACCTCAACTTACTGATCGTGGGACTGTACCAATCCAATCTCACGGATATGGGCGAGTTCCTCGATTGATTTGATAGATTGTTAACAAAAATTAACAAAGACAAATTTCATGCAATTGTTTCGGGAGACATTAACATAACAGTTTCGCGCTTGCACTCGGAAAGGAGGCATTCACGTTTGTTGGATCCGCAATTAATTCAATTTTAATCTTGCAAAAAGTTAACTAATAACAGTGATATTTACATATTTTTGTTGCTGACGGATAGGTGGTTGCAGTGACGTTCAGCCCCGATAAAATACACAAGTGATCGCAAAATAATTAGCGAAAAACTGTTCTAAAACTGTTCAAATTATCGGCAACGGTCTCTTAGCGCCTGACCTTTGCACTGTGCGTAGTGTGTATTGGCCCCGCTCGGTATCGTTCGGCGTGCGTCGGCTCTGAGTCACCGCATCGCTCGTCGACTGCACTGCTGCGCCCCGCTATCAGCTGTTCGTGTTATTTTGTTTATTTACATTACGTACAACTGCTATATCTCGTGCGTACCACAGCTAACACTGATTTTCCACTTTTTCACTATGAATTGTGCAGCGTGTTGTAATACAATATCTGCGGAAGTAGAAGAGTACTTGTGTTGTACAGTGCAAGACTGCAATAAAATTTATCATGTCTTGTGTACTGGAGAAAATGGCCTTGCTCGATTGCAAATCGAAACGTGGATATGTCCAGAATGCTGTTGTGCCGCAAAAAAGGGCGGCGATAACAGCTCGACTCCAGTGGGAGCTACGAAAAGACACAGAGAACCAAATGTGACTGTCAGGACGAAAGCATCACGTATTCACGCTGAGTTTGTACCACAAGTAGATGTAGCTCAAGATCTCGCCTACGAAATTTGTCAATTGCGTAACGAAAGGATTAGAATGAGTGAGCACCTAGCGAGATCGGATTCGTTATTATCGGCCTACGAAGCACAGCTTAAACACTATGATTCTATCATAGTGGAATATGATAAAAAACTCGCCCAGTCGACATCGATTGTTGAAAACTATGAGACAAAGATAGAAAAATATGCCAACCTAACGGAAAAATTACTTGATAGACTTAATAAATGTGTGTGCAGTCAGCCGTTGCCTGTAACCGTAGATACGGCCAAGCTCCTGCTGCAGGTACCGGCGACGTCGAAGGAATCCCATGCGCCCTCTGCTGCCGCTCTATCTCGTTTGCCAAACCGCACCAGTCAACAATCGTGCCTTACTAAAGCAGATAATTTAATTGTTTCCGCCCCAAATAACATGTCACCAATGACCGTGCCAAATACCGCCACTCCTGGACGCCCATTACAGATAAAAGGTGCAAAGCCTCATAGATTCATTTCGAACAAGAAGGCGTCATCTGAGGAAGGTGCTTCAGTGGTGTCTCAACCCACTACTGCTGATCGAACATGGACAGAGGTTCGACATAAGAGACCGCGCCAGTCCCTATCGCTGCGTTGTGTCGCTGGGCCTGCTGTGACATCACTAAAAGCGGCAGAGGCGAGAACACATTTCCATCTGTGGAACATGCTGTCTGAAGTTGAAGAGGTAAAAAAATACCTAAGCGAGCTATGCCCGCAGAGGATTATCACAGTTGAACCGCTGAAGACCTCAAGGCATTATAATTCCTTTAAAATTGGAGTTCCGGAAGACTGCTATGAGAAGTGCTTTTCGGTAAACGTCTGGCCGGAAAACGCCCGGGTCAAGAAGTGGATAAATTACAAAAAGCAGACACTTACTGGCCCCTTGGCGAACGTTCAAACATTTCGTGGAGGAGTCGGCGCATAGCGTGCCGCGCACCGTCGAGCTGTCCCAAATCACCGTCTTTTATCAAAACGTCAGAGGCTTAAAGACGAAGTTGCCCTTATGGATTGCCAGTATGTTGGTCTCTGACCATTTGCTTGTTGCTGCGACGGAAACCTTCCTCGACGGCTCAGTGGAAGATGCCGAGGTGGTACCGATCGGCTGGACCCTACTGCGACGAGACCGGCCTTCTCGATGTGGTGGCGTCTTACTCGCTGCGAGGCCCGGAGCCACCATGCATCGAATACAGGACCTCGAGTCAGAACTCGGAGAGGACCTATGGGCTTCCATCACTTACCGCGGTATTTCTTTTATGGTATGCGTAGTTTATGTTAAGCCAAAAGCAACTGATGCCGTTTATATGAATGTGTTAAATAAAATTGAATCTAGTTTAGATACTATGAATGAAAATATATTTATTGTTGGCGACCTTAACATAAATAGTACGTCAAATAATATTAAAAATTATTACTGTTATTTCTTGACATACTGTAATTTAACTGATCACAATGACATTGTTAATTCCCATGGAAATACTCTCGACGTAGTGTTGGCGCGGGAGTGCATTGAATCGCGGCGGGTATACGTGTGCGAGGTAGACGGGTTCGTTCCCATTGACCAGTTGTATCATCCGGGCCTCGATATAACCGTGACTCTTCGATTTCGTGATAACAAACCCGCGCGTCTCCAGCCGAGTAATATGAATGCTTCACGTGACTGGAACTTTAATAAAATTGACGTTGCACAGTTTCGTTCATTGCTTGAAGAAACTTCCTGGGCACCGGTCCTCGAGTGCGATGATGTTTCTGCTGCATCTGATACTTTTTATAATATTATTTACGAATTGTTTGATTTGTCAGTGCCTAAAAAGAAAAGGCAGTCTACTAAATTTAATAGATATCCTGTTTGGTTCGACGCTGACATAATTAGGGATATTCGGTATAAAGGTAGATTGCACAAATCCTGGTTGAAGTCTGGTTGCGTCGTAACACGTAAACGGTTTTCGAATCTACGTGCCAGTTTGAAGATGCGTATCTCTAAAGCCTACAAGGCTTATATAATGAGTATTGAGGAAAAGCTACAACTTCGGCCGCAATGTTTTTGGAGTCACGTACATAGCCTTACATCTAAGGGTGGTTTTGAGCCCTGTGTCTCTTATCAAGGGAAGTCGTGCACTGGGGTAGACGCAGCCGAAGCGTTTTCTTCTTATTTTTCTAGTGTTTTCTTGGATGAATCACCGCAGTTAGATAGTAACTCATGCTGCGATAGTGGAGTCGCAGGCGGTTACGTTAGTATACCTACATTGTCACTTCAAGATATTGCGCTCGGTGTCAATAAACTAAAGTCAGGTAGCTCACCTGGACCGGACAATGTGCCTAGCTTTATTCTGAAGACGTGTAAAGAGCACATAATTATTCCATTGTACCATATTTTCAATCTTTCACTTCTAAATGGCAAATACCCCGCCCAGTGGAAGTTATCCCGAGTGACTCCTATCCCTAAGAGTAGTAAAAAGACCTTAGTTAATGAATACCGTCCCATAGCAATACTGTGTGCACCGGCGAAGGTATTTGAATACATACTAAATAAAGGGATATATCGGCAGATACGCCAGCTGCTGGGCGACGAGCAACACGGTTTCAGAGCGGGGCGCTCTGTAAACACAAACTTGTTGTGCCTCGTTGATTATATATCTGATGCGATGGATCGCGGCCTCCAGGTCGACGTGATTTATTTTGATTTTCAGAAAGCTTTTGATAAGATTCATAATGACATGCTGTTGCAGAAAATGTCCGCCATTGGTTTCACCCCTGGTCTCCTTGCCTTTTTCTCTGACTATATGCGGGATCGTCGTCAATTTGTGAGGCATGGATGCTATGAATCTGAACCTTATCATACCAGATCAGGTGTAAGCCAGGGCTCAGTTCTTGGCCCTCTCCTCTTTTCCATCATGATTCATGACCTTCCTAACGTTTTAAGTAACGCCAAGTGCCTTTTATATGCCGACGATCTTAAACTCTTTTTAGAAATAAATTCTTATAGTGACTGCCTCAGCTTACAGAATGACATACATAAAATATTTCAATGGAGTATGACAAATAAAATGCAATTTAATCAAAATAAATGTAATGTTATGACTTTTGACCGCAAACGAAATCCTATACATTTTAATTATAGTTTAAACGACTTAGTTATAAATAGAGGTGCTGGTATTAAAGATCTGGGGGTAACATTTGATCGTGGCTTGACATTCCATGATCATGTTGCGAATCTCGCTAAAGAGGCTTACCGTCGCCTAGGATTTGTTTTACGTAACGCCAAGGATTTTGAGAATCCTCAAGTTTTAAGAACTTTATACAACGCTCTGGTTAGGAGTAAGCTTGAGTCAAGTGCCTGTGTATGGAACCCGCATCATGTCACTTACGCGCGGATGCTTGAGAAGGTCCAAAAGGCTTTTTTGCGGTCACTTTATAAGAAGCTATATGGCTATTATCCTTATATGTACCCGACAAAGTTTCTTCTTGGGCTGCTCGGATACAACTCTTTGGAAGTGAGGAGGTTGCTGGACCAGCTGACTACTTGCTGCAAAGTGCTCAGAGGGTCAGTTGACTCCCTACAGCTGCATAACTTATTATGCACGCTGAACGTACCAAACAACCCCTGGGTTCCTGCGAATAGACGCGGTCGGAAACATGACCTATTCCGCACAGATCAAAGTCGTACTGTTGCACGATCTATGTCTCCTTTAATTCGTGCCCGCTGTCATTTCAATGCGCTCCTTTCCGCTAACACTGATTTAGATTTATTTTTTGACAATTGGAGAACTCTTTTAACACACTTTTTGACATACTGTGAAAATTTGTCTGATCAGTGGGACAGATCCCAAAAATGTGATAGCTCATTTGGTTTTGACGATGTTTTTACTGATTTATGACATTAATATTTTGATTTTTGGACTTTTTAATTTGATTTATGGATTAATGTATTTTCTATTTGTAATGTATGTGTTAAAATTTTTTAATTAAATTGTATTTGATGATGATTTTGTGACATAAATGTAAATGTGTAATTCGTTTTTATGTCAATAAATAAATAAATAAAAATAAAAATAGATTATAGCGCCGATTCCTCTAGCAGGAAGAAGTTAATTGATCTACTAGCTTCACATAACTTTATCCAACATATAAAAACGCCCACAAGGGTCACAGATCATAGTTCGACACTAGTTGACCACATTTATACAAATATGAACCCAGTCCGTACAACCGCTAATACAAAAGTGTCGAACGTGAGTGACCATTACGGTCTGCGCGCCTCAATTACTGATTTCCAAAGGCTATGCAATATACCTACACATATAAAACGACGGGTGATTACGCACGCACGTATCAGCGACTTTATGGTGGCACACGACAGCGTCGACTGGGCAACGATTGTTCAGACGACCCATGATATAAATAGCCTGACCGAGAAGGTAATTAATTCTATCTCAGGACATTTCAAAAAAAAATTCCCAATAAAATATGTACCAATTCGTAAACACGATTAAAATTGGATAACAGATGATGTAATTAATTTAAAACATTTATTGGTTGACATACATAAATTAATATTACAATTTCCTACCAATAATGACCTAAAAATATTTGACGAAAAATTACGCAAATCATATAATAACAAATTAAGCACTACAAAAGCAAACTACTACAATAATCTCATAAATAAAAGTTCGAATAAATGTAAAACTATGTGGTCTATTGCCAACAAAGAAACGGGACGCATATCGCATGAAAAAACAGATTGCACTGACCTGATTCAACGCGATGACGGACAGAAGTTTAATAATAAGATAGACGTAAACTTTTTAAACAACACATTTTTGACAGCTGGTGCCCAAGCCGGAGCCCCAACCGCCGCGATACCTTGTTGTATGTCAGTTTTAGCTAGTGTTATTCCATATAACACGTGCTCTGTCTTTCTAAAACCTTTCTCAATTTGTGAAATCATAAAAATTATTACATATGAAATTGCCGCTAAAACAACAACGGATATAAACGACCTGTCTACGAGCTTACTAAAAAAGATAGCTCCCGTGATCGCGCCGACCCTTTTAGAACTTTTCAATAGATGTTTAAAGAACGGCTGCTATCCAACTGCATTAAAAACCGTAAAAATTTCGCCTATTTACAAGGGCAAAGGAGAAAAAACTTCTGCGAAGAATTACCGCCCCATCGCCATTATACCAGCAGTAGCAAAAACTCTAGAAGTAGGTATAAACAAGAGGCTCCTTGATTTCTTACACAGCTGTAATGTCTTTACCGACAGTCAGTATGCCTACCGCGCGGGAAGATCGACGACCTCTCTATTACGAGAAGTATTATATAAATTACTGCAAGCACGTGAGTGTAAGCGGCAGGTTGCAGCAATATGCTGCGACCTCCCCCGTGCCTTTGACACCGCGGATCGTAACCTGATAGAGGCCAAACTCCAACATTACGGTGTGAGAGGGCCCGCAGGTAGACTCTTATCAGACTTTGTAACGGACAGAAAACAAAGAGTAGTGGGTGATTCTGGTAGGATTCGCTCGGAGGAAGGTACCCCAGTGCTCGGCGTTCCACAGGGATCGTGTATATCGAACACCACCTTTGCCCTTCTCCTGAACGACTTACCTGACTCTATTTTTGGAGCTGAAGTGTATATGTTCGCTGATGACGTTGTGGCGCTGGTGAGTGTACCAAACATACCAGCGCTGAAAAAGAACCTGGCGGAGGTGGCTCATCAGCTGCAGAAATGGTTTGCAAAAAACGGATTCGCTCTCAACTTGGATAAAACATGCTATATCCATTTCAATCTTGCGAATAGACCGCAGGAGGCCCTAGCAGTAACTGTACAGAGCACTGCGTTACAGCAAGTGTCGACTGTAAAAATGATCGGCTTCCATGTGGACCGCGCATTGAAATGGGATATACACATAAACACAATATGTGGCCGCTTGGCGCAATCCTGCTTTGCCTTAAGCCGTCTTGCAGCGTCAGCCCCCCGTCACGCAGTTATGAGCTGTTACTACGCAGCAATTCACTCTGTACTTACGTATGGAACGGAGTTGTGGGGTGACACATCCGTGGCTGTACGCACTCTACTTATACAAAAAAAGAGCCATACGCGCAATCGTGCATTTGAAATGGGATGAGTCCGCGAAGCCACACTTCATCAAACTTGGAATAATGACGGTGCCCTCGATATTTATTTACCAAATATGCAATTTTGTTCATGCTAACCCAGAAACATTTGAAACCCTCGGAGCAGCACACAACTATGAGACCAGACTCAAGGACAGACTTCGAACACCTGCTCACACCCTGGTCAAGTCAAACCAATCCGTATATGTCCTTGGACCAAAGGTTTTTAACAACCTACCGAATGTAATTAAGAATGAAACTTCCCGACCTAATATTTTTAAACGTAGGTTAAGGAATTTCTTAATAAGCAAGGCCTACTACTCCCTTAAGGAGTACCTTGACGATAAGCTACTGTCTCAGTACCAACCATATAATTATTGACATATATATTAATTATAATTTTTTTTCTATTATTTATTATACCTTATTGTAATAATAATTTATCTCTAATTTAAATTGTAACATTATAAAACCGACTTGTAAATATTTTATTTATCAATAAATTGTCTTTTGTCTAAAACAAAAATATAAATAATAAAACAAACGACTACGGTGTTATGAATTTTAGATTAATAATTATTTAAATATATTTTTTTTATTTTAATTTTAACATGAATTGTTTAAACTAAAATGACTACTAACCTTAAAAATCCAAAATCATACATCTAATTCGTTCTGACTAAATAAATCACTATTTTCTATAATCTCTAGTTACCTATGTAGAAAACTTTTGAAAAGGACTACTTAAAAGTATTCACTCCAGTCAGACCGTGGTTAAAATTTTTACCCATCAATCTCGATGGATTACTAATTTTGTAACTTTCGGTATATGGGGGGCTTTCAATACTTTTAAGTGTCGAGTCAGATTAGAGTGCGTAATGAAAAGTAAATCTATCCAACATGGCCTTGCCTGCCAGCTGCTGTTGCATATATATAAGCTCTACTGAGAAGTGGCTTAGTGGTCATGGCGTCTGACACGGATTATCGGAAGACACGGGTTCAAATCCCGTCCTAGGATGTGTATTTTTCTCTAAAATTGCAAAGTTACCTATGTCTGGATTTTTTCACTAATAATGTGTAGTTAATAATTAGTAATGAAAATTTTCTAAAATAATTTAACTATACGTTTCCAATATGGAAAACTTGAAGTCAACCTAAACAGAGCTTATCAATTATTTCGTACTTACTACCGAAAAACTTCCATCAGCTAAAACTAAACTAAACTTCAAATAGATTTGGCTCTTTCCTTCTTTTTATATTTTGAGTTTTCAGTGCAATCCATTACGGGTAATAGGCGGGTCCGACTTGACCGCGGGACCGCAAGGCTATTGGCAAATGCAACCGTAGTCACAGAATAAATACTAGTAAAACTACTTACTGACATTAATTTGTAAACTGTACTGTTTTCTCCGTGAGTTTAATACAAAATACCAAATACTTTTATTAATTTTTTTACACAAGTTTACTGAATCCGTCTTCTTTTTTCTTCTCTTGGTGCCTCTTCAATCAATGAAGGTTGGCCATTAGCTTTCCGTACTCATCTTTAACCTTAGCGAGGCGTAAAAGTTCAGCAGCACTCGCAATCCCTGTCCACTCCCTGATGTTTCGTAACCATGATTTCTTCCTGCGGCCAGCTCGTCTCTTTCCCGCAACTTTTCCCATCATTATTAATTTAAGAAGGATATCTTGAATATTGAATTTATAGGCTCCCGAACTAGTGTAACTGAGTTTCAGGAACCAACGGCTTCTCTCATGAAAGTCTTATTTATAAATATACTTTATATACAGTGTTAAGGTTTAGGAGATTTATCACAATAAATACGTTTACTATTATGAAAGATTGTTTTATTGAACGTGCGGACACACTTACAAGTAATTTTTATTTGTATCTAGTGTAGTACATCTTACCACAATGACACACAACGTAAGAGAACAGTAAAACCCAAGATGGTGGCTTCCGCTTCCTGATTAGTGTTGCTAGATGTAAGTGTGCATTTGCTTACAAATTATAATTGTCTCAACGTATAGAAAAAAAAATACACTCTTGTCGCTAGAATTTGAATCGTAAGTGGTGAGGAAACCCGGCTTACTAGGTAGGCTTCTTGTGCAAAATCAGAATAATGTTTATTGTTCAACTGTGTACATTAACTTCTTAAATTTAAAGAGTATCTACACTTTACCCAATACACCATTTGAGGGTGTACATTAAATACCTAAAAACTAGTTTTAAGTGGCAAAGTGTTATAAACTCTATTGCGGTAAAATAATAATACATTTTTACCTTTTATTTAAGTTATTTTTTTTTATATTTATTTACTAATAAAGCATTATGAGCAAAGTAATTATGTAGCGTGATAATTAAGACGTAATGTAATGGAACAAGTAAATTATAACAAAATAGCAAATATCATTAACACATTAAACAATATTAGCTAAGTGATGTAGGTATTATATATCTGGTGTTCCCAATCTTTCTTTATGGCGCGGAAACTTGGTCACTAAAACTACAGGATCGCCAAAAAATCGATGCACGAGACGACTACTGAAAATACCGTGGATAGCGTTCCGCACCAATAATTCTATCCTCAAAGAACTTCAAATTCAATTTAGACTATCGTCGATTGTGCAAATGCGAATGATGAAGTTCTTCGGGTATCTCTCCAGGAACAAGAACTCAATGGAGAGATTAATAGTGCAAGGCCAAGTGGAAGGAAAGAGATCCCGAGGTCGTTCACCAACACGATGGACTTACTCTATTAAAAAGGCCACGACTTCTACCATTGCACCGTCAGAAATGGAGAGACATCGCGAGGATATCAACAGCTCTGGAAACGGAAACTGGCGAGGATCCACCGTTTAACGTCACCATGACCACGACCACTCTGGCAAGAGTGCCCGACTAAGAAGATTATTATAATAAAGAGGAAAGATATATAATTGTTTGGAATTCACGTAAAACTACAGTTGAAGGCTTAACCGATTCAAACAATTCTTTCACGAGTTTAGAGCTAATTGCATTATGCCTGCGTTACATACGCTATATTTGATTCATCCTCATCATCGTCCATCACCACGGAGGTGAAACATCAGTCTAGCGGTCTTTAGTGAATCGCCTGCAATACTGACATTTTATTTTCAAACACAACATAACAAATAGTTTCGCCTATATATCCTTGAAGGGGAAAGCAGCGGTGTCTTAAGCGCCTACATTTCGCTAGATATGTTTTTAGTCTAATTTCATAAGAGGCGAGTCTATTACAAACAACGTGCCCACTCTTTTTTTTTCAAAATTTCTTTGTTCGATAAAGCCAGTAACTGTCCAACCCGGGGATCCATCCTGGACCTCGAGGTTCCAAAACGCCACTTCTGCCTCTACACCAAGACCAAGCGAGTGAAGCCGGTGGCGAGTCAGCCAGTCTTAAATATAGTTAAATTTGAAGTAAACTTATGTACGTGACCCGGAATCAATCAAATTCAAACACTTTCCGTCTTATTTTAAAACGTGGACTATCTTGCACATTTTATAAACATATAATGCTTTGATTTAATAAAAAAGTATTTAAAAAACTAAGGAATATAATCTATCTTTTAATCAAATTATGGTAACCACGCTACATTAATGGACTATATTAAAGTACCTGCTTATAATAGTATTAGTAGTTTTTTTTATACATATTTTTATATGTAATAATAATTTAGTTTATATTAAATATTTATGCCTCTTCTTAACTTATTTATAAAACTACATATAGGTATTAGCTTCCAAGAATAGTGTTATAATGCGGGCAGCGCGCGACCTACAGAATCAATACTTTTAGAAATTAAATAAGTCTCACGTTAATCCTGTTTTATTATTACAAAATTATAATGAACGTGAGTTTCAATAACATTATACTTTTGGAAATAATAACCAAATAAATAGGGAAAATATTTCCTAATGGCAACACAAGCTGCAACTTCAACAAAATAGTAATACGAACCAGCGTATTTACAAAGGTCCCCCTTATCTGTGCTATATAACAAAATGCCAGCCCCAGATGCATACAGCCGTATGCAATCTCGTTTGGCTTTGAAGACATTATCGAAAATTTAATACGGTGCAGCAAGCTGGTCCCAGATTCAATTCTTAGTTAGGGTTGCTAGATGAACCAAAAAATTCCACAACAGAACTTAAAAATAAAATGCACATAATATTCAAGATTTCACAAGGAGAAGTGGACACCATTAATGGACAACATACATTTTATTTTTCACAGTGAGTAGCCGGTAATATAAAGACTTAAAAGTAGATGCTCGGAATTGGTGGCCGTTCGTCTGTAAAAAAATTTTTACTGCCAAACACACATACACGTCTGTCTTACAAACTGTTTCCTTCAGATTCATTTGAAATATAATGATTATGTATAAAGATGTCTGCAAGACAACTTCTTTCAACAAATAATTATGATACCAAAACATATTTTAAAACTGTGATACTACAATTATATCATAAATCATAAAAGGACCATTCAAAGCTTAACTAATTGTACAAAATTATATAAGGAATAAATATTTGGGTTGGCTGGCACCACCTAGTTGTGCATGTACTAACTGATTCGTGTGGAACACCTGTGGATGAAATAAAAAACATTATAAGGTTATATAGCATATCATTATTGATAACTTGTGCTGTGGCTATTATTGAACAATGATTCATTGAAAACTTCAAAACGAATTTGGACTGATCAGCGTCACCCGGTTATCACGCAAAATGGGCCACGCCACAGCGGCCTGGTTGCGGAAAACAGCCAGCCCACCAAGTACCAAGTAAGTAAGTAAGAACACAACGAAACTGAGAGAAAAAATAACGATTATGATATTATATATAGTATATAGTGCAAAGTAAGTTACTTAACTCGTCCGCATCAGGACAAAAAATAACAATAGATTTATGAATGAAACTTGCCTGGAATGAGAGTTGCTGATTCGGACGGGTTAATTAGTATAATGCTACATAGTTTGCTTTTGTTACTTGACTAATAGTTAAGGTTACAAATGGTTATAAATAACATTACATTCATATACTTTGAGCATTTAATTAATCATTTTTTACCGTAACAATTCGCCAACTACTGGTAGGTATAAAACCCGAACTATTGTTTAAAAAACAGCTTCGCTTAAAAAATAAAAAGAAGTTACGCCCTTTTTCTGGAGAGGTAGGCAGAGATCACAGATTTCCACTTGCTATGATTCTGCCATACCTCTTTTGCTTCATCCACTCGCATCACACGTATCAAAATGTTTAAATTATTTAATAACTTAATTTTATTTCCGGGTAAATTTTCATTATAGTTATACTGGTAACCCTGATAGTAATCTCGTTTCACGCTGCCCGGGAGACGCGTACACGGCAGCGACGGCGGCGGCGTGTGTTATGAACCGATTTCTGCGATTGCTAACTATATAATCCTTATCTGATTTACGGTGGCAGTATATTTCTGGTATTAACTGGTATTTGTTCGTAGCATGATAAGTGATTGGGGACTTAAAATATACTATGTACTTATGTTCTAGCTTAACATAATTAAGCATAATCAGCTATCGTGTCTATTGCTACAACACGGCCATTTCACAAAGATCATAATGACAGCGTCATGGAATATAGCCCACACTTAATCTTCTCCTTTTGCGGAAACCAGAACAGGCTTTAAAGGCAGATTAACTGCCCAGTCATAGTTTCGAGTAGTCAGAGCACCTCAAGATCTCAAACACAGCCTAATGGCCGTTACCCACACAAACTGAAATATGAAATGAATTATATTTACAATGTATTTCTTTTGTATTTTACTATACAAATACCTAATATTTTTCACTGTTGCGTAGAATAAAGATTCTCTTTACCATCTCAACTCGGAATGTTAATCAAGCTTCTTTATCCTTGAGTTACTAGAAAACTTTACAGAGACCGGTCACGCGTTCAAGCGTTCACGTGGTCAGTTTTGCGTTCGTTGTGTTGTAATACGTTTCATAGATATACCCACAGTCTACCCACAATTGACCGACGTGGTCAGAACGCAGCTGTTTAACGTAATACAACACAACGAGCGCAAAACTGGCCGCGTGAACGCGTGACCGCTCTCTCTATCTGATAGCACCCTGAGGATTCAGCGGCTTCAGCTATGACTGTCATGGCTTACCATCGATCACAAAACTTGCCTATCTCGTCGACGTTATTATTATTATGTGTTAAAATATTCTTATTAAATAAATCATAATATGCTTTTAAGTTCACAGTTTGAAGAATAATTTAACTTTTTCTAAAAACCCTCCAAATGAAGATATTGTATTGTACTCGTATTATATTATTTCATTTTGAGTCTTGACGTTTTTGATACTACTTAAGTACCTATTGTGGACGCAGGGCGACTGTCACGCATAGACAAATTATCAATTGATGAATAAGCTATTAACCCTTAGCCAGGCTTAGGACGAATAAGAACCACTTCATAATTATTTTTTTTCTAACGGGCAGAGCACTCCTGGAGTCCACTTATGCGTATCCGAACATTATCTATGAAACTGTCAATGTATAACATGTGCTGTGTCAGAACCATTAAAATTTTTTTTTTTTGACTTTTCATGGTGACAACATTTTCGATCCAAATATTGAGTGATTTCGAGCATTGGCTGAAGCAATTTTGCGATTATCTCGAAAAAAAAATCGGTAAGTGCCTTCTTGCATTTTTATTCGAAAATTATCGGATTATAAAAGGTATAAATTGTTTTATTTTTTCATAGGATTTGTTTATGATGGAGTTATGAACGCGGAAACTAAGTTGTCCATATACGTCCACTGCCCGCAATTTTATTTTCAAATCAACCTATTTTATATTTATAATCTTTGATTTCAGTGGCAAAAAAATTGGTTGAGATTATTTTGGTTTATGTTGGAAGTGACCTGCATAAATGCATATATCATGTATAAATAGTATGACACACAAGTCGAACAGTAGCAACCACAAGGAGTTCCGTCTAAGATTGGCTCGAAGTCTCATCAACAACTTTTCCACCCGGGTTGGACCGGAGTCTTGTCATTTTCAAAAATAAGAGAGGAGCTCAGTATGTTTTGGCAGATGAACTGTTGGCAGAGACTGAGAAATGTTGGGCATCACATGCATTACGATGCAAGAACTAGGAAACGATGCCGCTTCTGCAGCACCAAGAAAGAGGTCGAAAGATCTAAAATAATTTGTAAAGTATGCAAAGTTACACTTTGTGCAACACCATGTTTTGAGAACTTTCACAAGTAGATATTTGTAGTGTAACTTTGCATAGTACTGATGAATGGTGTTTTATAAGAGTTTCAGACCTTAAGATTGTGTAAAATACCTATTCTTTTTGGTTGTTTTTTTTTCTTTTGGGCAGAGGATGCATAGTGTCCACCGTGTTTTTTTAATAGAAATAATAATAATAAAAAAAGACACGTAATTATTTTTTTAAATCCATACTTTATATCTACCATAATTAAGTCTCAAAATGTAAAACTATGCTCGACCTGGCTAATGGTTAAATTTCGTAATGATACTTGAATTAATTTTTGAATTAAAATTTCCAACAACTCTAATTTTATTAGAGATATTTAAAATTATTTTAAAATTATTATTTTTGTATTAATATACGACAATAAAATTATATTTAAGAGGTATTCAAATTATCAACGGGATAATTACCATGTACATTTTCTAAGAGTTTCCGATATTTCGGCACTGTTGCAAGCGCCATGATCACGGATGAACTGAGGAATTCCGGGTGGGTGAATGTTTTACGAGCAGACAAAACGGTCTACCCTCTTCCGTACTCGTTTGCTATGCGAGGCACCACTACTATTGTTCGCACTGTTAGTTTTTGTATTATCTCGACACACAACACTAACCGTATCAGCTCGAACCTTGGGACTATTACTGTTTTTGTTTTTACACAATCGTACCACTGAATGTACATGTAAATGGTAATTATCCCGTTGATAATTTGAATACCTCTTATGTTTGTGACCATGATAGTTTAAAAACTTATAAAATTATATTTACTAAAATAACCACTGTCATTGGCATTAGCGCAGGAAACTGATACTTAAGGTAAACAACAGTGCTGCACCCCACGGTGTCGGTGATGGATGATGATGATTCTACGTCCTACGACCTTTCCCAGGTTATAATCTATTATCCACAAAATCGGTTCAGCTTGAAATTTCCTAAAACTTCCTACAGACATGGTATTTTTAATTGCAAATTACAAAGTTTACATTTAATATTGTTAAGTAGAAATCAGTAAATACCGATCTCTACTTAACAGTTTCATTTAGTATCATTAAATGAAACTGTTTAGGTTAATTCTTAAAAATAATCAAATAGGTATAAACGACAACTGACAAAGTGAAAGTTCATCACCTAGGTAGATACAAATGTTCTGTATATCGGAAGGATCTGGGTCTAATTCAACATTCATGTAACCAAATTCTAAATCCGCATTCACCAGCAATCCCTCCCTCCCTCTACTAGCTGATTGATTTACCTCGGCCCGTTGCTTTCATTACGGACTAGCACCAGATAGGACCAGAGTCCACCGCTAATGGATTGTACTGCCATTTACATTGCAAATCATGCATCAGAGCCTGATTTTTACATTGCAAATTAATGTAAAGGTGTAGTTTTGAGCAGATAAGCTCATGATAAAACTAAAAGGCCTGTGTTATTTATATGTAGCTATTTTGTTTGAAGTTTTCTTTCGACTGATTGAGCTTGACGAGGTTAATAGTGTTAAATACTTAGATGCAGTCTTGTATTTCTTATTTATTTATATCTAAGACTGTTATCGAACAAGCTTTAAGAGATTTACGCCACTCAACCACACACATCGCATTGCCTGGAATCGTATGTTTTCTGAGAAAATTGTTGCCTTATTGGCCAAATATTAAGGTATAAGACTGTTTAATTTGAATATATCGGTTCCCTCATCGTTCGCAAAATGGCAATGATAGATGTTGGTGTGGGATGACAGAATTATGAATGGAACGGAACGTATGTATGAGAGTGAGGGAAAGGGGTATGCGAGTGAAAGAGAAGGATGTATGGAAAAAAGGAATATGGCGAGAGAGACGATTACGACGATACGACTAACAGCACGATATAATTTAAAAATAGTTTCCTTAAAAGTTTATTTGATTTTCTTTATCAAAATATAAAGTTTTCATACGATACGGCCACATTATTTCACATCCCGATCCCACAAATATGGGGGCTCGTCCGGGATCGCGGTGAAATAATTGGATTTAAGAACGAAGACGCGAGAAGTCCTACGCAACGCGGCCAACGCTTATCGCTTACCCCAGAAGCCGTAACCTACGACGAATACGACGATTACGAAGAATCACGGCGACAAAGGTGGTGAAGATGCCCGACAAGGAAACTCAAGACGATGCTCACGACGACGCCCAGGACGACTTTCACGATGCTAAGATGGCGCATGGCAACATGCTGTACCTTACCGAAAAGCTGATTAGAGAATTCAGTGCACAAGATGAAACATATACCGTATCTATGTGGATACGAGATATAGAAGATAACGGTGAAATATTCAATTGGAGTCCGACCCAACTACTGTTGGTAGCACGACGGTCGCTAAAAGGCACGGCAGCCTTATGGCTACGCGCCGAGAAAAATTATAAGTCGTGGGACGAACTAAAAAGCGCTATCAGCAAAGAGTTAACTGATACCGTAGATATCAAGAAGATACATGAGATTATGAGTTCAAGACGTAAGAAGAAGGATGAATCGTGTATTGACTACATGTTAATTATGAAAGAGCTAGGCAAGCGTGGACGAATGCCAGACTACGTAGCCATTAAATATATATTGGATGGTATTGTGGACGACGAAGTAAACATGAAATAATTGGATTTAAGAACGAAGACGCGAGAAGTCCTACGCAACGCGGCCAACGCTTATCGCTTACCCCAGAAGCCGTAACCTACGACGAATACGACGATTACGAAGAATCACGGCGACAAAGGTGGTGAAGATGCCCGACAAGGAAACTCAAGACGATGCTCACGACGACGCCCAGGACGACTTTCACGATGCTAAGATGGCGCATGGCAACATGCTGTACCTTACCGAAAAGCTGATTAGAGAATTCAGTGCACAAGATGAAACATATACCGTATCTATGTGGATACGAGATATAGAAGATAACGGTGAAATATTCAATTGGAGTCCGACCCAACTACTGTTGGTAGCACGACGGTCGCTAAAAGGCACGGCAGCCTTATGGCTACGCGCCGAGAAAAATTATAAGTCGTGGGACGAACTAAAAAGCGCTATCAGCAAAGAGTTAACTGATACCGTAGATATCAAGAAGATACATGAGATTATGAGTTCAAGACGTAAGAAGAAGGATGAATCGTGTATTGACTACATGTTAATTATGAAAGAGCTAGGCAAGCGTGGACGAATGCCAGACTACGTAGCCATTAAATATATATTGGATGGTATTGTGGACGACGAAGTAAACAAAATGATGTTATATGGTGTTACGACCTACGCAGAGCTCAAGGAGAAATTTAAGTTATACATACAGTTCAAGAAAAATTCTGCTAAGGATACTCGCCGCAGTAAGCCATTAACTACCTACACGCAAAAAAATAGTGCTGATTATAATAGAAGAAACGCGGCTGCGATCACGCGATGTTTCAGCTGTGGGGAAAGAAGTCATATGTCGGAAAATTGTCCTCATAAATCGCAAGGAAGAAAGTGTTTCCACTGCAATGAATTCGGTCATATTTCTCCAAATTGCCCATTAAAAAAAAATGGCGGCAGCAAGAGCAAGTTGGACTTCGACGAAGCAAGCTACATCGAGCATTCGGCAGAGTTCGGGAACGATCGGAGGACACGAACAACTTCCTAAGGTTGGCACAACTGAACGTCAACGAAAACCGACCAATCAGATGTCAAAGCAAGCATTCTTCAATTTGTTGCAAGAGGGCGCCACCAGCAGTACGACTGAAGCGAACGATGTTCTAGGCGAAGTTTACATAGCGACGATTGACGTGAACGCAGGCACGAGTGGTTCGTTTTACGAGGTTGACAGTATGGAACCGCAGAGCAGGGCCACGATTGGTTATAGCGATAAGATGTCGGATAACTTCAGTGATAGTGATAGCAGTGATAATGTTTTTGACGTCTGCAATGTCAACAAACATACCAGTTTCAGTGTAAAACGAGTGAAACCTTTTAAAGAAGTTATGATAAATTCTAAAACGGCAAGCGCACTGATCGACTCAGGGTGCGATGTGAATTTAATGTCGAAAGATCTATACAACGAACTTGGTAAGCCGCAATGCAATAAGAACTATAATATCACTCTAACCGGATTAGGTTATTCTCAGGTGCAATCTTATGGTGTTGTAACGTTAGATATAAGAGTAGACAGTTGTTTATATTGTGACATTACGTTCTATATATTGCCTAACGACTCTGTGCCATTTCCAATTATCCTTGGTAATGATTTCTTACGAAATGTTATGATGTTTATGAAAGATTGCAATGTTTGGTTATTGCCGAAAGATGACTGGATGAATCCTAGCTGTGAGTGGTTGCAAGATGTTGCATGTTTTTCCAGTTCTGTTGATTGTTTAGGTCATGTCAGTAACCCAGCTGTCAAAGAAGAAGTGTTGAAGTTAGTTACGAGTTACGTGCCACAGGAGACTAAGGAAGCCCCAATAGAATTAAAGATTGTGCTGAAAGATGACTTACCTGTGTCTCAGCGGCCACGACGTATATCATTCAAGGAACAGGAGGATGTGAATAGACAAATCCAGGAGTGGCTCGATGAAGGAATTATAAGGGTAAGTTACTCTGAATATTCAAGTCCATTGGTGTTAGTAAGGAAAAAGGACGGAGGTTTAAGAATATGTGTAGACTATAGAAAAATTAATAGTAAAATGGTGAAAGATGAATATCCACTTCCGATAATAGAGGACCACATCGACAAGTTGTCCTCAGCTAAAATATTTAGTGCATTAGACCTGAAAAATGGCTATTTTCATCTACGGGTTCATGAAGATTCAATTAAGTATACTGCTTTTGTAACGATGACCGGACAATATGAATTTTTATATGCTCCATTCGGTTTAGCAACCTGTCCCAAAGTTTTTACAAGATTTATCACAATCATCTTTGGTGACTTGATTCGCAGAGGTATTGTCATTATTTTCATCGATGACATTTTAATTCCAGCAAAAGATGAGTACCAGGCTCTAGAGCTCCTGAGGGAAGTGCTGAATACTGCATCAGAATATGGGCTGTGTATCAATTGCAAGAAGTCTCAGCTGTTAACCAGGACGGTAGAATACCTTGGCCATGTAATCGAAGGAGGTGCAGTGACGCCATCGCCAGGGAAAACAGATGCTGTTACAAAATTCCCTGAGCCTCAGAATTTGAAGCAACTGCACAGTTTTCTAGGACTTTGCTCATACTTCAGGAAGTTCATACCTAAATATGCCTTGTTAGCACGACCTCTCACAGATATGCTGAAGAAAAATAGTAAATTTAAATTCAATGATGAACACAGAGCTGTTTTCAACGAGTTGAAGATGTAGTTGGCTACTAAGCCAGTGTTGAAAATCTATGACCAAAGAGCAGAGACTGAGCTCCATACAGACGCATCATGTATTGCTTATTCAGCAATATTAATGCAAAAAAGTGATGATGGAAATTTACACCCAGTACACTATATGAGCCGAAGAACTACAGATGCACAGGCAAAGTATACGAGCTACGAGCTTGAAGCACTCGCTATTATCGAAGGTGTAAAGAAGTTCAGACATTATCTATATGGAAAATTCTTCAAGATTGTCACTGATTGTAAAGCTTTCCAAATGACGCTAGACAAGAAAGACTTAGCATTATCTACAAGAGTTGCTCGATGGATTTTACTCCTACAAGACTACGAGTTTACAGTAGAACACCGCGATGGTACTCAAATGAGGCATGCTGATGCATTGAGTCGAAACCCTTATGTAGCTGTCATAACATCTAGCTTACGCCAGGATATACAACGCACACAAGAAAATGATGAGGGCCTTAGCGCAATAAGAAAATTTTTAGAGGAAGGAAAGACATATAAAGATTACAATTTGAACCAGGAATTACTTTATAAAGGATTAGAGCAACAACTTGTTATACCTAGCACGATGGAAAACGAAATCATAAAGAGAGCACATGATAATGGACATTTTGGGAAAAAGAAAACATTAGATTTAATCAGCAAATATTACTACATTGAGAAAATAGGAAAGAAGGTTGAAGATTATATTGCATCATGTATACCGTGTTTACTAGCAAATAGAAAAGGAGGAAAACAGGAAGCCTACCTTAATCCAATTGAGAAAGGAGATACTCCACTGCATACATAACATCTGGACCATATCGGACCGCTGACAGAAACGCGTAAGCAATATAACCACATTCTTACTGTTATTGATGCTTTCACGAAGTTCGTGTGGTTATTCCCATGTAAAAGTACGTCTACGAGGGAGGTATTGAATAAGTTGGAGATACTACAGCAGACGTTTGGAAATCCAGAAAGAGTCATCACAGATCGAGGAACTGCTTTTACTAGCAATGAATTCCAGCAGTATTGCACGAAGGAGAAAATAGAATGTTGTCATATTACTACAGGAGTACCTAGAGGGAACGGTCAAGTAGAGAGGATTCACAGAACTATTATACCGATACTTACCAAACTATGTATAGAAAAACCAGGTTTATGGTACCGACATGTAGGACGAGTGCAGATGGCGTTGAACAGTACTTACCAAAGAAGCGTGAACATGACTCCATTTGAGATGCTAATAGGAAAGAAAATGAAGAGACAAGAAGATATAGAAATATATGAACTATTACAACAAGAGGAACGGGCTAGTTACATGGGAAACAGAGAGGATCTGAGGAAGAAGGCTAAACAGCAAATACTGAAGGTGCAACAGGAAAACCAGAAGAACTATGATAAGCATAGAAAAGATAGTACAAAATACAATGAAGGAGAGATGGTTGCTATAAAACGAACTCAATTTGGAGCCGGAATGAAGCTTAAACCTAAATATTTGGGACCCTACAGAGTCACTAAAGCAAAAAGACTGGACAGATATGATGTGGAGAAGGTGGATCTCCAAGCAGAAGGTCCAATCAAGACTACCACTTCAGCTGATCACATGAAAAGATGGCCAGATAGTATTCAGGATGTAAGTCAAGTAAGTATGTAACATTTATGAAGTGAATGAGATAGTTATGATTGTGAGGTTTATGTGTTGAGTGTATGAAAGTGATTTATGAAAGTTGATTAATTTTGTTCTCATTATTTATTTTTGTTTGTATACTAAAACCTGTAATTAACACAACATTACACAGAGTTGGCAAATGTCACTAAGTTTAATAAATTGTAAGTTGTTGGATGTCACAATCTTTTATATTTCTTTAAAGGTAGAGATATAATAAGAAAATATTAAACCTACAGTTCATTTAGTTTTAAGTCAATATTTAATACTTATGGGTTGACGATGCTTTGTATTTCTTTGTTATGTAAAGTTATTATAAGATGTTTCAACGGTTATGTTTATTAGGAAATAAAAGTTTTCTTTTAAGTGTCGTTTATGTATTTAGATGTTTACATAATATAACATGTTCTTATAAATGTAAGGCTAAGTCGTGTAGTCTAAGATGCTATGCATTTATTGTTAAGGTTGTTGACGAAGTGTACGATGATTGAATGTGTATGATGATGTAGAGTTTGAAAGATTATGTGCGGTGTTGAATGAATGTATGTATGTCTGAGGGCAGACATTATGCAGGATGACCGAATGTGGGATGACAGAATTATGAATGGAACGGAACGTATGTATGAGAGTGAGGGAAAGGGGTATGTATGCGAGTGAAAGAGAAGGATGTATGGAAAAAAGGAATATGGCGAGAGAGACGATTACGACGATACGACTAACAGCACGATATAATTTAAAAATAGTTTCCTTAAAAGTTTATTTGATTTTCTTTATCAAAATATAAAGTTTTCATACGATACGGCCACATTATTTCACATCCCGATCCCACATTGGTAACACATTTTTGAGAAAAAAACATATCACCTTACTAAAACACTAATGAAGTGTTGTCGAGTTCATATTACACATTCCATACAGCTGCTTACTTTAGTTTGTACGGTTTTCGTGCCTGACAATCCGTGGGCCCCAGCGAATAGACGTTGTCGGCCGCGCAACTTGTTTTCAATGAGTATAACTGGCACTGTGACGCGCTCGATGTCGCCGCTTATCCGCACATTCGCACACGCCGCCATCTCAATGAGCTCCTTGCTACCAGGGGCATTACTATGAGCTCTTAAAGCAGGCCTTCTAGACAACTGCACGGTTTATTGGTACCATGGCAACTTTAAAGCAGGCCTGCCCAGGCCTACTATTCAAGAACCGCAGAAAAACCGTTCACCTGTTTTTTTAGTATGGACTCTCGTTAACATGTCGCTCTAAATCCACTCAGTTTATTATCTTACAAACGTCTAGGCATCTGCAATGTTGGTTATAGTAAATTATTAGAATGCCAGAGACAAAATATCCGTTCACCTTTGAGAAAACAATATTCAAACAGTTCACCTAAGAACCTTGAGAAAACAATATTCAAACAGTTCACCTAAATGAGCGTCATGGTATGATTTCATTCAAAACTGTTTATGACAGGAACTTGCATGGTTTTTACGAAGCTGATAGTAAGGCCCCAGCACTGATTGTGATTTATTTTTTGACGATTGGAGAAACATGATCTTAGATATTAGGAAATATTGTGAAAATGTACCTGACCAATGGAATGGTAATGTAAGAAGCCCTGATAACTCATTTGAAGTTGATAACCTTACTTGATTTCATGACTGGTCATCAATCTCAAATGCATAATTTGTCCTAACATTTATATTATTTTTATGACTATGTAAATTATTTAGTATGTGTGTCATTGTTCTTTGTATAATTGTGATTTAATTGTAATTGTCTTATGACCTTATTAGATCAATAAATAAATAAATAAAAAATACACAGAAGATTCTGAACCAGCACACGGCATTTGATTATATTTTAGGTCTATAGTATTTGCCTGATGATGGTCATCATCACTGATCAAATGATCAGTACACTAGATCCGGGCTGTGGTTTATCCCAATCAGGATAGGCATCAAAGGCTTCCTCTGTGCGGTGTACTGCGCCGCGTTTCACCGAATGCCTAGATTCAGGCGGGTGCGACTCGAATGGAGGACGTTCCGCCAGCGGGGAAGAAGGCAAGCTGGTCCGGTCATTGCCGACGAGCAGCTGCTGCATAGCCTTCTTGCGGGGGTGTCACTTAGCGCTCTCGCGACCAAACGCTACTGTTGAAGATACATATAAACCAGACGTAAGTTTTGTTCAACGTCTGATTAAGTGCTTGTAACAAGAAGACTTGTAATTCAAAGCATACTGCTTAATTAAAATTACAAAGGGATATTCATTTAATCACAATAATTACCCTACATCAAGCTGCCCTGTGTAGGGCACACATAGGGTGTCCCAAATACCAAAACCACGAGCTTCAAATTGCTTCCAACTCCTAATAAGCAACCATTAGCGAAATTGAAGCATCAATCTTTGAACACCCCTATGCGTGGTTAAGGTACGCCGAAAACAATATTGGCAAAGAGCAGAAAATTCAAAATTGTTTAGAAGTGACAAAGTGCAGTGGCATTTTAAAAGAAATATTTTGAAAACATTTTAAATGGTTGAATGGCCAGGAGTGTTATATATTCCAGCGGCTGACTTTGAGAGCCGGAAAGTACTATTTTAGGTCAAACCTCAAGGGCAAGGTCAAGGTAGTATTGAAACACGAGTCTATAAATTACATTCTTTTATATAAGGTCTTTGTTAATCAGTGCACAATATTGAATAAGGTGGTTTGGAACCGATAACTGTTCATTATAGTGAAAGAAAAAAAATACATGTTTTCTTATCATAATGAATCCATATTCGTTACTCCGCGGCTAATTACCATTGCGTGACTGAACGCACGTGAAATATATGTAATTATCTTTCATCACTTGTTATGGATTCCAAACCCCTCCGTTCAACATTGTGCACTAATTAAACACAAAAACGTAGGTTCCCTTTTTATGCATGTGGCTTCGTACTTGAGGTATGAAGTGACATGATGGATAATGTCGATCACCTGATAGTAGAAGTTGCCTTCCTGCCAAGTGTAATGTATACATTTTTATAGTTTGATTATTGACTACTGATTTAACAGAATACCTAATTACTACAGTTTATTGTTAATCTTTGTTCCCAATTATATATTTATTATTATCATGTTTACCTAAAGAAACACAAATAATCTACTTTTATACCGACATAGTACTTACAAAAACTTTGATTTATTCTATGTACAATTAAACGTAAAAAAAGCTGGTTAAAGGAATAGTTAACTTTTGGTCATATTTGCATATTTCAGTAAGTAGTTGTTTGTTAATTATAATAATAACAGTCGTTTTTTTGTTTAATTAATAAGGGAAGGGGAAGTGTAATGTATAATGAGGGTACTTGCTGTTATATTAAGGTACGTAATTAATAAACCAGTCTTGAATACGATCTAATGGCGGTTTCAATGATTATTCACACCAAGTTCTGGTATAGGACTGCAACGTCACCCGGACACATCTGCACTGTTAAATTTTTGTGTCACCAAACGTTTTTTTACACTGCTTCTCAACCTAATCAACAGTGATACTTGCACACTATCAGAGAAAGAATACCTATAAAATGGGCCGTTATTGCTTAGTACTTATCCAAACGCAATATATTTAATAACTGTCAAAATAATATTACAAATTCTAATGCTTAATGAAATCGAAAAAAATGGCCCCTCTATATCACTTTTGTCAGCTCCTGTCATCAACTTACTAACATATTTGCTTACTGAAGTAGTCAAAAGTGACATAGAACCGCCATTTTTCCAGATTTCAATCAATGTTTGTTAGCCACTAAGATACATAATAGCCCTGCGGATCGTAATCAAATTTGGTGAGTTTATAGGGAAGCATAGATGATACTTTTCATCATCATCATCATGATCCAACACGCGAGCAAAATAGCGGGGTGCAAATATAAAATAACAATTTTTTATTGGCACCCCGCGAAAATTATATACATATATTTCATTTTATATGTTATAATTAACTATTTTTATTTATCAACTAAAAATCAAATAGGTGAATTAATTTAAGAAACGGCTTTTCCTTTTGACGCACATTGTAATCTGACTGCACGTGTACTAATCTTTGTCGAAAGAGAAGTTTGCCCCATCGCGACATAAATAACGAGGTATAGCAATAAAGGCATTGTCGCGGCTGCAGGAAGCCTTGCGGTGATGGCACGTACTGTACCAAACAGTAACTAAGGTAAGGTTTTATTTAGACTTTCGAAATAAGAATATTTTAAATATTTATTCGAACGATTTTTAACTTATGTCGTGAAAGTGTTAGCAAAATATATAGAAGTACCTATAGTAACGAATCAATTATTGAAACATCTCAGTTGTTCTTACATGTTGCCTGTTACCGCAATCTGGGTTTTTAATTTATTAATTATTAACAAAATTGTTTATAGGATGGCCTTTTGAAAATTGGGTTGACGAGACTGAAAATATAACTAGCAAAAAGTTAATCACAGTAGCTCAAACAGTGCAGATATATGGACCAAGATGTACGAGGCCAAAGGCTTTACCCAAAGAGGGATAGAACTCTTTATTGCAACACCACATTATAAAATACAACAAACAAATGAAAAACTTAAAGTAAGTGTCACAATGGGCGATCTTATCGCTCAGAGCGATCTCTTCCTTCCAGACAACCATGGGATCCTTAATTAAACTCGAAATAATTATTTAACTTAAGTTAATTTTGAATGAGGTTCTATCAATTAATTAAGGAATAAACTGGCTTTAATATTATTATTCATTTATTATAATATACTGAATTTGTTATAAGTTACTCATAAAATATAGCTGAAGATATCAGTTTTCTAACTTGCGCTAATTCACTCAAAAGCATATAGCATAAAATTGTAGTCTAATCGACTCTAATCCTACGGGTAAATATTTTTTTTTCTTATTTTATCTAATATTCATCAAAACTATTAATATTAAAACTGGTTAATACTATATGGTGAATACTGGTCTTAACAGCCATTTTGTAGCGCATGCAATAATAAACTGATTTGAATTTTACATTGACCTGTTACCGTACGAACCCGTTCACCTTATTCTTTCAAGATGCAATACTGCCACACTCGTATACTGCGTTGCGGCCGCGTGGCTTGCCGCTGAATCAATTCATGCAGAGTACGAGAGCGGGGTTACACTAAGAATGTTCGTATAGTAAGCAGAGGATCTGCAGGCTTACTCTGAAACCTTGAAAGGATTTCCCTTGGCTCTGACGTTTTGAGAGCATGAGTTATTTTGTAGCTTACTAGATTAAATATTCAAGTTTACTTAAACGCGACCTTGGAGTGTGATAGTAATGGCATATAGAGACTAATTAGATACTGAACTAGTCTACTTAGTTTCAAGTTTGAGTTGAATTAAAGCACCTAAAACTATTGCGTTCCCATGCATTGTCTTACGATAGTCGTTGGGCCATGTCAGAGGAACTCAAACGGTATGAAAACTTCAACGGCTAGCTTATGAAGTAACACAGCTATATGGTATATAGTTACTGAACTAGTCTACTTAGTTTCAAGTTTGAGTTGAATTAAAGCACCTAAAACTATTGCGTTCCCAGGCATTGTCTTAAGATAGTCATTAGGCCATGTCAGAGGAACTCCAACGGTATGAAAACTATAACGGCTAGCTTATGAAGTAACACAGTTATATGGTATATAGTTATTGAACTAGTCTACTTAGTTTCAAGTTTGAGTTGAATTAAAGCACCTAAAACTATTGCGTTCCCATGCATTGTCTTACGATAGTCGTTAGGCCATGTCAGAGGAACTCAAACGGTATGAAAACTTCAACGGCTAGCTTATGAAGTAACACAGCTATATGGTATATAGTTACTGAACTTGTCTACTTAGTTTCAAGTCTGAGTTGAATTAAAGCTCTTAAAACTTTTGCGTTCCCATGCATTGTCTTAAGATAGTTGTTAGGCCATGTCAGAGGAACTCAAACGGTATGAAAACTTCAACGGCTAGCTTATGAAGTAACACAGCTATATGGTATATAGTTACTGAACTAGTCTACTTAGTTTCAAGTTTGAGTTGAATTAAAGCACCTAAAACTATTGCGTTCCCAGGCATTGTCTTAAGATAGTCATTAGGCCATGTCAGAGGAACTCAAACGGTATGAAAACTTTAACGGCTAGCTTATGAAGTAACACAGCTATATGGTATATAGTTACTGAACTTGTCTCCTAGTTTCAAGTTTGAGTTTAATTAAAGCACCTTAAACTTGTCGTTCACGTGCAACAGTACAAATTGACATTTATCTATGCCAACTGTGACACAGATAAAGCGTGACGCGTTGACGCTTACGATACGAATAATTTTTTGCTAATTATTTGTACTACGGCCTCTATTTTTTGAGTATAATTTAGAAATCTATCTATGAAGCAACTTTTTTTTTATTATGTTAGCAACTCTGTTTCCAGAAATATGATGAGATGAGTTTCTAATGTAGGTATTATTAGAGTTATCTTGTCGCGTAAAAACTACAATTAGTTTGATTAGGTATTTGGAGTATCATCTTAAATTACATCAATTATTTTTTAATTGAATTGTAGAGTTTGAAGGATTTGTATATGAAATATTTTATCATCACCATCATTATCACCAGCAGCAGCAGGAAGTTCACTGATGAAAATATACCTTCCCCCATGCCACAACAAACAGCTATTTCCCAATTCCATCTATCAGCGGTGGTTCATGCTCGCCACTTTATATAAATTTATACAGGGTTATTGGTAATTAGACCGGATCCTTTTAAGGGGTGGTAGGGAATGCCATTTGCAACAATATGACTGTACATTGTGATATCCGGAAATGAATCATTTCTGTGATATTATTTTTTTTTTTTTGTTGGAAAATCCAGTTTTACTACTTTAAAATTCAATAAAAAAAAAAGTAATCAACCGATTTCAATTCTGTTCGCAGTTTTAGAGAAACCTTGTTACAGCTCTTAATAATAAACAATAATATCGTACTAATGTAGATCCATCCAAAAACTAGAGGCTTTTTCATAATTTTTATTTAATAATTTTTGTAAGATGCTTTACAAAAACCTTTATTTTCTCTACAAAAACGATAGTAAATTAAGTCTGCATTTTATTTAAAAAACATCTACAAGTCTTTAGCTATCCAACGAGGTAAAAAAATTTGCACTTTATTACTCAGTTGCAGAAATAATGCGATTACAAAAGGCCGAGAAAGGAATGAGAATAGTCCATGAGAAGTAGCTATGGAAGAAATACTTTCTTAAGGTAACTTAATTTCTTTTAAAGAAATAAAAGAGTAGATGTAATTAGTCTGTATTTATTATTTTTACAGTTCGTTCTCAAAATGTGAGCCAGAATTTTGAATGCAGAGACGCTTACGTCTGCGTAAATTGCTTTTAACAACACTTGTATTTAAATTAATTTTCATTTTTTCTGCTGCATTTATTATGCGCTGTTTCAGTTCTTCGATGGTTGCCACAGGTCCAAGAGTATCGTCGTACACCAAGCTTTTCATGTGACCCCATACGTAATAGTCGACGGGAGTCAAGTCGGGACTTCTGGCCGGCCACGGAATGGGTCCTCCTCTGCCAATCCACTTATTGGGATACTGACGATTGAGCCACTCACGGACGCTCAAACTAAAATGTGCGGGGCAACCATCATGTTGGTAAATCATGTTTCTGCGGGTTTCAACGGGTACTTCACTGAGTAGCTCATAAAGTTCGTTTCTCAAAAATTCATACGCTTCACCATTGAGGTTGTTGGGCAGAAAGAAAGGGCCGATCAATTCATTCTTAATAATGCCCATCCACACATTAACGGAAAACCTTCTTTGTGATCCTTGTAATCTTTTCTTGTTTGGGTTACCGTCATCTTTCGGGGCCCAATAATGAATATTATGATAATTTGATATTCCATCCTGATCAAATTTGGATTCGTCGGTCCATAAGATTTTTAATAAAAAATTGGCATCTTCCATATCGGAGTTCAACATGAATCTGCAAAATTCGACTCTACGTGCAGGATCTCCGTCTTGGATAACTTGTACCGGAGTCAAATGATACGGGTAGAGTCTTGAGCGGTGCACTGTGTTCCATACTTTCCATTGCGACATGCCAAGACGTCGTGCAATGATGTTTGTTGAAGTCGTAGGATCTTGCTCAAACATGCGAATTATCTGTTCCTCTTCATCCGAATGATAAATACGAGATCGTCCAGCATCACTTTGTCGTCTTTGAACTTGACCAGTTTCTCGTAGTCGCCGGTACACTCCGTCAAATACACTCACATGGGGTAAACGGCGCTGTGGAAATCGAGACTGATACTCCGTTCGAGCATGTGTAGCGACGCCGTTGGCAAAACCATAGCAAAACAGTATGTCCGCATACTCTTCGTTTGTGAACTCTCGAAGCCGAGGTAGATGGTCGTGGGATTCCACAGTCATGATCAGATCCTTTAGTACAAGCCAAGTCGTCGGGTAAGCAATCAATCAAAAAGTCCAGTTCACTAGCCGAATCACAGAAAAAGAAGTTACACAAGTCCAATAACGTTATCAAGGTCGAAATTTAATCGTAATAAAGGGTTGCCAAAGAGCGTCTGAACAGTACGATGCGCTTGAGCAAGCTGGGTTCTCATTGCTCGTTCAACAAACATAAGCGAGAGGGAGACGGCGCATTCAACATGGATACCGTTGTCTAAAACCCTTTCTCGGAATGTCTCTACCTGAGTCTTTGTTATCGCATTATTTCTGCAATTGTGCAATAAAGTGCTAATTTTTTTACCTCGTTGGATAGCTAAAGACTTGTAGATGTTTTTTAAATAAAATGCAGACTTAATTTACTATCGTTTTTGTAGAGAAAATAAAGGTTTTTGTAAAGCATCTTACAAAAATTATCAAATAAAAATTATGAAAAAGCCTCTAGTTTTGGATGGATCTACATTAGTACGATATTATTGTTTATTATTAAGAACTGTAACAAGGTTTCTCTAAAACTGCGAACAGAATTGAAATCGGTTGATTACTTTTTTTCTTATTGAATTTTAAAGTAGTAAAACTGGATTTTCCAAAAAAAAAATAAAAAAAAAGAATATCACAGAAATGATTCATTTCCGGATATCACAATGTACAGTCATATGCAAATGGCATTCCCTACCACCCCTTAAAAGGATCCGGTCTAATTACCAATAACCCTGTATATCTGAACTTTTAGTCGATTCACGTGAGTGCTTTAATTGGTTGTGCCGTCACCATTTTCAGTATGACTAAGGACGGCTGCATCAAAAAGTACGCATAGAGAGTTTTTTTATTATTAACTTGCTGGTGCCCGCGGCTAGTATTAGTATTTCGAGTAGCTTATTATTTTTTCCAAGACCATATCTATCTTTATACCAAAATGTCATAAAATAAGTACATGGTCAAACCCAATTGCTGTAAAAGTATTATATGAGTGTATTTAAATACTTAGTATATCAATCAGAAGAAACTCATAAAATATTGTCTTGGACTAACAAGCACAGTACAGTGCTTCACAAAACTACAGCTCGTTCTGGGTGACACTGCAATTGTAGTGGGCAAGTGATTCTTACCATCAGGTGCACAACATGCCAGTCTTCTGATAAAACAATGCATATAATCGCGGCAGAGTATAAATATCGACTGAATTGACAATGTGATATTATTAATACATAGTGAAAACAATGATTGGTTCTTGTAAAATTTGAGACTTTACTTTTTAAATGTGAGAGTTTCCTTGTAAATATCAGCATACATTCTTTTATTTGAGAGGAGAAGTTCTTTGCCTCACATACAACCTTCCGCCATGGGGTGACGGAGTATGTTGCCTTTTTGAGACTCACTTATCTCCCCCGTGAGCAGCCCTCCGCCAAGGTAGGGCGAGATGGGGTCGCGCCAGCGGTAGGTCTGGATTGATCATAAACGGGCGTCAGCGCCTGTGAAGGGTTGTCCTTGGTCACCAACCTCAACCCTCTGACGTGTGGGGTCGCGCAAGCCGGCAAAGAGTCCTCCGACTTTAATTTTAACCAGTGAGCCCACTACGGAGGAGTGAGGAGGCTTCCGCACTGCGGCCTCCGTACCCCCGTCCGTCTGCGCTGGAGCTGGTTAGCTCAAACATCATTCTCTCTGACCCGCTCCGCGGCCTCCTTCTTTGCCATCACCGCTTTGCAGAAGGTGGCCATCGCCTGCCACGATCTCCGCCGATCCGATAACCGTATGTTAATTTGATAGTTAATTATTTATTTTATATTCATTAACAGTACGCAATCTTGAGTAATTTGGGTGACAAGCCAATAACACCTTGCCGCAGCGTGTGGCCACACATAATTTTACTTACCTACTCAGATTAATATTAAAACATACATAGTTATAATTAGTGGTGTGTATTAAAAGCATCGTGCGCCTGTCCGTCTGAACAAGGTCTAACATCCCACTTATAGCGCACGCATACATTATTTCCTGCTGTTACTATTGTCCCCTATTTATTACTAATTAAGTAGCATTCGGCCATTGTCCACCTGTCCATCATACAGTAATTGGCACTAACCAATTATTTTGGCTCGCAGTCTATTTGCGTAAACAATTTGTAGCCCCGCATCGACATGGTACGGGTGAAGCTTAAACTGGCGTGTATCGTGTAGTCAAGGAGCTATAGGAAATGTTTGTTACGAGTTGCAGCTAACGGTCGCGTCGGTCCTATCAACCTTGACAGTGTATTTGATCCATCGTAATTTTACATAAGCTTCATGCAAGTAATGAGAAATTATTGCTGTCTATCCAAAAACAATTTGATTTGAAGAACTAGACTTAAAAATGTTCTGCTAATATGAAATAATTTATTAACTTATTTTTTCACTTTAATAATTGCGAAAGTGTGAATTATTTGAAATGTTTCAATAATATTAATAAATCTTTTAAATTTACATTACACTAGTTATATTGGCACAGTGTCAGTATTCAGTCTATAAAAATAAACCGATAAATTTGTAATTACGACTCCACTAACCAACTGTCTACCTTTATCCGACCAAGCCCTCCCTTCTTCGTAACCAAGTTCTACCTTGGCTCTCAATCTACAAAGTTTATCCTTACTGCAACGTAACGTACACCTCAGTGCAAATAAAACTGAACATCGAGCTAGTTAAATTTTCACGAGTCCGTCGGTCCTACGTGCGCTGTTATTCCGGCCCACCCGACTGCCTGAACAGTTTTTGAATATTTCAGCATGGTGCTGTTTGTTTTGAATGCTGCCTGTGTGTATTACGCTTAATTTAACTTCGGGAATTGAATTAATATTTTGTTGAGTTTTGAACGGGTAAAGTGGGCTACACATTCATGATGACGCGTAGGCACATCCACAGGCCAGACGAACACTCATTCTATATAAATATTTTATAGATTTTTAGTTGCAGACCAAAAATTTTACCGTATAACCTCCACTGCTATATTCTTTTTAAAATGTCTTATACATGCTCACTGACTCTCAGGTTGTGTGTGGTAATAATATAATAATAGTATTACTATATGAACTTACTATATTAAAATGTATTAGGCACATACTATGGACATTAGTGTGCAGGGCAAAAACTACCCAGAATGTAGACCACGGACTAGAATAGATACCACGGACCGGCAAGCGCAGCGTAGGTCGTCTACCGACAAGATGGACAGAAGAACTGATAAAGGTAGCAGGACGACGTTGGATGCCTATTATGCCTATTAATAGATCTACGTTATTTTCAAAAAACTGTTATATCATGTCAATAAGAATATTTACTAAAATACCAAAAGTTATAAGACAATTGCCAATGAGACAATTCGTAATAAAATTATTCCAGTGGCTTCATGATAAAAACCTCTACAGTGTATCCGAGTTATTATATAAACAATGGACATGTTAAATATCTTACTTTATCCCCTCACCAGTCGACTGTCCATATAACAATGAAATTTCTATCGTGTCTGGGTCGTTCAACTGATGAAGTAATATATAATTATGAATTTTGACTTTGGATTTTAATTTGACAGCGCTATTTTAATTGGATATATTTTTTAAATTTAATCCTATTGACAATGTATAATTTTTCAATTTTAAATTACAATTTTGCATGTCAGTCATGTTTCTGACAAAATATGTGATACTACTATGTAAATAAACCAACAACACCTGTAACATTATATATACATATTAGGCAAAATAAAAATAAATACATTAAATACAAATACAAAATACAGATGCAGGCCGCTTCCGACCGGTCATTTTGGAAATCTATGGAGTAGGCATCAGCATAATGTCTTGCAGATGAGAGAGAGTATGTAACCTTTTATCTACTATACTAATACTGAGTTTATTTATTTTATTTATTTAAACTAATCCCGAGATGATTAAAACGTCTTATTAGAGATACATCTTCTGCATTCACGTAAAGACAAGTGAGAGTCTGATTAACTCACCAAGGGATCCGTAAAATCCAACGAATAGATAAGTCGGATTAACGGCAAACTATGTAACATAGAGAGCAATAAATACAAAAAGATGGACATAGAGATACAAAAAGAGGATAAATAAATAATGTTGCCAGTAACATAGGTATACATCGTCAATTCTTCAAACGCAAGTAAGTTTCTGTAATTATTTTAACAGCAATATTCATCGTAAGTTATTTAGTATTACAAAGCCACTTTTTTAAATGTAGTTCCACCTACTGGTGCTGTCAGATCTTGATTCTAGCCAAATTTTAAGTTAACGGTAAGGACACAGTTTTATTTAAAGGTGAGTGGTAAATAATTAACTTAGAGCGTATTTGGCGGTATGTTTTTATTGCTTTGATCTTGAAACTTGTTTTTTTTTTATATCCAAGACACCGTAGGCATTTGGTATTAATGTTAACTTATTGATTTCAATTTCCTGTTACATTTCATAATAAGCATTTCTGGTCTTGGGAAAAAGGATCTTGAAAGAGAGACAGAAGAACGACGATATAAATCTTTATGGATTCCTTGTACCACGTGAGTTACATAACCTGTAATGTAATAGATTACCTACACTGATTACGAGTAAATTACCTAGAAGAAGGCCTAGCTAGTAAATTAGTAAAAAAGAAGTAACATAAGAAATATAAATACATTATCTAGATAACGTGGCCTGGAATGCACTTCACTTGTAGAATCGTTTCTCTCAAGAATCAATCCTCTCCTCTCCCAATCCAAAATTGTTTCTCTTCTACGTCTGCTGTGTCATTCGATAATAAAAAGAAAAAAAAAATTAAATCTCCCATATTGTTGCTCAGTATCAAAACAGTTTTTAATATAAAATACAAATAAGGATTTATGAAATGAGATATGATGTCATATGAAATTATATTACATTCCCTAAAAACCATTTATAACTCTTGAACGCATAAAATTAGTCCACTGGAGTATTTGAATGTCTCTTATCACGCTCGTTCAGAGTGCAGTCGCAAAGGTATCATGACTGCATTCAACGGAAGAGAAATTTAATTCAGTTGGGATTTTAAGTCACGATTTCAAACATGCAGCTGCAAAAGGCTTTTCGAGATGATATGTTATTGATATTTCTCAGTTTGATCTCACAGTTACTCGCTCATCATATCCAAAACGTATTTTATTAAATAACTAGTAACTGCCCGCGAATTTGTTTGCATAGTAGGCTCGGCTTTCGGCCTCGCCATAACCCCACATCTTTTCTTGATTTTTTTCTTTCATAAGCACCTCTTGACAATAATTAACACACCAAAAAAGAATTAGCAAGATTGTTCTATCCGTTCTCAAGTTATAGCGTGACCAGGAGAAATGTTGGAACCTTTTTTTTTATATATACTCGTAGATAGATTATACTCGGGTTATGATTGTTTGTTGTTGATTAGATTGTTTTTTTTCTAGATTTATCCGGTTGTAAAATATCAGTGTTTGACTTTTGGACGGTAGAAAATGTTTTCTAGCTTAATGGAGTATTCTGCATCTGTATTTCAAATAGAAAAATCTTTATCAACATGAACTGAATTTGGACTTATGTCTAAAATCGAATGCTTGCTTTAAAAGCCCACTGCTTAATCATTTAGCATGGGTGGTAAAATGCATGATAGCAACAAGTGGAAAAGAACCAGGAAAGTTATACGTAATCATTATTACTGCCATTGCAGTTCACATCTGCACCACTTACAAATTAAAGCGCTGTCAGCTCAGCGCTTGGCTACGTTAAATTTCCTTTACTTGAAATCAAGCAAGCACATCTCGTAAAAACTGGTTACGTAATCATAAAATATAACGTGTACTCTTAAATAAAAAATAATCCATCGATGTAGTGTATTATAAATTGCTATTTTAGGATAAGTGTTTCATGACAAATGTAATCTATACTTCTATACTATATTACTGTATAATATTATAAATTGAAAGATTTGTATGTAAGTATGTTTGTAACGAATTGGCGATGGTGAAAGAATTTTTAAAATCGGTGCAGTTCTTTTTGACTGCACGGATTTCAAAAATTCTTTCACCGTTGGAAAGCTACATTCGCCCTGAGTAACATAGGTTAGATAAGATTCATCATTATCATCATCATCCATCATCGCGCGGGTGAAACCGCGGAGAGCAGCTAGTAGTGAATAAAGATAAAAAACTGTTTTAGAGGTAAAGGTATGTTTAAATTAATTTTTAATGTACTCTAGTATGTTAAAATATGTTTTAACTCCGTCAATATGAGTGATAAAAGTCTTATAAATGTCATATTATTTATTGTAATTTTAATTAAATCGCTGCTTATGAGATAAACTGCTTTAAAATACCTATTTTTTTATCGACATCATGAATTGATAATCTTGGTTGATAATCTGTGATGCATCATCACAGATAGCTGAACTGATGAGTTCAGCAGTAGCGTAAGTAGAACACCGATCTGGCAGGCGAAGACATGAGATTCCAGTGAGAGCAAAATCGTTAATAATCTGCAGAATAGGGGTAGGGTTCCGCACAATCTAGTAATTTCATGGCTAGTGGATATGGACATGGACTGGACATTGTCCTTGAGAGCCAGTTTCCAATCCGAAATGGATTGTAAACTTGCTGTCTTCGACTGCATCATCACAGATTATCAACCGAGACTTGAGCCAAATATTCGCGATCATCTTTAATAAAAAATGCAAACGCTAAGCCTTTCTTTTACGAGAGAAAATGACAATATTAACATTATAGACCAAAAAGTTATGGTTATCATATTTATCACACTTTAGAGAAAGATCACTATCTACAAACGCAACCACAGTGAAGTTAATATGTATTTTTTTACCATTACTATTGCTTTACGGACACAGACTTAATAATATTTATTGTAGTGTCCATAATCATATCAACATTGAATTGCTGAAAGGCTTTAAACAACTTTATTCTATGGAGTAGGTACTACTGGAATTGCAAGTTCTTTGCTGGACAGCATAATTCATGAGCAGGTGTGATGTATACCATCGCAAAATCCCCATTGTATGTAATTATTACTTTTAAGAACTATTAATAATGCCATATTATACGTTTCAAGCAAAAACGTGCGTCAAATAAAGATTCTAAATTTAGAACAATTCCTACGAGTTACATGACATATAAGGCAAAAGAAGTTATTAAAATGTAATAACTGAGAAACCTAAATTTTTATTCAAAAACCACCTCCATTCAGTCCTTCCTTCCACGACCAAAATCTAGTAAATTAGTTTCATTATCACTCTGCCCCAGGTGCTTCACAAAGCGCTGTTTTTACCCTTCCCCTTCCACCCTTGGATTGCCTTAACTGGCATTTACTCCAAGTCCTTAATGCGACTTGGCCCGGATCTTCCCGATTATTTGCTTTGGGCTTTGTTATTTTTGTTAGTGTCTAGGCTTAAGTTTAAATGGTTGTCTTCAGAGGTAATTGAAGGTAAAGTTGAAAGATTTCATTGTGATCCATAGAAAAATAATATGAACTGTAGTTGATTAAGTTCTTAACAAATTTTTAGTTGTTAAAGGTTGAAACCGATACCATTAAAACCAAACTACAAAAAAAATCAAAGATTATAAAATTTTAAAAATAATGCATATTATATATGCATAACATATATATAGAGTATAGACTAGCCTGTCAATTGACGCGGAGCGAGCCATTGGAGAGGTGCGAGTATTGCGGAGCGGTGCGGACTGTGTCTGTCTATTAATCTGTCCGAATCAGCAAGACTCATTCGAGTTAAGTTTCATTCATAAATCTATTGTTATTTTTTGCGCTGATGCGGACGGGTTAAAGCAGAGCGAGGCAGCGGAGCGGTGCGAGCGAGTATTGCGGCGCGGAGTTGCCGACTGTGCGGAGCTAAGCCGAGTTCACGCGACGAGTCATTTAAGCGAAGGTCGGCGGGCGGTCACTAACTATGGTATATTTCAAAACATGACTCGCGCTGCCTCACGCCGCTACCACGCGCCGCTTCTGAAAATGTATGAATTTTAAACTAGCTCGAAAATCCCTGTCCACTGAAGCTGAGCGGAGATTTTATGCAATCCTACTGGTTAATAACTGGACAGGCCTGTTGGTCTAGTGGTTAGTGACCCTGACTGCTATGCCGGAGGTCGTGGGTTCGATTCCCACCCAGGACAAATGTTTGTGTAATGAGCACGATCATTTGTTCTGTGTCTGGGTGTGATTTATCTATAATATGTATGTATTTAGAAATATATAAGTATGTTTATCAGTTGTCCAGTACCCATAACACAAGCTCTGCTTAGCTTGGGACTAGATGGCGTTGTGTGATAGTTGTGGAATATTTATTTATTTATTTATTTAATAATTCTCCGCTTATCCGCTCCGCAGCCTCGCTCCACGTTAATAGACAAGCAGCCTAAAACGTGGTATCTCAGGTGAGTGTCATACGTAACCTCAAAGTTGTACAACGAGCTATGCTTCTAAGTTTTTATACGGGATCAATTAAGGTGAACAGCTGGGTAACGGTCCACTTCCAGCAGTGTACGTCCTAAGGCTGAGATGATGAATAGCCTCTTTCGAGATCGTATCGCGCGATATCCTCCAACTTTTTTCGAACATGGTGAGTACGGACCGAGGAAAGCGTGGGCACTCAAGGCAGATCAAGCTATGTTAGGGCGTAGGCTGAGTTTTGATAGGAAAGAGTTTTCCACATGCTGCAGGAGCGCTTCTTCAAAGTAGCTTTTCTCTTCTAATGTCTATATTCAATTTGGCCGCCTTGTCCTTACTCTCTACTGAACGCAGAGAAACCATTATTAAGAATCTACTTATAAGAAACTTTTAACATGTATGAATTACTAATTAATTTAATTATGTTGTGTAAAGAATATCCATATATATGCGCGGATCAAATTCATTGATGATTCACATACTAGATTAACCTACTTATCTTTATTAAATACTAGCTGCTCTCCGCGGTTTCACCCGCGCGGTGATAGATGATGATGATGATGATGAATCTTATAGCCTATGTTACTCAGGGTGAATGTAGCTTTCCAATGGTAAAAGAATTTTTGAAATCGGTCCAGTACTTTTTGAGCCAATTTGTTACAAACAATTACTTACATACAAATCTTTCCTCTTTATAATATTAGTACCTATAGATAAATTTATAACTAAAAACAACTATCTATATTTTACTTTGGCAAATAATTTGAAAACTAATTTAACTTACAGCACAATCCACCACAACTTTTCGCATTTACCTTCGTGAATATGGCGTAGGCATGTACCTACATAAAACACTGTTGGTATCATATCTACAGTGTTTAAAACTTTTGCATTATTATATCCCCCCGTGTATTCTCTGGCTACACTGTTAAGGAGATTTAAATACCTCTAATATAATGGTTATGATTTCAAATTATTCCTCTGAAATAATATAGTTCTAAAATAATACTAGGGAACCATATTATGGTTTCATAACCATTATATTAGAGGTATTTAAATCTCCTTTATTGTGATTAGAATCTTCTTATATATATATATATATATAAAAGGCAATCGTTACTGACTGATTGCCGTATCAATACAGAGCTCAAACTGACTGGTAGGATTGCGTAGAAATTCGACACTAAGGTATGATAGATATATGTAGGTAGAAAATCCGGTAAGAAAGAATTTTGAAAATTCACTACTTACCTATGTTAGGTAAAAATGGATTAAAACGTTTTCATCCATTTATTAATGACTTCCAAAAAGGAGGAGGTACTCAAATAGACTGTATTTTTTTATTTTATGTTTGTTACCTCATAACTATCGACGGGGTGAACTGATTCTCAAAATTAATTTTTATTATTTTTTTGTTTGAAATGTGGTGCTTCCCGTGTAGTTCCATTTAAATTTCATCAAATTCGGTCCAGTAGGTTTTGAGTTACACTCCAATAGCCGAATAGAATGGAAGGCGGTATTAAAAAATTGTACTTATTTTACTTGTTTTAACATTTTCTTCTAATGTTAAAACTTAATCGAAACATGAAGGTAAATAAGTGAAGTTTCCGCCGGTGGATTTTCAGATATTCAACTTCAAATCGGGTATGGAAGTTTTCTACAAATAGATATGTTGATACTAATACTACATGAGTTTTGTAATGTAATATCAATTCAGGAACTAATAGATGAAATGTATCCTAATGTTATAATATTAAAAATACAGTAATGGAGTGGTTTTGCGAAAGAGTAATTTTGTCTCCCATAAACGTCCATGCTGCTGCGATCAACGAAATGTTGATAAATTTATTCAGGGATGAAGAGTCAATGTATAATTCGGTTGACAATATGATAAATACGGATGATTCGGTAATTTTTCGGTGATTTTTGTAACTCGCTCAATCCGCCGGGTCTACCATGTCATAGCTTATGCTGCGTTTAAATGCTCCTGTCATGATACGTGATCATCATCATCTCAGCCGTAGAACGTCCACTGCTGAACATATGCCTTCCCATAATTTCCCAAAAGGACCGGTTAGAAGTGGCCTGCAACCAACATCGTCCTGCGACTTTTATCAGAGATACTTGAAATCTACAGCTTCCAAAATAGTGCTCTGGGACTTGACTTCAACAGCTTTCAACGGCAATGTTATTGAGGCCAAAATATTAACTAACCCGGTCAAAGGAGAAACAGTCTTCGTGCTGCTGACACAAAATGACCTTCCGTTTGGATTTAAAAGAATTCTCAAATGAGAATTCTCAAATGAGAATTCTTTTAAATCCATTATTATTATTTAATCATTGGATCACATAGTGATGCTTGCACACTATTGCTTTGCAGCAGAAAATCTGGCACTGGAGTGGTACCAACAAGACAGTCTCTTTGGACAAGAAGACTACCACCTAGCATTTAAACCAGGTTTGCTTACATGCTGCGATTCGTATCTCCACAGCGCATTAACTGTATTCCTACCAAATACTTTATAACTTCAACTCCTTGCGGATAAAACAGCTACGAGTAATTAATAATATCCTACTTCTTGAGACGTATCCTTTTATTAAAAAAATATTTGTATAATCAACATAGATGGTCGACAAGATAGGTAAAGCCCACTTTGGCGCCTCATGCATCATACAAAAGAAAGGTAAAGGGCGTTAATTAACTTGTAAACAAGCCGTCCCAGTTTTAATGAAGTGACAATTACTGGGCATATTTAAATTGAATTAAAACGTCGGCTGGTGATGTTGTCTCCGTGTTAAATCTGTAGTAAGTTAACTTTCGGGTTTTTCGTAGTATTCATTCAAACATGAAGCCGTGGATGTAACAATATGACAGTTTTTTGCTGCTCTAGATTCGTTTATTGCGGCTTACGTGACTCCCTGGTGGTGCAATACGAGAGGCAACTGTGTTGTGTACTGTGTTAAAGTTAAAGGGCACTATCGCAAGTGAAGTTACTGGGCGAATGAGACTAAACAGTTCTGTCTCACGGTGATGAGTTCATCATCATTATCATCTCAGCTGTCGGACGTCCACTGCTGGACATATGCCTGCCCCACAAATTTTCAAAAGAACCGGTTGGAAGCGTCTGCATCCAACGTCATTCTGCGACCTTTATTGGGTCAGTCCACCTTGTCGGTGGAGGACCTACGGTGCGCTTGCCGGTTTGTGCTCTCCACTCTAGAACCTTCCGGCCCTATCAGCCATCTGTTTTGCGTGCTATGTGGCCTGCCCACTGCCATTTCAACTGGCTGATCTTCTGGGCTATGTCGGTGACTTTAGTTGATGAGTATTTTGTAATTTCAATATAAAGACATTTTGTTTTTATTACTGCATAGTTAACACGCTCCCACAAAGTTTGTAACTTGCCTTAGTGTGTGTGATTAAAAATCAACACTCTTATTTATCTTATTTATAATAATGACGTGGAAGTACTTGAATATTACCACAAAGGTGTTGTAGAGCGGCACATTTATCAGGACACACTCGAACGCTCTCGTGTTAAAGTAAATGACATTTGATGCTTGGCACAAGGCATAGACTTTCGATACTTAATTTAACTTTTTAATCACACTAATACCCACTAGTAGTTCTGCGAACTGTAGACCTCGCGAGCACAGTCTTATCAGCAGCAATTTTTCGCAGTCTGAGCTATCCGTCATCGAAATTTAGAAAAAAAAAAGACAATCATTTATTTGCCGACTAGACCTTGACCAATTTTGCTAAAACATTATATGTTGTTGGTACCATATGTCCTTCTCGAATATTATCGAAATTGTCTGGTTTTTTAACTTCTGCAACTATTTGACCTATAATTATGCTCATATTCGAAATTCCTCTTTGAAACACTGTTTTAAACTATCACGGTTGTTCTCTAAAATTATATGATTATTAACGGGATATTTACCGTGGTAAGGTTGTGGAATGAGCTCCCGATATTTCGGCGCAGTTACATGCACCATGTTCACGGGAAGACTGAAGAATGCGGGTGGTTGGTCAAAAAGTTTAAAAGTTAGGTGCAGACATAACGATCTACCCTCTTTCTTAGTCTTTTGCTACGGTTATCACTGGAACTCGAACTCGATCCTAAGTCCCGACAAAACACACTCACTGTATCACTGCGTATAGTATTTTGAACACATTTTGAACGCGGACTTTTATTTTTAAAACAACCTAATACTGGATTCCACGCACTGGCGAGTTGAAAACCATCACCTCGATTGAAATTCTGGCATTTCGAGATCTCAATAGTTTCCTTTACTAGCCTTGGTATGTAATGGCGTTCGGTGGACAAGATTTTAGGGTTATGGAATTCAATCCAGTGGTTAGGACCCGCGTCCAGCAGATGCTCAGCTATGGCAGATTTGTGTCTTTCATTGTTTTTTACTGCCTTTATGTGTTCCTTGATGCGGCATGAAACAGTTCGCTTCGTCTGTCCTATGTACGAACTTCCGCAGCTGCAGTTAATTTTGTACACCCCGGGATGCTGAAAAGGAATCTTGTCCTTAGGGGAACGCAGACATTGCGCAATCTTCTGATGAGGAGTAAATATGGTCTTGATAGCATATTTGTCAAGAATTCGACCTATTTTGTCTGTGACTCCTTTAACATATGGCAAAAAGGTGGCATGCAAAAGCACTTGCATGCCACCTCTCACCATCATCCCCGGCATCTTAATTCTGTGGTCAGTTCACTGACAAATCGGGCCTATGATCTGTGCGATACAGAACACCTTGCTGAGGAACTATCCCACGTACAGATGGTGTTACGCAGGAATGGTTATAAGGCTCAGGTCGGTATAACCAAGCCAAGGAAGAAACTGATGAAACCGAAGGTGGAACGACAGCCGACCTTTTTGCCATATGTTAAAGGAGTCACAGACAAAATAGGTCGAATTCTTGACAAATATGCTATCAAGACCATATTTACTCCTCATCAGAAGATTGCGCAATGTCTGCGTTCCCCTAAGGACAAGATTCCTTTTCAGCATCCCGGGGTGTACAAAATTAACTGCAGCTGCGGAAGTTCGTACATAGGACAGACGAAGCGAACTGTTTCATGCCGCATCAAGGAACACATAAAGGCAGTAAAAAACAATGAAAGACACAAATCTGCCATAGCTGAGCATCTGCTGGACGCGGGTCCTAACCACTGGATTGAATTCCATAACCCTAAAATCTTGTCCACCGAACGCCATTACATACCAAGGCTAGTAAAGGAAACTATTGAGATCTCGAAATGCCAGAATTTCAATCGAGGTGATGGTTTTCAACTCGCCAGTGCGTGGAATCCAGTATTAGGTTGTTTTAAAAATAAAAGTCCGCGTTCAAAATGTGTTCAAAATACTATACGCAGTGATACAGTGAGTGTTTTTTGTCGGGACTTAGGATCGAGTTCGAGTTCCAGTGATAACCGTAGCAAAAGACTAAGAAAGAGGGTAGATCGTTATGTCTGCACCTAACTTTTAAACTTTTTGACCAACCACCCGCATTCTTCAGTCTTCCCGTGAACATGGTGCATGTAACTGCGCCGAAATATCGGGAGCTCATTCCACAACCTTACCACGGTAAATATCCCGTTAATAATCATATAATTCCTCTTTGAAGTAAGATACTTAATGATGAGAATACCCAATTTTATCAAAATCGCGCCGCAGCAAACTTCCCCCTTTTATGGGAAACTCAAAATTGCTGATGACAAAAAATATATTCAATAGTGGAACATGCACACCAAGTTTCATCAAGATGGGTTGAAAACTGCGAACTGAAAAAGAGAACCAACACACACACACACAACCTAACAAAAATACGGACAGATGAAATTCAATTTGACCAATTAAAGAAGAGATGCTTCGCTCGCTCGGTCAGTTATGGATACGAATAGCGAATTTGTATTTGCTACATCTATATACTTTAACGTCGCGACGTAACGGAATTTAAAGAAATCTGGACATAGCATATAGCCAAGGTTTGCACTTATGCAAATACTTTGTATCCATTGTGTTGATGCTGCTCTATATTTTCTACCGACTTCCAAAAAGGAGGAGGTACTCAATTCGACTGTATTTTTTATGTTCGTTACCACATAACTCTCGATAGGGTGAACCGATTCTCAAAATTCTTTTATGTTTGAAAGCTGGTGTTTCATCAAATTCGGTCCAGTAGTTTTTGAGTTACACTCCAATAACTGTATAGAATGGAAGTCTATATGAAATGAAAATGAAATGAAATGAAAAAATTTTCAAATTGTACTTGTTCTCATTAATCTTACTACTTATCCCAATTTTAAAGTTTATAAACTAATTTTCTATATTAAGGAGTATTTTCCTATGAAAAGCAATAGGCTTATTCATCGCTGATACAGTCCCGAACTGTTACTTGTATATAGACTAGAGGAGTTACCTTCTAACAAGTACATACTCCAATTCTGGCAAGCTGTCACTCTGCCACCCATAAAATGTAATATTTGTAAGTAGTACCTAAGTAAAAACATTGTAAACATCTATATAAAAAGAATGGCCCCGAGTTTCTTGCTGCTTCTTCTCGGTGGGCTCTATATATTTTGGAACGCGGCGGTAGAGTCTTTAAAGTACATTATAATGAAAAGTTGACGTTCATAAGTGCGTCTTTGATGTCTAAATTGAATAAATGATTTTGATTTTTGATTTTTGACAAGGACAAAAATATAATATTGAATCAGTACCCGTTTAAGGTAAAAAAAGTAAAAATCTTTTTTATTATTTTACTTTATTTAATATGTAAAAGATATTTTTACACTTTTTATGTATCGGCAGGATAAATGCAGTTGCTAGTTAATATAAGTATGAACTTGACACAAAGCATGCGTCAACAAGTAATTATTGACCCAAAACGTAATTAGCAATTAATACCATAATTGCAAATCATTGTGCATTAGATGCTATGTAGAAAGTCTTAAACAGTACAGAGACTTTGTGTACTATGTGATAGTCAATGGGTACCTACTATGAAAACAGAAAGCGAGGTGTCTCAAGCTACCACGACAGATTGCTTTAGTTGTGGCAACCGAACTACAGTTGTGCATGGTAATTCTGAGATCACTCTGCGTTTTACCCCGATATATATGTTTAACCACAAACAGTCACACAGTTACAGCATGGTATGCTGTCATCATCATCATCGTCTCAGCCGTAGGACGTCCACTGCTGAACATAAGCCTCCCCCATGATTTTCCAAAAAGACCGGTTGGAAGCGGCCTGCATCCGACGTCGTCCTGCTACTTTTATCAGGTCGTCAGTCCACCGTGTCGGTGGACGACTTACGCTGCGCTTGCCGGTCCGTGGTCTCCACTCCAGAACCTTCCGGCTATGACGGTGACTCTCGTTCTTCTCCAGATCTCCTCATTTCTGATTCGATCACGTAGCATAGCCCTCTCCATAGCACGTTGTGCGACTTTGAGCTTACTTATGAGGCCCAGAGTAAGAGACCATATTATTATGCTTTACTTGGCATCAAACACGAGAAAACTATTATTAAATCTGTGATCCAACGCCTCCTGTTAACACATAAGTTTACAAACTCATAGCTTGGTATGCTGCTTTACTTTTGATATGAATGGCCATACATATCACGAACTATTTTCTTCTTGTCTGTGCCTTATGCTTGCTTAATCGCTATCACTTTAAACTCAGGCCCAACTTAAATTCACATTACCTGCGCAAACAAAATTAAATGCAGCGCCGAAATTCGACAATGGTTATATAATTAGATGTCATTATTTAATGGAAACGTCGGGACACTGCGGCCTCTTATCGCTTCCACCTGAAGCACCCATTATTAATCTGTGACTTCTTTTAGACAGGAAACTGAAGACTGTGTTATTCACTGGACGTGATAATCTAATAACTTAAATGCTGGTATATATGAATATTCTGAATCTCGGAAACAGCTCGAACGATTGAGTATGCAGGTGGTTTCAGGGGCAATAAATCGATATAGCTAGAAGATAAACTGCTACATTATCATTATGGCAACTTAAACAACAACTAAACTATTTTACCGACACAGCAACACAAAAGCTACATGACAATAGATGGCGTTGTTAAGCAATACTAAGCCAAATAAAAGTAAACAAATCAGTAGTTTATTAAATAGTGTCTAGTAGTTACTATTAGTAAATAAAGTAGTGTATTAATAAGTTAGGTCTTCCAGGTAGGTACTAAACATGAATTGCGAAGATGTATATAGGACTCTACTTTTTTGGCAAGTTGCTATTAGTTACTTTTGTAATGGTACACATTGCAACCTGCATTTGAACATAATTTCCTAACATATGTACCATGGGACAATGCTGGCCGCTTCTTGACAGATTTATTTTAAGACGCAGTGTCGGAGTTTTGTTTAAAAGAGTGTACACTAGTACATGGAAGAATTAATAGATATAAAGGGCATCGTTCGACTTTCACTGTACTGTGATGTGGTAGCTGCTTGTAGTTCTGAATAATTTATTACATTTTATTATTAACAGTATACTACAAACTACATTAAGTACATGCACATTTATAAGGCTGATACACAAAACGTTCTTAACATATACAACATTCGTATTAAAATTCTAATAAAAGTAGAAAAATTAACAAAGTAACAACTGACATTGTGTGTGTGTTTAAGTAAATATATACCTATCATACTAAATCATTTTTGTAATAATCATCCGTCAAGGTTTACAGATACGTAGAAGGGTAATAATGAGAAGTCCACTTTCCCATGGGTGCCGTCTGATACGACTGCGGAAATAAAAAAAGAATAAAAAACAATTCCTCTGAGAAAATACAGTAAACCAAACCTTGTTCCACTAAGCGTGTACAAGTATATACATTTTTTATTCACTTCGTGTATGGACGCTAAAAACATGTCTTTTTTTGCTGTTTTTAAGAAATATTTTTGATGCAGTTACAGCATCCACCCGCACCTCCCAGTCTATTTCAGAGATAGCATTGTTTCGCAGAGCGTTTTAAACGAGTAATGAGGAAGCTTTGTGGAAGGTTTTTGAGTTGTTTATTCGCAGATTTGTTTGTTTATCTTATAAAGGTGACAAGGGATTAGGGCTGGCTTTTAAGCTGTGTGTGAAATTAAGTTGGTGAGGTAAAAAAGGTTTAAACAAAATATGTCAAGTATGTTTATATTAAAAGGTCCATTAAGCAACACCAACCCTTGTTGCCTAATTATATGTTAACATTGTACAGTGAAATTAATTAAATAAAACTGAGACTTTTGTTTTATTAAAATCAATGACTACTTGTATGGACATGTCATGTAGTGTAGTAGCATGTCCCAACACTACAAACTATAACTATACTATACATATAATAATTTTAAACTTAAATTCGAGTGTCGTGTTATTGTGCCGTTACATAATTATGTTATTTGAAGTTTTGCCTTTGTAATAATAAAAGTTACCGCTGTTTTTAGCTCCAGACGCTTGAAATATGTTTTTCAGGTTAACTTCCGTCGATCTACACAGTAACCAGATAACTCGTTTCGATTGATTTTCAGTTTTCAGGACAATTTAAGTACTTCCTATAGGAGGAGTCAGCGAGACAGCACCATACGTTGCTGACATTCGCACTCTCAAATTGGAGCATCCACCAATCCACCACCCAGCCCGGGCGGCTTATTGGATAAACTAGTGGCCAGCTCAATTAAGTTAACCAACCGCTTGGAGTACGCCACCGAGAAATCGTGCACGTCGAATTATTACTAGTGAACGAATTAAATCAGATGCCAATTGGGACGTATTTAAGAGACGTTTAATGTGATAAATGTAATGTCTGTATTCATTTAAATCATATAGGTTCTACCGCGCCGCACCAGGCCCACGTGGTAGATTATGGCTTATTTAGCTGAGAGGAAGGTTCGAGACTGGAACTTGGAAATATATTAATATATATATAATGGCAATCGGCCCATTATTCTTGATAATTATTTAAATCTTAGATTACAAAATATATTTTAGTGACATTTCAAAAATTGTTTTGTTGCATGTGAATCTCTTGATCTTTGTATGATATAACAGCTCAATATATCGGTCGCACTGCACTTTTTCGTTAGGATAAAGCTTGTCTACCTATTCGATAGATGTCGCTTTGTCCTAATGCTCGATAGGTTGCTTCGGTGGCCTATAGGGTATGTCGTCAGATACAGATTGTCAGAAGCCGCGGGTTTGAATCCCATTCGAAGACGTTTATTATTCTGTCTAAAAGTATAAAATGCGGCTTCGCTAAGCAAGCCATTGTACTTCAAAATAACATAATCAAAAAAACTTCGAGGGAAACGCTCATCAATTTACGAAAACAAAATCCGAACGATAAGCTTATAAGTTTACATAAAAATATTAATATCGTGAATACAACTTTATCACAGATAACAATGTATACATTTGTTGAGCATTCATCAGATATTCCGTGAGCCTGGCAGGTTTCCACTTGTACAATTCCTTTCACATTACTCACTGAGTTATCGCGATAAATTCTCGTATGCGATAAGTCTGTGAAGCGAGAAAAAGAGTTAAAATACACAACAATACAATACAATACGTATGGACATTGTTTGCTATTCATTTGTTTTCAACACGTGTATTCTTGTACGATATTATCCATGACAAAAAAATGCACCACCGTACAAATTGAAGCAGTAACTTAAATATCTACGATTAGAATTGTAGCTATTTACTAAAAAAAACAAGTACAATTTGAAAAATTTGAAACTGATTTCCATTCTATTCAGTTATTGGTGTTTAACTCAAGAACTACTAAACCGCATTTGATGAAATTTAAATGGGACCACACGGGAAGCAACCAGCTTTCAAACAGAACCGCAGAATTTTGAGAATCGGTTCACCCAGTCGAAAGTTATGAAGTAACAAACCTAAAAAAAGTATTTTTTTGTACTTTGCAAAAAGCGAATTGAGTACCTCCTCCTTTTTTGAATTTGTTAGAAAATGTATTAGTTGAATATAACTACTGCTCATTGTGGTATCTCAAATCATCACTAATACACAATGTTGTTTTAAAATATGTATCAAACTTTGTAGGTGTAAAACTCTGGCATCTTCTGTGATTTCACACAAGTTTGTTTAAAAATTCTTGGAAACTGCCACCACAGTAAACTGTGGTGTTGGACAACCAATTATAAATAAAATGAACTGCAATTATTTCATACTAAGTTAACTAACGCTCAGGAAGCTTTGCTCGTTGGTATAGTGGTGGAAGTGCCGCTTTGGAACTTCGAGGTTCGAGACCCGGGTCAGACATTTATTGGATTTTCTGACAAAGAACTTCTCATTCCAAAGTCTGGAATTGTGACCAACGTCACCAAGTTTTCAGTGAATCGCACCAGACATATATTGTTTATAATAAAGTATAAAATATCTTTTGAAATTTATTATTTTCTCCCAAAGTATACCTACCTAGGTGGCTCGAATCGTGCGCCTATCGACTATCATATTTTTATTTGCGTTAATTCCAGTGCAGGCTATTTTTGTCACAAATTTTAAATATATCTTAAATTGCTTGCAATCTCAAAAAGTTCGTCTGTTATTTCGCATTGTTTACAACCGACACGCTTTCTTTGTAGCCCAGTTTAAAGCTTAACTATAATAACTTATAAAAGGTTTAAAATCGCTACATATACAGATAGGTCTGCTACAACTCAGGTAAATAAGAATTATTAGAAAGGTAATAGAATTATTAGAAAATATAATGTAATTCGATTAATAATATATAATGATTTTAGAATTTTTTTTAATGTATAAAGCTTTGTTACTGCCAGTACGTATAGTACGTCGGGAACAGTAATCACGATGGAAACTATCGATATTCCAATAAAATGTGAGCAGAATAACAGATAGCAAATAAAAAATATAATAAAGCGTACGAACGGAAAAACTATGAATATTTTCAGAGGAAATCCCGCGACCATTGTTCCGGCGCGTGTTTTTCCCCATGTTCCCGGGATTTATTCCCGCGCTAACTAATGCTATACATAAACAAAAGACTACAAGAATATTAGTATTTATTTCGTAGTGCGATGCTTTTGTCGTAGGTCGGGATTTATGGTATATTATGTCCCTAGTTCGGTGTTACGTTTGGTTATCTTACAAAATTTAATTTTTTTCGGAAAAATATGTCTTTGTTCTTATTAACCCATTAAGTAGCTTAAAAATAAAAATATTTTGGCGCCAAAACTAACGGAAAAAGCGCGCGAAAATTCACTATTTAAAAAAATAGCGCGCGCCGCAAACGTTTGCAGGAGTAAAATCGTAGTAAAACAGCTATTTGTTCTATTTTATATGTGTAAACGGCGTAAATTTACACTGGTTACCCAGTACATCTTCCTTTATTCTATTATTATGTTATCTGTTTCTTTTTACTCAAATTATAGAGGTGAAGTCAACCGAAAAAATACATAAAAACTTGAACCGCAATAAAAAAATAACAAATGAAATAAATTCTACAAAGATCAATTTTATCTCTCAAGCAGGTGTAAAAGGAGTAAACATACAATCACAACGGTATAATAGACTTTGAAAACCTATACTACCAATTTTATAAATTATCCATTATAAATCCACAAATTGTCATACAAACATACACTCTAACGCTAACCAAATAGATCTCAAAATCGTAGTCTCACTCGTTATCAAAACAATATGGCGGCTGCCTTTATCAAATTACGGGAATTGCTCACAAAACCATAATATAAGAGGATAATAAGCTTTTTCTTAGGTTTTTACCTCGAAATGGTACTTACGAAAACAATACACTAGCACATACACACCTGCGAAAGTTTAAGAGATATGGTATCGACACCCATTGTTTTTTTTTACTAGCCTACTGATAACCAAAATAATTTATAAGTATTTCTATGTAAAAATGATTTCTACGTGCTTATTATGCTTATTAGTATCTAATAAACCGAAATGTATTCTATATTTGAACAGTTAACGTTTATGTTCAGTCCTGATATGGGTTTCGACTGCGGTACACCGGTGTACCAGCGCCGCTTTGTGCAATGTATAGATTTAGCCACCGGTGTACCGGCGCGTGTTTAAAGGTTAAATGTTTTATATGATAAAATCTGAACTCGCAGTTACACCCGCGTGGTGATGGGTGGTGACGATGATGATAATGAATGTAATTGTATGTGGTAATTCAACGCCACCACCTCCATAACAAATTTTATGAAATTTCGTCATGTTAATTAATAGAACAAGGTATTATTTTTTTTAAATTTTTATATATTAGTAAATATATAAAAAAAAAAAATAATAATAATAAATAAAAACATAATAACATTGTGAACCCTTCCACGCACTGGTGTTTTTGTTCTGTAAAATTAATTTCATATATTTACATAAAATAAAGGTGAAATAGTTGTAAACGCTTAAAAAGATAAAAATGAATATAACCCTTGAAGGGTCAATGTCATTACAACAATGAAATTTCTATTGTGTCTGGCCGTGCGACCTTTGACGCAATATAATAGAAGCCTTCTTTGGATAATACATTTGAAGTAAATACGTTTACAATCAACCCTACTATATAAACCTTTTAACTCTAGTTCATCGAGTGTTTCGCCTTTACTCTATTCTTACATAGCGGCACACTTAAGTCTTCCAATTAAAAAGCTCAAAAGTAAATGGACTGTAGAGTCGAGCTAGAGACGTTCTTTGTATTCGCATCGTCTCCGTGAGGACTCTACTTCGTAGCCGTCATTTTCTCTTCTTCTCGTTTATAACCGAGAGTGTTACACAGTCGATGGATAAATGTTATTCATCAGATAAAGAAACATATTTTCAAATGAAAAGAAAACAACGATGACTATCTTTACTAAGAAATTTTGGTATAAATTAATCATCATCGGTGTGCAGGTTATTTTTGGAGTGTACTTTTTTATAGATTGAAATGGAGAAAATGTAAAGGATGTTTTTTTATATAATAAAAATCATTGTCTTTTGAATTTCTGAAGTAATATTCTTTAGTATTATTTTACTTGTAACAGTTTATTGATTTTTACTATTGAGTGATGAGATAGGTCTTGCACCTGATAAGTAAGCACTTGCAAAGCCATTACTCCCTGTGCAACAAGGAAAGGCAACAAAAGTAAGCACTAAGCTTGCACATGACATTTACAGTGCCGCTCAGAGAGAGCTTAGAACTATAGTTTTGCGTGGAATTGCACTGTTATTTTACTTGTAACAGTTCCTTTCACACGGTATTATTTCGCGGCAGTAAATTTGGCAACGCAAGGGTGCCCACCAAGACGGCTTCTTGTCCCAGAAACCTACCACCTAACAAGTCGGGTTTCATTGCCTTGGAAATTTGTATTTGCATCCCGACGGCGGAAGGAATTTATTTATTTATTGTTACAATAAGCACGGCATACACCACTTACACTTATTATTAAAATTTATATGTCAAAAATAAGAAATGTCAAGAAAAAAATTAAATTGTCATAAAATATCCTAATTATTATATTTTTTCACAGAAACTCAGTAATAACTTAAAAATACTATGCCATTTGTCACAAAATAAGTCACATTCGGTGTTGGCGTCCAGAAATGCGTTGAGTCTGGTTAGAGAGCGACACAAGGGAGACTGGGCTCGGGCCACGGTGCGACGACTAGGAGTAGCAAACAGCAAGTGCCTGTGGCTTGGCCTGTGCCTGATGTATTTATCAGGAACGTACAGCGAACACAGGAGATTGTGAAGGGTAGGGCAGTCCATGTTGCCTCTTAAAATTTTGCAGCAAGTGGAAAGCTGATCAACCGACCTTCTAACTTCCAAAGAGTTATAACCAAGTTGCCCGAGGAGAAACTTAGTTGGGTAGAGATAAGGGTAATAGCCATATACCCGTTTGTACAAATACCGCAAAAAAGTTTTTTGCACCTTTTCCAACAGCAAGGTGTAAGTCACGTGATACGGGTTCCAGACCACCGCACTTGCCTCCAGCTTACTCCTAACGAGAGTAGTAAACAAGAGCCTGATGACGTTAGGGTCATGGAAATCGCGCGCGTTCCGCAGCACAAAACCTAAACGTCGGGAGGCTTCCTTTGTGGTATTTAAAATATGGTCACGAAAAGATAGGCCACGATCAAACGTAACGCCCAGGTCCTGTATGGTGGTCACTCTTTTAAGAATATTGTCACAGATTGTATAGTTATAATGTATAGGGTCGCGTTTACGGTCAAAAGTCATGACGTGACATTTATTTGGGTTAAATAGCATTTTGTTCGCTAAAGTCCAATTATATAAAGAATTTATGTCATTTTGTAGCATAATACAGTCACTTTGTATTCTAATTTCAAGAGCTAGCTTAAGGTCATCAGCGTATAATAGACATCTAGCAACATCCACCTTACTAATGAGGTCATTTATCATTATTAAAAACAGCAACGGCCCAAGAACTGACCCTTGACTTACCCCGGAAAGAGTTAAGTACGGTTCAGAGACGTGTAAGCCGTGCTTTACAAATTGCCGACGGTCGCGCATGTAGTCAGCAAAAAACCTAAGCAATTGTGGAGTGAATCCAATATCATATAGCTTTTGTAATAACACATCATTGTAAATTTTGTCAAAAGCTTTTTGAAAGTCAAAATATAACACATCGACCTGTGAACCGCGGTCCATAATATCCTTCTCATACCACCTGCTCGAAAATGTCCAATTACATATCACGCAATCTCTACGTAAAGCAAGGCATTACATACGCGGGGCTGTAAAGTTGTATGAAACTCCCTGGGGAGTAGAGTGATTTGGATTTGGCACGTTAGTTGTAGGAAAACTAATAGTACGTAGACAGCTTAAAGGAAAAAAGGGAAAAAGTCGGGATTGTATTATTTTTAGTGCGTTCGAATAGCCCTAAGTTGCGAAAATAGTTGGCGCTAAAACGCTCACAAGGGCGTTCGAATTGGGAATCTATGTGTGGAAATGTCGTTTATGGCTCTTTATGTTCAGCGTTCGAAAAGCTAAAAAAGGAGTTATTTTTGCCACCAAAATTGGGCTTTACCAGCGCTTTAACAAAAGAGTAGATAATTAAACGAACCTAAGGAGTGTGATTGTTGTGCGCTGCGTTGCTATGTGTTACGGCACAGTCCGCCATTCAAGGTCGTAGTTGAAGTTACGTGTTGCGATCGGTAGTATTATATTCATCTATGTGCTGGTGTTTAGTGTTATTCAACTTTCATAAAATATTATTATTTTCAACGTGATGCATGTAACTGTACTGAAATATCGGGTGCTCCAAAAGCAACTAAATCGTAAGTACTAATTATAACTTAATTAGTAACCGCGAATGTCTAAAACAGTGTTTTCCATAAAATGTTCCTTCCAAAGATATTGTCTCTGTCCCTCTATAACGGGACAAATGTGTCCAATTTGAATATTAACTGTTAATGTATTTTACTTTTAACCAAATAACTGCTATTTTAAAGCTCTGAGTTTTTATTGTCACGCAGTAGGTATGAAAAGTAGAGTTCGAACCTCGAGGAAAAGCCTGTCTTCGTCTTGGGCGGCTTTAACACCTCGCTTCACTCAGGACTCTACATAATAGCCTCGCTGCGCTCAGGGATTAACCCAAGAGTCCCCGTTACACTCAGGGTTCAATAAACCGCCCATGATGTAAGACACTGCTTTACTCCCTTCTTGGTATAATCTACTATTAACTCCCTCACAAAGTATATTAAAACAATTTAGTCACAATACAAGTCAACGTCATAATCAATAATTTAATTTAGGCATCAAGGACGCACATAAAAACGTCACTTATTCATTATAATGTATTGCGTTACAAAATATGTATTGTACTTTAATAATTAAAAAAATGTTTTTAATTATTAAAGTACAATTAAATTTTTTTTTTTAATTTTCTTAAAGAAGTATGTAAATAAAATATGCCAATAAAAGTCTTTATTTCATTTCATATTTAGAATATTACCGAATGAGATTATATAAATACATTTTATGGATTGCAGATGACAACTTGCTATGTTCAACGTATCAAGTTTGTTTACAATCAACTAGTTAAGATTTATTTGAGGATGGTAAAACAGGATTCTAGCAATTATAAAACTGTATCCGGCTGGTGGCTGTTTAACATGCAAATTGTGGAGTGACGACAAAATTGTCTGCTGTGCTAATATTAAAATATGGGTTTGTTTTCTTAGTCGACTTAACTACTAGTTAAGTTCTTGATTGTTTTTTTGCCCTGTTAATTGGCTGTTAGTGAAGTGTGGCATGTGAACTTTTTGTTAATACAACCCGATTAAAAATATTAGGAGTAACAAGTACAATTTGAAAAATTTAATACCAACTTCCATTCTATTCAGTTATTGAAGTGTAACTCAAAAACTACTGCGTCGAATTTGATGTGATTTAAATGGGACCAAACGGGAAGCACCAGCTTTCAAACAAAAAGTGGAATTTAGAGTAGAGTTCGGTAGAAAAGTTAAATGCGTATGCACTTTTTAATCAGTGCCATAAAAGAGACATTTGACACCTGCACATATCAGTTTGTTTGGCTGTCTGTTTCTGTGGCATTGTGCTCCAATATTCCTGAAAGATCAACCTTGCAAAATGGTACGTGAAGAACAGCCAGATAAGCAAAGGTAAAAAAAAAATGCATTAAAGATAAAGTAAATAAACTCGAAAGTGATATGTACATTTTCTGTCACACATAAAAAAAAATTGTTTCGCAGGACAGTTAAATTTAGATTCGTTATAATTAGAAGTTATTAACTGTATGGCAAACTTAAACCACAGTCTTGTAGATGAGTAGTAGGAAAATACTGTGCTAAAACTAACATAATCAGCTCAATATGTTAGGTAGCCGCTCTAGCACCGGCCAGCTCTAGTGTGAAAGTTGATTGGTTGATTGATTGAGTGTGGTAATCTAAATAATCGGTTATGAAAACTCTACTGTGAACTACAAGGCGAACTCGGCTGTGAACGCTTCATCTGCCACTATCTTTGCCACCTTTGAAACACTATGCCATACAAATTTGTATCATTGAAAATAAGCGTGTATTTATCAATAACGGTATAAAAATCATGCGGGGCATTCTTTTGGGGATTGCCGATGGAAGTGAAACTATTCGAATTACTTTTAAGACACGCAATCAACAACAATAGGTCATGGAAACCAATATCGCGACGAAAGAAGTTTTCACTTCTAAACTACATTATCTATGACAAAGCGTTCGGTGACGGTGACGATGACGCGGGTTCCTTGATTTTTGTTCACCCAAAAAGTGCTTAACGCGCCCAAAGAAGTTTAAACTTCAAAAATAAGATAAAAAGGTGCCTAGGAATATAATTTTACTTTACATAGGTTCCATGTTCCATTCTACTCACAAAATTTCAAAATCCATTCACTCGCAGACTCAAAACTCAAAACGGCGGATTTCAGATTTTTTTTGATCCACTTCAAAAAACGACAATTATTTACAACGGTTCAAAACTTAAACGTGAAATAAAAAGTAATAAACAGAATAAACATGTTTTACATTATTATCCTGCACTACTTGTATGTTTTGTAATACACATTATATATAAAATACACATTATACAAATACATATATAATAAATACACAAATACAATTTATATATACCTAAATACACATTTGCAACATATTGGATTTCTAGCAATACTTCACGATTATGAAAAAAAGCGTTACGTTTCTTAGTTGAATATCATGTCCGAGAATAAACGAAATTCTATATAATAGATATTGAAATTGCTAAAGATCGTATTTTATTATGGCAAAAATAACACTTAGCTAACATTTTTATAATTTTTACACTTCCGTTAGTGTTTATTCAATTTATATCAAGCAATTGTTGTGGCACACTGACAGCTGCACACATACACTAACTCTAGAGACCGACTTTGAACATGAAATTCATTTTTTTCATGTTACAGGTTGTGGTTTTGGATTTTAAAACAAGTATAAGTTCTTTCTCTTATAAATTTTACCGGTCGAAAAAGCAAGACAACTACAATATAATGCAAAAACGGACCAAAAGACTTTGGGAATAGATCTATTCCACTAATGAGTTTACTAGTACAATGTCAAATTGGATGATACTATTCAAGAATTGTATTAAGCGGTAGGGAAATAAGCTTCAGTTCCAAAAGAAAATATAAAATAGTCTAAACAAATATTTCATAGTTACGTAACCACGAAATATTTGTACACAGGTGGTTTCTTGGAAAAGTATTCAGGCTTTGAATCCGCTATGATTTAAATGTTTCAATAAGGAGGCGTAGTGCTAGATTATCTTTGGAGGTTTTCCCTCTGAAGCCATTAATAGGAGATTAGTAGCCAAGGGTTGTAAGGCATCAATTGCAGCCAGAGATATTTATATAGCCTATAGTTCGAGGGTGCAATTGATGCTTACACCCGAGCTAACTACTCTGCTTTACATTTCGATTGTGAGGTAAGTAGAAAAAAACCGGCATTCCAAAAATAAAATTGATGACTATTATACTCATACGAAGACAAGGCTGAATAGCGAAGCGACCTATTTTGTCATTTGGCTGAATGCATGATGTCTATTGCCAGTATGATGGTTAGATGTACGCGAACTTTTTGAAAGAGTGAAGTGATTTTTATAAATTGCTTACCGCCCTAGGGCTTTTCTAGCTACATTATTACCCTAGAGCGCTAATTGGTCACCTACAAGCCCCATTTGGGGGGAATAAGGACCTACTTACCGAATGTGAGAGATGTAAACCGCCCTAGGCCTTTTCTAGCTACATTATTACCCTAGAGCGCTAATTGGTCATCTACAAGCCCCATTTGGGGGGAATAAGGACCTACTTACCGAATATGAGAGATGTAAACAATATTAGTGACGGGTTCTTTAATTGGTTGTCATTAGATTATCAGAATTCCTATATTACTGATCTAAAACAAATGAAATGCTGGCAGATTTGAAAGAAAACTTGAATCCTCCAAAGTTTTAATCTAATGAGCAATTAAGCGCGCGGGGGTCGAAATGGACATGGCCACAAAACTAGCCAACGAAACATTTCTGCAGGCCAAGGATACACTAGAGTCTGCAGGGAACATGAAGCGCGAGGGCAAACAAGTCGCGCTGGAATCCCTGCAGACGATGTACGAAATCATCCTCTCCCTCTCCGACTCCAGATCCAGGCACATGCGCACCTTGGAGCAGGAGCGAACGCACCACGCAAGGGAGCTGGTGCGGGTGGAACGGGCACACAGCAAAGCCATACTGGAGCTCACCAAGACAGTGGCGAAAGAAATTGGCCTTGCCAGGACCGATATCTCTGCAAATCTTGCAGAGACGAAAGCCATCAGAGACTGGCAGGGCTACGAAACAAGGGAGCCTCACAGGCAAATCAAAGACATGACTGCCGAAATAAAGACAATGAAGGCCCTATTGGAAGCTGCAAACCGCGAGCAGGCGACCATCGACGTGGGGCCTCTGAGGAGCGACAACGCCAGCCTAAAGGCTGGAATTGAGGCTCTCCAGAGGCAACTAGATGAGCTCAGGCGTGAAACGAACAGCTTTTCGGCGGGACTTTCAGAAGTCTTATGCAAGAGCGAGGCTACCTTAGCCAAGGTGAGCGCCAGCGCACCCCCACCCCCTCCCCCAGACAACAAGGAAATCCTCGAGAAATTACACATTATAAACACTAGCGTGCAAACCCTAGAGAAAAAGAGACCCCCCGCACCCTCCCCTCCCACACTCAATATAGACGAACATATACAGCCACTGACAGAGCGTATGGAAGCCGTATCGTCCGAACTTCGGACGATGCGGCAGGAGAAACTGAACTTCCTCCCCCCTGCCCCGAGCATTGAGGCGGAACTGACCCAGGCCGAGGGGAAACCCACCTATGCCAAGGTCGCAGCCAAGCCTCCCCCCGAGCGAAGACCGAACCACACCCTTATAATATCAACGACGAACCCCGAAAGCACGGCCGATAACGTAATAGACAGGATAAGGGATGCGCTGGACACGAGAAAGACTGGAGCAAGGGTCGACAGAGTGCGCAAAGCTCGGAACCGCAAGGTTATACTGAGCTGCGGCACGAAAGACGACCTAAGCCTGGTCCAAAGCCGTGTCCAGCAGGACAAAACCTTGAAGGTGGAGGTCGCAAAGGCCGGCAATCCACTTGTCATCATTAAGGACGTCCTGTCCTACCATAAAGACGCCGAAATAGTAGATAACTTGTTAATCCAAAACAAACATCTACTACAAGAGATAGAGCTCAAGGAGAGCACGATCAGGGTGAGGTACCGGAAGAAGGCTCGGAACCCCCTGGAATGCCACCCGGTACTAGAAGTTTCGCCGGATTTGCACAAAAAGCTGATAGAGGCAGGGAAAGTGTACTTGGGGATCCAGCGAAGACCAGTGCTGGACCACTCACCCCTGGTACAGTGCACCAAATGCCTCGGCTTTGGCCACACAAAAGCGGTCTGCCGGGAGTCGGACAGCAGCTGCAGCCACTGCGGCAGGGCTCACTCCTGGGACCAGTGCAAGGCCCGTAAAGAGGGATTACAGCCGAGGTGTAGGAACTGCTCGGCCGCCCAGAAAGCAAACCCAACAGCGGACTTGGCACATAACGCATTCAGCGCAGTGTGCCCAGAAAGGCTGAAATGGGATGGCATAGCGCGGTCGAGAATCTCCTACTGCTAAGGGCTGCCACGAGACTCAAGGCTCAACTCCCCCCCGTAATGTCAGAACAGGTTTGCACTTCATCCAAGCGAACCTTCAACGCTCTAAACAAGCTACAGCGGAACTCCTGAGTGCTGCAAAGGACAAGGGTGTTTCAATCGCCTTAGTACAGGAACCCTATGTGGGGAATACAGGCGTTATGAAACAATACCCGGGAACGCATGTTATCCAATGCACAAAAGACAGGAAGAAACCAGTAAAGGCGGCTGTAATCGTATTCGGTGACAAGCTGGAGGTAATTCACGACCCTCAGCTTGTAACAGAGACGGAGGCAGCAGTCCTACTGGTGAATAAAGATCTGCGACTTGGAGTGATTTCTGTGTATTACGAGGGAGATCAAGACATCGAGCATAACATCCAAAGAACCAAGGCATTCTGCGGGAAACTAGCGACTAACAACATCATAGTCGCGGGCGATATAAATGCTTGGAGCCATTGGTGGGGAAGCGAAGAGGAGAACGAGAGAGGAAAGGCCTACGGCGCGTTTCTTGACGAAATGGGCTTTCAGGTTCTCAATACGGGAGATGAACCAACCTTTGAAACTTACCGGAGAGGTAAAGCGTACACAAGCAGAGTAGATGTCACGGCTTGCAGCATACCACTCATGGGAAGGATCAAAGACTGGCAAATAGACAGTACTCTTACGACATCAGACCATAACAGCATAACCTTCACTTTGCGCCTCGGAAGGGAATTAGATCAACTGGAAACCAAAACGACGCGCAAATATAACACTAAGAAGGCTAAATGGTCCAAATTCACTTCCAACATGAAAAAGTGTCTACAAGAGAAAAATATATCGCCAGCCTCCGTGAGAGAATCTGAAAGCACTGAGAGTCTCGAAAATTTCATCACAAGATACACCAACAGCATCCACAAAGCCAGCGCAGACACCATCCCAACGCTAGGCCCACGGAAAGGGGACCCAGTTCCCCCCTGGTACACGAGACAGCTTGATGAAAGGAAACGAGATGTACTCAGGAAGAAAAGACGGATAAGAAACGCAGCCCCGGAACGAGTCAAATTAGTCATTGAGGAATATCAAAAAGCTCGCAGTGACTACAAAGAAAACGCCGAAAAAGCCCAGACAGAAAGCTGGAAGGACTTCTGCACAACTCAGGAGAAAGAGAGTATGTGGGACAAGATATACCGGGTCATCAGGAAAACCTCAAGAAAGAAGGAGGACATTCTACTGAGGGACACCGACGGCAATACCTTGTCTCCACAAGCATCTGCAGAGCTCCTAGCCAGTACTTTCTACCCAGACGATACCGAAAGCACAGACCAACCGTGCCATACGGAAATCCGAGAACAGACAGGAGACTTACCATCCGCCCTGCCAGATGATGACCCACCGTTCACCTCGGTAGAACTGGAATCAGTGCTTCAAGCACTGAATCCGAAGAAAGCCCCGGGACCGGACGGGCTAACTGCCGACATATGTGCCGCAGCAATCCAAAGCGATAGGGAAGTATTTATAGCAAACAAATGTTTGTCGCTAAAATACTTTCATAAGCAATGGAAAAAGGCACACGTCATCATCTTAAGGAAACCTGGCAAGGCAGACTACACACATCCAAAGTCATACCGGCCAATAGGGCTCCTGTCTGTACTAGGAAAAATCGTCGAAAAGCTTTTGATCGGCCGACTCCAATGGCACCTCCTCCCCACACTCAGTCGAAAGCAGTACGGGTTCATGCCGCAACGCGGAACCGAGGACGCCCTCTATGACCTGCTGGAGCATGTTAAGAATGGAGTGAACAATAAGCAAATTGTACTCCTTGTCTCCCTAGACATAGAGGGCGCCTTTGATAACGCGTGGTGGCCAGCCCTGAAACATCAATTAGCAAAAAAGAGGTGCCCATCAAACCTCTTCGAGACAGTATGCTCATACCTCCAAGACAGAAAAATCACAGTCAATTACGCCAGGGCAGAATGCGAGAAGGAAACCACAAAAGGTTGTGTCCAAGGATCCATCGGTGGACCAATCTTCTGGAACGTAATCCTAGACTCGCTGCTGCGTAAACTGGAAATCGAGGGAGCATACTGTCAAGCTTTTGCTGATGACGTCGTTCTCGTATTCACAGGCCAATCCGACACCTTAGAGCAGGAGGTTAACACAACGCTAGACATGGTTGTGGAATGGGGAGTCGTAAACAAACTCAACTTTGCGCCGCACAAAACCAATGCGATGCTATTGATAAAAAAGTTGAAGTACGACACTCCAAACCTATTCATGTCCGGCGTAAGACTTGACCTCGTGGACGAAGTGAAACTGCTGGGCCTAGTAATCGACCGCAAGCTCACCTACAAAACACACGTATCCGCACAATGTAAAAAGGCAGCGGACATTTACAAACAGCTAGCGCGTGCAGCAAAGGTGTCTTGGGGTCTGAACAGTGAGATAACAAGGACGATCTATGTTTCAGTGGTGGAACCTATATTGACCTACGCGGCAAATGTGTGGGTGAAAGCAGTGGATCTCGAAATGAATAGATCACAGCTTTTCGCCCTACAAAGAGGCTTTGCCCAAAAGATCTGTAGGTCATATCGTACTGTCTCTCTAACCTCAGCTCTCGCTCTGTCGGGGTTGCTCCCTATAGACCTGAGAATCCAAGAAGCAATGAGCCTGTATAGAGCCAAAAACAAACTCTCTATAGACTACCTCCCCCCGGGAAAGGAGCTCGAAGAAAACGAACGTATCGCGGACCAACACCATCCGTCCACGAGATCGTTTGTAGAATACGAGCTCCTCGAATCAGACACCAGTCACATCTCCGGACCCCAAATCTACACAGATGGCAGCAAGATAGAGGGCAAAGTAGGTGCTGCATTGACCTGGTGGGAGGAAGGAAGAGAGATTAGGTTCGCAACCTTCAAGCTGCATCCTGAATGCACAGTCTTCCAATCCGAACTTTATGCTCTCCACAAGGCGACTGAATTGGTAAAAATGAGTAAGGATCAAATAGTAACAATCCTGAGTGACTCAAGATCTTCACTCGATTTACTCAAAAGACCACTAACCAGTCACCCCCTTGCGAGGAGCATAAAGGAAAACATTGGTAAGATCAAGTCTGAAGGCAGAGATGTTCGGATGTTATGGTTGAGAGCGCACGTGGGAACCGCTGGAAACGAAAGAGCCGATGAGCTCGCGAAGTCAGCGGCACTCAGGTGCACGACTCAAGACTACGACAAAATTCCCCTGTCCTACGTCAGAAGAAGAATAAGAGAGGAAACCATACAAATTTGGCAAGACAGGTATGAGACCTCTAGCACAGGCGCAGTCACGCGAAAGTTCCTACCGGATGTCAAATTAGCATTCCGGCTAGCGAGAACCGCAAAACTGTCGCCAATACTCGTGCAAGCAATGACAGGACACGGTGGAATCTCCGAATATCTCCTATCAAGCTCAAGGACAGCCCAGGTTGTGAGTGTGACCCCGAAATTCCCGAAACAGTCAAACACATAATCCTAGATTGCCCCCGCTTCATTGCCGCACGGCATGATCTCGAAACAAAAGTGTGCAGGAAATTACTGGAACCTGAACTGCCGACCATCATGGCAGATACGGAAAACAGAGTACATTTCCTGTCCTTTGTGGAGAGATCATTCCGGACGGCAATAGCTAGGAACTCAAATCTTCCCCCCCCAAGCAACCCATTCCCACTACAAACCCCACAACCCCAACAACCGCACAAACAGCAAGCCAAAAACACGGAACTTTCCCAGCTGTTGTCATATGGAGAGCTAGGGGAGCCTGGAATTCATATTCGAGGCGTCGCTCTCTTTATGGACAACAGCAGGGAGAGGCTAGGAATAAGTTTTTGCATATCTGGAAACAAAAGCCGAGTACGGTTATCACCCGGGCTAGCATGCCTGCTAAACGGAAGTAACTTCAAAACCACCATGAAGCGAAAAGCATTTGACGCGATGCCAGTTTTGGACGTCTTGGGCTGCCCCTGTCGGCTGGTGCGACTGAAAAACAAAACAGTTGCACTAATCGAGTGGGCGGACGAGACTCCTTTCGCTAAAGCGAGCATGCTACTTTCGAAACTGGCAGAAAATGCGGAACAAGCCCGAGTGATAAGCGTGGACGCTATGGTGATTGAAGACTCCAAGGGTGAGGTAGCGGACCAACTAGGTTGTATTAGAGCCTCGGAACATCATGAGGTAGTTGTGTACGAAGACAGAGGCGAAAACCTCAGTTACCTCAGAAAGCCGATACACAACAATTCAACCGACTGTAGGGGGCACCCAATCCCCGCTTCAACCACCAAAAGCGGTTCGGAACGTCTCCAGGAAAAAGCAGAAGCAGAAAGAAACCAGGAGCGCAGCCCTACCAAGAGCAAGGGCCAAGTCACAACGTTCCTGGCATCCTTCAAAGCAGCAGCACAAAGCCTATTCCTGCAACCGTGCGAGCCGAAATTGCCCATGCCCGCAAAAAAGACTGCTCCCATTTCCATACGCCAAAAACGACCTCGGACCAGAGCTGACATGGGACAAGTCAGTCCGCCAAAGTATGTACCAGCACAGGAACCAGTGAGCCACGCAGCGAACGCCTTCTTCGAGTTTCTCGCTATAACGAGAGCGACAAGAGATGTCAATCTCAGGAACTGCAAGAACATCCTGCAGTCCTACAGGCGAGCAAACGAGGGCAGCATCATCGAATCTCGGCTGCTGCAGAAGAGACTCGAAGAGGCTGAAGCAGCCATATACAACAACGACACATCCTCGATCATCATGGGGGCAATGTCTGGTCAGTATATGGCTGCCTTCAACGCGACAAGTGGCTTTGTGTTTCTGGATGAGGAAGATACCGAACGGACTGGTAGGCCAAAATACGCAACACCACCACACGACCCTATTGTTGTCACCGCCCGGTGCACCAAGATAATGTTGGATGACAGAGTCTTGCAAATGGCGAAAGCCATTTCGAGAGACTCTGAGATCGAGACATTCTGGAAACACTGGGAGGTACCCAAAATACAGTGGGTCAATGAGTTCCCGGATGCGGAAAAACAACTTGGGTGGTAAGACACTTCGATGTTGACAAGGACGTTATCGCAACAACAACTACAGAGGCAGCAAAAGACCTGAGAGAGAAGTTGGCGCACCGAATCGGAGACCTGGTGAAAACCAAGGTGCGCACTATGGCCTCGGTTTTAGTAAATGGTTTTAAAAAGAATGAGAGCTACGTCCGCCTGATGGTGGACGAGGCTCTCATGAACCATTTCGGGGCCATAGTAATGGCTTCTAGGCTGTCTGAAGCTAGCGAACTTGTCCTCATCGGAGACGTCAACCAATTACCTTACATAGACAGGGAGAACCTGTTCGATCTAAGGTATAACCGCCCTAACCTGGTTACGAACATCAGCCAGGAGTTGTTGTGCACGCACCGGAACCCAATGGATGTTGCGTATGCGCTGAGGGAAATATACTCCGGTATATATTCCTCGGCTCCCAGTATAAGGTCCCTGCGCCTCGAGAGCTACACGGGAGCGAAAATCCCCAAATCCCTTCCAAACACCCTCTTCCTGGTCCACACTCAGGAGGAAAAGGAGACCCTGACCATCCAGGGCTATGGTAAGGGCGAAGGATCACGCACCCTCACCATTCACGAGGCGCAGGGACTGACGTACGAGTCAGTCGCGGTGATTAAAACTAAAGGCAAAATGAAGCTGCACGAGAGCGTCCCGCACGCAGTCGTTGCGGTTTCCCGGCACACTAGGACCTTTGTCTACTACGCCGACGACGAGGATGATGCCATCGGACGGTTTGTGAGGCAAGCGACGGTTGCGAGCGAGCAAACCATCTACGGCTATAACCTGAAGATGGCAATCAGGGATCGAAACAGCGTGGTGATGGAGGCCCTGCTTCAGCGCAAAGTGGGCAACGTGGGCTTACAATAAATGTACTATGTAGTTTTTCGAATTGTATGTAAGCTAGCGTTAAGAAATTATAACTGACAAAGAGATGGTGCGGGCATCCAGAGCAGACATGCTCACGGAAATGTGTTGGCAAGCGGTGGCGTGTGTGGCGGGTCGCCATCTTCCCTCAGAAATGGTTGAGGAAGGCGATGGCTGGCACATGCGTCAGCTCGTGAACGGGTGCTGTTTGCGGGCACTGGTCTGCTGTGAATGCTTGCACCAACTCAGAAAAAAAATGTATCAATAAATTTAAGTGTATTATGTTATATGTATGTTGTATGAGTAATTTTAAAAAAAAATAAATAAAAAAGGATATGTTCCTCATGTATGTATTTTGTTGTATGTTATAAATTTATAAGTAAGTTGTCAAAATTTGTAAGTTTAAAAAAGGCACGGACCCTGGAGTCTGTGGAGCGTAGTTTTATCAATAAAAAAAAAAAAAAAAATCTAATGAGCAGGAGCAAAGTGTAATAAGAGATACGGATGGCTGACCTTACACGAAAATGCAAAAGCATTTGTACAAGCCATGGCTTGGATGGAATAATTCGGGGAATCCTAACAAATTGGGAGCAATTTTAGGTAAATGAGTTCCGCCCTTCGAATGGAATCGGAAACGCTCGCCCTTGGACTTTAATTTGGATTGGGTGTACGTATCGACGTATTTTATAGAACGACTTAAGTATCCAATATTGTACTTTGAAAGCATCTTGTTTTTAGTATTGTGTATACTAGAATATTACTTACATAATCCTACTAATATAATAAACGCGAAAGTTTGTGAGTATGGATCGAACCCGTTACCTGATTGTGAGCCGACGCTTACTGTCTCTGAGCTGTCAGCGCTTCAAGGCATCATTCTCTTTAAACTAGCCACAGTGTACAAGTAAGTAGGTGAATTCCCTAGTTTGTGAGTATGGGTGTATGGATGTGTGGATGTGTGGATCCTTGTTACTCTTACACGCTCAAACTGCGGGGGCAATTTAGATGAAATTTAGTATGGAGGTAGATAAGGTGCTGGACATAGGATACTTTTCATCATCATCATCGTCCATCACCACGCGGGTGAAACAGCGTTATATGCTTGGGTACAACATAGACAAAATAATAATATCTCCGCCTACGTCAAGATCGTATTGATGACAGTTCTGTCAAAGTTTGTATCAATTTCTGGTAGCTTAATCAAAATCAAAGTCATTTTGACAGTTCGATACATTAGACGTGCTAATAGAGAAATTTTGTATATATGAGAGACGTGCTGCCGTGCGATTCTGTAATGATTCGTCGATGTGCTCGTCGACGAGCTCACCGATGTCAAATAGTTTATGAGATATCGCCCCTTGTACACAAGTTTGTTTTTCGTCATTTGTTTCACGGATGTTGTCAAAGATGCAACGCTATTTGCTCTTAGAGAATCGCACGCTGGGCGAACCGTCAAGGGCGAACCGTAATGATAGTATTTTTCCAATGGTGATAGTTTTTATATTTGTTTGTATTTAAGTCCGGTATTTTACTATTAATGTTTACTGATTGATGTACTAAGTATTTAAATGTACTCATATAATACTATTGTAGCAATTGCGTTTGACCATGTACATATATATTTTTGACATTTTCGTATAAAGGTAGCTATGGTCTTGGAGCAGATAATAAGCTACTCGAAATACTAATCCTGCGCAGACGTAGTCGCGGGCACTAGCCAGTATTATATAAAACTATACCTAATACTAAAGTTTGGATATAGTTCAAAATTTACTTACTGTTTGCTGGCTTTATAGATCCTACTAATATTATACACGCGAAAGTTTGTATGTATTGTTGATGTTTGTTACTCTTTCACGCTCAAACGGCTGGGTTATAATTTTGAAATTTGATATGGAGGTAGATGAGGCGCTGAATTAACAAATAGGATACTTTCATCATCATCATCCATCACCATGCGGGTGAAACCGCGGGTCACATCTAGTAAATAATATTTTTTTTATACATTTATGATGTCAACTGTAGATTAATTTCAACATAACCGATTTAGTCATAGCGGATTTCCGAAATTGATGTTCATAAATTTTATGGTTATAATACTTATAAGTATTTAAAAAAAATATAATATATAATAATAAAATTTAATGAGTTACAAATAATATATTTTTTGTAACTCGTTGTGATTGCAATGCCATATAATGTCGTACATTTACTTAATGTGTGTAACAAAATAAAGCCTGTATTTAAGTACGTACGTTACACATACACATAAACCGCTATACCTTAAAATCTGATTGGAGTTGTATAAGCAGCAACATGCAATAAATAATTATAAAAGAAATCACCTTATTAATATAAAAACAAACTACCTATTTTTATGTGAATCAGCTACAACTAAAAGCCAGTATTAAATCGTACTTTTTTCACTTACCCTATTTAACTAGGTGGTTAGCTGCCAAGAATTTGTCTCTTAAATCTTTTTTGTGTCTTAAACCTTTGCGTAAATATACGTCAGTTTCATTCATAAATCTTTTGTTTTAATTATCACGGCATAGGAAGGATTAATGAAGCTTGACGAGCGCAATGTACGTAGGGACGTAAAATGGTGATGTTGCAACTGTAATGGGTAGGTAAGCCGCTTACCATCACGTGGGGTACTTATTCGACTCATCACATTTTAGCATAAAAATATTACATTGATCACGTGGGTGCCGAAGGGCCAAACCAGTCCCATAGTATATACACCATAAGATCATGTGTAGAAGCGACTTTCAGTTAATACAGTTAGTTCAAGTTACTTAGCATTACTCTCACATAAATGATGAATTCCCCTTATATAAAAAAGCTTGTTGGTCTAAGAAAACTAAGCCACCAATTTATTTTACCACGTACAGTAACTTTACGTTTAAAACAAAAAAAGTAACATACTTTCATAATGAGCGACTGGGAAGGTGTTCGAGTTACATAGAAGTAACCTCCATGTTAAAACATACACGTAACATGTGTACGTAAATGTACGTACAGTCGCAATGCAAACGCAATAACTTTAGAAATTAAATAATGAAACGGCCAACACGCGTGTTTTCAATGCAGTCATTATTTCTTGACCAGTGTTCTTGCAATACAGGTGTATAGGACTGGCATCTGCCCTTCCTCATGGAAAGCGTGATCTAGCAGCTTGGGTCACAGTTGTTCGTCGCTCTATGCGGTCGGCTCGCACTTGCCCTTTAGGGTAAAACCAAACGAGCGTAATTTTGTGAGTCATGAGTCGCAGAATTTCGGTAGCATAAATTCTGGTGCATTCGGTTTCATACAAAAAGGCAGTTGGTGCCACATGACGACGCAAAAAGAGTTGTCTGCCAACTCAATGCGCGTAAACTCGACCGAATTTCCGAATTCCGAATTCCGAAGTGGTGAGGGAAGGGCAAGGGAGGGTGAAGAGTGCAAAAGCAACAGTTTGTTACAAGTTGCGTGGTGTAACAATTATTTAAAAACATGTAATGGCGTACATGTACGTAAAATGAGTGACCAAAAATACGCGACTCACGACTTACAAAATTACGCTCGTTTGGTTTTACCCTTAATAAATTTCTTCTTGTTACCACACTTGTGTTTAAATTGGAGCTTTAATTTGGTTACATGACTAGCCAACGAGTCAAACAGTCATACAGTACCTGAGTAGTCAAAAGACATCAACCTTAGAGTATATTTATGTATACTCTTAGACATCAACTGTTAAAATTTCATGTTTTGGCCCCAGCAGCTTAGACTCTGTGTTCATGTATCAGTCAGCAGTCAGTCAAGTAAATCAATTATGATATTTTTTTCTGACGAACTGAGTGACTGATGAATGAAGCCACTGGCGGACGAGCTGATAATAAGTAAATAAATAGAAGATATGGAGTCAATACTCGTAATACACCGTCAGAGCCGTTACATTCCCACTGCTCATGGACTTTTATCAGTAGAAACTTATGTGAGCTGATATCCAGTTCCTCATGACGGTACCCGTCAGCAAATTCACTCAACGTTCCCTGGATGGTGCCAAACAAGACAACACACTAGAAATGGTAGGACTATTCTGTAACAGCCAATGCTTGTGTGTTACCTCGTGACCAATATTCAGTCTTCAAGCAGTGATCAGAGGTTTTTGTTTAACCGCATCAACATTCGATGGTCAGTGATGATGCGTCTGCAAAACAGCTATCCGAATACACTGTTAGGAGCTTAGCGATAGTTTTTCAAGCAGTGGTAGCTAGCCAGGTGGGTACTGCAAGTGCACTAACATCACATATAAATTTACAATAGATAATGCAAGTACCTATAACGATTTGTAGTGCAACCAAGCGTGACGACTTTTTAATAAATTACGTGAATTTACGCATAATATAATTTTATAATAACCTGTGATAGGAAATATGTCCTTGCCTTTGAAGGCTCGAAATTGTTGGGCTATTACAGTTAATTTTCCCGCAATTTAGTTTTCGCGTGTGTCCGGCTGCAACCACAGGCACTGCGTGGAGTGTTAGTGGCGCAAACTTTCACTATTGATCTATTGTAAATATCTACGCTGTGCCTATATATCTAGCTGGGGATCGAAGCCGTGGCCGTCTGATCGACGGCTGATCCTTGTTACCCCTGGGTTATCATCGCTTTTAGTTGCTCATAGATTGTGTACCTCCTTTCGTTACCCACATAATAATTTTTCGCAAAATCTCCTAGTCTTTTCTTTTCTAGCTCCAGAACGCTCAATGCAAATCATAATTCACAATATTCTCATCTGATTCAGATTCTACTTGACTGTACTGTGTTTTAAATGTACAGGTAGGAAACCAATATAAATAATGCTAATCATAAAACGGAAGTGTAGCCTTTATTGTAAGAGAATAAGGTTGTAAATTGTGTGAGGGGTGGGGAAATGCAACAATTTGGAGAACAGTTCCCGGAGTCTTGTATTTGCAACATACGGAACTGATGTTCAAAGAACTTTTAATAATATTTTTTTTAAGAATGTAAAGTGACAGAATACATTAAGTTGAAATATTTATTTTCTATAATGGATATAATAGCAATAGACTCATTAGACAGTTAATCAAATTTTCTTTCTTATACAAGAACAGTTAGATAGACAGACTGAGTGTGGGCTGTGATATAGGCTCATATTCTCACAAATCTAATTACAATAAGCACTCCGTACAATGTGATCACTAACTGCTTATGATATTAACCCGTAGACTCGCCATTTGCCATATTTGGCCAATAATACAAAAGATTTCGCAGAAATCAACCTACTTTTCCAGGAGCTGCAACATGTGTGGTTAAACAATAAATAAAACATGAAATTATTATGTCCCGCTGTCAAATACCGCAGTGTGGCCGACAGCAATCAAATTGAAAAGAAATATTTTTGTATTGTATTTGTGTTTTGCAATTAACAAAAATTACAAAGAAAAAATATGTTTACACACATATAAAACTAAAAGCTTAAATAGTTACAACGCGTGGTTTGCATGTAGTTTATCCACAGTGTTCTAGGCATTATTTTCAACATGTTCACATATTTGTCAGACTGTGTGTCTCAACTGAAGACACGCCTAATTTGGCTTTATGAGTCTGGCTTAAGGCGACGTATACACCGCATGTATACGTGAACACTAGACATAATCTTACGTATACATACGCTTGTCAGTTTACGAGATGTGGGCTGAGAAAATAAAGTAGAGTTAATAGGTACTCTATTTGTTATATATATATATATATTTCTATATATATATATATATATATATATATTTATATTAGCATAGTATAAAGCTGCTACAGTATGTAAACTATGCCTAGTTAAGCGGAAATAAACATATACGTGACCACTCGTCTTGACGCAGCCTCACTACTGACAGCACCGCGACAACCACTTAGGGCTCTCGTCGATGCGCATGTTTGTGTGAGTGAGCCGTTTCGAACGTTTGTAGGTAGTTTCTGTACTGTTTCTCTATATTTATAATGTGGTATTAGAAATAAAATTTACTGAGATGTATCCGAACTCACTGGGTATAAGAAAGTTAGGTATTTTATAAACCTTCAGCGTCCTGCCTGTGAGTAAGTTATTTATGAGTAAAAAAAACTTTGTTGTCAAGAGATGTACTAAAAAATGCGAGTCAGGCTTGCCCAAACGTTATATACTTATAACAAATATATTACATGATATAGGTTAATGTTATTTAATTTGTCACTAATTTTCTATATTGTATAAAAAAAACATAAAAAAAACAATATTAACAAATATTGTCTTTTTATGTTTTTTTTTAATATTGTGGGGAGGTACGGAAACTCTCGTTGCAGGAGTGCAACTTTTTGATCAATATAAAATTATTTAGTGATTGATTATCATATTTTTAATCATTACTATCTACTATCCGTTTCAACTTTACGTTAACTATATTTCTTTGAACAAGAAGACAAGGGAATTAGTTTAGCAACCTAAATTATGTGATATTGTGTTAAAAGCTTTTGAAAAAATCATTGATCTAATTATTAAAATTAAATAATTATTATTATATTATTAAATATAATATATATACTTATATATAATTAAAATTAAATTGAAAGCGATTTAAGTGTAAGATTTTCATGGAGACAGAGGAAGACAACAAAAAGTTTTACTTGGGCTCTGTGAGATACAAGGCCACAGATTAAATGTAATGACGAATAAGGTGAAAAGACATGCTATTCTGAGGGAAAATAGCAATTGTAAGATTTCATGAGAAGATAAAGTAAGGAAACTGAGGAGTTAGATTGGGAACTGGGTAGAAATAAGTATGGTTTATGTGAGGTTCCATAAGTCTATGTAACTCAGGTGTATGATAAAGAACTAATATAATAAGCTAAACAAATTGGTTTACTATATACGAGTTCCTTGTTGATAATTTCTTACCTGATATAGAAATATTAACCCTCTACGTCCCAGAGACGTAATATTACGTGCGTTTCATTCATAAATCTTTTGTTTTAATTATCACTCTGCCTCATTTAAGGTCTATAGACCTTGTATGTATGGTAAACCATATTATTATTATTCCTTTTATTAAAAAAAATTCACGGACTTAATCCAGCTCTTTACAGAGGCATAAGTGGGGCTGTAGCCAACACTTAGAGGCCTGTTTGGTATAAAAATACGATGTATAGAAACAGAAACATTTTGGATGGATGGTTACATAGTATGTCTATTAAAAAAATGAGTAAAATGGCATGGCTATTGATATGTACTTATTATACTTATTGATATTATTAGTGGTACGGGAGATAGTGGGCTATGGACGAGACTACGGCACCTGCCAATTTCAGTCTCATTTAAAATATTTAGGTGGTGACTTGCCACCCACTAAACGCCCCCCCCATAAGGGCCACCATCAATGGTGACAAAAGCGGCAACGTTAGTGTGGGTGGCTGAAGGGTGTCGAGAGGTGTGCTGCGGTTTCACTAGAACGCTACTACCGGCGTTATGCCCTTTAACACTTCCACCCATGGAGCTTTTTGTCACTTGCTTTTGCGTCTCCACCCCCAGACGGCCAAGTAAGGCAAGCCGGGGTTAGGGGTCTCATTTAGCCCCAGGGAGAATCAGGGTCCACGGTGTCGCCACTCACCGACGGCTCGCCACAAAGCCACCCCTGCGGTTTTATTATTATTACAAACTAACAATTCAACAACCGAGCTTTTTATTTTTATAATGAACATTTTGAAGGATTTGATTTGGGGAAGGTTTGATGGTGGTTTCAATTTTGGATAAAGCATCAAAATGTAATTCATAAAAAATACTAATTATTTATAAATATGTATATGTATAGATGTAGATTCCGCTGCGAGATCGCGGCAACCACAAGAGTGTTATCTCGACACTAGATCTATGTCAAATAACGTCCACTAATTACACGGTAGGAGGGATGATTGAGGGAGGGTGAGTATGTATTTATTTATTGATTTATTCATATAAAACAGGTCAAGTATATTAAACGTCAAATTCAAAAGAATTACACACAATAATAAGCTCTGAATTGTGAATTCCATTAAATTATAAAGTAAATGTGAGTGAATTTTGATTGTCCAAAGTTCACGAAAGAAGAGAGATTCAGGAAGAGTGTTCCACTCTTTAGATACCCATGATGTAAAACAAAAAGGAGACCACGTGTCGGCAAGCTAGCAAGGTATGGACACTCTTCAGACAGAAGGAAGGACGATCTGCTCAAGGTACTTGTCAGTCACCGGATGAGCAGAGCCGAAGACCGGGCTCAGTGATACGCTTAGAGGAGGCCTTTTTCCAGCCGTGCACTAATACAGGCCGCTGCTGATGATGATGATTATAAATATAAGCCGGTTGAAGTGGCACTAGGCAAGGTACATAGCACGCAAAACGAGTGGCCGATGAGACCGGACGGTTTCTGAAGTGGAGACGCCGGACCGGTAAGCGCAGAGTATGCTATCCACCGACAAGGATAGTTGAGGTGATAAAGGTTGCAGGATCATGGCTGATGTAGGGCGCTCCCAACGGAGTCTTTTGGAAGTAAGTATATGAGGGAGGCCTAATGTTCAGCAGGAATCGTTCTATGGCTACGATGATGATAATATTATAGTCTCCTAAACTTTAACATCCAATCTTTGTAACAAAATGGTGTAGTAGCTAAAACTCAACTCTGGAAAGAAATAGGTTATAGTCATCCAAAACTATAAAACTTCACTCAAGTCGTATTTGCACTAAGACTCGCAGTAAAATCAAATAAGTACTAAAAAGTTTTACGTCTCACCCAACTACAATTTAAACTCTAAGGAAACATATAAAAGAGCTAACTTCTAACCCTAGTGCACAAACAAGCTATTTTGATAACGCTATTTTGTAAAGAAAGTTGGCTTTAAGTGATTTTGTTAGAAATTACGCTTCATCAAGCATTAAGCCTAGGAATCAAAGAGATTCCTAGTCAAAGTTCTCATTCGTTTTCGAGTCAATTATTAGCTGTATTATAAATGAATGAAGACATTTATTTACACATACTGCTCATCAACAGCTTAAACACTTTAAAGTATAGACATAAAAAGTATTATAATAACACGTAATATAATATAAATATTAATACTAACAATAAAGTCGGAACATCTCTGTCATGGACATTATACAGTCTTGACTAAAATGCTCTAGGCTCAGTATAATGCTGTAAAAAAAGCTACATCACTGATTTGAAGCCCAAACCTTTGGGAACGAACTAATGCTAGTTTAAGTATTAACAATTAAAATCAAAAATATAATCTTTAGTAAAATATGGATAAAGCAAGCTGATATTACTAATCTCTATCTACGAGTATATAATGTATATTCGCTGCTATATATATATATATATCGTATTGCGCTTAAAACTAATATAACAGTACAGACTATTTATTACAAAGGTCTAAAAAAGTTCTGACTCATATCAAAAACAAAAACAAACGAAAAATTGCCAAAATGACAAAGCTGGGATCAAACCATGGACCGTTAGCACCTTACGCTCACACTTGTAGCCTGAGTCATCGGAAATTGAAAAAGTCTTCGAAATATGTAAACTTATCCTTGCTTTGAAATTTATAGAGAGAAAAATTCACATCCTCGGAAGGGATTCGAAACCCGCGTCTTCTGACTATCTGCGTCAAGGCTGTTCAATTCATATTTTCATATTCATATTCGTTTATTGAGATAAAAACGGAAAAAAAAACCTATTACAATTATCTCACAATATTCAAAAATTATTCTTAAACAATTCATGTCTTAACATTAAGAAATATTAATTATATAAATACAATATCATTTAAAATGTTATTATAACAATCAATAGATGTCGCTCCGTCCCAGTAAGACGGTTAAATCAGATAGAGAGTTAAAATTCGCTGCTCGGACCTCAAGTCTCGGGTGGCCTAAATGGTCATGGCGTCTGACACGGATAGTCAGAAGACGCGGATTTAGAATCCCGTCCAAGGGTGTGAATTTTTCTCTCTATAAAGGCCAACGCAGACCGGGACGGGATGACACAGGATTTTGCCGTCAGTCAGCGCACACTAGCCGCTTAGATACCGCGGCATTCCAGTGCCTTCTCACGGCATGCTACGGCGTAAATCGTAAGATAAAATCGTAGATTGGGATTTGGTGTTAATATCGGTTATTGTAGACGAAAAATGTGCACAGGCTATTATTTTTAATATTTTATATGCGCCTCACCCCGCGCTATGTCACAACAAGCGCCGGCGGCGTTCTCGGCAGGCCGTGCCGTGCCGTGCCGTTGCCTACCGCAGTACGCCACGGAATCCCGCCGCGGGAGCCCGCGGTGCGTCTTTCAATGCCGTGCGATGAAATCCCTTTCGATGCCATGGCATCATTTTATTGCATAGAAATTTATGTCGTATATCTATAACAATACGTTTGAATGTCCCTTGGTAAAAAAATAAATCCCTTGCTATTCCGTCCCGGTCTGCGGCCTTAAATGTCAATGTTTGAGATCGCTAAGCAGGCGTTAGTGCTTTAAAAAAGTAATACTTATCCTTGCTATTAACCATAGAGTATTCGACGTTGTTATTCTACTCATAAAGCCTAGTCTTCAACACGGACTTCGGTAGCACTCTAATATCATAGAGAAATGAAACACAGTAACCTTGCTGCTACTAAACCGTCACTGTATTTGAAATTCGTCAAGTAGTTAATTTACTTATTTTTTAAACTTTCATACCCTATTTAAGAAGAACCCTTTCATAATAATCCCACTTATATTATAAATGTGAAAGTTTGGATGGATGGATGGATGGATGAATAGCTGATGTTTGTAACTTTTTCACGCTTAAACGGCTGTACCAATTTTGATGAAATTTGGTATGGAGGTAGATGAGGCACTGGATTAACACATAGGGTACTTTTAGTCATCATCATCTATCACCACGCGAGTGTCACCGCAGGGCGCTGCTGGTATTTCCTAAATGTTACACCAATATATCAGTTATTGTTAAGTTTTACCAAAATCTATCTCGTAGGAATAGGTTCAACAGGATCTGCAAACAGTGCAATGAAGGCTACAGAAGCTTACGTGTTTCTTTTAGTTTGCCAAAATGAGCATTGGAAAATACCTTTAGGATATTTATTGATTCACGTATCAGGTAGCCAAAAGTAACCTAATAAACATCATCATCATCATCATCATCTCAGCCGTAGGACGTCCACTGCTGAACATAGGCCTCCCCCATGATTTTCCAAAAGGACCGGTTGGAAGCGGCCTGCATCCAACGTCGTCCTGCGACCTTCCTCAGGTCGTCTGTCCACCGTGTCGGTGGACGACCTACGCTGCGCTTGCCGGTCCGTGGTCTCCACTCCAGAACCTTTCGGCCCCATCGGCCATCAGTTCTGCGTGCTATGTGCCCTGGCCCACTGCCACTTTAACTGGCTGATCTTCTGGGCTATGTCGGTGACTTTCGTTCTTCTACGGATCTCCTCATTTCTGATTCGATCACGTAGAGAAACCCCGAACATAGCCCTCTCCATAGCTCGTTGTGCGACTTTGAGCTTGTCTATGAGGCCCATAGTAAGAGACCACGTTTCAGTGCCATAAGTCATCACTGGTAACACACATTGGTCGAAGACTCTTGTCTTGAGGCACTGAGGTATTTTTGACGAGAAGACTTCGCGAAGTTTCCGGAACGCTGCCCAGCCGAGTTGGATTCGACGATTGACCTCTTTCTCGAAGTTGGACCTGCCTAAGTTGACTGTCTGTCCCAGGTAGATGTACTCGTCAACAACTTCGAGAACTGAGTTCCCAACTGATATTGGTACAACATGGGCATTAGACATAATTTTCGTCTTATCCATGTTCATCTTAAGACCTACCCGTTGGGAAACTCGATGGAGGCCTTCGAGCATTGTACTGAGGTCTTCCATGGATTCTGCCATGACTACAATATCGTCGGCAAATCGAAGGTGAGTGATGTATTCGCCGTTAATATTAATGCCAAGTCCTTGCCATTCCAGAAGCTTGAAGGCGTCTAATAAACATATGCCTCACTAAATGTCACGAAGTCGGCGTAAAAGTATTGGCTCTTACGTTCGATGGCCTTTGAAGTTCTCGTAGTGATGCGCGTTCAATAGACTGATAGACGGACAAACAGACAAAAAATTTAAAAATATGTTTTCGGCATCTATATCGGTAACAAAGTACACTTCGAATAATAACTATAAACTTGTATAGCTCTGCGAACAGTAGACCTCGCGAGCACAGTCTTATCAGCGCAAATTTTTAACAGCCTGTGCTATCTGCAGGTCAGTAAATTCAGAAAACTGAGAAATAAAGAAAGAATTTGACAAATATTTATTTCGACAAGACCTTGACCAATTATGCTAATATTTATATGTTGTTGGTACCAAATGTTCTTGCCTAATATTATAAAAATTGTTAAGTTTTTAAACTTCACTACCTACGGCACCTAGGGTCACGGCAACCACTTGACCAATTATGCTTAATTCGAAAGTACACCTTAATATAGTAATATAAGGAATAGTAGAACATGCATGCCAGTTTCGTCAAGATTCAACATACAATCTAACAAACATACGGACAGATGAAAGTCAATTTGGCTAGTTAAAGCAGATACGCTTCTCTCGCTCGGTCACAAAATATTTCATCTATAGATTTGACTCATTTACAGATTAATTATTATGTATAGATAGATAGAATTAATATAAGATAGTTAAGAGGAAATTAAAAACGGATAATGTTTTGGGTTTTTATGTGATTTTGTACGTTTAATTGATGTAAACAATTCAGTCCAGTCCATACCAATTTCATTTTATTAAATTGCAATACTGTACCTTAATAGTTTTACTAAACAGTAATTATTATAACGAAGCGAAATACACGGCTCTAAAGAGTTTCATTTGAGAGAATTGTATTTTCCATCTTGTTTACTCCTAAACTTAAAATTAAAATGGAAACACCTATCATGCTTCGCAATACGATATCAGCTAGACATTTTCTGCGAGAGGGGTCTACTGTTAGTAGTTTAAAAGATACAAAGTTTGATGGCTATAAATTTTTTATCATTTACTACTTTATACTATTTAAAAGTAAAAAAATAATATTAAGATCCTCCTAGGGCCTTGAGCGTGGAGACCGAATCCAGAAATTCCGTAACTAATACGTAATAGCAGAACTTTTAATGACTTTTTGAAATATCACGCTTGTCTCTTTAGTTCAGCAACTCGCCTCTAGATGGCATTGGTTAAATAATTATAAGTGCATAAGTTGATTTGGCATCTATCGATGAATAACAGAACTTTTAATGACTTTTTGAAATATCACGCTTGTCTCTTTAGTTCAGCAACTCGCCTCTAGATGGCATTGGTTAAATAATTATAATTGAGTTGATTTGGCATCTATCGATGAATAGCAGAACTTTTAATGACTTTTAGAAATATCACGCTTGTCTCTTTAGTTCAGCAACTCGCCTCTAAATGGCATTGGTTAAATAATTATAATTGCATAAGTTGATAAAAACAGCTATGCAATAGCTTTACCGCGGCAGTCTCCGAGTGCCACACGTCTTTTTTAATATCTTTGTATTACTTAATTGAAACATTATAAAAATCTTTTACGATTCCGTCTTAATTTTCAGTAAAACAAATGACACCTTTATCAATAAACCTTCCTTGGATAATTGGCATTGATATTCGGTCGGTCCGCTATAATATTCGTCTTCGGAAATAAATGATACCTATTTATTATAGAAGTGAAGGCAACCAACAAAAAAGTAACATAATACAATTATTCATTCAAATTGAGAATATAGATTGACATCTTCGTCAATGGCAACGTAGATACTACCTACTAACGAAAACTTATGTTCTGACTTCTAATGCACTTATCCTTTTTAGGTATATTAAAGTGCCAGTGTTTCAAGGTCATAGTGCTCCAACTTCATACACGCAGTTGTTTTGCTTAGTAGTCTTTGTACTGTTTAATAAGTTACAACATAAACGAAATTTAAAAGCCCATAAACAATCTTGCCCGGGAATCGTTTAAAGCTCACCCGAGTCTGGATGCAGAGTTTCCAACATCAAATAAAAATATGTAATAAAACCTTTTTATTTCGCCGTTAATAAGTTCCTGAGCTCGACCGCGCTGACGTGGGATTAGAGATCAAATACCAGTGAAAGTCGACTGAGAAGTCACTTCGATTTAAATTCGATGTTGTTTCATGCCAGTATTTTGAAGAGGGTTTGTTAGTATGTATTACGATGTGCTCTAAATTTTATTCCAAATAGAATACACACAAGTTATTCTGTAAAACAGAAAGTTTTTTTGGATTCTATATAGAAAAAACAAAGTCAATTTTTTTACTAGTATTAAGTACTAATTGTAAACTTTTGAACTGGGGTAGATACCGTTTTTCTGTTAGGTAATTTTACAATACACAAAAGATACCAGAAAGTCATGCTAGAGGAATGTTCGGGAACATTTCCTAAATCTTAAACTATGAATACACCGAAGATATGTATATATTCGCATTAACAAATGAAATGGTAAAATGCATTTTGATTTATTTTAAAAGCCATTTTATTATTTCATAACTTTGGCTAAAGATCATAGCAGTAGATTACATGTAAGGAAATTATTTAATTAGATACATGGAAGTCTAAACTAGCTCTCACAAACACAGGGAATGTGACAATGTGAAAGCGATCACATTAATTTAAATGTAAGTAAATGTATACAGAATGTTTGGTAGAGGGACGGACAAACCGAATGAGCGTGTTCGGGGGCCCACTTGGAGAATACAAGTTGGCCAAAAAAAATACCCGACTCCCCAATTTTTTTAAACTAAATCAGTTATCTCTGTTTTGTATCCAATTTGGCTTTGCGTGGCCTGAAGGTGTATTAGAGACCAAATTCAACTAAAAACATCCGGTTTAAAACAGATTTTACAAATGTTATGGTGGTAAATAGGTACTATTTCGGAGAAAAAGGGAAAAATCACAAAAAAAAAGTTAAACATATTGGGGGGTCGGGAATTTTTTTGGCCAACTTGTATTCTCCAAGTGGTCCCCCGAACACGCTCATTTGGTTTCTAGGTCCCTCTACCAAACACCCTATATAAAAGTCATTGTTGAACACAATATTTAAAAATCATTAGCTACCATATTATTACATCAAAGCTTTTACTCTGAATGATTATTTAGTAATAATGGTATGTTAAAATCAAGACGTTATGATTTTATCATTTTGCGATATATATTTTGATTAAAAAACCATTTATACTAATCAAATTTATATTACAATATATCAGCAACAGTCTCAGAAAAATGTTTTTTGACAAAAAAATATTGATGTCTGTTTTTGGTTGCATACATAAAAATCGAAAAAAAATAATCCTCAGTTATCGAGTATATTGTCAGTTTCCTAACAGTTAATTAAAAACAATAACAAAACAAGGATTCAACGTAAATTTGGCATACCATGATAGACCAGTGTAGATAGCCTAAGCCACATAAAATAATATAGTTGATAAATAACATTGACACGTGTTGATAAGTAACACACCAGTCATACACTCAGTTACCGAGTATATTGTCAGTTACCTAACAGTTAATTAAAAACAATAACAAAACAAGGATTCAACGTGAATTTAGCATACCATGATAGACCAGTGTAGATAGCCTAAGCCACATAAATTAATATTGTTGCCAAATAACATTGAAACGTGTTGATAAGTAGTTACTGAGTATATTATCAGATACCTAACAGTTAATTAAAAACAATAACAAAACAAGGATTCAACGTGAATTTAGCATACCATGATAGACCAGTGTAGATAGCCTAAACCACATAAAATAGAGAAAGAATTATTGATACATCTTAAGGAAATATGCCTGAGTTTCGAAAACCAACAGTAGTGAAACAGCTTTTCTGTAAAAACTGCAACGTTGCTTGGTGGAGCTGAATCTTTTTGCTCCTATCGTGAAGGTGATTTAGCACAGAAATTAATAAGGAACCGCCTTTGAGATTGATTAGGAGCGAAAATTGCGAGATCCTTATACTTAATGGCTTGAGGTTTTAATGGTAGGCATCTTTCGTGCGTTTTATGCGCGTTAAATTACTTTGGAATTATCTCGTTAAATCATGACATGGGGTTGAATTGTATTATAGTATAGTATCTGAGTAATTGATCGTTGAAAAGTTGAGGTAAAGTGCGTAAAGTTCTTGTTTATTTATAAAACCGGACAAGCGCGAGTCTGAGTTCCACACTGGAGGTTCCGTACAAACTTGTATGTAGATAGCTGGCTTTAGAAAAATAGTCTAAAAAGTCTGAAAAAATTATGATAGAAGTTGAGGGACAAACTAAATTGTGTACTTGTAAAATGTTCTCCTATGGCAGAAATTACAGTGATGCACACATCGGCATACGTCACGGGAATTTCTGCAAATAAAAATGAATGGTATAACAACAGAATAGTTTTAAGATAAAAATATATAGATATATATAAAATAGTTTTTATGTAAAATGTATTTGAACTACAAATTAAGAATTTTATATTTACTAATTGTAATCTTGTAAAGTTCGCACAATGCATGTTTGTAGTATATTGTTGATTACGTATTTAATGTCTTGACCACCCATTCCTGGATATCTATTATTACGATGATTGCCGCACAGCAAAATAAGGATTCCTGTGGTGATCGACTTGTTAACTATTGATTCCTTGTTTTGGAACTAAGTATTCAATCAAAGCTACGAACATAAGTTTAGTAAGTGTCCCGCAGACCTTAACAGAACCCTAAAAAGATACTTAAAGCAAAATACATAAGTACGGATATTGCGTAATACCCTTACCTTAAATGTTTTCCTTTCCTTTGTTGAGAAGCCACAATACTCTAATCAGTCTGGATCTTATGAAACAAAAACCGTTTGACCCGATTCTATCAAAGGCTGTGGTCGTGAGGTTTCGTAGTAAAAGTTGGAATTCGGAATTTACGAGTCGTTTTGTTTCCGTTCTATTGAGCCCTTTGAATATAAGTCTGCTACCTTTAGAAGCCCATCGCGAGTAGGTAGTAGCATTATGGTTGTGGTTTTTGTAACAAGTCCTTTTTTAGATGTTGTGGGCTTGAGGTACGGATACCGTCGATTGAATCTGTTTAAAAGCAACTTCTAATAATCGAAGAGGTTCTCAAGTAGACCTGCATTTTTTACGCCGTACTTTTACGCTTTTGTATGTGTACGATTTCTTGATGAAGTCAAGTCAAAGTCAAAGTCAAAATCATTTATTCAATTTAGGCATCAAAGACGCACTTATGAACGTCAATTTTTCATTATAATGTACTTTAAAGACTACCGCCGCCTACCAAAATATATAGAGCTTCCAAGAAGAAGCGGCAAAAAACTCGAGGCCATACTTTTTATATAGATGTTTTAACTTACGTACTACAAATATTAGCTGCAGTGTGTTGCCTTACAAAAGAGAACATAATAATGGTATCAGTGGGCAAAACACGCTACACTTTGACATCTTAGTACACGAGTAGATAGATCCTGGAGTGATCAGTCCCAGATGATTATTATTGTACCCATTTAAATAACATCAACATTGGTTGCAAACTTTCAGGGAAATGTATTTTTATTATTTAGACTTCAAGCGTAGTAGTAGAATATAGTTAGTATATTATATAGAATAGTATAGTAGTAGAATAGTTCAGGGAAATGTATTTTGATTACTTAGACTTCAAGCGTAGTAGTAGAATATAGTTAGTATATTATATAGTATAGTATAGTAGTAGAATAGTTCAGGGAAATGTATTTTGATTACTTAGACTTCAAGCGTAGTAGTAGAATATAGTTAGTATATTATATAGTATAGTATAGTAGTAGAATAGTTCAGGGAAATGTATTTTGATTACTTAGACTTCAAGCGTAGTAGTAGAATATAGTTAGTATATTATTATAATAATATAGTATAGTATAGTAGTAGAATAGTTCAGGGAAATGTATTTTGATTACTTAGACTTCAAGCGTAGTAGTAGAATATAGTTAGTATATTATATAGTATAGTATAGTAGTAGAATAGTTCAGGGAAATGTATTTTGATTACTTAGACTTCAAGCGTAGTAGTAGAATACTTCTGTAGTTTAAAATTGATACACGTTGCATTTACTCCCTGAAGGCACGGAAATAAACACATTCCCTGTATCGTCGGGACACGAATCGTAAGCGGCGAGGAAACCAAAGAAATATTGTGGTTTATTAGTGCATCTTTAATGTATGAGCTGAGTAATTGATTTTGATTTTGATTTTAAAGGTAGTTTTAATAAAAATAATTCATGTTTGCGCTACAAAGTGTCTACTACATTTAGCCATTCAGGCGCACATTTTTTGATCAAGTCTACCTAATAAATTATGTTTAATCTCATCTCATTCATCTCGAATGTGGAGTGTTTTATTTTTATTTATGGAAACGTTTAGCAGTGCTTGACTATTTTCAAACACGTAGCATAATTTCCTAATCCCGAAGTATAATGCTTCTTTAAAGACTATATAACACATTTCCTCAACAGCTCCTCTTTTTAGATGTAAAAACTCTGAGCTAATCTTGGATCTTTTCGTTCAGAAGGTGAACGTTTTTCTTGCCTTTATCCCAGTCACGGTGCTGGACTTGAAGTACCTACTCCGGGAAAAGATATAATAAAGCTTGAAAACATACGGGATACATCTGCAAAAGAAAACGTTCACATAAATTAAAAGGCTTCCGTCCACTTGGCTCTCCTAACATGGATGCCCCAGGGGATCCATTTAGATTGTTTGTCCACATGCCTGGCTAAGAAGAATCACTGTAGGATCCCCTGGGGGATTCATTTGAAAAAGAAGTACAAACGAATCCCCTAGGGGATCGTTGTCAGGGGAGCCAAGTGGACAGAAGGATTAAAAGTATGTAGATAGAACTGCTAAATGAAAAAAAAACTAGTATTAACTGTTGCAGATTATTTGTAATTTTGCAACCTAAAATTACTTTACGCTTATGTCTTTTGTGTTCTACGTTCATGTATATATTGCTTTACGAGTAAATAAAGCTTCAAGATTAGCCGGTTAAAGTGGCAGTGTGCAGGCCTCATAGCACGCAGAACAGATGGCCGATGGGGCTGAAAGTTTCTGGAGTGGAGACCACGGACTGGCAAGCGCAGCGTAGGTCGTCCATCGACACGGTGGACAAACGACCTCATAAAGGTATCAGGACGAAGTTAGATGCAGGCCGCTTCCAACAGTTCCTTTTGGAACATTTGTGGGGGAGGCATATGTTCAGCAGTAGACGTTCTACGGCTGAGATGATGATGATGATGTAGATAGAACTGCTAAATGAAAAAAAAAAATAACTTATTGTTGGTTGATGATGGTTATTTGGTTTACCAACTTTACTTATACGTTTGAGTTTTCTTAAAAAAAATAACCAGACATTAAACAGATGACATTTCTGCTTTGGATGATGAAACATCCAAATCATCAGGTATTAGAGAGAGATTTGTTCATCATGCATGCAGTACTTAGGGTTTAATTAGACTTGATTTCGTATTATAACCTGATTTCGTAAAAACACATTGTTTATCTTCTTTATGGTAAATTCTTATAGCGTCTGAAACCCGAATCTGACTTTCAAATTACTTTAGAAAGTTTTTCAGCGTTAACACCGTCTTTTTGTAGTTGTCACAATTTTATAAATTTTACCGACTTAAAATTTGGATCCTTGAAATGAAATCTAATAGTACTTTTCACCAAATTATTTACCGTGTTTTTCCTTTTACACTTGGCGCAGAACTTATTGGAGTGTTTTCCTTTAAATTTAGGGCACCGTACGTGACCTAGCCCGGCAGTGGCGAGACGAATTACGAGCAAACTTCGCAATGCTCAAAATATAGGAGTGTTACCCGAGTAGGGGTGTCGTGCACTACGAAGTATAGCTCCGTTTTTCGTGGAATAGCGTCGTTTTCTTATAATTTATTCATATTTACGTCACATTCATATACCAGCAAGGAAGGCGCTTTTTACTTTCATCATAAGACTTTGGACTACTTACAATTCACTCAAATATACACCTTTATAGACTGCCCATAAACATGAATTTAGAGAATACGTTTCTATTGAGACAATGGTAATAACTAGATACTAAGCTGTGGTCACTGATTTTGTTGTCGATTTTTGAAGTATTCTGTGAATGTTAAATTTATGAAACAATGATAGTTCTTATTCTAATCATATTAATATCCATATTCGTGTAACTCATTCGAAACTATGATTGTATGATTATGATTTTTCTCTTTTCAATTGTGGGTAGTTTAATATCGGTTTAGAAGGATGATGTTATGTACGAAGTACTGCCATGATACTTTTTTCTACCGTGAATCAGTAATGTTCGCAATATTGTGTTTAGCTTGAAAGTATGGCTGCCGGTGAAATTACAGTCACATAAGACTTAACAACTTAGAGTCACTAAGTTACGTCCGCAGTGCAGTTTGTGACTTGAGAGGAAGTGCATCTGTTATAGGCAGAGGTTACCACTTAACATTAGGTGGACCTCGTGCTTGTACCGTTTTCTTATAGCATAAAAAAGCATGTATTGTGTATGTTTGTCTGCACGTATAAACGTTTGCATGTATGTATGTCCTTTTCTATGTCCGTTAGTAACTACTGAATGGCTCAGCCGATTTTGATAAATGATTCGGCATTAGATACGTTTTGATGGCGTATGGGGACAAGAGTACATAAAATTCAAAATGGCGGATTCTATACGTATTAATAGGCGGGCTAATTATTTGAGGGTAATTAAACTTTTACTTTGTTTTCTTGTTGGTGTTATAGGTTTCAAGTCTCGTGTCTTGCACTGGATAGCATTCCTCCCCTAGCTAAGGGTCTTGTAATGCGACGTATAGTTAATACGTTTACCAAGTTATACGAACAGCCGTGATTTGTGCGCAAATGGGTGCAATCGCAACTTTGAACGGGTGTTTGGGTAACTCGGTTTACGTACGAGTGTGAGGAATTATGGTGATTTGGTTTTGAGATAGTTTACATAAATGTTAGTGGGGTAGAAGATATCATCTTATTAAAATAAAGTTAAACATGATGATTTTTAAAACACTAACGCCTGCTTAGCGAGACCTAACTTAAACCTAACCTTATACCCGGGGCTAAATCGTTCTCAAAGAGTTCTACTGCTCTCAAACTTTGTAAGATGTAATAAAAAAAATTAACTTAGATTGAAGTTGATATTTAAATAGCACAAGTACAATTTGAAAAATTTAATACGGACTTCCATTCTATTCAGTTATTGGAGTGTATCTGAAAAACTACTGGACCGAATTTGATTAAATTTATACGGAACCACACGGGAAACACAAGCTTACCCATCAGTTTACCCAGTCGAAAGTTATGAGGTAACAAACATAAAACGAATACCTCCTCCTTTTTTTTAAGTCGGTAGATAAAATGAGGCGCCCTCGCAACACTGAATGGGAGAATGGATAAGGTTTGCTAATGAATATCAGAAACACTGTGGTTTGTTCTGCAGTTGGTTTAATTAAGTGTCGTACAGTAATAGTAGAGAAGTTTGAATTTTGTCAGTTTATACCTACGAATAAATAATAAGTCAGGAAATGTATTTGCGTTCAGAAAATTACCCAACAAAAGTCGTGTCCAAGTAGGCGGGGCTTAAAAGTCGTGTCCAGCAAGTCATCAGTCGGACATTTTTCTTGCAAGCGAGCACACGTCAAATCTTTGCGAATTATTTTGATTTTATCATTGTGAACTACAGTTGCGAATCATCTTGATAGCATTCGTTATGAAATGGCGCAAGAACCATACACGATTAATATGTGCAAGGATCACTTTCCACAAGAAAGCAGTATAGCGAAATTCTAATTAAATTCAAATACGTTATCAAACCTGGATGATCAATATACTATGCACAATAAAGTCAGCCTATTTTTGACCTTTTCTTCTTAATGAAATATTAAGTAGAAATCGATAAAACTTTGATTTACTACAGCATTGTATTTTGTTTTATTTTAGTTTCCGTGCCGATCCGATTCGGCAAAATAAGTGCCCAGCTACACTTGATCTAGAAAGACAAGAACACGACTGGATGCCTTTGAAAACCAGCTGTACTAATATTCTCCGTTTATTTTTAGGATTTTTACGAGTACATCTACCTGGGACAGATAGTCAAACTAGGCAGGTCCAACTTCGAGAAAGAGGTCAATCGTCGAATCCAACGCGGCTGGGCAGCGTTCCGGAAACTTCGTGAAGTCTTCTCGTCAAAAATACCTCAGTGCCTCAAGACAAGAGTCTTCAAGTCTTCGAGCAATGTGTGTTACCAGTGATGACTTATGGCACTGAAACGTGGTCTCTTACTATGGGCCTCATAGAAAAGCTCAAAGTCGCACAACGAGCTATGGAGAGCGCTATGCTCGGGGTTTCTCTACGTGATCGAATCAGAAATGAGGAGATCCGTAGAAGAACGAAAGTCACCGACATAGCCCAGAAGATTAGCCAGTTGAAGTGGCAGTGGGCAGGGCACATAGCACGCAGAACAGATGGCCGATGGGGCCGAAAGGTTCTGGAGTGGAGACCACGGACCGGCAAGCGCAGCGTAGGTCGTCCACCGACACGGTGGACAGACGACCTGATGAAGGTCGCAGGACGATGTTGGATGCAGGCCGCTTCCAACCGGTCCTTTTGGCCATAACCTCGCCATAACCTCCCATCTTTTCTTATTCAATGTTTGACCATTCTACGAAGTATTAAAAAACCATTAAAAAAGATGCATGAGTTCGGTAATGCCGCTTTCAAGTTATAGCGTGACCAGGAGAAATAGGGGTTATTTTTTATTTAGGACAGCACCTACGAAATTGTACAATAAGTACCTACTGTTTTAACTTTTAATTATTATGCCATATCAATTCTGATATTAATCTGTGTTATTTGCAGATGGTTCGTCCCGAAAAAACGTCAATATCCAGATACTACGGAAATTCCTACTCCTTCTACGAGTATAATATAATAAACGTGAAAGTTTGTGAGTATCGATGTATGGATGTGTGGATCTTTGTTACTTATTAACGCACAAACGGCTGGGGCAATATTGATGAAATTTGGTATGGAGGTACATTAGGCACTGGTCTAACACATACGTTAACGTAATTTTGTAGGAATATAAGTTTGGCTTTTTTTACTTGTAGCTTTAACTATAGCATTAAAAAAACAGCCTGGTCGACTTAAAGCTCGTTTAGTTTTTCAGTCTAATGAAAATTCACCTTCTGCCAATTTCGAAGTGTGTGATTTGCCTGAATTGTTCAGCAGTCTGTCGGTAATAACAACACATTGTTTTTCTGAAAAAGAGTTACAAACAACAACAAGTCCCGATCACAACAAACACGATAACCATTCCATATTTTTTTTATAAAATGTATAATAGTAAATTTTTCAGAATCTCTCGTATTCTATCTTCTATCTACCTTATTTATTTTAATATATCTTTATTTAGGGACCACCAAACAGTTTCACAATACTCAAGTAAATCTAAAGTGTATTTTATAAGTAATAATAATAATACTTGTATCATCATCATCATCATCATCATCACATCATCATTGAACACGAATTAGAAATGTAGAGTATGTATGCTCGTAATGGAACCGACTTCAACTCCAAAAAGTGTGAAATAACTTGTTGACGTCGGTGCCATGATGGTTCAACAGTACCTATTATCACAATATTGTGTGAATGGGACCGACTTCGACATGTTATTGCACACTATTTGGTGTTGAAGTCGGTTCCCTGTTTTGGTAAACATTTTTTGTTCACCCTTTTCACTGACCATTGCTAATGACGGAATCGATTGTCATTCGCCGTCAATAATCGGAATCTGAAGGTAAACGTCAATGATATCATTAAAATAGAGAAGTGTCTGAAACTGCTAGACCGTATTTGATGAAATTTAGATGGGACTACCTCGGAAGTATACTCTACCAAACCATAAAATATACAGTCGAATATCCTCTTTTTTGGAAGTCAGGTAAAAATACGGTTGTAGCTGGTAAGTTGTTGGGGAATAAGTGCTGCGGAAACTAAACATAAAAGTTTATATGAATAAACATATGTTCAAGAAAAGCATTACCAAAACCAAAACCGAAGAAAATTGACATTTTGTCCGACATTGCGTATGTAACCGTAACGCGCGTTTTTTTCAAATTCAAATTCAAATAAAAAAAAAATTAATATGAATAAAAAAACTAAAAAACATATATTTTCTTTATATTGCAACACCAAAAAAGAACATAATTCGTCTGTGGGTTAGGGCTGTGACAAGCGAAAAAATCAGTGTCCAAGAGTAAATAATTGATAAAATAAGTTTAAATTACTACTTTTAATACAAATTATACATTAATATAATTGTGAATATGTAAGGAATGCTCTGTATTTGTTATTTCAGTCTAAAATCAAAGATAACACAGTAGCCCTAGCATGAGTTGGCAACATAAATGTCATCTATAGTCGATACTCGATCTCGTCTACCCATTAGGTTGGTGATTGGCGTTCTCGCTGTCAATTTTAGTTCTACAATTGACCGCGAGGTGGCACTGTTCTTTTTTTAATACATTTTCTTGCGGCAGTCGATAAAGAGCATCGATTGGTGTCAATGTTGTAAACTCATGGTACAGATCGCGCGGCGAGAGTTTGGCTTTGACCGTTATTGCGCAGAAGTCAAAAATTGGGTATCACAGGGTGGCTAGAGGGACGAAGGACTCTTGTCTCTCTCTGTCACATCGAAGACGAGGGACTCTTGTCTCTCTCTGTCACATGGCGCGACAGTACCCATGCGCAGTAATCCCCTCCACCCGAAGGTCAAAGCCAAACTCTCGCCGCGCGATGTGTAGACCTACATATAAAAAGTGTCATTTATCGATCTGCCCATGTGCGCATTTGTGACAGGTTATATTTTGAAGGAACTACATATTCTTATGAACGGATTAAACTTCTACATTGTGAAATATCATCGATCTAATATAGTTAGTTACATACAATATAAGCAGTCACATATCTAAAACAATACATACTCTACAAACAGAGATTCATAACTCATCTGTTTGCCAACTTGTAGGTGCGAGATGGCAAGGAAGCGGGCACATTAAGATAAACCGAGAACTTAATTTATTATTTTCAGTCCATTAATTCGGACGTTTCGTTGCACGGATGCCGTTTGTCACGACGTGCATAGTAATTCATATTACGTATGAATGCCATGGTTATTGTTATTGGATGATATCAAGTGAGAATAGTGGAATATATAGTTGTATGGTGACAGTTTTATATCACTGTATCTATTGCGTTATTTGCACATAGAAAATAAAATTAAAGTGTCTGTTCGCCACAGGAAGTCTGCGCTACACTTAAATAGTAGATTAGTAGCCAAGGACTGCAAGGCATCAATTGCAGCTCGAGATATTTACCCTATATATATAGGCGCCTATAGTTTGAGGGTGCAATTGATGCTTACACCCGAGCTAACTACTCTGCTTTACATCTCGATTGTGAGGTAAGTAGAACAAACCGGCATTACAAAAATAAAGTTGATGACTATTATACTCATACGAAGACAAGGCTGAATAGCGAAGCGACCTCTTTTGTCATTGGGCTGAATGCATGATGTCTATTGCCAGTATGATGGTTAGATGTACGCGAACTTTTTGAAAGAGTGAAGTGGTTTTTTTTAAAATTAATTACCGCCCTAGGGCTTTTCTAGCTACATCATTAGAGCGCTAATTGGTCACATACAAGCGCCATTTGGGAGTAATAAAGACCTTCTTACCGAATATGAGAGATGTAAACCGCCCTTGGGCTTGTTACCTACATTATTACCCTAGAGCGCTAATTGGTCACCTACAAGCCCCATTTGGGGGTAATAAGGACCTACTTACCGAATATGAGATATGTAAAATAAATTTACCGGGGCCTACTACTGGCCAATTGCTAATAATGTCCATGCCTTTACTTTAGGAAAAAGAATTAGAGTTCAAAACATTTTTTTTGTATTCGACGTGGATAAAGTGTAACAGCTTGTTTTTCAAACATGATTTGTATATACTTAAATCGTATAATTTTTGGTACTATGGTACGTTTTTGTGTGTTTTACTGATTTCACAAATTCGCTAAACTAAAAGAAACTTTTTATTCGGCATGTAAAGTATGTTATTGATTTGATTATTGGTGACCCCGGTAAGACTTAAGTTATACTGCTTTCCGAAGACGGCTACAAGCCTTCCGAAGCACACAAGCTCTCAGTTCAAAACGCCACATAATTTAGGCATACAAAAAGTAAAACGCAAAATATTTGCGAAAAGTATTCGTATTGAAAACGCCAGAGCGTCATGCTTAGCCGTAGAATAAAACATAGTAGAATATATTTATTCGCATAAAATGTAGGATACAAAAGATGGAACAATAATTTACTTACAAACTACGACTTACCTGTGTCACATACGAACGTCATGTTACCATAGTATAAAGATGTAACAGTATGAAAACTAAGCCTAGTTAAGCGGAAATAAACTTATAAATGACCACTCGTCTTGACGCAGCTTCACTATTGACAGCACCGCGACAACCGCTTAGGGCTCTCGTCGATGCGCATGTTTGTGTGAGTTAACCGTTTCGAACGTTTGTAGGTAGTTTCCGTACTGTTTCTCTATATTTATACTGTGACGTTACGTTACTGCGTAATTTGTTCTAGGCCCTAGAAAACTACAACTCGTATTCAAAATGGATACTTAGTTTATTTTTTATAGAAACCCGGTATAAGCAAGCTCCGAGCAAGCTACGCACTTGCACCAGACAACATATCTACTCCGAAAATTCCAAAAACTCATAAACAAACTTATTATTTCCCAAACTTCAAAAACGCCTTTTAATTGCCCTGAAAACTCCCAACAAACAAGTTGCCTGAAAGTTACAGTTTCGAGTTCGCATCAGTGCCTAAAGTTCAAAAGGGTCCTGGAACTCCTAAAAGTTTTAGAGGGCCAACAATACTCCAGATGATTGATGGACTCTAACTTTATGATGAAACGGTGAAAATACGTTTTGAATTGATCGTTATGGTTGCGCTCTCGATGGAAAGTTGTTCAAAAGTAGCTTATTAGTCTTCTAATATTGTTAATTTATGTAACAACTGAATATAAACTGGTGTACATTGCAATGTATTTTCAATTCTAAACAAGCTTACTATTTACATTTTTATTATTATTTTGAGGGCCACTGTAGAAAGTGCAACTACTGGGCAAATAACTCAAAATATCTGTCTTCAAGCGGCGAGCAGAATTATTAAACTTCAACGCTTTCAGGCATTCATTCATGGCGCATACCAACAAGTGAACGCCTGTTCACATAATAGCATTAAAATAATTATCTTAATATTCAATGGATTCTCATTGTTCAGCTTGCGTTATTGGCGGGATTATTGTCTTGGACTACGTCATGGTCGGAATCATAAGGCAAGCAACTAGCCTGTCCAATTTATTTGACAGGCCAGTTGGTAGCACCGCTGCCTTCTGAGCTGCTGGTCCCTTGTTCGATCCCCAGACAGGTCCAAACATTTATGTGCATGAACATGTCTGTTTAACATGTGTCTGGGTGTTTATATGTATTTAAAAATATATATCAGTCATCAGGTTACGATAGTACAGGCCCTGCCTAGTTTAGGAGCTGAAGACCTTTGTGTGAATGTTTAAAAAAAGGACCTAAAAAATGTCTTTTTTGAATACACGGGATGTTAGTGATTCAGGTAGCGAGGAACGGTTGACAACAACGTGGCAGACGCAGCGGTTCCAATATTACCATGAGAAGGAGCTACATATCGTGAAGATGTTCACCGTATGTAGCTCCTTCTAGTACCCGCCTGGGTATCTACTAATACCTTAAAAGGTCCTGTCAATTCATGATGCCGATAAAAATGAGGGCTTTTAAAGCAGTTTATCTCATAAACAGATATGATTAAATTACAAAAAAATAATATGATATTTTAAAGACTTCTAAGTACAGTCGCCTGCAATAAGATGTATACATTCCGTAATTTTCAAAACTTTGATACAATACTACATTTTGTAACGATGTAGATAAGGATTATTTTAAGCAATAAAATAATAATAATAACCTCATTTTAGATTATTTTTTATGTATTTTTTTAGGAAATGGAATGTTGAGGTACTTTTATAACTTGTGAAATGTATACATCTTATTGCGGGCGACTGTACGCATTGACGGAATTAAAACATATTTCAACACACTAGAGAACGTTTAAAAAAATCAAAAATACCGCCTAATTTCACCTTTAAATTAGTCTCTTTATTCACTATTGTATTTGTCATGAAACGCATATCATAAAATTGCCAATTTTAATACACATACATTGACGGATTATTTTTTTATTTAAAAGTGCACATAATTTTTTTATAAATTTTGTACGTTTTTACGAGATGCGCTTGCTTGATTTCAAGTCTACGAAGAAATAATATCAGGAAGAGTAACTGCCTTAAAAATGACCCAAAAAAGTCGTGCTAAATCAAATACATCGTTCACGCCGCTATGACTCAGCTGTCATAGTAGACGTTGCAGCACGCGCGTGGACCAATCCCTGCTTTCCTTCTGAAATTTAAACCAATCACCGAACATATCTATTTGTAACCTCGGAAGTAATTCGTATTAGGAATACGTTGTTTTGGTTTGAAGGACCACTTTTCGTGTGGAATTTGTTCTGAGTTATGCTTCCTGACATTATTTCTTCGTAGTTTCAAGTAAAGGAAATTAAACGTAACCAAGCGCTGAACTGACAACGCTTTAAGTTTAAAAATCTATCACTACACGTCTAACCTCCTAAATCACCTAATTCAGCTATCCTTAAGAGCCATACTCAATTCTTTGTATCGTCTACATTTGACCGCATCATATAGCTGATCACGAAGTTAATTAACGGTTAAACGTAAGCCTAGAAATATTTATACAAAACATTTTGTAACATTATTATAAAAACTAGTGCAAATGACAAGAATTTAGCCGTCATTCATATTTGACGTAAACGTCGAGACTGTGCAGCCAGTAATCAGTATGCATATATCTTTAAATTTCACGGTTTGCTAATGAAAATGGTATAAAACAAATCAAATATCATTACACGCTTACTTTCATCGTAAAAATCTATAATATACTCATATATAATATGTGTATCTATATAATATAATATATATCCATAATCTTCTTGCACTTCGAAAATACTTTTAATAACAAGGACGGTAGAGGTTTGATTTTACCCAAGGAACACCCAGGTGGACAAGGGTGAGCTCTTGTTGCAAAAAAACTTTCCACGGTACACCCAGGTGGACACAGGAGGTGGGCGGTGGGTAAAAACAGATGTTGACAATCATCAACGAGCTTTTTAAATTTGTTATAAGTGACCGTACAGTCCTTGTGCGATAAATTAATATACATATATAAAGTTCTTCAGTCCCAATAAATGTACTTTTATGTTTAAGCAAACATAGAAGGCTACCGAGTAAAACGCATCACAAACGGTTATTATTTCGGGATAATTATTATGTCAATAATTAATTATTTACATAATATCCTAGACATTAGTATCGTAGAAACCATAAATATTACGTGTCCTGTTATTTACAAATTACAAACAAACTTACAAATTTTGGCAGTATTTTTATGTATTATTAAATATTAGTAAACATCCAATAAGTAAGGGTATTGGAAATTTCAAAAGGATGTGAAACGAGTGAAGCCGCTGCCACCCGCCAGCTAGTTTTTACAAAAAATCGTGTTAACTTGACGCATCCATTTAACATACATTCTTAATAACGCTAAAGGAAAAAGATATACTAATGCCGTCGGACATTTTGCAAGAAACTCCAAAGCCGGGTTTACACTGCCGAACGCTAAGCTCGACTGCTCGACACCCGACAAAGGCTTGAGCACACTAACAAGAAGTTCGTAAGCGCGGCCCGACATCACGAATTTCACAACATTCACAGATTATTAACTAAAAGGAAAACAGTGTTGCGCTGCGGGAGGATGTCATGCATAAAATAAGTGAGCGTTAAGATATTTCGAGCACCTATGTCACAGTAAGAAAATGTGTTTAAATTGCACGAGGAGGTCACAGCGTAAAAAGAAGCGATAGCAATAGTGATCGAATCAGTAACGTAATTTTAATGAAATCAATCAACCAATCAGTCAAAGTAATTACTGTTGTAGAAATGTTGTTTCATGTGTTTGTTATAAATGTGAAGCCCAAACTAGTGGGTACTGTGTTTAGGAACCAGGGTCCTCTCCCAATATTTATAGCAGCTTACGTCTACAATATAATAGTTAATTAACTTAACCCGTCGCGTGTCGCGCGTACACCATGTGTTCGTATAAAAAAGTGCTATGCCATGTTGCGCGTACACCTATATGTGTACACATTTTTACACCTCTGATTTGTAACTAATTTTCTACCGACTTCCAAAAAGAAGGAGGTACTCAATTCGAATGTTCATATTTTTTTTCAGTTTGTTACCTCATAACTTTTGACTGGGTGAACCGATTATCAAAATTATTTTTTTTGTTTGTAAGCTGGTGCTCCCCGTGGTCCCATTTAAATTTCGGTCCAGTATTTGAGTTACACTTCAATAGCTGAATAAAATAGAAATCGGTTTAAAAAATTTCAAATTTTACTTGTTTTAATGTAAGAACCTTCTACAAAGTATAAGAAAACATAAAAAAAAGATGAATGAAATCGGTAAAGCCATTCTCAAGTTGAAGATTGAAGTAAAAAAGGAGTTATATATATATATATAGATTTACGACAAAACACACTTCTTTATAAGCGCGTCTTCGCAACACACTTAATAATAATTATAACTTGAATTATTATTCTTGGTGGCTCCGTTGGCTCAGTTGGACGCTTCGCTTGCCCGGTCAATAAGGTGACGCGGTATTAAGAAGCACAATGAAGAAACCTCTTGCATGTTTTATCCATACTGTTAATATGTTGCTACCACACACTCTCGAAGTGCAATGCTTTTAGTGTTGTACTGGAGTGGAAGTTATTCCAAGTTGGTTAGAGATCGTTGCCATGTATGCAGAATTTAGGCCTGTTTATTGAACATTGTCGCGACGCAAAAACGCTGAGGCATGTATGTAACGTAAAAGCATTCCTTCGCTGTGCTTACAAAATTTTCGTTGGGGGTTACCTTATTATACAAAGTCAGCTGTGCTCCGTAGTGGAACAATCAGCTAGTCTATATATATAGGGTGTTTAGTAGAGGGACCGACAAACCAAATGAGCGTATTCGGGGGACCACTTGGAGAATACAAGTTGGCCAAAAAAAATCCCCGACACCCCAATATGTACCACCATAACATTTGTAAAATCTGTTTTAGACTGGATGTTTTTAGTTGAATTTGGTCTCTAATACACCTTCAGGCCACGCAAAGCAAAATTGGATACAAAACAGAGCTAACTAACTGATTTAGTTTAAAAAAATTGGGGTGTCGGGGATTTTTTTTGGCCAACTTGTATTCTCCAAGTGGGCCCCCGAACACGCTCATTTTGTTTGTCGGTCGCTCTACCAAACACCCTGTATAAAAGTGAACCCCTGTTTCTCCTGGCCACGCTATAACTTGAGAGCCTCAATGATGTCGATAATTTTTTTTTTTTTTGATGTGTAAATTATTGTCAAAAGAAAGTTCTTAAAAAAGAATGGGAGGTTAGGGCGAGGCCGAAGGCCGAGCCTACTACGCGAACGGATTTGCGGGCAGTCGCTAGTTGAAATATAAAAATTGATTTTATATTTCCTTTCGACACGTTATAACTTGAGTACAATGTTACCAATTTTGAAAAAAAATTGGCTCGGAGATAGATTATATCCTGCGGAAAGACATGGAATATTTTTCATCATCTTCATCATCATCTATCACCACGTGAGTGAAACTGTGGGGCGCAACTAGTACTAAAATAAAACAAATAATCAAGTTAAACAAGTATGCGCCGGGCTTGCGTTCAGGATAAGTACAAAAAAACGAATGTAATAGCATGGTTTAACCACTGGATAGAATTTCACAAACCACAAGTCTTATCCACGGAACGCCACTATGTACCTAGATTGGTGAAGGAAGCCATCAAAATCACGAAATGTCCAATTTCAATCGTGGTGATGGATTCCAACTTGCCAGTACGTGGAATCCAGTGGTAGGTTGTCTAAAAAGGATTAACAATCGTCCAAAATGTGATCAAAACAACATTCGCAGTGATACAGTTAGTGTGTATTGTCGACACTTACAATCGAGTTCGAGGGCCAGTGGTATCAGTAAAAGAGGCAGTAAAAGAGTGAGAAAGAGGGTAGACCGTTTTGTTTGCTCTTAAACTTCGAACTTTTTTCACATCCACCCGCATATTCAGTCTACCCGTGAACATGGTACATGTAACTGCCCCGAAATATCAGGAACTCCAAAACCCGCCTAATCGTGGTGTACTAATTACAATGTAATAACATGGTAGGACGGCTTGCACTTCATATTTTCATATCTTTCAAAATCGTATCAGGAAAAAGACCGGAAGGAACCGTATAAACTGTAACATGCGTAAGACGGATACATCAGGTGAACAACTTGCCCAAATCGTCGATTACTGGTTAAAAAACCCAAAGCAAAGTCGAGGAATTATACTATACTCTAAGATACTACAATGTCTTCAACAATATTTTTGTGACAGCTTTTTCTTGCAGCTTTAAATGTATGCATAATAATTTATTTATTGAAAAAAGCTCTGATTATGTCTTTGGAAATCCTCATAAGACCGAGACTGGCCTAGCTGCCATTGCGTCTGATACAGCTAATTGAAGATTCGGTTTCAAATCCAATCTGAGGATAAAGTTTTGCACAAAAATTTCAAACATGCCAACTTTCCCCCGAGCACACTAATATAATTATTAGAGAAATAATTCACCATTATTAGAGTTTCCATGAAACATAAATCCAGGAAAATCAAACAAAATCAATAAATTTTTAGGGTTTTGCCTGCTACCCTCAAAAAAATTTTACTTACGGAAATAGTCACCTTGACTGCCACATTTTTACGACCATGGTCATAAAAAATATACGAGTCTGCTGTTTAAAGTTTTTCTTCAATTACAATAAAAATAAAAATATCTAAAAAGCTCTCTTTTCAACAATAGTTCATAGGTAGATAAGTGTCAAAGCATTTTCTATCACTATAAATAAATCTTCACCAAGTTTAATTCCACTTTCATACGTTCTTTGTTTGTGAAGCTTAGCGCTTTCAAGCGAAATAATAGGCTTTTCGACGCGATCTTTCCCATATTCACAACAGTGTGTTAAAAGCCTTAAAAGCTTGCATATACGAGTAAGCGAGGAAAGATATTATGGGTATTTTAAGCCGCTAGAGTAGTTTTCTCTTTGCATAACTGAGAAGGAATGTGCTTTAGGAAAAGTGGTGGACTGAACACGGACTATTAATACGAGTAGTTTAAGTATCTAGTTCTAATATTATTATATCATCATCATCTCAGTCGTATGACGTCTCATGCTGAGCATATACCTCCCGCATGGATTTCCAAAATGACTGGTTTTGAAGTGGCCTGCATCTTACGTCGTCCTGCGTTATATATACTATAAATATTCTTTTTAACGCAGGCATACTATAAATATCCTTTTTTTAACTTAAAAAACTCAAAAACTCAAAACGTACGGGCATAGTAAACAATGTGATGATTCCATGAAAAATAAATCACTGAAATCAGACAATGTTAAGAGGTAGAATAAAGTTTTTTCTTTTAGTGTGGAAAGTACTAGCTATGCAATCCTCTTAATGTCTATATATGATTTCACTGTATCCTACTACGTAATACTTTGAAGGGCGATTTTCCTCAACTTATTAGAATTTAGGCCAAAAAACTGAAATTAGGGGAGATGTAGGCAATCGGAGTCAGACAAAAGAAGAAAAACCGAGCGCGAGCATGCGATACCAATATGCCTACGCGCTAACTTTGCGTCATTCCTGTGCATGGACGATGGCTAACTTAGGTTGCACAACGCACTGGAGAGATACAGATGTCTGAAGGTTTCGCGCCGTTTTGATCTAATATTTCGAGTTTTTAAAGCCGAAGGTACCATTACGGCTTAAATTACTAAATCTTTATTTCTGTACTTGTGATGTAATATAATCGTAACGTTTTAGATTGCGATTTACAACTCAGATTGTAATTATATCTTCAACCTTCCCGTGAGAGAGTTTTTAGTCGTTTTTACCCATGTAGGTAATCGGAATCAAGTGACTCAATCGTGATTCCAATAACCGACATAGTGACCCGTATTGCCCGCATTATCTTGTATGTGGTGAATTCGGACGAGATCACGAAATATGGTATCGGCGCACTTCTTGCGGGCTTTGGGCTCATGCCGACTGTACTGGATGGGACTCTGCTCGCACTTATGTCTTGATCACCATTGTCCACATTCTAATCACCACTTCCACCCGATGTTGACAATGGTTATCGATCCTGATTCTTTTTAAATCTTTATTAATCTAAAATTGTAAAGCCAAAGTAATTAACGTTGATCTGAATCGATAAATAAGTAAAGTTTATTATTAGATTATTAGAGCAAACCTATAAATAGTTCAATAATAGTCAAATTATTTCGATTCTTGCTTAATCTGTTAGGTATAACAAATAGGTTTATGCTATAACAAAAGATTTATGAATGAACTGGAGGCTTTCTGATTTGAAAGGATTAAGTGAGCCTTATTACCTACATCTCCCCTACGAAAAAAAAACATTGTATTGATTACTACCTGCTCTCTGCGGTTTCACTCGCTTAGTTATGGATGATGATGATGATGAATCAAAATACGAGTATATAACCTATTTTGATCAGGGATAAATATTTCCTCCTTATAATATTATAGTATGTAGTAGAAGTTTTCAAGAGTGAAATAAAATGCTGCTGGATAGTTAAAACTTTTTGCTTCTTAGCTAAGCTTGTATAAAATCAAGCGTATATACACTGAAAATCCGACTCCCCAATTACTAATCCATGAAAACAGTAACTATTGCATATATTTCATTTTCACTGCACACTGTACACTAGAGGACAACAAAGTTATACGCTATCTAATAGTGTCACTATCCACGTTACTGCACCCAAGTGTAATAGTCTAAGAGAAATTGTGAATGTTACCTAAGGTGTAAGTAGAAAAGAAATGTATTAAGAGATGCTTCCTTTTATTACAATGTGGCGCACGTAGTATAAAAAACTTCGTGCCATGTAGCACAATTGAACATTTTTGACAGTTGAATCAACTAAAATAACAGAAAATGAAGTTAGCTTAGTTGCAGTAGAACTCTTTGTGAACGAGTTCATCGGGGAAAGCACTGCTGTCTATGTATTTCTACAGCGAGGCAGTCATGTATTACTGTGCTCTGGTTTGAATGATGTTAAAAATACGTAAATATAAGGAAAGTAGTGACTAACCGAAAGCGATCACCCAGCCGCCATACATATATGGGCTAATTTTTAAAGTGCCGGCCAACTAAAATAAACTTAATACTCGAATAGAGCATGACAAATTAGAGTTAAGGTGTAAATTAAGCCTGAAAAATAATATTCAAACTGAAAATATGTATTCTTTATGGTGGAATAAAACGTAATTATTATTATATTTCTCGGAATAATAAGCAAGTTGGAATGTACACAAGGTAGTTATTACCACTGATAGTGGCCTGCGCTGGCGTCTGATGCTATCTCGCTCGCACTCACCGCGACACCGAGTACCTTTCACCGCGCCACTTGTCTCCATGCAACTTCTGTTACATCAGACGGCTACCTACCTTTTACTGTGCTCCTGGGAGCACAGTAAAATAAAGCCGTCATAATCGATGCAACTAGTTTCATCGATTTTTTTTGCTTTACATCTACATGGAGTTGTTTTACCGTTTTGCTTCCGCATGGGTCTCCTTCAGTTTCTTCCAATAGTTGCCATTGTAATATAATCTGCTCAAAAGCACTCCTGCAGTCTTTTTTAATCGTCAATCCATCTTTGATATGGTCTCCTATGTTGTCCATACCACTCGGTTCAGAGGTTAAATATTCAAAGCTAATTATACTCTTAAATAAAAACCTTAGAACTTTGGTGTAGTAGAAAAAAATATTTATAATACTGAGTTCTATTAAAGTAATGCGTTTAGATTTGTTAGCATGCAAAATAAAAATAAGTCCAATCTGGGTGATTTTCTTTCGGTTTCGGCTTAAAACCCATATCCAGTCGGACACTAAAGAAAAGATAAATTGTGTGGAAAACTAGCATTGCAGCTAAGAAACGATATCGCTAAGTAGCAATATATTAATGTTATAAATCTTCCGATATATACTTATATATTTTTCGTTTGTTCAGATTTTTTCATTTTTCTCGCACACACATATTATAAATGTTTTACTTAAAACCTTACTTTATTTAAGCTCAAACTCTCACACTATACGTTCTATAAAGGGTTAAACATACATTTTGCGCGAACAGTTTTTGTGGTCGTTATAGCAAACAATAGGATTGCATTTTTAGCATTTTACTGCTTTTGTATTGTAGAAAATAGCGGTATTCTCTGGTTTCATGGACAAATATAATAAAAATTGGAATAAAAAACATGAAAAGAACAAGGGAAAATAAGATTTAATTATTGCATTATACCTCCAAGGCTCCAAGTACAACAATATAACTAGCTAGAAGCGAAATATGTACTTATGACCGCGCGACCCCGAGTAGTAGATATTTACTTACTTTGCTAAAAGTAAGTGTCTTTTCACGTCTACTTCTCCTTTTTGGATGTACCATCAGTAACGTTTATGCCTGACCATCTTAAGAGTGAATTTAGCATGAAATGACCATTCGCTACGTCCGCCTATTCTCTGCTTCTTGGTGTGTAATTGTTGCATATTGGTAGTTATCGTGTAGACAACAACTAAATATTTTATAATGTACTATGTAGGTAGACGCCACACAAATGCATTCATGCTGGCAGTCTCGAAATACACTCCTAAGAGAAACACGTCTTTCATTTAACAGTAATGAAAGCTTATTGTAACTAAAAGTTCATTTCACATAGTTTTTATGTGGTAATCCTTAGAACAAAAGTAAACAACATGCATAAAAGGCCTAGGTACTACATTTTATTTAAATTTATTTAAAGTACATGCAGAAATTTATGATATATTATTATGATAGTCAATCAAGGGATCGTTCTTATTACAATATCCCTTAAAATATAGTCATATAAATATGTTCATCAACAACAACTACCATATTGTTAAATTATAAAAAAATAAAAATAAAATAAAAATATTGTTAGGGTTCCGTACTCAAAAGGTAAAACGAGACCCTATTACTAAGACTCCGCTGTCCGTCTGTCACCAGGCTGTACCTCATGAAACGTGATAGTTAGATAGTTGAAATTTTCACAGATGAGGTATTTCTGTCGCCGCTATAACAACAAATACTAAAAAGAATGATACAAATATAGGGGCTCCCATACAACAAAGGTGATTTTTTGCTGGATATTGATAACGGCAACAGGTACACGCTTGAAATATTCACAAAATGTTGATATATTATTCACTTTCAAAGTAAATAATTTCATTAAAATAAAATTAATATTTAATGGAGGATTCCATACAACAAACGTAATTTTTTTTCAAGTTCTTTCTCGGTCTTAATTACGATGACAGGTAGAAACTTGAAATGTTTATTATCAATAATGGCACGGAACCCTTCGTGCGCGAGACCGATTCGTACTTGGCCGTTTATTGGTTATTGGCCTATAAATAAGTTTATTTAATTTTATTTTAGAATTTTAAGAAAACTTAAAGCTAACTTTGTACTACTTTGTACCTAACAAAGAAAATTACTAAAATTAGGAAACATGCATTTAAACACTTGTATGCTGAAAGCCAATTACAAATTTCCGAAATATGTTTTTTCTTTTACAAAATTTAATTTTATGTGGACGACAAATCAAGAGAATGAATAGGATAACAACAAAGAAAAAAAACAATAATTATAATTTAACAGTCACAATATATTTCAAAAAGAAATCGTTTTCTAGTAACCATTTTAACTTACTTGGCGATGTATTATATAAATCAATATCAACGTTAAACGAAGCGCTTGCTCGTATAATAAATGCGTTCTGCATATATATATATATATATATATATATATATATATATTTATCTTGGTTTATGTAATAGCATATTGGCTCTTATTATTATAACATATATATGTAGACTTGTCACGAAATGTTCTGATCATGACTACTCCAACACTGGAAACGAGAATCGGTAAAAAATAAGGTAACAAATATAAAAAAATACAGTCGAATTGAGTACCTCCTTCTTTTTGGAAGTCGGTAGAAAATAAAAAAACTAAATCCAATTACTCTTGCATAGGGCACTGTATATCTTTTTTACAATAAAATCCGAAAGCACAACTGAGTAAGGAAATATTTTCAATATTTTTTTTAATTTTGTCTGTATAGTTACGTTAAAATCAATAAAACCTATAAATAAAAAAAAACGATCATGTCAAATATTGACAATAAAGTTGTTCGTTGTTGGACAAGTTATTTTATTTTTGTATTCATACAGAAGAGGACAAACACAAAAATGGGTATAGGAAATGAACTGTAGGCGTTTCAATATAAGCTTTTAATGGAAATAAAAGTAATGGAACAAATTTCATTTCTTAAAAGGTTTTGAGCGTTTTCGCGTGTAGGCCGTATCCAATTTGTGTTTATTGTTCTTGTTTACAAGTAATTTTGCTTATGTGCTAAAATAAAAGTAAATGGCTCTTAAAAAGTAGTAGTTAAGGTATTCTGCTTGTAAAAAAGGAAAAATAGAAAATAATAGAAAAGACACTATATTAATAACTAGCTTCGCTCCGCGGTTTCAACCACGTGGTGATGGATGATGATGGGGATGAATCAAATATAGCGTGTGTTACTCAGGCATAATGTAGCTTTCTAAGCTCGTGAAAGAATTGTTTGAATCGGTTAAGTAAACATGTATCCATTACAAATAAACAACCATATAACTTTCCTTTTTATTATTAGAGTAGATAAAGATTAATACCAAGGTACGAATAATGTGGCCTGGATTGTTCCGACGACGTTACTGTTGTATATTTCAAAATGAAAACGTATTTATTGTGACATAACTGTAATAGTTATACATATGGTAATGTGGGCTTCTTTGTAGATATTGACGTCTTCTATAAAACTTTAGTACGTCACTTTGCTCTATTGTCAATAGCATAGACTAATATTTTATGGCCAATGGTTTCCGCAGCGTACGCGATATAATGAATGAATGAATGAATGAATTTATTTGCAACAAACACAATACAGACAAAGAAAGTATAAATGGTTTAAAATTAAAATCTAGGTGTTTGTCAAATAAGGATTTTTTGGTAGTTTTCCACACCTTGGATTACATCATCGTAGTTTTCACATTGATCTCTATTTTTTTAATATTATTCCATCAAAGGTCACGCGGCCAGACACAATAGAAATTTCATTGTTATAATGATATCGACTCTTGAAGACTCGACAGCCTATGTTCATCAGGGAAAATGTAGGATAAAAGTGGAGAAAGATTTTCTTCTAATCGGTCCGGTAGTTTCAGAGCCTATTCAATTTAAACAAACAAACAATTAATATTCCTTTTTATAATGTGTATTATAGTGTAGAAGTGTAGATTTAGATGTTTCCCCTTTTGTAATATTAGTGTAGATATTTCCCCTTTTGTAATATTGGTGTAGATATTTCCCCTTTTGTAATATTAGTGTAGATATTTCCCCTTTTGTAATATTAGTGTAGATATTTCCCTTTTTGTAATATTAGTGTAGATATTTCCCCTTTTGTAATATTAGTGTAGATATTAATAACGTAACACACTCATACTCCGCTCTAGAAATCCCTGTGTCGTGAGAGGCATGGACATACATATTAAAACATCCAAGAAATGTGTATCTGTATGTATACCTACATATAAAGTAGTTTTTGCGATAATATAAGGTAAGATTGCCTATTAATAAACACATTTTTCAAATATTTCTTAAGAATGTGAATATCCAAATAAAAAAGAATTACCAATCTATTACAAAATAATTAATATCAAGATAGATTCTATAGCATCTCCATTCATCCATTAGAAAGTTTTTAAATTTTACCTCTAAAGTCCCAACTGTAGGTGCCACTTATCTCTAATATTCAGATCCTTAAGAATTCGATGAGACCCAGAAAAGCCGAACTAGGTCACCGAACAGGGCATTTCAATAATTTTTAATTGATTCCAAAACTTCACATCGAGGCGAAATGCAAGGAGCCATTCCGATGGATGATAATGAAACGATATGAAACGATTCACAATGGACGATATTTAGGAGTTTTTTCCATAACAAGGTCACATATCGTTTGATTCCGGCACTGTGTACACACTGTCAAAATGATAAAAGTTGACACAGCCCGCAATGTAGATATTGCGGTTAGATCCTTATCGACGTGACAAGTTTATCGAAATCATAGATGCGTTGACTTTTTTAAAAACTGACATCATTTTGAACAGTTTTTATACATACTAAGTTAATATCAATTCATTATTCGACTAAAAATTAATTGAGATACTTGAAACATGAATAAAAGGTAACGTTTATTCCATGGTTTACATCGGATACAAGCAAAGTAGCTCATGCTTTGGCATGCGATATTTTTTTTCATAAATTAACTGTCCCTGTTCCATTCACAGTCGCTATTCGCCATATTTGGTCAATATTACAATACTTTCTCATAAAGCATATATACTTTTCTATACTTTTCCAGGAATTGCGACATGTGTGGTTAAAGCGCAGTTATTTTTTAGGGTAGCGCTAGATGGTAAACCTCTTCTGGAAAAGTTCTTTTTGATAGGTATTATATATTTCCAGACATCCTGATTCTGAATATTTGCAAGTGGAGTTACTGATCGCATAAGTCCACTTCTTCTATTGGTGCCTCTCCATTACTGGAGGTTGCCAGTATTTTTACGAAATTCTTCTGAGTTCAGTCCATGCCTGAACATTTCAAACTTTTTTATCTCGTTCCATTTTTTGAGGTTGAAGGACATTTACTTCCATACAACCGTCAGTTGGTCTTTCAACTTCATCCATCATTGTAGTTTGCATAATTTGATACTGGTTATGCCTATGTTGTGTCGATACGGAATGAACCTAAAACCCAAACTCGTCTCTCGACTAGATGTATGCGTAGTTCTCAATTACTTTGGTCACGTAGCACGGCGGAAGCCGATCTGATAGTTGTCGGCCACGTGGAGGGAAAGAAAAGTAGAGGGAGATCACTGACCCGATGGACCGATACTGAAAAAAGGGATGTAAATCCACCATTCACGCATCCATCCATTTTTGTCAAAACAGAGAAGCCTGGAAGATCTTAGTGGGAAGAGCCACTTGTGATGACCACGGCCCTCAGCCATGAGAAAATGGCCTAGAATAAGTGCTTGAAAGGCCTACGCAGTACGCAGCTGAACTTTGTTTGATAGTCCCGACAAGTTGAGTCTTTTGAAGTCGCATTAATTTGAAGATACTACAGATAAATAATATCTCGAAATTACCGCCCAGATTGCGACGCTAACTATTTAGCTGCTGTGACGCTTAACACGGGATATGACTTAATGAGACTATGTCAAGTACTAACCGAGATCATGAAGTTACAAAATGCATCTTGATGCAGTTCGTTACCTAAGACAGTGTTCACCTTATTGTGTGCCAGGAACTATCACGAATGTATTATTATTAGCATCTATAATACCGTTCTGTTATCGTTTTTCCCTATGAACACTTTACAAGTAGAAACTTGGCAGTTTCCCAACTAGGATACCGTGTTAATAATAGTAACGAGACTATTTAATTCAAGTGATATCTTGCCACAATTGGCAGCTCTGCAGCAGTTACTGTGTCAATTAATATGTTATACGAACTATATTTTCCAATTCCAAATAGATTACTAATATTTCAGGTGATGTTATGTGATGCTATAAGATGTAGGACTCAAGGTTAGAAGTTACCTGTCCACTTGTGATTTTAAAACTAGCGATGCTATCATCATCATCATCATCTCAGCCGTAGGACGTCCACTGCTGAACATAAGCCTCCCCCATGATTTTCCAAAAGGACCGGTTGGAAGCGGCCTGCATCCAACGTCGTCCTGCGACCTTCCTCAGGTCGTCTGTCCACCGTGTTGGTGGAAGACCTACGCGGCGCTTGCTGGTCCGTGGTCTCTACTCCAGAACCTTTCGGCCCCATCGGCCATTTGTTCTGCGTGCTATGTGCCCTGCCCACTGCCACTTCAACTGGCTAATATTCTGAGCTATGTCGGTGACTTTCGTTCTTCTACGGATCTCCTTATTTCTGATTCGATCACGTAGAGAAACCCCGAGCATAGCCCTCTCCATAGCTCGTTGTGCGACTTTGAGCTTATCTATGAGGCCCATAGTAAGAGACAACGTTTCAGTGCCATAAGTCATCACTGGTAACACACATTGGTCGAAAACTCTTATAGCGATGCATCCGTCTGGAAATACAGACTCTGGCATTGAATTCTACTTCTTATTTATGTGCGAATCATAAATTGCGGTGGTGCATCTCAGAGGTTTGTCTGGGGTACAATCTGTGATGATGTTCCACCCATTTCATGTCGATGGCTGGTAGTCTACCACTGTTCATTTATTACGGCATTTTCTGGCTCGACTGCCATTTTATGGAACCAAGTCATCCAGACTTCAGGCGTTGCGGTAGCCCGGTGACGGTGATCACATACCTCCAAATGGTCTGCCTGCTTGCTTGCCCCCCTCGAATAAGAATTGCCCTTGAATAAGAATGGTGGAATGAGATCTCGTAGTTAATTTAAATTCTCATTCTCCGATTCATGTCTTGCCTAATAACTCATTAGCACTTTAAAACAATAACAAATTACTTAATCTATCTACATAGACAATGAGGCAATGATGTTCCAAATGTAATGAGGGTTGTCTGCCAATCCGACGGGCTCTTGATAAATATAATAAATAGTTATACGAACGTATGAGCTTTCGATGAAGGTAACCTTGTTATGAAATCCACAACACAGTGCTAAGGTACCTTCTGGAGCCCGCCTGCTAACTAAAGGCCAAAATTTTGCCAAAATGGGGCACCGGATAAGAGAATAAATGATGACTTCCGCTTTTGCTAGTTATGCCTCTTCTCGGGCAAAGAAATGCTATTGACACCAAGCGTGGAAATGCTGTCATGCGTACCTAGTTTGCACACAGGTGCAGTTAGGGAGGGTTGGCTTTGGAAATTCATTTATTTGTAATTAATTTCCTGAAAAGAATATTTGTCTTACGTACTCATATGTATCTAAAAAATATTTGATATATCTTTTTATGAAATTCTTTTTAAATATCTTTGACTTTTTGAGATCAGGCGAGGCGGACTTATTCTTGGCCGATCTATCTATTGCAGTTCAAAATATACATGTAGATAGACAAACAGGCAACCCTTTTCCTGTTTGTCTATCTACAAACACAATATCCGTATATTGTTGGCTCAGTATTAATGTGTTTTTTAGGGCCGTATTGTAGAAGTACGATCACTAGTGAATCAAGTACAATTCACAACGGAGCTTTTTCTGGAATACCAGCCTTACGGCCGTTTTCAATAATCTATCTGTCGACAGTTTTCCTTACTACGGATAGAAATTTGGCATAACGTCCATACAAATAGTGTCAAATATCTATCTCTAGTAAGCTAAACCGGCGATAGATAGATTATTGAAAACGGCCGTTAGCCTTTTACAGAACCTAAGATAAAAGAAGCAAAATAATTGATGAATAATTTTTATGTTGTGAAAATTATGAATTTATTGACATAACGTTCCCTAGAGGCATTATGGTAATTTAATAAATTTATCTCAAAGCTCCGTGTATGTGTCTCAATTAAAAAGTTTCCGGAAAACGGAACAAATCTGAGAAGTCTGTTTTATGGAAGTTTCTTTGATTACGGTGATTGTTTTAGAAATTCGTTGAGTTTTATCTACAATTAGTACATATAACGAGAGTCGTGGTTACAAATTGCAAACAATTTTTTTTCATTCTCATTATTATTTTAATAAGAACACGAGATTGAGGTGACCTCAGTATTGTTGATGGACTGACGAACTGAGAAAGGTAGCAGTACGACGTTGGATTCAGGCCGCTTCCAACCGGTCCTTTTGGAAATCTCTGGCGGATGCATAATGTTCAGCAGTGAACGTTCTACGGCTGAGATAATGATGATGAAGTGTTTTTGATAGCACGATGCGAGCATGTTTAGGCTTCGTCCGGAAGCCTTCTTCAGGATCTGGAGTGCGGTGCGCTCATCATTGCGTCCCGCCTCACACTGTTGGAAACAATAATTGTCGATCGTGATATCGAAAACGCGTGAGTCTCATGTTAATGAGGTTTTATTGTGATGATGCGGTATCATAGTATCAAAAACACACCAGACGAGTTTTAAGGACAACTGCGGGGATACATCATCAGGGGCTTCGTAGCAGAAATCCAAATCTAAAGTAGTCTGACGAGGACAACGAAATGCCTACTACCATGCTGTGAATGTTGGTGGCATTTTATTGATACACATGGCTCAGTAGTAAGATCAGTGTTAAGTTTTCAAAGAGTCTAGTCCTTTTTAAGAAAATGTCCAATAAAGTGGAGTGAAATAGACAAAAATGAAAGATCCAGGAAACAATCAAAAAAGTATGGAACTGTATCAGTTTATATTCAAAACAGTTTAAAACTACAACGTTGTATTTGAAACTGTCTGCTCAACCAACTATTGGCTATTGGCACTATTCACTCTATTACGTTGCCTATATAAAGTGAATTATAGTGTATACAGTATAGTGCATAGTACGGTATTTATTTATTATATTAAATTTGAAGCACTGCTTAGTGAAATAAAATTTGGCAATTATAGGGAGAAAATTTAAATATCCTCAGACTGTCAAGCCCGCACTGTCTGACAAACCGTATCAGACACCATGACCACCGAAGTATAAATGCAAGCAGAATTTATTTCATTGATTGATTTTATCCGTCATAATATATGGCCCAAGCGTCACCTCTCTTATAGCTTCATCTCAGCCGTAGGACGTCCACTGCTGAACATACGCCTCCCCCATAATTTTCCAAAAGGACCGGTTGGAAGCGGCCTGCACCCAACGTCGTCCTGTGACCTTTATCAGGTCATCTGTCCACCGTGTCGGTGGACGACCTACGCTGCAATTGCCGGTTCGTGCTCTCCACTCTAGAACCTTCCGGTCTCATCGGTCATCTGTTCTGTGTGCTATGTGCCCTGCCCACTGCCACTTTAACTGGCTAATCTTCTGGGCTATGTCGGTGACCATCGTTCTTCTACGGATCTCCTCCTCCATAGCTCGTTGTGCGACTTATATTTACTTATATTTTATTTATAAATATCCGCCATATTGACAGTTTTCGGAGAGAGCAGATTTAGAAATAGGTATTTTACTTTAGGAATGGTTCCATTATAGGACTAATACCTGTCCAGTGGTCAAATTATAACTTTGAACTGGTTCTAGGGAAGGTGCATTCCTTGCATTTTCAATGTAGGGCACAAGTTATATGCGATAGGGGTTGTGTAGTATATTGTTTCAAAAAAATTTATAGCATGCTGTGACTAGAAATAAATTTAAATGATGATATTTGTTTTGAATTTTCACAATCAGAACAATCATAAGCCTCTGAATGTCCTGTGCTGGAAAGCAGACATAGCGTTCTCATGGGGTTTTCAATAAGAGCGTTATACTCTTGACTTTACTTAAACTCAAATCTACTCTTTATTTGTTATTTGAAATGTTCTTAGTTTAGAGAAGTAGATCTATTACAAGTACAATTTGAAAAATTGTATACCTATAGTTATATTATATTAACGGGGCTTAATCGCGTTAATGCGATTAAGCCCCGTTAATATAATATAACTATGTGTTCAAATCGCGGAAATTATATACCGACTTCCATTCTATTCAGTTATTGGATTGTATCTCAAAAACTACTGGACCGAATTTGATGAAATTTTAATGGACCACACGGGAAGTACCAACTTTCAAACAGTAATAAATTTGAGAATCGGTTCATCCAGTGGAAAGTTATGAGGTAACAAATATAAAAAAATACAGGCGAATTGAGTACCTCCCACTTTTTTTGGAAGTCGGTAGAAAATCCGAATTTTTTTATAAAACGTGAATGTTTATTGTGGACCATATATTAATGGAAGAATAGATTGCTCTATAGTGTGGAGTCGGCTAGTATAATAATATAATAATAATATAATTTTATAACATATTAATATATAAAGAGCGCGGGACGCATACCGCGGCACGCCAGCTTAAATGATATCATCCGTCGGGCATTTGTCAGTGCTGAAGTTTGGAACCGAACGGATTGATGCGGGATGACGGCAAGAGACCAGATGGGATGACTATCGTCCCGTGGAAGATGGGACAGCCCCTGGTTTGGGATGCTACATGTGTGGACACACTGGCGCCGTCTCATCTCCCTAGGACGATTGATCGGGCTGGCGCTGCCGCGTCTAAAGCGGAAGACCTCAAACGTCATAAATATGTGTATTTAGACTGAATGTACATGTTTGTGCCGTTTGGGGTCGAAACTTTAGGCCCATGGGGGCCGTCCGCTCTCAACTTGTTTAGGGATCTGGCGAAACGTTTGTTTGAGGCGTCGGGTGACCGAAATGCTGGCGCCTATTTTGGGAAAAAAACTTAGCATTGCCATCCAGCGTGGCAATGCCGCCAGCGTTTTGGCCACGTTTCCCCTTACCATGGGGCTTATAGATTAGATAGTTATTATTATTTTTTTTTATTTAATTTTTAATTACTAACAATGTAATGTTTAAATGAAATTACTTATTAAATAAAGTTATTAACATATTAATTATATTATTTTAACATCTGCAATTCAATAAAAAATCTTCTTATGCAGCAATTCAATTACTTATTATGGCAAAAATTTGAACTTAGATATCTAATCCCCTTTAGCTTGCACAGGAGACAAGACTGGAACTTTTCCAATAAACGTTACGGGACCCCAGGACGAATGTCGCTGCGGTCGTGGCTTGCATTGTTGTGCCTCGTCATTGATTAAACCCATGTTGTAACCACTTATCACCGCTTTGAAGCGGCTAGAGGCTGGTTAAAACCACTTTTGTTACGGAAAATGTTTTAACCTTCTAACCCTAGTTACTGTGTGAAGTGGTTTTATTTTGGCAGGTGTCTTCTTATGCGTATTTAGAACGTGTTTGTTGGGATGAGTTTATCTATTTTACCGAAGCTGGGATTGCGTATTGCGTCAGTTTGCATATAATATAATTTATTGTACCTACCTATTTTTAATTTGTGTACATGCATATTTTTTTCATTTCTCATACTCGGAAAGTAGTGTTGTTTTGATCTGATTATTGCTGGAAAATGCTGCTTGCCTTCATAGAGGAAAAACTCATACAAATTACTTCCCGCCTAAGGGCCGGAATGAACTTTAAAAATAGAACTGCTGTCAGCTGTGAAGAGTTTTATGTAAAAAATAAATAATTAAAAAAATGCTACGGCCATGTGACTTTCTAAACAGCCAGTGTGAACTTAGCGCAAACTTCTTTGAGCGGAATAAGCCGCAACAATTACGCGGTGAGTTCCATATTTAAAATTTAAAAAGTCGACATAAATGGGCGGGATACTAATCTGTTATGTATCTGCGATGGACAAAAAAAATAGGTAATAATCTTTTATGCTAAGATTTGAATATTAAAAATGAGTTCAAGCGATTCTGAAATGTTGACACCAGATTCAATTAAAGACGAGGCAAATTGCGTTATTGAAAATGTTTTGCCAAAAATCTCAAAAAAAAGATATATAAACACATACAATGATTTTATGGGTGGCGACTACGAATAATAAATGCTCAAGAATACACTTAGTATAAGGCACAATGTAAATTTGTAACAATTCTATAATTTAACATCATTTTGAAAGACAGTCTCAGGGGTTCAAAAGAAATCTAAGGTTTTCACCTCTCATGAAGTGGATTTTTTTTAAGTGATGCTCCTGACGAGATACAAATACAAATTATACAAATTACGAGATATATTTGGCAGTGAAGGTAAGTTTACCTAAGTATTTATGGATTTATTCTAAAAATGAACGTATTTATTACACGAATACTAAAAAAATACATGTTTTCACAGGTAGTATTGATACTAGGTATAAGTGGCGCTTGCAGAACCAGTGAACTCACAAATTTGACAATTAAGGACATTGAAAGTCAAGGCCAATTATTACTATTAAAACTGACAAAAACAAATATTGAGCGCTCGTCTGTTGTACGAGTACAAGAAGAGTTTACACAAATAGTAATGAAATATCAAAAAATGAGACCCAGTGATGTAAAAACGGACCGTTTTTTCCTCAACTATCAGAACGGAAAATGCTATAAACAAGTGATCAGTAAAAATAAAATCTCAGGTATGCCGAAGCAGATAGCAACATATTTGAATTTACCAGACTGTGAGCAGAATACCGGACATTGTTATAGACGAACGTCAGCAACACTTTACGCCGATTCTGGAGCAAACATGACAACCTTAAAAAGACATGATGGCTGGAAATCCATCACAGTCGCCGAAGGCTACATTGAGGATTCAGTCCAAAATAAAACTAAAATTTCAACCAAATTAACTGAAACTATAAAAATACGCCCAATTCGCCTCAGCCGACAACTTCCAGGGAATATCCGCCATGGAATCCATCGTCTGATGAAATACCAGAGCCTCCTACTTTTACAGATATCCAGAACAGCCAAATTTGTCATAATATATCAAACAGCATAAACATTCCAAACAAAAATGTAACTTCTAATTTCACGAATTGTCCTAATTTGACGATTAATTTTAAATAGATACTACTAATATTATTATATATTATTAATAAATAGTTTAGATAAACAACTAGTTTTATTTTCCTCATATTCGAAATGAAAAGTAGAGTGTTTAACACGGGTAGAAGAATCAATTCCTACTCGGACTATAGCCTATGTCTAAATACCTCGGGAATTGATTCTTTCGACCCTCGGTTAACAATCTGCTATTTTATTTTATAAGGTAGCGGTACAAGCACTAGGCCACAAATAACGAACTGTACGTGCCCGTTATTTCGCCAGTACCCATACCTTTCAAACTAGAATACAGTATTGCAAATATTACAGCTTCGCGTTATAAATTGGTAGGTAGGTATATGTATAAATAAATATAAAGCTATATGAGTAGATACCTAAATATATTAATAACGAAAACTTTATATTCTATGATTAGTAGTACAAATGCCAAGAATTAAAGTAATTATTAGTTCTACAAAAGTGATGTAATACTTATAATTTATTGTCATATTTCATATGGAAATAAAAATTTCTAACCGAACGATATAATACCAATAGGCAACAGAGAATTCGAACATTATATAAACTCGCTAAAAGCATAATTATATAATCATATTTTAAGTCTAAATGAAATATAAAACATTATTGTGATCACGAAATAAGTTCTCGTGGAACATTCACAGATAAAAGTAACAACAAAATAAGATTAAATTTCCAAGTAACTAATCCAATTGTCACCTGCGTCACAATAAACAAACAAGTACAAAAATATAATCACGTTTCGCGTTGAATCTTTAAGAACTCATCAAACATTCGATACCGTGTCAAAACTGAGTTCATAGAAAAACCGACGAGCGTACGGTGCAAGTTATAGTCGAAAAACTTTGTAGAAAAGTTCTATAATATCAATAGACGATAGTTAACACCGAGGAAGAAATTATAGAGATCCTGTCTGCAGAGATTCTGTTTTATGGTATTGTTATATTTTGGTGCGTTGATATGCCTGTGTAGTACCATTTCTCAGGATTTGTCCTGAGAGTTCAGGATTTTTGGAGGTTGCGGGTATTTTAGGATTGCGAAGAAATTTCAGGATTTAGAAAATCCAAAAAAATACAGTACATTTTAAAGACTTCTTTAATAAAAAAAAGAAGTTTGTTAACTTTTTTATTAATGAAGTCTTTAAAATGTACTGTAATTTCTGGCGGTGCATGAATGGGGGGTTCCACTGCCACTCCCGCTACGAGATCCGCAGTGTATAAAAACGATGTTAATGGGACATTTTCAAATTTTTTGTACGTTTGAAAGAACAATCTCAAGCTCGAACAGAATCTCAAGATTTTTCAATGGAAATCAAGTCTTTACTCCGGACTTTTGATTTTGTCATCTAGTAACCATATCACCTATGTATGTTCCCATACTGTCGCCTGTTGTTCGGTTTTCCAGAATGTCGCTCAGTTATGAACCTCGAATTTAGTAGAGATTTAAGAATAACTGTCATAAAAATTCTCAAGTCTGCCATTAAGCCTAGTTGATTTCAGTACTTTTAGAATTTTAGAATTTAATCAGTTAATCTTTCTTATATTCAATGTTAAACGTTTTATTATACTGGCTGATTTCCACAATGTACTTGTAGGGAAAGAAACAAACATTTAACAACTATAGTATTATTTTTAAAGCTCTAACGCCTGCTTTAGCGATCATCATTGAATCATGATCAAACATTGAAATTTATAGAGAGAAAAATTCACATCCCCAGACGGGATTGGAACCCGCGTCTTCTGACTCTCCGTGTCAGACGCCATTGACCAACTAGGCCACCGAGGTTCAGGTTCGAGCATCGAATTTTAACTCTCTATCTGACTTTGACCGTCTTACGGGGACGGAGCGACATTTATTGAACAACTATGTTACTCAAAATGAATGTACAAACATAACTAAATCACAACACGATCTCGTCGGAATCACCATGTACTTCTATTAAGTTTAGCTGGTGTTTAACATAGTACTAAATATGTGAAAATATAACGTCAACAAAACACCAAAAATAGTAAATAGTCACCAAAATTGAAACAGTTTAATTGTACTTGTTCGGCTCGTGCGTTGATGTCGTCCCCAGCAACCACTTAACGATTCTCCTCGCTTCGCTCATTGTCGCATCAATACATGTCTTTTTTACTCTGACTGATACTTCGGAAAAAGCTTTTTTAGTTGGCGATAGTACGTTTAATTTAAGATTTTTAATATAAGAAACGGGAATAATTCACGTAAATAAGTCTCTATCCAACATTAGTCCCAATCACAAAAGAACACCGGATGGTGTTCTTTTTAAAAAATGTGTATAAACTACGTTGCATGGTAAAATTTGGGATTTGATGGCAGTTAAGTTAAGTGATCGATGTAACTATTCCCAAATAATGAAGCCGCTCTACGCTTGTACCTTATTCCATCTGCAAACGGTACACTCGGTATACATTACAGATTACATTTTTTCTAATTCCCGTCACGCGACACCAGCGACCAGTGTCGAATATTATTTTCCTTGTTAGCAACTCGATACCAATAATCGAATGGTGCCAGTAATCGGGTATGGATATCGGTAACGGAAACCTTAGAAAGTTAAAAAAGGCATTAAAATTTTACGTGCGACGGTGACAGGTGCCCCGTTTGCGGTTTACGGGCAAAGCGAGTTGTAAAGTGTTGGAACCAACGTAATTTTTAGTTCCTTGAAGATAACATTATAGATATTGCCTGTAAGTGTCTTTGTTGTTAAATACTAATTGTCTATTTTGACAATACTATACACCTTTTGAATACACAGAATATTGAAGAAGCGAGCTGTTGGAAAATTATCAAGTTAGCTACCGCTGGGGTCGTGGCAAAAAGTCACTTTTTATTTGAAATGTTCCAAAAGACGTAGTTAGCCTGTACATTAACTTCCTTACATTAACCGTTTTTAATTAATTCTTTTCTTAATTGTTTCTGCAATCGCATTGGCTATAGCAGAATTGTTGTTTCTGTTCCTATTCCTGAAACTCCTGAAATGTTAAGAAAAATCAGTTTTTTTCTTTTGGGTGTATAAATTTTGTACTGAAATACTTTCTTTTATAGTGAGGTCATCGAGCACCACCGGGAGTACAACTATCTAGGTATTAATGTTGGAGCTGAGGGCAGAACTTAGAAAGTTATAAGCTTTGAGTACTAGATTTCTAACTTGCTTGCTTTGTCATTTGCTGTGAAGATTTTAGAAACTAAAATTTAGAAATTATATCATCTTTTCGGCACTTTCAGCGGTCAGTAGCAATACTGGCGGACGTCACCAATACACCTTTGTGTAGACAAATTAATAATTTCTAATACTAAATAATATTACAGCTTTGCTAATCAGTGGTCCTACCTACCTATCTATTAAGCAGGTGAATTTTAAAATAACATAATAGCAGCTAAAGAGCAAACGAAGTTCATTTCCTGATAAACTCCAGCGAATATTGAAACAGGAATAGCATAAAGCATTTCTCCAGGTTATCAATGCCATTAGCAAGAGCTCGGTTTCTATAGAATCGCTTTGCGGCTGTGTTTAACCGTTCGACGAACGATCAAGGAAGTGCAAGGGTATTGGAATATGCACCGCAGACTGAGAACTTGGTAAATAAAACAAGATACGTATCCTTTCTTAAAAACTTTCGGTAACATTTCTTTTCTACCGACTTCCAAAAAATGTACTCAATTTGACTGTATTTTTTTAATGTTTGTTGCTTAATAACTTTCGACTGGTTAAACCGATTCTCAAATTTCTTTGCGTTTGAAAGCTGGTGCTTCCCGTGTTTAAATTTCACCAAATTCGGTCCAGTAGTTTTTGATATACACTCCAATAACTGATTTTTACCAAAGTAATGGAATGGATGACAGTATTCAATTTTTCAAATTGCACTTGTTATGTGTGATGCCGTAGCATAAACAATTTGGTAAGCGCAACGCGTCACGATTCGGTGTGCAAACTATGAGTTATCTGCGTCACAGCTATCGTAGGTAAATTACAGTTTGTACTGTTTCACGTGAAGGATACGTTACGTTACACTTACGCAATTATTCGTGCTAGGCACACTGGAAACATTGGTTATTTTGTCTCATTTACCCAGAAATACATGAAACATGAACGTAATTGGTGATAGTGTGAATGTTAATGAATATTTTCCGAATACAGAAGAAAAAAGCATGCAGAAATGTGAAACTGTCCTTGTGTCTTGGAATTGAAAAGTAAAGTGCAGCTTCACAGTAGGAATTTGAAAATGATTGCACTGAGTTACACTATCTGAAAAACCACTCATTACTTGTAATTATGAAAAAAAAACACTTTTGAAAGTAATGACGTTTATTTTTTGCATTAAATCTGACATTCCACGTATCTGATTAATACTTCTTAACAACTAAACTGCTGATTTTGGTGATTTACAGAGAACATTCAAATGGAGATGTAGTTATTTATTGCGAAAACTTAATTTAAAGATTTAATCCTTTTACTAGGAATTGTATGTTATGTACTTTTTAACATTTCTTATCAAAAAACGCAGAGGGGGAAGCCAGTACTTAAAATTTAATTAATTTTAAATCAAATCGACTTGAAGCGCTCGCAGCGGAACTTGACTTGGCGATTTTAACCGATCAACAAGTTAAGCAACGCTTGTTGCGGTCAGGAGTTGGATGGGTGCCCGCTAGTGGCATTACATTATACAACTGAGCGCTTCCGTGCTTCGGAGGGCACGTTCAGCCGTCGGTCCCGGTTGTTTGTCTTAGGGTAACAGTCGTTAGGCTATGTCGAAAAGCTTAAGGCAATCTGAAAAGTTCGACATGGGTTGGCCACTAGCCTCAACCAAGCCGCACTGGGCCCGCGTGATGTTTATGGCCTTCTCTCTCTGAGAGGAAGTCTTGCGTCTCAGCAGAGGGGACATAATGAGCTTACCTATTATGAAAAATCGCCTAAGCATTCAAATTACCTAAACTGAAAAAAAATCATTACTATGGTATAGTGTTATTCGAAAATTACCTTGTATTGACATGAATGTAGACAATAGACAATAGACAGTATTTGATTTGTAGCAAAAAACATAAAAAGATACACACATTAACAAGATATAAAATGCACGAAGTAAAATTTGTTTTTTGCCACAAACCGTTCCCAACTCAGCAGATGCTGGTCTAAAACCAGCGCTGGTCTTCCGTGGAACCGGCAGGTGACGTCACGCACGGGTGGAATACACGGTGCACGTACGAGCTAACAAACAAAGACAGTCACAATAACAGAAAACATCAAACAAGTTATGCACCACTAACCAATGTAATACAATGATTATAAAATAAAACCAATACCTACCCAATAATAAACCTATAATATATATAACGAGTAAGATATACGTACTTATAACTATACATAAAACCTTTAACTAAGCCTACATACCATAGGACGTATACTAGTTACAGATTTATTTATACTTCTTTTTATCAATATGTACTTAATCAGATAGCATTGGTGTCGTTTCGAAGCTCTTCCTCTTTTTGGTGAGAGCAATATAATATTTTCAATTTAGCTCTGAAAGTGTTGTAGAGATATCACACAAGTGTAACCGCACTGTGACCATGCTTTACGTATTGTAAAAGCGTTTATTTCATAATCAGCCGAAGTCCACAACAACACCAGTCAATATACCCACATTATACTATCTGTGACGAATCGCCATTTCTATTTTACTCAAGCCGTGACAAATCGCTTATTTTGTTTGAAACTGAACAAAGCCCTGGTGTTTATCCATGCGTGACCCACACACCTATTGTCTACGCAATAAAGACCCTTTTGTATTGGCACGGTGATTTATGAAAATGTTAAAGTAAAAAGCTTTCTAATTGGAAAACAAATGAGGTAAATTAATTTGGTTAGTTCCGCCTTGGCGGGGCGTTTGAAATGACTTAATTAGGTTGGTAGAAAAATGGGAAGGAATGTGGTCGTTTTTTATGGGATGAAATTAAATCTGCATTTAAAATTGTGGGTTTGGTTGAGAAAAGCTTGTACGCCAAAGCGTACGTGGAAACTTCCAATTGCCTTACCTTTTTATTGTTTTAAGTACTACAAGAAACCATTGTAAGATGTCAGTCTCATTTTACAGAATAATTACTTGTATCTTATAATCATCAATATAATATCACTATCTTATATGTAACATTTCGGTAACTGACTGTCAGCCTGTCTGTGTGGGATATTTGTTTCTTTGTAATTCAAGATTATTTATATTGTAACAGATATAAAAGTAGAAACTGACTGACTGGTCGATCAACGCTAAGGTGAAATTGCTCTTGGCTTTTTCCATTAAGGCGCGCTCGTACCCTGATTAAAGAAAAAACAGAATTTTTGAACACCTAGTGTAACGAAACAGATCGATAGTATATTATGAAAAAAATACAAAGGTTAGAAACGGAATAGGAAAAGAGTAATAACCGAATAGAATTCATAAATATAACTCTCATTCAGCAGAAAAAAATCCTGAATAGGTCCACAAAAATAAACTTTCACGTCCAAACTAGCAGAATTTTCAGCGATAACACTATATATTTTATTACGTAATACTTAGCCAACGTATAGTACTAAAGTAATAACCAGCAGTTTTTTCAATTGTGTTAGTATATATCGAAAAATATAAAGAACACGTACAAAATTAACGCATTTTCGCATTACATCGTCCAATCTAACAAGCGATTTTCAACCTTACGTAAAGCATCGTACATTATTTTAAAATTGGGGTTGGACCGCGTCTTAAGATCCAGCTTGATCATGAACCTCAAAAGCTTACATGTAGCTGTTTGTGTGTAATTGTAAAGTAGACCTCCTCGAGGTTATAGTTTTTTTCATTGCACCTTCTTTTTGGTGGTCGGCCGCTGGACTCACATTTCTAACATCCGAAAAAATAATTATAAAAATAATAGCTGCGCGGTTACACACGCGTGGTGATGGATGATGATTGATGATGAAAATCATCCTATATGTTAAGGAGTATGCTGAAAATTAGTCTTGCATAGACTAAGTGTCTACGCAGTGTCTGTGCTGCCTTACTGCCTAAATATTTAGTGTTGTTTTATGAATGTAATTTTTTGTGCTAATAAACATGTTTTTATTTATTTATTTATAAACCAGCGCCTCATCATTCCAGATTTATCTGAGCCTTTAATACCCTATTTTATCCTTTTAAACATTTATTTTATTTAACAGTAATACAGTAAACGTTTGTTTAAAAGCATAAGGACATAACACATCATTTTTACATTTCTTATTAAAAATTGGATCGACTTTAAAAAAAAAATAATTAAAAAACATTCAGAACGAACGTCATGATAGCAATCATCTCCTCGGACCTCAAGTTCCTGGCATTCATAGGCTTTACGTTACTGAATTAGTTATGTACGTAATTACGGTTCTACGTTGTTGAATTACTTACGTAAATTCCCAACCGCATTAAAAATAAAAATAAAGGGTCTAATTATTTTTGGTAGAGAATGTATACTGAGAGTGTTATTTTCATATATATTATAACTAGCCTCCATAGACTCCAGGGACAGTTCCATATTTTAGTTTTTTGCAAATTTATAACATCTAAATATACGTAATTAAAACAGAGACAACAATACATACTTAATTACTCGTACATTTGTTTTTTTTTGCTAAATTTCTTAAGGGGGATATCATTTCTATGCTGCGAGTATAGAATGGATAACTTTGATGAAGATTGCACCACTTTCTATGATTAGTTTCGAAAAGGGTAGCAAGTACGTGGTTAACGACTATTGATAAAAAGTAAATACTGTAAGATTGAAATCGCTACTACCAAATATAACGAAGTATCTTATAAATTTCCAACTCCCTTTTTGCACCCGTAAGGGTTACATTTAAAATAAATCTTTCTTAATGCACACTTACATGTCATGTAAGGAATATTTGTGATAAGTTTAATATTTTTTGACCAACAATTGGAGTTTCTACTTTACAGTAACGAGCTAGGTTACTTTTTAAACTGAACGATCACTGTTTCTACTGCTAAATCAATGCTTTGGCATATTACTTTAAGATCTCAATTCTTGAGTGTGTACTGTTGCTTTAAAATAAACGTATCTAATGACTGGTAATTTCCTTTCCGTCAATTCTCAATTCCACACTTATTTTTCAAACTACTTTTCGTTATTAGAAATTCCTCTTTAGTTCAGGATACTTTTTAATATTTATTTTAAATCTACCGTAGCAAAAAATAAAGCCAGAGAACCACGAGGCTTAGCCAGAAGCTTTAGATTAATTTATTATTAACTGGAAACGTTCCGGAAATACCGGAAAATACCTTTCTATTCCGGAATTCCGGATAACCGGCAATACCGGCATTAGCGCAGCTGAAGCCATTGAATTATTGCACGACAAATTGAACAAATGATTTCACTTGAATTTCTGTTTAGAAACAAGAGGAACATTCTTAGTGCTCCAGACTGAATAATCTTAATTATGCTTTCAGTGAACTGAATAGGTAATATTATGAGTGTACAAGCATTTTATTTAAAATCGTTAACAATTTGCCTACAATTAACAGATTAAACAGATGGTAGACAAATTAGTTTTCAATTAATAAAACAGTTATTTATATCTTTAAAAGAAATAACAATTGATTCCTAAGCCATAAGAAGATCACCTCTAAAAATATATCTATCTCCCCATATATTTTCAACAGGACAGGTTGGCCTGGATTAACTCATCCTGCGACCTAGTACAAAATATGCATAAGTGTCATACTCAATCATATCAACAACATAATCATATTTTTGACTTATACAGCACAAACTATTAGTTATCTTTGCTACAGTTGCACTAGATAAATGATAGTTAGTACTGTATACGTCAACGATTCAATTATGTTACACATACGCAAATCAAATTTTTCGTGCTAGGCCAACCTTTTTTGCCTTAGATGTAGAACCACAAGAGTCCTTCTCTTGTGGTTCTACATTTGCCATACTTCAAGTTTTTTGTTAACTAAATTAGCTTGATTTTATTTGGATTTAGACCCAGATAGAAAATTAAGTGATACTTTATTTATTTAAACCCGTTGACTCGCGATTCGCCACATTTGGCCAATAATACTTACAATAGATTTCGCCGAATCGACCTACTTTTCCAGGAACTGCAACGTGTGTGGTTAAGTACATGTATTTGCAAGAACAAAGGTGATTTCTAGTTGCAGTTGGTAACATAATACGTTGGTACTTCACATACTGGCTATTAAAGCATGCAAGAGCATAAATAAAGCGTAAGAAAAACTACTTTATTTGTGCATATTGGTTCAGCTTGCTTTTTCCAGTCGAAGTCTTAAGTTCATGTACATGAAGTCCTAAGAGTTAGGTGTCTGTTAGTTCCTCAATGTTACTGCTACGATTATTTATATTATACTAGCTGTTACGCGCGACTTCGTCTGCATTTATATGAAAGCAAAAAAAAACCGCAAAAAGAAAATTACGGAGCCATGTTGAAGAAGAAGATGATGAATGATATCTATTCACCGTAACAAAACATGTATATTTTATCGGTATTACTCTTTTGATACATTTTATAACTATTTTAAAGAAAATAATAAATAAATAATGATAGACGTAACTTTTTGGATATATAAATAAATATTTTTTTTATAACCATTGCGCGCTTTTGACTATATACGCTATCAGAAACTGACGCATCTTTGACAGAACTCTATTGACATAACATAAGTCATCATTATGATCTAGACGTAGACGAAGATCTTGTTATTTTGTCTATGCTGTGCCCAAGAATATTAGTCTTTTTCACCCGCGCGGTGATAGATGTTGATGATGATGATGATGATGATGAAAAGTAGCCTATGTTTTATTCCTGACTATAATCTATCTCTGTGCCAAATTTCAACCAGATTCAACCGTTCTGCCGTGATTGATTAACAAACATCCAGATATCCATCCATCCATCTAAACACATTTATACTATTAGTGGGATTTCAATTTTATCAATTTCACATATTATATATTTACAATACGTTGTTTGAAATTGATACTTGTCAGCAAAGTTATGATATTATTTAAGGTAGAATTGATTTTCACTAGCTGTTTGATTATCACCTACAAAGAAATAACGTCTTTTTTCTTCATCTTCATCACGAATGAATGTGACAGTACTTTCGTCTGCAAATAAAACATTTGGATGGCCTGTAATCTGTCATGTTACCTCTGTTAAGTTTTTTTGAAAATCGTTTGTACTATTATGATTTTAATTTAATCCAAAACACTATTATCAATGCATATGTTAGTAATATGGCTAAGAATCATCATCATCATCATCTCAGCCGTAGGACGTCCACTGCTGAACATAGGCCTCCCCCATGATTTTCCAAAAGGACCGGTTGGAAGCGGCCTGCATCCAACGTCGTCCTGCGACCTTTCTCAGGTCGTCTGTCCACCGTGTCGGTGGACGACCTACGCTGCGCTTGCCGGTACGTGGTCTCCACTCCAGAACCTTTCGGCCCCATCGGCCATCTGTTCTGCGTGCTATGTGCCCTGCCCACTGCCACTTCAACTGGCTAATCTTCTGAGCTATGTCGGTGACTTTCGTTCTTCTACGGATCTCCTCATTTCTGATTCGATCACGTAGAGAAACCCCGAGCATAGCCCTCTCCATAGCTCGTTGTGCGACTTTGAGCTTATCTATGAGGCCCATAGTAAGAGACCACGTTTCAGTGCCATAAGTCATCACTGGTAACACACATTGGTCGAAGACTCTTGTCTTGAGGCACTGAGGTATTTTTGACGAGAAGACTTCGCGAAGTTTCCGGAACGCTGCCCAGCCGAGTTGGATTCGACGATTGACCTCTTTCTCGAAGTTGGACCTGCCTAGTTTGACTGTCTGTCCCAGGTAGATATACTCGTCAACAACTTCGAGAACTGAGTTCCCAACTGATATTGGGGTAGGTACAACATGGGCATTAGACATAATTTTCGTCTTGTCCATGTTCATCTTAAGACCTACCCGTTGGGAAACTCGATGGAGGCCTTCCAGCATTGTACTGAGGTCTTCCATGGATTCTGCCATGACTACAATATCGTCGGCAAATCGAAGGTGAGTGATGTATTCGCCGTTAATATTGATTCCAAGTCCTTGCCATTCCAGAAGCTTGAAGGCATCTTCCAATGTAGCGGTGAACAATTTCGGAGATATAACGTCTCCCTGTCTCACGCCTCTTTGCAATGGAATTGCCTTCGAACTCTGCTCCTGTACTCGGACTGACATGTAGGCGTTTTTGTACAAACACTTCAGCACTTCAATATACCGATAGTCAATACGGCACCGCTGGAGAGACTCAAGCACTGCCCACGTCTCGATCGAATCAAAGGCTTTCTCATAGTCCACAAACGCTAGACAAAAAGGCAAGTTATACTCTTCGGTCTTCTGTATAACTTGCCGTAGCGTGTGGATGTGGTCTATGGTACTATAGCCTTTTCGGAAACCGGCTTGTTCCGGAGGCTGGAATTCATCAAACCTGCGACTGAGACGGTTCGTTATGACCTTCGAAAACAGCTTATAAACATGGCTCAAAAGCGAGATGGGTCTGTAATTTTTAAGTAAAGTGTTGTCACCTTTCTTGAAGAACAGCACCACCACGCTTTTGTTCCATGCTTCTGGCGTTGAACCTTCGAGTAAGATGGTATTAAAGAGCTTCTGAAGGACTTTAAGTACCGGTGTTCCACCCGCTTTCAGAAGCTCAGATGTGATACCGTCGTCACCAGGCGCCTTGTTGTTCTTAAGCTGTTTCAAGGCCATTCTAATCTCGTACAGGCTGATGTCCGGGATATCTTCGGTATAATGTCGGGTCAGCTTGGCTCTTGGGTCTTTGGCCGAGCTGCTAACAGGTTTAGCGACCGAGGTGTATAACTGTCCGTAGAAACTCTCGACCTCTCCTAACACTTCCGCTTTGGTCGACGCTACACTGCCGTCTCCTCTCTTCAGCTTCGTCAACTGGCTTTGCCCAATAGACATGTCTCTTGCAAACACTTTGGAGCCTTTTTTCCGCTCTATCGTCTCTTTAATACGGTTTGTATTAAAGATCCGAATGTCGTGTCGCAAGGACTTCCATATTCGTCTATTGAGCAGCCTATATGCTTCAGCATCATCCGAAGACTGCAGTTTCAATGAGCGTCGTTCAGCCATGAGGTTGAGGGTATAGTTGGAGAGTTTCTGTGGCCTATCTGTACGGTGGGGTTTAAAGTACTTGGAACCCACTGTATGGACAGTTTCTACTAACCTGTTATTGATCTCGTCCACTGAAGCGATGTTCTCAAGGCAATCGAAGCGATTGGATAGCTCAAGTTGAAAGCTCTCGGGGTCTTGAATATGGGCACGAGTAGGTCGGAGCGTAGACTTCATCAGACGAGACCTCTCCAGTTTGACATTAATATTCACCGTGCCTCTTACCATTCGGTGATCACTACCGGTTTTAACCCTGTTGATCACGGAGACATCAGTGAATATTTGCCTTTTGGTGGTCATAATGAAGTCAATCTCATTTCTCGTGGAACCATCGGGACTCAGCCAGGTCCATTTCCTGTGAGGTGGCTTCTGAAAGAAAGAGTTCATCATAAAGAGTCCCTCTTTCTCCAGGAAGTCGGCCAACCTCTGTCCCCTACGGTTCCGTTGTCCATAGCCAAATTGCCCCACTTTCGACTCATCCTCGCTTCTCTTACCCAACTTCGCGTTGAAGTCCCCCATAACAACTAGAAAGTGCGTTTCAGAGGTATGTATGGCCCGACTAATGTCCTCATACATATCCTCCACCTCATCATCCGGGTGCGACTTCGTCGGTGCGTATACCTGAATGACCTTCAGCGAATATCGTTTGGATACTCTGAGTATTAGGTATACGACCCTATTGGAAACGCTATCGATCTTAACTATGTTGTTAGTAAGGGACTTGTGGACGAGAAACCCGACACCACCTTGGGACTGTTGGTCGCCCTCCCGGTGGTAGAGTAGGTTACCTGATTTTAGGGTTATCGTGTCCTCACCCGCTCTACGGACTTCAGATAACCCCACAATGTCCCAGCGTAGCTTACTCATTTCTTCTTCCAGCTCATAAATCTTCTCGTCTGTCCTCATCGTGCGTATGTTGTGTGTTACCAGGGCCAGTCGTCGTCGTTGGGGGTGGTAGCCGGGCGTCTGCCGGGGATTCTTAGCACCCCCTGCCCCACCGTTACCGTGGCCGCTACCGTAGCCAGGAATAGCGGGGCTGCCGGGGACTGGGGGCCTGGTTCTTTTTGTCCAATCCATTGAGGGGTTTTTGCCAATACTCGCCACGCTTGGCAGGCGGGTTGGCGAGCGCAGTTTGTGTGTGTTTGACTGGGAAGGTGCTGCTGCCCACCTTCTGATTTGTTATCCCTTAGCCGGCTTCTACGGCACCCACGGGTAGAGTTGGGGGGGTGCTATTCTAAGCCGGCACCGCCACGGCATGGCCGGCACCGCCACGGCATAGATGATAGATGGCTAAGAATAGGTGATATGATAACGTAACAATACTTGTTGTTATCATATCTTTGTGTTTATTTCGTCACATCTCGTCCTCTGAGTGATTTTTATATTGGCTCTTAACCATTAAAAGCTCAATTATTATTACGCATTATTGGCCGAAAATGTTTGTTAGGGTATTACCCAAATAGGTCAATATAACTTTTTATTTTAGGTATATTTATGTTTAGTTCAAAGTGTTTAATGTTATTTAGGTATCTAACCATATTTATGTTATATTTTTAATATAACGAAATTATTAAACATGTTTACTATTAGTTAATATAATATAATAACTAATACTAATATTGATTTGACTCACACAACGGCCAGCTAGATCGCCCGCCATTTTGGTCAACTATCAAAAAAGGTCTGAGAAACAGGCATCGGGCAGAGTGTATTTTTAATAGTAAAATATAGTATAGTTGTTAAACATTGGAGTAAACGTGTGGAAATCCTGTTAGAGTGGACGAAGGTAAAGATTATTGTTTTATTATGTGGTTCAGAGATCATTGCCCTATTTGTGGGCTATATTTATCTAAGATTCGATGTAACTGAACACCACATATTATATAATTATATAATTTGAACTTATGTTTTATTTGTTATTAGTACCCTAATATGTTATTTTGACTTAGGCCACATTCTGAAACGATTAACCCAGGTAAAGAGGCAGCCGTCCAGCAGGTTGGCTGCCAATCTAACAGTCGTTGCATTGGTCTCTACCTCGGCTTTGACCTATGATAAATATCATAGATCAAAGCCTATTATGCTATATAGATCACGATGTGACCTAGGTCACATCCATATCAAGGTGGTAGGACACTTTCTTGTGTTCATTTGGCTAGCTACCACAAAAATAACATGGTGCTACTAGACTACTCGACTGCCGAATCTCAATACGAGTATATTTGACTCCAAATAATCAATGTTTTTTACTTATTATGCAAGTTTTAGAAATAAAAATAAAATATATTTGAGTTATTAAATCATACGAAAAACAACTCAGTCACAATTTAAAATACATATCGGATAGTACACGACCGTATCCGAACAGGGACATCGGTAATTCCGGAAATATCCGAACGCTACGTCAGCCCGCGCGGCGTTTCCGAATGAGCGCCGGAAATAACCGGAACAAATCCGGCCGTCACTTTACAGTTCGCGATACACATCGTTACACATTTTGACAAACATTATTTAGTGAAGATATATTAAATACGAGTTTAGCGGAGAATTTAAGATCGATTCATTGTGCGAAGAATAATTTAAAGACCATAATACTCGTATTATAGTGCCTGCTCTATATTTTTTGCTCGTTTATCAGCATGTACCGTAGTAGAGGGAAAAGCTGCAAATACGTCTTTACACCGAGAGAGTAGATGATGCTACGCCATATTTCAACTAATTACGCTTCATAAAGGCCGAACGATGTGGAATAGCTATATCTTTCAATAATTCTGTCAATATAAGATACATTGACAGAATTCTGTCAATGTCTCTTTGTACGTCAATAAAACTGTAATTTTTGTGGTTGGCTGGTATATAAGTAAATACATTATTTTAATTATCCTTACAACTTGTATTGTATGTTAAACGTAGGTTAAGTATGGTTTAGTTAAATTCCTAAACTTTATTTAAAACACTACTAAAGCGTTTGACTAGAAGATTATATCGGGACAAGATTTTCCTAAGACATGTATTTAAAGCATTCATAGATAGGACACTTGACGTTCAGTTTGCTTTTTTTGCTTTTTCTGCTCGCAATTTATATATAGCTACTTTCTATCTCTCAATCAGGAATCAATTAATGAAATTAAGGCCTTGGCTTAAGGAAACTCTAACTCTTTTTTTTTTGCTTTTGGTTGTAAATCAATAAGTGTGGCTAATGTATTATCCACCAACATGTTCGCCACAGTTCCTACCCGTATATCGAATACGCGTCAACGGGGACATTCCCAGCCGTAGAACTAAAGCAATGTAGCACCATAGCGCCGTAGTACTCGTAACGTAGCTCAATAACACGGCAAATTATATCGGCCTGAGAGTAACCAGCTGTGTAGAAGAGGCTTAAGAGGCATGAGAACAAATCGCTAGTGTGGAGGGGACTTATCGCGAGGGTTTTTACTTTTCTGTTTTATAGATACGAGTACGAGTACTTTACCTATTGTTGTCGGTACATTTACTTGCACAATTTTGTTATTCATTTTGGTACATGTTGTACTTTATTACCTATATTATAAGTGGTATATTGATTTAATTTTAAAATTTTGACATAGATTATAAAGATATTAGATATATAATTGTCAAAAATGCGTCTAAACCTAAAAATCATAATAATATCTTAAACAGTGTTAATTTGAATTATTGTACCTAGTGGAAATATTACATATTTTTATACTTTACATTTTTTAATATATGTTTTTACATAGCTTTAATATATATTAACTTATTTGTATACAATCTATGAACAAAATAATACATCATATAGTGTTGTTGAACCCAAATATGTCTTCTTCAATTTGCTGGGAAGGATGTACATTTGTTTGTTTTTAGCTTAAATACTGAAATAGAAAAAAACAATACATACATATGACTCAACTACTAATACATAATAGTAGTTTATGCAAGTGTCATATATTAGAGGGTATTAAAACATGAGTGTAGTTGTGTTGTATGTAAGATTACACGAGTGTTTTAATACCTAATTATATCATGACATTTTTGCTACTAAAGTTTTATCCAACAAAATATTACTCAAATTTGTATGTACGTAAATATCGTCAAAATGGAAAGTCTTCTTCTTCTTCTTGTTTGTATGGCTTGTGCGGCGTAACCACAATTTTGCCAATATCAGTGGAAAAAGTCTGTTATTGGTCTATTGGCTCGGAACCAGCGCTCACCACAGATAATGTGTACTTAAATTGAATTGAAACCTCCTTGGCGGGGACACATCGTACTTTCATAATAAAAAAAAATTTAAAGCATTGTTTTATTAGTAGAATAATTTAATTTTTTTAATTTTCTTAAAGAAGTATTTAAATAAAATATGCCAATAAAAGTCTGTATTTAATTTCATAATTAGACCTTTACGTTACCTAAACCTAAGTCTTTTGACGATATGAAAAATTAAGGTATTAAAGTAATAGTACCTTTATAGTATAATAATATTCTATGAAGTAAAACATTGACGTGAGCTTTTTAATAGGAATTTAAGAGGTTATCAAGTTTCGTACATTCAAGGACAATTTTATCGATACAAAAAGGGTTCTTTTGAAACTTCCTCGTATCAATCACTAAAGTGGCAGGTAATTGTCTCCGAGGGAGGATTCAATCCAATGATTGGTGCTTAGTTGAAAGGGTTGTAACTTTAGGAAAAGTGTGACTCATTGTAGCAAAAGGGAAAAGTGGTGAAAATAAATTCAAAGGGAGTGCCTTAGAAAATAGAAACGTAGACAATATTTAAAGAGACGAGTATGGGTCATAATCCTATACACGGCCTCAGCGTGGGATAGTAGATAGGTAAATAGACACCACCCAAAGCATGGAAGCACTCGTTTTGTCTCAAATGCCGCTAGCAATTATCTATCCGGGTAGATCTGCCAGTTACGTACTTACTGACTTATGCTGGCACAGCGACGCAAAAAGTGTCTTGGCCTCTAAAAGATGCCACTTTACTCGATTCTGAGTCACATCGCACATCAACTTTGAGTTGCTTGAGGTCCTTCGCTCGAGGGGCGAAGTAGTGAAGCGAAGCGAGTAAAGATCTGTCAGTTGGTATACTTTAGTTCGCGAGGGAGATCACCAATGCGATGGACCGACCAGATACGAGCAGCCATAAACGGTCCTCTACACGAGTGCACGAGTAAGGCTGCAGCCAGGGAGGAATGGCGACGCATTGTAAGGCGCGTTACACAACCTGAAGTGACGACCACGACCGCTCTGTCAAGAGCGTAGCGATGAAGAAGAAGAAGATACTTTAGTTTAAAATAGCCCTACCAAGCATTACTATTAGTTCTGCGAACAGTAGACCATTGCGAGCACAAACTTTCATGCTGTACCAAAAAAGTTGCCAAAAAATGTACGGAATTTGGGAATCCGTATACTAAATATTGTTAAGAGTTGTTGAAAAATGCAAGATGTACGCGAGTACCAACATCCAGACGGATAAAAGCAAATTCGGCTAAAAGGCTATAGTCGTTGCTTCGTTCGCTTCGCTAACTCAGTCAATAACAGGATACTCTTTCGAAACAATAATATTTATAAATTTTCCTTAAGACATATATATTAGTAATCGGTTTTTGAATGGTTTTCAAAAAACTAGCTAGTTAGTTATTGAAACCAATAAGTTGGGCTTCTATCAGTATTTTTATTGATTAGAGAAATAAAAAAAAACACACGAGCTAAGGATTTTAAATTATGAAAATATATTATCTTTTTATATTTACTAGGAAGGTTATCCTAGCACGGAGATCACAAGAAGAAGGAAAATCAAGACAGCAGATATAGTTTATTTTGTTAGGCTCAAGTCTTACCCTCCGTCCACTTGGATTCACAGCTCGGCTCCACATGTGGATCCGTGGATGGATACCTTTATCTCCTCTTTGATCCACAGGTGGATTCGTGGATACTCCTTTTTCCTCTAAAATACACAGGTGGATCCGTGGATACTTACTTTCTCCTCTTAAATCCACAGATAGATCTGTGAATATCTTGATTCCTTTTCAATTTACCTACATATGCTTTCTATTTCGTTTTGTTACCTTTTTGAAATAAATAATTGAATAAATCTGTTGTTTAATTAATATGAACCTGTTTTAGTACTACTGCTACATATGTACCTATCTCAAATGGAGATCCCGTCATTGTCATGCTTGTACACCGGTTAATAGTAAAAAAATTTTTTTTCAGCAAGGGGTATTCAGAATATTATTTCAGAGAAAAAGAAGCATGGTCCTGAAATGAACTTGATAGCGGATTGAGGATTCATGTGGCATAGGAAAATATTATTATTTTTGGATCCCCTCAATGGTGGATTTAAGAGGAGATAAAGGTATCCGCGGATCCACATGTGCAACCGAGCTGTGGATTGAAGTGGACGGAGGCCTAAAACTTACGTCACCTTTTTTTTGTTTGTTTTTTTGTCCCGGGAATATCTTTTATAGATACCACCGCCCCCGGGGGGAGCACGGTGGTTATGTGGGAGTCCATATACCCACTAAAAACTCGGGGTGTTCCTCCAAGCGCCTTTATGTCGAGACTACAGGAACGTTTTGGCAATCGTCTGCGGTCACAACGACGCTAATCCCCCAGCAGAGGATCCCAACGCGATGGGATTAGAGTGGACTAAGCTCTAGCCCCGTCTTCTTAAGGGGCGCACGGAAACACCGCGCGCGCCGCCTCGGGGACACTGATGTTTCGACGACGGACGCCCCCGCGTACGCCGTCTCAGTCCCCAATCATAGAGGTCGGAGAAGGGCGTGAAAGATTAACAAAAAAAACTTCCGTCTCCTGAACTAAGTCAAAATTGCAAGTTGTAAACCACCGCCGCGAACCCACAAGAATTTCACTCATCTCATTAATTGTGAATTGTTCTTCGATTTACGAAGATGTGTACACTCATATTATACATACAATTACACATCGCACACACTAACCACAGCTAAGTATCTATTCATCAAAGAACTGTGTTGTTCTCGCATCCCTAGTACTACTCTGATATCCCTTTAAACGAGCTGATGACTATCAAAAACGGCCATTGGGTGATACCGATGCCCGGCTAGTTTATACAAACAAAAATTTTGTCTATGGGAGGACCCTGAATCCGCGCTTCTTGTTACCATGTTCATTTTGAACATCCAAACACTTAACAACACATACAAAGAACAGCACAATTGATTTCAATGAGCATATACTCGAATCTGGATCAATGGATTCACGTATAAGTAGATATATTAATCTTTCAGCAGTAACACGTTTTGTCCATTTACATCGTAGCTTTAGTTAATGGACGGTCAATCCGATATTTGGGAAATCTGTTGATTTATGGGAAAAATATTTCTGAAACCATCGGCTTGTAACATTGTACCTACACTTCTACAGCATATTATGTTTAGTAGATACCTACTATAATTAATAATGATAAGGCTTACATACTTATACTTCCGCTCTAATAATCCCTATGTGGCCGCATGCATGGACACACATCAAAACCCGAGAACAATAGGCCTAGCACGAATAACTACGTAAGTTCAAACTGCCATGTATCTAAGGCAACTGTGACATAGATAGCTCATAGTTTGTATGCTGAAACTTACTTAAAAAACGGTCTGTGGTCTTACTTAAAAAATCGGTGTGCTACGGCCCATGTCTGCTCATCACGCAAATATTTTAAACTGATTGAATCTAGGACTCCGCGCTTCATAAGCTATTAACTCAAGTAGCTAGCCAGTTAAAGTGGCAATGGGCAGGGCATATAACACGCAGAACAGATGGCCGATGGGGCCGAAAGGTTCTGAAATGGAGACTACGGACCAGCAAGCGCAGCGTAGGTCGTCCACCGACACGGTGGACAGACGACCTGATAAAGGTCGCAAGACGACGTTGGATGCAGGCCGCTTCCAACCGGTCCTATTGGAAAATTATGGGGGAGGCTTATGTTTAGCAGTGTACGTCCTACGGCTGAGATGATGATGATGATGATGAAGTAGCTATCAATATATTATGCGTTATACACTTTTGATATTATATACTTATTAACTTTAAAAAAAAATTGAACACATGTCGATTCTTTCCTTGTACTATCAATTTACAAAATAAGATATTCGTGCATTAGATGGAAATCACTATGACATTTGCAGTGTTGCAAACTTTAAGCTGAAGTTTTACTGCTACTGCACTACGCATGTCACCCCAAGATATTAGAGTCTCGTTCACCTACTAATCTAACTGTGTATCTCACTACTATATACTTACGACTGCCCGCGAATTCGTTTGCGTAGTAGAACCGGCCATAATCTTCCATTTTTTCTTGGTTTTCCTTTCACAAGAACCTTCTCCTGACAATAATTAACACAATAAAAAAGAATTAGCGAGATTGTTCCATCCGTTCTCAAGGTATAGCTTGACCAGGATAAATAGCGGTTCTCTTTTTTATATATATAAAAGTTATTTAAATAATATAGACTGCCCGCAACTTCGTTTGCGTAGCAGGCTAGTCCTTCGGCCTTGTCATAACCTGAACCTTATCTTAGTTTTTTTTAATGTAATAACCTTCTACGAAGTATTAGCAGGAGAAACAGGGGTTCGTATATATATACATATATCTACTGTGAGAGTAGATTACTAGAGTAGACTACTAGATTGGGAAAACACCGGATAAGCGAATATCAAACTTATATACTGATAGATGTTACAATATATTGTATAAATTAGTTTGAAATAGGTGCATTTCTAAAATTGCATCATAAAATGTAGAGTCTACGACTACACGTTACATAAAATCTGTATTAGTTTTATCAGCGCTATCGCGGGTTCACGGGCCGCTGGCTCTGTCAACTTCCCGTCAATTGACCGGCTTTTCGCTACCCATAACTACTCGTATGTCTATATGTAGCTTATGTAAAGATCATGATGGTAGATAATGTACTTTTCAATTCCTATTCCTCGAATGTTGTCCTTAGTAGGTTTGTGTATAGACTGTAAAGTAAGCTATCACCCACGCTATATTAACTACTTACTTCAGTTTTTGTGCATGATTTTTAAAGCTCCAAAGCCTGCTTAGCGAAACCAAGTAATTGTAGTTGTTACTTTTTAAATTTTAATGCCGACTTCCATTCTATTCAGTTATTGGAGTGTAATTCAAAAACTACTGGACTGAATTTGAAATGGAACCACACGGGAAACACCAGCTTTCAAGCAAAAAAATAATTTTGAGAATCGGTTCACCCAGTCGAAAGTTATGAGGTAACAAACATAAAAAACATACAGTCGAATTGAGTACCTCCTCCTTTTTTTGGAAGTCGGTAGAAAAGAACTACGCGCAATGAGTTTGATACGACGATGTTTTCATGGTTAAGAATTATTGGTTGCTGTTAGAAGTATGTGAAAAGGTTGGTATAAAAATTATAGATAAATATATTATATAAAATAATAACTGACATAATAAACATTATATTTTGTACCAGTTTTTTTTTTAATTTATTTAAAGGGCTTTGTCGCTGAGCGACCACACCGCCCTGTACCAGTTATTAAAATAATTAAGTATCATCATTATTTATTTACATACGTGCGTGAAGTTTATTGTAAATTCTACCAGACTAAGTGATTTCTCTCGTTTACAAAAAATAGTTCTACGAACAGTAGCTCGCGAGCACAATCTTATTAACGGCATAGACCACCCTAACAAACATACGGACGCTTCGCTCGCTCGGTCTTATACCTTCTTTCCACACTGTATCACAATTTACCTTAGCGTTTATATTTGAAAAATATTATCTTTTTGTCAATAGTTTAGTAGGTATAACGAACTAAATCAATAAGGAAGTTAGAACCCAATCAATCCTCTAGACGATATTTCTTTAGCTTCCACCCAGACCTAAGTACTGTAGTTTTTCGATACTCTGCACCACGCTCATCACCCAGAGAGTATCTCTGTTATTGTAATTTATTTATAAAATATTAAAACCGACTTTATTCGCGTCATTAGCCGACGTTATTGACTTAGGTTTCGGGCATGTCCGATGCCCATTCTCTGGGAGTTTACGCTGCAAGATCGCGGCGACCACTGATCCGCGTGATACTTGGTACTTGGTGGGCTGGCTGTTTTCCGCAACCAGACCGCTGTGGCGCGGCCCATTTTGCGTGATCCGCGTGGTAACGTCGGCTTAGTACGTGAGTAAAGTCGGTTTTAATATTTAATAAATACCTATGTGTCAAACTCACGAGGACTAAAACAGCAATTTATTGCTACTAAAACTTATATAAAAACGCAACGTTTTTAGCTTTGCTAGTCAAAAAAGCCTTATATAACCAAATTAAGAAAAATGTTGCTACGAATTTCTATTCTCTTCGAGAACTATTTATTTTAGAACGCGGTAGGTAATAGTGTATATCATTAAAATTGATGTCTATAAGGGCGAAGATGCCTATGTTGAATAAACAATGAAATGTTTTATTTATTAATTCATACCCAGGGTAGTGCAGCAATACAAATATTAACGTATATTTATGTTAGATGATTTCCTATTTAATCATTTTAATAGCTTAAAATATTTGTAAACATATTCAAGGATCACGCATTTTATTTCGCTTTCCGTTTTAATTTATTTTAGATATAACTTTATGTACTTTTGTAAACCTCATCTTGGAATTGGTCAGCGGATGTGTAAAATGTGAAACAAAAACAGATTTGATTGACAGAGGAAAGTTAAGGTGGTAAAACAGAAATAGAGGAATCTGGTGATAGCATTGAGGGAGGAAACTCCACTCTGGAAGAGCTCCAAGTGTTCTTAAACATATTTCCATAATAAGAATAAAAAATAAAGTGCAAGAACAAGAGATTCTGATGGTGGTGCTGAGAGAAGGAACTGCTCCAAGCTATGGGTAGAGAGAAAAATTCCATAACAGTCCCTGAAGTCCATTAGAGACGAAGCAGTACTGGAACCATGAATCATGGATCATGAATGAAGCAGCTACCAAAGTACTTACACCGCGCGGCCCGGAGTGAGTAGAACATGATCGCGATAAATAGGCAATAAAAGTGGAAAGAGGCAGTGGGTGGGGGCGGAGGACGCTTGCCGACAATTATTACGTGAGTGCCGGCAGAGCGGTCGGGGTTGGCAGTTTTTAAATGTCATTGTTTTCTGTTGCGTAGGTATGCTACCAACAAAACGTAGATGCGATGTGCACTTGTTTAGTGGCAATGTTGACATCCCTACACGCGTGTCGCACCAAACCTGCATGAATCAGCGCTAGTAAGGAAGACGTTCTACTTATAGATATTTACTTACTTTGCAGATACCCTTATTATGTTGTGTGGACCTCTATTTCAATATTAATTTGGATGTTGCCATTCCTTGGCCAGATAGGCATTTGCACATCCGCTGAGATGAACTGAGACTTTGCCCGGTCATACTTCGTGCCGGAAGACTTGATTTTTGGGATTCCTACTTCTTTATAATATATCTAAATGAACCCCTATTTCTCCTGGTCACGGTATAAGTGACGGCTGAAAACGGACGAAACAATCTCGCTTATTCTTTTGTAGTTTTGTTAATGATTGTAAGGAGAAGGTTCTCATGAAAAAAAAAACCAAGAAAAGGTGGTAGGTTATGGCGAGGCCGAATGCCGAACCTACTACGCGAACGAAGTCGCGGACGGACGCTAGTATGTATGTAAAAATGAACCCCTAATTCTCCTGGTCACGGTTAACTGACGGCTGAAAACGGACGAAACAATCTCGCTTATGCTTTTGTAGTTTTGCTAATTATTTATTTATTTATTTATTGTACAAAATCCACAGCCCTTAAATAAACAAAACAGTATCAGGCAACTTAGCTTAAGGCCAATAACGGATTTATATTATATAAATGTAACTATTAACTACAGTCGTATATTAAATTGTACTTGTTGTAAAGGTGTTGAGAAGGATAGGGAATGTGTGAAAGTGTGTGTGTATGTGTGTGTGTAATATTGTCAGGAGAAGGTTCTTATGAAAGAAAAAACAAGAAAATGTGGGAGGTTATGGCGAGGCCGAAGGCCGAGCCTACTACGCGAACGAAGTCGCGGACGGACGCTAGTATGTATATAAAAATGAATCCCTATTCCTTCGGGTCACGCTTTAACTTGAGAACGGATGGAACAATCTCGCTAATTATTTTCTTGTTGTGTTAATTATTGTCAGGAGAAGGTTCTTATGAAAAAAAAACCAAGACAAGATTGAAGTTATGGCAAGCCTACTACGCGAACGAAGTCGCGGATAGACGCTAGTATTAGAATAATATAAGTTTTTAACATAATTAAATTTATTTGTAGAGATTTTTATTTTTATTTTATATTAGCGACTGCCCGCGCCATCGTTCGCGTAGTAGGCTCGCCATACCTCCCATCTTTTCTCGGTTTTCTTCCATAAGAACCTTCTCCTGACAACAAAAAAGAATTAGCTAGATTGTTTCACCCGTTCTCAAGTTATAGCGTTACCAGGAGAAATAGGGGTTCATTTTTATATTATAGACAGATGATGGTAGCCTATTCGTTGGGGTCGTAACGGCCGTAACAAGCTATCATTTTCATTCTTAAAATTAGGACTGTGAGTCCCAATTTTAAGACCACATCAAAATCCAACGATACATGCACCCCCGGAAAAGACACAATAGCACGTCAGTATATAGCTACATATAGAACACAAGGTAGACATTGTAGCAAACGACCGACCGGAACACTTTGACGGTGACATGCTTTGTTGGAGATGCTGCAGAGTAGGCCGGAATTCGGCACAAAAGGTTATGGCGCTGACATGACATGGCTGGGTTATTGTGAAAGGATGATAGGCAGGAGGTTTTGCTGATAGGCTGGTGCGCGAGGTAAAGTTTGTGACATTTTTTGTTTCCAGGAGCCGCTCTGATCTACAAACAAGTAAGCGCGTGACGATATCTTCGTGGATTTATGGTAAAATTGTGGATCGGATCGGATTTTACGATCATTCCCTGAAGATTTCGTAATACACCGCGTTATGTGTCTGAATGGAAATAGCGAATAAGACCCCAGTATGCGTATAGGTAACAAAACTCGTCCTTATGGTTGTATAGCATCAAGTAAAGAGGGGAGGATGGCGGGAAAAAACCAGCAATGGCTATCGTTGATTCTGTTCAATTTTCCTAGATTTATGTTTCTTTGAGTTTTGACGCGTAGTTATGGTGGATTGTTAGTTCGTAATAGAACAAAGCGTACGTAATCAAGAATCAAGAAATGTAATAAAGTAAATGTGACTATGTTTACTTCATATATATAAGGTCTTTGTTAGTTAGTGAGCAATATTGAATGGGGTATTTTGGAATCGTTAACTTGTCATTGTAGTGAAAGAAAAAAATGCGTGTTTTTAATTATTATGAATCCATATTCATTGCTCCGCAGCTAATAACTTTTGCGTGACTGAACGCACGCCGCTACATCACAGAATAGACACAGTGACTGAGCGAGGCATACCTACCCACTTAGAATAAGTACAACGACGTACGAGCCTTGTACGTACTCGCGAATGTTTACACAGCTGATGTCAATGCCTAAACGACGGCGGCCTGCCGTGCGATTCTCTAATGATTCATCGATATGCTCGACAACGAGCTCACCGATGTCAAATACTTTGAGATATAGCCCTTGTACATAAGGTTGTTTTTCCAACGTTTCTTGTCATCTCGGCATTTGCTTCACGGAAATTGTCAAAAATGCAACGATGTTTGCTCTTAGAGAATATCACATCTGGGCGAGTCAACGTTCGTACGTCGTTGTACCTATTCGAAGTGGGTAGGTATGTCTCGCGTAGTAACTGTTATCTGTTCTGTGATGTAGTGGTGCGTCGCGTCGTGCATTCAGTTGCACATAGGTTCTTAGCCGCGAAGCAAAGAATATTGTAATAAAAAATATGTTATTTTTCATCCCCGTTGAATTTCAAACAACCCATTTAATAAAATGCACTGATTAATAAAGGCCTTATATAATAAAATAAGGCAACATGATAGACAAAGATTTTTACAAAAAATTGACCAAAACACGCAACCGATTTCAATACTAAAAATTGTTATATAAGGTGTCGGAGCTGGTACTATGAGAAACCATGGTTCAAAAGTACCTATCATCACAATATTGTGCGCGTGGTACCGACTTTGACAAGTTAGTAATTTATTTCACGCTCTTTAGTGTATAAATCGGTTCCATGCTTTTGTAAAAAAAAAACAACCATTTTAGTGACCATTGCTGCTTCGGGATGATGTCATTCACCTTCAATAAGGATAGCATCAAGATAGGCTAAAACTATTAAGTTATTGGAGTGTAACTCAAAACCAAATTGGATGAAATTTAGAATTTACCCAGTTGAAAGTTCTGAGGTAACAAACATAAAAAAAAACATACATCCAAATACAGTAGAATTGAGAATCTCCTTATTTTTTGACGTCGGTTAAAAAACAATCAATAATTTATTAAACCACTTGTTGAAGGAAAAGTGCTCAGAATGTTGGCTGCATTTCCACGTTATTTTTTCTGCACGAAATATGAGCCAGCATTCTGGTCACTTGACGCTTCAACCAGATGTATGGCCTAGTGACTAGGCCTAAGTCCCTAAATATTGCGTTTGCACTTAGTTCCCACGGATACAAAGTGTCTTCCCCAAACGGCACAATATAACGGCATACGTAAGTTCTCTGGAGATTGGCGTATTTGCGCCATTCAAAGTTTTCGGCATTTGAAACTGACTTCGTGACTTGACTCACTCTTGATTAATTGATTAGAAAATCTCATTTGATGCGAACTCAAGTATTATAATTTCTATAATCAACTTGAGGAATAGCAAACATAAAATCATACCATTCCGCTAGTCCTAGAAAACCATTGCCTTCCAAGTCCCGATCGTCGATCAAAAAAAATAATGACCGATTACTTTACATACCCTCTGAAGAACGCGGAAAGCGATTTGAGTATAAGGACTTGTTGGAACTATCGCACGAGTATTATGAATGAAACTATTTCTTCATTGTATCATTATAATTAGCCCATTTTGTTCCCACTGGTGAGACTCGAGCCTTCCTCTCAGAGAGAGGAGTTGGGCCATAGTCCACCACGCGAGCCCAGTGCGGCTTGGTGGATAGGATAGTGGCCAACCCATGTCGAAGTTTTCAGGCCGCCCGAAGCCCTTCGACATAGACTAACGACTGTGGTCCTAAAACCCGGGACCGAGGGCCACGGAAGCACTCAGTTGAATAATGCCACTAGCACACACCCATGCATCAGTCACCCAGTATGACAGTATTACAGTATACATGCTTTTTAGTTCCAAAACTTGTAAAGATTGAGAATGCATCAACGAATATAATATAGAAGCTGTAGTAACACAACCAAAGGTAGGTACTGAAAGTGGCTTAACTCAGTTTTGAAAAAGACAATATCCGCTACGAATACCTCAAGCACTCCAAATACTGGTTGCGATGTTCCTCATGAACCAACTGGTATGTACATCTTACAGAATGTCAAAACGTATTTTGAAACATGTATTACAATTTAAGGCAAAATGGTAGGAAGTTGTATGGTTTTAAGCGTGCACGTTTTTCGATATTTTCTATATATATTTGTTTTACTTGATTTAAAAAAAATATCTTACGCATTTAGAAACAACTGATATTACTAAAGTATTTGAATGTTTTATTGGTTATGGAAATAATTTTCATCGAAACTGAATGGGGTTGGTTCATTCCAACGACGGGAACGTTTTCAAGGGTGTTTTTGGAAAGATTTCGATTGTATTCCATCGAGCCAAATTTCTTTGACCGTGTTTAGGTGAACATATCCGAACAAAGTATTTTGTGACTATTTATTAATCATATAAAATTTACCGATTAAATTACCGAGTGTACCGAGAGACGAGTTTCTTTTAATTAATATTAAAATAAACTCTTCAGATCTTAATAGCGCTTATCAATGAACAAGGTTTTTATGGTAAGGCAAGTTCATTACCAGCCTTCAATACCACAACGATCCTCCAAAATCGTTGTTCTCGGGGAGTTCATTAATAAAACTTAATTAACTTCACATTAAGCAAGTTGGAGTGGATTAACTCTCTCGCCGAACGAATTAATGCGGATTTGCGCAAATTATAGGGAATTTCCTTGGGATTGGATGAAGAAGGGAGATTTTCTTGTCAAAAGCTCCGGTGAGGAGAGATGTTACAGTTTTTCAAGGTTAGCTTAGGCTCAAGTAATATTGCCACGCAGCGAAATAGAAGCGAATTTATAACAAAATTGTATATAGCGTATTAAAGTTTATGTTAGTACATACATACTAGATGCAAGCCGAAAAAAGTGGAAGACGTGGCAATGCGCGACAATTCTCCAGAAGACGAGTGACATGTTATTGCCAACCGTGCGATTCTCTAAGAGCAAACATCGTTGCATCTTTGACAATATCCGTGAAACAAATTGACAAAAAACGTTGGAAAAGCAACCTTATGTAGGTACAAGGGCGATATCTCATAAAGTATTTGACATCGGTGAGCTCATCGAAGAGCGCATCAACGAATCTTTAGAGAATCGCACGGCTGTGGGCCTAGCACGACTGCATAAAGGCCTATTCAGACCTGAGCGTTATTCGCTACCGCAGTGGGTAGCGAAAAATACCACGCGGAACTCGATGGGTAAATAGTATGAAGTTCCATAACTGCAGCGAAACTTGTACCGCCTAGTGAGGCGGTATTTTCTCTTGTTTGGCGAAACTAGTTCCGCTGCCCCGCTAACCCGCTTTGGTGTGAACGGTGAAATTAACGCATTCCCTTTCAGATTTCTGTATCGCTCGCGGTAGCAAAAAACGCCCAGGTTTGAATAGGCCTTAAGTATAACGTAACGTGTCGTTCACGCGAAAGAATACAAAATGGACAAAAATGTCATGTATCTAGCAACCGTGGCAACTATGACACAAATAATACATAGTTTGTACGCAGAAGCATGACGTGTTAACGCTTGCTATACAAATATTTCTGCTCAAATTGTTTGTGCTACGGCAGCTGATATGATTGTAGGTTGACATAAAGTTATGTATTTACGTTTACTTAAATTGCGATTTGTGGCTTCCAGTGCGTTCCGCAACTATATTTAGAATGGTAAAGTGAACACTGAAGTGAACTGTGACGTAAGGACAATAGAAAATTATAAAGTGTTGAGTATAGAGGCGGACAAGTCATTTACGATGTTAAACGTCAAGCGCAATCCCTGCCCATAACTGTCGCAGTGTTACCCAGAGCCTAGCTGTCGTAACCTCGAGACATTGCGTAGTTGCTTAGTCCCACACACTCAGTAAATTTGTGTCTAGTACTTTCTCACAAATTTTAAGTAACGAATACTAAACTTGAACCCTGCTGCTTTAATGTGGAATATCTAGAATTAGGTTGGTACCTACAATGCGGATGCAATAGTCCTACGAACGACTTGCACGCACACTAGCGTGTAAAGGAAAAAAACTTTACCATTTTACTATTACCTTCTATATATATACTTATCTCTCAGATTACAGCTCTGTATTCTTACACTTATCCATACTTTTTAGCTAATCTTATACCTATAAGCTCGCAATTCTTGTATATAAGTATGTATTATAATTATAATCTGAATATTGGAAACGGAAACGATTTTCATGATGTTTAGCAAGGGGGCTTTGTGGGATGTCGACCTAACTGACGTCGTCGGTAAGTTTAATGTCTAGAAAAATGACTTGTAAATATGCATTTACCAATAAAAAGACTTTGACTTTGGACTTTAGAAAACGTCGTTTTATCCGTGTTTTTAGGCAAAATAAAAACTGCTACAACAAACTGTTTTACCGACACAGCAACACTAAAGCTACTTGATAATAGATGGGGTTGTTAAGCAACACTAAGCCAAAAACAGGGCAGGTTTCTCAAAAAAAACTGATCATCCACGAACTAATAGAGAGAAAAGGTTTTTATTTTTATATATTTGTAACAAATAAACTGTAGGCTGATTTCAACGATTTTTTCACCATTAGATACTACATTATCCCTGAGTAACATATTCATTATCTTTACTGGATGGTCAAGATAATGAATATGTTACTCACGTTATGTTAACACGCGGGGGAAACCGCGGCGCGCAGATAGTAATATATATTTTTCAATTATGGTTGAAAAAGAATAGAATTATCTTTTGTTTGCTGTAAATATAACTTTTTAACTTTTAAAGATTATATACATAGGTATAGCGGTAAGACAGAATCATAGGCATTAGGTATGAGAAACTATTTTAGAAGAACTATTTACCAAACAAACAATTTCATCTAATATTTTTAATGAATCCATTCTCAGCCACGACAACTAAAATTGACAATATATTTGAATATACACACAGTAACAAAATAAACTGCTTGCGACACATCAAAGGGAGAACGTTTAAAAATAACTTGAAAAGTAAACAAACTATATCGAGACGTTGTTATAACCAAAATATTGACAAAAATAGGTTTCAGATGGCAGTCGATTCTTCAAATTTAAAATATGTTATATAAGTCGTATTTGGTGAAAATAATGATATTTTAAACGCGAATGGTTTTTATGGCAACATCATCTGCCCATAACTAATACCTACAGTGTCACAAAGAGTTATTCGTTTTAAAACCATCGAGATTGTCAGATACATTCAATACTGGACATACACTCATCAAAAAAAGTTTGCGATCGCTTTGAAAAATCAATATCTTTTTCGGAATCGGAACTTCATGTCAGCAGACATGTATAGAGCAGTTGCTATTGATGGAATTTTCAGACCAGGAATGGTCTGAAAAACGCGGAAGCGTAAACCATGGTACCAATTTGTACTGGTCGATGATAATGCGCCCGCCCATCGAGCTCAACGAGTAAATGCTGATCTCCGAGAATACATCACAAGTTTAGATTGGCCTGCCGGCTCGCCTGGCTTAAACCCAATAGAGCACGCGTGGGATGCTCTTAACCACACACGTTGCAGTTCCTGGAAAAGTAGGTTGATTTCTACGAAATCTATTGTGTTATTTTCCAAATATGGCGAATTGCAAGTCAACAGGTTAAGCGAGCTGTTTGGAACCGTCAGCCACGTCCCCAGACAGGTTATCACAAGAAATGCTTGATAACTTGATTCTCAGCATGCCCAGGAGGATCACCGCATGTGTTCGAGCCAGAGGAGGAGATGTAATATATTGAGTATAAAACTTTTAATAATAAATTAATGATTAATAATTTAATAATTATAAAATAATTAATTGCATTCTGGGCACTTTTTCTTCAACAAATGGTTTAATACATTTTTAAGTGTCTTTTAATCTTTGTAAGTATGTAGGTACCTTTTATAATATTGGTTAAAACTATTAATTTGAATAATTAATTAATTTAATTAAGACCGAAGAGTGTAAATTGTTGATTAAGTTAAATAAAAAAAAAATATCCGCTAATGCTAGTGACAACAAATTTTTTTGATGTGTGTAGGCCTTTCTTAATATAGCACATAGCTTCTTCAGGTCTCTGAAATGAACTGCAAGTCATCTCTTCTCCTGGCTGCAGACTTCCTACTCTAATTCAAATTTCAAATTTAAACAAACGATTCCTTTCATGCACTAAGATATCTAAACGATAATAATGTATTGTATTTGAAGGACTTTTTCGCTACGTTCTAAAACATGTAAGGTAAATACCGACGAAAAGCTAAATAAACTGTGTTTTTACAAAATACACTGGCCTGCAATGAAAGCGAGTCGGTTATAGTTCTTAGCTCTGGCAAGGAAGATGTATATTTTATGGATCCTTGGCTCTGGGTAGCAACCTACCATAGGCAAGCGTAGTACACAGTACGTAGACATACAATCAGGCACACGACTTGCCAACCTTAAATAAAGAAGCATAAAAAGTCGCGCGCAAAATCTACTCTGAAATATACGAGTACGTATGATATTTTAACTGACTTCAAAAAAAGATGCGGTTATAAGTTCGTGTGTATTTATTTATTTTTGTGTATGTTAATTAATTTCTCCCTCATTTGTGGATCGATTCTCATAATTATTTTTGTTTGGTAAAGTATACTTCCGAGGTGGTCCCATTTAAATTTCATCAAATTCGGTCAAGCAGTTTTTGAGTTACACTTCAAAAACTGAAAATTGTTATATATATAATGGTACCGACTTCAACAAATTACTTCAAACTGTTTTGGCATTGAAGTTAAATTTTCAACGGTTCAATTTTTTGGTTATTTTTTTTGTATGCATTAGTTAGGGCTTTGTTATGGGGTAGCACTGTCCCAAATAATTATCTCCTCGACCACAAGGCGGGCCCTTCAATATCCCTTTCCAAAAGAAAACTATTAAAACCAAATCCGCTTTAGGGCTCTAACAACATAATCAATTCTGTAGTAGGTAGCACAAGGGCTGCAAGTGCATAGGGCCGATTTGGACATCTGTTACTACAAATATTACAAAACTATCACACAAGTATATCGAACGAAACAGAACTTTAGTGCTTGGAAAGAAGGTGTATAGAAAGTGTATACAAGTATTTTTTATACACAGAAGTAGTTGGTTGAAAATCATGCCTACCGCATGGGTGTATTTTAAAGTACATTTTTAAGGTGCAGATTGCTCTGATGATATTGGATTCAGAACAAAAAGATTGCCTTTACTTTAACTTAGTCTTGTTATATTAGCTCTTCCTAGAAGTAGATTCATTGCTTAAATATGTGTTTAACTGTAGATAAAAAAAAACCTTAGTTTATATAATGGCACAATTTCGATGAAATTTGGCATTGAGATATATGGGGCGCTGATTAACACATAAGATAATTTTCATCAACATCATACCATGTGGTTATAACCGCGGGGCGCAGCTAGTATTCAATAAAAAAATAGACTTCGGCCTTCTTTTGATCGTAGAAGAGCGAAATGCTCGTAGAAATCTTCAAATGATATAGAAGGACGCATTGTGGAATGCAAATAATTCGTAATAATCGATATACTGTCGACATTTTGACGATCGTATAAATCGTCGATATGACTTCCATACTTGCAAAGGGCGATACGATTTTTTATCGATCTTAGCGACTCGACAAATGTAACGACTATTTCGGTACTTGCACTGCTGTGCTGATAATATTTGATATGGAGGTAGATGATGCGCTGGAAATCAATCATACATGTAATACTTTTAGAATATTTTGGTAAGGGAGAATGTTAATATTAGAGGAACCATTGTGATTAACTGTAAGCCTGCAAATACAGGCTTGACAGAAACCTAGTGTGGGCTGCAGAGCTTCTCAAGGGTACGACAACCATTTTATAAAAATTGTAATGTAATGATTACTTACTTTGTGAATATCTAGAAGAAGGCCTAGCTGGCTATAAAAAATAAAAAGGAACATCAGAAATAAATAAAGTTATAATGCTATACAACCTGGCAAATAAATAATACATGACCTGGCGGATAACGCTTCACCATAAGTCCATACACACACGTTCACCAATGGTTCCAGTTAAATTCTGTCTTATCGGAAGCTTCCGTTCTGGGCTCAGGAGAACACGGGGTACCCCCAATAGTTTATTTATATAACAGGGCGAGAGTACTCATTAAACCAACACCTCACCCGCAACTATAGGTTTCCAGGGAATAAATATAAATACTTCTGTGTCTCGACACAGCAAATTGGAATCTTCTTATAATGTTTTGTCCATTGTACGAAATGGGTGATCCAATCCTCTCTCTCCCAAAATCAAAATTCTCAAATCCTTGACGTCTCCTCTGTGTCATTGTCATTTTAAAATTTGTCACGTTGCAGGTCACTGTAGAAATAGTTTTTAAATATATAGTACAAATAAGGATTTATGCAATGAAATGAGGTCTGATGTGATTTGAAATTATATTACAAAATGTATTGTAACATATACTTCTAAAGTAACTTAATTACTAATAGGCTTCTGTACCGATCATGCTTGTAAAGTTTTAATAAATTATATTATTTATTATTTATTTTTATCATCATCATAATCAGCCTTCACCACGAGGGCGTAACAGCAGGGCGCAGCTAGTCAACTATATAAATTAGAAAGTATCTGCTTAAAATAGAAATAAGATTTGTAATTACTTTCTAAGAACGCAAATAAAACTGTCAACAAATAGATAACAAACAAGTCAGTGTTATCTAGAGAGAAAAGGAATTCCCTCTTTTCTGAAAAATACGATTTGTTGTGACTTCCGATGCGTGCGCGTGCAGAGTACGCTACTTCCTGGATACGGACAAAATATTATATTATATACTTATAGTTAGCAATATTGGATTGGCTTACATTGACAACAAAAGATTTATAGCTGAAACCTAAGGTGCTCATCTCCGTACGAATAAGCATAGATTTGTAAAAATCAGTTTGACAGACACTTAAAGATTCTATCAAAATTATTGTACACTATTATTACACACTATTTCAAGTAAACACTTTATCTAGTATCTCTAAATGGTTCTTAACTAATAATTTACTTCTGAATTCAAAAAAGACAAAATGTTTGAAGTTTTCTTTGCCTCCTGTTCCATATTTGGTGTCCAACGTTATGCTTGATGGAGTTCAACTCGTAATGGACAAGGCAATAGTCTTCCTAGGCATTAAAGTTGACGCAAAATTACAATGGGATCCTCATATAAATGCACTGTCTGGGAGACTCAGTTCTGCTACATATCCGGTTCTCCCTAGCTAGAATTTGTGGGTTATCGAACCGGATGTATTGGTTGGGATAATCTTGAACATACTCAAATACTGCAGACTTGGTCGAGCTTCTGTCTTCACTTAACAAACTGTCATCCAGTCTACCCGTAACCATGTTCACTGAAAAGATTGCAAAAAGTCGGGATAAAATATCATAAATGTCATGTAATCCGTCTAAAGTTGTTTAATTTCAATTATCCATATTCTCCATATACGTATTCTACATAATTTCTTTAGTCAGTTAATTCTGTGTCTTCTCAGTGTACATTGTGAACTTATTTAAATCTAAATTTCTAGTCTGAACAATATTTCTTACAACGTTCAGATATTTTTTCACTTTATTCATTTTCTAAAGCCGTCACTGTAACGAAAAGAAAACACATAATGCCGTACCTGCTATTACAGGCGTAGTGTGAACCGACATGGGGGTGCACTAGGGGAAAATGCAATTAATTTCAGCACAATGAGCCCCAACCCCTGGCATTGGCAATAGGTATGTTATGACTTAATCCCTGCAATTCGAGGTGGTATTGTACGCGGAGGTAAGTGTAAAGGATTTTTTGAAATGACGACCGGAAAAAATAAAATATTTGTATAGATAATTATATACTTTCCTACAAAATTTAAGTTCATCATCATCTCAGCCGTAGGACTTCCATTGCTGATCAAATGGCTGCCCCATAATTTTCCTATCGACCTTTATCAGGTCGTCTATCCACTTTGTCGGTGGACGACCTACGCTGCGCTTGCCGACCCGTGGTCTCTACTCTCCACTCCAGAACCTTCCGGATTTATCGGCCATCTGCTCTGCGTGCCACGTGCCTAATGTAAGTTATTTATATAAAAATGGAACTATCTCATTGTAGAAATCAGAAACTAAGCAATTCCCGTAGTTCAACCAGGTTACCTGCGGCAAAGCTTACATCAAGGTGACAGACAGAGGCGAAATATATACATTTTAGGCACGCAATAGGTATGGCATAAGTGACAGCACGAATCCACACGTTTGTCTGGTTTCATTCTAACTCTCTAGTTAGACATGACGTATTTATATAATTCATACTCGAATGCCTAGTAAATTTAAAAGATTGCTAGGGAGATATTAGCAATACAGCAATAAATATCATCTCATCATCTCAGCCGTAGGACGTCCACTGCTGAACATATGCCTCCCCCACAAATTTCCAAAAGGCCTACATCCAACGTCGTCCTGCTACCTTTATCAGGTTGCCAGTCCACCTCGTCAGTGGATGACCTACGCTGCGCTTGCCGGTCCGTGGTCTCCACTCTAGAACCTTCCGGCCCCATCGGCCATCTGTTCTGCATGCTATGTGGCCTGCCTACTGCTACTTCAACTGGCTTATCTTCTGGACTATGTCGGTAACTTTAGCTCGTCTACAGATCTCCTCATTTCTGATTCGATCACGTAGAGAAACCCCGAGCATAGCCCTTTCCATAGCTCGTTGTGCGACTTTGAGCTTGCTTATGAGGCCCATAGTTAGAGACCACGTTTCAGTGCCATATGTCAACACACATTGGTCAAAGGCTCTTGTCTTGAGGCACCGAGGTATTTTTGACGAAAAGACATCGCGAAGTTTCCGGAACGCTGCCCAGCCGAGTTGGATTCGACGATTGACCTCTTTCTCAAAGTTGGACCTCCCTAGTTTGACTGTCTGTCCCAGGTAGTAAATATACGGTTATCAAAATTTTCTAATTGAATTGATTAAAAAAATCTCGTAATGCTAATGATCTTAACTCTAGGACTTCATACCAGCTTAAGGTCTGATCAGACAGAGCACGGTCATGCGTTCACGCGTTCACGCGGTCAGTTTTGCGTTTTTTGTATTGTATTGGGTTATATAAAAATACCCACACAAGAGGCATTCTGACCGCGGCGGTCAACTATAAGGCGCGCGTTCACACGTTCATTATAGTTATTGTGGCCAAATTGGAAAGAATATGCGATTGAAAAGCTAAGTTACTTTTTATTAGACAAATATATAAATATCTTTATAAATAGCGACTGCAGGTGACTTCGTTCGCGTAGTAGGCTCGGCCTTCGGCCTCGCCATAACCTTCGGTCTTTTCATTTCTTTCATAAAAACCTTCTGACAATAATTAACACAACAAACAAAATAATTAGCGAGATTGTTCCATCCGTTCTCAAGTTATAGCGTGACCAGGAGGAATAGGGGTTCATTTTTATATTACAGATATATATATTTCTGCAGCTTTTTCATAATACCGCCTAAATTCAGAAAATTATGATGCACTTTAGAACAACAATATGTAACTGTGGTCTTGATCTGCTTCATTTGACATAACATGTTGCGCATCATTTAACCATTCATTAATTTTTTTATACAAAAATGTTTAATATCTTAATAGTTAGATATAGTAACATTATTCGCAAAATACGAAATATAACTCCAGTCAATTGAACTAATTAATAACTATTCATTTACGTATACTCGCGGATTTATAAGGAATAAATTAAATTTTCTAAAACATATGAATGAAATGGCCTTTTTTCCAGTCAGCATCTTGTTTAACTAAGTCATGTTTAATTTTTTTATACAGTTAAATTAGAATAAAATTATAATTCCTCATCTTTACATTAGCCATTAAAAAAGTCTATGAAATTCCCCAACTTTTCCTTTTTTGTTTTAGTACTGATAATGGCTACAAAACCAATAATCCTTTCGATAGAAAATTATCGTCAAAACATATGGTATCAGTAGTGGTACCGCGTGGAACGTCCAACAGCGGAATTCGTGAGCAACTGAGCGCTCGAACGCAAAACTGACCGCGTGACCGCTCTCTGTCTGACCAGACCCTTAAAGTATATATAAATTCATAATGTTCAACTAAAAGATCTAGTCCTTTCATCTTAACAGATGAACCAAGATCTACCTGTATTTATGCTTAGAACAGATTATCAACATTTAACCAAAACTAAGTTCATCTCGTAGAAGCTTTTCCGTTATGACATAAAAATATATATTTTGAATAAATAGCAATATAGAATATTTAGTGTTGAAAGTCCGCTAATAGTTTGACGAATTAATAAACTTATTGTCGGCCATAACGACAATAGGCCTTGGCAAATTATAAAAAATATGTGTATTACTTACCTTTACATTTAACCCTTGCCTACCAGAGACGTAGATTTACGTGAATGTAACTGTAAATAACGTAATTAATTAATTTTGTTTTAATTATCATGGTAAAGTACGGTTGATAAGCAAAATGGTATAAGAACAACATATTTTTGCCATGATGGTTCTTACGACCATCAATCTTGTATTTGTTTCTACTTAGAAACTTCACCTTTTCTGTCGACTTACTCCTACTTGCTTCTTAAGCCTCGACCCAAGCTTCGACCTTAGCTAAGCACGAATAATAACACTATCCCCTCGAACAGGAGCCAAATCCGGGCCCCACCTTGCCCCGGAAGCGACCAAGACCTTTTACAATTAAAATAGGCCATTATCAGACGGACCCTAATCCGGCACGTTTAAGTAAATGGCCCAGGTGACCAGCCCGACCTTTGTTCTCCATTTTAAATGCAAATTTTGGAAGTTGAAGTGATGATTTTTAGGAACGAGATAGTGACGTTGTGAAAAACTCCAAAATCGGGTAATACTATTATTTAAAGATGATAAGGTAAAGATAAGGGTTTAGTGCATGGCCAACCGAACATTTGTTAATATTAAAATAACGCCAAACTGCATATTAAGCCTCACCAGTAAAACAATTCACTACACAATAAAACAATTTGAATAAAAAGAAGTCATGTCATCTCAAAGTGACTCAACACGAAAAGGTATACAAGACCATAGTGTGTCAAATCCAAAAGTGTTGCCCTATCGAGCATTCAAAGTACGGCACTTGTGATACCAGTGCAAAATAAAGATTTGGGCCCAAACAATAACACTTCCGAATGACAGCGCTAAAGTTAGATATTTCTCTTCAATTGTGGGTATATTTTAGACAGATTAGTCGTCACGTTACTTGTTGCTCGCTAAACTAACGTAAAAATACCCAAAATTGAACATAATCCTATTTTTAAAATGTCACTAAGTGTTACATGAATTTGGATTTTAGTTTTAACAGAATAAGGACTACTAATAACTAGTAATTTTAGATCGCATTGTAGTTTAATGAATAACTGACGAAACGAAACATTACAACTAGAAAATATAGAACTTATCATAGAAGCAAGGTTGAAAATAATAATTTAGAGAGAACTGATTTTGAAGTAACATAAGTTGTTAATCACTCGAACAAATAACCTTATATTTGTAGTTATTATGGTGGTTATGCGGACTTATCAATATTATTCAATAAAAAAGATAATAGAATAATCGTATATGATGCAAGAAACCACAGATATTTACATATTACGCAGTGGGTTCCTGATTCAATAAACGAAGGAGAATCTTAAAAACACCATGTCGAAATACTACCTTAAAGCTAGTCACGATCAATATTATAAATGCGATAGTATGTACGTGAGAAAGTTCATGACTGGCGTATGCTTGCACGGACATTTTTGGATGGATTTTGATAACATTTGAAATGAAGGTAGCTTGCAAATAATACGCAACTTCTTAGCCTGATTTAATCGATAGTTTCAGAGGGATCACGAGTATCTTATTCCACGCTGTCGAAGTCGTTATCGTTATTTATCGTTAGTCCGAATAAAGCCTTCAAAGCCTTAGCTACTGCAGTTACTATAACACTTATCTCTCTTGAATTAAATTTAGTGCCAGTTCTGCCGAGTTCAATTTGTATTTAATTAAAAAGATTTAGTGTTCCGATTGCTTATCTACGTTCCTTTTCTTTTAAAAATAGCAGGTAGCATGTTTTAACCCTTTGCGAAACATAGAGGTAAATTTACGTGAGTTTCATAGATGAATCTTTTGGTTTAATTATCACGGTATAGTAAGGGTTAATAAAAGGACTTAGCTCAACTGGTATGAGTCAGAGAAAGGAGTAAGAAACATACTCGTATGATCCATAGTGTGAGTCCAGTCTGGGATACGCTAGTGGCTTGCTCTATCAGAGTTTTTGAGATTGCCCACCAACTGCTGCACGGCTATTACGTATCTCAGTTTGAATCAAATATTGCTTGAAGTAAAAAAAAATGCGGATTATAGGACTTTTTTCAGTTATTAGCTGGAGCTGTCAAAACTAACACACAGTCGCTATTTTTCAAGATTTCAATCAACATTTGATTGTAACTGAGATTCGTAATTGCCCTGCAGGTCTAACCGGCAATAGCAAGTAAAACCGGCGGCTTAACGTGTCTTTCAAAACATGGAAGTGGTCAATTCTGTGTGCCACTAGCGGTTACCTATCCAAACAGTGACCGTATGCCGTGACACGATGCCCTAGTACAGGCATATATAAGGTATTTTTTAATTGGTGCACAATATTGAACCGGGTGGTTTGTATTGATAACTGGTCATGAAAGTAAAAGAAAAAATAACATATATTTTTGTATTATTATGTACCCATATTCGCCGCTCCACGGCCATAGTGCGACTGAATATTTGACCCGACGCACCGCTACTTCTCATAATAGATAGCAGTAAATACAAAGACATACCTGCCCGCTTACGCACTTTGTCGTTTCGGCATAGACATCTGCTGCGTAATATTCGCATGTAATAGGTTCGAACGTCGTTGTACCTATTCTAAGTGGGTAGGTATGTCTTGCATAGCCACTGTTATCTATTCTGTGATGTAGCGGCGTGCGTTCAGTCAATCTGTGGTTCAGTCGCGCAATGCTTATTAACTGCGGAGCACTGAATAGGTATAGGTTCATAATAATAAAAAAACATGCATCATTTTCCTTCATTACGAGTATAATGACCAGTTATCGATTACAAACCACCCATTCGATATTGTGCACTAATTAACAGTGACCTTATATTATAGACCTCTCTAATGCCGTTTTTATTCAACGAGTGAATGAGTGACGAGAGAGTCGTTCGCCTGATAGAAATCATTACGCATGACCATGCCAGTTGCAGTGCTACCCAGAGCTTAGAACAGCCGTTTTGCGTAGCACTGTGTGCTCCTCATCCCGAGACATCCGTTTTTGAGTCTGTTTTGCGCAGTAATTTCATTTGCTACCGTGCCCTTCACACCCTAGCACAATAATTCTTATGCAGTATTGCTTTGCTATATATTTATACTAGCTGGTGCCCGCAACTACGTCTGCGCAGGATTAGTACTTCGAGTAGCTTATTATTTCTCCAAGGGAATTTCTACCTTTATACCAAAATGTCATAAAATAAAATACGTACATGGTACGCAATTTGCTGTAATAGTAAATATGAGTACATTCAAATACTTAGTATATCAATCAGTAAACATTAATAATAAAATATAAGACTTGCGTACATAAGTATAAATATAAAATTAATCGTCATGGAAAAAAAATGTTATTACATTTCATCACCCTTGACGGTATTTTTGTTACATACATACAAACACGGAGACGGTCTTATAAAGTAGGTTTAACTAAATAGAGCATTTTTTGCAGACAAATAAAAACATTATTTTACCTATAGTAAATATGAAGAAATAATGCCTTTAAGACAGCGTACTATTTTATAAAATTACTAATTTTAACACATTTATATTGACATTAACATTGAATTTGACAATAGTTGTAAAGATACTTAGTTTATCTAAAAATTCAGCGTATATTGGACCTTAAGACGAATTTTTGTAATTAAAAGGAAGAAATTTATTTAGAAGAAAGAATTTAATTTTATTGAAATATTAGGTTTCAGCGATTTTTAACTATTGAAAGTAAACAAGTTTAAACGAATACAATCGCATAATTATGTAGGTGGTTAAACTTAGATATATCCTAATTATCTTCAGTTAGAACTAGGTTTAGCCTTTTCATACCGGCTAGAATACACATGTAAGCACCTGCACAGTTTAACCACTATAGACGTAATCACATCTGCCGACGAACTGCCCAGCAGTTTGGCAGAAAGTAGCTTGTGAAATTTGTAATGTAATGCGTTATATAAATAAATAAATTAAAAAAAATCGTCTATTTTCGGGCGTAACACAGTATTCTGACACGACTGGCATGAAACACAGCGCCAGTATTAGTTAAGCTGTTTATACACGCATCATTTTTAGATGTTGTACTAACGCACGTACGTATTACTATTATAATATTACATATATATTATACGATATTATAGTTACACGTAATTAACGTAAAATTACCTGAATTTCATTCAAGGATAAAAAATATTTCACTAATAACAAAACAAAGCAGGAAAATAACAAAGCAAAACAAGCAACAATAACCGATAAAATCAAAGTAAGTGTTCTCCTCATCAAACGGTCTATACAACTAAATGAATGTCGAATCACGTTCGTAAACAATAAGATTGTATCAACAAAGATTATATCTACAAAATTATTCCACATTGTTGGATCGGACTTTTTTACAAAAAAACCTTACGTGTTTCGAACTTGAGGTGGTAATTAACATTTAAAATGTGAATCAATTTAATATACTAATTACTACAAAAACTCGAAAGCAAAAATCTAATTATGTTTAATTGTTTTTATTAGTTGAATTGGGGTTTAAAGTATGAAAATACACTTTAAACTAAATCTAATGTAAACTAAAATAATATTTAATCTAAATAACCACCTTGCGTTGATGATGGATAAAAGAGTTAATAGTGTAAATTCGATCCTGAAACTGTCGCCTGAAACCTTGCAGTTATGGCGTTTGACACGGTTTACCAGAAGACGGGTAAATACAATACATTTTGTCTTAGTTTTAGAGACCAAGAATTAAGAGAAACAGGTGCATCAGGAATTTCTCTGGTGTTACCGTTTTAGTAATTCCTACCATTGAAAAACAAATATAAACTATATCATTTAAGTATATACAACTAATACAAAAAAATTGAGAATCGGTCCAAGAATAGGGTAGAAATCGGTAAACATACATAAAGAAAAATAATAATACATACAGTCAATAAATATAACCTCCTACATTTTAAGAAATAGGCAATATATTTAGTACTAGCAGACCCGCCAGCGGCAACGCTCGCGTGGTCTGGCGGGATACGGTAATTACAGATTTCAATGGGTCAGATTTCAATTAGGGGTCGAATTTCACATAATCCCATCTTAGTGAGTACATAGGTCCAAAAAAGAACTCCCATGCTTTTAGAACTCGCAGTATGAAGCTTCATACAACCTATCAACCCCAAAAAAACCCTTATGGGGTTGAATTTCATAAAATCCCATCTTAGTGAGCACCTACGTCCTAAAAAGAACCCCCATGCAAAATTTTAAACTTTTAGCACTCGCAGTAACGAAGTTTCATACAAACTATCAACCCCAAAAAAACCCCTTAGGGGTTGAATTACATAAAATCCCGTCTTAGTGATCACCTACGTCCTAAAAAGAATCTGCATGCAAAATTTGAAACTCCTAGCACTTGTAGCTTCTGAGATTTCGTGATGAGTGAGTGACCTTTCGCTTTTATAAATAGATAGATAGATGATGTGTAGTACTACAATGTACATACTCGTATCAATGTACGTCGATTCTGTAAATCTTTCACATTTTCTACTATCAACAAAGATCTAATCAAGTGCCAAACGAGATTATAGTAGAAGATCCTCAGTATTTATTCAGTCGATTATACGTGCGAAGGTGGGTTTTAATTTACAAAATAACATGGCACCATGTTCTTGGTAAGGCCGCGCGCACACCAATGAATTATGTTGTAATATTTTGCACGCAAATTGAATCATTGCTAGATTAATTTAAATTACGATACTGGTTGTTTATGGGCTTGTCTGTTGCTGGCATAATCTGATAAGTGGTTTTCTATATTGATTTAAAGTGGAATACATACAAATTTGGTTTACAGTTTGTTTCTTTTTTTTTTTTTTTTTTTTTTTCAGCGGAAGTGTCACTAAATATTTTTTAATATCGTTTTTTTTTACAGTTTGTCTTTTTTTTACTATTGTCTAATCATCATTAGCTTTAACCATTTCTTAAATTTGAGCATACCTTATCTATACTAATATCATTAAGCCTCCCTCTTTATGATATTAGTATAGATCTGTACGTCTACCACGAGTTTACAACATTGCCACTAATCGATGCTTGATATCGACTGCCGGAAAAAAATGTATGAAAATAAGAACAGTGCCACCTCGCGGTCAATTGTAGAACTAAAATTGACAGCGAGTACGCCAATCACAATAATAGGTAGGCGAGATCGAGTATCGACTATAGATGACATTTACGTTGCCAACTCATGGTAGAGCTAAAGGTATGTATTAGTATAGGTGTATTTGTATTTTTGTGTTTATGTGATTTATACGAATAAACATAAAAATTTGTGGACCGATTAGGTATTTATTTAGTAGACCAAAAATTTTTTTAAAAGTAAACTACATCATTGAGTGACATAGGCTATATAATCTTTTAAAAAAGTTAGGGATCTCTATGAAAACTTCGATAATATAACCCAAGGTGTGAAAAAAAAACCAAAATACATCCTTATTTTGCGTACGCGGCAGAAACTATTAACAATAGAGCAAAATAATGTACTACAGTTTTATAGAAAACGTCTATATCTACAATAAAGTTTCGCATATCATATGTCTTACTATTACAGTTACGTCACAATAACTACATTTTCATTTTAAAATATGCAACTATTGACAATAGAAGTGATGTATAATATGAGCCTCATAAGTAAGCACAAAGCCGCACATCGAAGTATGATAGCGAGGAGATTCGTAGACGGACGAAAGTCACCAACATAGCCCAGAAAATGAATACCACAAGGTAGGCAGACGATTTGATTAAAGTTGTAGGATGACGCTGTGTATAGACTCCCTAACAGCCCTTTTGAATGTTTACAAGGGAAGCCTATCTTACGCAGTCGATGCCCTACGGGTGAGATGGTGATGCTGACACTCATAACCCCGTACTAGCATTACGTGTCGTGGGAGGTACGAGTAGTACACACAATAACACACCAGTACCTACATCAAGGATTCGACAACAAACTTACATGTTCATCACACAAATATTTACCCCGGCCAGGGTTTCTATTCGCCATGACCATTCATGCACGTAACACAGCGCGCTACGATATCTACAAGATTCAATAATACAATTGTATTGACTTCACAATTATTCCTTGAAGGTATCATAACGCAGAGCATTACATGTCTGAATGGTCATAGCGAATAAGGCCCCAGGGTTCGAAACTGGGACTTCAAACTACAAAGACAACTACGATTGGACCAACGGAGCCGATATATAGAAGTGTGTTGTAGTATCCATAGTTTTATGAGTAAAACAGTCACTCTAAATTTTCCCACATAATGTTCACATTGACAGCAATAAATATTACTTGTACGTACCAATGTGTACGCCTCTCTGAAATCTCGCTCGGGTATCGCGTTTGATCGAGTTATGCATTATTAATGAACATCGACGTGTAATTACAGGGCGCGCTCAGATTTATCGGGCGACTTGTCCGACACGGTTCTGAGAAATCAGGGTGTGTGCGTGGGGCCTTAGATTGAGATGTGAAGTTTAATTGTTCTACTAAGATTGTTTATTAGGTAATTTTAACGTGACTCATTTTGTTGGTTATTATAACGGTTGTTTTATACTAGACTGAAGTTAGACTACTGTTTTACGTAATGAGCATTGATAATGCAATAGTGGTTTCACACTGGATCTGAAATGGCGAGGAAAGACACGGTGGTAGAACACCCTATTAGTGGGCCGAGCATGAAAATCTGTTTAAGTGTAACGTAATCGCATCGTTAACGTATTTAGTACAAACTGTCATTTATCTAGTACAATAGTGGCACAGATAAATTATAGTGTATACTGAATACGTGAACGATACGATAACGTTACACTTAGGCAAATTTTCGTGCTCGGCCTACTGGTGCTTGTAGGCAACCTGCCTACAAGCACCAGTAGGGTCATCTAGAGGGTGGTAGCTATATGGCGTACACGAGAAGGTTCCCTAACACCATGTAGTGGATGACCTCGGTACAAATACAGTCCAATACAATATTATTTTATTGACACCAAAATAAATCTTAACAAAACATATCTTAAAGTACAGGTAAAGTGGGCGATCTTTTAACTAAAACGATCTCTTCCAGACAACGTTTGGATTTATAGAGATTATTGGATAAGTAATTAATAGTAATTTTTAAACTTTCGCGATTTGAACACATGTTTTAAATGTTTATCGGGACTTATCACGTATTATTTAATATAGATAAAAATATGTACCTTTCGCTCGACGTTTCGACCATGTTACAATGGCCGTGGTCACGAGCTGACTTTACCTATATTAAATAATACGTGATAAGTCCCGATAAACATTTAAAACATAAGTAATTAATGACCGAGATGAAGCCAAATAAAACATAATATTATGTATACTCCATATTGTTGATTGGTGACCGACCTGCATTACCCCTGGGCTATAATCGCTTTACTTAATTATATAAATTATATATAACTATAAGATATTATATATATAATATAACTTAACTTAACTTTATAGAATAAATAAAAACAGAGGTAATTTTTAGTTTCATACAAACTTGATACATTACTTAGCTTAGCGCTATCACTGAGATTTTTTATATGCACAAGTTTTTGCCACTTTGTAGGGCACGCGAGTATGGACGTTATTTTTAATTAAACTTCCTTCGATATTGGCATCGGGCTACATCAAGTTCCTCAAATGACGAACCCATCTAATTTAGCTTTTTGTGCTTTGTAACACATTTGGTACGTAAAAACACAATGTATAGAATAGCACTCACTTATAATATTATACTCGTACTTTTAGTGCTGCGATGTTCTTGCGAGTCCGTCATTTACAAAGCAGGCGGTTCCATAGGGCACAGCTAGTCCATCAAATAAAATTAAATACTCTGAACTTTAGAACAGCTTCACATATATCGATAACATTAACTTTATGATGTTCCTAAAATACAGTGAATATAGGTGAATTTTGAAAAAAAAAAACGGAATTTTTGAAGAAAAAACAGTTTTTTTACTGTCGGTTGTATACATTATGTACTAAAGTACTCGTCTTTTATTGCAGGGCCGTCGAGTTCCACCGGAGGCGCAACTAACGTGTATAAATTTTGAAGCTGAGGGCAGAACTCAGAAAGTTACAAGGTTCGAATTAAATTGGTCACCGCTAATGAAGACTTTTGTATCGAGTAATTTTTGAGTGAATGATGAATTCCTTTATAAATTGGTAAAGATGGTGAAAACATTCTAATTAAGATATTATTAAGCTTTCTCATTGAGATATAACAGCATCTGTGGGGTCTGTTGTGTGGAGAATAGAACAATTTCAAAAACTTGAAACCGACTTCCATTCTATTCAGTTGGTGTGTAACTCAAAAACTACTACACCGAATATGATGAAATTTAAAGGGACTACATGAGAACCATCAGATTTCAAACAAAAAGAATTTTGAAAATCGATTAACCCAGTTCAAAGTTGTGAGGTAACAAATAAAACAGACGAATTGTGTACCTCCTCCTTCATTTGAAATTCGGTAAAAAATAAACAAGAAGCATTTCCCTCAATCATGCAAATAACCGAACAGACCGGCCGTTGGAACGAAGTTTATATCAACCTGCAGCACAAAAACGACACCAACAAGTGATCAAAATAATCGTAAATATACCTTAAACATATTTGTTTAATCCTACATCCCGCTGCTTTCGAAAACCAATTAAATTTAACGATTGCGTGGAATAAAATCGGATTGGAATCGTCACGATTACTATCGCCATCTCGAGTGTCGAAGGACTATTACGTGTTTTGCAATGGTAATATTTATTTTCGAAATATTTTCATATTTCACAGAAGCTTTTACTAAAATGGTTATTGCAAAATTTCAAACCGGTCGGTTCGTAATATGAAAACAGCATGTAAAACAGCGGTACATTTAAGCGGCAAATATATCATTATTCATAATCATAATCAGCCCATTTTGTTCCCACTTTTGGGACACGAGCCTTCCTCTCAGAGAGAGGAGTTGAATGAATGAATGAAGTCAGTTTATTAGGCAAAAAAAAAACACGAACAAATACTTAACTAAACATTAATTACTAAATAGGTATTGCCACAAAACGGCCTCTACTCAGCATAATGCCGGCTGAAGCAACCAGCGCTGATTTTCCGTAGAAGCCACCCGGTGTTGGTTGGGCCATAATCCACCACGCGGGCCCAGTGTGGCTTGGTGGATAGGTTAGTCGCCAACCCATGTCAATGTTTTCAGGCCTTCGACATAGCCTAACGACTGTTGTCCTAAGACAAACAACCGGGACCGACGACTTAACGTGCCTTCCGAATCACGGAAGCGCTCAGTTGAATAATGCCACTAGCGGTCACCCATCCAAGTCCTGACCGCAACAAACGTTGCTTAACTTGTTGATCGGTAAAGATCGCCAAGTAAAGCTCTGCTACGAGCGCTTCATATCATTATTAATTATGAAGAAAAGAAATAGAAAGGTAAGAAACGTAACACATCAGTCAGTTGATCTTCCACCTTCCTCCTTAGGTGCGTTGAGGAGTAGCCTCGGACCATAACCCTTTGCCATGACCTTAAACGAAAGGGGCTTATTCTTATTCTGAGTGGGGCGCTAAGTCCTGCGCTGACGTCCCGCTTGGGGTGTATTGTGTATTTCCCCCGCCAGCTACCCTAGCCATCCTAACTTCTTAATGTAACGGAGTATGACCCTGGGTCACTTGCACAACTACTCCAGTGATATTTGAGATGTGCAGGCTGATATATAGAATTATAAGTCTCAAGTAGTCCGGTTGCTAACAGCAGGGGCATCTACCCCTGAGGGAGTGTTGAGGAGTGCTATAGTGTCCAGCTTTATATTGGGTGGCCTCACCGTTGCTCTTCTTTGTATACTCGTAAGCGCAGTACGTGGTGGTAGCCACGTCTTGCCTTGCGACCTTATACATATGAGGTAACAGTGAAATGATGTTTTTTTTATTCGATCATATAATCACACTAATATTATTGTGATTAATAAATATATCTTTCTAATATTAATAATGCGAATGTCTACATGGATGTGTTTTGTACTCAATCACGCCACGTTCCACATGCATTTGGATAAAAATTGGTATGTAGATAGAAGAGGAGCTGGATAACATATAGGATACTTTTCATCATCACCATCCATTACCACACGAGTGTTACCGCGGGGAGAAGCCAGTAACGAAATAAATGTGAAACTTTGGATGTTTGTCACGCAAAAACAGATGAACATATTTTAATTAAAATTTGAGGGAATACAGTTTGTACCCGAGATTAACTTAAAGTAACTATGTAATTTTTATTCCCATTCAGCGGTTAGTCCTCGTAGGGATTGCAACAAACCTATTCCACACGGACGAAGTCGCGAGCAAACACTATTTATTCATAATAAAATAACCATATTATTAAATTCCTCTTAATATCCAATTCAATTAGCGACCGCAAAACGCATATTATCATTCCATTTGAAGTTGAACCTTGAGTATCGGAAACGCGTTAAAAACTTATTAATATGCGTTCCCGCCATCCCGCTCATACCGGCTTATAACGTGCCAGTACGGTAGAATACCTTTTTTAAAAATCAAATTATAGGAAATCGAATCGGTTAGCCTCGCGGAATTTTCATGGTAATTAACCGCATTCGTCTGTGAAAACGTGGGGATTAATTACTAAAATTGATGTAGATACTAAATATCCGTAATATGCACGTAGCTTATAAATAAATTATGATTGTGGTTATTCTGATTATCTACTTATGTCTTTCCTGTTTTATCTGTCTATCTATGCATATTAGTAGGTATTTACAACCTATTATCGCGAAAACCGCTTGACCAATAATTATACTCGTAATCGAAATTCCTGTGTGTACAAATTTTATCAAAATCCGTCGATAAATATGGTGGAGTTTGCTGCGGCACTCAAAACCACCAACGACATTAAATACGAAATGTATTAAATAGTAGAACATGAATACTAAGTTTCGTCAAGATTGGTTGAAAAATAAAAAAACAAACATACGTACAGATGAAAGTCAATTTTCTCAGTTATAGGAGAGATACTTCGTTTGCTCGGTTCATAAAACTGTAACTGAATCAATTCTTTACATTAATTTATTTTTTTAATTACCAAAAATTTAAACCGACTTCAACACTAAAAAGTGTGAAATGACTTGTTGAAGTCGGTACCATGATAGTTTGAAAGAACCTATTTGTTACACAATGTTGTGCGCATTTTTTCGCCCTTTTTGTGATATTGCTTGCTACTTACGAAATCGATTGTTATTTTCCGTCAATTACGATATCATCAAGATTTTTCAAGGAGAAACATTTTTCAGTTAGTGTAACTCAAAAACCTCTTGACCTAATTTGATGAATTTTAAATGAGACTACCTCGGAACTAGGTATATTCTGCCAAATAAAAATATCTAAATCGGACTACTCTGTAAAATTTTATGCGTTAATTCATCATTCATTCAGTCTACAATAAAATAAATACGCGTCGACTTAAGAAGCTCTTCCTTTTGTAAGTCAGTTGAAAATAAATCTTATCTCTCTATAATGTAACATTTTTTATCTTAGCTCTTCCTTTTGGAAGTCAGTTGAAAATAAACCTTACCTCTCTATAATGTAACATTTTTTATCTTAGCTCTTCCTTTTGGAAGTCAGTTGAAAATAAACCTTACCTCTCTATAATGTAACATTTTTTTATCTTAGCTCTTCCTTTTGGAAGTCAGTTGAAAATAAACCTTACCTCTCTATAATGTAACATTTTTTATCTTAGCTCTTCCTTTTGGAAGTCAGTTGAAAATAAACCTTACCTCTCTATAATGTAACATTTTTTATCTTAGCTCTTCCTTTTGGAAGTCAGTTGAAAATAAACCTTACCTCTCTATAATGTAACATTTTTTATCTTAGCTCTTCCTTTTGGAAGTCAGTTGAAAATAAACCTTACCTCTCTATAATGTAACATTTTTTATCTTAGCTCTTCCTTTTGGAAGTCAGTTGAAAATAAACCTTACCTCTCTATAATGTAACATTTTTTATCTTAGCTCTTCCTTTTGGAAGTCAGTTGAAAATAAACCTTATCTCTCTAAAATGTAACATTTTTTATCTTAGCTCTTCCTTTTGGAAGTCAGTTGAAAATAAACCTTACCTCTCTATAATGTAACATTTTTTATCCAATAGTCTCAAATAATCTCGTCTGCTCCCGAAAGACTTCGATAAACACACATTGTTAAGGTGATGGCATTCACCACCCACTTGCAATTAAGTATTTAATGGACGAATTAAATTAAATGGGCTGCTCATTTATTTTTTAATTAAGTGAAGTTTGTACTATACCATCTGGAGAACTTTTCTAGCTGAAGTTGTGACTTTGTATAGAAGTATAATTATGTATATTTGTTAGGTTTTTTAGGATTCCGTAGCATTCTAAAGAAACTTTGTGAGATTGTTTGTCCATCCATCTGTCTGTCTAAATCATTTATGATTCAATAACTTTTACTGTATAAGTACAATAGAACTCTTGTGAATGAGTTCGTCCGGGGAAGTACTAACACAATACTTTTTCTACCATGAAGCAGTAATGTTCGCAATACTGTGTTCTGGTTGAACCTTCTTAACAGTTATTACGAACCTTGGTTGCCGACGAAGTTACAGGCACATGAGACTTAACAACTTACGGCCTTACTTAAAAACGCTGCTTAAGTTTGTCTTCGTTTGACAGGGCAGAACAATTTTGCTGTGCGCACTGCTACGTCATTTAGGGCAGCGTTTGTAAAGCCCTTGATGTCTCAGGGTTACGGGCGTAGACAGTTCGTCACTTGTGACGAAATGCATCTGTTCTAGGCATAGGTTACCACTTAACACCAGGTGGGTCTCTTGCCTACACAGTCTCGTAATAAAATAGCAAAAAAATAAAGTGCTTGAATTTCGCATAAAATAAGGCACGTCAATGGCCTTATATAAAATACTAAAATAATCTTCACACCTAAACACAGCTTAATCTTTTAAGCCATCTTTGTAGCCATCTTGGAGGCAGAATATCTGTAACGCAATGGTACCCAACAAGCTACAACAACTACTGCTAAATATTTCTACAACCTGTTGACCTGTTTTACTCTTATCCTCATCAACTTCAACTCATCATTATACTCAAAATCAAAATGGCGGATTTCGCTTTTTTTTCGCAACAACTACAGAAATACCGATTGTTTCAAAACGGTTCATTACTTATACGTGAAATAAAAAGAGATAAACAGAATAAACTATGTTTTACATTATTATCCTGCACTATTTGTATGTTTTATAAGATAACATATTGAATTTCTAGCACTAAGTTATGTTTACGAACAAAACCGTTACGTTTCATATTTGAATATAATGTCTGAGAATAAACGAAATTCTTTATAAAAGATATTGAAATTGTAAAAGTTCATATTTTATAATAATAAAAATAACAATTAGCTAACCTCCTCATTACTTTTCCACTTCCATTATTTTTTATTCAATTTATGTCAAACAATTATTATTATCTTCGCACAATGACAAGCTGCACGTACTTAGGTACTCTATAGGCCGACTTGGAACACAAAACTTTTTTTTTTCATGGTCCGGTTTGTGATTTTGGATTTTATAGGAAGAACATATATCTAGCTCTCTTCGTCTCATACATTTTACCGATCGAAAAAGCAAGACAAAAACAATATAATGCAAAAACGAACCACAAGTCCTCGAGAACAGATCTGTTCACCTTATGAGCTTACTAGTACAATGTAAAATTGGACAGTATTGTTGACCTTACATCTCTGGCGGTTTAACACATTAATTCTCCATCGCTAAGATTACCCGTGTCACGAAGAAAAACATATTATAGAAGTATTTAAACTGGAACTGCTCGTTTCGTAGGTTGACGGGATTATCGAAATTTATATTGATATAACTGTTTTCTCAATCTTAAATTATTGATATATATGTAGGAAGTGTTAAATGCTGACTTCGTAAACTTAGGTAAAGATAAAGAGTAAGCCCCCAAGTTGCATTCCAGTAATTTGCAGTAATCTTTGCCATCGTGTACATTTATTATTAATATAATTGCAACAACAAACATGTTTCAACGATTTGCAATGCTATTAAAAAGTTTTGGGAAATATATCTCAGTAATATAATTCTCAATACAAAGTCAATAATAACAAAATATAAAATACGTGCTTTATTTTTAACTGAACCAATATAACACAAGGTAATTACCACATTTGCATTTTTAAATCCGTTTATCAGGTTAAATGGATGCCAAAAACCCGATACAAATTTACACGTACTTTCCTTTAACAACCGATGTTCTCCAATCGTTATCTTTATAACGAGATATTTAACGATTGGATCGTGTCGGTTTGTTTGTTTGTCCTTAACAGGTTTTATCTGTTTTTGCCAAATTTAAAGGGGATAAACATATTATTGGCTCTTTACAGCTGAATGCGGACCGCCCGAGCCGCGTGGTACGAATGTTGTGCTATATTTTGTGAAGGTATTAACGATTTATTTAATTATAACATAATTTAATATAATTTTATTGTAAGGTGAGTAGTCAGTCGCTAAGGCGTTGGTTATCTTTTTTTTATATAGTGGTTCATCAAAGTGACTCCCTCTCGCCCTGGCAAGCGAAAATGGAATCAAGGAGCAATGACATTATCATAGGGGATTAGTGCAGCCGTAAGCTGCTATGATGACCTGACAGATGCTTTTTCACGCCCCTCTTGAAAGACCCAGGGTCATAGCCGCAAGGAAATACGTACGCCGGCAATCCTTTCAACAATTTACTTACACGACATAGGTAGGAACTGCCAAAATTTTTGGTTCGTGGTAAAAAGTTTTCAACAGTATATGGATGCAATGCTAGGCCGGAACGAGTAGTTCAGGGTCGGAATGGTGAGGAAGGATTAAAATTAAAAAGCTCTTCAGAACATTCGGCATGAAACATACGGTAAAAAACGCTTAGAGAAGCTATAGTTCTACTCATTTGTAGAGGTTCTGTGTATCTGGTTCTAATGTTACTATGGGACAATATTCACACAAGGTCCAACAAGGTGCAGGTCAAACTAGGCAGAGCCTGTACTACGGTAACCTGATATATAACTGAATTATTTAATAATATCCAGTTTTTTATCATCGGGTGTATACATTTTGTACTAAATTACTCTCTTTTATTGCAGAGCCGTCGAGTACCGTCGTAGAGGGGCGCAACTAACGACTATCAATGTTGAAGCTGAAAATTCAGAAAGTTATAAGATTCGAGTTATTACATTTGTCACTTGCCTATGAAAACTTTTATATGAAGATTATTGTGAGCATTGAATTTTTATCGTTTTTTCGGTGGTTTAGCGACGGCGGTCGGTATAAATACCGGCGGTTATGACGACGCAAATGTATAGATCGTTAAAACTTCAAATAGTACCTGAAAAATAACACAGAATTAATATATAATAAAATATTTTATAGTATTACTTTTTTAAAGCACTAACGCCTGCTTAGCGATCCCAAACATTAAAATTTATAGAGAGAAAAATTCACATCCTCGGACGGGATACAAACCCGCGTCTTCTGACAATCCGTGTCCAGACGCCATGACCATCTAGGCTCGAGGTCCGAGCATCGAATTTTAACTCTCTATCTGATTTTACCGTCATGGACGGAGCGACATCTATTGACAGCACTATACCGAAAGAAAATTTTTAGAAATACACTCGAGAGCAATGAATTCGGGTCACTTAAAGAATCCTAAAAATCTCGGAAACTAAAAATGCTAGGTTAATGCAATAAATTGTATTTAATAGACAATGTAATACTCCTTAAATGAAGGTATTAAAACTTCTTAGTTATTGTAAAGTTATATCATAAAAAAATCTAATTTGAAAAAGGGCCACTTTCGAAGATGGAACTACGAAATTACAGCATTTGGTTTTGCTTTTGTTTGTAATCTGTCATTTATGTGGGTACATAAACCATGTTGATAGTGCTCTATATTCATTATTCAAGCTGAAATTATGTCGCTTACGCCTGAAGAATGCACCAGAATACTTACAATGCTGGAAACCGGCCGGAGTCAGCGCGATACAGCCAGGACTGTCGGTGTGTCGCTGTCAACAGTACAAAGAGTTCTCCGACGTTACGAAGAAACTGGTTCTAACCTACGCAGACCAGGAACGGGCAGAACCAGGTGTACCACAGCACGAGAAGACCGATACTTGGTGAACACCATGCTTCGAAATCGCTTTCTCACAGGAACTGAACTCACAAATCAGTTTCGACGCCTCGGAGGAAGTAACCCAAGTGCATGGACAGTAAGACGTCGGCTTGCTGAATCTAACTTAAAACCCCTTAGACCTGCAAACGGCCCTAAACTGGAGCGTGGGCATCGTATTTCAAGACTAAGATATGCCCAGAGCCACGTAAATTGGAGTATTGAAGATTGGTCAAAAGTTATGTTCTCCGACGAATCAAAATTTATGCTCTACAAGCACGATGGAAGACACAGAGTGTATCGAAGACCAGGGGAAAGATTCAAGCAAGCATGCATCGAAGAAAAAGTAGCCTACGGTGGTGGGTCTGTACTTGTGTGGGCCGGAATTTCTTCTGAAAGTCGCACAGAGCTGGTGATCATAGAAAACGGCTCTTTAACTAGCGAAAGATATGTGGAAGAAATCCTCAATGATCACGTTGGTCCATTTATGGTCAATTTAGGTGAGGATGCTATATTTATTCATGACAATGCCCGACCTCATACAGGTAGGATTGTGAATGACTACCTTCAAGAGATGAACATTACTCGTATGGAGTGGCCAGCGCGCAGCCCGGAAATCAACCCGATCGAGCATGCTTGGGACGAGCTAGGCAGATGCGTAAAACAACGAAACCCTCCCCCAATCACGCTTCGTGAGCTCAAAATTGCTCTCACAGAGGAATGGGAGAATATTCCCAAAAATCGTATAAGGAACTTGGTGTACAGCATGCCAAACCGCGTAAACGCAGTAATGGAAGCACGAGGAGGCAATACGAAGTATTAAAATTCAAGAAAATCGTAATAAAGTTCAAAAATTTCATGTTTCCTATTTTTGTTTATTATTATCTATTTCGGAGAGATCAGCAGTTTTTTTCTTTATGTAATTTTGTGTTAATAAAATGTATGGTGACTCATATTTTTTTTACTTTCATTTAAGGAGTATTACATTGTCTATTAAATACAATTTATTGCATTAACCTATCATTTTTAGTTTCCGAGATTTTTAACATTCTTTAAGTGACCCGGATTCATTGCTCTCGAGTGTATTTAAACTTTCGTATTGACGTCACAAGTGTCATAACCCTTTATAATTTTTGTAATATTATATAACAACTATCTCGGTACTTTTTGTTTTTCTGTATACACATATTTTGAGTTACAATCCAGTAAAGAACTGTATTAGCATCTATATTTATTAGTGAGAAATTGATTGTAATTTGTTTAGTAGATCATAAATAAATAAATAAACATAAAATAAATAACGCTAAATTTTTGAAAAAAAAATTGTTTTATATTGAATGTATAAGTTTTGTACTAATGTATATTAAAATATACAGCCAGACATGATGTTTTGTGTCTGGATGTTCGTGGATCAAACCTAGGACCAGCGGATCAGCAGGCAGGGTTTCCAACAACCGGCCAGACAATTCGGTTAGTGATGCTGGTGTTCTTAATCTGCTCGCTGTGTCATTTCTCATAAAAATGTCACATAAAATTAAAGAACACAAAAAATGTAATGAATTATATAATACACATTTTCTCGTTTTTTAATCTCAACAGTGGCATATTGACATTTAACCAAAGTGGTAACATAGCTTCGTTAAATTGGAATTAAAACTGACAAAACTTAAAAGACAAAACATTTCAAAGTCTCCATATTATGCCAATTATTGCTTTTATTTATTATACTAGTGCAATTTGATATTTTTTTATACCGTCTTCCATTCTATTACTTAGGTAAAAACCAGTTAAAGGAACTACTGGACCGAATTAAATGAAATTTAAACCACACGGAGAGCACCAGCTTTCAAGCAAAAAGATAATTTTGAGAATCGGTTCACCCACTCGAAAGTTATGAGGTAACAAACATAAAAAATACAGTCGGTTTGAATACCTCCTCCTTTTTGAAAGTCAGTGAAAATACAGTCGAATTGAGTACCTCCTCCTTTTTGGAAGTCGGCAGAAAATACAAATAACCTTGAATGCGTGCATAAAGTCTTTAATCTGTTATTTTAAATATATCCAATAGATGAATGCATCTAAATTGAATACAGTAATCACGGGCATTTTTAATTTCTTCCAGTTTTGTTTGGTCCCGGACGTACTTTCTGGTAATTTGCATGTGATAATTCAGTTAAAGATTGTCACCGCGTCTGCGCGAAGCAACTTTCATCATGTTTCTTTAGTATAACATCCTGCAAATATGTGAAGGTAATTGTTTTTATCTGAGTGAACAAATTTGATATTTTATTAACACATATTGTAAAACGCCAACAAAATGCCAATGAATATTATTTATAACATTTTTTAAACATCCAACGCCCATAACCGAGTCCATTCGATTTTCATGACTCAATTATACAGCATGAATTTAAAACAATAAAATTTAATTTATCATCTATATGTACCGCACATTCCTTTATTCTATAGTATAATTTGATAGCTTCCTCATAATTTATGGGAGTAATAATATCTTCGATTACCATAAATTGAGTTTAATTACATGTTGAGATGTATTTATAATCTGTTCATTTTTATATACGGCGTTTTTATTGTCAGCCCTTGAGCATGGAATTAAATGCGTGTACGATATAAAGTCGTAAAAATACCGAACAGATGCCTCCACTCGAAATATTGATGTACATATGCCATTCCGCTGAAAATGTATCGTAGCTATTATATACAAGATATTTTGTCCGTCCTGGGGCCCTAATCCGACCTCTTAAGAGGATTGCATAGCTAGTTTTTTCCATGCTAAAAGAGAAAACTCTTTTCTACCTCTTAACATTGTCCGATTTCAGTGATTTCATTTCATGGAATCATGGCAATGTTTACTATGTCCGTACGTTTAGATTTTTTCAGTATTTCAAAGTACTATAAATTTCCTTTTTTAGAACTTAATAAACTGAAAAAATCAAAACGTACGGGCATAGTAAACGATGTCATGATTCCAAAATGTTTGAAAAAAAAATCACTGAATACGGACAATGTTAAGGTAGAAAAGAGTTTTCTCTTTTAGGATGGAAAGTACTAGCTATGCAATCCTCTTAAAGCAGTCATGTTTCAACCTTACTAAACTACTTAATCTGGTAACACTACGTCAATATAACAAGCTTAAAATAATTATGGGTTACGATAGACGTTTTGATGACGTAGTATCAAATATTTCAGTCAATTCGCGTACTTTGACGTGGCTTTTGACACTATGATTAATTGTTCAAATGTAATTTTTTTAAAGATCCGTACTCCCGTCTCTTATAGTAGTCATATGCAAACATTACCATTCATTTCGGTTGACCGTTTTGTGTCGGTGGGAGTACGATAGTAAGTGTGGTTATTCCAAGCTTATTACAAAACTATTCTGATTTATGATAGTTTCGTAAAAGGTAGGAGTAGGCCCTGATTGTTTTAAAGATAACATTTTTGCTGCGACTACCGTTACTACCTTAATAAAAACTATGAAATGAGATATAAAAAACACTTAGAAAGAGTCTAATAATGATAGTAAAACAAATACTGACTCACACCTTACTAAACATCCGCTTAATGTATCCTAAATATGTAATAGGTTTGTTTTTCGCAACAACCTTACTCTTTTTTAGTTTGAATATTCTCGTGAATTTGACACATATCAAAACCGACTTCACTCACGAAATTAGCCGACGTTATCGACCTAGGTTTCGGGCATGTCCAAAGCCCATCCTCAGAGAGGTTACGCTGCAAGATCCCGCGTGAGTAAAGTCGGTTTTGATATTAATAAACCATCTTACTCGTTATTTATTAGGTAATAAAATGATCGGTGGAAAATGGTATCCTGAAATTTAGACTTGGTTCAGCGACTGAATCTCAAAAAGGGCATAAAAACAAATTTATATGTGCTTCATGACAGGTTTTCATTATTAAAGGTGGTAGCGAGCTAGGCGTGCTCTAGAAACTGCTATAACTTCATAAAATTATTATGCATTTAATTTTATATACTTTAATCATGAATTATTATTCCAATTTGATATGATTATTTTAAATTCTGTTATTTAGTCTATTATCGTCCGTTGTCTGTTATTTTGTACCTATATTGTGTCTCACTGTTGTGTTATATGAGCCTCAGAGCTTGAAATAAATGAATTTGAATTATTTGATTTTTTCGTCTCTAAGCCCGCCCGTGTTTACTAATAAGTCCATGTTAATTAATGTTGTCGAAGTTATCATAACTTTAAACTCATATGAATCATCATCATATCAACCGGTCCACCGTTGAACAAAGTCTCCTCCAACCAGATTTGCCATAACTCCCACGCTTGGCAGGCGTCTTGGGGATAGCGTTGTAGGTGACAGTTCTTCAGAAAGTGTTGCTGCCCACCTTTTGGTATTTTTCCCTTAGTAGCTTCTTACGACACCCACGGGAAGTGATGGGGGAAGTGGGGTGACACTGTAACCCGATACTCCACGCGCAAACGAAAAATATTATGAGACAACTCCGCTGGCTAACATGCTTATGCTAAAATCGACGTGCACTAAACCTCTAGATCGCACGTAAGAAGTATAAAGCAACTGCAGGAAAACAAAACATACAAATGACATAACCTAAATTTTTTCGACACGAGTTTTGCCTACATACGAGGCATCCTCCGGAAATTAGTTGCAATAGGTTTCCGTAAAGTATTGTTCATCTGTTTCTTGGCTTTTTTAGCCTGTTACCAATTTTACCCTCATACAGACATTATAATAAGACTCTATGCAGGAGTTCTAAAATCCTTTATTATATATTATATATTTCTTATTTACGATCCTCAAAGCCATTAGCATATCGAATTACTTAAAAATTTACAACCCGTGGCTTTTTCGAAGTCATCCTTAAACCAACAAATCTCCAATCCAAAGATTAATTCCATTCACCGTGGGCCAAACAAAAAGTTTCAAACTCCAATCATTCAACCCCAACTGACGGACGAGGTCACAAATCACAGACCCTTGTCATAATAAAATCTCGATCATATAACTTTGGTATTAAAAAATGTTATCTTTTTGGATGCGGTCGATGTGTTGAAGAGTTTCGTCTAGTTGTAGATAACCCAAAAAATAGATTTTCTTTAATAAGTATTACATTTAAATTGAAAAGTTCATCTTTAGTAGATTAGATTAATTTATTTATTAGATTATTACTGTAATGTATATGTTTTAAATATATTTATTTTTTTACTTTAAAACTGGGTATGAGATCTTTGTGGTTATAACATTACCTTATTGCTTTACCTGCGTGGTGATGATGATGATGACTCAAAATAGCAATTAATTCAAATTAGTATTCTAATCAGGAATTATTATTTTTTTAAACCAGTTTACTAGTTTTTGAGTTAATTCGTTATAAATACATAAAAATACAAACCTTTTCTCTTTATAATATTCCATGGTATATATTAATCATACCAATATCAAAGTAAGAACGTCTTCCCTACTAGCGTTGATTCACGGAGGTTTAGCGCGAGACGTGTGTAGGGACATCAACATCGCATCTACGAACAAATCTTCGATGGATGTTTTTCGTTGGTAGCATACACAATACCTATGAAAACTATGACATTTAAAAACTGCCAACCCCGATCGCTAAACGTTATGATAGCCGGTAAGTGCCCTCCGCTCCCACCGCACCACCTCTTCCCTCTTTTGTCGCTTATGTACAACTAATTCGGGGCCGCGCGCTCCGAATACTTTGCCAATATTATAAATGTGAAGGTTTGTGCCCTTTTCGATACGCTTACCTATGACTGTTTCAGTGGCACCCAGAGTTTAGAACTGTACTTTTACTTGGCACTGGACTGCGCCCAAAGTAGGTACACATTTTTGAGTCTCCTTCGAACAAGAATGTCAAGTCAGTAATAAAAAAAGATAGATCGAATATTCGACCAACGATTAAACAAAAAGAGATGTAACCTCCCTACAGTCTTAGAATACAACATTCCCGCGCTCTGTTGGTGGTCACACTTATCAGATGCAATCGATGTATCTTGATTAATTACTTTATGTTGATTACACGACTATGGTTAAAATCATGTGCTTATCCGTAGTATTCGCGTTGTATGGAAAGGTAGCAGTAACTTAACTTTTGTGAAAATTACCAAATAGCTATATACTCGTATGTCGACTTCAATTAGGTTGATAGGTGTAAATATAACTTTAAAACTCATGTCATAAGTATTGTTGTGATACTAATAATAATAACATTGTTTGAGATTTTGCTATCTCAAAATGTATTCTTGAACTATATTAGCTGAACACCAACTTCTTCATTCGTCTCACATTCCCTAAATCTTACCTTAGTGGATGCATAAAACAATAAGCCAACAACTGCCAAAATTTCAATTTCGCGACTTTACGAACTTCGACGCGAACGCGACTTTTAGTCAGTTAGAATAAAACATGTCATAATTTAAGCCTTATGTTGTGTAATATAAGTTAAATGTAAATAATTCCATGTTTACTCATACTCCGCACTAGGACTCCTTGTGTCGCGGGATGCACAATCACAACATTTAAAAGATAAACGAATAAACGGAGCACAAACATTTATACTCGTCCGCAAATATTTGCCCTGGCCAGGAATCTAACATTTTTCAAAGGAATGATCAATGGGCATAAGGCGGCTGTCTAGTTATGTAGGTACTCAACTAGAACGCCATCCTATGCCCAGAACTAGTTTTATTATAATCAAATAACTACTGCTGTGCAAATCTCAGTGATTTCCTCTCCCAGATTTCTGACGTTATCTATGATCATTACCATTTAGGTACGAACTTGCAAAAAGTTACTTTGATGTCATGAATGTTATTTGTTTTTGAAATAAATATTTTTGACCGCTTCAACTAGCTGCCTCACAAGCTAAATATTCCTTTAACGAAAGAACAAAATACAAGTACCTAGGTTGTTCCGAAAATTGATAGCCACATAATGAATACAACCTCTTCTTCCATGAAACTATTTTGAATTGACGGGTAATTTCAACACAAACATCCTTTTTAAAAATCACTGGCCACCTTTGATATTTATTATTTTTATTTATGTTTAACATTATCTGTCACTCTTCTTTTGTTTGCAACAATGGACGTCACGCGGGAATTTCGTGCTATTATTTTCTATGATTATAAAAGAGGGTTTACCTTCAAGGAGTATCAAGAAAATTTACAAGCTGCTTTTGGAGAGTCTGCACCCGCGTTGGCAACAATGACTTATTGGTTTCGTGCATTTAAACGTGGTCGAGAGAACTTAAACGATGACCCCAGACCCGGCCGACCCACCAACTGCAGTAACTCATGAAAACGTCATCAGGCTATTGCGACAGAATAGACATGTTTTACATCAAGAGATACTAAACATTGGATCACAGGCAGTTTCCACCATCTTGCATGAACACCTTAAAGTTAGGAAGCTTGCTTCGCGATGGATACCTCATTCTCTCACATGTCATATTTTTCGACCTCCCACAAGACATGTTTTTTAAATGTATTGAAAGCTGGTTCAACTGAATGCATAAGTGCTTTGAGATTGTAGGGTGATATTTCGAAAAGCTGTGAATAAAGTTTTTCTATATTTTAATAAAATTATTTTTCATTTTGATTAACTATTTTTAGAACATCCACGTAATATGGAGTAGCTACCACGTTAGTTTTTATAATAAAAATAGATTAGCTCTTTAACATTTAGCAAAATCTCATAAAGCGTGAGTTCGCTTACTGTTTATATAAGTTCTTACTTTATCTCCTAGAAGATTGGGCATAGACAAAAAGGGTTCCATGTGATCGTAAACAGACGCTCTTGTTTATGGGTGGGCTGGATTAAGATAAGATTAGATTATATTGTGGTTTTTATTAGGTAACTTCCTATTAGCGACGATACTACATCGGTTTACATCATTACTTTGATGTAAACTACGTATGTATGAGTTTACTTCTAGTTCTTGCATGTCATTCATATGCTGATGTTAAAATGTATTTGTATGTTCACATCCCACTACTGGGTAGATTTACGAGTAAAATATAGTTTTAATACCTTGCATTATGGCATTTTGATGGTTCTTTGATTTTTATAGTATCAATTTCGAAGTTTTTGATATATTTTCTAGTACATATTTTCTCGTTCTTCTTCTATGTGTTTGGGTTCCATATAACACAGGCAGAACGTACTTCCATGGACTAATTATAGAACCGTACTTTTAGCTGGTAATGATAATTGTAACTATGTAATGTAAATTATGGACTTCTCTGCCGTCGTCAAATGAACCTGGATCTTTCAAGCGGGGCTTGAAAAAGCATCTCTCACGTTATAGGGATAGCGATTAAAGCAGCTTACGGCTGCATTAATGGTCAACGTTTCTGGATCCCTTCTCCGCTTTCTATCAGGCAGTAGGGATTGATCCACAAAAAAAATACAGAAAACCTCAATAGCATTGTATAATCAAGAAAAGTATCCGGGACCTCAGGAGTCCATAGTTATTCTCACGTCACCGGGCCAATAAAGCATATCCGATATTTACAACCTATGGGTGGGTCTCCTTCTCAGAGTTAGAATTTTCACGTTATTTCTATGAATATTACGTCAAATTTCTAAAAGTAGCTATTTGTTATTCTATGTCGGTAAATCGTAAAGACCGTTTCTAATACTCAGTCTATGGGTACAGATTGAGTATGGGAAACGGTTTTTACATACAAAAATGCGTTTGACTAAAATGTGTTTGGAAATGGACATAACACTTGTATGGGAGAGCAAGAACATAAATCACTAAAGCAACATGTTGTAGGTTAAATATAATAGATAATAGAAGGGCTGTCAGTAACGCGGTGACAATCTGTAACTAAATTATCAAATTATACGAGGATTATAATTATACGAAAAATCGTCTGGAAAAAAAATACTGGATGAAGGCAAAGATGCCCTTATATGTTCTGTAGTCAACATTAATAAATAAATAACTCATTTATTTCTGTTCACATAAGCTCTAAAGTAATTTTAATGATAAAAAGTATGAAAATTCGTTTTTTTTTCCTTCGCTGGGCATTATACATACATATCTACTCAATAGGTACTCAATAGTTTATTTATTGCAATAATATTATGTAGGTCTTAAATATATATTACATTCAAATCATATGAGCCTATCAGGATGCAGAAAGAATGGTAGAAGAGCTTCCGAGTCATTTCGAAATCATCAAAGTTTTTCAGATAATTTACAAATTTTGTGACAATTGCATTTTTCGATCTGCAGATGTTATTGGATGTATTCAATGTGATTTATAAGAGGCTCTTTTTCTTCGCTGTGAAAGTTTATTGTGTCAAAAATTTAACTTACTTTACGCATTCGTCGACGTAAGTTTCACTCATAAATATTTTTCCTAAGCGTAAACATGATGCCGATTCATTAATCTATACTTACATATATTATACAATAATTATGTACTGACTGACTAACTAACGGGATACGTACGTAGTTTCGTATTACTCTGTGTCGACACACGCTGTTAAAATGTACTCACGTTTATCTTGAGGTTCAATGATTATAATAAGTATGCTTACTAGACGGAAAAAAATAGTCGAGTCCGTCTAATTCGTCTTTTATCTGGTGAGTGTGTTCCATAGAGAAAATTTTATTGGTTATTCTTTAAAACATACATGAATAAAAATTGGTTGTTTACACTTTGACAATCATGACATCACGGCTTGAAGTTGTCAAACTTCCTAATCTTGTTTTTTTTTTTGGGTATTCTAAAGAGTTTCTATCATAATAAAATGAATTCGGCTGGATGTTTCGTAATATTTTGTTTTAAATTTTTGTTTTGATTTTCGAGAACTAATTACAGTCTGGCTGCTATAAAAGCGAAAACTTTTGGCTTTTTCAAAGAGTATAATAATATATCTAGGGGTTTTTTTTCAGGGAGTCCTACTAAAGATTTGAAGGGAAAATATTGATAATAAAATACACTATTACTGTAATTCTTAAACTGGTCTCTTTAATCTAGACTAAACCTTGTCAAAAGTGCTTCCTGTCTAAAAGTGCTCTCCGTCTAAAAGTGCTCCCCATGTAAAAGTGCTCTCCGTCAAAAAGTACTCTTCGTTTTAAGTCAGTTTGTGTCAAGTGTATTCTATTCCAAGTGTCATTCTCGGCAGTCTAATGTGAAGTTTTTTTTAATCCTCATCCGAGGCCGTTATAAACTACGGTATCAATCTTCCGTGATGCGGAAGATGTGACGTCCCTCTTCAGGCTTTGAGGAGGCTCTTGGACTGTTTGATTCTGCATACATAGTGGGGAAGAAGGCCTGCACTCCATCATCTGGATCTAAAGTTACGTATGGTTGTTTTCTTTCCTTTATGTCTTGTGTGCGTTGCCCCATCAACTGTCCCTTAATTAAATAACTTTGACCTAAATAAACCATTTCGCCAGTTGTCCACTACCTACAAACTGTAAAATTCCGTGTTTGTGATTTTATATTTCTAATTTGTATATATATTGTGATATTATTTAATTTTTTTTTTTTTTTTGTAAATAAAAGGTAACAAGGGTATAACTGTATATCTAGTTTCTTTTGTCCCATCTACCCTAATTGAGATGGTAAATTTTAACTTTACATTTACTTACTTTATTTATTGTCTGTGAATCCCTAAACTAGGTAACACGACAAATAAAAGATTGAATACTTGGTGGAGGATATCAAGACTCTCAGTAATAAGGACACGGAGGGAGAGGATGTTGTATGGATGCTCGAAAGTACATATTTTGGAAACTTCACCCCCCCAGGGGAAGACGTGAAAGAAGCAGCTGATGGTTCAGCTAGTTTACGATAATTGCCTTTCACCCTTTAACCTTTACCTCACTAACTTTCCCTAGATCTTTATCAAATGAGTCATTAGCCTCAGAATAAGGGCCATTCCTAAATGAAACAATCGTAAGTGCATGCGCGTCATTCCTGTTTCGCCCACTGCTTTACCCGAGCTATTGTGTCTGTGGCCCAAGTGGAAAGGAATATATATAAGGTATTTGTTAATAAGTGCACAATACTGAATGGGGTAGTTTGGAATCGTTAGTCGCACTATGGCTCTTAGCCGTGGAGCTCCATGGTCTCTCCAATGGTCCATAATAACAAAAAATATATGTCACATTTTTCTTTTACTTTCACGAACAGTTATACATTTCAAATCGGGGTGGTTTGGAATCGATAATTGGTCATGAAATGGTTCAATATTGTGAATTCATTAACAAAAACCTTATATAATGCCAACTCTGGTAGTCCAACAAACGTTTTGCAGGGCAGTGTCGGACTATATACAGGGTGTTTGGTAGAGGGACCGACAAACCAAATGAGCGTGTTCGGGGGCCCACTTGGAGAATACAAGTAGGCCAAAAAAAAAATCCCCGACACCCCAATTTTTTTAACTTTTTTTTTATGATTTTTCTCGTTTTCTCCAATATTGTACCTATTTACCACCATAACATTTGTAAAGTATGTTTTAGACCGGATGTTTTTAATTTTTACAAATTTTACATGTCGGAGATTTTTTTGGCCAACTTGTATTCTCCAAGTGGTCCCCCGAACACGCTCATTTGGTTTGTCGGTCCCTCTACCAAACACCCTATATATATATATAGATTCAGATAGTCTAGATTTTTAAGAAAAAGAGTAACTTTTCATCTGACAAAAAAGTTACTCAACAGTGACAACAGATCAAAATGATAAAATTCCGTCTTCTGAACAAAAAATCACACTACGTAATTGATGTCGAATTTTGCAAATTAAACAACACAAAAGAGAGCTTACGCTTTATTATAAAATTAGTAATTAATGCTATCTTATGAAAACAATAACTAAACTTTACATTAGGACATAATTGTGAACATGGCACGTACAAGTTGCAACCTGTTCAATATTGTATTAACTACATTATCGTGAAGGTTTGCCAAATTGTGTACCTACATTCAACAGTGATAGGCATGTCGGATTACAGGGGGTGCCGGATCAGACAGGGTTCTGATTACCGGGAGTCCACTCTATAGTAGGTATATTCTGCTAAGGGACAGAGTTCAAGGATATTCCCACTGCCATTGGGAGAGAATCGTAACAGGCGAGGAAACACTGCTTTGCCAGATATTTTGACACGAAGCAATAGTACGCAAGCATTACTGTGCTCCATATAAACGCTCAGCCGTGAATCCACGACTGATCTGAGTAAATTTTGAAACGACATTTGCTGTCTAATTTCTACTTAAACATGGTTACTGCTGAGCGTAGGTACTTCTAGAATACGGCCCTAAAGCTTGCCCTTTTGCTTCATCATCAGTAAGGCTGATATATATCTCAGTTGCTAATAAATGTTGATTTAAATCTAAAAAAAACCTGGTGGCTCTATGTCTGTTTTGTCAGCTCCAGTTATCAACTTACTAACATTTTTGCTTACTGGAGTTGTCAAAACTGACATAGAACCGCCATTTTTCAAGATTTCAATCCACATTTGTTAGCAACTGAGATACATAATAGCCCTGCAGATTAAAAAAACAATGTTATAGGTAAACTAATCTATATAATTATATAACAAAATCGTATTAGTTACACCATTTATAACCCAAGAACGGGTCGACCAATTTATAAGTTTGTGATGTTCGATTTGTCATATCTCAGGGAAGGACATAGGATACTTTCCAATATTAAAAATCTAATTTTATCCCATGCTTTGCTTAACGACCGCTTAACATGCTTACTTTAGCTTTATTGTGAATATATCTTGTACTTAACCACAGAATAAGTAGTAGTAGACCCTAACTCTGTACACAGTCATTGTAATTAAAGTTATTCTTACGTATATGTATTGGAATTTTACAAGTTACATACTTTATTACCCGTTGAAAGATAACGCTTAAATCGTATGCTAAATTTAAATTTTTTGAAAAGTACTTGTGTAGTTCTTGTCACTATACATAATGTCCAAAAATGTATATAAATGCAATTCTCACATTTTCATACTTCATGACTCCATGACCTTTTTTAAGCCGTACCTTACAGGCCTTACTTTAACTCTGGCAGTTTAACGTCAAATTACGATGACATGATTTGAAGAAGAAAAGAAAACTTTTGTTAACCAGAGCTTAATGTCGATTATTTGAAGAAATTCCCTTTTATTAAAGAGTTCTTATAACTTAAGCCACTCGACATCACATAAGGTAAGTCACGAGCGTTAGCCGAGCGACAGCCGATATCATCGCTCCCTTAACCGGCTGACCCTAGTTGGACCCCCGGTGGACTTCTTAATCACTTTTGTCTTTTTATCATGTTGCTTATTGATAAAGGCAATGGTTTCTTCTTGACCGAGCGAGCGAAGCGTCTCTGCTTAAACTGGCCGAATTGACTTTCATCTGTCCGTATGTTTCTTAGGTTGAATGGTACGTATTTCTGTAGTTATAGGTCGCATTTTTCAACCAATCTCGAAGAAACTCTGTGATGGTGATACATGTTAGGCTAAGCGCAGACTTGAGTCACGATAGTTTTAAGACAGACTATTGCTTTATAAACATTATGAATACACCCACACTTCAAACAAAACCAAGAAAAAGAAAAGACAAAATTGTCTCATAGTCAAAACAGCTTCGTTTTAGATGTGCGACGTGCCATAGGCAAAACAATTTGGTTTTTGTTTTAAGACAGACTTGTCTATGTAAGGAAAGTCTGTCTTAAAACTGTCGTGACTCCAATGTGCGCTCAGCCTTATTTAATATAATTTATTTGTTGTCAGCTACTTTGAGTAGGGAGGGAGTACATTTCCTAAAAAGGGGGATGATTGCTGCGGCGCTATTTACCGACCGATTTTGATTTAATTTAGTTCACATATTAGGTACAACTTTAAGATTAGGTATAACTTTAAGATGAAACTTCGAATATGAACATAATTGGTCAAGTGGTTGCCGAGATAATAGGTTGTAAAGTTTAAAAACTGGACGATTTTGGTAATATTCGAATTGTCGGATATATAGACAAATCTACAATACTAGACAAAGCAGATAGCTCAGACTGCGAAATATTGCTGCTGATAAAACTGTGCTTGCGAGGTCTACTGTTCGCAGAAATACTAGTTAGAAAACTTATATAAAAACAGTTGATATTAAAGCTTAACTTTTATATAATATTTGAAACATTGTCGCACGCTCCGTTTGAAATTGTTGCTACACTATGTTACTATAACAAGTTTGAATCCGTTGATATGGTAGATGGCACTACTTTCAAACTTCTAGTGCTTAGGTTAAGGGGATTGATTAAATAAAAAAAAAATATTATTCTTTGAAATACTGAAAAAATCAAAACGTTCGGGCATAGCAAACTATGTGTCGATTGCAAAAAAACAGTGTTTTTTTGTTAAGAAGAAGAAAAGAGTTTTTTCTTTTAGTGTGGACAAGTACAAGCTATGCAATCTTCATAAGAGGGATATCATTTCATTTGTTATCATTTTGGTACTGAGAGAAAAGTACATTCCATACCATTGAAGTGAAGAGGTAAGAAAAGTAATCCGTGTTTTATTCAGCGCCCACTTTGTTATCGACATTATATACATAAGTATATCTATGTTTTCTATTGTATAAGATTATTCAAGGCGAAATAAGAAGTATGGTTAGGTAGGCAACACCTTTCCCTTTGCAGAACGTCAAAAGACGAGCTCGACAAGTGTCTGTACTCCACGAGCGATTTATACATAAAGACGTTAAAATCAATAGAATCCTGGTTTCCTCTCTACAGGATTGATCATGCCTGATTTCATCCTAAACACCATAATCTGTCAAATCATATATAATCAGACCGAAATGCTTCTAACGGAGCCTTCAGGGTGCCGCAAAGACTTCGTATACTGTGAGGCTCAAGATCTACCCCCTAAACCTTGGATTGTTATACTGTTTAAACTAGCATAGTGAGCGCGACCATGAACGGCCTTAAAACGCAGATTTGATATTACATTACCAACACTAACTAAGTACACTCATTACATTCTTCCATGTACAACGTACACAAAAATATTAAGAAGCTATGCCAGATCCTGTACATGCTAATGCTAGACTATATTTGATTGTACTCCGTAGTGTCTAATATTCAGGGGAGTGCATATATTTATATAATAGCTAGCAGACTTCGTTGCTTAAATATTCTATTCTTGTTAAATACAACTCCTTGAATTTCATGCAGTTTCCAATTTGCGACACCAACAAACTAATAAGAAACTACCGCAGGCACACGACATTCAATTCGGAAATTAATTTATACCTAACAAAAACCCACCCTTAGTGAAAGGAAATAGTTGCTTCGAGCCCTTTGACGACCTTACATTGGCTGATGAATTGACGCGTGCGTGTAGGGTGGCCCTACGTTTAGGCAATTTATGGATTTATATTTATAGTAGTTGCTCCACGGTGCCATTTCAGCGAATATGACTATCACACATTATCCAGCATCAACATATTCTATGTGTATTCCAAGTCTACGGAAATGTTTGGGTAAAATAACAGTCAATACGGTTCTGTGTACTATGTCAATAAGGTATGATAGAATTGGAAATGAAGTGCTTTTTAAGTAATAAGTTGGAAATAGTATACGAAGACTGCCTTGGTCAGTGTAGTTAGTCAAGACATCACAACTTATGACGACGAGCCCAAACTCGACGAAACCGACGAAACGCAATAGCAAGCTATGTTACTTCACGTCGGTGTTATGTGGGAGTGTGGTGGTATGGTGGTACCACAGGCCCACAACCGCACAGGCGAGGTATCCTGTGCAGGCCCATTCGCCTGTGGGGTTACAGCGTGGCACTACCACCGAAAAACGAAACTTCGATTTTGACTAACGGCTTCGCTTTTAACGACTTTCATGTGGGGATGGGGCAGCGGATCAGGGCACAGTAGCAATAAATGAGACTGTTAATTAGGCAATATTTTGGACTTTATTAATCACTTTAGTAATACGTTACACGACTGGCTTCCACCATACATTTTTCTTAACCAGAGACAAAATAAAGCATGCATAGATTGTTGCCAGATGTTAGAACTAAATAAATACTTTATTGTTTATCACACAAACTCTTACACCCCCCCTCAATAAAGTATCTATCAAACCAATCAAAAAACTTAGGAATCTTAATTAAAATTTTCACTCACCAAAATACTAATTAACATGTGGCAACCCTAGCTAAACAAAAAAAAAAATAATAACCTATATTCTAATTATCATTGTAGACCTATATTAATCTAATTGTACATTATACACTTTCTGAACTTAGTAAACTTCTCATTACTCAATGATTTTGTTAAAATATCTGCAAGTTGATTTTCACTTTGCACATATTTTAACATCACAATGTTTCCTTCTATATTCTCCTTTATAAAATTAAATCTTATATCAGTATGCTTAACCCTTTTATTATTTTCAGGACTTTTGCTTATATTTATAGCGGCCTGGTTATCAACAAAAATCATGACTGGAGTTTCATCTTTAATATTAAAATCTTTCAGAAGTTTCCTCATCCAGATAGCTTCTACCACAGCCATACTAAGAGCATAGCATTCAGCTTCTATTGAGGAAAGACTGACTCTTTGTTGTTTTTTTGATGACCAAGCAACGGTACAACCATACACTTGAAATAAAAAACCTGAAGTTGACTTACGGCTGTTTAAATCACTACCCCAATCTGAGTCCACATAGCAACATAACATATCTGAGTTATTTTTGCATGTAAATATAAGTTTTAGGTCAATTGTGTTTTGAACATATCTTAATACTCTCTTAATTGCTTTATACAAGTTTTCATCAGCACAGTTTTGAAATCTACACAAATATGACACTGCATAACACAAATCTGGTCTACTACATTGCACAGCATACATGAGACAGCCCAGCATTTTTCTACACTTTTTCTCATAATACGGATCATTGACCTCAGGCTTAACAAGTTGGAATTTATTTTCCATAGGAGTGCACTTAGGTTTTGACTCTAACATTTGAAAATTACTCAAAACTAATTTTAAATAATTTTTCTGACTTAACTCTGTTACGCCCTTTTCCAAATCCTGTTTTATTAATATACCTAAATAGTTGTTTACAAGTCCAAGATCTTTCATACAGAAATTTGCGTTTAGATACATTTTTAATTTTGAAACTTTCATTTCATCTGAACCGCATAACAAGATATCGTCAACAAATAATATGAGGTACATTTTACTATCTTTATCACATTTTGTATACAAACAGAAATCATTTTCAGATCTGACAAAGCCTTCCTTAGTTATAACAGAATCAAATTTAATATTCCAATACTTAGGTGATTTTTTTAACCCATATAATGACCTATTTAGCTTATAAACAATGTTTTTATTACAAACTGTACCTTTAGGTGGTTTCATATATACCTCCTCATCAATTTCACCATACAAGAATGCGCTACATACATCCATATGATATACTGGAAGTTTTAACTTCATTGCAATAGCTAACATGACTCTAACTGTACTTAATCTAGCTACAGGAGCATAAATATCATAGGCCTCAAATCTGTCATCTTGCTGAAAGCCGCGTGCAACCAGACGAGCTTTAAAATTACACGCCTGTCCATTTTCATCATGCTTGACTCTGTACACCCACTTACTGTCTATTACTGACTTATTTTCTGGTACAGGTACTTCAGTCCAAGTATTGTTTTCTTTCAGAACATCTAGCTCTTTAACCATTGCCTCCTGCCACTGCTCGGAGTTCTCACTTCTCATCGCCTCTTCATAAGTAGTTGGTTCTGCCATCACACATAAAAAATTTGTATCATAGTCATCATGCCATATTGGCTTTCTTGTTAGTCTCTTACCTCTCACTTCACTTTCTCTAGCAGATGTAGATTCTTCTATATCTGTTATAGTCAAGATCTGTTCTTCTGGCACCTCGTACTCATCATCGGATGACTTTTCTGACTGTACATCCTCTGTACTGTCTTTGTGTATTTCCTGCAGTATACCTGATGTATTTCTTTGTTCTAACTTCTCTTCTTTGAATATGACATCCCTCTTAACTTCTATAGTATTTGTGTTTGGTACAAATATCCTATATCCTTTAGTTTCTGTATTTCCCGATTCTCCATATCCAACAAATATGCCTTTGGTACATTTGGAGTCCCATTTCCTTCGTCTCACATCTGGTATGTGTATGTACACTTCAGTGCCAAAAACTTTCAGGTTATTTATATCATATGACTTCTGATACCATATCTCAAAAGGTGTTTTGTCCAGCACACTGCTCTTCCCAGTTCTGTTCAATATGAATGTAGCAGTATTTACAGCTTCAGCCCACAAATTTTTGTTTAGATTTTTAGATAGTAACATTGACCTTGCTGACTCTACAATAGTACGATTATCTCTCTCTATTTTACCATTTTGTTCTGGTGTATACGCCACTGAAGTTTGGTGTCTAATTCCTCTTTCTTCCAGAAACCTTTTCACATCTTTATTGGTGAACTCTGTTCCGTTATCTGTTCTTATTATCTTAATTTTATTTCCAGTTTCCTTTTCTGCTTTGTTCACAAATAACTTTATTTTCTCGAATACCTCATGCTTATTTTGAAGAAAGTATACATGTCTGAACGCTGAATAGTCATCTTTGATAAGAAGGAAATATTTTGCCCCGCCAAGCGAAGTAGTCTCCATGGGTCCACACAAGTCCATATGTACCAGCTGACATATCTGAGTAGTTCTACTGTCACTTTGAGGTAGTGGTAGTTTATGCATTTTTCCTTCTAAACATCCTTCACAATTTTTTTCATTTTCACCTTCATATAATATGTTTTTCATATCCAAAATCTTCTTTACATGGTTATAGTTTTGGTGTCCTAAACGTTCATGCCAAGTTTTAAGACTATCAGTACTGTCCCTTTTCACACTGACGGCAGCAACTGTTGAACTATTTACAGTAAAGTTCATAACAAAGAGCTTATTTCTTCGGATGCCCACACTGCACACACAGCATTATTTTTAGTGATTTTACATTCATTGCTGTTCATAATCATTTGATAGCCCTTGTCCATAACATTCCTTACAGAAAACAAATTTACTGTTAGTTTTGGCACAAACAGTACATTTGACAAAGTGGTCTTAATCCACTCGTTCCCATCAAATGCAGACAGTTCTACAATACCTTGACCGAGCGCATCAAGTTCATTTCCATCACCCAATACAATTTTTCTTGGCGTTTTCAGTTCAGTATATTTTGCAAACATGTCCCTTTTGACACACATGTGCTCACTTGCACCGGTGTCCACCACCCACTGGTTGTCATCACAAATTGATGCTATGAATGCATTAGACTTATTTTTCTCAATGTGCTTGTTTTCATTACTGTTCATTTTATTTTGACGCACCCTACACTCACTTATATACTGGTAGTAATTCGCTTGGTCCGAACACCAAACTAAACTAGCGAACTAAAATCTATTTTTAGTAAATATGTGGTAGTTCTTATTGTGTTCATGCTTAAGTCCAAATTCGTTTAATGCATGCAAGTGACAATTCTTAAATTTGGCCTTCCTGTTTAATTGTGGGTATGTTTAGTGCAAATTTAATCGTCATGCAAGTTCATGCTCTCTAAACTAATCTAAACTGATGTAAAACTACCCACATTTCAATAGAATAATCATATGTTTAGAATTATCATTCTAAGTGTTACTCGAATGTAGATTTTAGTGTTAACATAATAAGAACTACCATAGTTTAGAGAATTTTAGTTTAGTGTACGCACAAGCGAATCAGTACCAATGTCCTGGTTTCTTGCAATAATGACACACTATTTTGCTTTTACAGTTTTTCTTGATATGGCCACTCTTCCCACACAAAAAACACTTAGATTTGCCTTTTTCACTTTTAGTCGTTAGTGCCACAGATGATGAAGGAGTGTCTACACCTGTCGTTCTTTCTTCTTCCACCAGAAGCCTCGCTGTGAGCTCATCCAATGTCTGATTTGCCTGAGGAACTGACTCCCATGCAGCAACAAAATGTTTGTATTTTTCCGGTAACGACAGTAATATTTTTGTGATGAACATTTTTTCAGATATTTGTTCTCCAAGTTGGCTAATTCGGCCCTTAATTTCTTCTAACTTCGACAAGAATGAGGTTATATCTTCATTGTCACACTTCAACATAAAAAACTTTTGTTGTTCCAAATGCAAAGATGTACTTGATTTTCGTTCGAATACCGCTGATAGCTTGAGCCACATTTCATTCGCAGTCGTTGTGTTCATTATGTGTACGAGAACACTTTCGTCTACGTTCGTAACGATAATGCTTTGGGCCTTGTTGTCACGTTTTTTCCAAACATCGCAATCCTTCTTGATTGCTTCCGAACCGTCGACCAATCCAAATAATTCCAGGGCTTGTAACATTATTCTGATCTGGAACTTCCATGTACTCCAGTTATTTGCACTTAACAACTTGGTGCCTGTACTAAACTTCTCCATCTTGAAATTTTAACTCGCCTTGCCTTCACACAACGCAACAACACAGTTCTCGTTTTTGCTGCTGATCTTCGTACCCTGGGCCCATAACCTGTCAAGGGGGGATGGGGCAGCGGATCAGGGCACAGTAGCAATAAATGAGACTGTTAATTAGGCAATATTTTGGACTTTATTAATCACTTTAGTAATACGTTACACGACTGGCTTCCGCCATACATTTTTCTTAACCAGAGACAAAATAAAGCATGCATAGATTGTTGCCAGATGTTAGAACTAAATAAATACTTTATTGTTTATCACACAAACTCTTACAAATATAAATAGAACAGCCCAATTCTTAAGCCGGGGTCATGTACGTGTTCATTACATAGACAAAAACAGGTGGCAAAGTGGGAAGAGGCGGTACGGTGGGGGCGCTTGCCGGCGATCATTACGCGAGTGCCGGCAGAGCAGTCGGGGTTGGCAGTTTTTAAATGTCATTATTTTCTGTGGTGACTGTATGCTACCAACAAAAAAGACAGAACGTAGATGCGATGTTGACATTCTTACACGCGTCTCGCGCTAATCCTGCGTGAATTATCACTAGTAGGGAAGAAGTTCTAATTCTTGATATTTACTTACTTTGGATTTACCTTGTACTGTGATTCAATACTCAAACTATTTTGAAAGATTGGTCACCCTACACACCCTTTTGTCGCGTCTACCGATGCCCTTTGCGATTGATTAGCCGACATTTCAGGCCCTTTCAGTCGTAAGGCGTCTTGAATGAAGCCTCACAAAGTGTGGGGGTAGTTGTTGCTTGTCTGATGGGTAAATTAGATATTCAATAAATTTACTTGTAGGGTATACTTGAAGTTGAATTAGTTTACTCACTCAAAGTTTGTTTTCGAGTATAGTATTGATTACTGATGCATAATGAAGTTTCGGATGTAAAGTTACCTATCAGATCGTTAGTAGTGATTCGGATGACTTCTTCTTCTTCTGATTTTGGAATACAATCACTGTTTGAAATTTTCCTGTCACAATCAAAGTAATGCCAATGTGTTTTCTTGACGGGTCAGTGTAGTACTTGGTCGACATATAGGATGGATACATTAACAAATCACAGATATTCAAGACTCGAGTACAAACATGTCAGCACACAATATCACAAACTTGTATCACAAACATTTAGCATACTAAACATAATCTACGTAAAGTTTTTTAGTATATGATGTGTAAAGCACTAACGCCTGCTTAGTGAGACCAAACATTTAAATTTTAGAGAGAAAAATATACGACGAGAGACAAACCAGCAGTCATCAGTCGAATCAGTCTTCCGACTATCCATTTCGGACGTCATGACCAATATAATACCACCATACCATAAAAATCATCGTCAATCAATAGACAAATCAATAGAGAAAGACATATATATTATGAAAGGTCAACGCCATCAATACGAAAGTTAGTTAACGTAAAACGTTAGGGTCAGCTAAGAAACAAATTCCACTAGATGGCGCTGTTTTCTTGATAATTGCATATTAATTTATTTTAATGAAATATGGGAGGATTAAATAAGAATGCTTGATTTTGCGCCCTTTATCTTTATTTATTAACACACTACAAACATAACTGAAACTATTTATTACTCGGATTTCGAGAAAATGGATAATAATTCTCAACTCTTGTTATACCACAGATTACGTAATAGTACATAATCCTTAGGCACGCACACATACAAATTAAGAATTTGTAGTAGCTATTTAACAAATTCGTCCGTCTCACCGAGTTCCCATTAGCCTATCCGTAGAAACGTTTTCGCATGGGAACAAAGGTGCATGGTTCGAACCTGGGCTTATCGTGTTATTTTTGGCATTTATGTTTTAGTTTTTTGAGAAACCTTTATTCGTCATTTTAGATAACGATATGAATAGATACTAATATTATCAGTGACATTCTAATATACCTAAGCCTCAACCTGAATTAGATACCTATACTTTATTACCCTATGTCTTTTCTGCTGCTGTAACAGAGCGAAGGATCGTCTTGATTTTGAGTAGTATAGGGTTCCGAGGGTGACTAAGGTTAATTTTTATACAGACGTAACACGGGCGAAGCCGCGGGCAGACACTTGTGTAATAAATAAAAGTCTACATCATTTCAATAGTGTATATTCATAGATCTAAGCACTTAGCATTTTTTTTAACCCTTCTTAGAATAATTTCTGGTAAAACACATTTTTTTAAAAATGCTACCAGTTTCGGGACCATTCCAGCAATAAAATCTTCATCTCGTTCTCCTCTCGTTCGTTCGCCTCTCTTAGGCCCAGAATATCTGTGAGCTCTATAGCTCGCTTTGGATCTCTGAGATTGCATTTTGCACAATATTTGACAATATGATATCGCACAAAAGTTTTTGCAAAAACAACGTAATAACAACAAATACTACAAACAAATAACACATGGAATATTACTCGAGAAGTCAGTCACACGGAATAAAATAAAATATCAGCAATTCAGCATCACCACTGCAACTTCAGTAATAATGACATATGAAAAATATGAAATTGAAAACGGTCAAAACGTCCGAACCAGTGTTCCTAGTGGCAGATAGTCAAAAGTAACTCGAGTCATCTAATAAGTACCTATATCAGGCAAAAAACTCACTATTTTAGCACTCTCTTATTTGGGTTTTTGTGTTTCAAGGTCATTAATTAATGTAAGTAATTTTGGAATAAGCATAACAAGAGTCGATAATGTCGCTGGAAACAAAAAAAATCTAAGCATTAGGTAGCTTCCATTTTTTTACATCAACAGTAAAATAATATACCTAATGAAGGTTATGGTAATTACTAATTTTGTGCAAAAACACTCAACCAATACATTTCTATCGGAAGTAGTGCACAAACGTAAAAAATAACTAAAATAGCTAACAGCTCGAGTCTGGTAACACAAAGACAGCAGAACTGAGTGGAAGAAAATGAATTTATTTTATGTCGCACAGAGTGGCAACGTCGCGTTCAAGCCGTGATATAGCGCGGTCCTACTCTCGCAGAAAATGTACTCTACTAGCACGCACCATCTGACAACGTAGCTTACTTGCACTGTCAAGATATTATAACGTACAATAATAATGTAGCTATATGTATAAAATTTAACCACACAAACGTAAAATCAGACGATTTGGCGATGGTAAAACAATAAGATAACACGCTGATGTTTAACTATATCATTGATTTGCGCACATATGAGTACAAATTAGGACAATGTTAACTCACAATAACTTTAAATTCGCTCCAGAGAACTCAAAAATGCGTAGTTTAATTTGTATGGAAAACGTTTAACCTTAAGTGTTTGAAAACGTTTCTGTCGGTTTGATATAATGCTGTCAAGCTATTCAGTAGATGTCGCTCCGTCCCCATAAGACGGTTAAAATAAATTTGGTGGCCTAGCGGTCATGGCGACGGACTACGTATAAAGACGTCGATCCCGAAGCGAAGCTGTGGTAATACACAGGGTAGCAGGGAATCAGGGTAATGAATGTCAGCTGCTAATGCAAATGCTAATAGATCAATCCCTACCTCAAATTTGACCAATCAGCAAAGGGATCAGCATCAGCAGGAAATCGACAGCACTTTTTTGTGTCCACCTGGCTAGCTATCAGATCTACCATCCCCAAAAACAAACCTGCCACGAAACACCTAATGGCGTGTTCCGGCAGGGCAAATTCCCATTAACATCACATATAGCTTCTATCTTCTCTTCTGTTACCACCGGATTTAAGCTGTCCTTGAGAGTCAGTCGCTGTTCTAGACCTAGTATCCGAAGGTAACCTTTGATCGGACGAACACTGAACATCAAGGGAGATGATAGTTAAACACTAGGTAACCAAGCATTTTTTAAATAACTACTGATTAACTATAAAAGCCGAAAGGCCAAGAGGAGGAAGCCCGAAATGGTGGTCTGACCAGGTTTCGCAGCAACTAGATACGCCGATAAACGTAGCTCTCCATGAAGCGAAAGACCGAAAAAGGTAAAGAGAAACAGTATTGAGACTTCAAAAGGGCCATGATCCTCAACGACTGAGTAGAGGAACTATAAATGTTCGTATTCGTTTCGGTGGTAGTGCCACGCTGTAACCCCACAGCCGAATGGGCCGGCTCGACCGGGGAAGTACCACACTCCCACATAACACCGACGTGAAATAACGTAGCTTGCGTTTCGTCGGTTTGTGGGAGGTTCCCGATTCCATCCTCATTCTCCCACTCCTTAACCCTCACCCTCCACCCTCACCCCTTTTATCTATTCCTTCCAATCATCCTTCCTCAAAGGTCGGCTACGCATCCTCGAGACCTCTAGTATTGCGGATGTCAGTCGGCGACGGTATCACTTACCATCAGGTGAGCCGCTTGCTAGTTTGCCAACCTATCCCATAAAAACATAAAGACATTGTTAAGGAAGCATAACAGCTGTTGCTCATAATAAACACGGGCAATTTGTGCTCGCTACCATTCAAGTACAGCTAGTATAAATATTACGTATATACGTTCATTAATAGTCCCGTCTGAATTTTAAAAGTAATTTCATGCGTATTTAAGTGCATTATCAGTTAACTAACAGTGTGAACAATTTGTGTGAAAACACCTTTCCCTCCAAATTACACGTATGCACAGCAGTAGCGAACAGTAATTTATGTTTTATTGCTGCACCTGCCTATACTCGAAACCGAATGGTGTTATAATGTATTTAAATGTATGCCCAAAATATAGTGGTAATGGGGTGCAACTGGAAGCGATTAGCGCGCTTTTCGATATGCTATAGTAGAAAAGTAAAATTTTGTGTCATCGTCATATATCGAATAGTCTATTTTGTCATTAGATTCTGCAAGTGGGTTAGGATTAACAGCTCTTAATTCTGTTTTGTTAAATTATATTTAGTCTTCTGAGTCCAGAAGAAAATAATGTTTGTTCTGCTTTCTTGAGTAGAATAGGCTCCGAAACTACAGGACCGATAAAAAATATTTTATCCTAAGAATCCTTGATTATCCCTCATGAACATTGGCTATACATTTTGATTCATCATAATCATCATCCATCACCACGCGGGTGAAACCGCAAAGCGCAGCTAGTGTTAAATGAAATACTTTTGCCATGTAAGAACGTTGTTTGATACTGTATAAAATATAAAATTGATGCTCTTACTCAATAACGTAAAAACGGCTGAAGTGATTTGGATGAAATTTGTATTGGAGATGGTTTGTAACCGGTATTGTCAGTTACCTATAGATCTTATCCCGATTCAACGAGTAGTAACGATAGCCTTATATCATGCGAATGAAATGGTCTTACGTCTTTACGACGGAATATCAGATAACAATCATGTCGATTAAAAACAAACTTCACGGTTGCATAGAAAACTCACCAGGCTCCGCACGTACCAGCTTATTTGAGATTAGGCAAAGCTACCAGTTCGCCATAGTAACAGTTAACATGCCTCTATGCAGCATTCGACACGGTGGCAGCGAAGTCACAACTGCTATTATAGCCTGAGCTCGTCGCTGACCGCTGTCACTCACGCCGCTCCCCAATCGGTCACACTCCCGTGACGCGTCAAGAGTCGCGCCGACATAAAGGCAAGCGCGCACCTGCCCACATTACGTCCCTACAAAGCCCCACCATATTTACATGTGTCGGACTATACCCTCATTTATTTCGACTTTTCTCGCTTGTCGAATAAATTTGACGATCCTTTATTCGGAAATATCTGAGATTCCCGAGACTTCTCCGTCTGACATTTTGTTTTGTGCTCAGAAATGTTTGGGAGTGGATGGAATATTAATAGGTTGCCTGTTGTACTTTTTAAATAATCAGTGATGGACGGAGTTTTAAAAAAGCTACATGTGGACATAAAAGTAATGCTTACTCCCTGAGTAATAAAGGGAAAAGTTATAATTACTAATTCAGGCGTTACTTTGCTAAATTCATTTTTTAACTACACGATACGCTCTTGACGATTCAACATCATCCTGAGGATGCCTCGTGTAAAGGCGTACACGTGTCGAATGGTTTTGGTTGATTGGGTTGTTTTGTGTGTTGTTTAATCTGTATACTTCCTATTTGCAGTTTATGCGGGAGGGAGGTAGTGCACACTGCAACTTTACCATAAGTAAGCATTTTACCATTGGTACTGTCACCAAATATTTCATTAATATCGTTTTATAGGGAATATAATAACGTATTGCACTTTTCCAAGTAGCTGGAATAATGGAAGGGATATGATGAAAAATAATAGCAATCACTGAACATTATTAAAACATTAGGAACGTCTTATATATCTAGTGAAAAGACGCACAAGTTGTGCGCCTGAAGCAGTATAAGCAACTCATTTGCTAACTCCAGTTGCAGTGTCACTCAGAGCTTAGAACTAAAGTTTTAAGTGACACTGGATGCGCCTGTCACTTCGAGTCTTTTATTTACAAATCTTTAAAGTTCATTAGCTTAGTTTGCTACAGTGTTCTTCACACGCTAACATAGTAACGCTTACGCATATACTGCACCGCGGCATAGTCCTATATATAGCGATGTCCTTCACGAGTGACCTACCACAGACGGCGGAGGGAATAACTCTTCAACTACTCTGTCTCATAACGGGTAGATATATTTTTTATAGTACATATAAATTTATTAAATCACTAAAGCATGCTTAGCGATATCAAACATTGCAATTTTATATAAAAAAATTCGGTACTCGGACGGGATTCGAACTTGCGTCTTCCTACAATCTGTATCAGACGCCATGACCAACTAGGCCACCGAGACTCGAGGTCCGAGCGTGAACTTTTAACTCTCTATCTGATTTTTAATCGTCGTATGGGGACATAGCGAATGAAAGTTCAAATTCTATGCTTGGACCTCAAGCCTCGGTGGCCTAGTTGGTCATGGCGTCTGGATAGATATATTTACGTAGCAGATAAAGTATGACTGAACAAACCTTTCTTCCGTTTCACCCGTCTCCCAAATAAAGGTATTTACAAGATTTTCCGCCAAACATCACGAACTTTTACAGCCGTAATTACGTTACGGTACTATAAGATAGCAGTACTTACCTCTTACTCCAATTCAGGATAAGTAATTCTCCCCCGCAGAGCGACCAACGACAAAAAGTAACTATGTTCAGTGACTTCAGTGTAACAACATGGTATACAGGTCCGAAGTTTGCAGTCAAACGTTAGGTAGTTACGTTAGTGCGTTAATTGCATGTCTTTACCAGCTTCCCAGTAAGCAATATTTAACTTTCCCTTCAAAATTATAGTACAGTCTTACCTAATAAAGTAACGCACTTACTAATGTTCCTTTACTATTTAATTGTATGTAAAGCATCGCTTGATCAAAGTACTTTAAATACCAAGCGTGTAATTCTGCAGGCAAAGTAAGTAAATATCTATAAGTTGAATGTCTTACCTACTAGCGTTGATTCACGCAGGTTTATCGCGAGACGCGTGTAGGGATGTCAACATCGCATCTACGAACAAATCCTAGATCGATCTTTTTTGTTCGTAGCGTACGAACACAAAACAACGACATTTAAAAACTGCCAACCCCGACCGCTCTGCCGGCTCTAGGGTAATTATCGCCGGGCAGCGTCCTCCGCCCCCACCGCACCGCCTCGGTCGCACGCTCCACCTACTTTGATGCAAGTATTTTCTTGTTCATAAATATGTTTTATCGTTACTCTCACAAATGTATTAGTAATTATTTTCGTAATAACGTTAACCTGCATGATTATTTCATTAACTCTTGTTACTCATTTAATAAAATATGATATCATTTTTTACTCCACCTCCCTAATTTAGTCGGGTATTCAATAAACCTGAATAGTCAGGAATAAAACAACAAAGTGCACAGTTAAACATAATTTATTTCATATTATTTTAATTATCACAGATCCATTTATTTTAATAGTCATCACGTTAACAAAAATATAATATACGTCTACAGTTGCGTTGCGTACACAATTTACAAAACCATGGTTAATTATATCGTTTTCTACGTGTTAGTAAATTTAATAATAATAAGGTATGTAGCGGTTTTATTTAATAAAGTGAATATAAAGTTTGATATTAATTACTCTCAGCTATTTTATATTATGTAAAACTATTTTTGCTCCAAGTCTGGTTCAACACTTTTAGAATAAACCAGTGCAGTTTTAATCTATATTTGTTGTTAAAATCTAATCAAAGGCTTCCTGTATTTGATTTTTTACTAATTTACATCTGAAATAATAATTCTTACTATGATAAAATCAATATTGTGATAAGGGAACGATGTAGTGTGAATGAGGGTGTAGTGACAAAAATCGAGAAAGGTATGTTAAGATGGTTTGGACATGTGGAGAGAATGAATGAAATGAGAATGACTAAACAGGTATACATGGGACAAGTAAACGGAAGTGTTGGAAGGGGAAAACCTAGGCGAACGTTCCGAAATCAGATTGAAGACGTTCTGAAAAAAGGCCAGGTCAAAAGTACCCTAAACCGACGCTTATGTATGAAAGGATTGATGAGTATAGATGAAGCGAAAGAGATATGTCAGGATCGTAGTAAGTGGAAATCCGTGGTCTCTGCCTACCCCTACGGGAAAGAGGCGTGATTTTATGTATGTATGTATAAAATCAATAACATCCATTTATTTTTTAAATAATAAAATGGAATTAACGTGAGACTTACGCGTTATCGATATCACGATTGACGCATGTTTCGGCTTCGTCCGGAAACCTTCTTCAAGATCTTGAGTGCGGTGCGCTCGTCGTTACGATTCTCTATGAGCAAACATCGTTGCATCTTTGACAACATCCGTGAAACAAATGACGAGATGACAAGGAACGTTGGAAAAACGACCTTATGTACAAGGGCGATACCTCATAAAGTATTTGACATCGGCGAGCTTGAATCATTAGAAAATCGCACGGCAGAGCGCGGTGCGAGGCAGCCGTGAGATTCTCTATAATTCGAGGATGCGCTCGTCAACGAGCTCACCGATGTCAAATACTTTAAGAGATATCGCCCTTGTACACAAGGTTTTTGCTACGTTTCTTGTCACCTCGTCATTTGTCTCACGGATATTGTCAAAGATGTAACGATGTTTGCTCTTAGAGAATCACACGGCTGTTATTATTGAATATCTGTTGTTTGTTTACTCTTTGACAATTATTCAAGACGTCAAAGTGTCAACAAACAATTTTTATTCAATAATAACAGAATTTCTGAAAAATAATGGTTGTATCAAACGATTATAGTTACTATGGTCAACGTATCAGAACATAGGCCGATCAAAACCGTACACCACCTTATTATAATTAAAATTCTAACAGAAATACATTATTTACAATCTACAAGTACTTTATATACAAAGATGTAAAATGCAATTTATGAGAAATAGAAAGTTTATAGGAGAGACAAAACATTAGTAGTAAATGCAATAGAAGTCTTTACAGTGACAGGTGATCTTATATAAGCTACAAAACGTGAATTTAGAATACTTTTCTGTTGGGTTTAAATGTGACAACGTGTTAGGAAAGTTTGTATTGTGGTTATCTACTGAGGGTGATTAATTTACTAATAGATGCATTAAAATAGAATTATTATTATTACAGAATCATTGAATATTGCAAGTAAGTATAATATTTAATTTAAACGCTTGTGATTTTATAATCAGTAAAATAAACGAAGCAAACGAAGTCTCTGTAACAACTCGCCAAATTTGCCGATCGTCCGTCCGGATGTTGGTATTCGCATACAGGCCGGGACTATTAACTAACCTTAACGGAATTTAGTATAAAGGTTCTACGATTCGAAATAGTTTTTATATAGTCACATTTAAACCCTTAACTGACGGTATAAAAGTAACAAAACACTTAGCATTTATCCAGTACATTAAGCTCAAACACGTATAACTTTTCAATTATTGCCAACAATTAGCTGTGACATTACACATTTGGCACAAATTTCGAAAAAAATAAGCACAAAATATAAGCATACTATGAAAAATCAGGAGTCATACAGAATACAACACATATAAACAATCAGAACACTTTACCTAAAATTAACAAAATAACCAACCGTCAACCGATAAATATCGGTTATATTTCTTTTAAAGACAATGTAGGCACTATTATTGCTAATATAATATAATTTATTCACTGCTTATATTTATCTACAGCGTGGAATAACTCTATACAAAATATACTACCGAAATTTTACATAGACCGCAGGCCTGCGAAACTATAGTTTTTCTCTAACATTAACATTTAAACTACATTTTAGGTTACCAACAATCATGACTTCAGAGTCAACACCAATTATAATCGTTTTGACTCACAAGCCACCACAATCACGCAACTTTTTCTTTTAAATAGGTACTAAAATCCAGCTCGAATCTTAAAACTGTTTTTATTAATCAAGTGCTACGAAGCTAGGGAAATTGGCAGTACCTAGACACGATAAATCAAAGAGTGTGTATGATCAATTCATAACCAGGAAGGTCTACCGTGGAGTAAATCAGCTGCATCGTGACGATCCATTTGACGTAATGCAGCGGCTAAAGCTGCAATAGCACCGGCACCACGTTCTCTACACTCCCACAGTTCTAGAATAGCTTCAGTTGGAGAACTCTTAGTGGCGAACCACGTCGTATACCGGTCCACTCCTAATCTTGCAGCCAGCGCTCGCCAGTCATTTCCCCTAGCGTTAGGTGGGTCGAGCACAGCACACAACTGTCGTTTTAACCTTGCACTCAGCTTAAAGGGTCCTTCACCAGTGCACTCGTTCACTCCCGCTTCGCTCACTGTAACGTTCTTTTTACTCTCGCTCCCGTCTTCGCTTCTGCACATGCGAGCTTCAAGAAGGTTCTCGGTAATGTTAAAGCTCCGTTGGGACTCGGCGCGGGGTGAACGACCTCGTGGCGACCTACTTCGCACGTCCTCTAGGGATATTCGGAATGTCTGCTTATAGGACGGATTAGTTCTCTGACACGCTGACACAGTAAAGTCAATGTTATCGCAGTCGTGTGTCCTTTCCAAAGCAAAGCTGCAGTGTAAAGCGTTGTAGTTGGAGCTCCACACGTGATTGAAAGGTATCTCCTGATATCCGATGCCAGGTTTGGCTTTCCAACCGGGGCTTATGTGCTCTAAATTCAAACACAAGTTGGATCCTCCATCTTGGAATAGTAAGGTTTTCGGACGCTCGAGCAAAACCCCTCCCAGTTTTTTCTCCTGTTCCTGACAGTAGTAAGCCGCGCAAGGAGTATCTTCGAACACGTACAGTCTAATATTATAATCGGTACTGGTTTCACTGAGCGCGGCAGGAGCATATATCGCTAATTGAAGTGATTTGACCGCTTTTCCATTAAAGCTTTCACCAACTAATACAAAGGTGGATAGCATGTCCGTCACTAGGAATATTTTATCAGTGTCTAGTTGCGTGAACACCGGTGTATTGATCGTTTCTTGGCCGAGGCCGACGATTTTCTTCCATTGGGGTTGTGTGGTATCCGGTTTTGTATTAGTATGATCTATTGCGTATAGTGAAAGGTTCCAGAAGCCGTGTTTGAGGCTGGCACAGTGCGGGATTTGAAGTACAACCGACTTGTTCAGTTGAAGACGTGGCGGTCCGCATTTAACTACTGGACTCAGTTGCGTGATACCTGCAGGGCGAAATTTAGCTTATTATATCTACTAGTTATAGGCTTGGCACCGGCTTGGTTCGCGTAGTTATCGCCTAAGGCTTTAACATTTTTCTCAAGCAGAAATTGTAGCGCAATTTAAATAGAATTATCTTTAACTTCTCTATCACGTTGTAAAATCAATTTGTTTTTATTAACTCACGAAGTCAATTTAATGTTATAAATATTCATGGTGGATTCAATAATTCTGGGTCGGGATAATGAAAATATTTGAAGTTGGGTAATTTGAATTTAGTATGAATAATGTAACCGGTGAACTTTACCTTTTCCGAGCCGTGGTCGGTATCTGTCGTCCTTCACGACGGCGACGTAGATTTGTTCCCTTCGGCCTCTGCTGAGTGCCCCTTCAGGGACCGAAAGGGCCACGCCGGCTGCTGGGAGGGCCAGCCGTGCCCCTCCACTGGATACTGAGAGGGATTGAGAAGTAGGTGAGTTCGAAACGAGTTCTGCTAGTTGAAGGGTTACGGATTCGTTTGCTGCGTCGTACATTGAGCCCGCTGGAAAAAAGGTCGGAGTTACAACTTCACTTATTTAACGAGGCTTCATAAATAATAAATGTTAGATACAACTCGACTCGACTCTCTCGACTGAAAAGTCTCAGTGGGCATTCCTGTTATAATAATAGAACTTTCATACACTCGTACCCCCACACTAGGGGTACATGTATCGCAAGAGGCATGTAAGCACACGTCATTAAAACATAATAAACATCCAAGACTCGAACAAACGTTACTAAACATCACATAAATAATTTTCCCATGTTGAGATCGAACCTAGAACCCCTCGCTTCAAGGTCACAAGGCTAACGAGCTGTTTTTCTCTCAAGTGTATTTCTATAATTGAAAAAAAAGAAAATAAAAATATTCATGGCTGAAAAACATAGTAACACAACAAAAAATACCCATAATAACCTTAATAATAATTTTATGGTAATAGGAGTACACTCCGCACCTAACAGTGTTAGCATTTCGTTAACACAAGGCTGGTTTTCAGCGTACTTATATCTTAATCGAGAGTAGAAGCGGGTAAAATAACACAGAATATTAAATAACACTAGAACAGCGTATGAACTGATTGAAAGCAAGGTTTCAGTTTTATTATAGATTTATACACAGCCTTGTTGAGACATTCTTAAACTCGTACATTGTACTAAATATATATTAATATTTGTATACAAATGAATCGCTGGAGAAATGGTACTTACTATATTCTATATACTGATTTCCATAAACGTTAAGGTTCTTATAAAAAAAAGACGTGTGACACTCGGAGACTGCCGCGGTAAAGCTATTGCATAGCTGTTTTTATCAACTAATGCAATTATAATTATTTAACCAATGCCATCTAGAGGCGAGTTGCTGAACTAAAGAGACAAGCGTGATATTACAAAAAGTCATTAAAAGTTCTGCCATTCATCGATAGATGCCAAATCAACTTATGAAATTATAATTATTTAACCAATGCCATCTAAAGGCGAGTTGCTGAACTAAAGAGACAAGCGTGATATTTCAAAAATTCATTAAAAGTTCTGCTATTCATCGATAAATGGAGTTGGAGTGGGGGGTGTTAGGTTATTTTCATTACGGAATTTCTTCTGGATTCGGTCTCCACGCTCAAGATCGCTCATGCCCGCGATAGAAGCTATGCAATAGCTTAAAATTTTGTTGACTGAATCATATTTTTATTAGCCTAATCTAGTAAGTAGTCCAGTAAAGTAAGAAATACCTTGAAAAGTCATTAGTAACATCAAAATTAGAAGCAAACAAATAGAAATTATAATTAAAAACTTGTTATTTTTGATTATTCAATTCAGTTGGTACACTTACAGCTAGTGAAACAACTGGACACCGAGTGTTCTGATTCGCTGTAGGGCTTGCTGTCATATTCGTCACTCTGCCCTTTGCTTGAAGCACAAGGAGTCACCTGATGGTCTACTGGAGACGCGTAGCTGGAAAAAAGAAAACTATTCACTATTGAACATACATGTTCATGGACACAAACGTTTGATCTGTCCGGTGATTGAACCCGGGACCAGCAGCTCAGAAGGTAGGGTTGCTATCAACTGACATCTAAGTTACACTTGTTTACCCCTTTAGGTCCTCTGCTATGTACATAGAAACGTGATGAAATCGCCTACCCTAAACATCACGTATAAATGTTATTGTTAAAGGCCTTCGTATAACAAAACGTCCAGATCTTAATATGGCATAGTTCGTTTAGTTATGTATTAAATATGTTAATTGCTCAAAGTTCGCTTTGATAGCAATAGAAAAATATATCCCTTTACCTATTAGTGAGATGAGGAACGTCATAATGGTGCTCAGCTCTGGACTCTGGTTGTGGATGTTCGTATCTTGGTGGACGATGCTGCATCAGATCGGGTGCCAGTGAGAGCGATTGCTTCTCTACCGTCGGGTATATTTCTGGTTGGAAATCTGTTTTAAGGAATAAACAGAGTTTATTATCCGTTCTAATTGAAAATATTTGACATGTAATGATTATTTATTTTAGAAATAAATCTATCATAACGGTTACTGATTTTTGCTAAATGTCCATAGAGGTTCCTGAAAATTATTTTGTGTTTTAATGAGCCTACGAAAAATACTTTATAATGTTATCAAATTGATATAAGTTCAATCTTATTGTTTTAGTTTATACTCGTGTGGATGTATAAAATATTCTTCGGATTTCATTAATATATTCAGAATTGGTGCACTTTTGGTAGCAGCGTTGGTAGTGGTGATGATAAGAATACAAAATTGGAAATATTGCAGGATCCTCAGTTGGAGGATACCTTTCAGCTAATCGACATACAACGGTAGCTCATCAAAATCACCTTATGGTGGGACACAAAGTGTTAAAACGTTTTTGTAAATATTTATCTTGTAAGTTAGATTAGACATTCTACCTCGAAGGTTTAATGTGGAAGCATAATGTGTTTTGTTTGAAGGACAATAAGCAAGTGAAATAACTAGGAGGACTGAATCAAACTAGACAGCTGTGTTTCAGGGTAGCCAGCGCAGTACTGTGCTGTGCAGACATTTGAAGCTTAAAAATCTTGGGTCCACTACATCTGTCAAAGGTAAACGTGGCATCCACCATCACGCAAACTTGCCCACCCTGTCACTTATTGCTACAAAACGTACTTAAATGAATGCTAGTACATGAAAACCAATTTGAATGACAGCATCAGAGTGTGTATTAGTCGCCGTTATTTTGTTTTGAGTTTTCTCATTAATTACCCTTTTCTACAACCTATTTATACTCTTATAGGTTTACTCTGCTAGAGATAGAACTTTGTCACAAGTTCATGCAAATTGTATCAAAATTCCTTCGCAAGGCAAGCCATCGATATTCGATATTATAAACTGGCCGTAAGCCTAGACATTAAATCACCCATTACTTTAAGTTGAAGTCATCTTAAAGTCAACTTGATTTGCAAATAATTAGGCATATTGCACCTATCACGTACCAGTCCTTGTCATGGTGTAGAGAGAGTGATCTCTAGTTTTCCTCTGCAGAAGTTTGTAGACCACTGCCGCTCCCGCTAGGAACACCACGACGGCTACTGCTATCCCGATGTACAGTGGTATGTCACTGTGGGCTGCTACTGTAAATAATACTCATGGTTAGACTTATATTTCCTGTGCATTCCAAAATGTAGGCTGGCGTACAAAAGACGCAAAGACATAAGAACGCGTGAGAGTTAGTTAGACTGAACATCGTCACCATCACCAAACATCAATTAACATATGTACACGAATATACTGTATTTTTTTTATTTATATTAGTATTTATCTTAAAAATCTTATGGTCTTTGAAAAAATTGCTCTATAGTGATAAAAATAATTGATACAAACTATACCTACATATACTATATTATATTAATACTAGAAATATTTGAAAAGAAAAACTTAGTAAAAGATTTTCTTCTATCGAGGAGAATATACATGTCTTCGTATTTTCCGATTGTATTATAAATATCATGTTGAATATATAACTTTCGTAATTATATGTAACAAAAATAAAAATAAATATGTAACAGAAAATATTTAAAAAAAAGATAAATAAAATCGGTAAAGCCGTTCTCAAGTTAAAGCGAGACCAGGAAAAATATAGGGATTAATTTTTATATATATATATATATATATAGATAGGTTACTAACTAACCAGCCAGAGGCTTTAGAAGCTTCATTCCCTTAGAAATGAAATTAACAATCTGACAATCTTTGATGTTACAACATAAAAAGCATTAACTGACAAAATTATAAGTTTGTAACTCCATTTTAGGCTATGCGTTGATGAACCAGAAACACTTAATTATATAGAGACTAAAAATTACATTTTCATGTTCATCATAATACCGGTATAATAAAACTAAGTTGGGAAATAATACATAATAAAAATTGACGGGAGAATTCACAAGAAAAAGATACATCTATAAAATAAACCACGAAATGAGCTACCACCTGCACATGATAAGCTTTTAACGCAATGCTATAAAAACGGAAAATGCCAAATTAACTAAACCTCAATCAAAACTTACACACACTCTATTTTCTATAGTATAGAGGTCAAAGTTGTTTATGTATCTTTGTTTTAACAGCATCTGTTATTTTGTCAGTTTTTTCACAGGATACGATCCCGATACAAAATTCTGGCAAAGAACCTTTTAATATTATTTATGTCATCGCGTCTTACAGTTAACGATTACCGATGCGTTTTAACGACATTTTTTGTTATATCTAGTTTTGTTAAGTCTACAAATGGATAAGGATTATTTAAAATGTTTTTAACTACCCAGTGGGAGACGGTTATATGAGTTTTGAATGTTGAATGCAGTAAATTGGTGTTTTTTATTGTTGAGGCTTGTGTCAAGGAGTTTAACGCGGGCGTGACAATAGTAACAATGTGTTTGATTTGAAACGTTATTTTACTCTGTGAGGGGATTTGAAAAGCATGCGGCAAAACCTACGAGCTAGACTTCTTATGAAAGAGGTCTTCATCATTTGGATTCATCCGATAATACGTGAAATATACATTACAGGGGCGTTTTATTTACTTCACCATAAGTTGCGGCAGCATGACGAGAAGTGTTTTAACTACTATAGGATGTCCACTACTACGTTCGATTACTAAGACGACCACGGTAATATTTAGATAATATTACCGTGTCACGGCGCCGGCGTAGATGAACACGTTTTTAAACGTGTTTTGTATTGCCGCCACTTCAGCATGTCACAATCTCGGGCCGAGTAAGCGATATATCGGCGGACGGGATGACATAGCTAAGGTGACGGGCGTGCGGTGGACACACGGCCATAGTATGTTTTTTTATGGGATAGGTCGGCAAACGAGCAAGCGGCTCACCTGATGGTAAGTGATACCGTCGCCCACGGATATGCGCACCAAAGGTCTCCGGGATGCGTTGCCGACCTATGAGGAAGGATGATAGAAGGAAGAGATAGAAGGGGTAAAGGTTGGAGGGGGAGGCGTAAGGAGAGGGAGAATAGGGAAGGAGGGAATCGGGCCTCCGGATCCTCACATGAACTGACAAAACGCAATAGCAAGCTATGTTACTTCACGTAAGTGTTATGTGGGAGTGTGGTACTTCCCCGATCGTACCGGCTTTTTCGGCTGTAGGGTTACAGCGTGGCACTACCACCGAAATGTACGTATCGCTAAATCAGCGTCGTCGTCTCGTTGTCGGTAACGTCCCGGTGGCGGTGGACAAATGGACTAACAAATAATTTTAAATACATGTTTCAAATATTTTTTATGCAATCATGTGAGACGGGCAAGTTGAGTGACCGATGGTAAACACTACGTTTGCCCATGATAGTCACAGTGTTACCCAGAGCTTGGAACTGTAGTTTTGCGTAGTACTGTACTGCACTCGTACGATTAATATAGGGTTTTGAGTCTCTTTCACCCAGTAATATCACTTGATACAGTGCCCTTCACACCCTAACACACGTAATGCTTGCACGTTATTGCTTCGTGGCAGAATACCTGGCACTGTGGTGGTACCAACTAATAAAATTATGGTCTCTTGCATAAGGTACATTTTACTCAAAAAGTCAGGCTTTCCATCTCTTAGAGAATAAGCACCACGACGGTGGAAGCGGAATTCTGAAAATTCATTAACCATATAAAGACAAATATTTGTATGTTTTATTAACACTTTGTTTGAGATTAATGTTGGAGTTCGAACGGAGCCAGAGACTTATATTAAAGATATATATCAATGTTGACCCACATACGCTCGGCAGGTGCAGGTGCAAAACAAACAACATATCTGCAAAGTAGTCCAATCAGTTTACGCCAGTAAACTTTAATTTATACCACGGGTGACACTTAAACGGTAAATATCTGATTGAACCGAAACATATATTTCAGTAATTATTCCTTATAATACAATTTCTCAAAATTAAGAATAGCTTATTACTTTGAACCTGAAGTGAATTAAATGTGAATTTTAAACTGAAGGTATCAATCTAGAATAAGAGAAAAAAAAAAAAAAAAACACAATTACACAAAAATACCACTGAATTGTGAACGTCCTTTTATGGAAGTCAGTTGAAAGTATAAATGTATTGCCTAATTCTTCCTAAACCGCGATAATTAAAATAAATAAGATTTATATAAGATATATAATGAAACTTACGTATATTTACGTCTTTGGGATGCAAAGGGTTAACACCCTCCCTGAGTCGGTGTTTCCGGTTAAGCACGATATGGGGGTCTTCAAAACACGAGTGCATAGGTATCTTCTGGGTAAGCGCGCTCCATCATCGATCACATCATCACTTAGCATCAGGTGAGATAGTGGTCAAGTGCTACCCAGTTCGGTATTAAAAAAAAAACTAGATTATAAAGAAATACAAAAAGTGTTATAGGCCGTTGTGGATATATATATATATATATATATATAAATTTTGCAAACTATTAGAAAATTTATGACCCTATCAAAATCTGGTATGTTTTGGAATCCCTATCTCTACGACGATAACATGTCCAGTGGCGATATCCGATTCCTAGGGCGGAATTCCAGAAGTACTCTCAGATTTAAATCAGATCAGATTTGAGTAAATTTTGTGAGCATTAATTTTCCAATTTCTACTTAAGTCAAGATTCAAGTCTCATAATATATCTTATGTATAATTTTATTTTATTTAATAATTTAATTTAATTAAAATATAATTTAAATCTGTCTCAACCAACCATTGTTCATGCAAAGAACACGTATTATTTGCGACCTCACACAAAATTTTATATATGTAAAACTTCACTATCCCTACTCTTGTTTTATATTATTTATGATACAATAGTATATTTATCATACCTTATGTTTGTTTATGTTATATGAGTATGTACCCTACAACCGTTGTATGTTATTATCATTGTCACTGCTGCACTATCTTCTCCACTTTTTTGGTCACAGCTGAAAACCAACGTTGTGTGTTGGTAACACACCCAACACATGCTGAGCTGAATACCAGTTGGGTACTTGCCTTCAGAAGTATTCAGACACATGAGACGAGCGTAGTGTACGTAAATCCATAGTCTCTTATCCATACTATCTTATCCATAGCCTGCCTTCCGCTCCAGGGTTCAGGCGGTGCGTTATGTAAGTGTCTTTATGTTTCATGTTTGTTCCACCTTGTTTATTCAGTTGTTATATGTCGGCTCTGTGTTCTGTATATGTTTAGGTACCTAATAAAAATGTTTCTTTCTTTCTAACGGCCGTTTTCAATAACCTATCTATCGCCGGTTTACCTTACTAGAGATAGATATTTGACACTATTTGTATGGACGTTATGTCAAATTTCTATCGGTAGTAAGGAATACTATGGATAGATAGAATATTGAAAACGGCCGTAAGTCAGTTAAATCATAAGTCAAGAATACCGCGGCCTTAAGTATCGTTTCAAATTTGTGATTCCAAAGGATTCAATCGCTCTTGGACAGCTTAAAAATGGAAAAGCCCCTGGAGAGGATGGCGTTACAACAGAGCTACTAAAAGCAGGAGGTAAACCCGTACTGAGGGAGCTCCAGAAGCTTTTTAACGCTGTCCTGTTCGAAGGGAGAACTCCAGAGGCGTGGAGTAGGAGTATGGTCGTCCTGTTCTTCAAAAAGGGAGATAAGACCCTGCTGAAGAACTATCGACCCATATCCCTTCTAAGCCACGTCTATAAACTGTTTTCAAGAGTGATCACGAACCGTCTTGCGCGTAGACTCGACGAATTCCAACCACCGGAACAGGCTGGGTTTTGAAGCGGATACGGCACCATAGACCACATTCACACAGTGCGGCAGATTATACAGAAGACCGAAGAATATAATCAGCCCCTGTGTCTAGCATTCGTGGACTATGAGAAGGCCTTTGACTCGGTTGAAATCTGGTCTGTTCTGGAGTCCCTGCAGCGTTGCCAGATAGATTGGCGATACATCCAAGTGATGAGATGTCTTTACGAAACCGCCACCATGTCCGTCCAAGTACAGAATTAGCAAACAAGTCCCATACCGTTGCATCGAGGAGTGAGACAAGGGGACGTTATTTCCCCGAAATTGTTTTCAAATGCAATGGAGGATATGTTCAAGACGCTGAACTGGAAAGGACGTGGCATTAATATCAACGGCGAATACATCTCTCACTTGCGATTTGCTGACGATATCGTCATCGTGGCAGAGACGCTGCAGGACCTGCAACAGATGCTGAATGACCTGGCTGACTCTTCTATACGCATCGGCCTACGGATGAACTTGGACAAAACCAAGGTCATGTTCAACGAACATGTTCTACCGGAACCGATTGCGATACATGGCGCCGTTCTCGAAGTTGTTCAAAAATATGTGTACTTCGGGCAGACATTGCAGTTGGGAAAAAACAACTTTGAGAACGAGGTGAATAGAAGAATTCGGCTGGGCTGGGCAGCGTTTGGGAAGCTACGTCGAGTCCTTACTTCGCCGATTCCACAGTGCCTGAAGACGAAAGTCTTCAATCAGTGCGTCCTACCCGTCATGACATACGGAGCCAAAACGTGGACACGAATGGTCCACAAGCTCAAGGTCGCTCAGCGGGCTATGGAAAGGGCTATGCTCGGTGTTTCTCTGAGGGATCGCATCAGAAATGAAGTGATCCGTCAGAGAACCAAGGTCATCGACATAGCCCACCGGATCAGCAAGCTGAAGTGGCAGTGGGCTGGCCATATTAGCCGTAGAACCGACAACCGTTGGGGTAAACGAGTTCTAGAGTGGAGACTGCGTCTCGGCAAACGTAGTGTAGGACGTCCTGAGGCACGGTGGAGTGACGATCTGCGCAAGACGGCTGGCAAAAACTGGATGCGAGAAGCCCAAGATAGACCTAAGTGGCGTGCAATTGGAGAGGCCTATGTCCAGCAGTGGACTGCTACAGGCTGATGATGATGATGATGATGATGATGATTCCAAAGGTCCGTGGATGCTCAGTTTAGAACTGTGACATAAGTAAAAGTTCAACAGTAAATACCTACCATACAACACTGCCTCAGATCAGCTGTGCGATTCTCTAAGAGCATACATCGTTGCAGTTTTAAAACATTCGTGAAATAATGACGAGATGACAAGGAATGTGTGAAAAACAAGCCTGATATCTCTTAAGTGTTTGACATCGGTGAGCTCGTCGACGATCGGAACGACGAATCATTAGAGATTCGCACAGCAGAAATCAAATTAAGATTTTACAACTGAGCATATTATTCTGGAATACGGGTGTTATTTTGAGGTAGGTTTTACCTAGGTAAATATTTAGTTACCATATTTATAGTATGCGCCTGTAGCAGTTAATTATTTGTTGGTTATTGTTAGGTACCTATCGACGGAAGCAGGATATGTAGTAGCAGAACATTTAAGAACAAATCCAATCCATACGTAAAACAGTTTCTATTCGTAGAGTCAGGGAATATATCTTTTGTTGAATATATGTCACAGTTTAGTCAAATAAATAACCCTACAACTTAATATATAAAATTCTCTTGTCACAGTGTTTGAAACAAAACTCCTCCCAAACTTGATATGATATATTCTTATGAAATTTTATGTGAATATTCAGTAGGTCAGAAAATAGGTCGTAAAGTACTTTTCATTATCATCAGAATCATCATCTATCAACATGCGGGTGACACCGCGAGCTGCTGCTAGTATTATATAAAATTTAATCGGAATCTCGAACGAATAATAACTCTACTCTACTCTAAAAGTGTTATTGGTATTTCAAGTCTAGTAGTGTTTCATAGAAAATATTGCAAGCTGAGAGTGTTTACTAAATTGTTGTTTATTTCAATCTTTTTTCTTAGTAAACAGGTCTATTATCCACCTTTAAATCGAAATTAAGTGTTGAATGGATGCCTCCCTTGCGTACAACCAGGTGCTATTGGACCCCATCAGCGCAACCCTGCGTGGTCATGGTTTGTTCTACTTAGAACTGCAGTAGAATGGTTGTTTTTTCTAAACTTTGACTCTTTGAAAATCCTACACTTGTTACATATAAAACTAGATTTTTGGCTTTCCTAAATATTACAATTTTTAATATTACTTTATATACTCTGCATTTTATTACGCGCTAGTAAAGTAAAAAACTCAGTGTAACGTAAACTTTTCGTACGCGGAGGACATCAGTAGTTAGTATTAAATCAACATGCAAATACAACTTGAAAACGGAATAAATTACATTAAATGTTTTAATGAAACTTTTATCATGAAATAGGTAAACAATATTCCCACTTTCCAAGGCTTCTTTAAAATATACGGTATATACTAAATGCTAAAATCAAAGCGCCACTTATTGAAAGATGAAATTATCTTTGTACCAAAATAAGCAGCACTAGTTCCAAGTGAAGCACCCCATGCACGCTACCTCGCTTTTAATTACTCTATACATGCAGAGATTGCTATCGAGTTATCGAACGAACGCGATGACTTCATTCGTTCTCGTTCACTGTAAATAGGTTACCAGGTAATTGGAAAACTGGGATCAGGATAACTAAGGTAGATGCACCTCTTTAATTCTGATGTAAACACTATTTCACCCAGATTGAGTTTCAGTATTTCATTTGTTAATTGATATATGTATATGTAGCGAAATATTAAAAGTAATTTGGAAGTAACCAAATCCTATCGAAGTATCGAAGGAACGAGATGAGTTAATTCGTTCTTGTTCGCTGTAGATAGGTAACCAGGTAAATAGAAAACTGTGAATGGTCCCAATTTTTTTTTATGAAATTTGCACATATAATAGATATAATATATACAAATATATGAAATACAGATGGATTGCATATTTTATTCTGAACTTACGCCCCTGGGGCGGAATATCAGAATAAAATATGCTACATAATAATTGTAACTCTACTTAAATAACAATAGCGTGGCAAGCTACCGATCGTCAATTAATACTTGCTTGCAAATGCAACTCTCTGCACGTGCGATTCTCTAAGAGCAAACATCGTTGCATCTTTGACAACATCCGTGAAACAAATGAAGAATGACAAGAAACGTTGGAAAAGTAACCTTATGTACAAAGGCGATATCTCATAAAGTATTTGATAACAGTGAGCTCGTCGACAATCATTATAGAATCGCACGGCTGTACACAAAATAAATATGATTCAATTTGCAAGGATTTTAGTAACTGTCAAAACTATCGACTGCCATCTCTCTCTTACGATTTTTCGTGAAGTTTACCAGCGAATAAGTAAGCGACTATTTTTGACATCCCGCGAAGTATTCCGTACGATAGTTAGCATGACTCGTCTACCAATACAGTGACTCCCAATACATTGAAATGTACAGTACCTCTATCATGAGTTGGCAACATAAATGTCATCTATAGTTGATACTCGATCTCGCCTACCTATTAAGCTTGTGATTGGCGCACTCGCTGTCAATTTTAGTTCTACAATTGACCGCGAGGTGACACTGTTCATTTTTCATACATTTTTTCGCGACAGCCGATACCGAGCCCGATTGATATCAATGTTGTAAACTCATGGTAGATTTACTGAAGTTACCACGAATAAGTTTTTCGTCAGCACACAGACATCGTATTGTCAATTAAATGAAATACTTTTATCATTATCTCACTACAGAGAGTTGCAATGTGCAAGCAAGTTATTCATTAGCGATCGGTAACTTGCCACGCTTTTGCTATTTATGTAGAGATTTAGGACCCTGTAGCCTGTACTCACTTACATACTTAATGCAAACTTCTCACAGTTTTACTGTATTATTTTGCATTGTTTTTCGTAATCCTTCCTATACCGTGATAATCAAAAATGACATAACATGGACTTTGACTTTGACTTTGACTTTGACTTTGACTTTGACTGGATAGTAGATAAAAAGTAAGCAATACCTATATGCCAATATACTTGTGCTATGATCAAGGCGTAGATAGATAGATAGATAGATAACACTTTATTGAGACACCATATTTATGACTTAATATTAGACAATAAAATAAAAAAACAATGCTTAAAACTAGGTGCAACAATGGGCGGTCTTATCGCTCAGAGCGATCTCTTCCAGACAACCCATAATGCAGGCATAAGGCGTAATGCATCTTGTGCTCTCGTAAGCCTACCCAATTGATTAAAAGGTAGAGAGATTATGAATATTTAATACAATATAATCAATTCAATTACTTTGAAAAAGAAAATAATAGTTTCAACGGACCAATCATGATGTATTGTTAAGATACTTTATCTATAATATCATATTAGAAATAGCAAAGCTTTGTTGTTTGTGTATTGTTTGTTTGAATTGAATAGGCTCCGAAACTACTAGGCTGATTTGAGAAATTCTTTCACTGTTATAATCTTACATTATTCCTGATAAACATAGGCTATATATTTTGAGTCATCATCATCATCATCATCATCCATCACCACGCGGGTGAAACCACGGAGCGCAGCCAGTGATACTGTCTGCCTTAGGTATGCGTGCGTGTAAAATTACTTATCAAAATAGAAGTTATTTTAAGTTATCGAGTGAAATAGTATCGTATAAATTTCCTTGTACATGAATACCACGTTTAATAAAAGGTAATAAATCCAGCGAATGGGTTATGTCCAATTTCAATTCAATACCGGAGCCAAATTATTGTTGGAACGTTGGAACATTCCGCAAATAGTTTTATGCAGGCATTTCATCTATGAAGTTTTGGTATTAGAACTCGTTTTTCAACACTAATTCGTGTAGAAAATTAATAAATATTTTTTTGTATTAGATGTATATTACGTATGACATAATGCGTACATATACCTAATGTGTACATGTAAAATTACTTATCAAAGTAGAAGTTATTTTAAATTATCGGGTGAAATAGTATCATATAAATTTAAAAAAAAAAAACGATATTAAAAAATATTTAGTGACACTTCCGCTGAAAAGAAAACAATGATTTTGGCCTATTTGGGGGGCGTGCACCACCCTCCCTCCCGCATAAAATGCTAATAGGAAGACAGCCAAATCTGTCGGTCTAGCGCTCGACGAGTCAACATCTCCTGAGGATGCCTCGTGTAGAGGCGAAACACGTGTCGAATCGGTTTTGGTTTATTTGGGGTTTCTTGTGTTTTTTATTTTGTATTCTTCCTATTAGCATTTTATGCGGGAGGGAGGGTGGTGCACGCCCCCCAAATAGGCCAAAATCATTGTTTTCTTTTCAGCGGAAGTGTCACTAAATATTTTTTAATATCGTTTTTTGATAATGGATTTCCGCAAAGTAACGCCTGAATCAATAAATTATCATATAAATTTCTTTATACATGAATACCACGTTTAATAAAAGGTAATGAATCTAGTGAATGGGTTATATCCAAATTCAATTCAATACTGGAGTCAAATGCTTGTTGGAACGTTGGAACATTCCGCAAATAGTTTTATATTGGCATTACATGTATGAAGGTTTGGGACTCGATTTTAAACACTAATTTACGCAGACAATTAATTGTTTTTTTTGTGTTAGATGTTATGCTACTAATATTATAAGAGATCGCTTAAGCAGGCGTTAGTGCTTTAAACAGTAATACTGAAAAAATATTATAAACGCGAAAGTTTGTGAGTATGGATGTATGGATGTGTGGATCTTTGTTACTCTTTCACGCTCTAGCGGCGGGGCTAATTTTGATGAAATTTGGTATGAAGGTAGATGAAGCGCTGGATTAACATAATTATAGGATACTTTTCATCATCATCATCGTCACCCATCACCACGCGGGTATGTGCAAACTAGCCAAGTCAGACCTAAGGCTTCAATTATATTATCGTAAGTATAAGAAGAAATGTTATTTAATGTTATAAATAAATCTCAGGGCTGATCGTTGAAATTGGCACCTATTTAGATCTCACTTATTTTGTCGTGGAAGTCAACAACCAAGGATTATATCATAATATTGAACTTGGCTCTCATTTCACATTATTTTTTTTGATGAGATTTAAATTTAATCATATAATAAGTACTTTTTTTTGACCTTGTTAATATTTTATGACTTTTTGGCATAAAAATAGCTAAACATGGCTTTGGAGATGATAATAAGCTACTCGAAATACTAATCTTGCGCAGGCGAAGTTGCGGGCACCAGCTATTTATGTATGTAATAAAAAAAGTGTAAAGACATTAACAAAAAATGTATTCACAAAATTAGTGTGAGTAAGTTTGAGAAAGTTTCCTATTAGGAAATAAATTAGGTCCCTGGAATTTGACTATGTGTCAATTGTATGACCATCTAAATATCAATTAATGTAAAGGACAATACATGACTTTTTAGGAGAGCCAAAAAACCATTTTTTTTTACAAATATCATCTGTAACTTTTTGTCATTTTCCCCTATCTAAAATATGTCTAAGACAAAGTTTCTTAGAATTTTCTCTTCTTTATAACTACAAACAAAAGATTTACGTAAACGTCTGCGTTTAGAAAATAGCATGTCCTTTACATTAAAAAAAGTTGGTTAGTTGTCCTTTACGGCACTGCATTTTTCAATGTAAACTATCCCATATTAAAGTAAGCACCAAGTTTAATAGGAAACTACAATACAAACGTACTGTAAAGGACATAAACAACTATGAATTGAATGAAATATGATGTTTGATAAACTATTAAGAACTTGTATCATGTAATTTTGGAATATAATATGTTCTAACTAATAAAAACTTCTCTTAAAAATATATCTGAGTCTGAGGTAGGTTCTTATGAACGTGATGGGAACACTGGATGGAAAACTAATAGAAAGTTAGTCATTACTAATATTATAAATAGCTAGGGTTTGTATGTACTTAGTATTTTTGTAGCAAATATACTGAAAACTACTGGACGAATTTCAATAATTCTTCTTTCATCATTAGAATGCTGCGAGTAAAATATATTTTTTTTAAATTAAGGATCCTGTCTTTCTTCAAAAATGTAAACTAAGGTAACAAAAAACACCAGGATCTGTAATACGTGGCCGGGACGGGCCTTTAGCAAAAAATAAATAAAAAAACATAGATCAAAATATTTTTTTATTGCAGACTTATTTTAATCAATAAAAATGTTTGAATACAGTGTCGTTTCAAAATCAACAAAACTCCCTTTTTAGTCGGGGATAAAAAAATAACAGTCTTTCTCAGAGATCAAAACAATTCACAATAGAAACATTGTATTTCTGAACTTACTGTTATAGAGTATAATTAATGTACCTTTTCTTCTTTTAATTATTTTTAATCATCTTAAATCCACAAATAAGAATCAATAAAAATGTTTGAATACAGTGTCGTTTCAAAATCAACAAAACTCCCTTTTTAGTCGGGGATAAAAAAATAACAGTCTTTCTCAGAGATCAAAACAATTCACAATAGAAACATTGTATTTCTGAACTTACTGTTATAGAGTATAATTAATGTACCTTTTCTTCTTTTAATTATTTTTAATCATCTTAAATCCACAAATAAGAATCAATAAAAATATTTGAATACAGTGTCATTTCAAAATCAACAAAACTCCCTTTTAAGTCGGGGATAAAAAAATAACAGTCTTTCTCAGAGATCAAAACAAGTTACAATACAAACATTGTATTTCTAAACTTACTATTATAGAGTATAATTAATGTACCTTTTCTTCTTTTAATTATTTTTAATCATCTTAAATCCACAAATAAGAATCAATAAAAATATTTGAATACAGTGTCATTTCAAAATCAACAAAACTCCCTTTTTAGTCGGGGATAAAAAAATAACAGTCTTTCTCAGAGATCAAAACAATTCACAATACAAACATTGTATTTCTGAACTTACTGTTATAGAGTATAATTAATGTACCTTTTCTTCTTTTAATTATTTTTAATCATCTTAAATCCACAAATAAGAATCAATAAAAATATTTGAATACAGTGTCATTTCAAAATCAACAAAACTCCCTTTTTAGTCGGGGATAAAAAAATAACAGCCTTTCTCAGAGATCAAAACAATTTACAATACAAACATTGTATTTCTGAACATACTATTATAGAGTATCATTAATGTACCTTTTCTTCTTTTAATTATTTTTAATCATCTTAAATCCACAAATCAATAAAAATATTTGAATACAGTGACATTTCAAAATCAACAAAACTCCCTTTTTAGTCGGGGATAAAAAATAACAGTCTTTCTCAGAGATCAAAACAAGTTACAATACAAACATTGTATTTCTAAACTTACTATTATAGAGTATAATTAATGTACCTTTTCTTCTTTTAATTATTTTTAATCATCTTAAATCCACAAATAAGAATCAATAAAAATATTTGAATACAGTGTCATTTCAAAATCAACAAAACTCCCTTTTTAGTCGGGGATAAAAAAATAACAGTCTTTCTCAGAGATCAAAACAATTCACAATACAAACATTGTATTTCTGAACTTACTGTTATAGAGTATAATTAATGTACCTTTTCTTCTTTTAATTATTTTTAATCATCTTAAATCCACAAATAAGAATCAATAAAAATATTTGAATACAGTGTCATTTCAAAATCAACAAAACTCCCTTTTTAGTCGGGGATAAAAAAATAACAGCCTTTCTCAGAGATCAAAACAATTTACAATACAAACATTGTATTTCTGAACATACTATTATAGAGTATCATTAATGTACCTTTTCTTCTTTTAATTATTTTTAATCATCTTAAATCCACAAATCAATAAAAATATTTGAATACAGTGACATTTCAAAATCAACAAAACTACCTTTTTAGTCGGGGATAAAAAATAACAGTCTTTCTCAGAGATCAAAACAATTTACAATACAAACATTGTATTTCTAAACTTACTATTATAGAGTATAATTAATGTACCTTTTCTTCTTTTAATTATTTTTAATCATCTTAAATCCACAAATCAATAAAAATATTTGAATACAGTGACATTTCAAAATCAACAAAACTCCCTTTTTAGTCGGGGATAAAAAAATAACAGTCTTTCTCAGAAATCAAAACAATTTACAATACAAACATTGTATTTCTAAACTTACTATTATAGAGTATAATTAATGTACCTTTTCTTCTTTTAATTATTTTTAATCAGTTTTAAATCCACAAATTAAGAATCTTCATTTATAGTATAGTATGTCATTAAATCAATTAAATCGTCAAACCTTTATTCATCATCATGTTCATGAGTTGACTCTTCATTGTCAGTATGATTAAGTGTATCTTTTATAATTGATTTGTTGGGAAGACTTATATATTCCCTATGGAATCTTTTAGGAATTATTCCATTGTCACATAACTTTTTTAGATCGTTAAATTTTGCAACGGAAATCGGCAGTCTTTCTTTCTATAGACGCGGCAAATCATCTATTTTCCATCGTTTTATTTCCAATCTGGGTAGTGAGCCTGTTTTATCCAGATCAGAATTCCTGTCTTTTGTCGTTGTCTTAGCTCTTACAGAACTCCTTTTTCCTATTCCTTTACCTTTTCCCTTTTCTTCGTGCTGTCTATATAGTTCTATTTCATGAGACGTACCATTCTCTAACATAGTGTATTTTATCTCAATGTTGCTCAAGTTAGCTTTCTTCATAGTGCAAATTCTTATATTTTTGAAATGCAGATCTTTATTTTTCAGAGTAGTTTGAGTGAACACAGAATTCTCGAGATTGTTGAAGTTAATAAAATCCGTATGTTCTAAAACACTAACATTATATGGCGTTGGTCGTTTTCTAGCACTCTGCATAAAATTAGGCCATTGAGAAGGTGCCCAAACAATTATCTTCTTAACTTCCCTTTCAATGACAGCATGCATGCTGTCGACTGGCATGTATGTATGACCCGCCAAAAGGTAATTTATTTGTATTACATTTAGATTTTCAGAGTTCTCTAAGAAGCTTTTAAACATTGAAATGATGACCTTATTTTTATTTTGTCCTGAGCAATTGTCACAATATAATAATAACTTTTTCACTCCTCTATTATCTACTTCTTGCTTAATATTTGTATAAACATGTCGCTATTTCGCAGCTTCCTCTTTTACCATCTGCCTCACCCCATGTATAACAATATCCTTTCTGGGTTCTGTTCTCATATACAGTAAAATTATACACAGCATATTTTCTAGCATAGTACAATTGCATACTTTCGCCATATGGTGTTGCTAATACCTTTTGAAGATCGAAACTAGCTACAAGTAACGAATGATCGGATACTTGATTTTGATGAAAGTGGAAGCGTTTGTTGCGAACGCTCATCGTGAGCCCAAGAATATTTTTTTATTAGCGTAAATTTTAATGTAAGTACTTAATTGAAAATGTTACACGTTTATACTAATAATGTAAGGAAACATAAATTAATTTCTACTAGCTAATTTTGATGTAGTTTAGTTTAAGTGACAATGTCGATTGAGATGTAAAGTTGAAACATTAACGTAAGAAACACGTTATACTTAAAAAATGATATTGTACATTAAGGTAAGGGAGAAATTATAATTAAACTATAATTATGTTTGAACGTAAAGGACATGTTGTGAGAATTGTACGAAAACAAGTTTAACGTAAGGGACTGAATTTTATTTCTGAACTATTTACGTTATTTTTCTAACACGTAACAATAATTGCGTCCGTTAAAACATTTTTTAGATTATAAAATCCGTGTAGACCTAAAAAAACGTGTACTGTAAGGGACATTTTTTTAACGATATAGAAATGCCAAATATAGTAAACGGTAGAGTGCGAAATTCTGAATCGAATGGTATATATAACTCATTTTGGCCAAAATGTCCCTTACGTTAATTGATACTTCTGGTATCGTAATTATCTGATATTATTTTGGTTTTTGTATTTATTTTAATATTTATAATGACTTTAATGGTACGAAAAAAGTATTATGTATTTTATATTAATGGACATACAAAATTTAGCCAACGTGACGAGTTACTACGTGAGTTACCTATCTAAACAAAAAACAAGTAACCTTACTCTTTGACGCGCGCGGCGGCAGCCAATTACTAAGAGCAATTATTTAAATATACGAGTATGTACCTCTATTATTCGTCAAGTTTGTGCTTCTGTTCCTTTCAAACTCATTATTATGATATTATATAAAGCTCTTAAAGGTTTGGAAGTATATGAAACAGAAACGTGGCATTTACAAAAATAAAAAGTCTATCACTTCAAGTAATATTAAACGTGATCGCGCACATTTATCAATTGCTACACATAAAAAATACACAGAACTGGCTAGATCGGATACGATTAGTATTAAATCACAAATAAATATCCACGCAACGTACGCAATGGCGCAATGCCGCAATAAACTGTACTTCATATCTATAAATCTGTAATATAACCAGGCCCCAAGTCTCCTCGAGGTTTATAGCTGACCAATGTTTGAGATTCAATAAATCACCTCGCATCCGCCACTTCACTTCAATCCCCGTTAACCGAAACCGCAAGTAACTCAGTTACTCGAATAAAATTAATTTCAAGCGCGATTAGTGCTAAGCTTATCGGATTAATTTCGAAATTTGTACTCAGTGTAAACATTCGTCTGCGTCGGTCGTATATTCGTGTCCAATGCACAGATTCGAGATAGGAAACCCAATCGAAATTTACAAACCCTTGTCGTTTTGCCCGTAACGTGGTAGGAGGCCTGGCGGAATTAAATTCTCTGACTGAACGTCTCAAAGGAATTGCACCCCTAATATATCCTTCTAGGGGTTATTATGGCGTGGAAGATGTGTCTGTACATGTGAATGCAGTTTGCGATCACCCGCTGCGCTTACTCGACGAAATCACAACAAATCATTTACGGGACCCACCTCCAATAATGACGGCCGCATCGCATATAAATTGGATTTTACTGTTGTATGTTTATTCACTATCATTAATCTCTATGTAAACAAAATCATTAATAAAACATACTAACTCGATGTCATTCTTATTAGCGACGAAATAGTCCCCGTCATTACTGAGAAAGATGTAATTATTCATTAAAGCTCCGAAAGCCAAGTTAATATTTTACTAATGAAAATTTATGCTGTCCCCGTTTCTACGAAAATCCACGGTCATTTCACACGAAGATTAGATAGTAGCTCTATGAACGGCAATTCGTAACGCCTCTATAGAACTAATATAAAATATGAACTTATTAGTCAGAAATATTATAAAGATGAGATTTGGTTATGTTTTCATATAAAATGTAAAATGTTTTTAACTTACCTATATATATATATATATATATATATATATATTGGCAAGTATAAGTTACCTCAGATTTATATAACTTTCCAAATTATGGTAAAAACACTCTGATTAACCGTTACTCTAAAATACATTAGAAGCAATTTCATGATATGTGTACTAGAATCAAGAACATATTGAGTGGAAAGTCAATTATAAATTTCAATAATATCTAAATTAACCACACTAAGTTAGCTTAGGGCGATCGAAAACGTAGTCTAATTACATTAATAAAGTTGGGTTACATATTTAAATATTTAAACAAAGTTTATAAATAAATTGAAAATGAACCTTGCTATCTCGTGAGAACCAACTTGTAGATAAAAGTCATGTTGAAATCACATCAAAAGAAATCAGTCCAGCTCATTATGTTCTCTTTACTTCAATTAGAGTGATAAATTCGCACTACACGATGATTTTTAGGCAACAAAAGATGAAGTGCTATAAAATTTCACCATTTCCCCTTTGTGAGCTGGCAATTAGGCTAATGAAGTAGCTGGGCAAGCGAGGCGGGAATGAATGGCCCTCCCAACGTTCTTTGCATTCAAAGACCACCTTTCATGTGGGCAATTTACTGATGGTCTACATTCTATGGCATTACTTGAATTGCATAAACGTAATGGATGGGATAGGATAGGAAATATAAACAAGAAAATGTTGTGATATATTATTGTGTTATTTGAAAAGATTTGTTTAATATCATATTAATTACGCTCATACTGTTTTTTTTACTTGTTTGTTACGTCTTACAATATGGAAAGATTTGAACGTATTTTAGAAGTAAAGATAGAGAGACCTTCTAGGAGATTCTAGGAAATTGCACAAGGCAATTTTTGATCCGGATAGCACGAATAGTCCGAGGGAGCACAATAAACTTATTCCACGAGTATGTATGCAAGCATTGCAGTGTTTAGTTTTATAAATATGAAAGTATGTATGTATGTGTATTCAACACTGAAGCACTATCAGGATACTACTCGTATCTAAAGTTGTATGTATATACCTACTTTAAACCATGGAATGATAGCGTGCTTTGATGACTATAGAAAACGTTTCTGTAACATAGCTGATATCCACGCAGGTAGAGCCGTTGGACGCTACTAGTATTGAAAATTTGTTTAAATAAAGTATATGAAGTCTTATATTCTTAACATGGTGTAGTGTTTAAACTTATTTATATGCTAAGTTTAAGAATTGTTTTCTGCTTTTGTTCCATTTTTTCATGTCAAGAAACTAAAGTTGCTTTCATCATTTTAACTGCAGTCTGCATATTAAACACATTTATTTAGCCTTAATGACAGGAAAATGGAAGATAATGGAGAAGGTTCAAAAGATGTTAAGTGTGGCGAATCAATCAACACCAAAATCAATCCACTGAAAACTCTATAAAGGAAATCTTTCATAAAAAGCATCAAACTAGAGACTGATGCTGCTCAATAAATAACGATCAATCTGCGAGGGAAGATAAACAAAAGCAATTTATAAGTAAACACGAAGTAGATTGTGTATTTATTTAGCGTGAAAATCGAGAGCGTTCGCGGCAAAGAAGAAATTGTACAAACCAAACAACGCACAAGGCGGCCTGAGGCTATTTATCAAACGTACGATAACCAGAATGGGGAAATTGAAACCGAGTCAACGGGGACTACGGAAAATGATTTATTGCTATTATAAACAAAATATCGACTGATCATTCTCCATTTCGAGATTGAATTTGGACCGCCAAGGGAGCAACAGACACGAAAATGGTAAAATGTGTTTAATCGTTTATGCTATGTTTAATAGCTGGTTCTACATTGAGGTTGGATCGATTTTAGATTATGATTTTGATGCTAATGGTACAGTTACATGAGTAATGGTCGCTTTGGGGAGTCAAGTAAGACAGGTTTGAATTTAGCTGCGCCTAAGTAATATTTTAATTATTCAATTAGTTTTTTAGGGTCCAGTCTGTGTGGTTTAGACAACCATATATTTATAGCTGAACCTTATACCATGCAGAATTTGTAATGTTTATTAGAACAAAATATTATCACATCAAGATATTTCTTACTAAAATAAGAGTAAAGCAATTTTACTTAAGGCCGATCCTTTAATGGTAGCAGCAATGACTGCCATTAAATCCATCTGCCTTTTGATGTCTGCACAATAGACAATAATGACCAAGTTTGTCATAACCCAGTTAGACGTTAAGTTTACCCTCAAACATTTTCTTAAGAATACCATAAAGTTTTAGTCCCTCATCTATATTTAGATATGATACGACCCAGATGGTCACGGCTCCCGATTTTAGTATCTCTCGAATCTTTTCAACATGTCCATATAAACCTGATCCGTGTATCACCTTTTCTGTACCTTCAATTTTGCCTAAAATGTTACGTTTAAGGGAGGTGGAGGAGACCTTCTAAAGCTGGCTAGGTAGAATTACAACCGAAAGCCTGTTATGAAGACCAGGCCGTGTAACATTTCATAGTTATGAGCGGGCGCGGAAAAGGAAGTATATATTTAGTTCTATGGCATCTGGTTGTACCGAAACGCACGCTTTTCATAGAATCGACTTAATTAATATGTCCCTTGAGGAACCGTTTCATAATTTGTAATACCCGCAAGACAAGCTATCATAAAGTCTTGGCCGAAATTCGTTGCAGGCGTGCTATTCGTGGATTGTTGGTATTATAAAGATGATTTATTGAGTCAATTAGCGTTAATAAATACGCGAGAAAGGCTGAGAAGACGGAAATGTATAATATTATGAAAAATGTTGCGGTTAAAGCTGGTATATATCAGGCTATTATGTCGGATAGATGCCTAATCTTTATGACGCTGATGAAAGTGTTATGGTTATGGTCGTATCAGATTTGGGTAAAAATACTTTCAAATCCGTTATTTTCAAAATTGTATACTTTGACGAGCATTTAATTTTTTTGTAAAAAATTTGAAGTAAAAAGAATGGCTGCCATTCAGGTAGCCCGTGGACCAAATTCTACCTCATTATTCAGTTTATGAGTAAGGACTGGTTTTGTAGTTTAGCATAGAACACTGTTCATTATAACGTAACTGTCGTAAAGTGCCCCGTACAATAAACTTTAACTAACCTCCATGCACCCCACAGTAGTCACCAACACAGTCTGCCTGTTGCGTGTAGGCTCCTGAGCATGGGGTGTCTCCAGTGCAAGACCGGCGCCTGGTCTGACGACAGTCGGCTCCACACACTGACCATTCTGACCAGGCCCCCCAACGTCCAGGCAGTGCTGTTGAAAATAATACAGTTATCTAAAATATTCAAGTTTTAATCACATTCTTAGTACAGATTTTCAAAGTCTTACTATTCTGACTCTCTCTTACTACACTGAGCGATCAGACAATTAGATAAGTTTTTTATTGTTGTAAAACGTTTTTTTTTTAGAATATTATTATATTTCTTTATTTGTTATATTTTGTACTGTGGTATTACAATATAGAGTTTATCCATCTATCTATCTATATTATAATATAATAGATACAATATCTATTATATCTATCTAAGTGGTATAAATAACTATCTAGTTTAAACTAAGACAATGTTATATTTATCACATAAAAGACACCGCTAATTTACTTGACAATATTATGTCGGTAAAATATTGTTTTTGTTTTGACGATAACAAAAAAAAAACAAATTTTCGTAACTACTAAAATTTAAAACATTTATCAGACTATGACAGCACTTTCTCTCGTAGAATGAACGTTTCTTTTATTTTACTTCTTTTATAAAGTTCCTCTAAACTTTTTGCTCGAGCTCATTTAACGGAATCACCACGGGAGCATTTTACCGAAACGACAAAAAGTTTCAATTCTGTATTTGGAAGAAAATGCTTGAAATTAACAAGACACAATTACTTCTCACCGTTTTCGGTATAAACACTTAATTAATGATGTTTTCGAAAGAGGTTCATTATTTTTTCCTACATAATTAATGCACGTAGGCACTTAGACGTATATTTAATGTCTTATCAGAATTTATGGAAGCTAGTTTCTATCAAAATTATAATATATATACTTTACCTAGCTGTTATAAACTTAAAAGGAATGGTTTTTTAACTTAAAAAGGATTTTAAATTGTGTGTCTAGAAGCCGGTTTCAATAACCTATCTATCGCTGGTTTACCTTACTAGAGATAGATAATTGACACTGTATGTACGCTATGTCAAATTTATATATGTAGTAAGGAAAAGTGCAGATAGATAGATTCAAGAAACCGGCTGTATTCTTTCTTTCTAAATTAATAGACTTACAGATGTAAGTCTATTAATTTCTTTTATTGAGCACAAAATATGTATCTATATAAAATACGTAAGACGGTTAAAATCAGATAGAGAGTTAAAATTCGATTCTCGGACCTCGAGCATCGGTGGCCTAGTTGGTCATGGCGTCTGAAACGGATAGTCGGAAGACGCTGGTTCGAATCTCGTCCAAGAATGTGAATTTTTCTCTCTATAAATTTTCAATGTTTGGTATCGCTAAGTAGGCATTAGTGCTTTAAAAAAGTAATACTATAAATATGTATCTACTGACCGACTTTTAATATTCCATTCGTATCGCGTAATACATCCCACACATTGTTTAAATTCCCCCTTGTGCGTCTCGGAACAAAATTAACGTAACGCAATTCCCTCCGCTTCAAAAATACCTTCAAATTATTCTTCTTTCTCGTATATGTACTCTTATGATCGTGTTTTCTCAAAATTTCCGTCCGTAAAAGGACGCGACACGACAATTATGGACAATTTATTTACATACTTCACGTTTTAAAAAAATAAAAATAATGTGTATGTGAAAGTCCTTTGTCGTTCCTCTAACGAACTTGGAGTGATTTATGTGTTTGTGTATTAATTAATAAGAATACACGCGCGTAGTTCAATGTGTGAGTGTCACACCCACACAGAGACGGGTGGTTTAAGTGATAAGATCTATCGTTGTTGTTCGTGCGTACAGGACATGGGGTTAAATGAGTGGCTCATTAATTATTGTAACTTACAATGTTAGAAGGGTTAGTCTCGAATAGTTATTTATATTTTTATGTGTAAAGGTAAGAATGATCTGGTCTGATGAAGATCTTATTTTATTATTACAAATAATGCTTCGTAGGAATAAAATAAGATCGATGTGAGTGAGTTTCAGGTACCTAGATATTACGATTGACAATTGTTTCGGTTTGTTGTTGTTGTCTTGTCGATTAACTTGTCGATCGTAATATCGAACGCGTAATCTCACGTTACCGTATAAACTCGTTATTTACTTTTTAAAAGACTTCAAAAACGAAGGAGGTTATATGTTAGACTGTATATATTTTTTTGTGCAATGTTCACCGATTTCTCCCCCCTTTGTGGACCGATTCTCAAAAGTATTTTTTTGTTTGGTAGAGTATGTTTCGAGGTGGTCCCATTTAAATTTAATCAAATCGGTTCAGCAGTTATTTATTTACATTCGAATAACTGAAAATTGAATGCGCACAATATTGTGATAATAGGTACTTTTGGTCTATCATGGTACCGACTTCAACATGTTATTTCACACATTTTGGTGTGAAAGTGTGTTCTATTTTAGGTAAAATAAATTGTTTCGTCCATTTTAGTCGAATAATCGAAGATCGAAGTCGGTACCATGCGCACAATATTGTGATAATGGGTACTTTTGGTCTATCATGGTACCGACTTCAACAAGCTATATCACACTTATCGGTATTGAAGTCGATCCAATTGTTCGGTCATTATTTAAATGTTTACAGCTTCTGAATTTTATTTCGCAAAATTATTTACAATCACTAAGTACAAGTAGTTTGTAATTTACTCAGCCCGCCTACCAAGTCCATTAAAACAATTTATTGTTTCAGCGTTCTCGCTTACTCCAAACATGCCGTCTCGTATGGCCAACTATTATTTCTTTTGTAAAAAGGCTGTGATTTATGTCCAGCTCGCATGTTGGGGCCGCTGCCATCTTGGCGATATATTTTAATTTCAATTTATAGGGCGATACCTCAAGACCTGTATTATTAGATACGCCATTTATAATGTTAAACGTTGCAGTAATTGGTTACCGAGGAATGTTTGAGTTGTATTCCTGTATATAGTAGTGATATTTATGTAATGAGATTGAAATTTTATAAATATAGCATCCATATTCGGATGCTATACGCATTAATATATTGACATTCAATAAATTTTAATAGGTTTTAATTTAGATATAAAAACTAACGTGGTTTTCACAAATTTTTACTTAAAAATAAGGCATTACTCAAGATATTTATTTTTTACACACTATATTTATCGGATGCTGTTCGACGCGGGTGTCTAGAACTCTCCTTGAAAAAGACCTCTAGATAACTAACTATACAGTAAAATAAATTAATATAAAAAATATGAAATCCAGCATAACGCTTGATCAAATACGTGCAATATTTTTATAGTGGTAAGACTTTTCCAGAGTCCGTCTGCTGAAGTACCACAGCTAGTAAAGCAACCGTGAAGCAGTAGTGTGCAAACATTACTGTGGTTTGTTGACAGGTAATATTTCCAGTAACATAACGAGGCAAAAGATTTAACATCTAATATGTCTGTAGTGGACTGTATGCTTGGGTGTTCAGTAAAATTCCTTCGGTTCGTAAACACTTTTATTCTTGAGTGTTGCTCTTCCAGTGGTCAAAACGATACTACCAATTTTGCCCGATCGGCGCTGTTTATATACAAAATGTAGACAATAGGAAAAGAGACAGCACTAACTTTTCTGTCTCTCTCTAATTAAACACTTTATAGATTGATCCTTACTGTAAGGAGAGCACCTACATATTCTCTTTCCTAGCCTATCTCGCTCTCTCGTAAGGTCGCTAACACTAATATCTTTATTCTATACATGTTCATTTCTTAACCTAGATCGTTATGTATTTATTTATTTACAAATCTTATACTAAATTTAAAGCTAGTTCGGCGTCCGTAACAGTTCTCCCCCCGGCGCAGCCTGCGTAGCCTCCTCCTTCATAAGGACGACGAGCTTGCTCACCGGACGTTTGAATACACCAGTCTTCGTACGGACGTCAGCCACTCGAACTCCGCCATCTGGTCCTTTGTACGTGCGTTCGACGACGCCCATTGGCCACACATTTCTAGGCAAGTTGTGGTCAACGACGATCACGATATCTCCGACTTGAAGTGGCCGCTTATTGTTCATGGGTTCGCCGCGGGGTACTAGTGTGGGTAAGTACTCCCGCACCCAGCGTCGCCAAAAGTGGTCTGCGAGCGCTAGGCTGGCCCTCCAAGTTCGTCGGTCGGCTTCGTCGCACGGTCCCGTCAGGGGTAGACCATTGGATGATCCCAGGAGGAAGTGGTTGGGAGTCAAAGCCTCTGGATCTTGGTAATTCACGCTCACGTGAGTTAGCGGCCTTGAGTTTATTGAGAATTCCGCTTCGATCAGTAGCGTACTCAAAACTTCCTCCGATGGTTCCTTCTCTTTCAGGGTTGCTGCTAGTGCGGTTTTTACGGAGCGCACTAGTCTTTCCCACGCCCCTCCTTGGCTAGGGGCCCCTGGAGCTATGTATTTCCAGGCCATGCGATGCAGCAGGCCTTCATCTCGCAGCATCGGTATCCACTCCGCGTAGGCATCTCGAAGTTCCTTATCCGCTCCTTTGAAGTTGGTAGCGTTATCGGAGTGCATGGTCTTCGGCCATCCTCGTCTTGCTGCCATCCTCCGCAGCGCCATGATCGCTGAACTCGTGGAGAGCGAGGGCACCACCTCCAAGTGTACGGCGCGAGTAGTAAGGCACGTAAACAATGCCCCCCACCTTTTTTCTCGTCGGCGTCCCACCTTCACCATCATCGGGCCAAAATAGTCTGTCCCACAGTGTGTAAAGGGACGGTGGAAGGGCTCGAGGCGTGCACGAGGCAGATCTCCTGTGGCTGGGGTTTGCGGTTTGGCTCGTCGCACTTTACACAGGGCGCAGTCCTTTTCTATCGTTCGCACCGTAGGTCGTAGGTGTATGACCCAATATCTTTGCCTCAGATCATTTGTCACGCGTTCTCTGTTCGCATGGCCCGCTGCGCAATGCTCTCGCAGCACGATCAGCCGAGTTATGCGGTGGCGACCGTCGAGGATTATCGGTCTTTTCACTTCTAGTGGTGCTGTTGCGGCACCGATGCGGCCTCTCACCCGCAAGATTCCATCTTCCAATACGGGGTCAAGACGAAATAGTCGACTCGCCTTATTGATAGGGCGCGCTGTCTTCAGCCTTTCTATTTCGTCGCGAAAGCTGTCTTGCTGCGCGCGACGTATGAGTGTGCGTTCGGCCTCTTCTATGTGTCTTTGTTCTAAGGTCGTTGTTCTTCGCCGACACATATCAATAAATGCTAGCACACGTGCTGTAGTTCGTAGCAGTGTTTCGTACTTCGAAAATCTATGAGGATCAGGTAGCCATTCGTCACTTGTCTTATCCTCTGTGACATGAAGTATTACTTCTTCTTCAGTTACGTCGTTCGACGTTTCCTTTGGCCATTGGTCTTCAGGGCAACGTAGGAAGCTTGGGCCTTGGAACCAACGGTCATCTGCAGAGATCGGTGCATTGGTGAATCTCGTTGCGTCATCGGTCACGTTCTCAGCTGTGGGTACCCATCGCCACTCCTCTTTGTCGGTGAGTTCTGCCAGCTCACCCAGGCGATGTGCGACGAATGGTGTGTACCTCCGTGTATCATGTCGCACCCAGTGGATTACTGTCATCGAGTCCGTCCAATACACCGTTCGCTTTACTTCTACGCGATGTTCCTTCTTGATCGTGTCTGCCATTCTGGCACCAATGAGGGCGGCTTGCAGCTCCAGTCGCGGAATTGTCTGTGTACGTTTTGGAGCCACCTTCGCCTTGGCAGCCACGAGGCTCAAACTGAAGTCTCCGTCAGGCTGTGTAATGCGCCAGTATGCCACGGCGGCGTAAGCCTGTTCGCTGGCATCGCACATTATATGCAACTCTAAGTCTTGGCGATCTTCAAATGCGTATCGACGTTCCAAGCGTAGGCCGGAAAGCCCAGATAGGTGGCATAACCAAGTAGCGAACGGTTCGTTTTCCTCTGCTGGTATTGGCTCGTCCCATGAAAGCTTGAGACGCCACAAGCTCTGCAGTATGATCTTCGCCCTTATTGTATAGTGGCTTAGCATCCCAAGCGGGTCGTATATCGACATTACCGCGCTCAGTGCTTCCCGCTTGGTTGGCGCGCGGATCCGTGCGCGTACTTCAGCCGGGACTCGGTTCATTGAGGTGTTGAATCCCAGTTCATCTCGTTCAGCGTTCCAATAAAGCCCGAGTATTTTATTTTCAGTGACACTCCGCCCCAGTTCAGTCGGGGTGGTCGCTCGTAGTTCCCCGGGCACCTCTCGTAGCACATCACTGTCATTAGCGTTCCATCCTTTCAGCGTGAAACCGGCAGCTGCGTGAACCGATTGTAGTTCCGTTACCACGCGTTGGGCTTCTTCACTGCTGTCATAACTTGCTACTAGGTCATCCATGTAGTGGTTTCGTGTAATAGCGTCCAACGCGAGCGGGTGCGTTTGAGAGTGCACTTTCGCGTTATGATCTCTCACAAAATGCGCTATGAATGGTGAGCTCTTCGCACCGAAAATCATACTCTTCATCTTGTAGTGCCGCGGTGGTCCTTTTCTATCGGCACCTCTCCACAGGAACTGTTGCGCCGGCTGATCTTTCGGTCGTATTGTTATTTGCAGGAACATTTCCTGTATGTCAGCCGTTATTGCGATGCGTTTTTCCCTGAATCGGAAAAGGATCCCCGGCAGAGATATCAATAAATCGGGTCCTTCTAGCAGGTGGTCGTTCAGGCAGACTCCATTGCTTTTAGCTGCAGCGTCAAAGACGAGTCTCTGTTTTCCTGGCTTGTTGGGGTTCTGTACTGCGAAATGCGGCAAGTACCAACATACTGGACTCGGTGATTCGGTACCGTCGCATAGCTCGGCATACCCCTTTTGTAACAGGTTCTCCACTTGTTTCGTGTACTCTCGTTCGAAGACAGGGTCATCATCCATCCTTTTCTCGATCTTGTGAAGACGACGAAGTGCCATGTTGTAGCTCTTTGGTAACTCAGTGTCGTCCCTTTTCCATGGCAACCCGACTTCGTAGCCTTTGTCGATTTTCTTCGTTGTTTGTTCGACGATCTGTATAGCTCGCAGATCTGCGTCACTCACGCGTGGCTTGTGAGCGACACCCAGAGCTTCGATGGAAAAGTGATGCTCCACTAGTTCGTGCAGGCTTCGATCTTGCCTTTCGTTCGCTTCTACACCATGTTCGGGGGTGTAGACATGCAGCACGCTATCCACGTTTCTAATCACTTTTCGTGGCACTGTTCCGTGTATCACCCAGCCCAGCTGCGTTCGTGATGCAGCCGGCTGATTTGGTTTGCCAACACGAAGTTCCTGCGACACTATATATTCCCAGTGGTCGGCTCCAACTAAGATTCCGGGTTGTGTCGTTCCGTAGCACACCTCCTCTCGTGATAGGTCTCGTAGGTGTTCCTGTTCTAGTAGTGCACTTGGGATTGACTGTTGTAGCAATTTCATGTCTTTCACTGTTCGTGCTCGTAGTCGATGTAGTTCACCATCCGCGTTTCTTAAGTGCACAGTGACACGCTTGCTGCCGTTCTCCTGCTGTGACATATTTACACCTTGCATGTGTAGGGGTAGCAATGGTCCATCAGCGCCGACGCTTCGTGCCAGTCCCTCATCTATAAGCGTGACCGTAGCTCCCTCATCTAATAGTGCGTGGGTGTTAACCTCCCCCCGTGGTCCGACGACGGTAATCGGGCACATCTTTAACAACACAGTCTTCGGTTCGTCGGTGGTCGAGGTTGACACTGTTAAGACTGCTTCAGTGCTGTCGGTCGAAGCCTTCATCGCGCCTTGTCGTTCATCAGGCTTATCATCTTGATGCAAAGTTGGGTGGTGCGGGCGTAGACACTTATTCACTCCACATAACTTTGCCTTGCAATTTATGCGTCGGTGCTTCTTTGTGATACACTTAAAACACAACTTGTTTTCACGCACTAGATCCCAGCGTTGTTCCACTGATAAACCTTTGTAGTTAGGGCAGTCTGTCAGCTTATGCACTTTATCGCAACTCGGGCATCGGTCCTGTTGGTCCTCTTCAGCCACATTGTACACGGCGTTCATCTTTCTGTGGTATCCAGTAGCGGGGATTGCTGGTCGGAGTACCCTCTTGGTCACAGAGGTAGTCGTAGCACTTGTTGATGGTGCGTAACTATAACGTAAGGCTCGGTCGGCCTCTCTCATCAGGAAACGCGATAGCACCACAATTTCCGGGTCCGAAGTGCCTTCTTGCTCGCTCGCGTAATCACACCAACGCGATCGTAGGTGTGGGCTCAGCTTCTCCAAAGTTTCTCGCGCCAACAGGGGATTGAAGAGGTACCCTTGCCGGCCGATGCTTTTAAACACACACACTACACTTTGCACTTTCACTGCGAAGTTATTCAGTTCCACTGCCGATGAGCCTGGCTTCGGCAGCTTCTTTAAATCATCTAGCGCTCGGTCGATGATAATTTCGGGCCTCCCGAAACACTGCTCCAAAGTCTTTAGAATAACTTCCGGATCGTTGGCTGTGTATAATAAGGCAGCTACCATTTCTCGGGCTTCTCCTTTTAAACAATTTCGCAGCCGTTGCAGGTTCTCCGCCGGGGTCAGTTGGTAGATATTTGTCGAGTCACGGAAGCTAGCTTTAAAGCTCAACCATTCACTTGGGGTCCCGGTGAAAGTTTGCAGGTCAGGACACTTCACTCGTGGCCTCGCAATCTTTTCCAGTGCTTCTGTCAATGCATCAATGTTGCTCCTCGATCGGACAGGCGTGGTTGATCTGTCCCTCACATTAAACCGTAGATGCCGTTCGTCTTTGGGTCCTGGGGTCTTCGAGTGGCCTGGTTTCTCCCCCCGTGGGGCGAGGGTGTTCGTCCGGAGCCAGGCGTCAACCTTCTTGTGATGGTCCGCAATAGGTTCTCCTCGCAGACTTTCTTGGTCATCGTGTATGGCTGCTAGGTCTGCAGCCAGCCTTTTCTCTATTAGCTCCGCTTCGATATCTAGCTGCTTCTTTCTCAGGGCGGCGAGTTTCTCTGCAGCCTCCAACTCGGCTATCCGCGCTCTTGTGGTAGTACTTGCGGTCGATCGTTGTGATCGTACTGAACGGGCGGGGGACCGGGCTCTGGTTCTGTCCTCCTTGTTCAGTACCCTTGAGGTGCTAGCGTGGGCACCCTCGGTCATTAGCGGCACTATCGGTGATGCCGGCGGATCAAGTGACAGCCTTCTACGTCGCTCTCGTTCTATCTCGTCGTGACGTTCCATCGCCGTAGGGAGCACGTTCCGCTCCTGAAGTTCGTGATCCAATTCGCGCCGTTCGGCGTCGCGACGGTCTCGTTCTGCCGCGTCCGCTTGGCTTCGGGTCACGACCATCCTTTTTCCGGGTCAGGTCCGCACTTCCAAACTTGAGGTTATCCGTAGGTTCCAACTGTGGTGATCCGGCTCGAAGGTAACTGTAGTGGACTGTATGCTTGGGTGTTCAGTAAAATTCCTTCGGTTCGTAAACACTTTTATTCTTGAGTGTTGCTCTTCCAGTGGTCAAAACGATACTACCAATTTTGCCCGATCGGCGCTGTTTATATACAAAATGTAGACAATAGGAAAAGAGACAGCACTAACTTTTCTGTCTCTCTCTAATTAAACACTTTATAGATTGATCCTTACTGTAAGGAGAGCACCTACATATTCTCTTTCCTAGCCTATCTCGCTCTCTCGTAAGGTCGCTAACACTAATATCTTTATTCTATACATGTTCATTTCTTAACCTAGATCGTTATGTATTTATTTATTTACAAATCTTATACTAAATTTAAAGCTAGTTCGGCGTCCGTAACAATGTCTTCACCTCGACATATTAGATTTTAAATCTTATGCCACACAGTACTTTTTTTTCGCACGTTTTTTAGCGTAGTGAATCGTAATGTAGAGCTTTGAACTACTTAACTGCGTTTTGATCCTAAGATAGACCCGAGTTTAAACTTTGGTTTAAGGGAATTTTCCATACAAACTTTTCCCTGTACTATACTTTAAACTTGTGATTATGTTTTAGTCTACGTTGTGATTGGTTGTAGTTTAAAATGATTAATAATATGGGCAAGCGTGACGCGAGAATTTTGAATTTGAATTGCGTTTAAAGCAATATGAATTCAAACATTGAAATTAAATTGAAATAGATTATAAATCGTATATATTTTAGAAGTATTCAAATTATCAACGGGATAATTACCATGTATATTTTCTGAGAGTTTCCTTTATTTCGGCACTGTTGCAAGCGCCATGATCACGGATGAACTGATAACTGATCTGTTAATGTTTGTGACCGTGATAGTTTAAAAACTTATACATATATATTTTATAGGTATATAACTTCCTCTCGTTGCTCTATCCGAGCGTTTAGTTACTCTACTACAAAATAACACCATGTTCTATCTCTGGGCTAAGTTTAATCCTTCCTATACCGTGATAATTAAAACAAGAGATTTATGAATGAAGCTGACGTATATTTACGTCTCTGGGACCCAAAGGGCTAATAAAGACGGATTCGGAGCATTAAAGAAGTACATACAGATGAAAAATCGCCAAAAATACTTTCGTGTCTATGCTATTGTTACCAATTACTGATTATTTACTGACATAAAATGGCGGTTTAATTCGTACCTTAAGTTGGTTTTTACGCCATCTATGTAAGAGGATATGAAACAGGCATATTCTTTAGCCGGGAACTGTTAGTAGGCCATTTCAATTAGCACTAGAAACTAAAGTAGCCTTGATTTACACAAAGAACAAAGCTCCAGACGTTGCTACCGTTAGTGCAATCATTAAAATATTTAACGCTACACACACGGTCCTCAAATTCATCAAGCGTGCCGCCGAACATGTGTTCCCAATTAGTAGTATGGCGGACACGGTATAACGACCGGCCCTTGATTGGATTTTATTGTCTACCCGGTTGGTCTAGTTAATTATTTTGATACACACACACTGGAAGTTTGATGAACTTGACTTGCGATCAAATTATGAGTTTATTACCACATTTATATTGAGATATAAAGAGAATAAATCTGATGAGCGGCATTAGCACTTAAAATTAGGAAATAGAGTCACTGACTTACATTTATATTAACGCCAGCAATGATAAGTTTTATGCTCTTGACTACTAAATTTAAAACTATTTCAAAATTTAAGTTTATAAGACGATTTTTAAGATCAAGCTAATAATATATTGATTGATGCTAATAGGGATTTTATTGGTGCCGCCTAAGTCGCTAAGTGGAAGCTATTCAACGTTATTGACTTTTTTATTCCAATTATCGAAATAGAGTACATTTTAATGTACTTACTTATAATTGGGTAAGCTGATTAAGTTTCATTACAGCTATCATTAAAGTTTTATAATGTATTACGTAACATAATCATAAACATTGAAATTGAAGCAATAAATAGTTTTATAGATATCAACTATCGATATACTAGTTTTCCTTAATAGGTACTTATTTACTTATACGTGACCTTTTTATTTTAAGCTTAAAACATAGTTTTTTCTGTAAACATATCAAACCAACAACGGGCACACTCTTTGTCATCTTTTACTTCCGTATGTCATACAATACTAACGCCTCCTCATTTACTAAGTCTTTAGTTCTCAAATCAGTTTGATGTCTTCCATATAACCACAGAACATATACATACCTACTAATATGTACAGTATACAACGAGCCAAGAAAGAACTCTGGCTCATTCAATTTATTTGATAGTACTTGAGTTTATTGCTTAGTACAATGAAGGGATTTTTATAGATATGGTACTTAAACGGTCATTTGTACTGATGGGCCACGTGTTCTTTATTGTGTAGTTATTTTGTTTTAATGTTGCAGTTGAGGTTTAAGTGACAGGGAGGTCGATGGCTACAAGAGTGTTTCAAGACAATGCAGGAGTGAAAGATGCATTTACAAATAGAAATCATCACTACTAATGCTTACAATTGGTTTTTGGTTTGAACGGTATGGATTTAGGTGATATTATAGATAAATACATGACACACCAGTGCAACCCACATGCGCACTAGAGTGCCACCACCATGTCAAAGAATTATAGTGCTATACTGGTCGTGTCCTATGTGGACGTAGGTAGCACTGCAGTTCTTAAGAAGGTTGACTTAGCAAGTACTTTCCATACTAAAACAAATAACTCTTTTCTACCTCTTAACATTGTCCGATTTCAGTGATTTTTTCATGTAATATACTATGTTATAATACTTTGTTTACTATGCCTGTACGTTTTGTTTTTTTTTTTTGATTTTTTTAAGTTCTAAATAGTAAATTTATAGTACTTTGAAATACTGAAAAAATCAAAACATACAGGCATAGTAAACAATGTGATGATTACACGAAAAAAAAATCTGTTAAGAGGTAAAAAAGAGTTATTTCTTTTAGCTTGGAAAGTCCTAGCTATGCAATCCTCTTCAAGGCAGGGCATACCGGTGGGCCGTTCGCTTGTTTAACAAGTTGTTACAATTACAAAAGTATGCCTTCGAGTCAAGGTTCCAGTATTATGTGGAGAGTACTATTTCATATATTCAAGTCTTATATGTGACTAGCTGACCCGCCAGCAGCTTTGCTCGCGTGGCCTCACGGGATACGGTTAATTACAGTTTTTTAACTATCTCACGAGAACTCTTTAATTTACCGAGATCACAAGTATCCTATATGTTGACCAAGGATATAAGTTACCACCATACACAATTTCATTTAAATCGGTCCAGTCTTTTGGGAGATTAGCCTGTACAAACAGACAGACGAAAAGACAAACAGAGAAACAAAAAAATTCACTTCTTACATCCCCGTGACATGGTTTTTAGATATTTTTTTTGTTGTACGGAAATTCGACCTCTACCGTTTTATTATATGTAATTTTATAACAAATAAAATAAATTAAAATTTATAGAGAGAAGAATTCCGCGTCTTCTGACTCTCCGTGTCAGACGCCATTGACCAACTAGGCCACCGTGGTTCTGGTCCGAGCATCGAATTTTAACTCTCTATTTGACTAACCGTCGGTTCTGACACGGAGATTCAGAAGGATCCGAGGATGAAACATTTCTCTCTATAAATTTCAATGTTTGAAACCGCTAAAGCAGGCGTGAGTGCTTTAAAAAGTAATACTATAAAAATAAAATAAATTTTATAATAAGTAATAATAGGAAGAACTTTAAGTTATAAAAACAATTTGAAGGGAGAAATTAATGTTTTTGCGCTTTAGAATTAAACTTACCAATCAACAACTGTTGCGTATTATCATATCCTTGCAGATCCATATATCCATCTTCATGGTAAGCAAAAAATAAAAACCAATATTAATAATACATTTAAGAGAAATATAACTTTTTGCAAATGCGTTTGTCCAGGTTAGAACTGCTACTATACCGTTTTCTACCGTGAAGCAGTAATGTTCGCAATACCGTGTTTTGGTTTGAAGGTATGGTTGCCGGCGAAATTACAAGCAAATGAGACTTAACAAGTTAATGTCTCAGGGTTACGGGCGCAGTGCAGTTCAGATTACCGCTTAATGGTGGGCCTCATGCTTGTACCGTTTCCTACTACCACAAAGAATGTGAATATTATTTATAACAAATATTTTTTGTCCGTCACGCTCGGGGCGTATGATTTCTCTGTCATAATGCATATTGCGAAGGAACGGAATTTCTACCTAAGCTAGGTACAAAGATACAAATGTGTCAATTTGGAGTTTCTAATTTAAGAGTGAAGACGGTATCTTGTAAAATTGTAAGATTACAACCTAGGGCTGTATTTTCGAAGTATGCTCAGCCGTGAAACCAGGCTCGAGTACAGAACTGCAGTGCGATTCTCTAAGAGCACACATAGTTTCAACAACTTTTACAACATTGTTGAAAATGACGTTGGAATGACAACCATATCAACACGGGCGATATCTCTTATTTGACATCCAGTGATATTTCGAAGATCACAACGACGAAGCATTCTTTAGAGAATCACACGGCTGAGTAAATTTTGTAAGTGATTTACCTGTCAACTTTCCTCCGCTCGAGTCAAGATACATAACTGAGTTTGTTTTTCGAATACCGGCCTTAGGCTGAATGAAAACTATGACATGGTGAAAATTTGCAAGTTTAAAAACCTAATTAAGAAAATCTAAAATATCAAATGATGATATTAATAACATGGATCTTTCATCGGAAAACTAATAATGCAACATTTCCAACTTAATAGCAGAAGTTAGAATCCTAGCTTAAAGCGTTGCTTCATTGGTTTCTCCCGCTAAGTTTCAAAGTCGACGAACTTAAGTTAGTTAAGTTTTCTAAGCATAAGTTCGTGATACAAGTTGCGGGTAGTTATGTCAATTAGGTGCTTAGTTACTGATGACTTTAGAAACTTTCAGAGTAATGGTTATAGACAGTTGTTGGTTGGTGGACATATTTGCTGGTTTTGTCTTATTTTCATCGATTGATATTGTTTCTTATATTATTATCAATTTAAAACTTACGTTAAAAGAATGTATTGATTTCGTAGCTTTTTCTACCGACTTCCAAAACAGGAGGAGGTACTCAATTCCACAGTTTTTCTACCGACTTCCAAAAAAAGGAGGAGGTAGGTACTCAACTCGACTGTATATTTTTTATGTTTGTTACCTCATAACTTTCAACTGGGTAAACAGATTCTCAAAAAAAACTTTCTTTGTTTGAAAGCTGGTGCTTCCCGTGTGGTCCCATTTAAATTTCATCAAACACGGTTTTGTAGTTTTTGAGTTACGCTCCAATAACTGTATAGAACGGAAGTCAGTTTCATATTTTCAAACTGTATTTTTGTCGCCTAACAAAACCATAATTATATGAATCACAGTTTTGTATAAGTAACTTTATACCTGCTTTAATACGATTATTTATATGCATGTTGTTATAAAATAATTTGTAGAGTTTTGAGCATTATATATTAGAAATTTAATTTTATGTAGTCCTCATACCTATAATACTTATCCCGCATTTTGAAATCGGACACACAACAGACCTATGCATTGTTACACAGGAGTAAGATGGTGCTTTCCTTTTTCTATGCGTTTTAGAAAATGACTGCTTAGTATAAAAGTCACTATTTTATTTCATATCAAAATCTAATTAAGTTCATTTATATGATAAAAATTGTAAAAATGTAATTCAATAAACATGTAAACAACGTTATTCTTATTAATAATGTGTAACAGATTTTTTATTCTCAAAAAACATGTAGAAAGTTTTTGTATTTTATTGAAAATATATTTCAACTCACCACTTTGACATGGCACACAATCAGCTGTCCTCTGCACAGCTTGGCCCTGGCAGGGCGCACCACCGTTCAGGGGGTGGGGCTCAGTACAAGTCCGGGTGCGTCTTTGGCCCCCTGCAATGCGGCCGTTGCAGCGGCACTGCGTCCACGGCCCCCAGGAGCTCCAACCACCGTTTACTGTTGACAAAATAAGTATAATTATTAGTATGTATAAGAACACTTGGCTCTGTGAGCTGTAGTCCTCGCGAGTATGTGCGCATGGCTTAAATTGAATAAATATTCACTGCGAACCTTAAAACAAAAATTTTAAAACTTCTAATCGAATCTTAAATATTCTCTAAAATTATCGAACCTGCTCACAACATGTTCGACTATCTTTTGTTTTTTTGGTTCTTATTAAATGAGACGTGTATCTTTGCTTACTACTCGCAAATTATTGACAGTTTTTGTACGAGAGACGGTGAAAAAGTAACAAGTCGTATCGTAAGCAAAACGATCCGCTTCTGCCGTGCGAATCTCTAAGAGCAAACATCTAAACATCTTTGACAACAGTGAAACAAATGACGAGATGACAAGAAACGTTGGAAAAACAACCTTACGTACAAAAGCGATATCTCATAAAGGATTTGACATCGGTGAGTTCTTCAACGAGCGCATCGACGAATCATTAGAGATTCGCACGGCTGCATATAGAAATTCGAAGCTGTCATGTTGGCTGGATAAGTAACAACTTGAGAAGTTAACAAATCCTTTAAAGTTCATGTGATTACAATAAATATAAGTGGCGTCTATAAAGTTGTTATATTAAAAAGAGTCTACAAACCTAAATTAATAAAATTCAACGCACAAATCGCAGTAACTTAAAACGTTGTAGTAACTGATCATAAATATTATCAAATTGAAAAGATATATGGCCATACGCTAAACCTAGCTAAAGGTAAATCAATACGTAATAAAGATAAGTTAGAAGCAACGTTAGTTTGAAAGTTATCTTTATGTAGACACATAAATATGATACGTGGGAAATTTTATAATTACCATGAAGTCTATTCCGCAAACTAACATCTGTTGGAGCCTACACTATGGAAATTTGCACTGAATGTAAGCTCAAATGAATATATAGCATCGTCGTTAGGAACGCTAGTTCAAACTAAGGTTCAAGGTGTATTTCTAAACTAGCCGACAGACTAGCGGATTCCCTCGCTTCGTTCGTCGAAATTAATTCACTAGTGGATGCATACAACAAAAAAGGCATCAACTGCCCAAATTTCAAGTTTGTTATCTCAGCAGTTTAGTTCTGCGTTGATGAATAATTCAGCCTGTCAGGACAAACAAATAAATATATACATATTTTAGTAATAAGATAGTCGTGAATTTTTAATAAATAGCTTTTTTTATACAATGAAGTGAGAAGAAGGAGAATTCATGTGCCTGATATGACAATATGAAAAACGAGTGTTTTCAACAGTTTTGTCTTTGCTCTATTGTAAAAAAGTAAAAAGCTCAAACTTTAACACAATCCAACTTATTGTGATTATGTATATTGTAATCGATAAAATGTAAAAACAAATAGCTTTAAACTGTTTGTTGTGTGTTCTTGTGAAATCTGAAAATAAATCTATCAAAAGTAAATACATAAAACAAAAATATCGTATGATGACTTGAAAGTACAGAAAACCCTTGATGCTTCTTCACCAAACGAAACAAGCGTGCACATTTAATTACCTTTATATTGGGACTTGTACGATTGTACATTTTCCGTTACTCAAGTTATTTGTAAAAGCATTTGTAGTTCTTTGATTCAGTAAGTAAATAATCAGAGAAATAATACCAATGACAACCGATTTTGTGTTTTTCCTGCCATCTCTGCACACATCTTATATCAACCGCTCGGTACACTAGATAATGAAATATACTGAGTGCAGACTAAAAGTTAGAATGCAATCGGCTTGTCGGTACACTCGATAATGAAATAGACTTTATACAGACTAAAACCTTTTAAGAGTTAGAATACTATCGGCTGCTCGGTACACTAGATAATAAAATAGACTATGTACAGACTAAAGTCTTTTAAGAGTATAATACAATCGGCTTCTCGGTACACTAAATAATGAAACAGACTATGTACAGACTAAAACCTTTAAAGAGTTAGAAAACTATCGGCTGCTTGGTACACTAGACAACGAAATAGACTATGTACAGACTAAAACCTTTTAAGAGTTAGAATACAATCGGCTGCTCGGTACACTAGATAATGAAATAAACTATGTACAGACTATAACCTTTTAAGAGTTAGAATACAATCGGCTGCTCGGTACACTAGATAATGAAATAAACTATGTACAGACTATAACCTTTTAAGAGTTAGAATACAATCGGCTGCTCGGTACACTAGACAACGAAATAGACTATGTACAGACTAAAACTTTTTTAAGAGTGCGAATACTGTTTCTGAAGCACTTTTCTGAAAGTAAACGACGTATCGATGCAAAATTATAGACGCCATCATTTAAATTGTTAATCGAACGCGCATACAAAACTAAGCATAAATAAATACCCAGTCAATGGACATGCACTTTATGAACGCTGAATACATATTTATCACTTCGAGCCGGGAATAACATTTAAATTCTAACCATTTCTTACTTCATTAACATTAAAAATAAACGCAGCGTTTTATGGTATTCAATTTGCATTTATTTTAAAACACCTCGGTTCTGATGAAGTCATAAAAGTAACTGAAAAATAAAATGAATTTTTATAAGTGGACACGCTATTTTATGCATCGTGGTAGGTATACGTTTTGTAATTATAGAGTTTAATGGGTTGATAATTTCTGTTCTAGATAATTAATATATGAAATGTCATGTTCAAATAGCAAATTTGAAACATACTTAAAAATACTAGGTTATATATTTGGTAAACTTGTGAACTGTATAAATATGATAATTTAATACTTAACTAGCTCTGATTGGTAATAATAGTAACTAGCGACTGCCCGCGACTTCTTTCGCATAGTAGGCTCTGTCTTCAGCCTCGCCATAACCTCCCGTCTTTCTTGATTTTTCTTTAAAAAGAACCTTCTCCTAAAAATATTAACTCAGCAAAAAAGAATTAGCGAGATTGTACCATCCGTTCTTAAGTTGTTATAGCGTGACCAGGAGAAGTGCAATAGGAGTTTATTTTTATATAGAAGTATAGATTACGTGACACAGATAACTCTTATGAACTGAAACCGTAATACTCATCTACCATACTTAGTGTGTATCTTATGTCCTTCTTCATAGGGATCGTTATAGCTCTAAGATACAGATAAGATAAGATACACTTTTATAAACTGTTTTAGAGGAACAATTGCACAGTACTTTTTTCTCATAAACGTTGTTTATCACATCGCACCCCAAGGTAACAATTTTTCAGCAATAAACCTTGAAATAAATCGGCAAAATACCTATCATCACAATGTGCGTACAAAAATACTAAAATATAAAACATCAAAGTCTTCGCCGGAAACAAATCCAGTACTAGTGGTTACAAACAACTACTTTTTTCGACGCCCAAAAATGAGAAGGTTAATAATTTGACTCTCTATTTTTTGTGTGTTATGTGTTTTGTTTATCATGTCACAATTGGCGATAAAGGCGCATTGAAGAGATTTTGTACTTGAGTAGTGAAGATCGGTTTTTTAATTATGGTATGCTGGTTTGATAAATAAGAGTAAGTACTTTTACAAAACTCAAAATAAAAATCAACATACTTACAGGAAGTTTTGCCACCCTATTGAAAACCTAATTGAACCAAACAGAAAACTAAAAGTAATCGACGCTAGTAATACTTGACACCATAATATATATAATTCCCATCAGCCAGAAGACGTCTATTGCTGAGCATATGCGTCCCCTTTTGAACGCTACAATGAAAGGATTTTTGCAAATGTATCCATTGTCCGGCTACTACCATGATGTCGTCGATCACTTAGTGCATCACGATCACCATGATCACCTTGGGTTATTACCCTTTAATATACGTTGACAAAGCGTAGCAAAGGCCTGAACCTGAGGCCAGTACTTCTGGCCAATTGGGTACACATAAGTATAAAATTAGGAAATATTGTTCACTAGCAATATTTTATGTATTTAAAAAAAAAAATGGACTCACTTTAGTTTTTAAGCAATTTCCACCATAGCTTTAGAATGTTTATTGTGATTTTTGGAGAACGAATCTCCATGAAAATGTAATATTAAAAAAAAATAACAAATCTAAAAAAGGTACGGACCAAAGAGTCTGTAGTGTGGAAGAATAATGAAAAATAAATTACACAAGACTCTTCCTTTTTATCCGACTGCAGCTAAGCCCAAAAGGAGGGTTACTTATGTATTTGGCATATAATATTACATGTTCCTATGTCCGCTCGCAACTACTCAACGGTTTAACCGATTTTGATCAAAGAAACGTCATAAGATTCGTTTTTATGGCGCGATTATCGATGGGTACATAAAATGCTATAAAAAACTGATTTTAAGCGCTTTTATTTATTTCTATAGTCGGGCTATTCAACTTTTAGGTAAATAAATATATTTTAAAGGCAGACAAGCAGTCGGCCATCTGATGGGAAGTGGTCACTGTCGTCAATAGATGTTTGCAACACCATGGGCGTTGCCAACGCGCTGCCGACCTCTAAGAATTTTAAAGACGCCCTTTTTAAACACCCTCATATCGTAGCGCAGATTATAGACAGACTTTTCTTGTAATAATAAATTTGAAGTAAAGTCACATAGGTACATACAAAGAGTAGACAAACTATCATAACTCTTTTAACCAAACGAGTGAACCCGAGCGCAGTGTACTACAACACAGTTAATCAGTTTCCAGGATCTTTGACTCCTCACGCGACGTTGCGTGCTATACCTAGCTTCTAAATCCAGGCCCTAACGACCTGGCTGGAATTTACCTAGGTAATTGTACGCTTGTTTGGATGTTGGTAATTGGAATGGTGATAATTGGTGTTGATAGTGCTATTTTTGGTATGCCTTAGTACTAATTGAAGGAAAAAATGAAGAAAGAAAAATAAATCGTAAAGCTGGTCACGTGACCTCTAAATAAAATGTATAAATGTTCGCATTTAACGCCATTTTGTTGTATAAGGTCACTTTGCTTTAAAAGTTTGATACAATATCGTTCAAATTTATAACACTACTTTGGTTTTTTTTATAATTAAAGCCATAAAAATGCCGACAACGTTTATTTTTTAAGACACGCTAAACTGCTTACTATAAAATTGAAATATTTTTTGTTTGTTTTTGAAGACCACCCAAGGTTTAAGAATTAATGTAAATTATCTGCCACAAATTTGCGCGACAGTTTAAATTTTACCCTGCAATAATAACCACTTTCGAGTACGTGTATTATAATACAATGCATGTAAATCGCTTACCGAAATTATCTGTAATGGTAGCCCATAACGTTTTAGCTGATACACTCTAATCGTTCTGAACATACATGTAAGCTTTAAATATTTTTACAGTATGTTGTAGGATAATCATTCTTATGTGCAAAAAATAAGATATAATATTGAGTTTTAGATTGAACAATTTAAAGATGGTCAGTATTAGAATGTTGATGTTTTTGTTGCTATATTAGGTACTCGTGTGTGAAATTATACTGTGTCACGTAACAATATTTATGCATTATCTTTTAGGAATATCAAACTTATAATGTGAAAGCTAATGATGATGGAATATTGTGATTTTTCAGTTATATATAGGTTTCTAATATTAATAGGTGTAGATTAAAGACACGTCCGGTATATGTATTGTGTCAAAAACGGTCGTCTTCATAGGTTATTTAATAGCCTGGAAATTATTATATAAAGAATTATAAATATTATTAAAAGTATTACCAAATTATATTACTAAATAAAAATATAATTATGTTGATCTTCAATTTTCTATTACTGTTGTCTAGAATATAAACACAAATGAAATAATCAAAACAATAATGACATATAAGTATAATTTAATACTCCTTTACATCCTGGAAGAGTTTGGCAGAAGTGTATAGACGTCCACATTTCACTAGTGTGGTTTTGGCCCTATATATGATACCACGTGGGAGAACATGGAACAGGTCAATTCTTAAACCCTGGTTTAAGAATTGACCTGTTCCATATTCTGTAACCAACAACGTGTATTTAATTTTCACCATTCTCTTTAAGTAAATTGAATTGATCTTTTTATCTACTAACTATTATGTAATATTTTAATAATAATTTATTTAATAGGTTCAAATCTATTAATTAATGTAAAATAAATTAAGTTTTGTTCCATACGAATAAATGCTGATTACGTAATAAGTTCCACCATCATGCTCGTACTGACCACCTGTGGTGGGATCATGGCGGCATTGAAATGAAAATTAATGATTTACATTAACATACGAGGGAGCTTTCGTAGTTCAATTACTACTCGTTTAACAGCAATTTTTTAACATAACCACAGTTTTGTAACTACGCACTAGTTTGGTTCTATTATATTTCATGTTATACTATCCTACTTCCAACTAATATATTAAACGCGAAAGTTTGTATTTGTAGATGTTTGGATGTTTGACACTTTTTCACGCAAAAATTGGCCAATTTTTTCGCGTTAAATATCCTATATGTTACGGAATAACATATAGGATACTGTTTCTTCATCATCATCCATCACCTGCGGGTGTAAACGCGGGGCACAGCTAGTATATTATACTAGTATCTGCTTGCGGCTATGTTCGCGTTGAATAAAATAATCACGATCTTTCAGAAACCACCCGTTCAATCTGCGTGAAAAGTAGCATATGTGTTAATCCCGGCTACAAAACATAATCCAATCCAAATTTCATTCAAATCAGTTCAGAGGGCCTAGCACGAATAACTAAGTAATGTAACGTATCGCTTACGTAAAACGCTACAAACTGTCATTTATCTAGGGTAACTGTGACACAGATAATTCATAGTTTGCCGGCGGAAGCGTGACGCATTGACGCTTACAATACGAATACTTTTTCGCAAATTGTTTGTGCTACGGCCTGTTTTCGCGTGATTGAGTAACAAACAAAATAATAATGATAAATAAGTATTAACTATTACCCCTTTACAGAAGTGTGCAGTGTAGACGTCCCCATTTCACTAGCATGGGTTTTAATCCTATGTGATACCACATGGGGAAAATGGAACATTTCAATTCTTAAACAACAAGTTCATTTAAATACTTTCACAATTATAATATTAGTGTGATAGTGTGATGTATCTCACTAAAAAAACATATGCAGGCCATTCACAATTTAAGGTAATTGTGAAAAAGTATTCGTATTGTCAAAATTACATTCAAATAACACGTCGATCTTCGTCATACAAACTATCACTTATGCAACAGTTGTACCCTAATGTGAAATAATTGTACTGAATTCAATTGTTTTATATTAACCACACGGTTACTTCACGCATTGAATACAATCACCATATTAACATTTTGACCTCTCAACAGCGATTTCATTTTCTACATCGTATTGACCTCAATGAACATCATCGACTTGGTGAATTGAAGACATTTATACACTGAATCTGACAAAAGGATAAGTAAGATATAAAAAGTACAATAGCGTTTGAGAAAGAAAGACGGAAAAGAACATCTGAAGATCATCACATAATTGTGCGAAGTAATAAACTATTGTACTCCCACATTGTTCTCCTTTTTAGATATTTCAGACTCTAAGCCGTAACAGTAAAGTTCAAGACGAAAGCTTTTATCTTCGATTAAAGACGCTCACTCGCGTCTATTCAGGCTTGATAACGACGATATATGGCCCAATTTGCACGTAAGCGACACAATTTCTTTATACACAAAAGGGCTTTAAACTGGCCAATAAACGTAAGTGGTAAGACGACACTATGCCAATTAGGACTTTGGAGCTAAAATGGCCCTTAAGCTAAACTTGGCTATAATAATGAAGATAAAGATTCGTGATTCCTGTTCACTAAACTATACTTGAAGACACACTAGCCCTAAAATAGCGAAATCTGTCGAATCACAGATAGGTACTGATTGAGAGGTTTTCAATATTGAAGGTTAATTGTAGCCGATTAAGTACTTGAAAGTGATCTACCAACATGCTGTAGATTTTCTCACTATGTTTCTCTACTGCTAGACGAATCCAGAAGACAGAACCACGTGGACAAGCATAGTACATATTGGTCGGTCAACCATTCAGACTAGATATGATCTTCAGCAATGAAGATGCCGACTATAATGACAAGATGAATCCCAAGGTAGGAATGGTGATCGTCTGGTCACTAGTTTGAAGCCAACCCCACCTATCAGTGAGTTACGACCTACGCTGACTTTTTCATTCACATTATTTTTAAAACACTGACGCCTGCATATCAAGACCAAACTTAGCAATTTTAGAGAGAAAAAATACACACCCTCGGATGGGATTCAAATCCGCGTCTTCTGACAATCCGTTTCAAACGCCATATGACCGCTAGGTCATCAATACGATCGGTGCATCGAATTTATAGATTTTAACCGTCTTATGAGCATCAAATTTCGGACTGAGGGTTTGAATCCGACGGATCGAAGGATGTGTAGATTTTCTCTCTAAAATTGCAAGGTTTAAGCTGACTGTCACTGGGCTACTACTGCTTCATATATATATCAAAATGTAAAAAAAAACTTACAGCATTTAATTTTTTTCCAGGTGTTATCTGAGTGTCGAAGTTTGGAAGTTAGCTGCAGTGTAGTACATACTTTTGGAATTGTGGCGTTCTCTAGCTTGCAGTAACTCAGTCCAACATATTCTGATAACCCCATATTGTCTACTACAGTGACACTGATATAAAAGACAACCATTGTGAAATCAAGATAGACTGAGTGACACGCAATGGTGTTTATCATCTTATACTTATACGACTTTACTAATAAACGTTGCGTAATTATATATCAGGCGTAATACCCTTTGTCTTGCTTTCACGCGTGACATTTACTGTCAGTGAAAAATTGACAGATCGGTGATTTAACTATTCCGGGTATAGCCAAGTTTATTAGAAAGGCCGATAGAGTACGGGCGGTTTAACTTCAACATCGTGAAATTAGTCTTAATCAGTGTAATCTTTTAAGAATATTAATAGTTTCTCAAGTTTAGTTAGTTTAGTTTCACAATATTCCCGCGGTCAAGATAAGGCGTCCTTACTGCATATGATAGTTGTTCATTGTATATTTCATAGTATTACTGTGATGTATTCAATGTTTCTAACAAAATTAAATATGATTCACGATACACTAACAAGCGTATAATAATATATCACAAGATGAGAACGTGCGAAGCCAAAGGTGGCGATTGCAATCAGTTAGCGAGTGTAGGAGTATACGCAATTTGTACGCGTGGCGCCATAATATCAAACTTGCATCTCTTATTTTGTTACCAAAGAAGATGAGGATCTTATTTTATTAGAATAATTCTATATTATGATTTCTATGGCTTTTGAAATTATCACACATTGAAAATCTTTAAACAGGTTAATCCTGAAGTTTTTAAAATTTTTATAATATAATTTTATTGTAAATATATAATATGTGTATAAAACTGTTATACAATTGTGGTCACGGGTATTATTATTTAATAATTAGCGACTGCCCGTGACTTCATCCGCGTAGTAGACTCCGCCTTCGGCTTGCCATAACCTCCCATCTTTTTTAGATTTTTCTTTCATATGAACCTTTTCCTGACAATAGTAAACACAACAAGAAAAGAATTAGCGAAATCGGTAAAGCCCTTCTCAAGTTATAGCGTGACCAGGAAAAATAGGGGTTAATTTATGTATATTTATATATAGATGTTTTTATTTAATTAGCATTGTGTGTATAAACAGTAATGTTGATTTCGAAATGAATTAGATAAGTTTTGATTAAAAAATCATGTCATAAAATAATAATTTTCACACTCTAAAACATGAAACTATTGTTCATACAATTTAATCAGCCAAATTGTTTAATTTCCTTTATTTTTGATTTATTAAATTAGAGTCAATGTAATAGCGACGTTTGGACCGTTAGAGAAGTATGTCTGAACAGCTATGGAATGGCATTATCTGCTGTTATAGACAAAATGCTACGGAATTGTCTACCAGCCATCCAGCAGCAGAAAACATAGGATAGATCCGAGCATTTAATATTATTAAAACTGTAGTTTTAATAATATTATATTTTTATTATTATATTTTATTATATTATCTTATTATTATTAGCTTATTATCGCTGGTGACGAACAAACGGACTGCCGTGCTATTTTCTAAGAGGAAACATTGCTGCATCTTTAACAACATCCGTGAAACAAATTACGAGATGACAAGAAACGTTGGTAAAATAGTTTTATGTACAAGGGCAATATCTCATAAAGTATTTGACATCAGTGAGCTCGTCGACGAACGCAATGACGAATCATTAGAGAATCGCACGGCTGACTCTGTTTGACGTTACTATAAAGTGAATACTATCGCTAATTGCTCCTACAACTTTGATATCAAAGCAATACATTTAGTCAGGACTACATGTATATGGTCTTCGGACTTTATTATCCATATTGAAGCCAGTTTCCCACATCACATTGGCAGCGTAGGCGCGCCCGTCCTAATGATGCAGCGTACTCGCGCTTTGCAATTATTGCAGGCATCGGCGCCTGCCCTTTGATCTACGGCTAGGGTGACCATTAGGTAGTGTGAACTTGAAATACATTATTATTGACTTTTAATAAAATGGTTATTTTTGCAATTATATAGAAAACAATTAAACATTACAACCTGCCGATAAACTGTGTCAGAGGCCATAACCGCCGATCCATCCGATCATCAAATTTAACCATCGTATGGAGACGTGTAATATTTATATTGCATAGTTATACCTATATAACTAGGACTAGGTGTTGACTCTTTTACGATCAGATATGATTAGTCGAAGGCAGTACAACCTGTAACATTGACTGGCTCTCAAAGATAGCTCATTTGACTTCCTCGGTCAAATTTAGTTTCTTTTATATTTGAGTAGATCTCTCTAACTAGATTTTTATTATTTTTTTCCAAGCATCAGAATGAATTATTTAGGTATTGTACTCGTAGGATAACAGAAATGTAAGAAAGGCGGACTGAATATATATCTGAGAACGTTTGACCAGATATACGCACGTGAAAACAAATAAGGTTATATGGTCATGTCCTAAAATTTAATAAATTATACAAAAAAAATATTTTTACGCGAATTTGTATGTTTCAAACCGACCCAGATAAACAAAGTGTACACGCTAAACGTTTTTGGCTAACACCCCACCAACTACCTTTTTATATCCGATTAGGTTTTTGCGAGGATAACGAACTTAAATAACGAAGGGGTTGGCAGAGATAAACACTCACATGTCACAGGTTAGGTTATTATTTTATGCTGGCTTTGACAAGTTTAATGAACACGTTATAATAATTACAAAGCTATTGAAAATTGCTTTTTCAAAGAAATAATCAGAACTTATCGAAGTTAGCAATATGACGAGCATTACCTATTAAGAAACGAAGATTTAGTCTATTTCTCAGTCTATTCTCTAGTCTACACAGTCAGTCTACACACAAATTACTTTGATTAACAGGATTTAAAACGAAACTATAGGCGTAGTAACTAAACGAATCTCGAAGCACTCTCAACTCAACCCTTTGTGAGCCGTCCATGGCATAACTAAACTGATGGCAACCTTATCACCTAAAGATAGTTATTACGACAGGCGAGGGTGAAATGAGCGTTAAGCACCGAGCACGCTTGTCCGATGAATTATCTCTTAAATAATGTAATGCAAGTTGTCTTGTTGTGATTAAACTGTCTATTTTGATGGCTGTCGCTTAACGTAATAGCCGAGTTTCAGAATGTTAGACACTTATCCAGCCGATTTAGTCAAGTTGGTAAGTGACAAGTTTAGATCAATAGATGTTATCATAATATAGTATAAATAAAGTTGGTCTATCCGCTAACTCCCCCTTAACCTAGCAACGGATTATGATGTAGTTTTACTATCAGTTAGATATATTTTCACGGAAGTAAATTTTATAGCAATGATTAAGTTTTTTATGTAAGTAAAAAACTTTACATAGTATGTCATCTTTTCTACACTGTTGCAAAGCCGGGGCGGATCGCCAGTTTCATTTAAGTAAAGGACTGTGAAGGATAGGGATGGTGGAAAAAATCCTAAAATGGTTATCATTGGTTATTTTTACTACCCAAAATTTGAGTTTCGTTAAGTTTTGACGTGAAATAGCAGTGGATTATTAACTGATAAGCGTTCGTAACCATGCAATACGCGGGTAGGCGAACCGTAAAAAATAATGAAATGGTGTTTTGTATTATCTCGTCAATCCCCTTCTAGAGAGTTTTAGTAACGTATCCACTACGTTACAAGATTGTGAATTAGACAGGATCTGATAGCAGATTTCTTTAAGTGCCTGTGACTTGCCTCGTGACTACTTGAATATATTTACAAAAATTAAAAACTTGAGGAATGGCAAATGTGCATGTGTACGAGTCCACTTATAAAGAAAAAAAGCCTAAATATGACATGGGAAACGCATTTAGTGGAGCTTTCTTTTAGTCAGTAGTTGGATGGGTGACTGCAATAGAGATATTATTCAACTGAACGCTTTCGTTTTTGGATAACACATTATCGCGCTGGACATTTCAGTTGACTTGGACAGTAGACTATCGACCGGTAGAAGAATTTAACACTGAGCTAAACAGTAGTCTGATCCCCACCCAACTTGAACCTAGCGTGGTTTGTGGGTTGTTGGTTATGCTGCTTTTTATCTATAAAGAAAGCTATTAGGTATCGTGCTGGTTATACTTTTCTTGATAGAACTAAAGTTTCTTTTTTATTTGTTGCAAGTGTTGTAACTAGCTTAAAATTTAAGCTTACTATTATTACGCTATTAACGCATAGAACAAAAGACTTGACGTCAACGAAATCGACGGATGCGGAGAAGTGTTTTACTTTATTTTTTATAACAGTTCTCTCGTCTGATGGATAGAATAGAACAGAGATGAAACCAAGAAGCGATGACCATTAATGCAGCCGTAAGCTATGTTAATCGCCACCCCTATGGTCTTATGATGCCCTGAGGGATGCTTTTTTGCGCCCCGCTTGACAGACCCAAGCTCATAACTGCAAGGAAATACGTACGTCGGCAGAACATTCCATAATTACCTTACACGACAGAGGTAAAATCTGCCAAACTTATTGGTTCGTCGTAAGAAAGGTTATAGATAAAGATTATAAACTGTATATTCCTTTCATATTTTCATATCCACCCGCATATTCAGTCTACCCGTGAACATGGTGCATGTAACTGCGCCGAAATATCGGGAACTCCAAAACCTACCTAATCGTGGTGTACATCCCGTAAGTACTAATTATAATGGATACTCCTACATGAATTATGATTTCTACATGTATTCCTACATACATAATATGAATTAAACTAAAATCTACTTATTTTATAATTGATAGGTTAGCGTTTGGAAGACAGTATCACGAGATTTAGAATGGAGGTTCACTCTCAAGGACAGCGACCAGAACACACCGGTTAAATGCTTCTTTGCCGGTTTTTCAACTCGACTGGTGGTAGTTAGCCAGTGACCAATAACCCTAAAACCATGCGGTGTATTTCATAATGATGCAACCTTCACCAAAAGCACAATCTCGTAGTTGATCCAGTCACCGCTAGATTAGCGGTCAACGCTCACTGCCTTAATATAATGCCTATCATCGCTTCAAACTTATATACAACGCAAACTTATACCTGAAACTAAGCAAATTGTCACTTACGTTCATAACTGTATTACAAGACTACAGAAACCTGACCAGTAACAGAAGAACACCTACCGTATACCGTGAGCAGTGCTGGTTCAGAAATCCTCTTCCCCGCTATATTCTCAGCAACACAGCTATAGTTGGCCATGTCCTGTGAACAAATACAATAGATATTAATATATGGCTAATTAACAAATATCCAGTCGGTATTCATATTGAAGCGTTTAGGTGGTTGAATACACAACATACAGTTATGCGGTTTTCAACACATATCTAAGAAATTCTTTAAGTATTCAAAATCTGTCTATAACAGAAACTTTTACGCTTGAAATTTAGACTGGAAGTAAGAGATAATAGATAAGACATGGTAATACTTATCGGCCCCTATTACATGACTTTCTTTATTGATGAAACTGTGGTCTGTGTGGACTGTGTGTCTGGTGAAATTCAACCAAAAAGCATAATTATTTATCCATTTAAGTATCAAATACCCATATTTGCCAATTATCATTTAATGTACTTCAGTTCTTAAATAAATAGATCCACTACAGCAAATAGTCTGCAGGAATCTCGGGGCCATTATTAACCGTTAATTTTTATTTGCTGTGTTTGTAACAATCCCAAAAATTATCACATGTCTGGCAAATATTCAAACATCGCTGTTTAAACTTTACCTACATAACCAAGTCGAAGCTTTAGAGTAGCAATATAAAAGTATCTATGATAATAACCTTAAAACATAACAATACATCTTCTTAATTTTATTAACCTAACAAATCTTACAACTAAAACAAAAACATAAGCGGTAAACGCTGGCAGCTTCCATTTACGGAGTCACCACTCAACTGCCAAGACGACAGTAATAACAAACCCACAACAAACAAACAGACGGTACACGCGTTCATTACGCATACACATTATATTTTACAAGCTAGAGTTGTGGAAATTACAGAGGACGCCGCCATTAATTTAAAAGCATATTACGTTAATTAAGAAAGTGCTTCTAACACCTACGTGTGGGATAATGTTACCGAGTTACGCATGTTGTCAGAGATTAGAGCAAGACAGACGTTACGACATTATGACGGTTACGACTCGCCTAGATAAAAGTGTCGTATGTCCGTTTACTTCAACATAAACCGTCCCAAAAATCGTAACTTTAGTCTTGAAAAAATAATGTTGGCGCAACTTTGTAAAAACAAAATTGATATTATGACAATCTGAAAATTTTAACCTGTGAAATTAAACATGACAGACATACAAACTCATTTAATTTGGACGGATTTTCAAAAAAGGGGGTAATTTTTTTCCACTCGACGCGTATGTTATTTTTAACGTATAACCACCTAAAAGTTTTTATATGGATGGCCCGATTCAATGGACTCTTTATTTGTTGGATATGGCTTTTATTAATTACTAGCAGCGCCCCGCGGTTTCTCCCGTGTGGTGATGGATGATGACGATGACAAGTATTTTATGTCCTTCCCTGGTCTATAACCTATCTTCTTGCCAAATTTAATAGAAATCGGTTAAGTCGATCTAAAGTGATGGCGTGACCAATGGAAAGAGGTATTCATTTTTATTTATATAGAAGTTATAATTAGAATTAATACATTTCAAGGTTTGAAAACAAAACTGAGACAAAGTCAATATTAACTTTAAAACTTCCATTTATTTCAAAGCTAATATTAACTTTGAAATAAATCACGCCGGGTAAATGGCTAAATCAACGAATGAATTTTAAAAACTTTCCGGTTATATAAAAATAAAAACTAATGGAGTATGCATTCATAACTACGACTGATTATTAAAGCGCACCCTTAAAAAGCACAGTATTAACAATTTGAAGACACGTTGGTTCAAAAACAGTTACTATACGTACTTTAATAAATTAAAAATAAAAATATAACACGCCAAGTACCGCGAAGTAACACCACAGTTCCATCTCTGTTGCACTCTACAAAGAGAGAATACGCACAACCACGACAGAAGGGCCAATTAATCTACGTCCGCGCGAGTTGCCTAATTAGCGCGAGCTTCGGAGCGGAAACAGGAGATGGAGCTGAAGGCGCGAAGATGGACATACGAGTATTGGATGAAGTGGAGCGTGGTTGGATCATGAGAGGTTGATGCGCGTTTTGGGCTTCTTTTGTTTTATCTACTATTTTAATAGTTTGTGTCACCGTTTAGTTAGATAATCTATTGTCTTGTGTTTCAGTGTTTAGAATACATTATGATTAAGTATAAAAATTTCATAGTTAGATATTTAATACCAATGTACATGCTAAAGTCGGTTCTAGAGATCAGCGTTTACAGTTGTTTAGATGGATGACGTGACGATTAATGAAAGTAATTACAGAGAATGTCAGCGCTAGTAAGTTAGCTGAATCTTGTGAACCCGCAACCCTGATGATACAGGATCGAATTCTGTCTGGGGCTTTTGATTATTCTGTCTAAATTGTAAGTATATTTGAACCTTTTCATTTTCGCTTTAGCTAATAAAACAGATATCGATTTGTCAGAAGATAGGCTGAACTACGTTTACGGTATTAAAATTGTGATCGGATAGAGCAGAAATTTGAAATTAATAAGTACCCAAATACGAGAAATCACGATACAAAAAGGTTATGTAGAAATAATCATATAAGCAGTCCTGATAGTATAAAGCGCAACTTGAGTCTCGACTACAAAAATAATATTGTAAATTAGAATCCATAATTTTAGCAGCTTTTTTAACTAAAGTTCAAATCCAAACTAGATATTTTATAATGAAATGAAAGGGCTCTCTCTTTAGAAGCTGATAGTGCAAAGCGAAACTAAAGAATACTTAAAGGCAGTCTGAAATTATCTGAGACTGTAAAATTTTCAGATATACCTAAACATCTTGAGTGATCGCAAAATTACCCAAGAGCTTACGGTGATTCCGATTCACGGTGATTTTGTATCATTCGATTATCATTCTCTTTTGTGATTTTACTATAGCGTGCTTGTTTTATGTATATACATATATTTCCTTACCAATTGCTTTCGATTGCTTGATGTTAAATATGCAACTTATGCTATCAAGATACTTATTGAGTAATTCTGATTCGATTAATACAAAATCGATAATATTGATTACATTTCATAATCTTCTAAAACCGAAAAATCTTCTGAAATTTCTGAATAAACAGAAAATAGGTTGTATATTTATACCTTAGAAGTCATATTTTATGATAACGTAGGGCCTACCCATGTGTCACGTAGAACTGTGACACTTAAAACTTTTGGTGTCAATTGTACACAGGCGTGACGTTAAACATTGGATTTATATGTTATAGTTCTTCTCTGTGGCGCGATACGTTTTGCAATGAGGTTCCACTTAGCCTGCATTATACACTTCACAAGCTAACTAATCTCGTCATTTTAACTTCTTCATGCATTTTTGTGTGGCCTTGAATACTAAAATTATGTTCTACACAGTTTCAATATTAGTATGGCATCTCTTTCACTACCACTTATCGTTATTTGTGACACATTAGGTGTTACCAACAGAGACTAACTTTCACAACGGAAAATAAATTGACGTACGGCAAACACATTCTTACCGAGGATTGATACCTAGTCGTTTTATAGTCACTTTCCACGTCGCAGTCACATTAGAAGCGTAAGTAAGCACAGCTTCTAACTTTTATCAGCTACAAGAGCTTTGAAAGGTTACACCGGAACGACAAAACGAATAAGTCGCGCGACTGAGACTCGTGTCGCAATTAATGAACGTCTGTTGCGCTCGACTAATTACTGACTGTGAGATAAAGTTGGCGATACGCGATTTGTATTGGCGTATCGATTTTGCTTTACGATCATAGTGGTTGTTTTTCTCCTTTGCACAAATACAAGTAGTTGTTCAACTTTTCAGTCACTAAGATGACCGAAGTCTAACAATAATCTATTATACAAAATTCTCGTGTCTCAGTGTTTGTAACAAACTCCTTCGAAACGGCTTGACTGATTCTTATGAAATTATGTGTGTATATTCAGTCGGTCTGAGAATAGTATTGAAGTGAGTCGAATAGAACTTTTCATCATCATTATCATCACCCAACATCATGCAGATGAAACCACGGGGCACAGCTAGTAACCCGGTCGAAAACTAGTCAGTGCCTGAACAGTAGTTACCTGATGACTGATATACATACATAAATACCCAGAACAAAAGTTCATGTACACAAATGTCTGGGGATCGAGCTCAAGACCAGCGGCTCAGCAAGGTTACTACCAACTATGCTAACAAGCCAGTCTTACAATTACTCATGTCTGATTGTTTTGTGAAGTGTCAGTCATAATCCTTGCAAATAAGAGAAAAGCAAACATCTGCTGAGATGAAACTTATAACTTAAATCACTTTCAACGACGCTAATGTACTCGTACGTTTAAAGATGCCCCAAAGTGCTTGGTATGATATATACGTATGCATAGGTGTATGTGGTTTGTTTATTCGTTACTACTCATACTATAATCGCTAGATGAATTTAGATTAAAAAAATTCAAATATCCGCTCTGTCGTCAGGACGAGGCGAAGAAATTCGACTCACTGTAGTAGCCTACATGTGCAGGGGTTGTCTTAGTAGGCACCATCGCCGGAGAGTTCGCCGCGAAGCATTGTACCGTTACTGAGTTAGGGTGTGAAGAACACTGTGTAGCAAGTGAAACTAATGGACGTATAATTCAAAAACATATCTCAGGCTGAAGAGCTCAGATCTTAGCAGAATTTCAGTTCTAAGATCTGGGTAGCACTGCAATTGTTATGTACAGACTTAGCGTTTATCATTACGCGCATGACTTGTCCATCTTGTATTCTATCTTATCCATCTTGTATTCCATCTTATCCATCTTGTATTCCATCTTAACCATCTTGTATTCCATCTTATCCATCTTGTATTCCATCTTATCCATCTTGTATTCCATCTTATCCATCTTGTATTCTATCTTATCCATCTTGTATTCCATCTTATCCATCTTGTATTCCATCTTGTATTCTATCTTATCCATCTTGTATTCCATCTTATCCATCTTGTATTCCATCTTATCCATCTTGTATTCCATCTTAACCATCTTGTATTCCATCTTATCCATCTTGTATTCCATCTTATCCATCTTGTATTCCATCTTATCCGTCTTGTATTCCATCTTATCCATCTTGTATTCCATCTTAACCATCTTGTATTCCATCTTATCCATCTTGTATTCCATCTTATCCATCTTGTATTCCATCTTAACCATCTTGTATTCCATCTTATCCATCTTGTATTCCATCTTATCCATCTTGTATTCCATCTTATCCATCTTGTATTCTATCTTATCCATCTTGTATTCCATCTTATCCATCTTGTATTCCATCTTATCCATCTTGTATTCTATCTTATCCATCTTGTATTCCATCTTATCCATCTTGTATTCCATCTTATCCATCTTGTATTCTATCTTATCCATCTTGTATTCCATCTTATCCATCTTGTATTCCATCTAATCCATTTTGTATTCCATCTTATCCATTTTGTACTCCATCTTATCCATCTTGTATCAATAATTTAAAAAAACCCACTGCTTACTCGTATCAATAACCAAGGAAGCTGTAAACTCGAATACATTATTAAACTTCTGCAATACCGTCAATAGACCGTTTAGTAAGTACATAACGGTTAAGAGCTCGAAGAAACACGTTAAAATCAGTCTCCGCTACCCTCAAGTTGCACTCAATTAGCTAACTATGTTCCTAGGCATCGAAGTCCGTGTACTATCGTAGATACAAGATAGCTGCCGGCTTGGACGGCTCATTAGCATTCTGCTAGACCATCAATAGGCACAATCGCGCCATCTAGTTGCGTTGCGTTTGTTTATGTAATTGTACTCTTAGGACTGATGGTAAAAGCTGTGTGGTGGGTTGTCTTCTGTGGGAATACAGTGTATTATACTGTGTTAATTCAAAACTAAAACACTTACAGTTGCCACATTGCAATCCGCTTTTGCTGACCATATTTGGCCCAATATCAGATTGATAAACATATGTTTAGTTATAGGGTACCTAAAATGTATGTATCTGTATCTTTGAGAGTCCTATCCGCATCATTGAAATTTTAACTTCACTTAGATGGTATACACATCTCCACATATTTCATTATTTTCATTAGCAATTTTCGTGCCTTAGAATGTTTTAATAGCAGGGCATTGGTATGCCATACAACAGGTATCAATGTATTCCTTTCTGTATAAAAAAGTTTGTTAATATTATAAGTTTTAAGGGTAGTTTATGTTTAAGCTAGGTTTGTTTTTATATTCAATAAATCATTTCATTTCAATTTATAGAAAAAACACCTACAACATTTTTAAAAACTTTGCTCATTTCTTTTGGTGTTTGTTTTTGCGCCATTTTTGGTTGTAGAAGAAAATGTATATGATCATATAAGTCACAGTCATAAATAGCATATACTTAAATAATTCATAAACCAATTAACAAAAATTTATCTTTAGAAAATGTTTTCAAAATGCTATTAAATAACGTTAATTACAGAAGTAATATAACAGGCTTGTGTAGAATTAGGGCGAAAGTAAGGACGAATAGAATTGTGGGCTACTCCCACCATTACGCCAGCGTTGAGAGGCGCTTGGATTTGGGCAGCATTTGGTAAAAACCGCCTATAGAAATTGGCCATTCCCAAGAAGCGTCTCAACGTCCTCACATCTTTAGGGGCTGGGAAGTCGCGAATGGCTAGTACCTTTTCGTCCAATGGTTTTGTTCCACTCTCTGAAATACGATAACCAAGGAAGGTTATCTCTGGAGCACCAAAGAATAATCTTATAAGATTCAGAGTTCCATTCCCTTTATTTTCTATCCAGAGGTTATGGATGTTCTATCAGGGATTTCTTATGTAATGGAACACTGAATCTAATTAGAATATACATCAGGTGTAGCAAAAAATCCTTAAAAGGATAAGGAGTTCTCATAACGTAGAACCCTAAAACCTCATTCAAATTCTAGTAGAAAACATAACTATGCCAATGTTTATTAGCTTAGCTTACATTCCAGACCTCCAAAAAAAGGAAGAGGTTCTCAATTCGTAACTTTCGACTGGGTGAACCGATTTTGATGATTTCTTTTTTATTTGAAAGCTAGTCTTCCCATGTGGTGGTGTGTACTTCATATTTTTTTTGCAGTAGCAGCAGTTTTTGAGTTACACTCCAATTACTGAAAAGTGTTTCGTCCATTTTGATTATTTTATGATCTTGACTAAACTAAGAATAAACTATAAGAAAATAACTCTCTTGATGAAGGTTTTACAGAGAAGTAAATGCAACTAAGGTATCATTGAAATGATAAGGTAAGAGTCAAGACCACTTACAAGAAGATACATAATTAATCTTGTATCAGCGATAGGCTTACTTCTATATCTGAGACTAATGCCTGGGCTCATAGTGGTTTGATCTAATTGAGGACGACTTCATTAATTACTTGAATAACTAGGAAAGTATTTATGAATATAGCAAAGGCACTTACACACGGGCTTACATATCATTTATTTTTATGTTTTATTTTATTTATATACAATATAATTGATTATATAACATGGAATATTTCCATTACATTTAATCCGAATCTTTCAGCGATTTTTAGGGTTCCGTATATCAAACGGAAAACCTTATAGAATCACTTTGTTGCCCGTCAGTCTGTCTGTCTGTCAAGACCCTTTTTCTCAGAAACGCGTAAAGGTATCAAGTTGAAATTTATGAAGTACGGTCTATTTCAGCTGTAATTCAACACGTTTACAAGATATGACTGCTTTATGTCGCATTTTTTCGCCTTATTACGATTTTTAAAAGGAATCAAAAGCTCTATGATACTTTTAGTTGACCTAGAATCATGCAATTTGGCAAGAAGTAATGTCTTACAGCTAACACAAAGAAAAAAATACCTAAAAAAATTTAGTTGAATTAACAAAAAAGCGAATTTATTACTACAAACTTATTATGCGGCTAATGCAATAATTAAATCTAGTGATCGAACGGCAAAGTTAAGTTTGTTTTTAATATAGTTTGCATTTAGTAAAATCAATAATGTTAAATGCTTTTTTAAGATACTGAACCCTCGGCGCACGAGTCACACTCGCACTTGTCCAGTTTTAATCACTTACGCGTTTTTTGCGGACGTCCACAAACCTGCAATTGCAGTGAGCTCTAAGAGAAATATAATATGAGTTTTTTGGCTAGATATGCTTTCATAACACTAAAAAAATATTTTTAACGTAAGAATACTTTCCGATGTTTATATTTAAAACAACTTGTTTTAAAATTCCAATATTTCTTCCTATTATCGACGAGCTGTAATGAAATCTGGATTATATAAGTACTAGACTGATTCTGAGTCATGAGTTAGATATATGTTTTTTTACATCATACACTCCTTATCTTGCTCCTTAGAGCTTTCAATTTCATTTATGTCTCACACATTTATGTCATCATAAATTTCTATAACAGCATCACTTGAGAAAACTGGAACATGCTTGAAAACATTAGATACACTTGTTGTTATTCCTGGATCACTGGAAGTACCACCATGTGTGTCCTGTGACTCATCTTCAGGCGTTAAATTTAAGTCTTCAAGATCTTTGAGTGCTTCTAATTTAAACTCAACTAGTCATATAACAAGGGTTATAATCGTCCCAGTTTCATGTGTCGTATAGATCTGTTGACTTTTAGCAAATTTCTAATATGTTCTAATGTTTTGTTGTAATATTCATGTTTTCAATCGTGATTTCTTTTCCTTCATCACTAAAGTCTATTGTTTATTGTTAGTTTTGGTCACTTAAGACCTTAGGCTTGATTAATGTCATCAATCATTCAGATGTTTTAATATCAGCCACGTGTTTGTTCAACGTTTCAATGGACATATTAAAGCTGTTGTTTACATTTGCGGTATTATTAAAGATTTATATTTCTAGTAATTTATAGCCAATTAAATTTTGCAGAACAAGTGCGTGGGCCATTATAGTACAGTGTTTGTCCTTAAAAGGGTGGCAAATACGTAGGTTTCGTTTTACAACGATAGTACGATCTCTGAAAACTTTATTGCTGTAATACGAATAGACATTTTATAGTCACCAAGAGCTAAACAATGTTAATTATACTTACATTTATATTCAATATATATTTAATTTAAAATGTTTATTTTAAATAAACAAGGATCCATTGTCTGAAGATTATGAATTGCAAAGTTTATTTTTAGTGATTCTTTTAACAAGCATAACATGTTTTATACATATAGCGTTTATTTTGAAATTTTAATGGCACTAATAAATAAATATTACCATTAAACTGAAATATCTAGACTGATGTGACATTTCTAATATAATTAGCTAATAAGGACGCATTTGTTAATATAACTGCGTTTGATTTTAATGTTTTGTATAGAAATTACCTTTTATATTTTTATGAAAATTGTCTTACTTACCATGGAAATTGAGACCAGTAAAGTTAGTAATATAAAGTAAACATGTAAATTAACAATCTAGATGGAAATTCTAACCACCTCCACTTGATCATTATCATCCACCTGATATCAGTCTGCTGCTGGATCAAGACAAGCCCCTGAGTAAATTTTCTATCTCAACTGTCTACTATTGCCGTCATGTTAAGAAGTTGCTCCGCCTGGTTTAACACATATTACATTTAAAAAAATATGTTTCTACTCGAAATTACTTTGGGTCTACAGATGTTAGTTCTGTGACTAATTCCGTGACCTTATATTGAATCTCTTTAACTTGATATTATGTAGACGTGGACATGAAATACCATGGTATATATAAGAGGCTAGTGTTTGAATCTTAAGTTGCACTTTAAATATATTAATTTTACCTGAAGGGTAGCTCTGGATATAAGCAGGTTTCCCTCAGCAGATATAAGCACATTGTGATCCTGCTGCAGCGGAGCTCCATGCTTCAGCCAGGATACTCTCGGTGCTGGTGCTGCGGCTGGTGGTGAGCAACGAAGAGAAGTTGCTGAGCCAGCTTCCACTGATATTGGAGATGGAGATGCAGTGAAGGGTTTCTTGAGATCTGTGTAAATAAAATCAATTTTTAGATGCTTTATTAGGAATGAGTAGATCTTTGAACAGAACTAAAGGATTCCTAATTAATCCAAACAACAAAATGACAGCAAATATAATATGATGATTAAAAACACTAACTAATACTAATACCATGTCAGTGAGCCATATGACCAAATGTATGTGGGCCATGATTTGCCTAACCTTGTTGATAATTTAAGACGACATAGCAAACCGTTCAAGGACTAGCTCGCTACGCTTGATACTTGAATACACCTTTGGTTACTCTAGAAAGAAAGAAAGAAAGAAAAATATATTTGTTAAAGAAAAACAATATGACATTTTGCCTTAAATATACATAAAATAAACTAATTTTCTACACTAACATAGTACATTGTTTTACTGCAACACAGTCCCAACTCAGCATAAGCTGGTTGCGTTGTAGTATAGTAACCAGCGCTGATCTTCCGTTGGGGCTGGCGGTGACGTCACACACGATTGCATGGAGCGCATTTTATGAGAGTAAAAAACAAAACAAAAACAAACATTAAATACAGTACAATAAGAGTATAAAAACAAACAGGGCAAAGCAAACAAATGTCCGGATGTACATACACAGACATCGTTAATAAAAATACATAAAGACAATCATTACTATTAAATAGGTACATAATTTATATTGCACTGGTGTCATTAACCAAAATAGCTTCTCTTATTTGGTGATCCAATACAAAAGTGTATTAAGTGTATTTCGGAAGTTAAGCAAATTACGCAGGTTTCTTATCGCTCTATGCAGTACTCGCTACTCTACGCTCTGAAATCAATATTACTCTATCATAGTAAGTATAGTATTAAGTTTCACCGTGTCACAATCTTAATAATATTTAAAAACTAAGATTATTAGTTTTGCCTTTCAATATTAATATTATTTACAAAATATCTGTCAATCGTTCTTTAAGAACACGCTTGCTAAATCATTGGCCCTCATATTGAGAAACTTGCGTTTTAAACCAATTCCCTATTGTAAGTTTTATAACAAACAAGTGCCAATATCAATTAGATTTGTGATGGTATAACAAAGCTACCAAATGCTTTGAAGTAATTCGATAATTGGTTTATAATAGAGCATGACGTTACGCAATTTGATGTTTGGTTTAAGGGAAAAGAGCACATTATTTAAGGTTTTTATTATAATATGTATTTATCATCATACAAATCCTATGTCATGCATAGGATAGGGGGAACGGGGAAGGGGGAAATCGGGCCACCGGAAACTCGCACATACCGACTGAAACGCAATAGCAAGCTATCTTAGTTCACCTCGATGTTATGTGGGAGTGTGGTACTTCCCCGGTCGTGCCGGCCCATTCGGCTGTGTGGTTACAGCGTGGCACTACCAAACAAAAACTCTATGAGATAACAACTTTAAATTTTATACTCATGTTACAGTAGGGTAATAAAATACCCATATTTTCGAGGCGACTTATATAGAATAAAATATAATACCTATACAATAATATGGTTCAAGTGCAATGCCGCGATCGCTTCAGCCCACACCCTCATCCCCGCGTTAACCTTCTCACGTCAATCTCAATAAACGGAAACGTAACGAGACCTTCGATTATACAATTTGGCTCCAATACTCGTACCACTGAGATAATTGCTCTTTCATTAACCAATTGAACGACCGTATGGATAATTAATCGAATTGTTGTTGCTACTGGGTATGCACGGAAGGATGGCTTCTCTGGATACGAAGAAAACGGTCACAATGAAGGTGTTGGAGCCTTGCAATATTTTGGAATAGAAACCTCGACAGTTTGCGTGGGTAGGTGACCCAATAAATCGCTCGATATTTATTAATGCCAGTGAGGGTAGTTTTGTGGATACTGCCACCGGCCATTGGGTTCGCGCTCCAGTCTCGACCTACGCATCGTCGATGAATGTTGTAAAAAGGATATTGAAAATTACATTGTGTGGTGTTGTGTGTTGCTCATCAAAGGACATTATTGTGGACGGCGCCGTCCTTGGCAGGACTGGAGCTAAATACTGGTGAGTCGGACGTGCATTTCGACGAACTATCCCACTGAGCTTTTCATTTTCCATCCGCTCCTTCGAATCGCGAAGGTGCGTGATCATTGGCCCTTTCGAACCGGGATCCTCCTTGTGGTGAGGACAGCAGCCCTGTCTCATCACCAGGAGTGACGTAACACGCAAACTGTCGATAGTAAATTCAGTCGCTATATTTCGTTTTAAATAGTAAATGGTAGGTAGGAATATCGTTTTCTACGCTCATTTATTATAATCTCGCTCGCTCATAATATTGGTATATAATAGGCAAATCACTCGGATCTGCGCTTATTTATCAATATTTCGCAACATTCTAGCTTATTCGGTGGTAAATATTGGTTAAAACATTCGGTTTTTAAAATAATTATCACACCCGTTGCCATTACGGAAATTCGTAATCGCGATTCATTTGTTGGATCTCGCATTCTTTCGTAGGAAATAGCCTTTAAACATTCTTATTTGATAGGTTGAGACTCATTTTAATCATATTTTTTGTTATTTCGTCATTATTTCAAGCAAATATTCGTATTTTGTATCATGCGGTTGAACGATTGTCATTATAGTACGAACGAATTAAGTTGGTCATTGACGCGTTAAAATTCGTACGCCACTTTGCATCGTTATATTTGGTCGGATTATATTCGTGCACGCGGCTAGGTGCATCATAGTAGACAAACGTTTCGTTATCATTATGGTTATGGAGTGAAAACAATTATCGTTACTTTCATCGTATATTATAATTAATTATTTACTCTTTTAAATTCATTATTTAAATACATATTGGTATTCCGTTATTCGGTTATTTATAATAATAGCATTTCAAATCGTTGAAAAGTGTTTTGTTTTGAAAATAAATAAATACCTAACCTTATTGCAGCATTTTGTTTATTTCACTTTCGTAATTTCGTAAGAAATTGCAAATCACTTAAGTACAGTCCACTGCAAATTTATTTGTTTATTTTATACAGTTAAATTTTATTTTGTCTTGTGTAGTTTGTTTATTTACAATGTCGAAAGCTGCAGTTAAACGTAACTTAGAACTGAAACGTGAAATTGCTGTCAAACGTATTGATGATTGTTTATCAGCCGCCTTAGAAGCTAAAGATGATATCTCCCGACTACCTATTTTCTTATCACGGTACACTCGACTCGAAAATCATTGCGCTAGTTTCGAATCACATCATTTAAAAATTTGTTCAGAAATTTCGGATACCTCATCACTTGATGAAGAGGATGGCATTCGACAAGAGGTAGACAACAAATATTTTCAAATTATTGAAATTCATTCGTCACTCACTTCCGCGTCCACGACTAGACCTGGACCGGAACTAGAATCGAATAGAACTGACTTATCAGTTAAACTTCCGCGACTAAATTTATTAAATTTCAATGGTGATATCACAACATGGAGTACCTTTTATGATATGTACAACACGATGGTACATCAAAATAGAAAACTATCCAATATAGAAAGATTTTCAATTTTGATATCTCTTCTTTCCGGTGAACCCTTGCAGCTGCTAAAAGGTTTTCCGCTTTCGGAAAACAATTATTTAGATGCGTATGAGGCACTTATTGATCGTTATCAATGCAAGCGTAAGTTAGCTTTTCGTTACTGGGAAGAATTACAAAAGGTGACTTTGAAGTCAAGTTCCCCTAGTGAGTTGCGCCGTCTTGTTGACACCTTCAAAGAAAATATTGCTGTTTTAAAAAATTTAAGGTTGCCAGTCAAGGACTGGGACTTTCCATTGTTTTATTTGCTGATAAACAAACTCGATCTTGATACACGTCGCCGCTTCGAGCTACAAAATGAGAGCAAAGACATCCCTTCGTTTAATTCGTTGTTGGAATATTTGAACAAGGCTGGTCAAGCGTTGGAGTTGGCCGAGCCCGAGGGCGCACGAGCGCCGCGCGCCGCCGCTGCTGAAGCGGTCGCGCGCGTCGCGCCTGCACCGCCTGCGCAGCCGCGCACCGGGGCTTACTCGCCGCGTCACCAAGCGCATACCAAGGCCTTCGTTGTTAACTCGCTGCCACAATCGAGTGACACTTGCATTTTGTGCAAGTCTAATCATACGTTGTGGAACTGTCCCACATATCGCAATCATAGCCCTCGAGATCGATACACTGTTGTTAAAGAAAACCATTGTTGTATTAATTGCCTTAACAAAGGTCACTTGTTAAAAAACTGTAAATCAAATGGTCGTTGTTCAAAGTGTGGTTTGCCTCATCACACAACTTTACATTTCGATAAATTGCAAATCACCTCGCCGGCAACACTTATCGCTTCGGATGCTATGATGGATGTGGCACAACCTGCCACCGCTGCACAATCGTCATGTCTCGAGCACAGTCAACAGACTGTCACTTTGGTGGCTGGTATGGAGCCCGCCACACACACTTCGTTATTAGCCACAGCTTCGGTCGAAGTTCTTGATAACTTCGGCACTTATCGTAAAATTCGCGTCGTCATTGATAGTGGTAGTCAATCGAACTTCATTACAAAGAAATGTGCACATCGCCTTGGTCTTATATTGAGGAAGACTACGACTTCAGTAGAAGGCATCGGTCAATCATCATCGATCGCAGTTGAATCCACCACGTATCGCATGCGCTGTGGAGACCGATCTCCTGACATTGAAGTCGATGCTCTAGTCATACCTAAAATTTGTAGTCAAATGCCCACTGATAGAATCGATATCGCTCAGTGGCCACAACTTCGGAATATTGAGTTGGCTGATCCTGAATACAACGTGCCCGCGCATATTGATGCTTTGGTGGGGGTTGACATCTTCTGCCAAATTTTCCTCGCTGAACGCCGCGATTCCGGCCCTGATGGACCCGTGGCTTTCAACACCAAGCTTGGTTGGGTAGTGATGGGAAAAATATCACGTGCACATTTTCCTTCCAAAACCTCGTCACTGTTTTGTTCATTGGATAGTTTAGATTCGCAAGTTCGTAAATTTTGGGAAGTTGATGAACTTCCCAAATCGTCACCTCTATCCGAAGAGGAAGTCTTGTGCGAGCGTATATTCGATACGACTCACACCAGAACCGTGGATGGAAGGTATGTCGTGCGTTTACCTTTCAAGTCGCCGGAACCTAATCTCGGTGACTCGCGCCCTATGGCACTTCGTCGTTTGTTCGCCCTCGAAAAACGTCTTTCACGTAATCCTCAGTTGCGCGAGGGTTACAATAAATTTATGAAGGACTATATCTCGTCTCGGCATATGGATGTAGCCGACCAATCGGGTTCGGGCCATTCATATTATATTCCGCACCACTGTGTGCTGAAACCGAGTAGCACCACGAGACCGCTTCGCGTGGTATTTGACGCCACAGCACGGCCAGCCGGTGGGGCTGCGCTGAATGAGCAGTTACTCGTTGGTCCCCGTTTACAATCGGACATTGGTTCGATTCTTCTTCGCTTTCGTTTGCATTCGGTCGTATTCACTGCCGACATAAGGCAGATGTATAGACAGATACTGGTCGCTGACGTTGATCGAGACTATCAGCGCATTCTATTTCGTTTCTCGCCTGACGAACCTGTGGTTGAGTATCGTCTCAACACTGTAACATACGGCATGGCATCATCGAGTTTCTTAGCACTTCGTACCATCTTACAGGTGGCTCGCGATGAAGGAGTCGGTAGTCCACTCGCTGTCGATGCGCTTACTAATGATGTCTACGTTGATGACGTGGTAACTGGCTCGCACTCATTAGACTCAACTCGCGAGCTAATGAGCCAGGTTAATAATATACTTCGAAAAGGATGTTTCGAGCTCAGAAAATGGGCATCTAACTGTCGTTCTCTACTCGAAAACGTTCCCCCTGATCATCGTCATGACAACTCGTTGTCATTGGACTCTGAATCTTGTCACTCCGTCAAGGTTCTCGGTCTAGAGTGGAACCCCATCGAAGACGGATTCTCGTTCACTGTTACCCCGCTACATGAACAGTGTACTAAGCGAAACATTCTCTCGGAACTGGCCCGTATATTTGATCCACTTGGCTTTCTCACGCCACTTACTATTGCATTCAAATGCATTATCCAGAAACTCTGGAATCTTGGTTTGGATTGGGATGAACTTGCTCCTAATCACATTGCAGAGACCTGGTCTCGTTATCGCTCGGAATTCAGCTCCCTTTCATCTCTTGTGATCCCTCGTTTCATACCGGGACTGGAATCAATCAAACTTGATATACACGGCTACTGCGACGCTTCTGAGCTCGGGTACGCTGCTGTTGTGTACTTTCGCTGTGAGTACGGTGACAATCGAGTCACTACTCATCTCGTCATCGCTCGATCAAAGGTTGCTCCTTTGAAGAAAATATCGATTCCTCGGCTAGAACTTTGCGCAGCACTTCTATTGGCAGATCTTGTCGCACATGTCAAGGAAGTTTTCGCCGGCAAGCTGAACTTCAATGACATCTTTTGCTGGTCAGATTCTATGGTAGTTCTGGCTTGGCTCAAATCGCCATCATCTCGGTGGAAGACGTACGTGAGCAACCGCGTAAGTCATGTTCAAGACCGAGTTCCACCTGCGCATTGGCGTCATACAAATGGACTAACTAATCCATCGGACTGCGCGTCACGTGGTATTACGATTCGAGAGCTTCTCGATCATCCATTGTGGTGGCATGGACCACCTTGGCTGCTTTTGGATGCCAAGGAGTGGCCTAACGCAACTCGTTCCGAGGAACCTCCTGAATCGGTCGAAGAACAACGTGACACGCTCATTTCGCTTTTTGTTGCTGTCGATAAATTGGATGAATTCTTGGAAAGGCATTCGAGCCTGAGCAAGGTTCAGCATCGTGGGATACGTGCTTCGCTTTCTACATAATTGCCGAAAACGATCTACTCGTCGGTCTGGTCATCTTGTCGCTTCCGAGTTGAAGCAATCGTTGTTTGCACTCGTCAAAGTCACTCAAAATTCGTCATTTTCACACGAAATCACAAACTTGAAAAAGGGATTGCCATTGCCAAAACCCTTACAGAAGCTGCATCCTTTCCTTGATGATGATGGTCTTCTCAGGGTGGGCGGTCGCTTGGCTCACTCGGAGTTGGCCTACGACTGTAAACATCCTTTGCTATTGCCTCGTCAGCATCGTGTTACTTCGCTCATTATCGACCAATGTCATAATGATAATTTGCATCCTGGATTGCGTACGCTTTGTTTCTTACTTGCTCAAAATTTCTGGAAACGATGGCATATGGAATATTTACGTACTTTGAATCAACGTGCAAAATGGCTAACGGACTCTTCGGAACCAAAATTAGGATCGCTAGTTTTGATCAAAGATGAGCAACTTAAACCTCTTAGTTGGTTGATTGGACGTATCGTTCAATTGCATCGTGCAAGAGATAATGTATGTCGCGTTGCGACTGTAAAAACTCAGACAGGTCTTTTACAAAGACCTTTGGTAAAGCTTTGCCCTTTACCTATAAATGATTAATTTGTAGTCTCGCATTTAGTTATAGTTCGCGCTCGCTCATCGGAGCTTCGCGATGCATTGTAATTATAGTTAGGCCGCGCTCGCTCATAGGAGCTTCGCGTCATTACTTAGGTTAGAATATTAGCACGCCTGCTTATCTGGGCTTCTCGTTTTGTTCACTTAAAATGTTAATTCTCATAGAAAATACGTGTATTTTGGTGGGCGGAATGTTGGAGCCTTGCAATATTTTGGAATAGAAACCTCGACAGTTTGCGTGGGTAGGTGACCCAATAAATCGCTCGATATTTATTAATGCCAGTGAGGGTAGTTTTGTGGATACTGCCACCGGCCATTGGGTTCGCGCTCCAGTCTCGACCTACGCATCGTCGATGAATGTTGTAAAAAGGATATTGAAAATTACATTGTGTGGTGTTGTGTGTTGCTCATCAAAGGACATTATTGTGGACGGCGCCGTCCTTGGCAGGACTGGAGCTAAATACTGGTGAGTCGGACGTGCATTTCGACGAACTATCCCACTGAGCTTTTCATTTTCCATCCGCTCCTTCGAATCGCGAAGGTGCGTGATCAGAAGGAACATAACGCATATTGTTAACAAATACAAATACAAATAATACAACACAAATACCTAAAAATTATAGTAGGAACATATGGTGTTAGTATTCTGTCCTTTGTTTTAGTTATTATAACTCAAAGTCAAAGTCAAAGTCAAAATCATTTATTCAATTTAGGCATCAAAGACGCACTTATGAACGTCATCTTTTCATTATAATGTACTTTAAAGACTACCGCCGCGTTCCAAAATATATAGAACCCACCGAGAAGAAGCGGCAAGAAACTCGGGGCCATTCTTTTTATATGGATGTTTACAATGTTTAGGTACTACAAATATTACATTTTATGGGTGGCAGAGAGACAGCTTGCCAGAAGTGGAGTATTCCAAGCATCTTTATCTTCTATATAATGTCGAACTTTATAGTAAGCTTTTTTATTAACTGTGGAACAAAAGGCAGTGTCTCTAAAAAGATTATAGAACAGAAGAAGAAAGACCTTATTATATACTTCACAATATACACTAGACACAGTCGTGTACATACAATTTGTTTCTTCTTCTCATAATATAATAATCAATTGTTGATCGTTAGTCAAGCTAAAACTCAAAAAAACGGCTAGATATTTTTTTTTGTTTTGTTCGCCCTAATAGGGGTGATTTAGTAATTAAAAAATAAATCATCAACGTCATCAATCACCACGCAGGTGAAACTGCGGGACTCAGCTAATTAAGATTAAATTAACTAATATGACTTGTCAGACTACACGCTTTTCAAATAACTCAGTTTCTCTATGTTTTTTTTTCGTATGTTGATATATAATATTATTACCAATAAATGATTTATAATTTACAAACACTAATGACAGTTTTGAATATTTTCTGAAACAAAAAAGCAACATGTGACGAACCAAGTCTTACCCAAAACTTCTCCATGGCAACTATATCATCGTGTGGGAATTATATCAAAACGATAAAAAACACTTCTATTGTTCCTACTTATAAACACACATAGGGACATAAACAACTTTACATCCCTCTTACGCAATTTATATAATTTTAATTTTATGAATATGTAGCCTCAATTCTATTAGCCTTATCTTAAAGTAATATGACAGTATGTACAATTTATAAACTCACATTTTGCAATGTATTAATGTATTAATAAAACTTAAAGTATGATGATCGGCTTGAATTCATAATTTTATTTAATATTAATAGATAAATGTGTGCATTAGTCATATTGTTCCTACCATATTCTTTATTTGCACCAGTACAAAGACAGAAAAAGCACCCACGTTGTGCAAACTCGTTTAAATTGATACAACATACGATGTGTTTGAAACTATAGTTAGATCGATCCCACACACGTGAGGGAGATTCCCGTTTATTTCAGTAAAACTTGTCAAAACTACGTAAATTGTTTTTGAATTGGTATTATATGGTAGCAAAGGTACACCAAATTCTATCATCAGATGGTATGCACCATGCATGTCCGGAAAACAATGTCATCCACAAGTACAATTTGAAAATTTTTATATCGATTTCCATTTTTTTTAGTTATTGGAGTGTAACTCAAAAAGTACTGTACCGAATTTGATGCAATTTAAATAGGACTACACGGGAAGCACCAGCTTTCAAAAAAAGAGTTTTGATAATCGTTCATACAATCCAAAGTAACAAACATAAAAAAAGAGATTTTTGGAAGTCAAAAGAAAATAAAACGTAACATACCACAATAAATTAAATTAACCCATTAAAAGACACATTAATTTCCAAATAAATTCATTTTCTACAAGGCCGTTTAAAAAAAACACAAGTGAACTTTTCACCGTTCTGTTTGAGAGCAAAATAGGCGGCAGTGCGGTGGTATCCTTTAGGAACTACCTACTACAGAGAAATAATCACCATCTTTCTACCCTTATACTACCGTTGAGGCGGAGTCGTGCAAAGTATCTACTGACAAATTCATTCATTGTAAAATGCACACTGGTTATAACCTCCAATATTTATTACGTACACTAAAGTAACAAAGTATCTATAATAAACAAACTAAAACTTTCCCTTCTTTTCTTCAAAACACACGAAACCTCACACGTTCTCACATTTCACAGCTGGAATTTCTAACTGCCAATAGCTCAACGTACGCTCGCCGTCAAAGTTCTGAAACTGGTGAAGCCTAACAAATCATGTGGAAAATCTAATATTCAACTTGACTGTACATTGTACTCCTACGATATTAGAAATGCTACTCTGAAAAGTCGTGAGTTTGGACAATTTACAAAAGTCTTTCAGTGGTATTACACTTTTCTAACTAATATTGTAAATACGAAAGTGAGTTTGTTTGTTTGTTACGCTTTCACGGCTTGAACGGATCTTGATGAAATTAGGAGAAAGATTATATCGCGAAAAAGGACATATGCTACTTTTCATCATCATTATCATTATCATTCATCATCAAGCGGGGGAAAGCGGGGCGCAGCTAGTCACACAAAGCGAATGTTTGTATGTTTTAAGTGTAGCTGCTGGACCAATTTTGTTGAAATTTTGTATGGAGATAGATGAGGTATTGGATTAACACATTGAGTACATTTCATTATCATCATCTATCACCACGCGGGTGTAACCGCGGGGCGCAGCTAGTAATATTATAAATGTGATAGTTTGCATGTTGGTAACTCAATCACGCAAAATCGGCTGTACCTACGGATTTAGGTAACATTTAGACCCGGGAACACACAGGCTACTTTTTGTCCAGATTCTACTAATAATATGATGAGCTAAAATGCACTGATATGGAGGTTAACACGTGGCCGGACACTACTAATATATTGAGCTAAAACATAGAGAGATATTTGACGGGTGAATTAATATGTGACTAATGTGGCAATAAATAATTGAAGTATTGTATTGTTCATACAAAATAATACAAATCAAACTCTCTATAAATTTCAATAAATTTCAACGAATCAAAGTATGCCAAAGTACCTCGTGAAAGTTCAATATTCAATGATTAATGGCTATTAATTGTGGTCAAGAACCAGATTAACCCTTTGCGTTCTAGAGACTTAAATATACGTCAGTTTTGTTCATAAAACTTTTGTTTTAATTATCACGGTATAGGAAGAATTAAAGTATAAATTTTATTTTATTTTAATTATTTATTTAAAGCACAAAACAGATCACAATCAAAATTATATAAAATATAGATTCTAATATTTATAAAGCTGGATTGCAATCCAACTACATGCGCTTACAGCTATACAATTAAAAATCATGCGTGTGTGTTCGTAGCTAGTAATATTGCTAATATAATAATACTACAAAAAACCTTAAACTAATTTTCAAAATATGTTTAATCAAACAATCTTTCAGACAGACGAGGCGCTACAACGCCGATCTTGTCTGAGTTATTTTAAATTAAATTGGTAAAGATATCGCTTAAATCCGTCACATCAACGTGATTACACAATGTGATAGTTAAACAAAAATATGTATTCTGTATAATACCTTTATTTGTATATCTTGTTGTATATCAGATAAACACCTTACTTATCAGATACTCTGCACATGATTACTACTATAAAGATCTTCGCATTTCCTTTCACAGTACAGTACCGCCCAGTTCTTGAGTTTCAGTGTACCGAGGCCATAAATCTGATAAAAGACGTTTCATTGCACCCTGTAGAGTAAGCACGCTGAACTATGAATTGAATCGCTAGTTTAAAAGCTTTTCGTTTCACCGCAGTAACTTATGTACTTACTTATTTAAACGTGCCGTATTTAAGACCATTAAAGAATTTATTGACCGAGCAAGCGAAGCGTCTCTGTTTTAACTTGCTAAATTGACTTTCATCCGTATGTTTGTTTGTTAGTTTGTTTGTTTGTTGGTCTTCCTGTACAGGTCGCATTTTTCTACCAATATTAACAAAACATTATGAAACTTACTATTCAATGTATTTTTTGAAGTCGGAGATTTTTGAGTATGGGGGTTACTTTTCCTAAATAGGGGGAAAGTTTGCTACGGTGCTATTACCAACCGTTTTTGATAAAAGTTTGTACACACATTAGGTACCGAGGAAGGAAAAGTTTAAAAACTTGACAAAAGTTTGGTAATATTCGGCAAGAACATTTGGTACTAACATCATATACAATTTTAGCAAAACTGGTCTTATCTAAATTAGTATTTGTCAAATTTTTCTGATTTTCGATGACCTGCAGATACTTCAGACTTTTACTTCATCTTTGCATTTGTATAGCTTCAGAACTGTGTGCTCTCCTACGATCACTGTACGAGTACGTACTGTTATAATTCATAAAATAGATACAGAAAAGTAGCTATTGAATTTCAATCACAAAATACCAGCGGCATCAGTAGATAGAAATACAAAACAACCCTTAAACGAGCAATTCTTGTAACTATACAGGGTTACTGGTAATCAATTAGCATCCTGTTAAGGGCAGATTCTGTACATCAACACAATTTAAGTTTGTTCTAGAACTTTTCCCAAAAGTAAACAAACCCAAAAAAATATTAGTTATTGTGATTCTCTTTTACACTTCATAACTCTACATCGCATCCGCTTCATTCATCTACGTGTAGCCATGCATTTAGTTAACAGCGCGTCGTAGCGTAGCACAGCTACGACGACCTTGATTTGCGCGGATGGCACGCTGCCGGCTGGGGCTTGTCGGCATTGCGTGCGCGCTTTTTACATAGTGTTCATTATGTTTAGACCGGTCAAATTGTTTTTTAAGTTTGGTATGGAAGAAAAACAATACAAATTTTTAAAAGTCGTAGAACAAAAGATGTTTGTTTTGATATACAGAATATGCTCTTAAAAGGATGCTAATGGATTACCAGTACCCCTGTATATGTATATAATATATAATCTGAATCTCGGAAACGGCTTCAACGATTTCCACAAAACGCACGCAGGAGATTTTGGGGGCGATACATCAATCTATGCAGGTTTTATTTTTAGAAAACGTCGTTTTATCCGTGTTTTCAGGGAATGAAAAACTGCTACAATATTACTATGGCAACTAGGGCCATCAGCTTAAATAACAACTAAACTGTTTTACCGACACAGCAAAATAATGCATAGCAAAGTGATAGAGCACATTTATAGGAATATGGTTGTAGGACCATCAAATTAAATGATGGTCAATCGTTATCCTTATCCTTATTTTTTATATTAAAACGTATAAATAAAATTTTAAACGTCTGTTTTCAATATCGATAACCGATTCTTACTATATGCGTTTATGCGTACATACAAGTACCGTATGTAATTAGACATTTTTTATTTCAATTTTTTGATATTTGTCTATCTGTTTGTTTTGGCTAATCTCCGAAACACCACTCCTGGACCTGATTTTGACTGAACTTTTACTGGAAGATAGCTGGGGGATAAATAAGGGGTAACTTAGGTTTAACGTAACTAATACTTTTGTTAACGAAATACAATTAGGGTTTTGCGCATTTTTTTACAACAATGTCGGGGATAACAGCTAGCCAATAATGAAGATACTTAGTTTTTGTCTTAGCAAGATAAAACTATGTTTTGAGTGTATATAGCAAAGTAAATTATAACTATTAACTGAAAAGGGTTAATCAAACACCTACGGATATAAATGTACGTTTTAAAGGCTCGGGATAAAGCAAGCCCGACGAATATAATACAATGTTAACGTTGGCGAATCCGTATTATGTCTATATGCACGCTTTATTATTGTACGCATAGCTGTACGCTAGAAGAGACACTTCCATAATTATATCTTTCTTCTATCTTATAATCTGACTTCTAAAATATAAAACTCTCGTGTCACAATGTTTGTAACAAAACTCCTTCGAAACGGCATGACCGATTCTTAAAAAATTTTGTATTGTTTATTTATAATTATTTCTAATTATAATTCTATTGTATATTTATAATTCTTCTACGTGCGTTTGTCACCTAACTCCTCCTCAATGGCTGGACAGATTTGGATAAAATTTTGGGTGTATATTTCAAGGGATTACTGGTTGGTTTGAAAAAAGTAACAATTGTACCTGGTAGCTGGAGCTTCTGTCGGTATGTCACTGATCTTCTTGATGCAAACAAAGCCGCGTTTCGGCTAGTAGACATATATATAAAATACTATAAATGCGAAAGCAACTTTGTTTGATTGATGATTACCTTTTTACGACTAAACGGCTGAATGGATCGTAATTAAATTAGGCGTGGAAATAGACTATATCCTCAGGAAGAAAATGGGATTTTCCATCACCATCATCATCATTCATCGCCACGTGGATGACACCGCTCTGGGGCGCAGCTAGTTCTTCATAAAACAAATTCTAGCACATTTAGAGGTTGCGGAAAAAGCCAATAATAGCTATAATTTTTTTTGTTTATATACTTATATATATACATACATATATATTTATACATACTTATATGTTTCTAAATACATACATATTATAGATAAATTACACCCAGACACCGAACAAATGATCGTTATTACACAAACATTTGTCCTGGGTGGGAATCGAACCCACGACCTCCGGCATAGCAGTCAGGGTCACTAACCACTAGACCAACAGGCCTGTCAAACTGACCTATAGTTTTGTATTTATTAGAGTTTGATGTGTAATAGTAGTGAGTTATTAACGGTTAAGTGGTCGTAATGTTGCACGGGTGTAGGCAAAGTGTACAAGATAATTGTGATCAAAATCGTGTCTCTTTGGTTAGTAAGTTAACTTGCTACAATGCTTTTTAAAACCTAACACAATAGTGCTTTTTTGATCTTTTATCAAATAGGTACGTGATATTGTTTGTACCGTTTCTACTTTGTTAGCATTTTTTTAATAATTACAAAAATAATACAGGAGCACAGATTTTTTTTACACGATAATGCTTGGGCACTAATGCTTCACAGCAGAATGTCTGGCTCTGTGATGGTACCAAATAAGAAAGAAGGCTTATGAAAAAAGTTTTGACATTTCTTTTTACATTTATTTTTCTCATTACAAACATCTAAGGACAAAATACTAAAATGTAAAGCGGCTATAAAATTTCAAACTTTCTCTACGTAAAATATGAAACCGGAAGAACGAGCTCTACCTTTTCCAGGATCTCTACCTCCCCACTTCCGTAGGTACGAATTCTGCAGAGGAAATGAAACGTAGCTCGTAATTTATGACTCCACACGAACTCTACCGGATCTACCTAACACTTATCATTTACGCCCATCAACTAGGTGGAGGGTTTCTATAAGTTTACTTCACAGAACAGTAAACGACGGCCCGGATTTTTAATTCGGAGTTCAGTAAAAAGAAGCTTTATTTAAGTAAGCTTTTGACATTCGGAAATGGTATATAGAGATAAACAGCCGTGCGATTCTCTACAAACATCGTTGAATCTTTGACAACATCCGTGAAACAAATGACAAGATGACAAGAAACGCTGGTAAAACAAACTTGTGTACAAGGGCGATATCTCGTAAAGTATTTGACATCGGTGAGCTCGTCGAAGAGCGCATCGACGAATCATTACAGAATCGCAAGTAGGGTTTGGTAATTCCCGGCAATTTAAAATTCCCGGGACACGAGAAAGCCTACAATCAAAGTCGAGGGAATTTCCGGGACTTCGAGACTTCAGAAAAAAATAGTCTTTGCTTTTTTAAGAGGGGTAAAAGCCTTTATTGAAAATTTTAATTCAGATAACTCCTGGTGGAATTAAAAAACTAAAAAAGTTAATTAAATTAACTAAAAAAGGCAATTTTTGTATACATCAACATTTATTAAACAGACAATTAATTCTTTATAACGTTAATTTAAATCTTAATACTGTTTTGTTTATAAATTTCAATAACTTTTAAGCAGTTTGATAAGTTACAAAATAAAAATTGTTAAAAGTCATACTAATTCTTTATGAATTTACTATTATCTAGTAATTCTAGTATCTAATCATTGGTCTACATCGTATATCTCATAAATTATGGACATTAGAAAAAAGTTGTAGAGAAAAAAATTATCATTAAAAATGGATGGCTGTATTATTACTTAATCCAATATTTTAAGACTTATCGGCGGAGATATAAAAACCGTTTTATTAAATAGGCCATAAAACGTAAACAATTTTAAAAAGTTTTCCAAAAAAGTATAATGATGCATAATTTTATTCTTCACTATAATGGTCTCAATTATTGCTGCCCTTAACGGCCGGTCCCAATAATCTATCTATCGCCGGTTTACCTTACTAGAGTTAGATATTTGACACTATTTGTATGGACGTTATGTCAAATTTCTATCGGTAGTAAGGAAAACCGTGGATAGATAGATTATTGGGATCCTCCATAAGTGCATAGTTTCCGAGATATCGGCTTAAAACTTTTTTCAAGATGCGCTTGAAGTTCTGCCTAGATCTGTCAACATTTTGTCAGTGATTTTATAATCACTAAGTGACCCTATACTTTATAAAAAAAAACTTGATTGGAAAATGAGAGGTTGATCAAAAAACGGCTATTTTTACTGGCCTAGACAATCTTGTCTCGTCTCGAATCTCGACCCGAAAGTCCCGGGACTCAAGACAACTTAAATTACGAAAAGTCTCAGGGATTCGAGACACGAGACATCCCGGGACCCAATGGCTGTACTTAATCAATATACACTAAGTCCACTGACTGCCAGACAACGCACAGCCTAAACCGCTCGTCGTTAAGGCTTGAAATTTGGAGGGTGTTTTTGTCTGGGTGGGTAGAGTTGTAATAAGAAGAAGTTTGTCAAAATGCAAGATTTAGGTACCTAGATCAATTAATATAAAACAACTTTTATCCTTTAATAGACTCATACTCTACGGGGACGAAGTCAAAAAAAAGGTAGGCGAAAGCTAGTTTGGAAACATTACTCAAGACATTACATTATAAATATCTTAATCACCGTGAGACCACGGAATAGGATATTATATTTATAATAATAATATTTGTTAACATTTAAAAGAAAGTACACAGAAAATAAAAACTAAGTACACTACACTCTAATCTACAAATTTTTACTCATTTATAAATTAGGTATCTATAGCTCGGATAATGTTTACAACTCCATTTAACTACTGGTAGACTGTAAATTGCTGACAGCTAACATACTCATTTTAATTTTAATTTAAAAGCATATATACACATGAAAATACAGGGAGCTGACATACTTTTATGTAGTATTTAACATATTAAGATCTTATCATTTCACGCTCTTCGAGGAAGATAGGTATCTGAATAAATATTGAATCGATTATAGTCAGATTCTTGTTTGGGTGTCTCTTCATACATACTTGACGAACCCTCCATTGCCTGTGCAATCACTATTAACGTTAAAAATAAATTAAGTGATACATATCAATTATTCAGATACTAATCGTAAGAGGTAAGGAACCCCGGCCTACTTGGTGGTAGGCCTCATATGCAAGAGTCCATCTTGGTTGGTACCACCACAATGCCAGATATTCTACCAATATAGAGCAATAGTCAACCAAAATATAAGAGCGCAGTGCAGTGCCGCAAAACTACAGTTCTAAGCTCTGGGTGACACTGCAACTGTGATGGCAAGTACGGGCTTAACATGAAGGGTATGACTCCATGTCTTGTTACTTACTCGTATTTGTATAAAAAAAACTGTAAAAACGTTTTAAATATTTATAGTTCTCATATTTTCCTGCAGTCAAATTGGAAGCTCAGGGGTAGATAGCTTCGTTAAAAATACAGCACTTGGATGATCGAGCTTTGCTTATAGGTAAGCAATTGATTTTCTTGGTCAAACCTCAATGCAACACTCACTGGCTTAGTGCAAGCGTCATATGGCACCAGCTCGAGGTAGGAATCAAATCGGCGGCAATCAGATTACCGACCAAATTTTAGTATCCTGCAGCCACCATCGCTTCTACTTCAATACCGCTTTTTAACAGTTTCATTACGATGCCTATGCGGTTACAGATAGTGGCACACAGACGACACGGAAAGCTGCCATAACTTGCCAATAGCAGTAATGCACTAGTTCAGGACACCACATTAAACTAAAATCTATTTTTAGTAAATTATGGTAGTTCATTTCTGTTCACGCCAAGGCGTCCAATTCGTGTTACTCTTGTATATGACAATTCACAAATTTACCATTTCTGTTTCATTTTCATTTCATTTACCAATTCACAAATGTGGGTATGTTTAATGCAAATTTAGCCGTCATATAACTTTGTGGTCTCTAAATTGAATAGTTTAGAGACCAAGTTTAAATTATTCTGTTAAATTGCGGGTAAATTACCTGCAATTTAATAAATTAATCCTTTGCGTCCCAGAGACGTAAATATGCGTCAGTCTTATTCATAAGTCTTTTGTTCTAATTATAACGGTATAGAAAGGATTAATCACATTATTAGAATTTCCATCCTAAGCGTTACACAAATACGTAGTTTTTAGTATGAATAGAATAAGAACTGCCATAGATTAGATTAAATTTTAGTTTTGAGTTCTCCACCAGCAAAGTACTATCAATATAGTATCAAACTCGAGGTGGTAGCTAGCTAAGCGAGCACTGCTATGTACTCTAGAAACATTCTGTAGATTTCGCCGCGACTACCTTTACCGAAAATGCAATCAAGCTAGAGGTACGAGTAAGATTGGAAGCTTACGTCACTGGATCAACCAAACAGTGTTTTTCTAACACCTATTTTGGAGGGAAGGAAATGCTGTGCTGTGCAGTCCTCAACCAGGTTACGGTGACACTGAGCGGCGGTCTTGGATTGATTTTATTTAACTTGCTCAGTCAAGACCAATTGTACCCAGCTTCAAGCTTTTATTATCAAACCAACTCGCCCTGCACGGACTGTTATCTGCAAAACGTCAATCTGCTGCGGCTATTTAACCATATATAGTTGAATGCTGATGCATTTTGAAATGTATACATCTTGTTGCAAGCGTTTGTACTATTAAGGTCTGAATTTGAACGAATCCTAGCAAGTTCAGGCAATTTCAGCCTGAAATTACGGTTTGTTGACTATTGGATATAATATAATACATATCAAAGGATGTACCCGGTAATTTATTAATTATTATATACATAATATTTACTTAATTAATATTAACATAATATTTATTTATATACTTTTACGTTTTAACTATTCAGTCTCTATTTCAGAAGCATATTTTAAGAGAATCCCTTGCAGACTACTAATTAAAAGATTTCCCGGAACTACAGGTGAAATGATAAAACAAAACAATTTTTATACCGACTTCCAAAAAAAGGAGGAGGTACTCAATTCGACTGTATTTTTGTTAATGTTTGTTACTTCATACATTTCGACTAGGTGAACCGATTTTCAATTTTTTTTTGTTTAAAAGCTGGTGCTGCCCGTGTGGTTTCATTTAAATTTCATCAGGTTCAGTAGTTTTTGAGTTACACTCCAATAACTGAATAGAATGGAAGTCGGTATTAAATTTTTCAAATTGTACTTATTTCTTATGAAAACTTTGAAATTTTAATTTATATTATAGTTTGAGTATTAACTACACATGCTTTTAGAATGCTTTATAATTACATTTAAATAGGAAACTAAGCTTAATATATTATGACAAATCCACGATACGTACTTGTTGATAGATTCCGGTATATTAGGAATCCTTTCTAACTCTAAAAATACAAACGAACCCTAGAAATCCACTTGTCTTTTTGAAATAACAGTAATCTCTATCAAGGAGCTTTTGGTAGAGCCCGCTCTACTAGGTCACGTCTATTTTCGTAGAGGCTGCGGTCCAGCCGGTTGGCTTTATCTCGCCAGAAAACCACATTCAGAGCTTCTGCAATACGTTTGGTAGAGTATGTATAAACACTGTATAGATACGAGTACATCAAATTAAAGTTTATTATACGGATCGTTTTTAAGAGTACGAGATTCAAATGATAGTAATAATATCTTTCTTTACTGTTCTTTACAGACTATGATTTGACCAGTTGACGAAACACATGGATAAGTATTCGAAGATAGATTTAAAAACTGGGGGGGCTATAGCTAGCCAAATAGGAAACGCTTCACATATCAATTACATATATTAATATGTAAGTTTACCAGTTTCTTTCAACACGAAAAGTATATAAAAAATTATGTAACAAGGCAAATGTTTCAGAAAGATGATCAAGATTAACTTATATATTATGAATATATATATAGTCATAACCTACAATGAATTATTTATCAAAATTAAAAAAGAAAAAAATGCGTAATTGTTGACATAATATTATATTCCTTTCAAACGGAACCTCAAGTAAAACTTTATAGACTTAAACTAAAACCAACCTCTAACTAACTCTATATTTAACTTCCACGTTTACCGACCCATTAAAGCTTACAAGCAAGCTTATAAACATGAAAACATCTCTTCTAAGAGCACACGTAGTAAATCTAAAGAAGAAGAATTACCTTTGACACTTTTACGTGCACTTACTCCGTATGTATTATCTTTAATAGCAACTGAGATGCCACTTGGGGCTATATTTTAAAGTTTACGCACTGTGCCGGCAGTTGACGGCAACTGTGGCGCGATTGTTAATGGTCTAAAACGAGGAATAACACGCTTATTTTATAATTAGTGGTATAGCATTTCTGAATTTAATTAAAAATTGTTTAATGCAAACAGTTGTCCAACTACACTAGTTTAAAAAAGCAAATTGTGGTTTCCGCTTATAAGAATTCAATTATGAAGCGACTCGTATGGGTTAACGATAAATAATTCATAGAAGCTAAGTTTAAAGTAAAAATATAATATTACATTTTGTTCATGACATTACATATTAAACCTCATTTAATTGGAATGGATAAGTACGATCAGCCTAAAATTTGCCACTGGTAGAAAATAGTACTCTTTTTATATATTCTTACGAGTATATGAGGAATATTTTTCATGTTTTTATGAGGAGTAGATATAAGAACCGACAAACAGATTTTTAAACGCTACGCCTACGCGAAATTAGGTACGGAAAATCTTGGATTATTTAACAATTAGACTCTTTAAATTATTGTCTTATATCGTGTATCTAATATTAGTAATTTTTTCAATAACATTTTTAATATCAATTAAGTTGAAAGTTACCTTAGAAAATAAATTGGAACAGTACCTATCAACAGTCTAACTTAGTGCGTACATATTCAGAACAATTAAAACTGTCAGGATGTGAATTTAGTAGAATTACAGGCTTTTCGTGCAATTAGGACGGATTCTCCTTCAGTTTCGTGTAAATTTAGACGTTTATGAGCTTCTCTGTATGTTGAGGATGTAGTCTCTAGTTATTTGTTGAGATTAATGTGATTGATATGTGGATTATATGACGTTAGTCAAGGATATAAACTGTAGCTTTACTATAACGTACCTATTTGTTGTTTATTACAATTATCTTTATTCAAATTAGTAGGAAGACCCTGTAAGATGGGCCGGCCCCGGTTTTGTATGCTACATATTGTATCACTAGTGCCATCTCCCTGGGACAATTGATCGGGCTGACATTGCCGCGACTAAAGCCGAAGACCTCAAACGTCATAAAGTATTAGTAGTGACCCTGCCCTCGAAGTGCCTAGTTGGTAGTGGCTCTGCCCTCAAAGAGCATAGTTAGTAGTGACTCTGCCTTCAAAATGACTAAGTTGGTAGTGGCTCTGCCCTCAAAGAGCATAGTTAGTAGTGACTCTGCCTTCAAAATGACTAAGTTGGTAGTGGCCCTGCCCGCGAAGTGCCTAGTTGGTAGTGGCTCTGCCCTCAAAGAGCATAGTTAGCAGTGACTCTGCCTTCAAAATGACTAAGTTGGTAGTGGCTCTGCCCTCAAAGAGCATAGTTAGTAGTGACTCTGCCTTCAAAATGACTAAGTTGGTAGTGGCCCTGCCCGCGAAGTTCCTAGATGGTAATGGACCTGCCCTCGAAGTGCCTGTATATGTATTTAGAGTTTAGACAGAATATACATGTTTGTGCCGTTTGGGGTTGAGTTGAGATTTGAGGCCCGTGGGTGCTGTCCGTTCTCGACTTAGATAGGGATCAGATCAAACGCTTGGTTGAGGCGACGGGGGACAGATTCTGGCGCCTACTTTGGGCCAAAAATTTTCATTGCCATCCAGCGTGGTAATTCTGCCAGTATTTTAGCAACTTTGCCCACGAGTATAGGGTTTATAGATAAGTTTAATTTTAATATTTTTTATATTTATCGTAGGAAAACTAATAAACTAATAGATCCAGATCTGATGAGATTGAATCAATTGAGATTAAAAAGTTTATTTATTTATATATGATGGCGAAAGAGTAACAACTTGAAAACATGTGTAGAAAAAACTGAATCTATATTAAAAATAGGAAGCGCAAGAGCAAGTTTTAGTAATGAGGCAATATAAGTACGGGAGGTTGTTAATTAATTACTTAGGTCAGGAAATAGCCAAGAAACAAAGGTGGAAGATTTAGGGAAATTATCATATTGCTATATGATTTCTACATTTTTGATCGATTTTAAAGCTTGTCAGAATGATGCTTGCTTAGCGAAACCAAATTTTGTAAATTTAATGAGAGATGTTGCATTCTTGGAAGGTGTCTGAAACGGGTAGTCAGAAGACGCTAGTTCAAGACCCGTCTACCCGGGCATATTATTTTCATCTCTAAAATTGCAAATATTAGGAATAATAAAAATCAGATAGTTTTATTTACATAATATTATACAGGGTAGACCATTTAGATGGATCAGTCTTGGCTAGGTTGAAACTATAAGGTATACAAAGATCTCTTCGAAGAAACCATGTCATCGATTTTAGTGAACAGAAAAGTAGCATTCATAGAAAAAATTACCCAGTTCGGGAATCTAACCCAATCGTATTATATGTTGCACAATAATATATATTTATCGACGAAATAATTTTAGTATGATAGCCGGATACAGTGCCATAATGCTCTAGATCGGCGCGTGCGGACCAGGTACCTGCTCAAATAATAAATTATCACGATAACTATCATTATCTAAGACAGTAATTACCAGTCCAAGGTTTATAAATAAAATTTACCTCGCAGTTAACTGTTCACTGTTACCTTAAGGACTGAAAGTGGTAGACGTTTGACGGTATAAATTAACGGTACCCTTTGATGTAAGAGTTTGATTTCTTCCTTTAAAATATGTATATAACGTCATTTATAAAGAAATAGGATGTAATGAGATAATAAAATTTAAAAACAGCGTTTTCTGCTCGTGAGGGAATGAAGGTAATGAATATTCCTTCTGACGTCGTGATACTAGGTAAGTTTTTTATTTTTTTTTATTGGAAAGGTTGGCAAACGAGCCGAGAGCCGAGCGGTAACCTGATGGTAAGTGATACCGTCGCCCACGAACATCCGCAGTACCACAGGCCTTGAGGATGCGTTGTCGCCCTTTGAGGAAAGAAGATAGAAAGGAAGTGATAGAACGGGGGGTAGGTGGAAGTGGAGGGGCAAGGATGGGAGGACGGGGGAAATCGGGCCTCCGGAAACTCCCACAGACCGACTGAAATGCAATAGCAAGCTGTTACTTGCAATGTTACTTCATCTCGGGTTATATGGGAGTGTGGTACTTCCCCGGTCGTACCGGCCCATTCGGCTGTGGGGTTACAGCGTGGCACTACCACCAACAACATGATGAGATGGGATGAAAATCCCGTTTGGCCATTAACATCATCCGCATATTCATCCATGACTCTTAGTTGAAATCATCTTTAACGATTATTTCGAAATATCAAGGGCACAATAACATCAGTGAGAGTTTAAACCATCAGAAAGTTTAATCGTTCGAGGGAGGTCAGTTAAACTGCCATGTAGACTTTAAACCAAAATAAAAAGAAAAATGGCGACTCTCTATCAGTTGTTTGGCTATCGGCTTGTGTTGTTTGTTAGACTTGAAAGCAGAATATTATATTTATAGATACAAACGAAGTGATTAAATTTTTATTGAAGGATAATACCTATTTAAATAGTCTTCAGTTTTTACACAACTGACCAATAAAAATGCACATTTGACAAGTGTTGCTACATTTAAAATTATTAAACTCAGTTTAGCTAATCGACCAGTGATATGCTATTGAAATTAGAAGGGTTTAATTTGTAGATCAAATGTTAGCTTCGTTTAGTTAAACTCTGAAATAAGCGTTGATTGATATTACTGGCCTGTAGGTGGTAGTATTCTTGTGCAGGGGGCTTGTTGGTTGGTACGACGGCAATGCCATATATTCTGCAGCAAGCATTCTCGGCAGAATGACGATCGCAATGAAGTGCAACGCAAAACTAAAGTTCAAACTTCTGGGTGACACTGCAACTGTCATTGGCGAGCGTAGTGCTTACATCAGGTACACCCCTTTCCATATCGTCACTAAATAGCGAAAAATAATTACAAAAGTAAATACTTAGAAAATGTACTTATTTTTAACCAACTTCAACAAAAAGGAGGAATTTCTGTGTACTATGTATTTTTATCCATGTTCACCGATTTCTCCCCCATTTGTGGAACGATTCTTAAATATATTTTTTTTTATTTGAAAGAGTATACTTCCGAGGTGGGGCCCTATTTAAATTTAGTCAAGCAACTTTTGAGTTACACTCCAATAATTAAAAAGTGTTAAGCGTATCTTGATGTTATCCTTTTGACGGTGAATGACAATCAATCCCCGAAATTAGCAAGGGTCACTAAAAAGAGTGCATACATTTTTTACCTACTAAAAAATGTATACGGCTTCAAAACAGCGGTAAACATTTTTTTGTAATGCTAAAATTACTTTAAGTTTCACGACTTAGGTTTTCGATAGATTTACCTTAACATTGTTTATAAACATTTTACAGCAACAATAACCGTAAACTCCAGGTTATTCAGTCTTCAATAACAACCAACTACAACTTTAAATCACAGCTACATTACTTCCCGAAGTATCGATAGCTTCAGAATACAATGCGCTTTATCTATGGCCGTAAAACGTAGAGTAGCATTACTGAGAGATCAATGAGTATTGCTGGATGCGGTGTCGCCCAATGGTCTCCGTTGGGCGATAATGATAAAATAAGTTATAATGCAAAATATTTCTAAACTAATACTGGCTTGCAAACCCCGCGAGGGTTTTTCGGATGGCTGCATTGACATTAACTTATATCGGTTGTCATAACATGAAATAATCTCTATTCAGGTGAAGAGAGCAAGTGCGTTGCCACGCAGTACTTTTAAACTTAGGAGGACAGAGTGACATATAAAATCATATTTATCATAAAATGAAGCAGTTGATAAGATTTTATGTTCCACGAAGGGTTTTACAAGATACTTACAACTCAAGTTAGATGGAAAACCACAATAACAGTAAATACCTGACAGGTAGACGATTGCCGAGAAAGAAAAATAGATATTTAAAAGTCTGTTGGTATCGCACGTTGACCATAAGAGTAAGGTCCCATCAGTACGTTACGTTGCGTTGCGTCCTTGCAGTGTCAACGCTGCGACATTTTAGAGTGATGCCCCATTAGTGCGAAGCGTCGCGTTGCGTCGCATCGTCGCAACTGTTCAACGCATTTTAGCCACATCTGTGTTGCGTCTATGTACGAGGTCGCAACGCAAGAGGGTTCGCACGCCATGGCAGTAGCAACGAAGCATCTCAGTTCAGCCTTCGCAATAGATGGATAAAAACGCGATATTTTGTTGCTTTTATTACGCCACTGCCCAAAAAACTTACAAGCAATAGTTTGCCCCGCAGTAGAGCTCTGTCCATTGTCAAACCGGAGCTCCAACACCGCAGCGCATCACCCTCCCCCCCGCCTCGTCTCGTGTCCGTCGATCTTTTGAAACGTCGCGTGCGATGACGATGTACAGTCTTCCACTGCTAAATGGGCAAACTAGCGCTTCTAAGGCTGAACTGGGAAGCTTCGCTTCGACTGCGATGGCGTGCATACCCTCTTGCGTTGCGACGTCGTACTTAGCCGTTACTCAGATGTGGCATACAATGCGTTGAACTGTTGCGACGACGCGACGCAACCTGACTCAACGCACTAATGGGGCATCACTCTAACTCGACCGATAGAAGCGCAAGAGCCAACACTATAACTTGTTAGACTATATTAAAATTGCCATAATGTACATTTTATAAATGTCATTTTTTTATGTCAATAGACGTTAACAAAGCAGAGCAATCATCGTTTGAATACGCAAACTATCAAATATTCTGCAATTTTCGCACTACCGTCTGAGGTATATACTCGTATTTCTCAGCTTTCAGTTTTTCTTTAAATATACCAATATACCAGTTTTATTGATTTTTACCCAACTATAAGAGAAAATAAATGCTCTGTATCTAATAGTGTTGGCGTTCAACACAGGCAGTACGTAGTCACATAAAAAATAATCCTGTATATATCTAAACTCCGGGATGAAATTGGGAATCGGAAATACCGTTATATGCTCCACAGACACTTTTTATCACCGGACGAGCAGAGACACCTCAAGGCGTCACCGCTACATGGTTGAGGTTCCAGGGACTCGCACTAAGCGGTTTTCTGGCTCTTACATTGTGCGAACTGCCAAACTGTGGAACTTACTGCCGATGTCTCTGTTTCCTGATAAATATAATCTACGAGTCTTTAAGTCGAGAGTGAATCGGTATCTTCTAGGTAAGCGCGCTCCATCGTAGATCACAACTACGCTTAACATCAGGCGAGTTGTGGTCAAGCGCTAACCTATTGTACATAAAAAAAAAAAGAAAAAAAAAAAGACATTCCTATACTCCTTCCTTAACAAACAATTGCAGATGGTTATCAATTTAGCGCCTAACCCATTGTCCTATGTTGCCGCCTTGCCTTCTACTAAGCTAATATAAAGCTTAAGCTAAGCTAATAGACATCCATCATTTCTGGTCTGTCTGGTCCGCTTGGCAGGCGTGAGAAAATCTTATTCTAGATACTAATCTATTCTTATTTTATTCCTTCTGTTTTTCTGCAGCATTCTTTTACAAAATATTGGCGGCAAAATGAGAGTCTCCACAGGAGGAGGTTTCTCAATTCGACCGTATTTTTTTTGTTTTTTTTTTTTGTTCGCGGAAACTTTGTTGTTTAGGAACCGATTTTGATGACTCTTTTTGTATTTGGAAAGTACATTACCGAAGTGATTGTATTTAAATTAATTAAATTCGCTTCAGCAGTTTTTGAGTTACAATCCAATAACTAAAAAGTGTTTCGCTTTGATGATTTGATGATATCATAATTGACGGCGAATGGCAATCGATCCTGTAACAAGGGTCACTGAAAAGGGTGAATAAAAATATTGAAGTCGGAACCATGCTCAAAAGTACCTATTATCACAATATTGTACGCGTGGTACCGACTTCGACTAGCTGTTTCACACTTTTTAGTGTTGAAGTCAGTTCCGTTTTTAGTTAAATCTTTTTATTAAGTTTGTTAAAAGCTAAGACTGTATGGTAATAGTTTCTCTTACCGGGACCGATATTTTATATTGTTGCCATTGATTCAGTTATTATTCAGATGGCACTTTCGGAGCTTGAAATTACTAATATAATTATATGCAATCAAAATAACAGTAAAAGTTAAATAATTGCTTGGCTATTCATTTGATAGAATTAATAGACAATTTCCAACTATAAACCTACAATTTTGACAGCATTTTAAGTACAATAATAATTCTACATACTGACAATAATTAGCCTTCACTTGCATCACCATCGTACCAAAACTACAATTACATATGTAGCTCTATAATTACATATAAAACGTACTCGCACTTGACCGGTTTTTATTGCCCAACAACGGGCAATAAATCTGAACACCAGGCAGTCGGACATTTATTTAATATGCATAGAAGATTTACCTCTATAAAGTATTGAATTAAATCGTGCACGGACTGTAATATACTTTATGAACAATAATGTAGTTTCTCATCTTGCCTCGGGAATATAATGTTGCCAGGTGATGTTGATGAGTTCCATAGCATTCGTAGATTTTTGTGTATGAAACTCGGTGCAGAGAAGAGCAAATCGCCTACCTGATGTTCAGCGCCACGCTTACCCAGAACAGTTCAGTAATATTCAGAATGTTAAATTGCAATTGTTCAAAACCCTGCATGCCCATGCACTGCACTCGTCCCCCTTTGTGTAAATGATAGTTATCTATTGCTCTTTCGTTTTTTAACCGACTTCAAAAAAGGAGGAGGTTGCTCAATTCGACCGTATATTTTTTTTTTGTTTTTCACTAAACTGATTTTAATAATCCTTTTTTTATTTGATAGAATATACTTCCGTGGTAGTCCCATATAAATTTCAACAAATACGGTCAAGCAGTTTTTGAATTAGTCGTATTTTTGCAGGCCAAAGGATTTTAAAATGACTAAACAACACTTTTTCTAAACCAACAAATGAAACCGATAACTTAACGTGTCTTCCGAAGTTCCTAAGGAAAAAGGAAGAAGGGAAAAGCTCTCCTAAGGGAGATGCTCTGGAATATGCCGCAAAACACAGGCTGTACATAAATTGTGAAACATCATTTAACGACAAAATTAAAGTTTTTCAAATCTATCAGCTAACCACTAAGAATTCCACTTACTAGAGATTCCCAACGGGTTAAGGTTAATTTCTCAACCTGGCAACACAGAAACATTTTGATTAACCATTAATCTTGTCAAAATAATTTCAACAGGGCTCTGATAGAAAATTATGGACATTGAATTCGCCCACTTACGGATTTTAATGTTTGGTTCTTGATTTACACACTTTTAAATGTGTAGTTTGTAGATAAAAGCAACATATTATGGACTGAGTAGTAAACTATTTGTATTACGTAAAACTACTTAGTCTATAATGTTGTTATTCTCAATATATTTGGTGAGGGAAAAATTTTTTTGATAGTAAGTAGGTAGGTAAGGTATGGTTATTCTTATTTTATTTTAGGGTTAACGTATTCACGTGGAAATATAAAAAACATTATCGTAAATTTGACAGAATCAATTTACAATCATAAAATATCCTTACTGTTTATAAATGTATATGCGGCAAAAGAAAACAGCAACAGTCTTTAGAAAACACTTGAACCCTTGTCAAAGCAACATGTATGGAGTATAAAATCAATTTACAATATACCAAACTAAAAAACAACAGGTACAAAATTTTTAATTTAAGTAGGATTCAAATAACAATTTCGAACTAAAAATAACGTAACTTTCAACACAAAATTATAACTGGTGCATCCAAATAAAAATTACCTGTCATTCGAACTGTCAAAACCGTAACATGCGAGTAGAACATAAATGTGGCCCGATTCGGCCCAGCGGAAGAACTGTCATATCTGACAAACAAAATATTTGACACGAAGTCTCCCTACAGGCGCTATTAAACTAGTGTCTTCGACCGGAGATGGGCTACACGAAGACAGTAACTGGGTTGCTCAAAAATAGCCTCCGGAAACTCAACCAAAATTATGAGTTTTGATGAAATGCTCAACCGTGCCCTAGTTCTACCGGAAGCTATATATTTTTATATCTCCAATATCGAATATTAATCGACGTTTCTGGAATATCGAAGCAGATAGGCCCGGCTTGAGATCTCATATCGCCGAATCGTTTCGCAGTGGTAGTTACATAAAACTAGGTAATGTCTTTTTTATTATCTAGATTTTATGTTTCAGACGTAGAACAAATCATTTTGAGATTATTGTTTCTGAACTGGTATCTAGGCTGTATATATTATATCCAATACGTTAAAGACCAGATCACGTGTTGTGATTTTAAACATTATATTGTATTTTCATAGAAAATTAATAAATAGTTGCATAGTTAAAATTACTATTAAAATGTTTGTAACAGTTATTTTATAATTGAATAGGCGATTATAATTTTAACTTTCGGTTATAATTTTCGGTTCAACCGATAAATAAAGTAACTCGTAGAATCAAACTTAAAATAAAACGGTATAATATAAAGTTTGATGAAACCGTCATAGTAGAACGTATGAGCGTAATTGTGCATACCTATTAGACAAGTAAACAAGAAGAGAATAAAAAACTAAGTTAAGTTCAAATATACAAAACAAAGGTCTATCATGTCACCTATTTTCGTATCAAGTGACAGATCTATTTAAATTTCAAACTACTCACATGCCAATTCGATGACAGCCGGCTGACTTCTGATGTCGCCCCTGCTACTCCAAGCGTAGCACGTGCAAGTAAATCTGTCTTCACCGAAATACTCTTCCAACTGATCTCGTGTCACGTTGCATTCGGCTTCTACGATCCTGACACCACTCTGTGGATCCACAAACTCGAACTGTGTACTTGCTACTGATCGCACATCATTGCATTTGAAATAAACTTGTAGAGCATTTGCAGCTCGACATCTTAACATAGCAGGCTTATTCCTCACCACATACGCATGCTGAGGCTCAAGTAAAAACATTGGCAAATCATCTGTTGAACTTTGAAGCAAATGATCACCAGTAAGAGAGGGCAGCTCATCGGCGTCGTCCCTATTCTCATGCTCGTCTTCTTTATGTCCCTCTTGATCGTAGTCTTCTTCTAAATAGTCTCTATGATTACCCTGCTGGTGGGTTTTCTCAGAATTGTAGGGGTCTAATGCTTCCACGCCGGCTGGGTGGGCATATTCTGGTCGTAGAGGTATAGGAGGTGTTGGCACCGCTGTACTGTGTTCGGCTTCCGTTGAACTTGGGAGTTCTGGAACAAAGAACATAATAACATAATTCATCATAAGGTAATTTAATATAGATATTTTTTCAAACCTTTTTATTAAGTTTTCGTGAAAGAAAGAAAAGGGAAATGGTGAAATAAATTATTCCTTAACGAGTGTAAGAGATATATTGCTAAAGTTTATCTCCGCGAAATGTCAAAACAAGTCTAGAGCAACATGAAACATTATGAAACACGGCAACTTAAATAGCTTTCCTTTCATACATTTAGTCTAATTACGGAATGCGCAAAATATATATCGCGTCACTTGTGATGAATAGCATCTGTCATAATAACATGTACCCTCCAAGTTTTGCTATTGATTTTGCTCAAAGTCCGCACCTGGGTTGACGCCTCACTCGTGCCTATTTACACGCAAAACATAGATATTTGGATATCGTACACCCTATTTTATGCGTTCGTTACCTTCCAACCCGATACCATCCGTTGTAAGGTAACATAAAGTCGAAATTGCATTGTCATTTAAATAATGATTTTGGTGACGGGAGTTTCGCTCAACGTTATCAACATCAGTGTATGTTACTTACCGAGTGTTGACAGTATTACTAGGACTGTTATTTGAACTAGAGAATTGTACGAAAATAAACCGCAAGTCACTCCGAGCGTGGATAACTTAATTAGTTTCACTTCCGTTCGGTTTATTTCTATTTCCGTTTTCGTGGGGAACCGAACGATATTTCCTCCTCGCGATCTATTTTTCCTTAATAGGATTTGTTTCGAGCAGTTTTTCCCGTTTCAAATCGCTTAGCGGACTGCGGATTGGAATCATTAAAATTTCAATTTCAGCCGAGAATTCTCAGGTGTCGCTGGATTGTTTATTATAAATTCTTAACAGCTATATTTTCTCGGCAATATACATAAATTTCTAATAAAATAATATATGCCAAAGGTGTGGAATATAGTTGTAAAACACAATCCAGTTTATGATTTGTAATATAATATTCAACTCATTTATACTGTTCTCTATTCATATTCGTTTGTATGTAGTATGCTGGTACATTATCTGGTATATTGTTTGTCTGATGGTAAGCGTCACACCTGCTTACGGCATTACCTGTCCAACCCAGATAATAAAGTTCTTCGTGGCACTGCCTGTGCTCATCACCCCGAGATAAAGCTCTGCAACCGCATTTGACCTAATGAATTCACATGCTACAGCGCCCTTCAACCTTAACATAGTTGTACTTTCACACAAAGGCTCCGAGAAAGGCTATCTGGTACGGCGATACCTGCCAAAATATACATTTGTCAGAAGGACCTAATAATAATATACAAAATAAATTAAAACAATATTTGAAATATGTACTTAGTAGCAGGAAGTAAAAGTAGCTGTATATGGAAAACTTTGTTCAAACAAAATAATAATGCGTGTCCTCTAATAAAAACAATCTAGCAGCCGTCACACATTGATACTGACGAAGGTTCTCAATTATAATATCTATTTAGTCACGGTGGCTCACAGAGGCATTTGATAAGGTTCTAGTTATCCCGTGTTCTACACTGGCTGCGTTTAACCGGTCCGTCAGTTTTAATTGGTTTTTAGCACTCCGTTTTGATTAACGGGTTTAATATTACTTGTGTCATCTATTTCGTAATCGCATTTCGACTCGCCCTTTGATAGATTCGACAAGCCGATAGCTTTATCCGAATTTTAATTAACGCTCACAGAATCTTCGACAGTTGTTATCGCATTGAAATATTCGTTTCTTGGTTGCACCGATCGTTTCGTAATGTGGGTCGTCCTTTATAGCGAACAGTTCTTTTTTAAGTGTTATCTTGTCAAGTGACGAAACTCCATTTGGATGTACAAGAAGCGTAACTAAAACGGGTGAATGCTCATCACGAAGCGATTGTAAATTATAAATAAACTGTCTGTGCTTCGTACACTCGACCCATAAGATCAATCAATGTACTTTTGCTTTCGAACTGAGTCGATCTCTCGATCATAATTCACTTAAGTCTGAATTAAAATTAAATACCAGAACGGTATCTGTTTTCTCAGTTTTAAAATACCGTGGACAAGAGTTTAGGGAACCACGGAATGAATGTAAATGGGAAAATACCTCATCACGACACGAGGTGAAATATGTTTCGTCTGATGAATGTTCGAATTCTTGAGGATTCCACTAACAAGATCTAAAAACAAACTGAAACTCATCGAATCGGTATCATCCCGTCGTTAGGAGTTTAAAGGAGACCGCCTCCTGTCATTTTGTCCGGTATTCGAATAATTAAAGTGAGAATCGATGCTATTCTAGATAGCGGAGGACTTTATTGATGAGGCCTACTTAATCAACGTCCGCGGTGGATTCCGCGAGGTTCAATTCATTTTATTTCTACCTTGAATAACCTACGGGTATCTTTGATATTGAGGTACCTGCTTTATTATAATATATTCATTATCATCATTTAAATTTATTGATATGAAGTTGGGGCGAGCATATATTTAACGTTCAGCACCATGCCTGTCTAACCGTAACAGTTCCTCTGAGTTCCAACCAAGTAGTATCAAGACACTAGTGCTGTACATGAATCTTGATTCAGAGAAGAAATTGAGGAATAAGTGTGTAAGGAGAAGACTCCAATGACGTACTAACTATATACTAATCTATGGTCCGTGATGTTTCCGTTTATATGTTTCTGGCAGTGTACTGTGCTTTTTTACGTAAAGTATAGTTATTCGCATTTTTATTATTCAGCCTAATTAGTTGGTCGTGTTCGTAAATTAGGACAAACATTTTATGTTCTAGCTTACATAAGTAGTAGTTTGGACCTTAGCTTTGGAGAAATTTACGTTACAAATTTTAAACCTAAAACAAAATGGACAGGTGCAAAAGCAATTGATTTGTGAACTAAAATGTAAAAGTATTATTAACATGCGAAGTAACTTTTATTCACTAAACTAACATAAATAGTGCTCAATAATATAAGCTATATATTAGTAGGTATATGATCCCTCATTGTATGCAAAGATGTATTTAAATAGTTATTTAATTAGTTAAGTTAGGTAAATGTAAAAAATGGCAAGGACCCTGGACTGTGTGGGTAGACATATTAAAGTAAAAAAAAGCAATATTGTTAGCGGTAAACATTATTATTACTTCATTATTAACATCATCATAAGGATCAATGCAAGATACACAACTTGAACGCAGTAATCATTTAATATTATTGATAGTTCATCACGGAAGATGTAATTTTTTTAAATATTTTATAGCTGTTCCAATATAATAAGGTATGAAATTTAAAATGTGTATTAAAAATGGGAAGTAACTTTAGAAAGCAATTACCTTTGAATCGATAAACGTCTAATAATAAAAAATAACCAACACTTCAAAACTATTTAAGAAGATAAAATAAGCTTTTGTAAAAAGATTGTATACTCGTACTTTGTCAACGAACAACCAGATATCGTATCTAAAGTAGCGGATAATTTAAAATAACACCGTTATATTATTAAGCGAGTGTCTCACACATTTTTATCACTGAAACATTACAGATGCGTGCAAGAACGCGTAAGTGGCCGCTCCTAAATGCGGAACGAACAAAATAAAAGTGCCTAATGGTACAGATATCGGACATTAAACCCGTCTGTTTTCGAGTGCGGCGATAACCGAAAGTTCATATAAGTAACACAGAGAAACTTTGATATATTATACGTTCAGAGAATAATTAAGTACATGTTGAACATCCGTTGGAACTTGGAATAGGAATACTCATAAATGCACTTAGTGCTAAAGAAGACATAAAAGATGCACTCGATCTATTTAATGTCGCGTAGGCGGGCGTTCTCGAAACTTGAGTGTAGTAAAATGACACGTGTGCGGCTTGAACTCCAAGGTCTGGTGTCGAAGGACGTGTTTTTTGTAATGAGTCGTGGCTCATTAATGGGCTGGATCTACCCAAATGTGGTCTGATTTTTAGGGCAACATGTAGTGTCACACCAACATGTGTGAAATATGCTCTCATTTTAGGTAATTTACCGACATGTTACGTCATTCTAAGGACATTTTCCGATGACACCAATATGATCTTCAGGTATGAAGAATACTCCGATTAACGTCGTTATTTTTAACGAGACTACAATATAGGTATAGCAAAAAATCCAAATATATTTCAAATTACACTGGTTTCGATTGCATTAATGTACACAAACAATACTCTTTACAAGGTGCAAAAAGCTTTGCGATATTCTTTGAGAAACTGCCGACAAATTCTCACCCCAGTTGAAGGCACAAAGGTGGACCACACCCACAAAAACTGCTTGAATAGCCACCTTTGCTTGAAATGTAACACGATACACACAAAGAGTAGCCGAGTGCCAGTCAAGAGGTTCCCAAACAAGATAATCCCTTTGTTAGTCGTGTTATAATGGAGTCTCCGGAGTCTCCGCTATTATTTTCTGTTTCATTCATGCAGGCAGCTGCGAGGTGTGCCCGAGTGGTCGTTTCCGATTTCAACGTTAATGGAAATCCGATTTTTGCATTAGCGAAATTGTCTTGGATGTTTTGTAAAATTTTAATATTCGGAGTGCTTTTGGTAATGTTACATCCTTGTGTGCTTCGTGAGTTCAGTCAAGCCAGGTAAATGTTAAAAGCATTTGGAAAATAAACTCACTTTCTCGTCTAAGTTGTGAGAATATGTTATATTATCTGTTAAAATTCAAACCATACCTATGAATTGATACAAAAATATTCGGGTTCCTTTGCACCGATGCAACAAAATCACTACTTTTTAAAATGAAGTATCACACAAAATGTCAAACTGAACCATAAGTCTAAGCCACAAAGATGGAAATTGAAATGCGAGACAGTCAAAAAGTTAGCAACGAAGTACCTATCGACATTTGGCAAATAGAAAACGAAAAACATGCGAGAACCGCAGGGCAATTTTTGGGATTGGCCTTCGTCTCAGATTATGAAAACAAAAGGCAGATGGAGCGCGCCGAACTCGCGAGTGTCGCCACCTCTATAGTTATGTGTGCGTGACAACGAGCCACTGCACTGTACGTACACGTGCATCTGTGTGGGTGTAGAGTTACCAGATATTGAAAAATTAACTCCCTCATTTTTGTAACAAATTGTTATAATATTGGAAAGTTAAACGATCTTTTGTAACATACAGTACTAAAGTAATATATTACTTCATCAGTCGAACGACCCAGACACAATAGAAATTTCATTGTTATATTTTCAATCGACTGGTGAGGGGTTATGGATAAAATAATGGTTACTAATAACTAAATAAATTACAATAAATAAAGAAGGTTCGGTAAATACTCGTATATCACAATTCATTGTTTATTTGTTTTTGCTTAATATTTTAATAGTATCCTGCTTTTCTAATTATTACACATATATCCGACAGTTTGTGTGAGTGGAAGTACGTATGTATGGACTCTTTCACGCAAAAACGACTATACTGATTTGAATAAAATTTGGCACACAGGTAGTTTTTAATCTAGATTAACATACAGAACATTCCATCGGACTCGCCCATCTCGGGTTCCGTACAAATTTGTAGGTAACAAATTATATCAGATTTTTCTCTTCACAGACTTTGGAGATTAGAGGCCCATATTATTATTTTTCCTTAATTTGTTCTATAAGACCTAGCTTTTTGCCAAATTTAGTGATTCTAGGTCAACGGGAACTACCATATTATGGGTTTTCGACCCAAAACCTATAGGGTACTTCCGGTTGAGAATTATACCGAAAAATAAAAATAAATGAAAATTAAGGTAAAGTTTGGTACTTATACTATTTCGCGAAAAAGACGGACCTTGATTTTTATACACCTAATAGGGACTATAGACTTCAATATCTGGTATAAATTTCAACTTGCTAGGTCCACCCGTTCCTGAGAAAATCGGTGGCGACACACGGACAGACAGACTGACAAGAGAGTGATCTTATAAAGGTTCCCTTTTTACCTTTTGAGGTGTTGAACCCTAAAAATGGTGCGAACGAGACAAGGATTCGCATTTTTAACTTCTTTTTTAAATATCCGCATTTGCGATATTAAAAAACAAACTTTCGTAACATCACTAACCCTTATACCTTCTAAATGTACGAGTAGTTTTACCAATAAAACGGTTAACTAATTTAAATAAATACTGGCAATACAAGCGAATGACTGTCGAAGTTTTGTGTTCCGAGTCACATGTAAAGTTATTATGTTGATTAAAAATTATATAAGTCAAATAATTAATAGTTATCTGTGAAAGGATATTCCATTTTCTTTTTTATCCTTTTTGGGAACAATTTTTACAGTGTTTAATAACACAAGACGGTATTTTTTACATTAAAATTACGAACCATTCGTTACGTGTTGCTTCGGACAAGTCGCGTATAGCACTGGCGCGGGTTCGTATTTGCTTTTGAATTTGTATTTGCTTTGGTGGCGACGCTCGCGTGTTCGGTACGCTCCATCTGCCTTTTGTTTCATAATCTGTGGCCTTCGTTCTGTTGTTCGTTTTGGTTGGAATTTCGTTAGCGCTTACATCATTCCAGGTATACTACATATATAACGTAGAGCTAGTATGAATGAATCTTAATTTTCACACGTTTGTTGTACTGACCCACATTCGTTATTAACTAGTTCTCATTACTATTGAAGATACTTAGCAAGACAATGCTATGTGTACACGGGAATCGTGACGTGACGGTACCCAATATGGTTGCAATAGACTTCGAAACGTGTTACCACAGATAACTATTAGTAATACGTAGTTACTAAGTTGCTGGTAGATCGTGACAAACGTTTTTTGTTTCGGCTTTTTGTCCCTTCTTCGGTATGTTCGTGTAACCTTTTTGTCATTACTTCAGTTATCTGGTTCAAGATTGGGTGTAAACTCTTCATTTTTTTTTCAAATTTTTTCCTGCTCTCTCATGTTGAGGGCTAAAGTTAAGATAGCGTTGAAAAATGTCACCAGAAACTTTCAACTAGAGTAAAGTTATGCTCAGCTAGCTCATTATTCTGTCCGCATCAGATCTATGCTATAACAAAATATTTATGAATGAACTGGGAGCTTGCTGATTCGGACGAGTTAGGTAATATGATAATTGTGAAGTTTTTTTAATGCCGCAGTGTTTCTGTTTGATAACTTTTGTTGATTTTAGTTTAAAATAACGGTGGGTCTGTGACTACAAGAACATCTATTATTAGATCTATACATCAGACATTGATTGTAATTTGCTTTGTGTGTCATTAATAAATAAATAAAAATTATTAGAAATATTCAAATTATCAACGGGATAATTAGCATGTATATTTTCTGAGTTCCCGATATTTCGGCACTGTTGCAAGCGCGATGATTACGGATGACCTGAGGAATTGTTAATAATAAACAAACGAGTATGGAAGAGGGTAGACCGTTTCGTCTGCTCGTAAATATTCACCCACCAGCAATTCCTCAGTTTATCCGTGATCATGGCGCTTGCAACAGGCAAGAAATATCGGAAACTCATAGAAAATATATACGGTAACTATCCCGTTGATAATTTGAATATGTCTAATGTTTGTGATCATGATAGTTTAAAAATAACAATAATACGTAAATATAGGCGTGTACCACTGTAACTCTACATATTTTACTTATAAGCGAGAAGTAAGAGGGTAACATGATAATTATTAGATTGACAAAACTCAGGAAGAAATAACTCGGTGTGACTAAAGTAACGCGATGGGTTGCTTTAATGCTATATCCTGGTAGAAGAGCACAGAGGTACAGTTTACTGAGCAGACATGACATAACATCAATTTTCACTACTGCACGTATGCATATCTCCTTATAAAATAGAAATATTAATGTAAAATAAATATCTTAAGCCATAACAAAACTAAGGCCTGCTTTCATTACGCTAGTAAAGTTCTTGATATTATCATAGAATAAAAGAACTGACCCTTTACATTGAAATAGTGACCTCCAAGGGCACAAAACCAGTCGCGATACTCGACTATACCGCGTAAGTTACTCGTAACTGTCAAAATAATATTTTATATAATATATAGTTGAACTATCAAACGATATTGGTGGCAAGGATATTGCCATTCTTTTCTTGTCAGTTTTCTATCGACTTCCAAAATAACGAGGAGGTACTCAATCGGACTGTATATTCTCATAATTCTGAATTTTGAAAGCTGGTGCTTCCCGTGTGGCTCCATTTAAATTTACTCAAATTCGGTCCAGTAGTTTTTGAGATACACTCCAATAACTGAATAAAATGGAAGTCGGTATAACATTTTTCAAATTGTACTTGTTACGACATCAGTGTTGGAGGATGTGTACCTGAATATTTTTTAAACTGGAAAACTCTAGACTCGTAACATAATCACCTTATATCTATCTAGTTTTGTTAATTATTAATTTGTATTAACAGCATTTTGTAATAATTTCGTACTAGTATCGCATACTAGAATCGCGTACTTGAGTACTGTCTACAACCTTACACGGATCAACAAATGATATTAATATAAATATTACAACACATCCATTTACCGCTGTCAAGATACAATAGCAGGCTAACAAAAAGACATAAAATGCAGTTGAACAAAACAAAATGATATTAACAGAACATGACAAGCAGAATAGTCAATAAACCCTTTAAAGCTCACTCCCTTTGTACAAAAGAATAAATAAAAAAGGACTTACCATGTTTACCGTCAGCAGCGGCGACGGCCACCCATAGTAAGAGGAGCGCCACTCCCCCTCCCGCCATCTTCACATGCGCAAGGGCATCACCTAAAACAATATACTGTGTTTGAGTAAGCGAAAGCTGACCAATATTTGAATTGGTCCATACGAGAGCATAGTTGGAATAGCAGGTGCTTTTGGGAATGTTGACAGCGTCTCCGTCCCAAAATTAAGTGTAATGGTAACGCTGGCTTATAAAATATTGTGTTGAATATATATCGACTAAGTATTTGATCAATAAGCATCATATTGCGGCGGTTTCTGTTTTGCAGCGGCATCTACCTTAACCAGTCGAGTTGTGCTTCCAGGAAATGCATCATGTCGTGTAGAAAAATAAATTTCGTGGAGATGAAGGTTGCATCCAAAAATCATAGGTTTTTGGGGCGTTTTGTCGTACTACCAGTACTAGATAATAGTTTTAGCACAAATACGTTGTGAAATCCCTATTTATATATTATAACATTTAAATGTTGCAAGTAATTGCAAATTATATATTACGATATAGGAAAATAAAAACACATTTGGAGGTATTTTTTGTGATTATTTACTGTAACTTGTTGCAACAGTTAATTGCAAAACTGCTGTGTACAACTAGTTGATAACCAATAATACAATTAATTTTACAGAAACCAAACTAGTGATATATCCTTTGAGTACCATTGACGTAAATGTATGTGCGTTTCATTCTTAAATCTTTTGTTTTCATTATCACGGTATATGAATGGGTTAAAAGAGCACATAATGTAGTCATAATTACTTATAAGTATTTATGACCTTTCATCAAAATCCTTAAGGTGAAATGAGTTCCAAATTTCATGATTCGACTTCGCGAAAACTTAGTTTTTCGACGCTTAAAACTAATAACCGAAGTTCAAAAAAAAAAGTAGTGTAAATTGAATTCACGTCCTTATGAAATATAGGAGCCAATACACAATGGAGCAAACTTGGCTCGATAGAAAAAAATCGGCAACATTCCTTAAATTTTAGAATTTTTCTTACGTGTTTCGTGGGGAAAAGCATTTTTATTCAATGATGGGCAATATATATTTCAATGAATGTATCATACTCGAATTCCCAATGAAATTCACTAGTGAACTATAGACTCCTTTATCATTAAAATGTAATCATTTGATTGTACGAAATAAATATAAAATGTATTAGCGCGTATTCAATTGAATTTTCGCATTAAATCGTCCATTCTGGTAAGCTATTCTCAACCTTATGTAAAGCACCGTAAATTGTTTTAAAATTAGGATTGGACCGCGCCTTAATTGTACAGCCACGACTTTCATAGGAATGTGATGCCTATAAGAAATTGATTTAAGGCTAATATTTACACTGCAGTAGTATAAAAAAAAGAAGTACATACAAGTAATTCACCATTTAACCGAATTCATTGTTACCTCAGTTGGTAATTATTTTTTTCTGGTATTGTCAATGTCATATCATTTCGAAAACATCATTACCTTTATTGGAGAGTCAATAAAAGTTGATAATATATTCTTTACTTTATATAATATTGTCAATGAAAATTATTGAAAATACGCCTGACTTGTTGTTACTATATCAGATACACAATATCAAAACGGATCAGTTAAATTATTGTTTAAATAATAACAATGACTTAACTGATCTGTAAAAATGTAATGGTCTTGCTGGTTGAAAATGTTTCGGCTTTATTGGCGTAGTATAACAAGAATTTTACAAACATTGGGACAAAACAACCATATACAATATTGCATTATTTATAATAATATAGGTGTATGAAAGAGCTTACTGTATAGTGATTTTATGCTGTATTTTATAGTGATATAAAATTAAAATTGATGTAAAAGTTTTGGACCGATAAAAAACACAGGTACGCAGGTGTAACAAATGCTTACTACAGTTTCTCGAAATAAGTTTTACGTTTTATTTAAACGTTATTTTGTAAATGAAACGAGAAAGAGTGCGTAATATAGACATTGTATCGGATATTATCTATCTATACTTCTATACTTAACATTATAAAGAGGAAAGATTTGTATGTAAGTATGTTTGTTTGGCTCAAAAAGTACTGAATTGATTTCAAACATTCTTTCATCATTGGAAAGCTACATTCACCTTGAGTAACATAGGCTATATAAGATTCATCATCATCATCAATCACCGCGCGGGTGAAACCGCGGAGAGCAGCTAGTAAAATATAAAAAAAAATTAAATGAAACTCTAGTACAATTTTTTTGACGACTACGTTCTATTACAAAATATTCAAAACTAGAAAATAAATATAAGCTGGACTTAACTTGGCTTGGCTACTAACAGTCAAGTCGAATCTTCTCTACCTGATAAGTTCAAAACAAAAAACGACATCGCAAAGCCTTCAAAAATTTACCATACCCTATAACTATCGCGAGACTTGAAAGGAGCACGGCCCATATTTCTGATAGTCATAATTTTGAGAACAAACCCACTGTGTCATTAGTAGGTTCTCCGTCTGTTACTAGCCTTGTGTGGCACCGCACCGTGACTAATTGGACCCTTTTTGAGCGATTTAGGGAAAAAATAAACGGTGTTATGGAAAAAAGCGCTATTATGGGCAAGATAGTGGCTGTTATGGGCGGGAAAGAATAGCGGTTTATGAAAAATGTAGGTTGGGAGTTCTATGATTGGTTTTGTTATTTAGAACTTCCGCAATGTTTTGGTTATGTTACAATGTTCTTATAGTGAATTATAAAAAAAGTAATGGCCTCGCAATATAATAAGCTCGTTACGTCTTCACTGTTTGGAACTAGCCTTTCTCTCAGGGAGTGGCAACATATAATCCACCACCTGGGCTCGACTTCTGATTGGTGGATAAGCTGGTGGTCAGCTCTATTGTCGGAGCACTCCGAACAGCCGTGCGATTCCCTAAGAGCTAACATCGTTGCATCTTTGACAACATCCGTGAAACAAATGACGAGATGGCAAGAAACGTTGGAAAAGCAACTTTATGTAGAAGGGCGATATCTCATAAATTATTTGACATCGGTGAGCTCGTCGACGCATCATTTCAGAATTGCACGGCTGCAGTGCGAACACATTGATTTTTTGGTGAAAAGCAGAGTTAGTGTTGTTACGAAGGTAAAAATGCAATTAGCGACCACCGATTCAAATCTTGACAATTGCCAGATGCCTAAAAATAGATGCGAATATGTATTGCATTCTTCTCCACCAAATACTCATATACGTCTTAAAGACGTGAATAGAAGAAATATTCTATAATAAAAAAAAATGGTTCTGCCATGTTGTGGTCACCATAAATACTATATATTGGGGTTGTCACATTCTATGGAACCATAGTAGTGCGACGTTTGTCTGTTTTTTTACATTATAATAATATAATATGTATTTTGCATTCAATGCACATTCATCATCATCATCTCAGCCGTAGGACGTCCACTGGTGAACATAAGCCTCCCCCAGAAATCAGACCGGTTGCAAGCGGCTTGCATTCAACGTCATCCTGCTTCCTTTGTCAGATCGTCAGTAACGACCTGCGCTGCGCTTGCCTGTCCGTGGTCTCCATGCCAGAACCTTCCAGCCCCATCGGCCATCTGTTCTGCGTGCTATGTGGCCTGCCCAATGCCACTTCAACTGCCTTATCTTCTGGGCTATGTCAGTGACTTTAGTTCGTCTACGGATCTCCTCATTTCTGATTCAATCACGTAGAGAAACCCCGAGCATAGCCCTCTCCGTAGCTCGTTGGAGCAATGCACATTCGCCAATGACAAAACCAACAAAATGTATTCAATAAACATACAATTTACGCGATAGCAACTTCTCAACGACATTAAATATTCAGAAGCCTACATTTTAACGACCACTGACTTTCTTAGCTTGCCTTTTTATTGATTCTAAAGCTTCTAGTTTATACTTGACCAAGCCGCCTTAGAGATTAGAGCAGAGCCCGGTTCACGAATAGATATTTGCATTTTAAAGATTCAGCTAACAGCTAATGTCTCTTTTGATTAAGACATTGGAAACTGCCTCAAGTTATGCTAGATAGTGGGGGTAAAACTTGATTTAAGCTTTAAGGTTTATAGACATTTATTCTCAATAAGACACATATAGAGTCACTCACTTGAGAACTTAACTATTTATAAATATTATACTTCGCCATATCATTTCTAAAAATACATTAAAATAAAATAAATTATATTTTTTACTACATATCCAATAAATATTTACAGCCATTTGATTGTTTTCTCATCTCACTTTACATCACTTGTAACATTATTGTAAAAGCTTGATGTCCGATATGTATTATTTATATGTCAAAGTTCAAAATAATCGTCGGAGAATCAGACGTGCGATTCTCTAAGAGCAAACATCGTTGCATCTTTGACAACATCCATGAATCAAATGAGGAGATGACAAGAAACGTTGGAAAAACAACCTTGTGTACAAGGGCGATATTTCATGAAGTATTTGACATCGACGAGCACATCGACGAATCATTAGAGAATCGCACGGCTGAGCCAAAACGTCTTTGATACATTTTTCCGTTCTTCGGTGAAGACGTGTGAGTGTATGTAAAATTAAACTTGACCATGCTGGGATCACCATAATCACAAGCTTCTGTTAGGGACTACTTTAAGGCGACAGCTGTCGCTTTTCATAGGAACAAATCAGCCCAATGGGCAGTGCGACCTTATACGGAGAATCGAAACCGACCCATTTGGGCAGTGCGACCTTATACGGAGAATCGAAACCGACCCAATTGGGCAGTGCAACCTTATACGGAGAATCGAAACCGACCCATTTGGGCAGTGCGACCTTATACGGAGAATCGAAACCGACCCAATTGGGCAGCGCAACCTTATACGGAGAATCGAACCCGACCCAATTGGGCAGTGCGACCTTATACGGAGAATCGAAACCGACCCAATTGGGCAGTTGCGACTGATGAGCGTAATTCTAGATTTGATTACTCGTATAACTGTGTTTGCAACTTATTAAAATTACCATGTTTTAGGAGGTCTTTAATATGCAACAAGGTATCCTTGCCAAGACACAGCCTGGCATTGGTAGTTACTAACTTAATTGGATTAGCCATAAAATACTAGCTAATAGAAATAAACTCTTGCTCTACACTGTATAATTTGTATGGTGTACGTTGGTACTAAAATTACTTACTCTCAGTACTTGTAGTAACTGTGAATTCTATATAAGTGTCTATATAAGTTCTGTGAATATGCAAATCAGCTATTGGTACTTGAATATCGGTATTAGACTGGTATCTATAGGATTTATGCTTGTTGAAGTAGAATCATGAAAATCGAAAGACATTGAGCTGATCTTATCTCACTAGGTTTTACGACAAGCAAAACCCTCGTTACTAAGTTTCAAGAACTAGGATAGCCGGTGAAACCCATTGTTAGTGTCCGAATATTAACTGTTAAACTGCAAAACGGTTAACTGGCAACTTTGTGGTTGCCAAGACGCAATAACGGTGACTTTAATTGCGGTAACAGTTTTCATTATTTATCTATTTCTATGTTTTTTTTATACTTTAGCAAAAAGATAGTCTACTTAATAACTATGAAGTTAATGAACAATTTGATTTCTCCTTCAGTTCTACTAATATTCTAACTACTAAGTAAGACATGTTACATGGCGTTAGACCTGCAGATGTTGAGTAAATGAGTCTGCAGAGGTTGTTTCAACATCCGTAATAGGTATTCTGCTTCTGAGCAATAGTGTCCAATTATCATGTATTAGGGGAAAGAACATTGTAGCAACTGACCAAGTGAACTTATTGAGCGAATAAATCTCAAAAACGAATATCAAGAAGTGACAAGCGCAGCGTGTAATGTCACGCTAAACTTCAGCTTAAGGCGCGGTCCAATCCTAATTTTAAAACAATTTACGATGTTTCACGTAAGGTTGAGAATTGCTTAGCAGATTGGACGATGTTATGCGAAAATGCAATTGAAATCCTGCTAAAACTTTTTTATATTTAGTTCGTACAATGAAATGATTAAACTTTAATGATAAAGGAGTCCATAGTTCACTAGTAAATTTCACTGGAAATTCGAATATGATACATTCATTGAAATATATTTGCCGAAGAAAACGAAGCACGTAAGAAAAATTGCAAAATTTAGGGAATGCTGCCGATTTTTTTCTATCGAGCCAAGTTTGCTTAATCGTGTATTGGCTCTTCATACTTCACAATTGCGTATATTCAATGTGCACTACTTTTTTTCTTGAACTTCGATTATTAGGTTTAACCGTCGAAAAGCTATGTTTTCCTGAAGTCGAATCATGAGTTTTGGCCGTAATCTACTCTCATTTCGCCTTAAAGCTCTGAGTGACACTGCAACCATTATAGCTACGTATGTTGCTTACTATAAGAATCGTAACTTGCTTATGTAGTAGTGCTTTCAAATATTAAACCGACAGTATGTTATATTAATACGCTCTGGTTAAGTAGGTAGCTTGCCCGAATATGGCAACGCAATACCATGACACATACATCCATATAAAAGTCATTGAATACATAAGCACGCGACAAACTAAAGCCTCTCAAACATTCTTATCAACAAACAAACAGAACACTGATGACCACAGTGATATCAGTACAGTAGCGACTGGACCACCAATAAACAATGATAAGAGCTGTGATAAGAGATTTGATAGCACGTGTCGACTAGATTACCCCAGATTAGCGTAATATGTGTCCATTAGAATGATTCATGGCTCATTCTTCGGCTAGCTAGCGTTAATCAAGAATTATTTTTGTAAGCTTATGTTAATGGGTCCACGGACGGGTAACGGTGTAGGCGGTTCACACGATGGGGGAGGGTTAAATAATGATGGTATTTATAACGATTATGTTGTAGTTGCTCTAATAGGTATAAGAATGTGTGTTGGCATTGTTAATAAGGGTGGTTTATTAGATATAAATTACAAAGAAACTTCTCAGCTTTATGCTGGTGTTCCAGAAAAACTACAGTATTTATTTTATGTATTAAGTATCTAAGTTGCTAATTGTTGATTGAAATTGAAAAAACCGGCTAATTGCGAGTTGTACTCGCACACAAAGGGTTACGTACCGTTATCTATAAATCTTCCATACAACAGACATTATTTTTTTGCCGTTTTTATAGATAATGTGCGTGTCTTACATGCGCTTGACCGGTGTTTTAGTATTTGTTGTTATAAATACAACAGAATAACATCATCTGTGAAAATTTCAACTGTCTAACTATCACGGTTCATGAGATCCAGCCTGGTGACAGACAGACAGACAACGGAGTCTTAGTAATAGGGTTCCGTTTAATCCTTTGGGTACAGAACCTTAAAAATGGCCACTCTATAACATTTGTGCTTACTGGAGTTGTCAAATCTGACATTCTTTTTCAAGATTTTAATCAACATTTGATTGTAACTGAATAATACATAATACTGGCACTGCTGGTATGCATTTCGTCTTGAGTGGAGTTTCCATAGAAATTAGAAATTATTTATTGACAGACAATATTCTAGAGACAAGGTAAGATAGCAATAAAAGTCAGTTTATCGACTCGACGAGTTTATCATGAGATCCAGGCTGGTATATAAAGGCTTGATTTATATTGCACGTTAAAACACTTACAAATTCGAACGGCATAGCAATGACTCAACAGGAAATGTTTGCAGTTTGCCCATAGATATTAGCAAAACTTCAGAGCCTATCTCTAACAAGCTTCCACAGAATAACGCAACTTGAAATCATCCAAGCGATCTGCCTCACGTTCCCAACAACGAAACTTTCGCTGACTCAAACTCGACGGGACCTTGTAACGCTAAACTGTTTGCACGAACCATTGAGCTAATGACTAAGAGCAAATAGGCATTAACCGTTAATTCGATTTACGGATTATCTGTGTTTGATCAATTCTTTGGTAATTTGTTTGGAGAACGATTCTCGGGTTGTTGTACAAGCTTTTTGAAGCTGATTGTTTTAAGTGTCAAATTGACCGTGTGGCTATGTGTGATTTGTATTGCGTTGAAGAATGTCGCTTTTTATGTTTTCAATTGATGATTACGATGGCCTATTGTCGTGTGCCTGCGGCTTAATGGCGCACCGTGTATCAATTGGTATAAACTCTTGCGATGTCACCCTTATAGCTACCTAAGTATTTTAGTTGACTATTAGGATAGCGAAAAAAATATGGCGAATACCAAAATATTATGTGTTTGTGTAATTTTTCCTAGATTTGAGTTTCTTCTAGTTTTTATGTGTTTGTGGTGGTATTACAAGTACATTTTGAAAAATTTAATACCGACTTCCATTCTATTCAGCTATTGGAGTGTTACTCAAAAACTTCTGGACTGAATTTGATGAAATTTAATGGTACTACACGGCAAGCACCAGCTTTTAAACAAAAAAATAATTTTAAGAATCGATTCAGCCTATCGAAAGTTATGAGGTAACAAACATAAAACAAATACAATCGAATTGAGTACCTCCTCCTTTTTGAAATTCGGTAGAAAAGAGTGACGAGCGCAGCGCAGTGTCACGCAAAACTACAATTATAAGCTCTAAATGGCACTGCAACTTTCACGGTCAAACGTAAGGCTTACTATCAGACGCATGACTTGCCCGTCTCGACACTATATTTCATATAAAAAAGGCAAACTCTGCTACAATACCAGTGTTGCTTACACCCAAAACTAACCTTGTAATATCAGATCACCCAACATATATGTTTGTTGATATATGAATATGTCCAGAATGGTTTATATATTGCAATATTAGAGAGAAAAATCACATCTTCGGACGGTATTCGAAGATGTGAAAATTGCAATGTTTGGTATCGCATAGCAGGCGTTTAATAGTACATTATGTAACAAGTGTGTTATGATCAACATACCATGCGAGAAAATAACAGTCTTGTATTATTATCCTAGCCATTTAATAATAAAATACAACAAAGCGAATAAAATATAATTTGTGAATTTTATATTTTTCATCATCATCATCATCATCTCAGCCATAGGACGTCCACTGCTGAACATATGCCTCCCCCAAAAATTTCCAGAAGGACGGTTTGGAAGCGGCCTGCATCCAACGTCGTCCTACTACCTTTGTCAGGTCGTCAGTCCATCTTGTCAGTGGACGACCTACGCTGCGCTTGCCTGTCCGTGGTCTCCACTTCAGAACTTTCCGGCCCCATCGGCCATCTGTTCTGCGTGCTATGTGGCCTGCCCACTGCCACTTTAACTGCCTAATCTTCCGGACTATGTCGGTGACTTTAGTTCGTGTACGGATTTCCTCATTTCTGATTCGATCACGTAGAGAAACCCTGAGCTCCATAGCTCCTTGTGCATTATTTTTTTTATACATAGTTAATACAATTTTATTCTTTTATTGAAAATATGTTCTATTAGCTATGCACATAGAAACTCCTTGTCAGTATTAAAAAGTCAAGCTAAATAAAGTCGTTTAAAAATAATGAACATATTACCGGGTAATTTGTTCTTGCTTCATGTACATGCAAATAACTTGCAACGAAATACAAATTTAATTTATAAGGGATAATTCTATGAGGTACTTGTGCGGTAATGGTAAAATGCACATGTGTTTAAAATCTTGGATTCCAAGCCTAAAACGATGTTATAAGAGCCACTTTACGAGCATGTGTGATGAAAAAATCTAACCCATAATGATTTTTGAAAGCACTAACATAAAAATGTTTCATAATTAATTTCAATACTTCTTAAACAATTCTTCGTCAATCAGTGCCCTAGAAATATTGTTTGTTGGTTTATTACCGCGAAGCAGATTGCGTCACATTGTTTTGTCCAGATAAGGGACAGCTTCCGTCAGTCTTATCGCTTGGGTTTTTTATTGTGTAGAGCTTTTAAGTAGGTTCTTGTTGCGTTCGAGAATGGAGTATGAACAAGTTTGGGTGTGTGTGGTTTGATTTGTTTGCATTCTTTGTTAGCTTAATTAACCTTTTAGATTATTGTTAACAATAATATACCAGTAGCTCGAATATAGTGCTAAGCGTTAATTTTAATAAGGTAGCTATAAATTATGCGCCAAGACGAAAGTCTTTGATCAATGTGCGTTACCAGTAATGACATAATATGGCACAGAAACGTGGTCTCTTACTATGGGCCTTATAAGCAAGCTCAAGCACAACGAGCTACGGAGAGGGCTATGCTCGGGGATGTGAGGAAATCCATAGACGAGCTAAAGTCACCGAAATAGCCCAGAAGATAAGCCTACTGGCTTGAAGTGGCAGTGGGCAGGCAACATAGTACGCAGAACAGATGGCTGATGGGACCGGAAGTTCTGGAGTGGAGACCACGGACCGGCAAGCGCAGCGTAGGTTGTCCACCGACCTGACAGACAACCTGATAAAGGTCGTGGAACGATGTTCGATGCAGGCTGCATCCAATCTGTCCTTTTGGAACATTATGTTCAGCAGTGGACGCCCTACGGCTGAGATGATGAAAATATGCGTAGCACGTTTATTAACGTAGTAAATAATGCCCAAGTTGTCTAATAGCGAGATTCTAATAGGAACAGCTGTCGAAATGCGTAGTTAGTTTTATGGCAGAATTTGTAACCAAATTAGGTATTGTTTGAAGCGTATTTTTATCGTCGTAAACTGGGGATACATATATGTATACTAACCATAAAAGTATCTTGATTCTATATCTTCATATAATGTACCTGTTTTACTTTATTTACACTCGTGACTGATTGATTGACTCACCAGCGCGAAACCTAAATAGCACGGGCTACAAACTTGAAACTTTGGCGGTTGGTGGTGGATGCCACTTGTGTTGTATTTCATGCAGCAACCACTAAGAAATTATTTCTAGATATATTTTTCTATTATTTATTTTCGGGAGGAGGAAATATTTATGGATACCACAGAAAAGCAGCACCTTTGAGGTTATGTCCGAGTCCAGCGACGGGGATGAAAGTGCCATCGTGTACCGATGAAACCTCCACTCTCTTTCGTACACACTACAGATACTAGGTATTATATATTATTATATAGTATTATATAATATTAGTATTATTTTCACTCAGAACCCCAAGTAAAGAGACTTATAAACTAAGTATGATTCCAGTCATATATACATACTTTTTTTTTTGTTTAGTGTTAGATAGATAGATAGATAGATAATACTTTATTGTTCACAAAAACATAACAATATGAAAACTTAAATGTAATGATTACAAAAATTGTGTCACAATGGGCGGCCTTATTGCTAAAAACAATCTCTTCCAGTGTTATTGGTTTTTTTGTGTTTTTTTTCTCGGGGTCTGCTATTGCTTTTAAAAATTTCTATGGCTTCGTACCCCAATGATAGTTCAAGTAAGCTAGCTCACCAGCTTCATATTTAAACAGTGTAGATTAATCAGGTCGAGACATTGCTTTATCTTTCAACAGCTTCATTAACTATAATAAATTTGTATAAAAACTATTATCTTATTATATCGTCCACGATCCTCTAATAATACGTTTGCAGAACATTAATTTTACATGCCGGATAGTTACGTTTTTTGGACTATATTTTTTTGCTGCCATCAATATAAATGATTCGCATTACCATAACACTTAATTTGATACACAAACGAATTAATTCTTAGAACGATATAGTTTTTTTAACGTGTCTTTAGAAATAAGGCACTTCATTCATTCGAAGTTTGCGGAAGTACCATCGTATATGTGATATTAGTTTATATAATAGTTGGAGGGTTTTGGAAGGTGAATGAGTTTGATTGTGAAATTCTTCTAATTGTTGATAGGCAGCTTTATATTTAGCTTAACAACGCGTACGGTTGACGTATAGAATAACCTCCCAGCGTCTGTTTTTTTGTATTTACATATATATATAATTATTACTAAAGTAGCTGACCCCCCAGCGGCTTCGCCCGCTTGCTCTTGGTTTAGTGGTCGTTTTGAAATATCAGGGTCCTGAGTTCGATTCCCGGGTTGTCAGTTATTGATATTTTTGAACAAAGAAATTCTCAATAGCAGTCCGGATTTTGGAACAGTGTTCCGTAGGTGGCAATAGGCTCGCATTGCATCCTCACTTGATGGAAAGTGACGACGGTTTTTGACGGTGAAATAAACTTAGCTGGAGGTAAGCATATTCCACTGTAGACCGCGTCGGCACTTTCCATCAAGTGAGGATGCAGTCAAACGCTTGCTTAACATATGTTAAAAAAATCCTCATGAAGCTAAATGATGCTATAGTTTACGATAGATCATGCCTGGATATAGAAAACTTCACGTGGGATCCGTAATGTAGTAGTATTAACTATGTAGGTATATAGTGCAAAAATTGGTATATTGGTATGAATGTATTTATATTTTTTAAGAAAATATATAATTATTTAATTCTATAAAATATGAATATTTTATATTTTTTTTATAAATTATGTATCTCTCTCTCTATCTAGTATATTACATCTTTTATTATTTTGTTTTCCTTCCCTTCTTAATTCAATAAGTACTAGGTATTTTCGCGCCAACATCATTTTTGTCGTTATTCCTCTTCATTCAAAAGTTCTCTGGAAAATATAGCTTTAAGCGATAAGATCTGTTGACACTGTTATTAGCCTTATAACTGTATTGATGGTTTTTTCCAATAATGATTATATCTATCTATCTTAATTTAGAAAAGAAAACTGTGCTTCAAGTAGAATTATGACCATAGCAGCTTCTAGACTTAATAAGGCACTTGTAAATTATGTAAGTAAGTTTATAGTCTAAGTGCCAAAAACGTAACTTGAACTGTCGCAGGAGGCCAGAATTTTACCTTAACTCATTTCTTCTGTAAACGCTTCCGCTAACCCTTGCATTGTAATGTAAACAAATATAAAAATACAATTTTAACGCTGCAACTGTGACATAGTTTGTCAAAGCTTATTGTTTATTCAGAACATTAATAACTTGATGAAGTACGTACCACGATAGTTCCAAAGTAGGTACCTACTCGTATTATCACAATATTGTACGCATGGTACCGATTTCGACAAGATTTCACAATTTTTGGTGTAATTTTAATAAAAAATAAATTGTGAACCTGAATTACGGGATCGATTGTCAATGACGAAATCATCAAGATAGGCGTAACACTTTTCAGGTTTTGTTAGACCAAATTTGATGAAATTTAAATGGGACCACCTCGCAAGGTATACTCTACCAAACAAAAAGTACATTATTACGATTAAAACCGGCTAGGACTCGCGTAATATTTACCGGAAATATTCTCCGACCAGTTTCGAACTTATTTGAAGTTCTTCTTCTGGGAGTCACTCTTGTGCATAGCGGCGAGTGCGGGCCACAGCACGTAACTGGCGCTGAGACGGTCGCGCTGTGTCTGTCAGATTTTTTTCGTCCGAACTGTCACTTACGTCAATGTCACTTTCAGTGTCACTGTCACTACCGTTTTTTAGTATATAGGGCTGTTGACACACCACACTTGTTGAGTTGACCTCACGGTTCCAGAGCTCCGAGGTCATCTTGTCAATGTTCAACACTGGTATCCAGGCCGGCGGTATATTCCACCCACGATCCCGATTGAAATTAGGGTGACGTCTTATTTCGATGGCTTCTCGTACTTTACGCGGGACGAAGAATCGAACCGAATATAATGTGTGGCACCTGCGATCTGAGAGTGCTGTGCCACCGCCGACCTTACGGTATCCAAGTTTTTGACGCTTCTTATATGTTCGGTTACTCTGGTAGAAACATTGCGTCGGGTCTCACCTATATACGACTTTCCGCAATCGCATGGGATCTTGTAAACACCAGGACTTAAGCGTAATTATGAACATAACTCGCGATAGTTTTCTATCTCAAAAAGTTCATTTTGAGAATCAGTCCACAAATGACAGAAATCGGCTATTATTGACACATAAAAAATACATACACACGTACCATATAACCTCCTCCTTTTTTGAAGTTGGTCAAAAAATTTAACCGTCTCTAAATCTCTATATTTCAATCATTTATCTCCATCGTTACTCATGAAACCAACTTAAATAAATAAACGCAATAAATATTATATACTTACTTAATAAATGTTTTATTTTAAAATATGCTCATACAAAAAACTACATAGAAAGGAAAGGAAAGAAATCTCAATAAAGGGACATCCCTTTATTGATATTTCTTTCTTTGTGATTAATAAAAGAACATAGAAATCTAAATGTGGGTTTTCGGACACACAACTGTTTATCTATAGACACAAACACAACAACTAAAATAGGCCAAAGAAGCCATTAATATAATTAAAAATGTAAGATTGATATTCTTCATTATAAGCTTGAAAGGAGGAAATTCGCGTGCTACAGTGGTTCGTCTATCATGTAGTTATATTTTTCCAAACTGGTAAATTTCAAAACATTTCTTTGGATTCCGTTTCTCAAAAAGCAAAAAGAAACCCTTTGATCAAAGGATCTGTCGATATTGTCCGTCTGTTAGGAGTCTTTTTTCAGGAACGCGTAGACGTATCAAGTTGCAACTAATATTAAGTACTTGGGTCTATGGTTTCTCTTAGCTGTGAAAAAATCAAACTTGCAATCAAAAGATAGGTCGTGTATGTCGTATTTTACGCATCATTTGCAATTTCATAAGGGCATCAAAACCTATAGGGTATGTATTGCCCGTTGACCTAGATTTATGAAACTTGGCACAATGTCTTAAAGCACTTACAAAGAAGAACACCTCATAACGTAAATATGTAGTTTAATATAACAACAAGTACAATTTGAAATATTTAATACCGACTTCCATTCTGTTCAGTTATTGGAGTGTAACTCAAAAACAACTGGACCGAATTCTATGAAATTTAAATGGGACTACACGGAAAGCACAGAAACGAAGTAAAAAAAGAAAAAAATTTGAGAATTTCGGTTCACCCAATCGAAAGTTACGAGGTAACAAACATAAAAAAAACAGTTGAATTAAGTACCTCCTCCTTTTTGGAAGTCGGTAGAAAAAAAAGTTTATTTATTATTACAATCTTATCATTTGCGGTTAGTGTAATAATCGTATCTAAGGATCGAACGGCAAAGTTAAATTTGTCCTTTAACTTAGTTTGTCTTTAGTTAGAACAATAATGTTAGATGCTTTCTTAATGTACGGAGCCCTCGATGCGTGAGTCCAACTCGCGCTAGTCCGGTTTTTACTACTTATAAATTTAAATTCAAGTCTGCAACTCAATAAGAATCTAAATCAACTTCTAAATATTATATACGTCCCCAATTTAATATTGTGGTATGCGATTCATGTACTAAGTTTTACGACATTGTCCATAAAATTTAATTAAAGTTCCTACCTTGGCCAAGATAGAAGGGCCCTTTTGAACTGTCTTCGATACGTTGGTCAGTTGTCGAAGGTTGATCGAAATTAAGGTCATTTATGTCATGGAATAGATTAATCTTGCTTAAGATTTTTTACGTATGCTTTGTAAGAAATACCATAATTATAAGTTTGAGTATTTGTGTAGATCATGTCAGACTTGTTTGCTTACGGATGATTTATCGATATTGGATTCCTCACAATCGAACAGGTTACACAATTTATGATGAAACTTATACTTGAAGTAATTGATGGTTTACATGTACTAGTAGATATGTATGTATCTACTTATATGTCGTACCAAGTTTGTATATATATATATATATATATATATATATATACATATATATGTTGTGTTAATTATTGCTAAGAGAAGGTTCTTATGAAAGTAATACTAAGAAAATATGGGAGAACGAAGGCCGAGCCTACTACGCGAACGAGTCGCGGGCAGTCGCTAGTATCTAATAAAATAAAGGTTGTCTGGAAGAAACCGCTTTAAGCGATATGACCGCATTTGTACTCAATGTTTTTGTTATCTTATGTGTTTTTTTTTAATCATGTTTTCCATAGTGTACAAATAAAGAGTTTCTATCTACTTATTACATGCTCACGCACTAGGATTTCCTGTGTCGCAGGAGACATGGACACCACAACAGCAAAGACCCAAGAAAAAACGTTTCACCTCATCATACAGGTATTTGCCAGTGGGGAATGAACTTGGGGTTTGCCCGGTAGCTACCTGAGCAAACGAAGCTGTCAACTAATGTGTTATAGGATACTAATTTCTGAACGCGACATCGTCCGCAAGCTGTACGGTTATATGTAGCAAACTTACATAAAGCACCCTTTGGATCGGGATAAAGCCTCTGCATGATTCTTGGGTGTAACTCCGTTATTAATTTCACCGAAATCTGTTGATCCCTTTCAGCGTACAAAAAACATTTGTTAAATGTTGATTTCATAAATGAAATATTTTGGCCCCGAGAAACTGATGACTGTAACTGACGACAGTTAAGTTTGGGTACATTGAAATATCATGGACAGTTTAGTTAAAAAAAATATTGTACAAACTGAAACAAAGATAATAAATAATATCGATTACAAGTATAATTTGAAAAAAATTATACCGACTTACGTTCTATTCAGTTATTGGAGTGTAACTCAAAACTACTGGACCGAATTTGATGAGATTTAAATGGGCCCAGGGCCCTTCCCACCGGGAAGCACCAGATTTCAAATAAAAAAAAATGAGAATCGGTTCACCCTATCGAAAAATATGAGATAACAAACATCGAATTGAGTACCTGCTCCGTTTTGGAAATCGGTAGAAAAGTAAAATAAACCTAAGACTGAAGTACTCGTAAATATACTTTTTAGTATCTTTATTTTTTATGCTTACACATACTTAATGAAGACAATGATTATGTAAATGATGTTGTCTCTATATTATATCAGTAATTTTAAAAATTCTTAGTTATGTATTGTATACAATTTAGTAATAAGTTCCTTTAGGTATTTTTGTTTAAGCTCCATGTTGTGTTATAATTCTCATTTCTATCTACACAAATCAAAAAGTAATATTTTGTATTGTTTTCTTTGTATTAGTACCGCAACCTGTGCAACTGTGGTTAAATAGAAAGCTTTCAAACCATACTCCTATTGTAGATCACCTACTCGTACGGATTATTCTCTCAATTATTTTGTAAATGTTTTCTTACGAAATGACAAAATACCAAAATGAATCAGATCTACTACTATCTACTTTTATTTTCGAAGTTCTTAACTGAGGTGATGAAGTTAACGAATATTTAAGAGCAGTAGAACTCTTGGTGAATGAGTTCCTCCGGGGTCTGCCACGTCTGCCACCATACCTTTATCAAGTTAGATAAGCAGTAATGATCGCAATACTGCATTTGGATTTAAAGGTATGGTTGCCGGTGACATTTCAGGCAAATGAGATTAATGTCTCAGGTTACGGGTACAATGCACTTCGTCACTTGTAAGGAAATACCTCTGTTCTGGGCATACAGGACACTGAGGGCCTCGTACTTGTACCGTTTTTAATAACATAAAAAATATATTCCCTCCGCAGTGTATATGTGAATCGAAAGGGGCAGGGAAAACCTAGTTACTAGGTAAACCTCTCAGCCTTACTAGTTGGTACGACCGCAGTACCAATTATTCTAACGAGAAGCTATAATGCGCAATTATTACTGTGCTAGTGTTGCAAGTTACATTTCTAGCCAAATGAAACTTAAAAATCACTACATCGCGGGGGACGCAGTGCAGTTTCAGGCAAAACTTCAGTTTTATGCTTTGGTTGGGACTGCCACCGTCATGGGCAGGTCTAGTACGTCTCACTACTCAATAGTAGTATATATACAAAAGGTACTATTTTATAATTAGCGGGTATTTTTACATAGTTTAGTTTATAAGAATTTGGATTATGGTATGTCTTCCTACATGTATGTCAATATTAATAAAAGCTTATGATTACGATGGACAGTCTGAACCCAAGTAGGGACCTACTCATGAAATAGTTCTTCTGTGAAGAGTCTAAGAGTGTTACTGACAAAATGTGGTTTTACGTACCTTTGGCGTTATTCTGGTAATGAATACAAAACAAAACACCCCTCAACCGCGTTCAACGAATCGAACTGTGCCTATCACATTAGAATATACTTAAGTTTCACTTACATATCTGATGATTGGAATGTAAACAACATCAAGCCACTTTACCGCTTACAAAACGTAGTTAACTTTTATTGATCAAGTTAATAAAACTTTGGTTTAGTGCTCAGCTTAAGAAAAACGTTTATATGATTTTACTGTTTTTAAAACGGCTTTTACATATCTTTTACGTTATTGTGTTGATTATCATTCAGAGAGTTCAATATAAGACATATTAAATGATAGTCATCTATTGCATTTAAAAACAGATTTATTTACCGTCATCCAAGTGTTTCAGTAATAAAATTAACACACATATATTCTGTCCTTCAAAGAAGTGAGCAGTGAAGTGAATAATAGTGAAGTAAGTCACAATCGTCAAATTGAGTAAGTGATTAATAAGAACAGAAGCAATGTTCATATTCTAGAAGTGTGCTCAGCGGTAAATACAGGCTTGAGTACAGATCTCAGTAAATATTGTACGGAATTTAACCCGTTGACTCGCGATTCGCCATATTTGGCCAATAATACAATAGATTTTGCATCATGTCTTCAATCAAATCAAGATTATGACTGAGCGTTTTTTTTATGGAATAGTAATATATTGATAATATTTATGAAATACTGGCTTGAAACTGGTAACGATTATAAGCTACTTTGTTACTTTTATGATTTACTTTGACTCCCATACCAACCAAAAATAATGATACCACAATTTGTGCTATCATACCCATAACATCGACGTAACGAGCTTTCTTCTTCCTAATCTCACCATCTCCTCCACGTGACAAAACATCATAATGAGAATCGACATTAGCCTATATATTCTTGGACCTCTAGTACTTTATCATTCCTAGCATCGCAATTGTTAGACGTAACTTCAACTTACTCTGCGTCATCGTAAAAGTTTGGTGCTCTCCAAGATTGTGATAGTTCCGTGACGCAACTATCGTTAACGGCGTTACTCATAAATCTTGATATTATCGTACAACTGAATCATAATTTAGTGAAATATGGAACGTCTGATAACAAAAACTATAGGGATGTAAACATCAGTTGTACAGGCCCCGATTAAAGCTCTACGTTGCGTTACATTACGTAAACTCGTAGTTGTTACCGGTACTGAAGCTTGATTTAGGCATTTATATTATTCAAAGATTTACCATAACCTTGGAAGGGCTAATAAGTTCTATTCGAAAGCCTTTAAGTCGAATAATTATATCTCTAAGGTGAATATGAAACTTTATTAAAAAGGCTTGTGTTTTCTTTAAGCTTTAAATAAGCATTATTATAATTTAAAAAAAAAGACTTACAATATTATAAAAGCACAATCCACAGCGAGCGCATAAGTTCACAGTAATTGTATCGAGTTAATCCACAATCGTCAAAGTTAAAATTAATACACGAACTGTCGCAACATCACACGCGGCGAAATTGAAATTGGTTTCACTTCACGTATGCAAATGACACGAAGGAAAACTGTTTCCACAAATTCGCGGCTCACGAAAGCGAAGCAGCGGAGCTTCGAGCGTGGACTAGCGCTACCGACGCGCACCACCGCCGCAGTTTGACTAACTCTCAAAGGGGACCAGGCATTCGAGGGGAAGGGCAGCCGGGGCGAAGGGGGAACCTCTCCAGCCCAAGAGATAACTTTTGATCTTTTTGGAGCCATAGAAGATTTTAATGATGCACTCACATCTGGAGATCGAACGGAAAAAGTTGCCTTAAGTGTTAATGCATGTCAAGGGCTCAGTAAAAACGACGTGCCAGAAAAAGTGAAAAGAAGATTGCGGGTGACATTTTAAAAATAGCCGACAAGACAAACTGTTTGGGCCGATTGGTACTAAAACTTGAGAGCTTTTTAAGGACTCAGGGTATAGAAGAAATGTACCTAAGTTATTCAAATTTAGGAATGCCTCAATGAATAGCGTTATGAACTCATATTTGGAATGATCCGAGCTGTCTCGAGCAAGACAATATTGCGCAAGGCGGTTTTTGTGCCTGATCCCTGCATATGTCAGGGTATGAAGGGGCAAAGCAGGTACAAAGGCTGATCCCAACCCCGCTTCGAGTTACAACGGCCTTAGATTAATGACGGGAACATTGTGGAGTTAAGAACCCAAAAATTTACAACTGCATTGTGTTCGACACCCAACAAAAGAACACAAAAGATAGGATCGGCTTCTGTTATTACCTTATCGTTTATCGCTTGAAGATTTCTCTCACTTTTAGAGTAATTCGAGATCCATTATTAATGGGGATTTCTTTTACGTGAAACCCTGATCTGCTATACAGATGTTTGGAAGGCGTACCGTTAGCCGGCATACAAATAATCATATTGTTAATCTTGAGTATTCTTCAGTAACATCTTTTTTTTAATTCAATAGAAATTTCTATACATTACATATTGTCGATAGCAATCTCTCAGTACCTAATCATTTTTCAATTTGTTACTTCTCACGCTATTATTATACTTGTCAATAAAAACTTCCTTCCGATCCTTCACAAATTAATTCGACTCATTGGTTTTAAGTATGAGATCATTGGTTTACTAATCCATATCCTGTATTACTTTATGCGAAATTTATATTCATCACTATCGATCATTAAATTACTTTACGATCTGCGTCATCAAAATAATACTGATGTAGCATACTAAACAAACGCATACTGACAAGTCAGCTTTACATTTTTATGTAGGCTATAGACAGGGACGCTCAAACAAAAGACAGTGTCAGCAACATAAAGACAGCGCCACTGATTAATAACACCTTTGCGCACCACCGCTATACCACAGAGAATAAATCATTTCAAACAGTAGTAGAACGTTGAAATAAGGCCGTTTCACACGAGCAAGTCACGGATAGTAATGAGTAATGGATGAGCGTTCATTACTCAGCGAGACGCCCTGCAGTTTACCCGTCGTCTGTCGTCGGGAGTCGCTTCGCAGTTCTCTAGCGGTCTAATGCTCACTTGAACAACCGCTTGTGTCGTGTGAAGTGCCATGAAAAAGTGTAAAACTGGAAACGTGTGGGATTCAGTATATTATTTTGTGAAATTTTGAATCTCAAATCGTTTGATACAAGATTCGCCTGTATTTTATGCTTTTGCTGCTCTTGTTTTAAAACTCTGAGTCTTTTACATACTGTAGGCCTAACCCGAATAACTGCGTCAGTGTAACTTAACGTGTCGTTTACGTGAAACAGTACAAACTGTCGTTTATCTAGGGCAACTGTGCCACAGATAACTCAAGGTAGTAATAGTTTGGACGCCGAAGTATGACGTGTTGACGCTTACGATACGAATACTTTTTCAGAAATTGTTTGCGCAATACGTATCAGTAAACTTTGCGTAACTCATATCAGCCGTTACATCGTTAATAATCCTCCAAAATTCGATGCATCACTTCAACAAACACGTTCTTTGTTCTCGGAATCACTATATATCATCTACATACAACCATACATATCCCAATCGCAACTCTCATAGGTTCCCAGAATTCATCATATGCATAAGGGTTTATTTCGCAATCGCCCGTTTGATAAGATAAATACGCTGTACACATTGCCTAATTTTTTACTTCCATCTGGAATAATTTAGAGATAATTTAAAAACTTGGCGTTGTTTCTTCACCGCTTTCTACCCTTCGCTAATTAAGCCATACAATTCTTTTGCAGGGGTCTAACCGCCGTTCTGATTGCAAGCAACCGCGGACTCCCAGAGATTTATTGTTATTCTAAGAGCGTCCACGCTTTGTGCGTCCATCCGTCGCCACACACTTCTTATTCCTATCGGAAATTTCTTTACGCGCACGTTCTCGCTCGCTGACGTATACTAGTTCCTTTACGGCCAATTTAAGCTTCTCTCCCATTGAAATGTAAAGAAGCGAAGTCCTAGAACTCTGCCGTTTGTGATAAATACCATTCAACGTCAATTTTAGAGAAGTCAGGGATTTAGATAATAGAATAATAAATTCGATGCATTTAAAATAGAAACTCAGTAAGAATGAATAGTATAGTCATTTTTATAGTCTATGTTTTGCAAGTTTACAATTATCTACCCAAAGTTTTCGTAACACGAAGGAACGGCTAAGCCAGCTAACAGCTGTACAAAGGCGATAAGTAACTGTTTCGACAGTTTAAGAGCACTACCCGGTTTACAAAGTAAATAGTGACAACAAATTGTGACCATTTACACTTATTTACTACAATCTGTGAAACGTTTCAAAGGTCTAACTTTACGTAATATCATTTTATACTTGATTATAGCAGGGCGTGCTTCGAATGTTAAAATTTATACGCGAGACAGCGTCAGACATTCACTGTAATAACATTGCAAGTTTGAAATTATATCGCGGTAGACTGTTGACTCCGCGCCTCGAGCGAGTCCATCGCTCATAGCTCAACTCAAACATTGAGAAAATTAATCCCAGCTTACTTCGTTAACTACCAACTTTGTTTGTTTTTCAATCGCGCGCTCACTTGGATGTCTCGATCGTGTTTCGTATCGAACAGTCTCCTCGAAAGCAAAGGGCGTCTAATATTCTACGTGACTTTTCCATCGATAATAGATCGAGTGCTAAAGATTCCATTAAGCTTTTCGAGCTCTTTTTGCCCTATACCTTCTCCTATTGTTAGAGAGAAATCGTTCGTAACCGTTATGCTTTTCCGCATTTCCCTCTCGTTCTCTATTGTATATTTGAATTCAGCAAAAACTTCAAGTATATTGGGAGCAACATCAATAAATTCTCCAAGTAATTTATCTGAAGTTTTTGTTTTATTGGAAATGCAATCGATAAAACTGGTTCGCAACTACACTACGCTGCATTATCTCTTTACAAGCAAACAAATAGAGACTGAATCCCGTCTAAATAAGAGGTTTTCCTGTGGGATCTGCTGAAGAGAAATAAAAATGGGACGAGACTGTGGTTTTATTGTAGCTAATAAAATCTCCTGAGCTTCGATACAGAGGTTGTTTGAATTATAAACGCGTTGCTGGAGTTGCGGAGTCGTGCGCTACTGTACGTTTCGTCTCACGAAGTAATTTGTCTTGTGGTTTGCACAATTTGCATGTTACGTTAATGCCCGGGTTATCGTAAATTTTTGATGTACCCGCTCATTTAGCGTCACGTTTGCGTCTGGTTCCTTCCGGTAATGCGAGAATGGGAATGGATCCTGATCAATTGTAACTGTAATTCAATCTTGTTTTGGAATTATTTAGGGGAACATTTTCTGTTATGAGGTAATAGGTAGATACTGACTTCTGAGGTTACTTACTTTTAGTGACCTAGGGGAAGTGGAGAGGGTTATGCTCGGGGTTTCTCTAAGTGATCGAATCAGAAATGAGGAGATCCGTAGTAGAACGAAAGTCACCGACATAGCCCAGAATTAGGCACTTAAAGTGGAAGTGGGCAGAGCACATAGCACGCAGAACAGATGGCCGATGGGGCCGGAAGGTTCTAGAGTGGAGACCACGGACCGGCAAGCGCAGTGTAGTTCGTCCACCGACACGGTGGACAGACGACCTGATAAAGGTCGTAGGATGACTTTGGATGTAGGCCGCTTCCAACCGGTCCTTTGGGAAAATTATGGGGGAGGCATATGTTCAGCAGTGGACGTCCTACGGTTGAGATGATGATGATGATGATAATGAGGGGAAGTGACACTGGTATTATAAATGTCTGTGCGTGAGTGTATATTATGTAAACGGTGAATTCGGTGTAATTTAAGGTAGTCTAGGAAACATTTATTAAAGGTTCCTTAGACTTTCTTAATTATTATTACTATTAATTATATTTATACTAATAATTGTAAACTTTACTCATTCACGACAACATGGTTAAAAAACCCAAAATCATATATTATTTACCCCTAAACACTATTTACTTCTTTAGAAAATCGTCAATAAAGCTTCTAGTAACGATTTCCTGGGTCAGTTGGTATCTATAGTCAAGGCAGATAAATTTCTTCTTTGTTGCCGTAAGCCAACAACTTAGAAAGTCCAGTCTCCTGACATCCACAAAATTTATCCTTCTCTATTGTCACCATTTCTCACAATCCAGCCACTGTCCGCACAATTCTTCGTCGACAAAGTTACGAGCGGCCCGAAGCCAAATAAGAAATTTTCACACCCGCACCATCAATAACCATTGTCACAGCATTGTCCAGTTACTCATAGTACAAGCGTGCTCGCCGTGGAATATAAACATGAGTGGAAGCCCCGGGCAGGACGGAGGACGGAGGATCGTGGGCTACCGGTGCGGTCGACTCACGACGCCATTTGTCTATCGCTCGAGGGCTCACTCCGTGCAATTTGCAGCCACGAACTACGCCCAACAGCTTCCATACAATTGTTCCTTCCAGATATCCATATGTCTACGGCACCCTTTATAAATTTCTGATGTCTAATGATAAATGCTTGTAAATACATTATTAAAATGCTTTTATACTATATACACTTACATATTTTATCTTACATGATACGTTTGTGTTTAATGCTGAAAGTTGTGCCTATACGTAACCTAGTCAGGATTTACGTGGCGCCTCATATATTTAAATCGCTTATAATTTTCTTTGCCATCTATTCATTTACCACCTCACGCCTACCGTGCATGCGTCCTCTGCTCGTGCCGCACCCCAGCCCAAGCCCCGTTAAACCTTTTGTTTATCTAGTGTACGGAAGTCTTTGTCGTCTTTGGCCTAGTTTTTTAGGGTACCTGCTGAGTATTATAAACACTTTGAATACTCATAAATCTTTACCACTTCCTGTGATGCAGTAGTTAGGTCACAATTGTATGCAAGCTTCTCTGTAGTGGTTTTAGTATTAGGTACTTCACCTTTTTGTTGCACCCTGTATAGATCGCGTATCATTTAATTAAGAAGTATATTTTGCATTAGTTTGCACATTTGTTTAAGAACATTTAATAGGTAGGTATACTCCAACCTCCCTTCAAAATCGTAATGTTTTTTTTAATATAGTTGCTCTAAGAGTGGCGTATGGCAGGGACGTATAGCGTTCGGGATGTGGGCTATTAAATACTCGTGCTTTTTTTTACCTTTCCCGAACTCGTGCGTTCTCTTTCCCAACTGTTAAAATAATGTCTATTAAAAAGAAAAAACCAACCATGAAGTTATTACTATAAAAAATCATAGAAGTTTGTATGATTCATGCAAATACGTATATTTCTAAAAAGAAGTTACTAATTTGTTTCAATATCAGATTTAATGATTTGATTGAATGAGTTAGGTTAGGTTTCATTTCATTTCATCTCATTAAATTTCATTTTCATTTCATATCAATAAAAAAATTCTACTAAGACTTGGCTGTATGGGCGTAGTTCCCTTTGCCTACCAGAATGGGTGAAGAAAAAAAAAATCTGCTTATATTCTACGGTTGGCGCCATTTTCCAGAAATTTTCTTTGCGAGTTTATTTTATTAAATTGCTTCATTTTTTCGCAACTGTATTAAAAATAGTCGTTCAGTACACGTGCGTAACCGTCATTGCAACTTGTTCCGACTGTCAACCTTCGCCTTCGGCTGCGCTTCGGCTCGGGTAGACATTTGTCGGAACTCTTTGCAATGACAGCCCTTCCCCACTTGTAATGAAATATACTATTATTTATTTAAAGGTTGTTTGGAAGAGATCATTCTTAGCGGTAATACCACCTGATGTACTTAAGTGTACTTATTTTTGACATAATATGTCAAAAACATAAAAAAATATAAAAATGTACAAAAACAAAAATTTGGTTTTGTAATTTTTTTGGTGTCAATAAGTGTACGTGTATTGTATTGTTTGCATTATAACTTCGAAACCTTTTCATACTAACGATGGCAGCTTAACATATTAAAGTTTGTCGAGTAGCATTCAAGGTTACTAACTATATTGTTTATATTAGGTACCGTTAGATATTTGGTGCAAAATAAAACGATATAAAAACTGCACACATTTATTTTATGTTTTTATTTTGTTATAAGAAAATGAACTACTACTATTTTATGCAAACATAATCATAACATAAAGTATTATATTTTTTAACCTATTTAATAATTCAGTCTCAAAATAATGGACAAAGATTAAATAAAACCCAGGCAATGTGCGTGTTGGACACGAAGGATTCCGTGCTATTTTCTATAATTATCGTCTAACTCGCACTTGGCCGATTTTTTTGTATTTGTTGTTATAGCGGCAACAGAAATACATCATCTGTAATTTCAAGTGTCTGTCTATCACGGTTCATGAGATACGGCCTGGTGATAGACGGACAGACGGACAGCGAAGTCTTAGTAATAGGGTCCTGTTTACCCTTTGGGTATGGAACCTTAAAACACACACAAACATTTTAATCATAATTTGGCTTTGCTTTAATTATAATATTAATTAATTAAATGTATGACGTGGGGCTTAACGACGAGCGTAGATCAAGATCCAGCCGTGCGATTCTGGAATAATTCGTCGATGCGCTCGCCGACGAGCTCACAGATATCAAATACTTTATGAGATATCGCCCTTGTACACAAGGTTGTTTTTCCAACGTTTCTTGTCATCTCGTCATTTGTTTCACGGATGTTGTCAAAGATGCAACGATGTTTGCTCTTAGAGAATCGCATGGTGAACTTCCAGACGAAGCCGAAACATGCGTCGATCGTGATATTCGATCGACAACGTGCAACTCACACGTTATGCCCGTTTTACTAATACAAAATTAGCTCTATTACGCAATCAGTAAGTTATTCATAAACTATTCTAACTAGTATTGTAAGTAATTTTACTATTTTAATAAATACGTAAAAAAGTTAGTGAACGCGTAAGTACGCGTGTATGATAACTTCTAGTCCTAGCTAACGTTGTCGGCTAACAGCATAGAGACGTGCCATTCAAATCCAAAAACTCCGCATCATTATGTTTCTACGTCAATAGTATAGACTGTTTTAGCCATAGAGTATTCATAAACTATAGAGCGCGCGTATCGCTCCGGCCCATTTGTGCCGATCGTAAGCAATGTTATTATACATACTTGTTTATTATGTAGTGTTTTATTAGATGATTATACTGCTTACCGATGAAAATAAGTAACAATTCCTTTTATTTTGCTTTCAGGTATCGTTTTTCCACCCTGACGCCGCACATTTCACCGTCACATCTTAATATTACTCGTATCGTAATATTCGTTTTAATAATATATTAATATTGAGTAATATCGTATCGTATTACTCAATATTAATCGTACTCGAGCGACTGTGCTGTTCGTACTTGTGCTCACGGTTTATACTTACTAAGGTGCTCTATAGTTATGTATACTCTAAGGTTTTAGCCCAAATAACTCTTTTGGGCACACATTGCAAACCAATTTACCACTCATTACAGCAAGGCACAAAATGCTCAATGCAATAACCTCGATGACGTGAAAGGGGTAGTGAGACTGATAATTGTAGCGTTCTTGTTCACAAACCTTTTCAACTTTCTTACAAAGCTCTTACGTTTCGTACCGTAGATAGAAGATCTGTTTCAATATTCATTTTGACGGCGTTTTCTGCGCGTAAAGTGGGTTGTATGTTGTTTTGTAGCAATTCGAAGCAGCAATAAGCCGTGGAGTTCTGTTTGTTGTTAACTGAAGATTGTCTGATCAGTTTTGCACGTTTTCATTTTGAATAGAGTTTGGGGTATATAATGTAAAAAGTTGAAACGATACTTCTATTTTTTTATGGAAATCTGTGTTTTGTTTTCTTCACGTGTACGGTCATTATTGAGTTGGAACCCTTACAGTGTATTGAGTTATGTCCGGGTTAATTATGTCTTGTAATTAAAGTGTAACTAATCAGTCTGATTCATCAATTTGAAAAATAGCTCGGCTGACGGTTGACGGCGTTAAGGTTTGGTCATCATATGAGTTAGTAAAACCTTCTTAGAACGAAACCTTATAAACAATAGTATGTTTATTTTTGGTAGAAAACTCTAAAAGTCATTCACTTTAAGTATGAACGTATCTACAAGGCGAAATTAAGGAGGAACAAGTTAGGTTAGTTATAATTAGTAAGTACTCACGGGATGTAGACCAAGAAATTAACAGATTTTGGAGTTCTTAATATTTTGGCACAGTTATATGCACCATGTGGTATCCATCTAAATTTATCCAAATACATTCAACTGTTACAGCGTGCAGTAAGGACAAATACTAATCCGTTTTTTCTTTATAAATTATGATCGGAGGCATAAAGTAAGGTAGTTGTCTGATCTATCTCCTGGCTCTTATGTTTGGGACACGATCTCAAGAACCTATGGGACAGTCATAAAGAAAAGAGTTGAGCCAAGAAGTTATGATATAAAAACAACGAATGGATATATTTTCCGTAGGAATCGATACCACCTTATTCCATCACAAAACATTAATATCGAAGAGAGAGAGGAAAACGATAAGCCAAATAAAGGAGATGGATATAAACATTTAGCAAACCCTAAAGAACGCCAGTATCAGCCATTTGTAGTCACCTCAAGATTTGGCCGTGATATACCTACAACCTAAACAAAGTGACTTATATACTATAGTGCTAGTTTTAACTTATAGGCTACGTTCCGGGAAGCGCCGAAATCACTCGCGGCGTTCGCACACCCATTCCATTAGAAGCCCGCGATCATCGTGAGCGAGCTCGATACGTCATCGATGACGTCACCGAAAACGCTCACAACGCTCGCAGATCGTAGGTAGGTTTTCATGGTCGTTTGCGAGCTGTCACTGTCAAACATCAAACGTATAGGATTCTATCCATTTTTGACAGATAAAGTTGGCGCGCTTTTCGCGACCGCGTAACCGTTCCGCTTGGGATGAACATTGCAAGCATTCATTCTAACCGGAACGCTAAACTGGGGCGCGACAGTTGTGAGCGTTGACGGCGCTTCCCGGAACGTAGCCATAGTGTTAGTTTTAATTTCTCTTCTTAATAGTTTTAATGTCAATTCAAGTGTAATTTCAGTAAAGTTATATTTCTATAGAATGTAAACTGTAGTTATTTTTATTTATGTTTTGTTTGTATGAAAGAGAGGATGTTCAGTTATTGTTTCATACTTTGAATATTGTTTGTAGTATGTCGGATAGACATTGTCATGGAATAGGCATTCATAAATAAATACTAGAAAACACAACATGTGAATATCATTTAATATATTATTTAAACATAAATGAACTCACACGTATGTACATTTGCTATTCCTTAAGTTAATACTTGCATTACCAAGTTACATGATCCATGTAATAGTGCGATTTGTATTCAAGTACTCAGATTCAAATCACAGTTACATAAATAGTTCATTAAGTCACTGTCCTGTCTAAGTTACGTTCCACTAAATCAGTGGATGCATTACTAAACCGTTCTAAGGCGAAAACAAAAAAAAAACAATATCATCGTTTCATGATTTAATACACTTTTCCTACACTCGTACGAATTAACACCGTTTTAACCGTTATTTTTTACCACACATTAACGCTTTTAACAACTTTTAATAGTGGTGATCACCACTATAACACGTCAGAACTAGAAGCAACAAATCTAGCAAAATTAAACACAATCCAGATTATTGAGTTTTGCCCTTGATCGAAGAATATGTATTATGTTTTCTATACATAACTATACTTATATGTATTATTTATACTTAGTAAATTTATTTTAGCATCTCATCTTAGCACAAACAGTTACAGTTTCGTCCATCTACCACCACAATAATCTAGGTTTGTTTTATAATTTTTTTTGATTGGCGGGAAATGGCTCGACATTGACTGTCAACGACAGTGTTAAATTTTCCTAAATTTGTTTTACCTCCAGTTTTTCCTTGAAAAGTTGTGATTCATTGACCGTTGACCGTGTGGTGCACGAGTGTAAACAAAGTGTACAATCAATAAATCTTGTTTTTGTGTCCTCTTCCTCAATAATTCTAGAAAGATGCAATGCATCATCGCTTGCTTTACTAAAACACTAGCTGCGCTCCGCGGTTTCGACTGCGTGGTGATGAATTATGATGAATCAAAATATATAATAGCCTATGTTCAGCAGGAATAATGTAGCATTCCAATGGTGACATAATTTTCCACTCGTTCCAGTAGTTTTAGAGTCTATTCAATTCAAACAAACAAACATACAAGTCTTACCTCGTTATAATTTTAGTTATAGATGACTACAAGTAGTCTACTACTTAAATAAAAATGTCACTTTAAGTATTGTCACATTATATTATTATGATAAACTAGATAAATAGCAAAGTACAACTGTACGAGTCCACTGATAAAGAAAAAATAATTTAATAACGAGGAAGATTTACCTGACACAAAGGCTACGTTCCGGGAAGCGCCGTCAACGCTCACAACTGTCGCGCCCCGGTTTAGCGTTCTGGTTAGAATGAATGCATGCAATGTTCAACCCGAGCGGAACGGTTACGCGGTCACAAAAAGCGCGGCAATTTTTCTGTCAAAAATCGATAGAATCCTATACATTTGATGCTTGACAGTGACAGCTCGTAAACGACCGCGAAAACCCACCTACGATCTGCGAGCGTTGTGAGCGTTTTCGGTGACGTCGATCATCATCAATGACGTATCGAGTTCGCTCACGATGACCGTGGGCTTTTAAGAGAATGGGTGTGCGAACGCCGCGAGTGATTTCGGTCCTTCCCGGAACGTAGCTATATGTGATGTATATTTTGCTCATTAATATTTCTATCACTTGCATAATAGCCTTTATTTAATGATAAAGTTATGGCTTTTCATGTAAGAAGTTAATCGAATGCTTATAATAACCACAGACTACATTACAAATACACAGACATGTCAAGTTCTTGTAACTCATGGCGTTTGAAATTCGTGTGAGCATAGCGGGAAAAAGCTCAACAATAGCTATCGTACATTTTATTATATTACTAAAAGTAGGCAGACAGGACGGCGGCCCACCTGATGGACAATGGTCACCGTCGCCTATAGATGTTTGCAACACGAAGGGTGTTGACAACGCGCTGCCGACCTCTAAATTCTAAAAGGAATAGAAGGAGTGAGGGTGGAGAGGGGAAGGGAGGAGAGAAGGAGAGAGAAAGGGGTTAAGCCTCCGGAACCTCCCACAGACCGACTGAAACGCAATAGCAAGCTATATGACTTCACGTCGACGTTATTTGAGATTTCGTTTCATTGCCTTAGAAACCATTTCTAATGCGTCCACTTCACTAGACTGTGACATGAACAGGACAGTGACTTAATGACAGACTTATTTATGTGACCCTGACTCACTTAAAAGAACTATAAATATTAACATACTTTTGTTTGACGGATGGCAAATTAACAAACGCACGAGTCCACTTTAAAGGAATAAACCTATAGTGTGCTGCACTGCATATACCATAGATATATTAGGGCGAATTCTGAGGCATATGCATACTTTTGAAATTATGTACTGTTAAAAGCAAGTAAATATTTTTAACAGCGATCATTTAGGGGTGAAGTAGAGGATGAATGGAAAATTCTTTGTTTTTAACTTATTAGTGTAAAAATTAGTATTAAGATAGGCAACTAAAAAGGTGTTTCTTAATATTTTTTAACATAGATCTATATTGTTAATTCATATCTTGAAAAAATACACTACGCGGACACAGTCGTGGGCTTGGTAATTATAAGAGGTTTGTGAGTTTCAAGCCCTACCAGAAACCAGCAAATATACATCAAGAATGCATTTATAGCTTAATTCCAATGAGATACAAACATACTCCCTCTTAGATTCAAATCAAAGATCGAGTCATTAGTGATCAAATAGTTAATTACAGCTTATAAATAACCAGTGATTGCGACGATCTAATAAACAACTTATCTCTTTGGAGTAGGGTATTTTTTTATTTAACATGGAAATCCGGCTATTTTATAAGTTAAATACTACAATTACATAAAGAATTGATATTTTCGAAATACCTAGTAGTAGGTACTTAAATGGAACACTTACTGACCTATAGACCATATCAGCTCTTATTGGTGGCCGTTTGGCAAGATACCTCCCTGAAGATTGAATACCTTTCACGATGAACCCAAAACTGTGTTCAATTAGTTGTCCTTGAGTGTTAGTTGCCACTCTTATAGATCATAGCTATTTATTGGTATTTTAAATACAGTTCTAACAAACTTAACTCTTACAAGTGCCTTTATCAGTACATCTATCTATCTATCTATCTAGGTATCTATATATATCAAAATGAACCCCTGTTTCTGTTAACGTTAACGCCAGACGACAACTGCAAAATGTATGGCGTTGACATAACCTGTGGAAAAGTCACGTGACGTCACGCTAATTTATTTATTTATTTATTTATTTATTATGAAACACCAACAGTATACATATTAACCTTATTTAGATACTAACATTCTATTTTAATATATTATTCTGATATGTATACCTTTTACAGGTGTTTACAACATTCGCTGTTAAATGAGTGGTTAGACAGAAGATAATAATAAAATTAAATAAAATAAAACTAAGAATGGTTGGTACAATGCAATAACAGTGAGCACAGATCTATTAGGTATACACAGTGTCTAACTTAATAAATAAATGCAGTGCACACTGCATCCTGCAAATTATGTAACAATAAATATTCTTATGATTTTATGAAAAATATAACTATATTTTACATGATATTTTTATTTTAATACAAATTAACAAAGAAAAGTAAGAATAAACGGAAAAAAATTTACTAAATTATATATTGAATTTAGGACATGCTTACATTTAGGAACCTAGATAATTTACTCCTGAACACATTCAATGAGTCGCGAAAGAAGTCAAGATCATTCGTGGAAGTATTTAATTCATTGTATGTACGGCATATCCTCAGTAGAGGAGAATTACATCCTAAGTTTGTTTTGGCTAATGGAATTTAAAAAAAAATTGAGATTTGCTGGCGTGGATAATGGTAAGGAACGTTTAAGTAAATGTAATTTAGAATTGTAAAAGAAAGATAAGGTCACGAAATTTCCTTCTGTCACGCAATTTATGCATTTTAAAGAAAGATAAACGATTTTCGTAAGGACTTCTATGAGAAATTCCAGAACAAGAAAAGGCCAAAGATCTAGTGAAGGCTCGTTGAATACTTTCGATGCGCTGAGAGTGCGATGTGTAGAAAGGACTCCATGTCACGCTTGCGAACTCTAGATGACTGCGCACCATGGAGTTATATAGTGAAAATTTAGTACGATATGATTTGAAATTTTTAGTATTACGTCTTATAAAACCAAGCTGTTGAGCCGCTTTTTTAACCACCGACTCTATATGCGCTTTAAAAGTTAATTTACTATCAATTAAAACTCCCAAGTCACGCATTTCACTAACCTCCTGCAATGAAACATCATCTAAAGTATAAACCGAATTTATAGTGTTATTCTTGCGGGTATATTTAATATAATAACATTTTTTGACATTAAGGTGCATTTGGTTTATGTCACACCATTCATTTATATGATTAATGTCGTTTTGAATAAGATTCATATCTGCATCACCTTTAACTACTTTGTAAATTTTGAGGTCATCTGCGAATAATTTAAAATTGCAATGCTTTATGTGCATAGTAATATCGTTGATGAATATCGAAAAAATGATAGGTCCCAAATGTGATCCTTGTGGAACACCTGATTCAGCGTAATAAGTTTCCGATTCGTATCCATCAACAAACACTACTTGTTCTCTTTTTTTTAGATAAGACCGAAACCAATTTAGAACAGATCCATGGAACCCGATGCCTTCCAGCTTCTTAATTAACAAGCAATGACTAACTTTGTCAAACGCACTACTAAAATCAGTATAGACTGCATCGATTTGATTTCCCTTATCAACTTCTCGAGACAAGTCTGAAACGAAGCTAACAAGATTTGTTTCAACAGAGCGACCTTTCAAGAAACCATGCTGATGTTCTGATAAGAGGTGGCCAGAGTGATGAGAGATTATCGGACATATAAGCGATTCGAACAATTTGGAAAAACAAGACAAAATAGAGATTGGTCTATAGTTCGTTATGTCATCAGCGTTGCCTTTTTTATGAAGAGGTATAATCTTGGCTTTTTTCCATTCATCAGGAAACTCTCCTAGCAACAAAGAGTAATTTATTATGAGTGTCAGTGGTAACGATAGTGCAGAGGAACTACGCTTGACTAGGAGAGGTGGTATGCCATCGGGACCAGGTCCCTTGAGTACATCTAATTGCCTAATTTTGTTGAAGACTTCACGTTCTGTAAATTTTATTTTACCAATACAGTTATGCTGATATTTATAGTAAGGTGCACAAATGTCACGTCCATTTAATGTGGTGTTAGTATGGGATGTAAAAGCCATAAGAAAATTATTGGCGAACAGGTTAGCTATGGCTTTACCAGTGTTAGCAGTTTTTTCATTCATGTGCATTTCTGCGGGTAAAGAAGACCGCGCTTTCCGTTTGTTTTTTATAAAGCGCCAAAAATTTTTCGGATTTTTAACAATGTCTTCCTCCGTTCTCCGGAGGTAATTCGAATGTAGTGTGATGAACAACCGATGGCTACGTTCTCTTAAAATATTAAATTCTATCAAGTCACGAGTGTTTTTATATTTAAGATATTTTACTCTTAATTTGTTTTTTTTCAGCCAGTAATTTAACTAAGGAGTTATTAAACCAGGGAGGGAATTTGTTTCTATTGTACTTATATTTAGGGACAAATTTATCGATAACTATCCCTAATATAGTGTAAAGGGATGATACCATTTCGTTCACTGATTTGCAATCTTTAAAAACTTCTATCCAATCTTTGTTTTCCAGATATAATGTAATACCATTGAAATCTGTAGTTTGGTAATGTGAGTGATAAGGGGGGATGCTTACGATCCAGTTTACTCAAGCAATCAAGTGGTGCAGTTACAGTAATATCTGCCACTGTACTAATAACAAGGTCTAATATTCTATCATCTTCGTTGTGAATATAATTAAATTGGTTCATGTTTGACATAGATATGAAATCAACTAGTGCATTGCCTAATATATAACTGTAGTTAGAAGGGGTTATTAAATTATTAAATTTGGTCCAATTTATAAAAGGTATATTAAAATCTCCTAACAGTAAAACCTCATCAACTTCGTTCACAAAATTATTAGCGTTATCCAAGAAGGCACTTAGTACTTCTATTTTAGCAGGAGATAGGATATACACAGTACAAATAGCTACTTTCTTATTATTTTTACCAGCACCCATTTCCACTAGTACCCAAATATCTTCGCAACTTGATTCCCATGTCTGTAGACGAGTGGACTTGAATTTACTTGAGACTGCAATCAACACTTCTCCACCGTCTTGTTTTAAATGAGTAGTAGTGTCAGAGCATACACGATCACGTCGATGCACAACATAACGAGAATCTATAAATTCACTGCTGTTGATGCTTGAAGTCAGCCAAGTTTCAGTAAACGACAATATATCATAAGAACTTTGCAGTATGCTATTCAATATGTTATGTGTTTTTGTTCTCATGCCACGTACATTTTGATAATAGATAGTAGCCATTTTTATATATAGTTGACGCAGAAAACTTTACTACATTGTGAAGAACTTACTGTCCTCGGTACGTATTTGGAGTGCCGGGCTAGTTTCGTCTTTTCTTGTGTAGATCCTCCCGTCGCGGACCCAAACAAACTTGTATCCAAGCTCCTTCGCTTTCCGTCGGACAGCTGCATGAAGATACTTATTAGCAGGGCTTAAGTGTTCAGATACGTAAATAGGAACGCCGTCCCCTCCAAGCCCGAGATGATGCGTGTTCATTTTATCACGAGGGTTATTCTTATTGAACCTCTGAACACCAGCTAGCATGTTGTCACGCAAAAGTCAGGTTCGTAATTTCAAGATTATCGTGCGTGGCCTGGTGGTCTCCTTGTTTAATTTTGCAACTCGTGATACATGAACGATATCTGTTTGAGAAATAAGATATTCTATCTTCATTGCAAGATGCTCTACTATTTTGAGAACATTTTCAGAACGACTCTCTGGCACCCCATTTATTTCCACGTTACACTCGCGCTGGTGCTGCTGGGTTCAGTCGACCATTAAAACCCTTCTCTAGTTCTATTATCTTTGATTTTAGTTCAACGTTACTTTTCTGAAGCTGGTCTAGGACTATAGATTTATCTTCGAAACTTTTCTTTAACTCTTCATAGAAATTATTGAAAAACGTTAGCGACTGTTTGAAAGATGAAACTTTATCACCAACGTTTTGCAGCTCCTTTGTTATGCTTTTCAATGCAAGCGTCATTTCTTCTCTTATAATAGCGCGAATATCTCTGTTGCTTGAGTCGAGGGCCTCATCAGGAATGTCATTAGACGATTTACGGCGAGGCTTTGCCTTAGAGATATTACCCTGGGTAACATTATCTGAGTCGCATGGGGGCTGAGCCACAGAACTGACTGGTGTGCTGGTGCCTTCAGGCTTTGGCTGATTGCAGACAGAACATTTCCAATTTTTTTTCTTGTTGAGTGTGTTAAAACGTTTTACGTTAATATTGCAACATTCCAGATCAAATTTCGAGTCACACATAGAACACATCATAATTTGATTATTCTTGATCTTGCTCTGACATCCTGCACAAGTTGTAGACATGGTGATGTCCAATATATTAATGCCAGAAAAAGTAAGGGACAATTGTTTTTTAATATTTATCAACGACGAATCGCAATCCAATGCAGGCTAAAGTACGCCGATAACACGGGCATAGAAACTGCTAGTTAATCAGCGGCTTCACTGCGCGAGCACCACAGAATACGTAGCAATAGTCGAGGCGATCGCGTTCGACACTGACACAGTGACGACACGGATCCCGATGCGTTTCCAGCTATCACAGAGTCGACACAGTGCACGCATTAGCTCACGACTCACCCTCGTTTTTGAATATTACTTAGGTCATTAACTTTAACACAGGGCAATAATCAATTATTTGATGTCAATTATTCGTTAGCTACACTATATTAATGAGCTTTATACACATAGATCACAACAATAACAACTTTGAACATTATTTAGCTATTTTTTATTACGAGCAAAAATAACCGTCTGCCACTCTCGCACAGTTACACACACATTCAGTTCGTAGACGGGACCCAGGATCGTTCTGTCTGTCGCGTGTGCGGAAAAACGCCTGCGTGAGTTTTGTCTAGGCCTGCTGGTCACGCTATAACTTGCGAACGGATGGAACAATTTTGCTAACTCTTTTTTGTTGAGTTCATAATTGCCACTAGAAGCTTCGTAGGAAAGAAAAATCGAGAAGAGATAGGAGGTCGATGGCGACGTCGAAGAACGAGCCTTCTATGCGAAGAAAGTCGCGAGCAGTCGCTAGGACCATTATACATAGCATTCTTAACAGTGAAAGCAGAACTACAGTATAAAATAAAGCTGACTAACGAATTCATCAACACAGCCGTAGGACGTCCACTGCTGAACATATGCCTCCCCCATGATTTTCCAAAAGGACCGGTTGGAAGCGGCTTGCATCCAACGTCGTCCTGCGACCTTCATCAGGTCGTCTGTCCACCGTGTCGGTAGACGACCTACGCTGCGCTTGCCGGTCCGTGGTCTCCACTCCAGAACCTTTCGGCCCCATCGGCCATCTGTTCTGCGTGCTATGTGCTCTGCCCACTGCCACTTCAACTGGCTAATCTTCTGGGCTATGTCGGTGACTTTCGTTCTTCTACGGATCTCCTTATTTCTGATTCGATCACGTAGAGAAACCCCGAGCATAGCCCTCTCCATAGCTCGTTGTGCGACTTTGAGCTTATCTATGAGGCCCATAGTAAGAGAACACGTTTCAGTGCCATAAGTCATCACTGGTAACACACATTGGTCGAAGACTCTTGTGTTGAGGCACTGAGGTGTTTTTGACCAGAAGACTTCGCGAAGTTTCCGGAACGCTGCCACTAACAAATTATCTAGTATAAAAACTAATACTTATAATTATTACTTAACGAGCTGCGCCCGCGGTTACACCCGCATCGTGTTGGACAATGATGATGATGATGATGACAATGATGATGAGGATGATGATGAAAAGTATCATGTGTTAGTCCAGCATCTCATCTACCTCCAAACTAAATTTCATATAAATGTAAGAGTATAGTGAAAGGGTAACAAACATATATAGTGGGATAATATAAGTGGGATAATAATAAAATTGTACTGATAGTGATGATACATAATGACAGTGTAAGTGAGTACACATCTCTATAGAACATCCCACTATCCCACTAAAATTATATGAAAGTTTAGATGGATGGATGCATGTTTGTTGCTCTTTCACGCTCAAACGGCTGTGCCAAACTTGGTATGGAGGTAAATGTGGCGCTGGATAACCACATAGGATATTTTTCATCATCATCATTACCACGCCGGTGAAAAAGCGAAATATTCTTAGGCACGGCATAGACAAAATAACAAGATCTCCGCCTAAGTCAAGATCGTAATGAAGACTTATGCTGAGATTCAGAGACAAGTCTAAGCGTGAACTAATGCTTTAATCTGTCAAAATGTAGCGCTTAGCCTCATAATTGTATTCAGAGACATCTGATAGAGCGCTTAAACTTAGCGTGTGCTATGCTAAGCCAAGTAGTGGAAATCGACTACTTTAGCCTGTCTCAAAGCAGAAGTGGCGCCGCCAAGTGAGCAAAATTGAAGATTTTATTGACATTGAATTGAAATTGTTTGTGGTTGACTTTGTATTTTATAACCTAAGAACTTGAATGTAAAAACAACAGCTGTTTTACGAAATTTTTAAAACCGATATCAAAATACCTACTGCTATGGAAAGCGTTGAAGCAATATCGTCATTATTTGAAGATATTGATGAACTGGGGATTGATTTTTATGATGAATCTTTCCAACTTCACATTTTTTTTAGTTCAAAAATAATCCCGTTTTATATCTTCGACATGACGTCTTGTCAACTTGTTATTAGGTAGACATAACACGTATTTTGTTTCACTCACTCAAATCACATTTTATATAATATTGTCGTTTTCTTTTTATGTCAGGATGCACAGATAAACAAGAACCGGTAAACGTTCCATAAGTGGAAAATGTGCCATAGATAATAGAGTGTGATCTAAGCTAAGAGCGAGGTAAGTAGGACTAGGACTATCTCTGAATATGAAATTTGAAGATTGACTTAGCGGACGCTTGGCTAAGACTGGTCTTTGCCCGTCTTACACAAATGTCTCTGAATTTCAGCCTTAGTCTCTATCAATAGAGTTCGGTCAAAGATGTATCAGTTTCTGATAGTATAGTCAAAAGCACGCTATGATTTTGACAGCTCAATACACTAGACTTGCTCGGCGATAGAGTCGGCATGTCATCCATCTTTGTTGTTCAGCCGACTGTAGTCGAGAGATTCCGACCCCACCGACAGACAAGTACACTGAAGGCTTACTCTCAAAATCGTACCACTAAATTTCGTTTAACGGATTTAGGGTTTTCTAGGACAGTGAATAAGCACAAATACAGTCAAGGGTGATGAAATGTAATGACAGCTGTTTCCATGGTGATTAATATAAATTTGTTCGTAAGTACGAAGGTACCTACTGTATTTTATTATTAGTGTTTTAGTTACTGATCGGTTCACTGGTTGACTATTATTATAAAAAAAAGTTTTAAATTTACTCATATCATCATATACTATTAAGTATAGCAATTGTGTTTGAGCATGTAAATATTTTATGACATAACATAACATGTTATTATCTACTCTAATAATAAAGAGTAAGGGTTTCATTGTTTATTTGTAATGAATAAACCCAAAAACTACTTAACCGATTCAAAAAATTCTTCATTATGCGTTCAAAAAGCTTCATTATGCAAGAGTAACATACGCTATATTTCAAAGTCAAAGTCAAAGTCAAAATCATTTATTCAATTTAGGCATCAAAGACGCACTTATGAACGTCAAATTTTCATTATAATGTACTTTAAAGACTCTACCGCCGCGTTCCAAAATATATAGAACCCACCGAGAAGAAGTGGCAAGAAACTCGGGACCATTCTTTTTATATGGGTGTTTACAATGTTTCTACTTAGGTACTACAAATATTACATTTTATGGGTGGCAGAGAGACAGCTTGCCAGAAGTGGAGTATTCCAAGCATCTTTATCTTCTATATAATGTCGAACTTTATAGTAAGCTTTTTTTATTAAAACGTTTTTTACAGTCAACTTGAATTTGCCCTCTGTGAGCTCAGTTATGTGCTTTGGGATTTTATTGTAAAAACGCACACAATTTCCTAGGAATTTGATTCATCATCATCACCATCCATCACCACGCGAGTGAAACTGCGGAGCGCAATTAATATAATAATATATGGCCTAATTTGTAATTTATGAAGGTATCTAAGTTTCACCTCGTAAATATTGCTACTTGGTAGGTAATTACAGAGGGTAGTGTAAGGATTCCAAACGATTTGCAATAACCCCTTTAATTTACCAAGATTTTATGAATTTAAAAGGGGCATCAGAAAACAGTCATCATCCGTTTATTATTGATGGTAGGTCACTTAAAGTTCATCACCACAAAATTAAATTCTGACCATAGCTGTCTCTATAGATCGTCACTGAGAAGATTATTTTTAATTAATATGCACTTCAGAAACGCGCCAATATGCATATTCCTTTTTCTTTTATAAGGCTTCATACTTCCAGCAAAATGAAAAATTACATTCTCATAGAACAATGAACGACGTTGTTTATAATTCATTAACACGGCACTGTCTAGTCTGTTTCCGGCTCTATTCTTATATTTCTTGCCTGCTCAAAGAAATTGCGTTAAAATGCATGCAAAAGAAACTCGCTTTTCTTTGAGGTAGAATTGCCATGCCAGGCTTGCGCGGATATTTATTTGGCTTTGCGTCTCTCAACTTGGGATTAAATGTAACATCCCGAAGTCTAATATGTAGAATATTTCTATGGTCCATGATAGTTGATATGGTATTATACTATGATAGACTCTTGCTCTGAAAGAAATTTTGCTTCTAAACAGTACTGTCCCAAAATTACTATTTTTATTTTTATTATTTTTAATCGATTTCACAATAAGGAGGTTTGTCAATCCGACCGTATATATATTTTTGTATGTGTGTGCGCGGATAACTTCTTCGTTTATGAACCAATTTACATGACTCTTTTTTTTATAGAGTATACTTCCGTGGTGGTCCCATAAAATTTTTATCAAGTTCGGTTAAGCAGTTTTTGAGTTACACTCCAAAATCTCAAAAAAGTTGTTGAAAGTCTTAATGATATCATCGTTGACGGTGTATCCCGTAAGTGGAAGGTCACTAAAAAGGATGATAATTTTTTTTATCAAAAAATAGAACCGACTTTACACTAAAAAGTGTGAAATAACTTGTCGAAGTCGATATCATGCACGCAATATTTACAATTAATTTATTTAGGTAGGTACTTTCGAACTATCATGTTACCGACTTCAACAAGTTATTTCACAGCTTTTAGTGTAGAAGTCGGTTTTATTTTTTAAATTTTTAATTATAATATTGACGAGAAGGGTAAATCGTAGGCCTAATAGTAAGCATTACGTTTGTCTATGACAGATGCAGTGCTATCTAGAGTTGATTACTGCAGTAGCTTTAAGTATCGCTGTACTGTGCTTGTCATCCCAAGACATTGGTTTTTGGGTCTCTTTCGCGCAGTAATTTCACTTGCTGCAATGCACTTCACAAAGAATTACCTGCGTACTACTGGTTCGTTTGCTGTTAACTACTGTCTTAAGAGCGCTACATATTCGTATGTAGTTATGGCTTTTCCTCCATTATTTACGTGACTTTGGTTTGAATCTGAGTACTTAAATAAAAATCGTACTCTTACATGGATCATGCAACTCCATTAATTAACCTGAGAAATGACAATTATACATACGTGCGAGTTCGCTTATAAATAATAATCTCTCCTTGCGTCGTATATCCTCAATGCTGAGGGTCGTGACCTCTACGGAGTATTTTTTGGTAGAATACATCACGCCACGTTGATCTATCATCGACAGCGTGAACGGCTTCACATACGGTGGTGGTGAGTAGGTACTCATGGTACAAAAGTTCGTTAAAAATATAAGTGCTTTAATGTGTACACAATAATTTCTTAATTTCTCTCAAGTTAAATTGTTTTATTATGACACCTGGCCTGGGGCAACGGTAGTGGGAGCAAGCATTACAATGATTTTATTTTTTGCAAAAATTTTTATTATGTCAATTCTGTATTGTAATTCTACTCTTAGCCTAAATGTAACCAAATGGTTACATTTAGTCAATAATAAAACCACTTACATTTGAAAAATTTACATGTCACATACCAATATCTAACAGTGTATTTTTACTCGTAGTCGCAGTTTTCCAGTTATACACTGTTCATTCAGATGCAATGTTAACAATGATCGAATGTTGCCTCATTACATCCGTCAGCAAAGCCGTTTCAGGAAGAAGAATAAACTGCCTTACCACGGGTAACATTATTTCAATATTCCTAATTGAGCTGGTGCATCTTATAAAAACTATTTTGCAAGCATTGACATCATAGTGGTATTTTATTTTGACCAGAAAAGCCATAGATAGGCCACGAGTTGAAGTGGATTGCATTCGTGAGGGAAGTTAGTAATAATACTTTGAATATTGACATAAAATATGCATGAATATAATGATAATGATAATGTTTATTTTTCAAAAGACTTAATTTATACATAGTTTACTTAAATGTAGTTCTTAGACATTAATTTCAGTCATACTGATTCTCAGCGGACCCCAAACTAAGCACAAGGCCTGTATCTTGGCATCCGAGTGCGATTTTATCTTAACTAAGTATACGACTACAACATCACGTTACAACGTAAAATAATTTCAAAGTTAGTAAGACTTGAATAAAGTTTTAGTTTTTTTACAATTTAAGATTATTACATATAAATGCATATATTTTAAAATGGATTTAATGTAATATATTTATAAGTATGAAGGTTTGTTGTGAATTTAAGGATGTAAGGATGTGTGCGTATGTGGAGTGGAGGGAGATGTGTAACTTGTGTAAGTGTGAGTGAATGTGAGTGTGGATGTGAAGTAATCATATTTTATGTGAGTAAATAAGGACGGAATGTCGTGGAGATATATGATATAAATATAGTGTAGAGTGGAGGGTTATGTAAGTCTGTGTTTGCGCAGCTAAATAAGTTCCTCGGTTTCATCATAAGAGAGTTGGAAGAGGCATTCTTTGAGAGCTCTTTTGCACTGAGTGAATGAAAGAGTTTTGATTTTCAGAATATCGCTTACTTTGTTATATGTACAAGGATGTGAGTAATAGGGACTGCGTCTTGCTAGTAGACAGAGAGCTTGTGGAAGTGGAAGTTTGTACACTCGTCTATTAAGTATTTCCTCGTAGTCGGAACGGAGTTTCAAACTTTTGTGGACCTTTAGCGTGACATTGTACACAAATAACTGACGAACCCTAAGTACTTTGAAATCATCATACAAGGTGTTAGTAGGATACCTGTAAGGTTTGCGTAAAATTACTTTTATTAAAGCCCTCTGAGCTCTTTCAATGAGTATAAAGAAGCTTTTACCGGCGCTGCCCCATATTGAAATACAGTATTGGATAACAGACTGGCATAAAGCTATATATATTTGTCGCAATAAAGGAATTGGCGCGCAGTCACGAAGGTTACGCATAACGTGTATTAGTTTTCGTGTTCGCAAAGCCAATTCTATTATATGCTCCTTGTAAGATAGATGTTCGTCAATCGTCACGCCCAAGTACTTAAGGTGGGTGGCCCGTGTTATTGAATCACACGAGCAGTTATAATTTTTGGACATTTGGTCTAAGGTGCAGTAATGAATTTTTAGATCCTTATCAATGGGAGGGCTGGTCACACATGTTTTCGAGAAGGCTATGTATTTGGTCTTACTCGTGTTTAGGGTGAGAAGATTTCTGTCCAGGATCTTAGCTATAAGCGAGAGGCCTTCTTCTGCTAGATTGAATACCTTGTCCCACGACTGACCGTGAAACAGTATAGCAGTGTCGTCAGCATACGTTATGATGTCAGCATTACTTAATTTATGACTTATTATGTCATTAATATAAAGGATAAAGAGGGTGGGACCAAGAATACTGCCCTGCGGCACGCCATAGTTAATTGGTAAGCTTTGGCTCATGTTATTGTTTATTTTTACGAATTGTTTGCGATTTTTTAGGTAGCTTATAAACCAGTTAAGCGCAACTCCCCTCACTCCATATGATTCCAATTTTTTCGCGAGTAGACCTACTGATACCGTGTCGAATGCCTTCGCAAGGTCTAAGAACACACCAACACATGACTCTCCATTGTCAGTGTAAGATGAGGCTAAATCGGCGAGAAGAGTGACAGCGTCTTCAGTAGATCTACCTTTGCGGAACCCAAATTGTCTGTCTGAAATTAGTTTGTGCTTCTCTAAGAACTTGACAAGTCTGTTGTTTACCAGCTTTTCTAACACTTTAGAAATAACGCTTAGCAGTGCTATTGGCCGGTAATTATCTGGAATATCTTTAGCACCATGTTTGTATATGGGGGTTATTGAGGCCAATTTCCAATAATTTGGAAACGTGCCAGTCTCTAAGCTTAGATTAAAGATATATGTTAATGGAGGCATAAGCGCACAGATAGATTTTTTCAAAAGTGCAACAGGGATCATATCTGGACCGGGAGATGTTTCAGTTGAAAATTTTGAAATAATGTTTGAAATTTCACTAGGATCAGTCGGATACAAAAATAGTGAGTGTGAAATAGACGAAGTAGGGCTATGAGATTTTATAAGAGATTCTTCTTTTTCTTGAAGTTTGTATAAGATTTTGTCTGCTAAAGTATTTCCTATTGAAGCAAAATACTGGTTGCAGTTATTAAGCGGTATAGTGCTGTCACTATTGCTGTTTAGCAGATCAAACGAATTGGTTTGGTAGGTTGAGTAGCATATATGTTTAATGGTCTTCCACAATTTTTTAGGGTCGTCCTTGTTATACTCGAGCTGTTGGCTGTAGAATTGAGCTTTAACTTTCCGCAGCAGTTTATTACAAAAATTGCGATACCTTGTATAAATTTTACGCCTTTGAGTATCGTTTGGGTAGAGCCTACAATCTTGGTGAAGCTTGTCTCGGTGGCGCATACACCTTATTAACCCTGGAGTGATCCATGGTTTTATGCTTACCATTTTTCTGCCAATCTTCACTTTTTTTGTGTGCTTACCAATAATGTTAACTATAACTTCGTAGAAGGTAGAAACAGCTTCATTTACACAGCTTTTTGTGAGGATTAATGACCAGTCAGTGGTGTTCACTTCTGAGACTACTGCATCGAAGTTGGTTTTTGACTTATATCTTGTATTTTCCGGATTTTTCAACTGAGCGACTGCAGCTACTACAATGGCATGATCAGTTATCGATGACTGGCATATCAAACCGACAGATTTGGTGTTGCATTTCAGAAAAATGTGATCTATGCAGGTCTTAATCCTGGTGGGATTGGTGATGGCTGGTTGCAATCCATGGGTTGCCATTAAACTCAAATATTCGGAAACATCATTATTCACAGGGTTACATAGGTCGATATTAATGTCACCAGCGACCGTAATAAAAGATTTACCATTCAGAGCGTTTAAGGCAGAGTCTAGTGAGTTTATGAATGGTTCTACACGTTTGTTGGAAGGAGAACGATATATACCTAAAATAGCTACATTATAAGCCAAGTGTATAAGCAGAGAATCGGCATCTACAATGATGGGTTCGTAGGATGAAGTTCTGTACGAATTTTTCACATAAATAACTATTCCGCCGTTTTTGTTTTGCTGTCTAGATGTACGAAATGAGCTGTAACCAGGCAGAGAAGTGATTGTTGTGCTTTCAGTTAGCCAACATTCAGTAAGAATCATTGCGTCAAAATCTATCTTGAAACGAGTAAGAGCTACTAGCAATTTATCAAAATTACATTGGTAACTTCTTATATTCATTGACAAGACTCTAAAATTGAATTGAGTGTTTAGATTGAAAAATTGTTTGCCAGCTTCAACAGAATGAAAATTATGACATTCAATAGCAGTTGTTACTTCTATGTCTTCTGCTATATTAAATGAACCCATCACGATGATATACAAATTTTGAGGGAGTGAACACCAGAACCCAGCATGTCACCATTACAGTCCTTTCGCTTAAAACCGAGAAAATTTTATTATGATTATATATACAGTTACTGACTGATTTGTACATTATTAACTGATTGATACATAATAATAATGACAGAAGAGCGCAAGAATGTGAATGTGAGTGTGAGTATGGTGATAGATTTTGTGCAGTGGAGTGTGAGTGTGTGATATATGGTAAAGTAACATATTGAAGTAACAGAATATATTTTATAACAGAAACAAATTTAGAGGGGAGAACCAAAGCTAAGGGTATTTTTTTATCATGATGTAGATGTAAAGGGACCCATGTGGTTTTCAATATCTGTTGAAGATTTGATGGTGATGGCAGGGTTTCCCTCCTGCTTACGCACGTGGATGACACCGTTTTTAGTCCAGCAGTACTTATAACCAGACTCCTTACAGCGGTCTCTTGCCGATCGAAATAATTGCCTATTCTCAAGTGTAAGGCGATCATTAAAATAAATTTTCCTGCTTACTCCTTCAATCCCAATGTCAGTACTAGAGAGGCTCCGTCGGTTTTTTGCTGCTTTTATGAACTCTTTCCTTTTTAGGCGGCGCACAAAGCGTACGACAAGAGGGCGCGGAAGCTTTGATGATGCATTGGGTAAATTGCCAGAACCGTCCATGGAGCGTCGCGGACCCACACGCATCACAGAGTCCAAGTCACTGTCATCAATAGTTACTCCGATCTTCTTAGCTGTAATGTGTAATAAGTGCATTGGGTTCTCTCCAGACGATTCAGGAACGCCAGCTATTTCGATTTCATTTTTAAGGTTATTTTGTGCCCTAGAGTGTAGTTCATCCTGTAACTGAGTAACGGTAGTTTTTAAAGATGTGATTTCGGCACTCTGCTTTATTTCACGGTTTTCTAAAGCCTGCAACCTAGTTCCGTAATCGTCGAGCCGCATTGTGAGGTGCTCTGTTAGGTAGTTCATTTGCGATCTTAAGTCGGCCATGTCGCCTCGCAGTAATTTTAATTGTGATGCTATTTCGCTAAAAGAGTTTGGCTCAGCTGTAGCAGGAGAATGAGGCTCCGCCTGCTTATTTGTTCTGCGACTATTTTTTCGGGAAATTGTGTTAGACTGAGACTCGCTATCGGTTAGCTCGGCCGCCTCCGACACTATTAATAGTGGCGCAGTTCGCACGGGGGTATTAGAGTTGTCTCTTTTTGGCTCTCTGGAGGTACATAACGGGCATGCCCATGTGGATTTAAAGTCTTCTGACATTTTACGGGGATCAGACAGGCTTACACATATGTTGTGAAAGTTACTTTTACATTTTGAGCATTGTATGTTTTGTGCTGTCCGAACAGTTTCCGTGCACGCGGCGCAGTTATAAATCAGTTTGCTCATTTTTCTAGCCACAAATAGTCAATAAAAGCAATATGTATTTGAACTTACTCGGTTGTCGTGCAGCGCTGGGACCGGTTTTCCAGGTTACCAGTTTACCCAATTTGGTAGAATTCTTCTACGCTGGCAATATTAGTCACTTGTCAATATGAAAAATTCTTATGTCAATTGAATTTGACAATGGAAAAACTAATATTATGTGGGTGTTTTGATGTTGTCGCTGACAGCCCACTCATTAATTATATAAAATTATATAAAATACTACACTAACTATATAATAATTCAATAAAAACTATTTGATTAAAAACCAATATACCAACTTCACTTCTATATAAAGTCATGCGAAGTGTTATTTTATCGAGTAGGATCAACAAGTGTTAGGTGCACTATATTTACGGCTCCTGCTTAGCTATATTTTGTTTCAAGTTTGCGGAATCATATCCACGTTTTCGTGCCAAACAATTGTCGACAACTTCAGGATACGTTTCCATTGTTAACATTAAGCCTTTTGAACACTAAATTATCAATATTTTTTCACCTAAAATGATAAAAAACTGAGAGCACTTTCACATTAAATCTGCTACAACGGCCATACTGCGATACACAAAATGAAGCTCTCTGATTGGCCACTACGGACCATGCTGAAGTTGAAAAATACACTGTCGGACATTGTTGCTTTTGTAACATTCATTGATTTTTTGGCTTGATTTAATACGCGTTTTTGCATAAGAAGTACTGCATCAACTGCTATTTTACCGGTACAATTCGAAACCATAGATAACTCATTTTTGCAATGTATGGCCATTGTTGTTTTTGAAACTAGTCTACCGTTGACTTTCTAAATTATCCGCCCCCACGAACATTCATAATTTGTTACACGTACATTCCTTCTGCGAGACGGCCAAAATATCCCATCCATTACTAGGGTAAGTTAGTGACAATGCTGCCAGTAGTATAAGATTTATGATTGTGTTAATCTAGCATTTTCCATTTATCGAAATTGTAAGTAAACAATACCAATGAAAACTAAAGCACCAGATGTAACACAAAGGATTGAAATGGACAAAGGCAGGCCATTTCTGCTGACTAAATAACGAATGATGGACGAAAAGGGTTACAGATTGGATACCTCTGGATGGAAAAAGAAACCAAGGATGGCAGAGGAAAAGATGGAGGGACATATTTTCTAAGATAATCGGACCCGACTGAATGAGGAAGGCAAGAGAACAAGTAGAGTGGAAAGATTTAGGTTAGGCCTACGTCGCAGAGGCGATACATTATAGTGTAAAATAAAATTCAATAGTTAAATAAATAAGCCATTAATGTTACATTTTTGTGGGAGATTGAGGGCTTTTTATTTATTTTGTGTCAACTATTACAGTTATTGTATTACTTTTTTTAAGCACTAACGCCTGATTAGCGATACAACATATTGCAATTTTTTAGAGCGAATAATTCACATCCTCGGACGGGATTCGAACCCGTGTCTTCCGATAATCCATGTCAGACGCCATGACCACTAGGCCACCGAGTCCGAGCATCGAACTTTAACTTTCTAAATTCTGATTTTAATCGTCGTATGGGGACGGAGTGACATCTATTGAACAAAAAGAAATTGCAATATTACAATGTGACAACAAATACTTTTCACGTTTAAATATGCAATAGTAACGCTGGTACAGACTTAACCACATTATTCGTACCTTAGTATATAATCCTAATAATAAAAAAGAAAGATTTCATTGTTTGTTTATTTGTAATTAAAATACATAAACTACTAAAACAATTAAAAAAATCTTTCAACAGTAGAAAGCTACATTATACCTGAGTAACATACGCTATATCTGATTCATCATCATCATCTTCATCCATCACCACAAGGGTGAAACCGCGGAGCGCAGCTAGTCTTGAATAAATTCATCACTACACAGTTTTCATTATATTAGGACAATCATAATAGAATGACATATTACTTGCCTTTAGTAAGTTAAAACTTAAGTATTTGATTGGCAAGATATGGTTCTGGTTCTTGATAGTTAAAAACGGCGCAATGTCTCCATCTTTACCTAATTGAAAATATTCATCTGATATTTTGATGTAAAATGCCATGTAGTCAGAATTTTGCGACAAAAGTAGCATATAAGTGATATATTTCAGAAATAAACTTCCAAATAAAAAGTTTTCATCATAGCCGTGCCAAATTAACTTGAAAGTTTTTTCATCCGTTTCTTTTTTTGACAATCTTATAACCAAATCTAACGTTTTGTGTATAGTGTGACTCAGTAAAACAAAGTGTGTTTCGAAATACGTCAAGTCACCTGTGCTATTTCTCTTTACCACGGCATTAGTGAGGTCTTTTTCTATGTCAATATACTTAGTATCATTTATATAACAGTTAGTACACACAAACTCTTTGCAGCCTTCAAACGGTAACTCAATTGTATCAGGTTTTTCCTTGACTACTTCAAAGGTGTTTACGTTTATCGGACTAGTTTCGTCCGATATTTTGTTTTCTTTGTTTGTTTCCTCTGGTAACATGTTCGTATTTGTGACGTTCTCATAGGTATCTTCTCCGTTTAAGGAGGTTTCTCCATTTAATTCCTTTTTGTCACTAGCGATTTCATTAAAACGATCTTTTGTTTTGTTTTCTTCTGTTTTATTAGTAATGCTACTTTTCATTAAATTATTCTCTCTCTTTTCGGTTACGCAACTTGTAACAAATGTGATTTCTTGGAATTTCTTATCAAATGCGTCAAGAATATTTTTTTTCCATAATATCTAATTTTAAGTTCATTTCTCGTTTGAGATCATGTACCACATCTTTTATTGGGTCTTCGTTAGAATGTTCATCTGCTACATTTTCTGTTGTAGTTACGAAAACGCTTCTTGAGTTTAGGTTTCTAGTGCCCACAGCATGATTTAAACAAATAATTGATAAAAGTATAATATTCAAACTCGACATGACTGCTTGGCATCACTTACACGAATGATACACAATACGTCTTGTGTACTCGTATATACACCTAATTTGTCTAATTACCAAAAAAAAAAAATATATGCTGCTGGTACTTAAAACATACATGGGAAGAATATTTAAAACTACTTTAAAAATAAAAAACCCACATAATCATCAATATTTGGCCAAACGTCTAGATTGATTCACACCTACAAATTTTATTCTAGGCTAATTTCCGCTATTCATTAAGATATACTACATGCGCGCGGTTTATGCATGAAACTTAACACCCCTACATAGAAATGTATCATTCATAATCATAACATTCGGCAAACTCGCGTCCTAGCTCGTTAGACCTGGCCACCGGACCAACCCCGCACCCCCCGCCCTGCCACCGCGCGGCCTTTGTTTCTTCCGAAAACGAACGAACGAAAGCCGAAAGTCGACAATCTCTTACACACCGAACGCTCGGGTGGGGGGTGTAAGAAAGAGTAAGAGAGATATTTTTTCACTGACTCGAATCATGTGTTTTCATCAATAAGTTGTACATAGGCATGTAGTATTTTTGTTAAGATGGTGTCCATACTTTTAGATGGAATTTTCGAAAACTTTAACAATTAATAATTATTTCACTCTGAAGTAATAAAAAAATTTCACTACATATCTACAATGTATTAACACTTTTGTACCGCCCATTTTTTTTTTGGTATTTATACATATAGGGTGTATAAGCTGTAATACTTTGTGTCGTTTTACTATCTTAGTGAAGTCATAACAATAATAAGGGGTTAATAAATATATTCGTAACGATTAAGCATTTATAGCAGGTTGTGCTATCAATAGTCAACACTCATATCTCAATCATTTATTGCAATGTTTACATGCAGTTCTTGAATACGTGTTTTAGTTTGAAAATATATATATGACTCTGTAAGGGTATGGCTGGTTTGTTAGTACGAAACGATTTATTTCTTTTTAACAAAATTACCATTGAAAAATTTGTTGTTTTTAAGCTGTTTGAGAGCCATTCTAATCTCGTACAGGCTGATGTCCGGAATGTCTTTGGTATAGTTGTCGGACTAATTTTGCTCTGGTGTCCTGAGCTGCTTCAGTAACGGGTTCGCGCGTCGAGGTATGTAACTGTCGATAGAAGATCTCAATCTCTCTCAGAATCTTAGGCTTGGATGAAACGATACTACTATATACTACAGTTTTGTCATATGGCTTTGCCCAATAGACGAATCCTATGCAAACACTTTAGAGCCCTGGTTCCGCTCAATTGCTGCCGTAATACGCGCAGTATTATAAGCACGCAAGTCCTGTCACATGGATTTCCAAATTCGTCTATTGAGTTTACCGTAGTCCGACATATTAACTGCAGACTGCAGTCTCATTTCGCTCCGTTCTGCCATTAGTTTCAGAGTTTCTTTTGAGAGTTTTTGAGCTTTCCTGCGGCGTTTGGTCTCACAGAATTCGGACCCAACCGCTTGGACAGTTTCCACCAACCCGTTGTTCAACTCATCCACAGTGTCGCATTCAGCTAGGCACTGAAAACGGTTTATAATAACATAGTTTTGTAAAATATTAAAAACACAGTATAATCGTAATTATATTTATACATTAGCACTTTTTACTGTGGTGTTTATGTGTGTGTGTTGTTTGTTAAAAATGATTATATTAACTTCAAGTATTTTTATTTCGGATTTTACTAATATTTTTTTTTCTGTATTTAAAATGTAAGAAACGTTTAGTTCTACTTGATTAACGATCTTTATTTTAATTACAGGAAAGCACAGACCATAAAATAAGCAAAATATAGTATAAAAACCTTCGAAAGCTTCCGGTAGACCATGTATACATATATAGAAGATATATTATATTGTTTACATAAAACATTAATAAAACTTTACTACTATTTTTGACATGCACACAATCATTATCATGCGTACCTAATCAAAATTTCCTTAATTCAAACACAATACGTACGTCATTACGAATGAGCGTACAGTTGAAGATTTATTAAATGTTTTCATCGATGGTATAAATGAAATTACACTACCTGTTATGCCTATAAACAGATAGAAACAGGTAGAGTTATCAAATACTATCGTTTAAAATCATAAATCAATGAATGAACCGTTCTATCGTCTATAGACCCTCTACTCTATCCAGATATTTCTTTAAAACAATTTTAAGGGCCGAACAATTAATACGTGTGTGATGATGATATTATGATTTATGTGGTATGGACCTCTATTATAGTAAGCCAATAAAATATTCGGTCAATCGAAAACAAAGCGGAATATTAGAAAATGATATTACGTAATCACAAATTCACAATATAATTTTTTTGTAAATAAACATACTTTCAAAATATGCACAAATTATTTTATAGAAAATTTCACTACAATCTTAAACATTTCACCGTGAAGGAGTAACAAATACATTCACTCACTGAACCAATCACAAACTTTCATATAAATAATATTATTGTGACCAGATATTGCCCGCAAGCTCATTAGCATGAAATTATTTTATTGCAATCCCCAGAAAAGATTAATATTTGAACGCAAAGGCACACGTTATGAGACATATATACACACACACACATACACACACACATACACACACACACATAAACGTAAACATGACCACACACACTTTTTAGTATAAAGTGAATAATAAAACTAGTTTTTTAAGCCATTCTCTTTTGTTAAATAATATTTATTGATGTCACTATAATATGAAATTTGCGCAGGCAGATTATCAAAACCTATTTTATAACGTTGTGAATTCTATGTCCTAGGTATTTACGACCAGTTTGTAAATCGATTCATCACTCCCTATGTATTTTGAAATGTATTTTGAATATGTGTATTTTAATTTTAAATTATATTTTAATTTGACATGTAACTTATTGTTATGAATAAAATAATATGTCCTTGACTATACAGTTCTCATTTTATTAGGAACAATCATAATAGAATGACACATTATTTGCCTCTTGTATGTTAAAACTTAAAGTATTTGATTGCCAATATATGGCCGTGGTTTTTGACAGTCATATACGGCGAGTTGTCTCCATCTTTACCAAATTGGAATTGTTCATCAGATATTTTGATATAAAATGCTATGTAGTGATCAGAACTTTGCATTAAACTTTCCAAATCAGTGTTATACTCAACAAATAGATATATAGATTCTATATAGTAGTACCAGTGCAATTTGTAAGTATTTTAGTCGTTTTTATATCTTCTGTATTTGACAATCTTATAGCGAGGGATGAAATGTTATAGATAGTGTGACGCGGTACAACCAAGTGTGTTTCGAAATACGTCAAATCACCTGTGTCATTTCTCTTCACTATGGTGTGATTGACGTCTTTGTCTATGTCAATAGACTTAGTATTATTTATAAAATAGCTAGTACACACAAACTCTCTGCAGCCTTCAAACGCTAAATCAATCGGATCAGATTTTTTCTCAACCACTTTAAAGGTGTTTTCATTTATCAGACTGCTGGTTTCGTTCGATATTTTGTTTACTTCATTTATTTCTCCTGGTAATTTTTTCGCCTCTACGATGCTCTCATGGATATCTTCAACACTTTCTTTATTTAACTCCTTTTTGTCCCGGGTGGTTTCATTCAAATGTACTTTTGTTCTGTTATCTATATCCGTAATGCTACTTTTGATTAAATTTACAGTTTGAAAATATTTAAGTACCTGTTTCTCGGTTGCGTAACTTGTTGTAAATTTTATTTCTTTGAATTGCTTATCCAATGCTTCAAGAATATTCTTTTCCATGATATCCAATTTAAAGTTTATCTCTCGTTTGAATTCACGCAACATATCTTTTGTTGTGGCTTCGTTAGAATGTTCACCATCTAAATCTTCTGTTGTTGCAAAACTGCTTCTAGAAATTTGGTAGCTAGTGGCCATAGCAGGATTAAAACAAATTATCGATAACAGTATATTATTTAAAAGCAACATGACTGCTTAGTATCATTTACACAAAAAACACACATTTTATGTGATAGTTTGTATCATGTTGCTGTCTTAGTGAAGTCAAAACTATAATAAGTTTATCGATTAAGCACCAGCCGGTCATGCTACGAGTATTAAAACTATCGGTTAACCTATCGCGTTGAACTTACGAGTATTTTAAAAATATAATTAATTGTTTACAAATGACGATGATGTGCACACGTTCAGTCGAAAATAGTAGATATAAGATGCGATATATGAAACTACGCTGTATATGAAAATCACTTATCGTGTAAAGAAGTCATTTTGAGCGTTGTTCAGAATATGCCTCATGCTAAGGACCTCATTCGTATAATGTGCTATTGTCATTATTTGCTATCCCAGATTTTGTCTAAGGCGGCTGATATTATGATAAAACTAAATACCGTAGTAAAGGAATAATAGATGTTGCCTCTTTATCTAAAACCAGATTGATTGTTTGAACCATTCGTGTGCATTTTAAATAAGAACAACAATACTAAGTAATTCTGGAACCGAAAAAGGTTACAATTAAATTCTTACAGGAACTATATTTTACACGCGTATTTTTTTTCTATATAATAATATACTCGTATTACTGTTATTTCAGTTTTTTTTATTATATTGGCAGCATGCATACTTTGATCGCTTAAATATAGTACATATAACACAGTCACTTCTTGTATAGGAAAATAAAGATATAAAAAAATAATGATGCAACCCCGATGCATCTATTCGAGTAGACGATTTTTTGGTGAAAATCAAGTTTAAATTAACATTGCCTAAGACGGCCTGTGGCAAAATGGCTATACGATCTCGAGAAGGCGGCATGCAATTACCGAATGTAGATAAGTTATGACTGAGCTGTGTGGAATATGCCTATGCTTAGCTTTGGAAGAACTTAGTGTGATAATGATAGAAATGCACATACTAAAAATGATGTCTTCTTATGATCTTAATAGGTCAATCTGTAGCAAAATACAGTTATAATCATAAACAACTAAATTCAAACAAATTCTCATCACTAAACATATCATCCGCGCCTTATTGTATGAAAAATGGACGCAGCCGTCAAATAATACATTAGTCTTAATCCCCGGGCGAAGGAATGCCTGAAAACATGATTTGTTAAAGGAAACAGAGTTTTCGGTTGTCTGACATGAAATTTGGACAATTTGTGGATAATACCAAGATATTTTGTTATAAAATACATGATTTGACAACAACAGGTTTGGAAATTATTCTTGCTGAGTGCTGTATTGTTACCCGACTAAGCGAAGCCTAAAAGAGGTGTATGTGTTTCACCTATATGTATGTCCGTTCCCATTTTCGCTGAACCATATTTGATAAATGATACACAGGATCGATTGTGAAGTAAGATATCATCAAGATCGTTCAACACTATTCAGTTTTTGAAGTGTAACTCAAAAACTGTTTGACCTAATTTGATGAAATTTAAATTGGATTACCTTGGTACACTCTACCAAACATAAACTAGTTTTGAGAATCGGTCCACAAATGAAGGAGAAATCGGCTAATATACACATAAAAAATATATAACCTCCTCCTTTTTAAAGTCGGTTAAAGAGGCGGATTTTATACACATTAATGTGCTTATTACTACCGCAGTCAGGTTGATACACTTTTAATTTGTTTTCTTGTTGTAAGAATAACTGGAATAGGGTCTTAGGGTTCAATATCAGTTATGATACAAGAGATGTTTGCAATGATTTCAATATAAATATTATTATGTATATGGATGGGAGAGTTAGTAGTTTAAATTTTTGGAAATACTGCTTACATGAATATGTTGATTAAAGTTGACACATTGCTCGAATACACTTTTTGCGCTTAAATGCGGTTTCTTTTTTTGTAGAATTTCCCCAAACAAGAATTCCATACCTCAGTGTGGAGCCTACATACGCGTAGTAGATTCTTAATGGAAACTTGTTGGATTCATCATCATCATCTCAGCCGTAGGACGTCCACTGCTGAACATAGGCCTCCCCCATGATTTTCCAAAAGGACCGGTTGGAAGCGGCCTGCATCCAACGTCGTCCTGCGACCTTGCTCAGGTCGTCTGTCCACCGTGTCGGTGGACGACCTACGCTGCGCTTGCCGGTCCGTGGTCTCCACTCCAGAACCTTTCGGCCCCATCGGCCATCTGTTCTGCGTGCTATGTGCTCTGCCCACTGCCACTTCAACTGGCTAATCTTCTGGGCTATGTCGGTGACTTTCGTTCTTCTACGGATCTCCACATTTCTGATTCGATCACGTAGAGAAACCCCGAGCATAGCCCTCTCCATAGCTCGTTGTGCGATTTTGAGGATTGTTGGATTAAAACACTCTTATTGACTTTTCTTCAGGCCGTCACAAATGTAACACACATTTACACAACCATATCCCTGCACTAGAATTCCCTGTGTCGCGGAAGGCATGGACATACACAGTATCACATCTCATCACGTATTTTTCAGCCTTCAAGAAAAGAGCCTATTCCTTCCTTGCGGGCAACGCATCACCGTGACCTTTGGTATTGCGGAAGCCCGTGGGCGACGGTGATCACATGCCAGGTGAACCATCATCATCATCATCATCTCAGCCGTAGGACGTCCACTGAATGAAAAAATATGCCAGGTGAACCGCCTTCTCGTTATCCAACCTATTCCATAAAAATATATTTAAAAAGACATCCAAGACCCGACAACAAACATTTCTACTCATCACACAAATATTTGTTCCAGCCAGGGATTGAACCTGATACCCTACGCCAACTGAGCATACGCACCGTCATATCACTCCAATCAATCCACCGACACAAAACCTTGCTACCTGTCGTGTCTTAGAAAATGTAAACAAGATGCCAGAGGCAAGACAATCTAAACAACTGCCAAGCCCCTTCTTAAATAAGCTCGACGAGGCGTATCATGACAGAATGTCCTATTTGGAGCAAAAGGGCAAATTTTACAAGACGACTTTGCCCTTAAGGGACGGTATCACGTAGTGTCCCGTAACGGCCCAATTTTTCCTAAACATAATGTTATATTTCATTGGAACTAGCTGCTGTACTGATTTAAATTTGGCGGTACCTTCGAGGTTCAAATTTTATATCGTTTCAAAAGATACTTTTTGTAAAAGGTTTTGTAACGCCCTTGGATAGATGGAAAGCAAGATTTTGTAATACGTTTTATTTTCTCGCCGTCCTTTGCATTGTAATGACGATAGATGAAAATTTTTCATCTGGATCTCTCGTGACGTGTTCTTTTATTCGTAATTTTTTTTATACTTCGTGAGTAAGTATAGAAAAAAAACAAGATTTTTCTCTTATAATTGGCCAAAATTGTCCAGTTGTAACCATTTTGCTCCATCTATATGATCATTGTAATCAATAATCATATTACATTTACTCCGTGAGAGGACGGAGATAAAAAGTACTACAGATTTCAGATTCCGCAGACTGTACTACCGTTCTTTATATTGCTATAATAAGGTTAGGCATGCCTCCCTGATACGCGAATACAAATGAATAATTTCCAGACAATGCCAATAAAATATAAATATATTTATAGATAAAATATTTATTAAACACCCTAAATACAACACAAAATCCAGTAAGCAAACTGAGATAAGATACAAAAAATAACTACTACATACAACAGGCGTTCTTATCGCTTATAGGATGTTCAATATTGGAATCTACACGTGAAAAAGAAACACAAGTACCTAAATGAGGATCCAAATCATGATTTGTATTATTTGTATCCGGATTTTGATTTATTTTTGAAAACCATATAATATTGTTTCTATAGGACGAGTTCTTATCCATTACATAACCTACCACATATTTTTATGAAAAAATAAATTATTATCAGGCGTCATAGCAAAATGCTCGCGATAACACAAAGCCACAGAACAAAATATGCATATGCTGTTCAGTTTAAAGGCACTAAAACTAAAATATAGCTTGAAAATATTATATTGTATAATATATTGTAAAAATATAGCTTGAAGTGGCGATGTGTCATATTTAATTTCACAACTTTAGCATTCCTAAATTAGGTACACATATGTAGAAAATATTTAAAGACAATCATCCCTTTCATGTAGTTGAGTCTTTTAACATTGTGTACCACATCACGAACCATAGTAGAGAGATAAAACATTTCATAAACTAACGCCAGCGGCGAATAGTAAATAATTCGGTCATTTGTCAAAAGAAACTTATGAAAACAGTCTTCATGCTGGTGTTTGAAAACAAAATATAGTGAAACGGTGATAACTTTGTCGTCTGAAATTCATGCGTTTATCAAACATAGTATTAGCAGAGGGTCTTGTCTGAGATTTTTTCACAGCTTTCTGTTACTGTCTAAATTTGGTTATTGCTAGCTTTTGTTTAATGTCACGGATAGTGAACCTGGTGCGTAATTTGTAATTTTTTCTTGATTCCGTACAAACATCCGCTCTTTTTCAACTTCGATGGTCACAAAATTGTATACTAATCTCGAACTAGACTTACAGTCCTATCCACAGCCAGGTTATTGGTGTGGTGTGCATTTCTTTTGTGCTGATATAGGTATCAACTTCGTTGAGAAAATAAGCCAATTCAGCCATATACGATGTTTCGTATTGGTCTCAAATCTTTAAGAGATTTATCCTGTCTGTTCTTCCTGATAGAAGCTTTATTTATTTCGGAACACAGCAGTAGACTTTAAACAATTAAAGATAAAATTACTAAAATTTTAATGTCAATTATTATCATTATTAGATACACATAATATATTAATAATTCACCTTCATAAGTGAGTTTTTGATGCTTAAATTTGATTAATTGTGTGTTTTTGTATTCTATTATATTTTAAACTAGCTGTGCAGTTTCAACCACGTGGCGATGGATGGTGACTTTCATCACCATCTTATGTGTTAATTTTTCATCTATCTACTTACCTATAAAATTTCATCCAAATGCGTTCAGTCTTTTTTCAGTTATAAACGGTGTAACAAACTCGACTTTGTTATAAATGCATAGAATAATTTAATCCCAATATTGCGAATACATTTCAGTGATAATAGTTATAGATTTTTTATATATTTTTTATCTATAGCCACACCATAATATTCTAGTTCAAACTGAGTTATGTTATAGTAAAATTATAACTGTGTAACCATTTGAAACAACTCAGAAATGTTATTTATATTTCAAATTCATTCCTGCTTTCCAATAAAGATGTGCCTAGTTGACCTCTGGTTCAGGCATCCTGATTGAAATCTTGACAACTCAGAGTGAAATGAAACAGCCTCTCGTTATTCGTTGAATACTAGAGAGAATGTTTATGACAACAAGTATGGCTTAGTATTGAATTATACAACAAACTTTTTTAACTTTAATATACTCTTTAAATGATAAAGCTTCTATTAATGGTACAAATGAAATGAAATGAAACATTTATTTATGAAATAAATGAAATGAACTATGAAATGAAATGAAATGAAATGAAATGAAATGAAATGAAATGAAAAAATGCTCAACCCTGTTTACTCTTTCGACGAAGCGAGCGAAGTGTCTCTGCTGAACTGGCCAAATTGCCTTTCCTCTGTCCGTATGTTTGTTAGGTTGTGTATTGGTCCACCTGTACAGATCGCATTTTTAAACCAATCTTGACGATACTTGGTATGCATATAATATTCAATTTAGTTTTTTTGTCGTCGGCGATTTATTAGTGGGGCTGCTTTTCCTAAATGGAGAGAAATTTGCTGCGCCACTATTTACTGACCGATTTTGATAAAATTTGGTACACACGTTAGATACCTGACTTAGGTATCTAAGCTCTGGATGGCGTTGTGTTGTTGTTTCAAGAACAGTCAAACTCTATGTGAATCAGTTCGTCCGGGTCGTACTGCCACTATAGCCTTTTCTACTGTAAATAAGTAATGTTCGCAATACTGTACTTTGGTTTGAAGGTATGGTTTCCGGCGACATTACAAGCACATGAGACTTAACAACTTAATGTCTCAGGGCTAAAGGCGCAGTGCAGTTTGGCACTTGTGAGGAAATTCATCTGTTCTCAGGAAGAGGCTACCAGCTTCCAAAACACACCGCTAGGTGTTTGGCGATTGGTTTAAATTGTTATATGCCTTAATCATTCTTGTACTATTTTGTATACCTATAAAGGCTAGCCAAAAGCTGTTGTGGCCAGAGAAATGAAAAGGTCAGTAAAATGTAAAGGCAAGGCAGCCTGCCAGAGTAGGTAATGAAAAGGCAAGTCTGGCTGGTGGTCAGAATATGGGTATCGTTTAAATTTTGGATCTGATGTGGAAAATAACAGATCAGAAACAGAGCAATCGTTGCTGAAACAAGAGAAAATTTCTGACCAACAGTGTATCTATGTGGCTTGATGATGATGATGAATTCAACGCAGGCAAGTGTATGATAATCACTTTCACTCGTACTCATAGTCAGGTACTTCACAATTATAGAGTTGACGAGATGCCAATACTTAGATTAGAGTTAATCAGGTTAATTATTATAGGGGTAGCGTTTAGCGCGGAGGTAATATTTAGGAATCAAATTATGTAACGAGTACAAATTGAAAAAAAAAAAAAATATACCGACTTCCATTCTATTCAGTTATTGTAGTGTAACTCAAAAACTGCTAGACCAAATTTGATTAAATGGGACCACACGGGAAGCACCACCTTTCAAACAAAAAAATAATTTTGAGAATCGGTTTACCCTATCGAAAGTTATGAGGTAACAAACATAAAAAAATACAGTCGAATTGAGTACCTCCTACTTTTTGGAAGTCCGTAGAAAAGGGGTATAGGAATTCGGGCTTTATACTACGTATCGCAAGCAGCTTTCCAAATATTAATCAGTTTACTTTAAAAGACTATAATTATATTACCGCGTTCCAAAATTAGTAGAGCCTCTACAGAGATGAAGTTGACAAACTCGGAGCGTTTATTATCAATTACGTTTTAAAAAGGTAGTTATATCTTTTATACTTACATCCATCACATTACAATTAGTACTTATTTTTGTTATGTTTTTCCATAACATCCAATACATAACTATAAATGGTTACATTTTAAACCCAACCATGCCCCTATTAGATCGTCGACAACAATTCTCCGACATGGTTGCCACAAAAAAATATACAAGCCAAAGTTTTTTCAATCTCGAAGTTTACGTGGGTCGTGTTAGACCCACCTTTTTATTTTTAGGGACATTGATTGATTGAGCCTTATGGAACATCTATGGGAAACATAGAACCCTATTGTTTTTTGTGCGCGCGCACACTTTTTCGATTTTTAAGTTTATTGTATCTTCATTTAGATAATATTTTTGAGGTTTCATCACTGTCTTAGCGACGCTGTGGGGTGGTTTTGTTAATTGGTTTTTGAGATTATCTTTATTATATTGAAGTTTATTTAGCATTTAAGTTATTTTTCGGATGGCAGTCATCATGAACTTGATGATTTGTTACTTAAGAAAGGAACGGATCAGCGTTAAGTAACAATATAATTTCAAATGTGTATTGACATATATATTATTTATTTATTGACAAGTTGTTTGTTTATTGACCTACTAAACTTTATCTATGCCGATAAACAATGTAATAACTAGAAGCGATGTCGAGAAAACAAAATGACTCATAACTGAACTACATTTTAAATGTTTACCTTTAAACAAAATTAACAAATTTCTGTAATTAATCAAGGATCCACTCTTTTTTAGGGTTCCGTACCCAAAAAAAAAACGGGACCCTATTATTAGGACTTCACTGTCCCCGTCTGTCACCAGGCCCCCGTCTGTATCTCATGAACCGTGATAGACAGTTGAAATTTCCAAAGATGATGAATATGTGTGCCCGCTATAACAACGAATACTAAAAACCAGTCAAGTGCGAGTTGGACTCGCGCACAAAGGGTCTCGTAACATCTATGTAAGCAGCACAAAATGATGTCTGTTGTATGGGAGATTTACAGATATTTAGAGGAGATTTAGAGATACGGAACCCTTCATGCGTGAGTTCGACTCGCACTTGGCCGGTTTTTTTTTTAATTAAGTAGATCAAAATGTACACAAGTAGAAACATATATAATGGCGGATTATCTAACACGGAATAACTTGATATTTTTACCAGTAGGTATACTAAGATGTTAAATATAAATCTTTGAATGTCAAACGATGTGCAGGGCTATTATATATCGCAGTTGCTAACAAATGTTGATTGGAATCGAAAAATGGCGGCTTTATGTCACTTTTGTCAGTGTTGCTCAATCTTTGCACAAAAAACATCACAAAGCACGTGACTGAAGCGGAAGACACTCGCTCTCGCCTCAACTAATCCGAGATATCGTGTCCGTGAAAGATGTCTATGTGTGCTTGAACGAGCGTTGTATGTAGCTTGTCTTCTGCCGTGCGATTCTGTAATGATTCGTCGACGAGCTCACCGATGTTAAATACTTTATGAGACATCGCCCTTGTACAAAAGGTTGTTTTTTCAACGTTTTTTGTCATCTCTTCATTTGTTTCACGGATGTTGAGATGCAACGATGTTTGCTCTTAGTGAATCGCACGGCTGTACTTTTTTATTGTGTGTCTAGGGCTACTAAGAAACGACTTATAATTTTTTCGTAGGGATAGCGTTCTTTGTGTTGTGAATGGAGTTGATAAAGTTCGGTCAACCGGACTAATAACCGAACTACTGATACTAGACCATAAATACATAAACGCATCACAAACATGCAAGATCTGAGAGCAAATATGTTTACTCACCACGCCATGGGTGAAACCTTTAGCCCTGCCTCCAAAGTGAGAGCGACAGTCTCCTCTCTCATAATCAACTAGACTAATACTACCCATCACGTCAGATGGTAAAATGTTAGTCTACCAATATAATACTAGCTGCTCTCCGCGGTTTCACTCGCGCGGTGATGGATGATGATGATGATGATGATGAATCTTATATAGTCTATGTTACTCAGGGTGAATGTAGCTTTCCAATGGTAAAAGAATTTTTGAAATCGGTCCAGTACTTTTTGAGCCAATACGTTACAAACATACATACAAATCTTTCCTCCTTATAATATTAGTATAGATATAGATTACCAGCTTCTCGCGATTACACCTGCGTGTTTGATGGATGAGGATGATGATGAAACATATAAAGTCAAAATCATTAGATAATGTATTGACTCAGGCGTTACTTTTTGGAAATCCATTATAAAAAAAACGATATTAAAAAATATTTAGTGACATTTCCGCTGAAAAAATCAAAAATTTTTCAGCGGAAGTGACGCTAAATATTTAATATCGTTTTTTTTTCAAAAACATTAATTCAATTTAGGCATCTAAGACGGACTTATGAACGTCAATTATTCATTATAATAATATAATAAGTCTCTACCGCCGCGTTCCAAAATATATAAAGCCTAACGAGAAGAAGCGGCAAGAAACTCAGGCTACGTCTCGTTGGATTGTACGGTCTACGTTTTAATCCAGCGCCTCATCAACCTCTATAACAAATTTTATTAATGTGGTCCAGGAATTTGAGGGTGACCAAGTAACAAACATTAAACAACTTTTCATAAACTTTATAATTTATAATATTACTGTAAAAAGCGCTCTTGGTCTTTGATACATTCTCTTCTATAGTCTTGTACGTCTTCTGGTAAGACATCTAAAAAAACATGTGCCAAAACCATATCCATGCCAAGATTCCTCGTGTCAGTGTATGACGATTTATGTTTTTGTCAGAGAGCATGGTAATCATAATTTTTATTTGGGGCGTGGAAATGTACCGGAACATTTGCGGGGAGCTGACGAATGAAATGAGAATGAGATTACACCTGAATTATTACGTGTGAAGCCCGCTTTATCTTTATGTTTTATGAGTGAAGCTATTAGTTAGCTCTTACATTTTCCCACTGCACAAATTTTTAACGACTTATTTTCCATGTTTTCTGCCGACTTCCAAAAAGGAGGAGGTACTCAATTAGATTGTATATTTTTTTATGTTTGTTGCCTCATAGCTTTCGACTGGGTGAACCGATTCACAAAACTTTTTTTTGTTTAAAAGCAGGTGCTTCCTGCGTGGACAAATTTAAGTTTTATCAAATTTGGTCCAGTAGTTTTTGAGTAACACTCCAATAACTGAATAGAATGGAAGTCGGTATTAAATTTTTCAAATTGTACTTGTTATGCCATTAAGTGAAAAGGTTGATGTTAAGCGCTTGTCCACAGTAGTTACAGCGCCCGTAGGCCTTAGTACTGTAGTTTTGCGTGGTACTTTACAACCTAAAACAGTAATACTTGTGCACTATTTGCAAAGCGGTAGAATATTTGGCACGACGGTGATACAAACCAATTGAGGCGACTTCTTGTATAAGAGCCTACCATGTAGTATGACGGGTTTCCTCAACTCTTACGGCTCACCCTGATGATTTAGTTAGTTAGTGCTAAAACAGTATATGACTATTAAAAAATTCTTATATCATCTGGTTACTAGGTTGGTTCGAAATTCTTCAAGGATAAACTTATCAAAAAACTAAAATAAAGACTTGCTTGTGGCTATCTATATTATATAAAAAATATATAATGTTAGTGATTCGATTGTGCACACACTAAATTGAAATTCACCAAACTATGGTAGTTCTTATTATGTTAACACTAAAATCCACGTTCGTGTAACACTTAGAATGATAATTATATACATATGATTATTCTATTCAAATGTGGGTATTTCTACATCAGTTGAGACTGGTTTAGAGAGCACGAACTTACATGACGATTAAATTTGCAATAATCTTACCCACAATTACACAGAAACGGCAAATTTAAGAATTGTCACTTGAAGGATTATACGAATTTGGACTTAAGCATGAACAGAATAAGAACTACCATAATTTACTTAAAAACAGATTTTAGTTCGCTAGTTTAGTTTGGTGTTCGAAACAAGCGAATTACTACCAATATATTCGCTATCGACAAGATAGTACAAGGAAATCGGGAAATATGCTTGTATGGTGAAGTCGCCAAAATTATACCAAGTTTATACTAACTATATACCTCTGTGATCCTTGATACTGGGGCGGCAATAGCAACAAATCCTACGCGTATGAAATCGTGCCAAAACTAGTTCATAATAAATGCAATTATCTGTAAGGGGACGGCCCTAACAGATAGTATTTTTCATCTTCTCATTATATGTACCTACTTCTACAGCTTAGATCTTTCTTTGTATTTTTTAAGCATCAAACAAGCTGACATTTGAAAAACTTGTCTAAACCCCTTCCCTTTCTCTCTCAAGGTTGAAGCTATGAATATTTATATACTCCGTATACCTGCGCCCCTTCTGCAGCTCAAATTCCATCCGCTAAAAAGCTGTCCGTATGCCGTTTTCATTAAAGGTATAAATTAGGATTCGTATGTGGAAACGGCATTGCTATATTTGGAGATGGGGACGGGACGTATTTTTGTATATTATACTTTCAAATTTGAAATTCTCGAAAGTCTACTTTTAAAGGCATCGTTACATTGACTGATTCTGGTTGCCTTGTTTTGAGTATGACTCGAACAAAATGTATTATTATATTTGGAGTCTCATATTAGAGGTTTATTGTCATATTTATAAAGAAGTAAAAGTAATTACTTAAGTAACGATTTTAATTCTATAGACTAGTATTTGCCTGAAATTAGATAAGATTTTATTGTAAAAGTTGAGTTGTATAAAAATTTGATTCGCACACAAGTCTGAACTGTGAAGGATCTAAAGCTGTAAAAGTTAAAATCCCATGACAACAACCTAATACAAGTCTAAAACGATACACCCAATTTTGATAGGGTTATGTCATTACTTATGCATTTACTTTAATAAGTAACATTCATCGCTCGACTATAGAATAAGATTTTACGTTGAAGTATTCTATCGTCAAGTAATTACTTGTTTATAAATACGAGTGTGAGTATTGAAAATTTTAACACTAGTTTTCTGGTTTAGTTTCAAAAAAGGAACTGTTTTGTTTATAAACCACATTAGCACGTACACGTTTACGATACAAATACTCTCATCGAAAACATTCGTGTTGCGGACTCAGTTGAATAAGTTTATAATTCGAATATAAAAGTAAAAGCATCCCCAGGAGTAAGGCGTATTAAATTTGCATGCATATGATACATAATATGTATTCACTATTGCATACTTACGTGAAATATTTTCCTTATGTATCAATTGTAATCGTAAGTGTATATTACTATACATCTTACAGGGATGCTTTTACTGTCTAAAAGTCACAATTTGTCTACTGGGCGTAAAACGGTTTTCTTACGGTAATCTTGGTATCAATTTATAAATAAAGTTATTTTTTAAAGTAGGTATTAACACCTGGTTAGCAATTGTTAAACCTTTTTGAGTTAAATTAAAATAGCAGCGGCCTTGGGCATAATGCCAGTTTGAATCCTATCCAAGGCCATTGCTATTTGCAAGAAATTTTAAAGATAAGATAGATAATTAGTCAATAGTGGATTGAAGTAATGTAAATCATTGTCATGGGTTGTCTGCAAGAGATCGCTCTGAGGGATGAGACCGCCCATTGTTGCACCTAGTTTTAAGCATTGTTTTTTATTTTATTGTCTAATATTAAGTCATAAATGTGGTGTCTCAAAAAAGTGTTATCTATCTATCTATCTATCATTTTCACTTTTTAATATTCCGTGAATGCTACGAGAACTGGGAGATGATTTAAAAATATACACACAGTACATTTTTGGAATATTTGTATTGAAATCTTCAGTTGTATCTTACCTCCAGACGCCGTAACATGCATAAATTCAAAGTCAAAGTCAAAATCACTTTTTCAATTTAGGCATCAAAGACGCACTTTTGAACATCAATTTTTCATTATAATGTACTTTAAAGACTCTACCGCCGCGTTCCAAAATATATAAAGCCTACAGCAAAGAAGCGGCAAGAAACTCGGGGCTATTCTTTTTATATAGATGTTTACAATGCTTCTACTTAGGTATTACAAATATTACATTTTATGGGTGGCAGAGTGACAGCTTGCCAGAAGTGGAGTATTCCAAGCATCTTTATCTTCTATATAATGTCGGAATTTATAATAAGTTTTTTTTTTATTAAAACGTTTTTTACAGTCAACTTGAATTTGCCCTCTGTGAGCTCAGTTATGTGTTTTGGGATTTATTGTAAAAACGCACACAATTTCCTAGGAATGACTTATCAGTCTTCGCAACTCTAAAACTAGGTACAGCTATCCTATTTGTATTTCTAGTATTAAAAGTGTGGTAATCACTATTTAACTTTTATTTATGTAAATTTTTACGAACATACATTATATTTTCAAATACATTATAAGGAAGGCAAAGTTAATATATTTATATCTTTAATTAAATCTCTCGAAGATTCACGGGGACCCATTTCGTATATAGCTCGAATAGCACGTTTCTGTAGGATAAAGATGGTCTCTATATCTCTCTCTATATAGTCTCTATATCATAAATTGAGGTATCATATACGTAAAACAATTGAAAACAGCGTCGTGTTTCGGTGTACAACAGTTGCTTGGGCTATACTTATACTAGATAGATAAATTTTCACTGATATTCCATCATCTGAACAGTATCTACAGCATACGCACAATATTTTAAGCCAGATTTATCTTCCCATAGCACCCTAAACCCTAATCAAACATGACCTGCCTAGTAAGGAGCTTAAACCCGATACACTTTATGACATAATTACTTCCGGACAGTACCAAAACAGTTTCAATATGAACTTAATTGTCATCAAGCTAAAGTTTATATTGTAGGTAGTTGTTAATTGCCATGTTCGACCACGAGGACTCGTCAGGCGACTAATTGTTTGCTTCTCACGTATCTAGATGATGTATTGGTATTTGGTACATCACTCTACGTCTAAAGTTACGAGGGATGAAATATTGGACTGAACCCTTTCGGCTAAAGTATCAAACTCTGTGTCAAAGTTTCAAAGTGCTCGTAAGTTGGATCGTGGGTGGTCTTTGGAAATTTTAATGTGGTTCTGATATGTATCTTCTGTATTGTTTAAATCGTAGCTGTACTTCCGGTTCGTTTGCGGTGTATTCAATGTTTTAGTACAATTGTGATATTTACTCCATAATTAAGCATCGAGATAAGCAACGTTGGAAATTATTATCAATTATATGATTAATGTAAATTATAAAAAATTTTGAATAAATTGTAAAATTTACTCGTCAAACATTTAAAATTTAATAAAGATCACTAGTAATTACAGATAATTCGTTCATTGACTCTATTATGATTAACAAATACTCAGAACTGTTTCCTTCATAGTTTTGAAAATTAAAAGTCTTCCATTGGATGTCAATTAAATAAAAACGCAAGTGGATTATGTTGTTTTCGAGACTACAAAGTTTTACAAAACTTCAATCTTTTAGCGAAATCCTTAAAATCCTTAAATCTTAAATCCCATAGAAGCGAAGATCTTTGGGCCTCCTTCTTGTATATCCTTTGCATTTTTAGGACACAGAGCATTAATTTAATGTTTTAGACGATAGTCACAACCACAGAGCAAATATATGGTCTGTGCGGTCACAACAGAATAACATTTAAAAAAAATTCTAGTAGAGCGTAGAGGAAATAACAATTAAAATCGTATTAAAATATTAATAACTAAGCTTTAGTGAAACTTTTATTTGTTAGTATTATTTTACATTGGTTTTTTACCCGATTTTTTTGCTTACCAGCAAATTTTGACAGGTTGCTAAACATAGCACTTATACATGATGTTTAAAAATATCAAACTTTGTCTTTTAGTACTGATACATTGCCATGTTGTTAGCTGTATGAACAGTTAGGTTTGGACTACAACGCCACACGTAAAGGAAACTCCGATAAATGTTTGTAACTAAAACCTCTCTTAATTTCGAATAAACCAAACCTAAATACCTACGACAAACGCATTCGTGTTAATTTGCGCCCAACCAACTCACCAGATAATGTCAATTCTGACGTTTCCGTTGATAAGGCGCGCTGGTTTGAATGGGCGTCGAAAGTGAAGTCACTCTACTGTTCAAATTTAATTAAAATCGTATACTACATCCGACGGGTTGACATGTCCAAAAATGAGAGTAGAAGACTTTTTTTGGGTTCGAATAATGAGCCAAATACCCATGCGATTACGTAAATAATGTGTATATGTACGTCTAACCATCCTTATCATTCACAGTAACTTCTACAGCTTATTATAAATGTAAGTTATTAAAAAAGGAATCATGAACTATAAAGTACTAGCCATTTCGCAAATTTTTCGTGCTACGGCCTCTTATACACAGCACAAAAAATAAAGTTAGTAACAGTGTCACGTAGTAATATGAACAACTCAAGAGCAACGTCTCTTCCTTTTATTAATATTTATTAGTTTAATTATTTATTATTATAACAAAAATTAAAAAAATAATTATTTTTAAATTAAATGTATTTAATAATAAATTAATTATTATAATTATTTATTTTTATTCATTATTATTATTCAAATATTTCACGGATTTCATCCGGTTCTTTACAAAGGCATAAGTGGGGCTGTAGCCAACACTTAGAGGCCTGTTTGGTATAAAAATGCATAGTATCAAAAACAGAAAGAATGTTGGATGAAGGGTAAACATAGTACTTATAACTATTACAAAAATGGGTAAAATGGCCAGGCTATTGATATGAACTTATTAGTGATAAGCGAGATAGTAGGCTATGGAAGAGACTACGGCACCTGCCAATTTCGGTCTCATTTTGAAATATTTAAGCAGGTGGTGACTTGCCACCCACTAAACGGCTTTGGCCATAAAGGCCACCATCAATGGTGACAAAAGGGGCAACTTTGGTGTGGATAAAGGGTGTCGAAAGGAGTGCTGCGGTTTCACTAAAGCGCTACTACCGGCGTTATGCCCTTTAACACTTCCACCCTTGGAGCTTTTTGTTACTTGCTCTTGCGTCTCCACCCCCAGACGGCCAAAGGCAAGTCGGGGGTCAGGGGTCACATTTAGCCCCAGGGAGAATCAGGGTCCACGCTGTCGCCACTTACCGACGGCTCGCCACAAAGCCGCCCCTGCGGTTTATTATTATATTTATATATTATTGTTTTTATATTTTATTAATTATTATTATTTATTATTATTACCATCATCTGAACGATTTACCTGCCTCGTCATTTCCGTGTATCGTGTATATACAGTTGCCAATAATAAAGTGCGTGAAAAGTTAATCAAATAGGTAAATTAAAAATGTGTCGAACAAAATTAGGAGTTCGAAATGAAAAGATTACTAAACTGTATCTTCACCTGTACCACCTGTGTGTTTATGGGTCTGTTCAACTAGTCGTTAGGAATACTTTCATTCTAGTCGTTTACGTAATTTTAGTAGGAACCCGTGGGATAACAAAAACCCTTTATAAAATATATATATTAGGGGCTTCCACATATGGGCAGACGCCTACTTATGCAGACGCGTGCGACTTTTTGTACGTAGAACATTTCAAGTGTGCGCATGCGCCGAGCGCCTAAAAGAGTTTGAACGGAAACCTCCAAAGTGGTTTGCAATGGGTCACCCTCTACCCCACAAAACTTTTTTGTACAATGCAATATGAAATGTATAGTTCTTCATATTATACATACTATACTAAGCTGTTTATACATTTTTATCATATTCTATTCATTAATATATTTATTTTTTTAAAAGATATATGTAGGTACATATATTATTTACCTTACAAAATAAAGAGATACTATTAATAGAACTGGGAGTTCGTGTTACCCATACCTTTACTGTTTCATAACTGACATCTTATTGACGAACAATTACGAGTACAATCTTTGCTCTAGTTATAATAATAATAATAATAATATGGGACAACACTCACACAAAGGTCTTCAGGTCCCAAACTAGACATAGCCTGTACTATTGGTAACCTGATGACTGATATTACATACTTATATATGACATTAAATACTTATATACATATAAACACCCAGACACAGATCAAACAGACATGTTCATGCACACAAATGGTTGACCTGTCCGGTGATCGAACCCGGGAAGTTTATCATAGACTCTTTTGTATGTAATATAAAAGGCCAAAACGTATATTGTGCTGGCAAACACAGCTCACATCCCTCACTTTTCAAAATGATTTGGCCATAATGTCATTTATGACTTTTTGAGAAAGAAAACACGAAAATGTTTAAGGTGTAAGAATGCTCCATTCGTGTATTTTATTAACATAAGCCGGAAAAATGTGCAAGAATGGCTTTCAGCTACGGAACGGAACCCTTTTTTGTACCACCGGCCCCGGGGGAGCACGATGGTTATAAAGGAAACTCTGCCAAAGGGCAGCATATACCCACCAAAACTCTGCGGTGTTCCGTCACTGCCGCTTTTGGCGGGAACGTGGGAAAGCTTTCGCACACGCCTCAGTTGCAGTGGCGCCCATACACCACTGCAACCTACAGTGGACGCTCCCATGTGAACTTGGAGGGCAAAGCACATGTGGAAGATGTGTGGGTGAGAGCGGTTCCACCTCGGGCCCGCAGCTACCTCGGGCCCACGGAACCCTATACTAAGTAACACTCAACATGCTTTTGGTTAGTTTTTTCTCAGGTATAGGACACAAAAAATGAGTAAGATATTCTTATTAGACTATTATTATATCTTATTTAACTTAACCTAAGTTAGAGTCTGATTACTTACTCTAGAGGGTAGATTGTATTTCGATAATGTACTGTCCATGAGAACATTGCTGTATCATAGATATATATATATATATAATAATTTAATTTCCACTTCAGACTTATGTGTTTCTGTTGTTAATAGCTATAAATAAATAAAAATAAATTTTTAATTATTAATTTGCTATTAATTTGCTTAAAAATAATTGTTTTGGTAGTTTGATTGTTATAACATTCGTCAAGTATTTTTATTAATTGCTTTTAATCATCGTATAAACAAATTTGACAAACACTTCACTGTAACATTAAACTTAGATATAAATTATCAAATTGAAATTTACCATAGTACAGGCTATGCCTAGTTTGGGACCTGACGACCATTGTGTGAATGTTGTCCCATATTATATTATATTATATTATATTATGTTATATTATCAACCAAATAGTTATTTAAATTTTTCTATTTTATTCGATGGTTTTGTTTACATGCAATCGATATGGCACTTTAAATTGAAATAAAATATTATTGTGACATTTATAACAAAAACCGGCCAAGTGAGATTCGGACTCGCGCACGAATGGTACGGAAGTACCATTACGACTTCCAAAAAAAGGAGGAGGTACTCAATTCGACTGTATTTTTTTCATGTTTATTACCTCATAACGTTCGATTGGATGGACCGATACTCAAATATTTTTTTGTTTGATAGCTGGTGCTTCCCGTGTAGTCCCATTTAAATTTCATCAAATTCGGTTTGGTAGTTTTTGAGTTACACTCCAATAACTGATTTTTATCAAAGTAATGGAATGGAAGTCGGTATTAAATTTTTCAAATTGCACTTGTTATAGATAATGGTAGTATTTGTTGTTATAACGGCCACAGAAATCACCATATGTGAACATTTTAACTATTACGATTTATGAGATACCGCCAGGTGACAAGCAGACAGACATACGGGCGGACAGTGGAGTCTTAGTTATATGATTCCGCTTTACCCTTTGGGTACGGAACCCTAAAAGAAACTTTTAAAAGAAATAATAGGTTGTTTAGTATATGCATGTAAAATGTGTCATGAGAATATCACTTGATATGATTATGTATTTATTTTTATGTTCAAGTTATAAAGTAAACAAGACATAATTTGTATATAGAGATATACGCCTGATCTTGTGCATCATGTTAAGAACATATAAATATAGGGATGCAGTCCACAGGTAATACGTGCTGCACCCTAAGTGACTGACGATATCAGATAGAGAATTAAAATTCGTTGCTTGGACCTCGAGCCTTGGTGGCGTAGTTGGTCATGGTGTCTGACACGGATTGTCAGAAGACACGGGTTCAAATACGGTCCGAGGATGTGAAATTTTTCGCTCTAAAAATTGCAATGTTTGGTATCGCTAAGCAGGCGTTAGTGCCTTAAAAAAGTAATACTATTTTATGAAGGGTTGTGACATCAATACAAAAGCTAAGTATTTGTAAAAATTCTTATTTCGGTTGGATAATGCTGTCAAGGCTGTTCAATAGATGTTGCACCGTCCCCATATGATAGTTAAATCATATAGAGTCAAAGTTCATGCAATGCTAGGACCTCGAGCCTCGGTGGCCTAGTTGGTCATGGTGTCTGACACGGATTGTCGGAAGACGCAGGGTCGATTCCCGCCCGAGGATGTGACGCTTAATAATCAAGTTATAGGAAGGTTCATTAAAAAAATACTTATTGAAATTATGTATAAGTACAACAATAGTTATTTTCAAATGGTTTTTTTAGTTAAAACTTTAAGCCTTTTAACATACATGCGTTATATTTTATTGTATAGTTAGAATTTGGGTTCTTTGAACACTGATCATTAAATTTTACAACTCCATCCATTCCTCCATAAAAGTATCGAACTCATGAACCTGTCAAAACAAAACAAAACTCTTAGACCAGTTTTTGAGTGGCTCAAATGCGATTCTGATTTATTCATCTTCTTTTTGTCCGTCTGCCAGCATTGTCTCTGAAACAATGGCTTTGGTACGGTCATATCCGGAATTTATCATTCTAACACCATCGACGGAAACGCTAGGTGATATGCGTTTATAATGTGGAATCATTGCCACTTTACTCTATAAATGTTTGTATCGCCCATCAGAATGATGTAAGCGCGTTTTCCTATCGCACGGGTGTTGCATATTGAGTATGGACCCGTGTGTCCCGGCCTTATGATTTGTGTTTCGTATGACGAGTGCTTTGTAATAACCATATAATTGATTGTCCTTACAAATGTATTGTCGAAAATGCCAACGACATTTACTAGAATATTAATAGCAATACTTTTAAATAGATGGCGCAGCACGTATTTTCCGTGTACAATTTTAGTGGTATCTGTATTTAGGATAGTTGTATTATTACATAATATAACAAAAACTAGTGGCACAAAATAGTAATGGATAACGATGTGAAAAGTGAAATTCCTATGAGTTAGTTAATCTTGTGTCTCATCTATCTACTTACCGAATTATATCCAAATCCGTTCTGACATGTTAGCGTGTTTAAGTAACTGACACCTATACTTACAAATAACGTTATATTTATAATATTAATTAGGTAAGTGATTTCACATTATAGAACAACTTTAACAAAATACTATACTATCAAAGCTGTCAATTATAATTATGTAAAAAACATGTGCACGTATAAAAGGAGCGAATGCGTAATTCTACCTTGATTACATTATTCTTTTGATGTATAATTTAACCTCATATATGCACACTAACAGTCTCCCCTCTCTCTCTCTCACACACAACACATATAATATGTACACGCTGACATATAGACCTTCTCGTTTATAGTCTAAAACTCAGAGTTATCAGATTTTAGTTAAAACAATTTTTAAAATTATCTACATTGGATCTTTAAAATTAAATCGAGAATCAAAATCCAATAAAACAACTAGAAATGGCAAAACACGATTGATTTGACAGCGATATTGATGAATCGAGTTAAAATTTCCCACTGCAAGATGAACTTGATCCTGACAAAACAGGGTGTGCTTATTCAAAAAACAAGGGAGGGTGCTAAAACTTGCTGTTTGTTCGGGACGAATTTTATTATAGAGGACGTCCGCCGACAACCGCCCGGAATTCAGGCGCCAGCCGCATTAGACAAACCGATACTGGAATCGAATCCGACATTAACCCAACATAAAAATGTTTAACGTCACATAAATTACTCCCAAAAGGAGCCGATGAATTCACAGATCTATGAGACACTCATGTTTTATTACTGATAGAATTCTACAATAAAATTTTATTTTGAAATTTGTTATTTTTTTATTGTCCACAAATCATTGTGGAATTGAAATTTTATAATGACGATAATGGTGATAAGCCGTAAAATATACCTGAATAGTCGTGACTTGAATAGGAAGACAGTAAATAGGTTGTAAATTGATATAAAGTGTTTTCGAATCACCCTTGCGTCGATAGCCCACGCATTCGGTTTGGTACACAACAATACTTTTACATGGGGAGTTGGTTTGAAGGACGAATTAATGGTATAGGTCCCGAAGGATCGCCACAATGCTCTGGTATAATAATAGTTGTATATTTGAAAGTGATTTGAATATGAATGGAACCCTCCCGCGCCTGTTCGTAATAACAAATATGAAGTGTTGCTTTTATTCGTCCCCCTGATGATTTTGACTCTAGGAGCTATACTGTTTAGTGATTATAGGTATGGTTTTGATTATGTGTTTGCATTTTGTGATATGTATTATGTTTGTTTAGTTCTCTTTAGTATTTGAATGTTAAAAAAAATTGTTATTTAAGGGTAACGTTATTCTTATTCATATTTTTTAGTCTTTGTAATTCAACGGTCAATTTATTGTTTTGGATTTTGTTTCGGGATACGTATAAACTTACTGACTGTAGAAGATTATATATAGATATATACTATTGTCAGGTTAGTAGGATATTTATTATTTACTAACTACTACTTGCATGGTAATCCTATAAAATTATTAGTCTGTATTTTTTTGGGTTGTTGTTTATCGGTGGTAACTAATCTATGAAATGAATTCTTGGATTACTTAAAAATTAAGTATATTTCGATCGTCTGAAACCTTCGTATAGCCTAATTATTTTTGTCTTAGTACAACAAGCGAGACGTGAAGCTTAAGTGGATATGTCAGGGACCCCAGATTAGTATCCTGTCAGTTCATTTTTGTAATTTTCTCCGTACAAACATATATCGAGGAAAACGTCCTCGATATTCTCCCTGGATTTGGAGACTAGGGCTATTTTTATGTCACAGATATTGTACAATGGCAATTTCGTAGTTTTGTTATCATAAGCATGGAAATATCAATAACATATTATTAAAATCCGAAGCGAAAGCCAAAATTGCAAATGACACGCGCCTATTACAACTAGCGAAGGGCGATGATAAGATACCGAATTCGTTACTATCTACCCCAACTAAAAGTCAGTGTACATACTTAGGAATAAAACACTTTTGGATTGGTATTGTAAACATCTACGGATGACATTGGCTGGATTGTGACAACTAGTCGCAGAAGCTATAATCTAAGAGTATTAAACCTACGTATGATTTTAGTCCACAGGTCCTTTTGGAAATCTGTGGGGGAGGAATATGTTCAGCAGTGGACTTCCTTTGGCTGAGATAATGATGATGATATTAGTATATACCTATTTCATACTTAAACTAGTTTTGAAGACTCTGCCTCTTTGAAATCTACTTTAGCGTTTGAATTTGGTAGAAGTAACCTCATAAAGAAACAACAAGGAACTTTCTAGTGACCTGTAATTGTAGAAATATGGAAAATCTGTAGTTGAGCAACTAACACTATGTTCTGTCAACTGCTTTTCACAGTTAGTGACCATTACAGTGTGATACCATTAAGTGAGATATAATCAAAAACTGAGCTTATCAAATTTAATAACTGCCAAAGGGAGATTCGGAATATTCCCGACGATGTATTTGTAAGAGACAACGAAACCATACCTATCAGGTGGTCCTCTTCATCCGTCGAATTAGTCCGTCCTGGAGAAGATAAGATAAGATAAGATAAGATAATTTATTGATAACTCCAGAGTTACAGGTCACAATTGATCAAATTACAAAATATAGTCATACTACCAACAGTAATATAAAAAAATAAACATAAGGTAATAATTTTAAAATAGAAGAATTAATAATCACTTATTTTTAAGTAGGTAAGTTTCAATGTCATAAAATAACTTATCTAGTAGCCACACTCTCAGCTTAGTTTTGAAGCAGGCACTGGTAGCTGCATCCCGAATGGACGCTGGTAAGCGGTTGTAGATCGCGGGCCCTAAAATATACACTGACCTCTCCGACTTGACGAGACGGTGCAACGGGGTTATTAGTTGGTCTTTCTTTTTGTTACTACGTAAATCTATCTTACTGTTAACACCCCTACGTTTAAATACTCCTATGTTTACGTGGGTGAACAGGGCTACCTGGTAAATGAGCTCACACGGCAAGGGCAATATTTGAAGGTCTCTGAACAGCTCCACGCACGAGACATCGTCCTGAACCCCGCAAATGGCACGAATAGCTCGCTTCTGCAAGACGAAAGCCCTATTACGATCAGCCGCGCGACCCCACAGCTCCAACCCGTACGTAATGTTACTGTGGACGGTTGCAAAGTAGCAGGAGCGCACGACGTCGCGGGTGGCAGTGCTCGTGAGCCTCCGGAGCGCGAAGCATGAGCGGCTCAGCTTCCCGCACAGCTCGTCTATGTGCGTCTCCCACGTCAATGCACCGTCAATGTGGAAACCCAGAAGTTTCGTACTACGTACTTGTTGGAGTGCCGTATCGCCAACTGCTACCGAATAGTTCTTTGTTGTGTGGCCATTAAGATTGAAAGCAAGGAAACAGGTTTTGTCCTTATTCAGCGCTAACCCATTAGAGCGAAACCACCTATCAAGCTCATCCACCACCGTATTCAGTCTCAACTCCAACTGACCGCGTGACGGCGCGGTGATTACCGCAGCGACGTCGTCGGCGTACATATAAATCTCAGCGCCACTTATAGCACCTGGTAGGTCATTGAGGAGGAGACTGAACAAGGTGTTCGATAAACAGGAGCCCTGCGGAACACCCATTCCGCTCTCCATCTCAGTTGATACGACGCGGCCTCTGTCACCCACCACGACCTGCGGTCGCTCAGACATAAATGACGACATTACAGACAGAGCCGGACCTCGGATCCCGTAGAATCGTAGCTTATTCTGAATGAGGACGTGATCGGCGGTATCGAACGCACGCGATAGGTCACAACAAAGGAGGGCAACTTGCAATCCCGCCTCGCGCGCGCTCAAAACACGCCACACTACCTCGCGCAATAAGTCTGTGGTGGCGCGGCCGGCCCGATACGCATATTGTCGTTCCGATAGCACCTCACGGTCTACGACGAAGTTGAGGAGCCTCCTATTGAGACCAACCTCGAATACCTTGCTGACGGCGGGGACAAGGGATATAGGACGGTAGGACTTAGTTTCTGATTTTTTGCCCTTTCCTTTGTACAAGGGGCATATTTTTACCTTCTTGAGAGCAATAGGATATATACCTTTCCGCAGGCATTCGCTAAACAAATGGCTTATAACGAGCGCTACCGGTTCTATAGCGATTTTTAATATGCTCGCGGACAGGCCGTAGAAATCGGTGCTCTTTTTGGGAGTGATGCGTTTTGTCGCTATTTCAATTACTTCAACAGGGGAGAACGGTTCTAGCCTAATTGAGACGTCGCTTGCGGATGTTTCGCCCCCGAGAGCTGCGAGTGCGCTGGTGTTGTTAGCTGGAGGCGCACCGCATCTACTTGCCGCCAACACGAACTCCAAGTTAAGCGCATCCACTACGTCCTTTTTCGTGTCATACACTTCCCCGTCCGCATCTCGCAGCAGATCCGTGAAGTCTACTCTCTCGCGTGTACCGCGACCTAGCTCAGAATTTATTACACGCCACATACAGCGCGGATTATCCTTGATTATATTAGAGTAGTAACTAAGACGTTTTTGTTTTAATAAGGCGTGATATGTCAATTTAAGTTCGTCGCACTTACTTCGCAATAAATCATGCAAGGGAAACGTTTTTTTTAATTTTAAAATATCATGTAGTAGATGTTTGAAGTTGTGGATTTCCGCGTCAACCCAATGCTTGTTATTAGAAAGTTTGTTTTTTAGCGGGAAACATATATTAAATTTATTGGATAAAATATTGACTACGCTCTCTGCTAACGCGTGGCAACATTTGTTGGATTTTTCAATGATACTATCCCAGTCAACCCAATGCTTGTTATTAGAAAGTTTGTTTTTTAGCGGGAAACATATATTAAATTTATTGGATAAAATATTGACTACGCTCTCTGCTAACGCGTGGCAACATTTGTTGGATTTTTCAATGATACTATCCCAGTCAATCGAATCTAAAGCGGTCATGAAATTAGCCTCGTTAGCCGCAGAGAAGCTACGGCTAAGATAGTGGGCGGGCGCGGGCGTAGTCGAACCGTCCCTTGTCAGTGTTAGGCGCTGAGCGTCGTGGTCACTGAGTGGATGCGTGTCTATGCCAATGATGGAAGCGACTCGCCTAGCGGGCATGTTCGTGTACGCATGGTCTAGCAGTGACTTACGGCCACCCGCATCTACGCGCGTGTGGTGGTTTACCAATTGCGTAAAGTTATAACTATCTAGCATATCTAACAACTGCTTTTGTGCGTTAGAGCGGTCTAAAAGATCGATATTAGTGTCACCCATGATGACGCAGTCTAAGCCCTCGTCTGTTATTTTGCACAAAAGGGTCTCGAATAGTTGAAGATATTCACCGTGGTTCGTCAAGTCGGAGTGGTACACCCCTACAACTAGGATTGCGTCATCTAGTAAGTGCACAGCACACACGTCAAATATTTGCTCCCGGGACAGGTCGCAATAATCCTGCCTGTTAACCTCGATTATGCTCGGCCGTACGTAGATGCAACTTCCACCGCGGGCTACTCGCTCTCTACAGCTAAAAGATAACAAATCAAAGTTACAAAGAGTAACAGAAACTAACTCGTGTTTACGTAACCAGTGTTCGGTTATCACTATTAAGTCACATCTGAGTTCTTTTGTCAATAATACTTCGAGTTGTTTGGTCTTGTTCGTTATACACCGAATATTTTGGTGACAGATAGTCAGGGGCAGTAGTTTATTTTTATTTTCCCTCCGTCCATTACCTGCAGGTAAGTGGGATGTTGCGGGTGACGCCGGCGTATGTTGTTTGCTCTGATATCCCGCGGGCGGCGGTGGCGGCGACAGTGGACGCGGTGCAGTCCCGGGTGCGCGGCTGTTGGCTCGACGCGAGGTGCTGGCGGGGCGCGCTCCCCGCGCGCCTACTGCTCCCGCGAAACCACTCGCTGACTTGGGTGCTCGTTGGCCAGTTCTCGGCGGACATGAAAAACTTGAAGTGACTATTTGGTACCGTGAGGGAGAAAGACGAGTAGTAACAGTGAGCCAGCTTCAATTTTTCGACATGGTAGTTATCACACTGTTTTTTTCTATTCATGTACGATATGATCGTTTCGGCTGTGGTCTCTGGCGCGAAGAAACAGGCGTGAATTTTCCGCGCTCGTTCTACCGTTTTAAGTTCGTCGTCTTTCGCTCCATTTCCTCTAATTACGGTGCGCCGTCGTTGATCACCCCTTTTATTACTATGGTGTTCCACTCTCTCCCATCCTTCATTGTCGTCTTTGGAGCATGTCGCGTCTGACGCCTTGTACGGGCGGTTGTTGGTGACGACTTGGATGGACGTGGATGACGACCCGTGCGTAGCAGTAGGTGTTTCTCTGCTGGAGGGTGCAGGTGAGGCACAGTCGGTTAATCCCGCCATGATTGAGGGTGATGGTGTTGTTGTTGACGCCAGGCTAGTCTCCGCTCGCGCGCGTGCACGGCGCTTGTGCAGTTGTTTGTATTTGGGTACATTGGCCTGCACGCATGATGTTGGTTGCTGATCAGGAGCGGGCGTTGAGCAGTCCATCTGTATTACCGGCTTTATGCCGTCAGTGAAGGGGGTGCACTGTGACGTGGTTTCCGGCGCCATATCTCGGGACTTGGTGAACTCAAAAGTCCCGACAAGCGTCTCGACTATCTCGGCGTATTTTACTAGTTTCGTTTCTTGGCTGGCTATTACGGAGATAGCTCTGCTCAGCTTCGCTTCATAGCTCTCGATTGTGAATACAGATCGGCTCAGCATAGTGTCGTAGCTATCTAACTCGAAAGCGCGCTGTTCCCTCATAGATGTGATCTCTTGGCGCAGCTTGCCTATCTCGCGCACAAGCACGGTTGTTTCCTCTTCTTTGCTTAGCTCTACCAGAGGGGTCGGTACTACTTTCGCCCTGTGAGTCACGTATTGGGTGCGGGTGTTCTTAGAACTGCCTACCGGTGTTGCGCTGCAGTCGGCCACAGTCGAGTCTTCGTCTATGTTTATATCAACCGGAGGAGTTGGTACGATTTTCACCCTATGGGTCACGTCTCGGGGTTTCTTTGAAGCGCCCACAGGTGTTGCACTGTTGTCGCCGCCCTTCTTCGATGCGCACCGGCATTCGGGACAGATCCAGCAGTTTCGTGACTCAGGGGTTAAGATGTTTTCACCGATGCATAGGATGTGGTACCCTTTGCAGCATTGACTTACACTGCAGCTTAAAAATTCTTCGGCATCTATTATTTCGGTGCAGCACGCGGAGCAGTCCATTATGTGTAAAAGTCAACAATAAGTCCAGTATAATAAAAATAATGCCGCAAAATAAAATTGCCACTAGTGGGAATCGAGTTCCGGTATCTCTCGTTACAGTCGCACCTTTTACCACTCGACCACCGAGGTTGATTAGTTGTGGGTCAAAACAAACGTACAGTTCACGTTTGCAAGATCGCTTGCACGATCGCTTTATGGCTGTGGTACACAGTTCATTGACCTCTCGTGCGATGACGTGTTGTTTGTGTCGTCTCACTGTTCGATCGGTATAGTTTTTAAATAGCGATGCAGGCGTCCAACGGTCGATTTAAAGTGAAAAATGCTAATAACTTTTGATTCACTGGGTCAAAATCGATCGCATAAACACTATTACGTTCGGATTTTTGAGAGGGATGTTATTATTACCTTAGTTTTAACTTAAGTGTACGTGTTCAATTCACTGTTTATGGTTTGTTAACAAACTCATTTTTCACTTACATCCGTCGTTTAATTGTGTTCATAACGAAATCACTAGTGCGTCTCACTATTATTCACTTGATTTTTACACTCACTAGTTCTAACACTGGATGTACGAATTTTAATAATTTCTTTACGTAAGGTATTGTAATAGAACCTCAGAATCCAGGTTAACTATGAAGACAGTTTTGGTAAATACCACCGTGCTAGATATGCTGCGATGACGCAATAGTGCGCAACTGTGACTGTGAAGGGCACTGTAGCATGTGAAATCATTGGGCTAAATATAGTAGGACTAATATAGTTTATGCGCGCGACTTCGTCCGCGAAGTTATGGCAAATTAGATTTTTCTTATGAACTATTTGTTGAATGGAGATCAAAAGCTTATGTGTCCCCAGGCACAAACCTACTCCAGAGTCTACTATACAATTATATCAAAATCAGCATTGTGTGATTGAGTAACAAACATATCCAATCCAAATATGCCTACTTTTACATTTATTATTATATTACAGACTATCACTTTTCATAACATTAACCCTTTTTTTATTTAACAACCCTCTTAAATCCTATAGGTCCGTGCGTCAAACATTCTGTGAACAAAAAACATTAAATTTGAGCTTAAGTAAATGTCTTTGTTATATTACATCGTATCTTTTTGAGAAAAACAACCGGGTAGCTCCCACCTTATGGTGGGCTAAAAGCATACCCACAGTTAACCTAAAATACAAAATCTGCATTCCCCATTCGTAAAACAGCGCGGCGTAGGTGACACATCTGCGGGTGTTATCCGTATGCAAATTACTTTGAGCCCCCGTTTTTAAATGTTTGTTTGTTTTGTGTGTCTGCCTTTGAACGCATACATTTTGTACTAATTTATGGGCAGGGGATTGATTAGAGAGTAATCTAGGTTTATTTACACTCAGAGCTAAGTCTAATTTATAGGCAGCGCAACTACCCTAAGTACCAGTGCTAATTGGATCATTCTTTGTTTTGTTCATTCAACCTTCTGATGTGTTTATTTTGTAGACGTTCTTATATTTTTCAGGCTTGAGTGTGTTAATTCTTTATTAATAACTATTTGAGTTTAAATATTTGTAATATTCTTAATAGTCGCACCTTGTGGCTCTGCCTGTGAAAATACACTTATTAAGAATTTTTTTTTAAAAGAAGCCCATAATTATTCAAATTCTATAATCTACCTGTGTTGCGGATGAGTAAGTAGTAAGATCCCTCCTTAATGACATAATTTGCATGTATATTATTAATAGAATCTGTCCGTAATACCTTCTGTACGAAATGAGCTAATCGTTATCGAGTAGCATATTATTATGTGTTAATTATAGGATTAATACGAGTATTATTCTTATTTTATATTATTTTCCAAATGTCATCCAAAACCGTTGAGTTGTTTCGACTTAAAAATTCACATACGAACTCACTGACAAACGTTTGCATGGGTTTGCGGCTCCATCCGCTCTGAAAATTTACACTGGAGCTAATATTTGTAGTACCTAAGTATAAACATTGTAAAAACATCTATAGAAAAATAACGCCCCCGAGTTTCTTGCCGCTTCTTCTCGGTAGGCTCTATATATTTTGGTCGCGGCGGTAGTCTTTAAAGTACATTATAATGAAAAATTGACGTTCATAAGTGCGTCTTTGATGTCTAAATTGAATAAATGATTTTGACTTTGACTTTGAATAAACATATAGTAGGTGCATCCAACTTCCGGTACAGGTAATGAAACATGTGCCTCTACCTGTAGATGATTTGTGTAATAATTGACTGTAAAATTTATATTCAATTTATTGTAAATGGCATTATAACGCTGTTGATTCCTCAAGTAAGTACATGACTATACTACACTGTCATTTTAACTAAACAAAACCTATCCAATGTATTATTTAAACTCATCGTAATATGTGCTTTGTTAAGCATCCCAGTTGTACTCTGATTTGCAAATTGATTAACTTTCGATAACACAAGTGATATTCTGGTTCAATTTAGTGCGAACAGAAATTCACTCGTACGTTCCGGAGGCGACAAGTTCGCGTTTGGTACACGCCTAAATTGCTATGTCCCGTCTAACGTCGTGACACCGCAGTTGATACGCGGCGTGACAGTTCGTTCCTGACGTGACAGCCGGCGCCGTGCGGATATTTGGTTTCTCCGTGTGGTTTATTTTCTTGCAGCGCATTTTCGCACTTAAGCGTTAGCTAGTAACGGACGTAGGAAGGACGTGTTTTCTGTAAACTTTCTGAGCACCGAATTTTTCCTTGAGATTTGAACGTTGCTTTGGACCGTTATATAGTAGTTAAAAATTAAAAGTTATGTTTTGATTTTAATCTATGCGCGAAAAAGTCCTGATATTTTCTTAAATCATGAATTCAATTCGCGAACGTTTAAAAAGTTCTAATGTAGTAGTGTAATGATAGTAGTGTAATGATAGTAGTGTAATAATAGTAGTGAAATGTTATGTGTATAATGTAGTAGTGTAATGTTTACATACGATGCAATTCGCTTTTGTTTTATATAATAATGTAGATACTTCAATTTACTCGTGAACATGGCGCATGCAACTGTGCTGAAATATCGAGAGCTCACAATAAATATAGTAAATGTCCCGTTTCTAACGTTAATTCTTGAATTATGTAGAAGTATAACGGTTACTTTGCTTATTGTTTCTTAGTTATGTTGTCCCCAGTCAACTTTATTTACTTGAAAAATGGGAATATATTTCCACAGTGTAAAATTACTTATAATTATACCCTAGACGTGTTAATTTGTTAATATTGTTTATTTTAATATTTGTAAAAAGTAGTTATTATCAAGTAATTATAACCAAAGTAATTGTTACTGAAAGCCTTTTTACAATGGCAGATTCCAGTCCAAGCGGGATTTGTTAAGGGACGAGGTACAAAGGAACAGATTGTGAATGTCAGGCGGATCATAGAAAAGTGCCGCGAGTTCAACATTCCAATGCTGATGTGCTTCGTCGACTACTCAAAAGCTTTTGATTGTGTTAGATGGGAAGTCTATGAAGTATTCTATTAGAAATGGGAGTACCAGAGCACCTCGTGGTTCTCATCGCAAACCTTTATCAGGATGGAAGCACAGTTGTAAATGTGAACGATATTTTGTCGAAACCCTCCAAGCCGCAAAAAGGTGTCAGACAAGGATGTATCTTATCTGCAATTCTCCTCAACATCTATGGCGAATATATAATGAAACAAGCCCTAGAAGGTCGGGAGGGTGGAATATCAATTGGCGCCAGGAAAATCAGCAACTTAAGATACTCAGACGATACCACACTATTTGCATCCTCTGAGCACGAAATAGCTGAATTTCTTTCTAGAGCAGAGAAAGAGAGTGAATTAGTTAGCCTCAGCATTAACAAGGCTATGACCGAGGTGTGAGTGGTAGACAGACCTGGTACACTAACTCGCTCTTATGAACTCAGGGACCTAGAATTTGTTGATCAGTTTGCTTGCCTTGGGTCTCTTCTAAGCAACGAGGGTGGCAGCGAAAAGGAGATCATAAGGAGAATCCAAATGTCTAAGCAGCGATGACTAAACTCACTAGAATATAGAAATACCGCAATATATCCCTTAAACCAAAGTGAGGTTGGTGCGTACTTTGGTCTTCTCTATCTTCTTTTACGGCGCCGAATCCCTGGACGATAAGACCAAAAGAAAGGGCAAAAATCGATGCTTTTGAAATGTGGTGTTGGCAGCGGATGTTGCGAATCCGATGGACCGCGCGCCGAACCAACGCATCCATTCTGAAGGAGCTCGGAACAACCGCAAGGCTATCCGCTATCCGCTGCCCGCGGAATCTTTACTATTCTGGACATGTCGCTCGTAGAAACCCTGACAGCCTAGAGAAGCTCATAGTAGTTGGCCAGGTCGACGGGAAAAGACCATGCGGTCGCTCACCTACCCGAAAGTCAGACGCAGTAAAGAAGCTTACCGGCCTGCCAATCACGAAAGCTATTAAGACCAACGAAGAAAGAACCACGTGGAAAAGCATAGTGCATCGGGCGGTTAACCATTCAGACTAGACACGAGCTTCAGACCTTCGACTAAGATGATGAGTTATTACCAATATACCAATAACCAAGGTTAAATTTAATTTAAATGTTATTTTGAGGGTTAACTTACGCTGTAGATATAGTCAAGTATCACTAGCGCGAACGCAGCCGGGTGTGCAAGTGATCCACAAAGAAGTGGCCAGGACGGTCACGAAACCGGTCGAGATTAACGCGTAAGCTAAACCGTCAAAATAACATTGAAATGTGTAATACTTACGAAAGTTTCAATCAAATTATAACCAAGGTACAAATAATAGTTCTCTATGATTCCATAAAAATAAATATAAAAACAAATGAAAACTTTAACGCGCAAGCTTAGTAATGTTATGTCATTAAACACACGGACAGTCCACTGTGCAGAGGATGTTTACAGGAAGACGAGACCGTGAGGCACGTGCTGCTGGAGTGCACGGCTACGGAAAATATACGGAACACAACCAGACTATTTAAAGATCAGTATAGTTCTAGATTAACATCGGTTAACATACCACCAACATCACTGGAGCAGTTGTGCCAGCGACTCAGGACTCCGTTATATGAAGGAGTTGGGATGGGTCGGGTAGAGGCTGGCGGGGGAAATGCACAATACACCCCAAGCGGGACGTCAGTGCAGGACTTATCGCCCCCACTATGAACAAGAACAAGAACAAGAATGTCATTAAAATGTCGCGTCTTTCCTTCGGGTTTAATAACGATTTTGCCCCCGTGATGGAAACAAATCCCACAAGAGGTTATTTGTCCAAGCACTGACGCCTTGCTCAACGTAATTGGACAGTAAAAAACTATTCGGGCAGTTCTGCCATGAGCGGGCAATAAGTATTTATTTACCCAACTACGACGAAGCAAAAAGGAGGACCTTGGTTATCCCCTGAACTTCACTATAAATATATAAGAAATACATTAAAATATATGACGTGTGATTTATTTAATAGACAATAAAATATTAAATAGTATGAGCATAAAAAATTCATATGAGAACCTTTTTTGTTAAGTTTACATACGTTTTAGAGATTTTTGTAGTGAGGATTTTAATCTTAAACTTACTTAAAATTTATATTACATTCTGCTAACTTATGCCTTTTAATGTTATTTTGACGGTTTAACTTACGCGGTACGTATAGTCGAATATCTCGAACGGTTTCGTGTTCATCCGGGCCACTTCTTCATGGAGTGCCTTACTTATGCCTGTCAAACCACTGCACGGAAATAAGTTCTATGTGTTAGCATGGGTTGTTTACTCAATTGTTTTTATTTAATAATTTATTAATTTAATTGTGCATTACATCCCAATTAAAACTTCACAATGAATCAGGCATTGAACCACCCCCAGTACTCGGAGGACCTAGACCTTTAACTATTAAGTTTACAATCTGGAAAACCACAGGAAACTAAAAATACGAGCTCCAACTTACATAACGTTCTTAATTGTCCTATTTACAATAGCCAACCTCCAAATAACTCCTTTATTATTATAACATTATAAGCACATTGTAAGTAATTTAAAAGAAATTTATTTAAAAATAGAACAGATTTTTAATCAGTGATACTGTTAACGTAACTATATTATACCCAGTGAAGCACCCCATAGCGACAATAACACTGTTGCGACATGTTTGGTGACTGCAAAACACTGCGTAAACTGACCTTCAACCTCCCAACCGTCAAACAAAACTGTACCCTAATCCAAAGCTTTATAGCCCTTTGTAATATGATAACATTTTTGAGCAGCTGTCAAAGTTATATACGCAAAATAAAACTTTGTTCAGATGCAAGTAAAGTTCAGAAATGCGTAACAAATGTCAGATCGCTAATCAAATAGTGAAGTTATCATATCCGTGATCTAGTGACACCTGCCTAACTCCTGAACAGCTTGGTAAATTAATAATACATGGAAACGTAATGGAACTGCCATTTATACTGTCATATTGAGTGCGATTGGGAAAGTGGATGAAAAATGGAGATTGCTTTTATTTTCGGAAAGGCAGGCATATTTGTAAATATTCATGGATTTCATTTTCATTTGCTTTATATTTAACCTGTATTTAATATAATTTTATGTATTTTTGTGTTAAACCTCATCTTGGTATTGTCCAGCGGATGTGCTATATTTGAAAAATAAAGAAAAATTTGATTGAAAGAGGAAAGTCAAGAGTAAAACCGAAAAGAAAGAATTCTGATGGTTGAATTGGTGGAAGACACATCTCCAAGTGCTCTTAAATATTTTGTCATAGTAATAATAAATACATAAAGTGAAAGAACAAAGGATTTCAATGTAGTGCTGAGCATAGGTGAATACCTCAGATCATACAAACATACCTTGTTTGTCTAATCTAAGATCTAAGATGAATACTAAATTTAAGGAACAGTTCCAAACTCGTTGTAGAGAGGAAAATTCCAGAAAACGTAAAATCAGGCCAGCTTTTATCTGAACTTGACATTTGTATGTGATGTATTAAACATCACATACAAATGTCAATTTCGTGAGGGCTGCGTACAAATTCTATGATTAACATTGATCAGTCTCATAAGAGACGAAGCAGTACATCAGGAACCATGAATAGATTATGAATGTAGTAGCAAATACCCTTATGTATTGTATAAACCTCTATTCCTTTATTATTTTGGATGATTCCATTCCTTGGCAACATGGGCATATGAACACTTGCTGGAGTGATCTGAGACTTAACGGGACATCCATATTTTGTGTCTGAAGACTTATGATTGTTGTTAGGATACCTACATCTATATATCCTCAGGATAGGACCAGATGGTGTATGGTCATCAAAGAGAAGATATTCCGTGGAGGAAGTCACGACCCACAGCATTGAGGAAAACGACGCAAAGGACATCTACATCTATATATATATTTATTTTTATTTTTATATTTATAAATTTGGTACAAAAATATTTAACAAATTAAAGAAACTTATATAAACTTGGATTTTAAACTAACGTTAAATTTGTTAAACTAAATATTGTACACATCTTTGCTGGTAATTAAACATAGTAAAAGGTATACAACTTCAAGAATCTAGAAAATTTAGTAGTTACAATTATGAAGTGACTTTTTAAAGTTAAATAAGGTTTGATGAAAAATGTCGAGTTCGCTGCATACATCGATGCAAACCTCATCATAGGATCGACACATACGATAAAGTGGGTTGTTATGCCCTATATTATTGTTCGGAATACTAAAATCTTACGAGTGTTAAAGTTAACATTCATTAGAAATTCATCACTAAACAGTCCATTGACGATCCTGTATAATACACATATGTCAGTGATTTTACGTCTATGTATAAGACTTCGAAATTTGAAATGCACCAGACGATTTTCATACCCAGGAATAAGTTTCCTTAACCCCAGTTTGATACATAATTGCCTTAAGAATCGCTTTTATATTGACTCGACGCTATCCTCATAAACTTTGTAAATAGGTGCCCAAATAGAGGAACAATATTCAAGCTGTGATCTAACTAATGATGTATAGAGTATGATAAGCGAATCCATTTGTTTAAACGGTTTTGCCGTACGCATGACAAAACCAGCCATTCGGCTTGCTTTAGCTGTTATGGTATCAATATGAAATTTGAAGTTTAATGAAGTGTAATGATATAATGAATCCTTATTTATACTTGTCACGCTATAACTTAAGAACGGACGGAATAATCTCAATTATTCTTTTTTTTCTTGTGTTAGTTTTTATCAGGCGAAGGTTCTTATGAAAGAAAGACCAAGAAAAAATGGAAGGTTTTGCCTAGGGCAAAGGCAGAGTCTACTACGCGAACGAAGTCGCGGGCAGTCGCCAGGGTATATATATATATATACCCTGTATATAACCCTATATATAATAAACTAAAACCATTATTAATTGAATGGCTTCAGAATAAAGACTATGAACAAACGGAAAAAATGTTCGTTAAAATCCGATAACACTTCATGTTAACTACACACACTTACATAGATACACAAAATACAAGTACACACACATACAACATAATGAACGCAAACACACTGTAATAGTAGAAAATACACACACACACGCGCACGGCTAAACAATTTCGTTTATTTGGTTTTTATCTGTTATGTTAAATTTTATTTTTTTAAATTATTAGAATTAGCACACTACTTACATAAGTTTCATAGTAAATATTGTCATCGATATGAAATTGTCAAAGTAATTAGGGGAAGACACTGCCTCCTGCAACACAGTAATGTCCTAAAGCAGTAGGCAGGGTTCCAATTAATATGTTTCTATATGTATGAACAAGAAATAAACATTTTGTATTTGTATTTGTATATATATATAAATGAACCCCTATTTTCACTTGGTCACACCATAGCTTCAGAACGACTTTACCTATTTCGATTAATTTGCCAAGGAGATAGATTATACTCGTATCCCGGAGTAGCACTTGGCAATTTTTTCATCATCATTATCATCATCCATCAACACGCGGGTCGAACCGCGAGGCGCAGCTAGTACGAGTATTAAATAAATATACTATTAAATCTAACTGTACTAAGTTTCGCGGAAGTGCTCGTAGCGGAGCTTGACTCTGCGATCTTAACCGATCAACAAGTCAGAACTTAGATGGGTGATCGCTAGTGGGATTATTCAACTGAGTGCTTCCGTGCACTTGCTTGCTTCGGAAGGCACGTTAAGCCGTCGGTCCCAATTGTTCGGGTGGTCTGAAAACTTCGACATAGGTAGGCCACTAACCTATCTACCCGCCCGTCGAGGCCCGCGTGGTGGATTATGGCCCAACTCCTCTCTCTGAGAGAAAGGCTCGAGTCCCAGTAGTGGGAACAAAATGTTTTGATTATGATTATGATACTAAGTTATTTCTTATTTTTATTTATTCTCTATGGTAGCATATTACTAGGGGTCATAACAGCCGCAATTCACAAGGCTTAATATTATCGTTTATAACGACGTTATCGTTGGAAACTAGTATAGTTGTCCTCCGTGACGGTATGGCTTTGCAAGGGGGGAGAGGGGGTTGAAGGCTAACCAGATGAGGCGAGGAACTCTGCTCACTAAGAGGTAGTTAGAGTAATTAGGTCTCATGGCTTAAACTGGCTGAGTGGCATCTGCGCTCGCTACCAGTCCGGGAACGCTGTAAATGCTGGTAGAGCAAACAGCATTTACTCGTAGCATGTTCGATTACACATCATGAGTGCAAGACACCATCTTAATTGGCATTACCGCAGTGCTAGATATTCCAGTGCGAAGCAGTAGGTATGTACCTACGTATGCCTTACTGGGTTAGGGCTGCAAGCGAACTTTTTTTTCCGTATGGGGAGTGCTCTTGCGCATCCCTGCTGACCTGGGGAGGTTCGACGTGGTATATAGGACTCGTTATCTACGGGCCAACTGCACCCATAGCAGCAAACAGACCATTTATTTATTTATGTAATTAATTATTTAATTATGTTATTTGTGTTAATTATGTAATACGGTATAACCATATAACTGACGGTACAACCGATTACAGTAGTCATGCAAGTCCAAATTAAATTATATCATATTAAGAAATGAAGTAGGTAAGTAACGAAATTCAAAATTACATTTACACAAAAACAGAAATAAAATAAGAGTCATACGATTTACAATGTCATTAATACAGGTAATTGTAAAATGTCAAATACAAAAATTTACCAATAGTCATAGTCACTGACAATGACGTAAATATTCCCATTCATCATCATCATCCATTTCCTTATTTCTGCCCGCTGTCCTCTCACAGTATTCCAGGCACTTTGACCATACGACACACACCATACCGACTAAACCCCAGACGTTGTTCCTACGGGCGCCTTGATGCCGGGACAGTGGGTACGTAGGGCTGGAAGCGTACTGTATTAAGTTATTATGCAAACGAGACTCAAAAGACCAAAACTTTAATTCTAACCAAAATACAAAACTTGTAATAAGCATTTAACAACAACCTTCAGCAACTGCAAAAGTCCAACAAAAATCAATCAAATCCTTAACATCCCATTTTAGCATTGCGAGTATCTTCTAAAGGAGCGCGCGGCTTAACGAACTCATTATAAAGTTGGTGAGAGTTTTGCGTTTGGTCCATTTTAGAAAAGGGATTTGACGAATCATTCCCATTTGTCAAAGACACTTCTCTCTACCATACTTCTTTATAACATAAAATGAAAATGTTTAAATAACCCAACGTTAAAACCCCAATTACATGAGGCACAATCATTTAAATAAATATACAAAATAAAATACATATGGTATTTCATGCATGTCTATGGATTAATTTAATATTTGTAACCTATTATCTATATTATAAAAATGTACCCCTATTTCTCCTGATCACGCTATAACTTGAGAATATGGCTATTATGTATCTCAGTTGCTAACAAATTTTAATTGTTTTCGAAAAAAAAATTACTTTTGTCAGCTCTACTCATCAACTTACTAATATTTTTGCTTACTGGAGATGTCAAAACTGACGTACAGCCGCCATTTTTTTTTCGATTTCAGTCAACATTTGTTAGCAACTGAGATACATAATAGCCCTGCGGATGGAATAATCTAGATCATTCTTTTTTTGTTGTCTTAATTATTGTCAGAAGAGGGTTCTCAGGAAAGAAAACCAAGAAATGATGGGAGGTTATGGCGAGGCCGAAGGCCGAGCCTACTATGCAAACGAAGTCGCGGGCAGTCACTAGTTATTTATATAATGCCCATATTTATCTTGTATTTGTAAGCAAATCTTACTGCGGTCAAAACTTAGATGAGTAACCGTTAGTGGCATATTCAACTGAGCACTATTCTTCGTCAACATGGTTAAAGAAGAATAGTACTTACAAAGTTATTGTATAGTAATTGAATGCACCCATAACCATAAAAATATTAGGGTATATGTGATGTCACCACTGTAGAGACGGTCATTTTTTATGAATTTGTGATGAGTGGACATCCAATCCCAGTGCAGATTGCTAGTTAGGCTAGTGGCCAACACTTGTTGGTTTTAGACAACCCGAATGCTATCAAAATAGCCCAATAGCTGGTCGCTCTTCTCCATCATGACCCTAATTAATCTTAATATCATAACACTGAGAATTGTAAAGAATGTACCGCATTTTGACTAATCTTTTATCCCTTACAGCTTCACCTAAAACTTTCTCACAGTCCAGCGCCGCAAGGGTGCCACTAATTAACGAAAGCGACTTTTCATTCGCTGATTGTACGAATGCCACAGAATAAATAATTGTCAGTACTACTGCTGCACCAACTTTTTAAATGAAATAACATGACGCGACGTGCAAGTCATATGCCGATGGTAAACATCACGCTTGCACGTGATGGCTGCAGTACCAACCATGGAACTGTAACTTTCGCGTAGCACTGCACTCGTCATCCCGAGACATTGGTTTTTGAGTCTTTTTCCAGCCCATTAATTTCACTTGTTACAATACCTTTCACGCCCTTTTACAGTGATTCTTGCATACTATAACTGCTTCACGATCATCTGGCATTGCGGTGGCCTCTTGTACAAGATGCTTCCCATACTTTATAAGTCAGGTTTGTTCGTCTATTACAATTCTTATCCTGACGTCGAAAGTACGAGTAATATGCTTGAACACCGTCCCACTACGAGGCACCACGAGGTAAATTGCCGCATACTTTATGCCACTGTTCCATGTAATAAACTTTTGTTTACTTCAAGGGTTCCGTAGTCGGGTGAATTTGAATTCATGGGCATCCTTTTAAATTAAGACACTATTAATTATACTAATTGTAATAGGGCTAATATTATGCAAATTATGCGTATGAAGAGAAATTTGGAAATAAATTAATCAAATCATTATTATATTCATCTCATTTGGGTCGGGTCACAGAGGTCACGGTCATTTAGTACTACTATTTGGTAGACTTAGATTAGAACTTAGAAGAGCCTTTGAGTATGTAGCTAAAGTAAACGCATAACTTTTGCTATGCTGCACACAGCAGTATGGTGCAAGAGAGTGTTGGATTGCTGGTAGTATTGATACTAGGTACTAGTAAATACATATTATAAGTTTTTTTTTCTGGACCTCGGTAAACATTTTCAATTGTATACCGGACCCCATTCAAAATTACTTGCCGACCCCTGCGCTAGATATACCGCGATGCGCACTGTTTGATTTTGATGCATTGTTTATTTATTTAGTTTTTCATACTATATTTTTTTTGCGTTATATAGCACTTATGCAATTAATATCATTAGTAGTGTCTTAATTTAAAAAGATGTCCATGATTTCAAATTCACCTGTATATACTCGTACGTACATACATAATAATCATAGGCTTATTCTTTTTGATCGAAACTCGATTAGTGCAGATAGAGTCCATCCAGCTACTCAACATAAAACTTTATTCCAATATTGCTAAGAGGTAATCGTACTTTGAATAGCCTCTGGTCTTTTTGAAGTTCTACTTGCTATGCTTTAATCTATGTTGGTCGCAGTTGGGGGTGGCAAAAGTATTTGTTGTATGAGTAATTGTATGGGTGTAACGTAACGCCGTGGGTTTTTAATAAAAGGGGTTGAAACGAACCCCATGTGTGTGGCGATTGTTTTAATTTGGAAATGGTTGTTTTGTTTGATCTAGAATATTTGGAAATACGAGCTAAGTGAAATTCAAATAGAAGCAAAACGCCCGCTACTTATTTTATATTATTATCTTGATAATATAGAAAAAAATGCACCCAATATATATATATATATTGTAGGTTGATGGTATCACCAATAAAGCGGACTGAAAAAACGTGCCAAGTGCGAGCTTGGTTCGCGCACCAAGCGTAGTAGAGTAGTAAGTAGAGAACCCTAAAAAGAAGTCATAAAAGACAGCTCTTCAAAATCTGTATGTACGAGTAGGTACTCTGTAAATTAAATCGCACCGATAATGGTGGATCCTTTCATGTAGGAAGGATTTAAAGTAAAATCAAATTTAATTTGTTTAGAAAAATCTCATCTCAATTTTATGCAACTAGGATCAACTTATCTTTCTGAAAATGTTATTAAACTTACCTCGAAACACTTTTGTGAAATATTTGCATGAAAATCTTAAATACTGTGACGTCATTGCTGTATGAAAATTAAATAAGTGAAATGCGATATACAGAACATGTAGAAAAACACTCAAGATATACTTCTTGAGTATTTTTCTACATATACATAATTTTTTTTTCTAAAAATTGTTTTGGTGTTGAAGTCGGTTCTATTATTTGGTAAAAAAAACCTTTTCAGTCGGTTTACTGACCCTTGCTAATTATAGGATCAATTATTATTCACCGTCAATGATGATATCATCAAAGTATTCGAAACACATTTTAGTTATTGGAGTGTTCCTAAGTCAAAAACTGCGAAACTGAATTTAGTAAAAATTTAAATGGAAACCTTGGAAGTATACACAATCAAACAAAATAAAAGAGAATCAATCCACAAATGGGGAAGAAATCGGTGAATATGAACACAAAAATTCGTGAAAACACGAGTAACAAGCACAATATGATATTCCCAATTATAACCAAAATTTAGCAATGCGAAATTTTGGTTTTACTTGATAACGAGACCACGTTACCCACGGAATATCATAAATTTTCTAAACATGTACGACGCCGTAATCTACAAAAAAAAACTACTGACCGTTAGGAGTCTTGCAATTATAATACAAATTATTTTCCATAGCTTACTTTCATTATGAATAAATCTAAATTAAACTAATGTCTTATGAATGATAATCATAGATCCTTCAAAGTTATTGCAGAGATAAATTAATTAATGAATGATTCTCGTACTTTTAAAACCGACCCCATTAATTTTAAAATCGATTTGACCAGGATAGGTCAGCAGGAATCATGCATCTTTCACCAACTATACAACACTTCATCAACCGGAAGATGTACATTTTAAACATGAGTTTTCCTTCGCAGAGCAATATCTTCGGGGATTTTTTTACAATTATATCTACGCTTACAAACATGTTCTTATCGTAAGTGTGTTACAAGCTCCAATAATACCATTAACACTTATTTATTGCATCCAATTCAATTTCTACTTAGAAATTCCTCATTCTATCCATGTTCAGAATTTTATCTTGATGCGGTTGCTGCATACGGGATCCGCGATAGAAAATCCGGATTCTCGAGGCTTAGATTTTGAACCGCTAAATGAATTAAGCTCCGTAAATTCTCGGTTGAGAATATTCCGGGGCCTCGACATAAAGTAACCGTAAATTGTACAGGTTCTATCGGCAGGCAGCAGAGCTTTGTGCTTGAATGGAGCGGGGAGAGCTAGACCTTGCTATCAATCTTTTTGTTTTATCATTTCATGCATAGCGTTTTTTAGAAAAAGCTGTTCGTTCATAAGCGCAGATTAGGATAATTGCTATACCGAATGTATTTTAAATTTGCGTCTGTAAAACAGTCTGAATAACATATTTGGGAAATAAGTTGCCTTGTAATAAAAAATGTAGGTTTTCTTATGGTTTAGTTATTAGGAATTTATATTGGTACAACCACGAGGCCTATCTAGTTATAAGTAGTAACCTCTAACTATAGCGAATGCTGCGCTCGCAACATTGAGACATTAAGTTGATCTCAATTCTCTTGTAATTTTGCCGGTACCCATTCCATCCAAACCACAACATAGTATTATAATACGCCCTCGCAGTAGAAATAGGTAGATATGGTAGCAGTTCTTCCTCAAACGGACTCATACAAAGAGTTCTAATGCACTTAAATAAAACTATGATAATTTTCTTTTATTTTATGACAAATAAGGGACAAAACAGGCAAGTCGTGCACCTGTGAAACACCATGCTTTCCCAGTGTGTTGCCCATCGTTTAAAACGGTATATTTTTACGTGGCACAGCCCCCTGAGACATTAATTTTTGAGTTTCTCTCACCCCGTAATTTCTGTTTCTGCAGTGTCCTTCACATCCTAATACAGTAATGCTTGTGCACTATTATTATTTTGAATCGTAAATAAATAATATAATTGCAAGCTGCATAAATAAATCAACAAGTAGAAAGTATTATAAACCTCTCGTCATTATTTCTTCTATGAGCAAAAGCTATTACTCTACATACCCAAGAGTACATCAGCAATGGAATTTATCGGTACCTCATAATTAAATCAATCATACATCGAAACAATATGTTGTATATGCCCACGCTAACACATTTGTTAACATTAAGTACTTTCTATTAAGCCATGTTAAGTCGATAAAAGGTCTCTCTCCCATGCCTCATTGGTGTCGTGTCAATCTTACTATTGTCTTCAAAACAATGCCAATACGATCAATCTAATCGTTAATAACCAGTTGTCTACTTACTGTCTATGGTTGAGATATGTTACTACAAGTTGAAAGTATTAGCGGTGACATGTTTAGTTTATGATATTTTCTAGATAGTACCTATAGGGCAAGAAATTACTAGGCTAAATTAAGGCGCGCTCGTATCCTGATAATAGTAAAAAGCAGAATTTTTAAACATCTAGTGTAACGAAACAGATCGATAATGTTGTATGAAAAAAAAAAACACTTAGGTCAAGAAAAGGAACAGGAAAAGAGTAATAACCGAATAGAATTCATAAATATAACTCTCTTTCTGCAGAAAAAAATCCTGAATAGGTCCACAAAAATAAGCTTTCACGTCCAAACTCTCAGAATTTCAGTGATAACACTATATTTTTTTTTAGGTATTACATAGCCAAAGTATTGTGCTAAAGTAATAACCAGCAGTTTTTTCAATTGTGTTAGTATACATATATCGAGAAATATAAAGAAAACGTACAAAGTTAATGCATTTTCGCATTACATCGTCCAATCTACGAGTAACAAGCTATTTTCAACCTTACGTAAAGTACCGTAAATTATTTTAAAATTGGGGTTGGAGCGCGCCTTAACAAGGTAATTTTGAATTATCCTACAAATTACAATTGTCAATAGTCATATTAGTCATAGTGTATCGTTAGTAGTCTCTTAATAGTAGGTTAATTGGTTCGATTCAGCAAGCCTCCGCTTCATTCATAAATCTTTTGTTATAGCGTAAACCTGATGCGGACAGATTAATGGACAGATACACAGACAGACAAAAATATAATTTATAGGTTTTTGGTTTGACCCGTTGACTCGCGATTCGCCATATTTAGCCAATAATACAATAGATTTCGCAAAAATCAACCTACTTTTCCAGGAACTGCAACGTGTGTGGTTAAGTTCCTATATATTTTCCTATGAATTTAGTAATAAGCTGTTACTTTTTTGCTTTTTAATATTGCAAACATACATTTCAAATTCATTTTGTATGTATAGATAAGAACGTTTACAATGCACATATTATAAGATGCAGATAACATTAAGCTCTACATAACACATATCATAAACATATAATTTATTTTATATATTATCAAATATATAAACGCAAAAAGAATTAAAATATCACAAATACATATATATAAAATATAAAATAATAAAATGTCAAAAGTATATATAAATTAAAATATCGGTGTCCTATTCTGGGTTTATATATCTATATATTAAATAAGAAGTCACTTTATATTCTACCAATAATAAAAACAAAATTTGACACAAAGATACAAGAAAGAAAGAATGTTGATTTTGGACATCAAACCACACCATAGCAATCAATGTAAAATAATACAGCAAAGACAAGTAGGTAAAATACAAATAACCTTAGTTACTACATTACAATAATTATATTTAATAACATTGTTTAATATATAATATTGTATTTTAATATAAATTGTATATATAATAATAGGTTATTTATAAAATATATAATGTAAACAATACATAAAAAGAAGAGAAATTGCTGTCGTGTGCGGTCCAAAAAAGGTCCTGGCTCAGCATAATGGTGCAATATAATACACAAATGTGGGTCCCAAAATAAGTTCCTTAATTTTCTTATCCTTAATAATCCTCAATATAAATATCTATAAATTAAGTAAATTTTATTTATAGATATTAAAGTTAAGGATATAATGTAATATAATGGGCATTTGTAATTTTTAGTTAGTGTTGTGTGTCGGGACAATGACTTTTTATAACAACTGTTGGGGGTATATTAAAAAGCATCTCCATACTTCAAGACAGTGATACCCGCCTCTTCAGTCCGCTCGTGACCACGATCAATGCAACTTGATCGAAACGTCGAGGTAAATAAATACTATTACTAACGCGATTAAGCCCCGTTAATATAATATAAATAATGAGTATTTGTCAGTGCTGGAGTCCCGTCAGTTTTGGAACCAAACGGATTGATACGGGATGACGGCAAGAGACCAGATGGGATGACTATCGTCCCGTGGAAGATGGGAAAGCCCCTGGTTTGGGATGCTACATGTGTGGACACACTGGCGCCGTCTCATCTCCCTGGGACGATTGATCGGGCTGGCGCTGCCGCGTCTAAAGCGGAAGACCTCAAACGTCATAAATATGTGTATTTATACAGAATGTACATGTTTGGGTTCGAAACTTTAGGCCCATGGGGGCCGTCCGCTCTCAACTTGTTTAGGGATCTGGCGAAACGTTTGGTTAAGGCGTTGGGTGACCGAAATGCTGGCGCCTATTTTGGGCAAAAACTTAGCATTGCCATCCGTTTTGGCCACTTTTCCCCCCACCATATAGGCTTATAGATTAGATAGTTATTATTATTATTTTTTTATTTAATTTTTAATTACTAACTTATGATGAAATATAACAGGATATAATTGATTCACGTAAACTATACTAATATTTACTGTAATTTTATAATATTAAGTTAATTATGTAATATTAACGATCAAGTGGGTATACGATTCCAGAACATTCGCAAAAAACGAAAGTAAAGAAAAGGAATTTCCATCAGACTTTGTTCACTTCTGCATATAATGTCCTTAACATATTTAAATATTCGCTTTTCCTCTGGCCTGAGCACAATCTTCGTAGCTTGGAGCTTGTCCATATATTTCACGGGCGGTCTGCACTTAATAGCCCAGAGGCAGCCCGATAATTTTATTATTGGTAATTTTTTTCCTCTCTGGCAATGACGCTCTAGCTTTTATTGAAAAAATATATTAGTTTGTGCTAAATCTTCGAAATTAATCGTCGTGGGCGTTCTCTATAATGGCCTGTTTTGTGTTTTTTTAAGATGAGTGTAGGTAATTGCCAATTTGTTTTGTAGTCCCGAGTTTAGGGTAATTACGCTTTTAGAAGTTTGCATAATTGGTCTTTGATTTAGGTTTATAGTCGCTTAAGGCAGGCACATCATGCAAATCGTATTTTGGTTTAGGATATTGGATTATTTTATTGTGTTGAAATGTAATAAAATAATGTCCTATCAAATATGGCTTAATTTTCAATACTAATCTTCTATATTCTAAAAATGAACCCCTATTTTTCCTGGTCACGCTATAACTTGAGAATGGCTTTACCGATTTCGCTAATTCTTTTTTGGTGTGTAATTATTATCAGGAGAAGGTTCTTATGAAAAAAAAATCCAGAAAATAAGAGAGGTTATGGCGAGGTCGAAGGCCGAGCCTAATACGCAAATGAAGCCAAGGGTTGAAGTTCAAGTTGCTAGTATTTTATAAAAGGTTTATTTTTATTAAAGTCGCAATCACCCTTCTGTCTTCATAAAGTAACGATTATCTACTAAGTCATCTGACTATCTGTTTGAATAGATGTTTGTTATATTTCAAACTAACACAATTCGTGATTTTAATTTAATACCAGTAATATTATAAATGTGAAAGTTTGGATGGATGGATGAATGGATGTTTGTTATTCAATCACGGTTGAACGACTGAACGGATCTGCTTGAAATTTGGCACAGAGATAGATTATATTCGGATGTTTTTAGTTGAATTTGGTCTCTAATACACCTTCAGGCCACGCAAAGCAAAATTGGATACAAAACAGAGCTAACTAACTGATTTAGAGCTTATAGAGTCGAAACATCCGGTCTAAAACAGATTTTACAAATGTTATGGTGGTAAATAAGGACAATTTCGGAGAATACGGGAAAATTCACAAAAAAAAGTAAAAAAAAAATTGGGGGGTCGGGGATTTTTTTTGGCCAACTTGTATTCCCCAAGTGGGCCCCCAAACACGCTCATTTGGTTTGTCGGCCCCTCTACCAAACACCCTATATATCCTCGAAGGGGTAAGCAGCGGTGTTTTCAACGCCTACGTTTCGCCATAATGTTTTTGGTCATGGGATCATGTAATAGGGGGTAGGCTTGCCCCCTATTATTGCTATCTACGGGCACTATTCCAGTCTCCAGACGCTTATTGAGAATATCTTTCTTTCTCAGAAAAACCCAATATCTGTCTTCGAGTTTGTGTCGAGTGACTTCGAGGTTCCAAAACGGCACTTCTACCACTACACCAAGGTCAGCTAGTGATGTTATATGACTGAAATTTTAAATATACAGTACTTTGTTGACGACCTACACTAACACACATGTTTTGTTTTATCTACATTTATAGTGGAAGAATCATCCAGTGAGAGAGTAATAATCAGGGTGACCATTTTTCTCGGGAAACAAACATTAAATTTATAAAGAGGAAAAGTTTTTGAAGGTTTGCTTTTATAAGAGGTAATCTCTAAAGTTGCTGATTTCAAGAGCGAAAATCTTTTACTGGCAAGTAGACTTACCCGTTCGTATTTCATGGCTACATTATTTAAGCATATGCTACGAATATAATAACGTGCTTGTTATGTGTGAAATAAAGAAATACTAATATCACTAGAGAGACACCATATTCTCATTAATTCTAATTTGTTTTAATTAATATCACACCGCCCCGCGCTAGAAAGCGATTTCATGGGAAGCAAGTTCGTAATAATTCGAGCGTAATACAAAATGATGACTACATTTTATGAAATTAACAAACATGACATAATCAAACCCCTTTCAAACATTAAACTCAAGGTTGGAAATAATGAACTCTATAACGTTGAACATAGAGCTTATCTGAATGTCATAAAGAAATAGCTAGGTAGTGTTAAACGTGACAAAGTCAGACCCTTTAGAAAACCTCGTCTTAAATCTAATATAATGTACCTTGTGACCTTTACAATAAGGACGATATTAATATAAGAAGGAGTAGTGGAATAGTGTTAAACATGGGGTCAAAATGAAACGTGTGGGTTACAACAATAAAATAAAATGGTTGAATAAGTCGGACGTTCAATAGCGGGGTTCAAATCGATTAGTGGTGCGATAATAGTCTTCGTAAGGGAGCCAAACGTTTGTGGCCCCAAAACTAGATAAATTTAAAACAGGTTCTAAGAACTGTATACCTGAAGCACACTCTGTTGTTGATCTAGGCTTGACTAGAGTAAATTTTGTATATTTACAACTGAATACTGATTTAAGAGTTCAATTTTCGAGAGATACATTTTAAGATAGCCTGTTATATTATTTTTGTCATTTTAAGTAGGTATTATTTTTATTTTTCTACATTTAATTTTTCTATTTTTGTTCCCTCGTTTTAGGTCGTTGAATATTTATAGTTAGGCGTGAACCGAGTCGTGAGGTTAGTTTTTTTATTAATTTATATCTTATCTTACTTTACTATATTACTTTTTACTTTATCAATGCTTACTAATCTTAGTCTGTCCGAATCAGCAAGCCTCATTAGAGGCAAGTTTCATTCATAAATATATTGATATTTTTTGTCCTGATGCGGACAGATTAAAAACTGGTTGGTACTCAATGACGTCAGAACAGCTGCACTGATTTGGACGAAATTTGGTATGTCGATAATGCGCTGGAATAGCACATAGGATACTTTTCATCATCATCATCATCTTTCGCCACGCGGGTAAAACCATCTAGTTACTTATAAATGACCCCGAATTTTCAGTGTTAAGGACGCGCTGATCTAGTCTAGATATTATAGGCGTTTAGTCTATGAATTCTAGACTAGATCAATCGTCATAATCATCGATCAACGGCACTAAATTGGTTAGTTTACCGGACAACTAAATGTAATCAGAATAAGAATAGTTTATTAACCTTATATTATATTATATTTTTTGTTACATTGGGCAAGTCAACAAATACATTTTAAACTTAAGCATTAAGTACTGTTAAGAAGGAATAATAATAATTAAATTACAGCTATTTTCTACCGACTTCCAAAAAAAGGAGGAGGTATTCAATACGACTGTATTTTTTTTAATTATGTGTGTTACCTCATAACTTTCTATTAGGTAGACCGATTCTTAAAATTCATTTTTGTTTGAAAGCTTGTACTTCTCGTGTGATCCCATTAAAATTTCATAAAATTCGGTCCAGTAGTTTTTGAGTTACACTCCAATACCATTTTTTACCAAAGTAATAGAATGGAAGTCGGTATAAAATTTTTCAAATTGCACTTGTTTATTACATTAAACATTGAATTTATAAATTACATATAGTAGTTTTTTATTTGAGTAATTATATTATAGTTTAAATATATTTCCTGTGTTTATATAATTACATGATCAGAATTATAATTCAAAGCTTCTTTCAATTTTAATTCATATACAACGAGAAATTGCAAAAATTAAAAAATAATGTCATTTGAAAGTTACATTGTATTATAATAAGTATTAGTTTTACACCATAATTTTCGCCTGACAATCAAATAGCCTATACCTATAGTTACCTAGCAGGTTACATCTTGCAGAGCTCGTAATTGAACTTTTCTCCATTTATATTTCCTCAACAGAATCATTCAGAATGCTTTAACCATGCATCGTTTACATAAGTCCTATCCTATCAAAACACTGACTTTTATTTTTTTGACAATATTTTTATGTTGCAGCGTGTCTGTGTTTTGTATAATACTTTCTAAAATTCATTTATACAACTTGATAATGGAATGGCTTATACCACATACAATACTTACTTTCTTTTACGCCGCTCAGTCAGCGACCCAAAGTCAGTTTTGGCCTACAAAGAGAACACTCCACTGGTTTCGGTCTTTTGCAGTTTCTCGCCAGTCTCTTGCACAATACTCGTTCAGTAGATCTGAAGTTCACCACATCACCCCCGACCAACCTGTCTTCAACCTATCGATTGACCTAGATACGCCCTTTTTAACCAACTAAGCGATCTTCTCCCATTCTCCCTAGGTGGCCGAGCCAACGGAGTCTGTGAGTTTTAGTCCCTCCAATTATATTCGGTTGAGCCATAAACCTTTTCGATTTCGGTGTTCTTGAAGATTCACCAGCTTCCAAGGAGCCTTTGCCTTGGGCCAAGAAACTAACCGTTTTTTTCGGCCACTTGGAGATCGTTTTACTTTTTGATTGTTAATGTCTATTGCCTCGGCTTAACATCTATCTAGGATCGGCCTTGTTACAGTAATATAGATGCCAATTTTGGGCATCGAGTAAGAAGCCTGGACACTAAGACTTTATACAGGGCAGCACAGCAGCGTAAGGTACTCTGGTAGTTTTACAATAGGATGTTTATTTGTCTTTTGAGTTCACTTATCTCAGAGTTACTTCATTACGTTATACAACATTGATAAAATACTAAATGAAAGTCTAGATGGAGATGTTTGAAAAGGGTGGGTTATGGGAATAGTATCCAAACTTTTATTTATGTACAAAAAACCTGGTCACCCTATATATTCAAATAAACAGAAGTCCTAAAATCTTTTTTGTGATAATATCAAGTATTAATTTTTTTTATGCACTATAACTTGTGACCATAGTGACTGCTGAAAAGCGTAATAATCCAAATTAAAAATCAAATTGAATGATAGAAAATGTAAAATGAATGTTTGATTGTTTTGAAATTGAGTATTTAGTTTTAGTGTTTCATCCTTCATATACCGTGATAATTAAAACAAAAGATTTATGAATGTAACGGACGTAAATGTACGTCTCTGGTACGCAAAGGGTTAAAAGCTATTTTATTTAGTTTGTTTACAATAGCCAAAATTTTGAAACTCTGAAATATATTCCTATTTTTTTTCGAAGGAAACACTGGATTTAGCATGTTACGTTAATAATACCTTGAAAGTTAGCTAATTCCTCTAAACAACTTTAAAACAATATCCAAATTATTACCAGGTCAAATTATAATAAAACCAAAATTTGTAACCATGATTGTCAAATCTAACGTTACAAACCGATACTAAACAGGTCTGAACCTGATTCCATCTCCACTTGATATTACAAATTTTATTACTTTTACGTTTATACAGCATAATCTTATTTCTTTGAATTAATTATATCAATAACAGCAAAGTAACTCACGTGACTTCATTATTTTGTGCTTTCAAATAAATCAATACAGAGTGCTACAACGATCATATATTCATTTATCATTCTTTAAAACATTTTGACATTCTATTGCGCGTTCAATTGAATGATCTGAATGATATAATTTAAAAGTTATAACATCAATGTAGTCTTTATTTCTTACTGAACAGAATACATTTTAAAAGACTATTTAAGCTCTATATTTAAAGGATAAAAATAAATCATTCATAACAATCGGCACTTGGAAACGAATCGATTCAAAAAAACTACGCTCGTTGAATCGATAACAATGAAAATCGCTATAACAAAGCATCCGCTTTGATGGACCCAAATCATAAAATAAAGAGTTTCTAGTTATAGGTGCCTAGTAAAATTGATATGTGTTAACTAAAATCCCATAATAATATTAGTAATATTTGCACACTAATACTAGGAAGTAGCCATTTTGGAAAAAAACACTTAAATCAAGTCTAAACGTTGCCTAAACTTTATACTAGGCGTAACTTTCATTGTCTTGCTCTCACGCGTGACTATTACTGTATTTTATTATAATATATATATATATATATAAATGAACCCCTATGTCTCCTGATCACGCTTTAATTTGAGAACGGATGGAGCAATCTCGCTAATCCTTTTTTGTTGTGTTAATTTTTGTCAGGAGAAGGTTCTTATGAAAGAAATAACAAGAAAAGATGGGAGGATATGGCGAGGCCGAAGGCCGAGCCTACTACGTAAACGACTACGCGAGCTTTGGCTAGTTATTAATATAATTTACTGGTCTTTAGGAGTTTTGCTGTGTCAAGCACAATACTTAAAACTAGTAGATAAATTGATTAAGTAAGAGCAATTATCTAAATTACAAAATACTTATGTGTTTAAATCATTAAGTTAAGCTTGTGTTGATTTTAATACACGTACTTGCGGTAAATTTAAAAAGGTTACTCAATTTTAGGAAAAGTTTATTTCTAACTACCCTTATTAGCTTACAAAATCTAAAATAAATACCTTAGTCCAATATTTGTCAGGGTAAATGATAATGTGGTCCAAGTAAAGCAAATAAATAGACCGTACCTATAATAAGAATAAAACAAATCTTAACTTAAAAATAATTAGCTAAACAAACTATTTTTCGTCTTCTTTTTTTACTTAACCCACACACTGATAATGAAAATCGCCATAACAAAGCCCAGCTTCGCGCTTTAAATAAAATAAAGGCGAAGAACACTGGAACCCATTGTTTTATAAGGCCCGTAGAATTGTGTTGGGGATGTGTGAGGTAATAACATAATGAGTTATTAGTATTTGTTATTGCTAAGTATGACGACTGGTACAACATTATAAGAAACTAGCTGCGCTCCGCGGTTTCACCCGCGTGGTGATGGATGATGATTTATGTTACTCAGGCATAATGTCACATTCTACTGCTAAAAGAGATTTTTAAATCTCGCCGGTTATAAAGACTGTTGCAGATACCCATTCATTTTAATAACTTTAATATAGCTACATCGTCATTAAACAAGTGCTGTTATCGTTTGTCCATAAATTTAACAATAATTTGTCATACAAACACAAAACCATACTTTAAACTTGAAGCCATCAAACGTTATGAATGAAATGAAACTGCTTGTCCGCACGTAAACACCATTTTAAAAACTTCACACCATTTTTTACACATTACAAGCTCTTTGTCGGACAAATAACGAAAATTAGCAACCAAGATTTTATATTCGACAAACACGATACGAATACAAGGACGGAAACCGGTATAGGTGTCCGATAATATGTATGATATATACTAAGTACCATATTTAGATTTTAAAGTTTAACTGAGCTGTTTGTAATTCCAAATTAACAGCTTTTCACTAATGCATATAAAAGTATATACGGCACATACATATAACAAGTACAATTTGAAAAATTTAATACCGACTTCCATCCTGTTCAGTTATTGGAGTGTAACTCAAAAACGGCTTAACCGAATTTGATGAAAATTAAATGGGACCACATGGGAAGCAACAGCTTTCAAACAAAACAAGAATTTTGATAGCCCGTTCGCCCAGTTCAAATTTATGAGGTAACAAACACAAAAAAATACAGGTAAATTGAGTACCTTTTCCTCTTTGGAAGACGGTAGAAAATCAATTTATAAAATGTTTGTATGTCTGTCTGTCTGTTTGTCCGGCAGATCTCTGAAACGGCTGGACCGATTTTAAAGGGATTTTCACTGGCAAATAACTGACGTTATAATGAGTAACTAAGGCTAATTTTATTACAGAAAAATAAATTATAAATAACTCTGTCTCTCCATCTGTTTGTTACCTTATCACACCTTAATGGCTGAACGGATCGTAATCAAATTTGGCAAGGTTATAGATTATATCCATGTTATAGGTATATGATTGGATGACCATTCAAAAATACTACTCGTAGTACGATTTTCTTATATAAATACCGTTATTTTAGGTTCTACAGTCCTAGCACTTTTGATGTACTTATCGTATTAGCTTTCAAGTCGTAAAATAATTTACTTAGAAAACATTGAGAAGATGTTGTTTGGTGAATAAACATGAAATCACTAAACTGGACTTTTCCTGGTTATAATGTTACATGCGCGGCACAAACAGCGAATGCAAAGTAAAAATAACTTGCCAACAGCACAATAGGCCATAAATAAACAGGGTTCCGTAGCTGGTAGAGTCTCGATGCCATTCAAGCTACCTATAACATCTTTAGACAACTCATAATAACTGGAGCGGTTCAGGAAGCCTACTACCAAAAATAAACTACGAATTTTAGTTTTACTGTGAAAGTAAAAAATACAAATACAGTTAGGGGTATAAAATATAATGACAGGTTGTTTTCATGGTGTATATTTATATTTTATATAGGTAGTGTGTTTATTAGTATTTACTGATTGGTATGCACAAAGTATTTGCTCGTGTAATACTGAATATAATATACTTAATACTAATTTGAACAAGTAAATATTTTATGACATTTTTTTTTAATGTTATGTTATACTTGTATATAAGGTCATTGTTAATTAGTGCACAATATCGAATGGAATATCGTTTGGAATCGATAACTGGTCATTATAATAAAGCTAATAAACTTTTTTTTTTTATTATGAACCCATGTTCATTGCAGTCATACAACAGGGACTACGCGACATATACCTACTCGCTTAGAATAGGTACAACGACGTACGAACCTACCTACTTGCGAATGTTTACTCAGCTGATCTCTATGCCTAAACGATGGCCGGCCCGGGCGGGTCATCGTCCACACTTTGTACCTATTCTAAGCGGGTAGGTATGTCTCGCGTATTTACTGCTATCTTTTGCGTGCGTCGGATCGTGATAAATATATGGGTCTTGAATAAAAGAATAAAAAATACTTTCATGACCAGCTATCGATTCCAAACTACCCTGTTCAATATTGTGCACTTATTGACAAATACCATATATATATATATATATACATGTATTTAGTACATACATGTATATATATATATATATATATACATGTATTTAGTACATACATGTATGAAGATGACAGACTAAGTGAGGTGGCAATCTCAAACAAAATAATTTTTTAAATCAATTTTGCAAAAATGTCTTAAATTATTTTATGTCTTAGTTATTGCTCGTTTGTATTAAATTTTAAATGGCGTGTGAATTATTTTATAGAAATGTATTATAGTGTGAAATTATCACTTAGTATATTTTGTAGTTAGTTCTTTAAGTAAAAGGTTATTTTTTATAAATATTGTTTGTACCTGTAGTATTTTTTTTAATGTTGTAATAAAAGCTGCTGATGTTCGTGATGTCATGGATAAGGTTCCGGCTGAAAATCAGTAACTCGGATCTAAGTTAGATTTTAGTTAAATGCTGATATGGGACCTATGTTCCTAACAGCACGAAATACTATATAAGTACCTATAATGGAATGTATGTATGTAGTAATTTTTAAACTTTCGCGATTTGAACACCATGTTTTAAATGTTTATCGGGACTTATCACGTCTTATTTAATATAGGTAAAAATATGTACCTTTCGCTCGACGTTTCGACCATGTTACAATGGCCGTGGTCACGAGCTGACTGAAAACTGCGTGAGTCCGGCGAGAAGAGCGGGTGTTTTGTTCTCCTACCCTCACTTGATCTTGAACTTGAAAAATCGCAGGGTCGGTTCTGAAACACCAAACAAAATCGCACAACCCTGTTGTGTATATTTTTTGTATTGACCTATGTTATGGTTTTATTTCGGTGTGTCCAAATAAATATATTTCATTTCATTTATTCAAGATTAGTACAATTTCATTCACAAAAATAATATTAAGGATGATAATTACATAAACAAAATGAAACTTTTACAACTTGAACATTAAGATGTTAAGATTTCATATATATATATCATCACCACTTAAAATATATCTAAACACCATAACAGATAACACCATAAAATATTGAAATTTATACAGAGACAAATACACATCCTCGGACGGGATTCGAGCCCGCGCCTTCTGCCTCTCCGTGTTGATCTCTCTATAAATTTCAATGTCGCTTCAATCGCTAACAGACTTAGTTAACAGCGTTAGTGCTTTAAAAAGTAATACCATAAAATATGTTTTAACCTGTCCTTACATTTTATCACTCTTAAAAGGTACCTTTTGTATTTATTCACGCCGAAATCCGTCAAACGAAACGTCGTAGTTCGTTTTTGGGAGTAGGCCTCCTGTAGTGGGGACCAGTCTAGTGAAATTAGACGACATTTTGCAAAAGAGTAAAAGTAATCCGCGATAGTAGGTTTTTTATTTATTATGGTTTATTATAATTTAAGAATAATGTCTAACTCAATCCTTACGAAACTTAACCTCCAGAAAAGGGTTAAATCCAGTAGAAACTTTGAGATTGCATAACTTCCTTCAGGAAAGCGTGGTGATCACTATATTTTTATAGTAGGTACTTAAAGTATTATAATCTACCTTCTCACTAAGTATTTTTTAAGCAACTTCTAAAAAGAGACTTTTTTTATATATGAACTTGGTGCAAACTTACAATTAGATATTTATAAGCATCATAAACCTGGTAAACTTGAAGCAGTGTGCGAGTTAGGGTTCATATCTTTTCAACCAACTTCCAATATTCTCCATTTGACGTATTTTTTTGTACACTTTATACAGAGAAGTCGGTTATTGTTTTTTTTTGTTTCATAAAGAATACTTCTGATGTGTTACGAGGTGATTTCCCATTAAAATTTAACAAAATTTGGACAAAAACTGAAAAAAGTTTCGCCTATCTCGATGATAACGTAATTGACGGTAAATGACAATCATTCGATCACGTTAGTAGGTTAAAAATATTGTTTTCCAAATTATGGGACCGGTTGCAACACTAAAAAGTGTAAAATAACTTGTCCAATTCGGTACCATGCGCACAATATTGTGATGATAGGTACTTTTGAACCATCATGGTACCTTATTATCATCATGATTATCACTAGCAACCTGACCTTTTTGGGAAAATCCACCCAACAGGTCAATATGATAACTAATCATTTTATTAACATGACTCATTGTCAAATTATTATACTTATGACTTCACTTTGATAACACGCACCAATTTCTACAGCCTATATATAAGCCAGAGAATCTTAAAATGTATCATTCGTTCGTCGCAGTCATGTTACTTTCGAATATTATAGTATCATTTATTAGTTTAAATTATGCGGTTGCTAGCGTCCGATATCCGAGAAGTATTTTCAAACCTATTGCGAAACATTTGCCAGACAATAATTCTGCTACAGATACAGTAGAAAATATGTTGAGTGTATTGAAACGACAAATGGATAACAAGTTGAAAACTACGGAGAATTACAAAGGCATTACTCAAGTAACGCATTCCCCATTTAAGGACAATGAAGTAAGTGAACATTCGTTGGTCAATTTATCAGGAAGTGATATAACTCAGTTACAAAACAGTTCAGTTTTCAATGAAAGTACCATTGGAACATATGGATCAAATAGAGAAACAAAGAAACGTACCAATGACAGCAGTAAAAACACAAGCAAATCACCAAAAAAAGGAAACGAAATCACTAACGAAACCAGCCATCAAATTAACGTGAATACCTTAGAAAAGGCAGAGAATAAATTTGGTCCGATTGAATTATCTTCTGAAGGCTGCAAGGAACTGTTATGTACTCGTGATTATATGAGATTTATAACAAAATTGGACATAGACAAAAACCTCACCAACACTGTAGTGATGAGAAACAGCTCAGGTGACTTGACGTATTTTGAAACGCATTTTGTTGTGCCGCGTGAGACTATACATGACATTGCAGCCCTGTACATACGGCTGTCAAAAACTAAAGAGGGAGAAACGTTGGAAAATACTTATGAAATAATTTGGTACTACTATTCAGAACGTGTAGTTCTATATGTTGAAAATGAATATAGCTTTAATAGAATATTGCAAAGTTCTGATGACTATATGGCCTTTAACATTAAAATAACCGGTGAGGAATTTCAATTTGGCAACGACAAAGACAATTCATCATTCATAACCTTCAAAAAAAGTGGCAATATATTACCAATCAAATACTTAAGCTTTACTGTACAAAAGGCAAAGAACAAGCCATTCTATTATGATTGTCCTCATAACATCAATGCTGTATAGACTGATATGGATTAGTTATTACAAAATAAGAATAAATCAACGGTAAAACAACATGGATGTACTTTATTCATGCACCGATTCTAATTTAATTAACGGTAATAAATATGTGTTTAGTAAAGAACGCTGATATTGAAAACAATTTTTTTTAATTATTTACTCCTTAGTGTGTGTTTAGTGAACAAGGGTATGTCACGGTGTGTTAGCGTGTGAATATACACGCGTGTACGTGTGTGTTTTGGTGATGTGATGGCGTTTGTCATAACTGAAATGGTGAAATTGATTTTTACTAATTTTTCAATATCACAGATAATTGTATTCTATATACTAGTAAAAAAACGAGGTAACTTTCGTGTCCATCCTGCCACGGTAAATATTTTTATTCCCCGTTTTATTTCATCGCATACAGGGTCGCTGTCGTCGGTTACTATTATATGACTATTTATTTAATAAAAAAACCCTCAACATTATCGTAGAATGTGCTTACTCAGGTCTCTCTAAACATTACAAATGCGCAAGATGGCTAAGTCAATTAGAGAGTATAGCGTGTGTAGGTATATTTTTAGGTCTTCATCAACTAGACATTTTGTATTTGAGAGCTCGAATATAAACGATATTATAATAAACCTTTCAGAGCCATTCACCGTTCAATACTTTCGACTTCGTAAGATGTTTTTATATTATAATAAAAACATACTTTAAGTCTAAATTGAGGACATAGTTATTTGATGAGGAGGTGATGGCAATAAAGGCATAACTGACGGTAGCGTAAGTGATGGTAACCATGATTAGGATTGTATTAGTTCAAACTGCTATAATTATTATGTCATGCATAAAAGTAGGTAGGTATATGTTTCTTTCTTTGTTATTGGTCTACTACGCCACCACTATCACACTACATATATTTTTAAGATAGTAGCAAATAGCAAAGGAAGTTCATATCATATCAAACCAGAAGCACAATTGAAAATTAAGCATTATAGTTTTTGATATTATTTATTGTACATAATTTATAATATTATTAGTATTTATATAAAAGGGTTCGATCAGACATGATCTTATGATTAATAATAATTTTATGAAATGATGTCTTGGAAAATATATAAAGCAAAATCAGGCACAATATTAACAATCCAAATTCAATCTAATATCAAAATCGTTTCAAATTAACTTACGAATATTATATTTGTTTTTGATATTGTTTCAATTAATGTTAATGTAATAACATGGTTATTACTAAAAAAATATAAACTGATTTGAAGGTTTTTTTGGGGGAAAATAATACAGACGGATGTAGCTTCAAAACTGTTGTAAGGTTTTTATATTATTAACCATATACGCACCTAGGATAGCGAGAATTGTTTCGCAGTAAAATTAAATTTTGGATTCCATTGACCCAAAGGGCTTAGTCAGCAAGTAATAAAAGTAGGCAAATAACTCGTGCATTTGCATAAGGATTGTAGAACACGCGATGAAATCACAGAAGAACTGTGCAGTGCCGGAAATCCATTACGTCTCCAACCGGCAACATGTCTTGCTTATCTCTGACGGTGCAGCAATGTATGTTGTACATGGCGTCTCGGTGGCCGCCGGAATTAATGTTTGCGTATATTGGTGGCGGTAAGGGATGGGTTTCTGCATTATGGTAACAGTGTAGTGCAGCAGGTCAGTGTTATAGCTTGTGACAAAAGATTTAATGACTACAATAATGGACAAAACCTTCGAAAATGTATGCGTATAGTCATCTCACTATTGCAGTCAAACAAGGGTATAATCTACATAAATTAAACTGGACACGACACCTCACGGTATAAAAATAGTACGTTAGGCGCCGAACTTTAAAAAAAAACATGTTTCTTTTTTGAATTTACTTACAAAGGATAACAACCCTGATTCCGATGTAGTTATGTAATTTTTTTTGTAGCATATTTTATTAACTTTATCTGCGATAACGTAGAGGAAAAGACATCACATAGTAAGTCTTCAATGCGATGGCCAGACTAGCTCAAAAAGAAAACAAGATATCCAAGTTTCAAAGTTAACGCATACCAAGTAATCCGGCTCCAAATCAGCATCGCCTCAATCTCAGACGTTCAGTATTCTTTGTATGAAACTCCATACTTCAACGCACACTTGTCAACTCTGTACCGGCGCCACTTTGGCGCGGACGAAGCGGCGAGGCGATGAGGACACGGTACCGGGTTGTTAGGTGTGCGTTAACCCTTAGTCAGTAGTACTACGGTAATGTTATTTATTATTACCGTGGTAGTACTAATCGCGAGAATGGAGAAGGAACCGATGGAGACACCTTCCATGCAACTAAACCATGGTTGTTGGTAACCATACTTATCATGATCAGTTGTTTTATACATTTTTACTGGTTATATTTTGTATTCCATTTTAAACTGAAATACTTTCTCTACTTCCGTTTTGTTTTAAGTTCCGTATATTCATTAATAAACTAAGTAAAATTAGTAATATAGTATATCAAGAAAAGGTATATATATAAGTGTGGTACCTATTTTGTTAGGTCTTGTTTGTGGTTAACCTCATGGTTATTACGATGAAGCAGCCTCTTTGCTGCATTTATGGTATTTATGTGTACTTGCTTGAAAATTTAAGAAGAAGCTACTGTTGGAAAATAAAATTAAAACATATTTACAGTAGTGACTGAGGGGGGTTTTTTATTTTTTGTTTTGAGGGTGAGTTGTTCACACTAACACACCGTAGCGTATATGTAGTGTACGCAGGACTAAATCATAGACAACTTTTTTCCTGGCCAAATGGAATCAGAATGGTTCATGGAATAGTCGTTTTAGGTGTGACTGGAGTTACTAAACGCAACTGGAAACAATTTCGTTGTTGTATATTTTCATTCTAGAGTTGCACGAGCTTGAGTACTGAGTATATTGCGTATCTGCATTAAGTGCTATCAGGCCCTTATCTGAGCTTATATACGCACGGTGGAGCACATTTGCTAATCGCCGCATCGTTTTACTCCCTATAGATGGATACAACGATAATTCTGCAGGGTTTTATGCCTGGATTGGAAGGGAGATCCAGATTAGGAGCAATTTGCCATACGGCTGTTTGGGATTTTTGATAATACAGTTTTAGATTGAGTTGGAATGAAGTCCATATATAAATGTTATAATTGCTAAATTACGCTCATATTACTAATACAGTGTAAAATTATACAGGCTGCTTGTTACTACAATTTACGGGGCGTTTTCTTTCAATAATTTATTGAGACACTCATACTCCCGCGCTAGTATTCCGCGTCTGGTGATAGACTTGGGCACATGTACACAAAATATTACAAATAAATCTGAAAGCGGGCAAAGATCTCTGTTCGACATACAAGTGTTTGCGCTGTTCAGGATTGCATCTGGGTCGTCAGGGTTACTAAAAAACGGTACAAGCACGAGGTTCACCTTATTTTAAGTGGTTTCCTCTGCCATGAAGAGATGCATTACCTCACAAGTGACAAACTGCACTGCGCACGTAACTTAGTGGCTTTAAATTGTTAAGTCTCATATGACTGTGATTTCGGCGGCTACCATATCTTCAAACCAAAATGTAATATGGCGAACATTACTGATTCACGGTAGATAAAGGTATGGTGGTAGTACTACCACCAAACCTACTAAAAGTATGATGTTTTTAAGTGTTTGACTTGTCGACTTGTGTGTATATTTTTTTAGTTTTTATCTCCACGGCTCAACCAATTTTGATAGCGTCAAAGTCGGGTTAATAATCATGCGTCACAATCCACCTCCTCCTCTTAGCGTCGTTTTCCTCATTGCTGAGGGTCGTGACCTCCTCCACGAATCTCCTTCTGCCGGACGAATTCACCTTGACCTATCTTTAGCAGCGTGTATCGCATTATGGACTTTACTATCAAGTGAGGTACGGATTTGGTCCGATCAGCGCATTGGACTTCTTATACCCTTGGTCTTTTGCCTTCCAATTTGTCTTGATGACAAGTTTCTCTAGGTTATTGCCTTTTTTGCGTGCTATATGGCTGAGGTACTCTAATACTCGTTGGAGGCATATAGATGACAACCTCGTAGTAATACTCAGTTCTTCGACGCATTCGTTCTTCTGACTGTCCAGGGGATGCGCAACATTTTCCTCCAACACCACATTTCGAAGGCATCTACGCGTTTTCGGTCGTAAGCTTTAAGCGTCCATATTTCAGCAGCATAGGTATAAGAAAATAGAGAACACTTGGCTTCTAACCAGGTTTATTTTGTTTTTTTTTCCTAATATGGCTGTCCTTCCAAATTCCGGCTAGTTGGGTCGATCATCGAATTTTTGGCCATACCAATCCTCCGCCGCACTTCGGTCTCGCAGGAGCCAGTGTTATTAATGTTGAAGCGTCACTATAATAATATAAATATGCAGGTTTGTGAGTGTGAGTGTCTGTATGTTTGTTACTTAGTTTGTTCACGGTAAAAAGTTTCATCGTGCTTCTTAAGGAGAAGCAAGAAAAAGGTTGTTTTGTGTGTGGTTAATTCTTTAATAAATATCCTATTTGCAGTTTGTGCGGGAGGGAGGGTGGTGCACACCGCAACTCGGCCATAAGCATTGTTTTCAGCGGAAGCGTCACTAAATATTTCTTCTAATATCGTTTTTTATAATGGATTTTCGCAAAGTAATGCTTGAATCAATAAAAGGCTCTATGCCCGTTTTGACAACACACTAGTAAGTTAATGACTGTAGCTAACAAAACTGTCATAAGGCCGCCATTTTTTTTAAATTACCATACTTGCCTAAGCACTTGTGTGTGACTTAAAACAAAAATATAGGTATACTCTAACACTAACACAAACATACACACAAAAAGAGAGACGGATAGTTTGGTAATACCTTATAAAAAATATGAAATATATACATACAAATAACTTCCTTGACATTTCATACACAGATACTGTCATCAAGATAATTTCGAAATAAATAATACATTTACAGGTCGCAGTAAATTTTTATACTTAATATGTTGCCAGATAACCTCTATAATGGTATTAAAAGCCAGTTTGAATAACCGTAATTGATTACGAGTAAGTAGGTACTGGTTAATATAAAGTTAATCTTCGGCTGTAAAATGACAGTAAAAGTAAAACATGAGAAATCACTCAGAGTAAAGATAATATCTCTAAAGTACGAATTTAAACGGTATTTACATTATTTAAGTTGATTCACTTCAGTGATCAACGAGCTATGGAGAGGGCTATGCTCGGGGTTTCTCTACGTGATCGAATCAGAAATGAGGAGATCTGTAGAAGAACGAAAGTCACCGACATAGCCCAGAAGATTAGCCAGTTGAAGTGGCAGTGGGCAACGCACATAGCACGCAGAACAGATGGCCGATGGGGCCGAAAGGTTCTGGAGTGGAAACCACGGACCGGCAAGCGCAGCGTAGGTCGTCCACCGACACGGTGGACAGACGACCTGATGAAGGTCGCAGGACGACGTTGGATGCAGGCCGCTTCCATCCGGTCTTTTTGGAAAATCATGGGGGAGGCGTATGTTCAGCAGTGGACGTCCTACGGCTGAGATGATGATGACTTCGGTGATGATTTCTTTTTTGAACCGACTAATGGTTGAAATAATGGGGCTGTGGCGAGTGGGTTTGTTGTCGGAGCAGTTTTAAGTACGCCGATGTTACTACCGAAGGAAGGTGCTAGTCATGTGGTTCTGCTGTCATAAAGCTCACACTACCAATTTGCTGTTCGCTCAGCAATTTGCAAACTTAGACACGTTTGTTGAGGGCTATATTATAGGATAGGGTCGTTGGTCTTATTTTTAATGTATTTTAATTTAATCAGGACACCATCAACCACCTAGAATTTTTCAATATTTTTAATGAACTCTAAACCAAAAATGAACGATGTTTTAATATCAACATTTAAAATTAGCGCTAAAATATTATTCAATGCCAGCCTATACGTCGTATGACGTCACTATGGCAAAAACAAACAGTGTTGTGATTATAATACGTTGTGCTTGCTTGGAGGTTGCTTGATTGAACACACAACAACTTATAATTTGATTTTATTTTGTGTTCTCAAGTTTTGACGTGTAATACTGGTTTGGACATGTGGAGAGAATGAATGAAATGAGAATGACTAAACAGGTATACATGGGACAAGTAAACGGAAGTGTTGGAAGGGGAAGACCTAGGCGAACGTTCCGAAATCAGATTGAAGACGTATTGAAAAAAGGCCAGGTCAAAAGTACCCTAAACCGACGCTTATGTATGAAAGGATTGATGAGTATAGATGAAGCGAAAGAGATATGTCAGGATCGTAGTAAGTGGAAATCCGTGGTCTCTGCCTACCCCTACGGGAAAGAGGCGTGATTTTATGTATGTATGTATGTATACTGGTGGATTATTAACTGTTGATGTTCACAATTCTGTACGAGTATCAGTAGAGGGTATAAAATCATAAACATTATTTTGTTTTTTCGTAAATCGTGTTTGCAAGTTTTGGTAATGCATCCACGTGACGAATACAGTCATTAAATGACTGACTTATTTCTTAGAGCAGACTCTAACTACCTACTTGAAAACCAAGTTCATAACTCTGCAGTTACAAAAATAAACCTACATTTTGTTCTATATAGGATCTTTCACCTCAAAAGGAAAATTCAACCCTTTGTTATCCTTCTGTTCGTCAGTCTGTCTGTCAAGACATTTTCCATTCATAAAAAAGAAAAAATCTGAAATCCACAAATGTGTAACAACCATGACAACAAAAAACTAATTTATTAATTAATATTATTATTTTACTAGTCACAGATGCAACATAATGACCTTTATTAATAAACGTTGCGTAAACCTATATTAGGCGTAACATGCTTTGTCTTGCTTTCACGCGTAACATTTACTGCAAGCGAAAAATTGACAGATAGATGTTTTAACTACTCCGGGTGTAAGCCAAGTTTATTAATAACGTCGAATATGTTAAGGTCCCATAACCTCCATTGTCCTATTTAAAATTTCTTTAGTTGTCTGTTTTTCTAATACAATACTTTTCTTATAGACATTTTTAGGTATTAAAAGTTTTTCAATTACATTTAAATCACAGTTTATTTACAGTTTTTATTAACAATGAAGAACAGAATGTTAAATATTGTTACACACTGTACATGCATATTGCGTCGCCAGCGACAACCAAAAGGCGTGGCCTGCTCAGTGCAACAAGATTATAGAACATTAATTCAAGAGTGTAAGCTCGGCTTTGGCATGTCTGCAGATGAAACGTACAGTGATTTAGGTGTCTGGAACGATAGTTTAGTATCTGGAAACAGATGGCAAGAGCACTTTTAAGATATTTTAAACTCTATAATTTTTACCTGACCATTCAGTTGGAGCGTTATGGCTGTAGAGTGTTTAGGTGCTTACATAATATACGTATGTATATAAGCGTGTGCGTATGCTCTTTGGACTTATGTCCGACCAAAACTGGTTTTTCAGCCGAAACCGAAACCAAAACCGTAATTTTGACCTTGCTCTTAGCAGCTTAGTGCCAGAAAGCACGGCGTGGGGATGTGGCTGACGGTTCCAAACAGCTCGCTTAAGAGCACCCCACGCGTGCTCTATTGTGGTATCTCAGGTGAGCCAGCAGGTCAGTCTAACCTCGTGATGTCCTATTCTCGGAGAGCAGCATTGACTAGTTGAGCTCGATGGGCGGGCGCATTATCATCGACCAGTACAAATTGGTGCCCATGGTTTACGGAATGGTCCGACAATTCCATCAATAGCAACTTAGAAGAGGTCATCATAATATAATCTACCGTAACAAAAAATTATTCGATTTTTCAAAATTATCACAATCTTTTTTTGATGTATGTTTTCTTTATATTAGCATAAACATGAACTTGAATGGTGCATTAGAGACCGGTATCCTCTCTAATATGAAGGCCTGTCTTCTAGTAAAGGAAATGTAAAGGACTAACTATGCAAAGCGAAAAACAATTTAATAAGTCGTAGTACAGTTTCAGTGAACAGCACTGCACGACATTATTTTTGCATAGTTCTCTTGCAACTAAAAGAATGTTCTTCTTCTACGCTCCAAAGGAAACTCATCGCTATGCAACTGTTGCTAGTAAACTTTCAGAATTGTTTCAAAACTGAATCATAACTATTTTCAAATAAAAAGCTCCGCCGGTGCCGCTAGCAGCGTAAACGGTTTGCGAGGAATTTGATAAAACTGTTGTTGCATGAAAAATATCAAACCGTGCGACGTGTTCACGCCGCATAGGTACTCTTAGTTTTCTCTTCCATTTCGTACTTTCACAACAAGAATTACCTGGCTCAGAATGATGGTTTATCTGGTTATATACTGCCTTATTTATTAAACAAGTGCAATTTGAAAAATTTAATACCAATTCCATTCTATTACTTCGGTAAAAGTCAGTTATTGGACTGTAACTCAAAAACTACTCAACTGAATTTAATAAAATTTACATGCGACTACACGGGAAGCACCAGCTTTCAAACAAAAATGAATATTAGGAATCCGTTTACCCAGTCGCATGTTATGAGCTAACGAACATCAAAAAAACTACAGTCGAATTGAGTACATCCTTATTTTTGGAGTCAGTAGAAAAATCAATGATGGCTCCGAATTACTTTCGATCTGTACCAATCAGGCTGCGGTTTTGATTTTAAAGCTTTCAGTGAAGGTGACATCGTGATAAAACTACCAACCAGCATGTTGGTAAGGCATTATCTAGTACCCATCAACTAAAACACTTAAAATTAAAACCTATTACGAAACCCTGTCGCTAACAGTGTTTTCGGGCAACTATTTTCGATTGCCAGTTGCTTTTCTAGGCTTTGTGTAAAAGCAAGTTTGAGAAGAGAGTTTACTCGAAAATCGAACCGGACACCACATGCTGCATACAGAAGAAGTTCCATATAACCGATATTTACATATAACTGACTTCAAAAAAAAAGAGGAGGATGGGTTTTTTATGAGTGTTCGCGGATAACTTAGTCGTTTATGAACTGATTTTGACGACTCTTTTTTTATTTGATGGATTGTACCTACTTCCGTGGTGGTCTCATATAAATTGATCAAATTCAGTCAAGCAGTTTTTGAGTTACACTTCAAAAACTGGAAAGTGTTGATTTATCTTGATGATATCATCATTGGCGGTGTATCCCGTAAGTAGCAAGGTCCACTAAAAAGGGAGTAAATGATTTTTATCAAAAATTACTACCGACTTCTTCACTCAAAAGTGTGAAATAACTTGTCGAAGTCGGTACGATGCATGTAATATTGTGATAATAGGTACTTTCGAACTATCATGCTACCGACTTCAACGGGTTTAAGATATTAATTTCTCATAAAGAATACAATTCACTTGTTAGGGAAATACAAGGTAATTCAATAAATACTAGTGACTGTACGGACTACAATATAAACTATGTATAGGTAATAAGTTAGGTTTAGGAAGTCGGTTCTATTTTTTGATATTTTTTTTTATAAAATCTTTGGGCCTTAAAATTAGCCCCTCCCTTCCTAAACCCGTGACCACACCGGATGATGATTGTTATGTCACTCCGAACCCCCCGTAAACACCCCTCTACTCTAGACTAAAGTTTTTAACTCGCACCGCAATCACACTTTCGAGATATTGAAGGCACTAAAGTAAATACACGAAATGATCCTGTTTTTCTATTACATTCCTGTTCAATCCACCTGGCTGTAGGTATTTCAATAAGACCCTCATGATGGCACTTGATTATATCCGAGCCTCGATCGTCACCTCAACTATCGAGGTCAGAATTCCATCGACCCTTACTATTCTCCAAGAAAATAAGGTCCCCAGCATTTCCATGTAAATCGTCATCTGGTAGATTTCGACCTCAGGCTAGTACTACAATTGCCTTTCACATATTCAGTAAATCGAAAGCCAGTTTTATGAAACTACAATTTTACAGGTACAAATACTGATACTTGTATAAAAATCTAAGCAAAGAAACCAAATTATATCATATCAAACTCAAACTCAAAACATTTATTCTGTATAGACCCACGGGTGCACTTTCAAATTGTCATTTTACACTTATTTTTTCTTAAATCTACAACCGGCGGCCTTATTCTCTATCTTTACGGAGAATGGGAATGGGCTTCATTTTGACATTTGAATCCCATTTTGTGCGAAATCCTGCGAGCCGATTGGCTGGAACCATCAATGGGATGAGAATGAAGTGGCATTTCATTCTCATTCGACAATAAGGGGGCGGATCGGAACCCGACCACGCGGGCCGAAACTCAGCGGGCTTGTCTTTTTTGCAACGCTAATTTCTTAAATGATATAACAAATGTTCGCTTATTTTTAGCTCTAATGTATTACCTTACAGAAGAGAACATAACAAGAATAACGTTTATTTCCAAAGATAGGTTACATTTCATTTCTGAACAGTGTTTATAGCATAAGCTTAGCTAAATTAACGTAAGCACATAGACGTTGAGACCCGAACTAGGCGTTAGCCTGTGTCTTCGGGCACAGAGTACGATTATATGATTTAAAGCCTCAAGCACTATACATAATAGTGATTTGAAGGAGAATTGATGAGGTAAATTGTCAATGTTTTTCTGATGCCTTTGGTAGTTAATATGAGTTCACTATCATTTACGTTATTAGCCAATGGAAACTTAAAGTCTGAAAATATGATATGTTGATTAACATACGTTATTAAAAATTCAAAACCGTCTCGCCCTTATATACCTAGTATGAAGTAGTATATTAAAATTCTATGATCAAATAGAAGGTTTTGTCTACGTGGCGTCGACTTGAGAAGTTTTTTGGAAGTCAGTTCAAGATATAACCTTTTTTAGAAGTCGGATCAAGATGAATACACTTACAGTCTACCCACAATTGACCGACGCGGTTAGAACGCCTCCAGTTTGGGTATATCCATGTAACGTAATGCAACACAACGAACGCACAACTGACCGCGTAAACGCGTGATCAGTTGTGCGTGATTTGACATGACATTCCCTAAGATCGATAAATTTAGTTCGTCCCTAGCAAGTATGGAACTGATATCGACGACTTATACGAACGTCAAATTGTCGACAGTGTATATCGATTATTACGAATTGTTTGCATTCCACAATGCGTCCTTCTATCATTTGAAGATTTCTACGAGCATTTCCTTCTTCTACGATCAAAAGAAGGCCGAAGTCTATTTTTATTGAATTTTAGCTGCGCCTTTCGGTTACACACGCAGGGTGATGGATGTTGACGATGTTGATGAAAATTATCTTATGTGTTAATTCAGCGCCCCATCTACCTCCATGGCAAATTTCTTCGAAATTGGGACAGTCGTTTAAGCGTAAGAGAAGAACAAACATCGAACTAACTACACCTCGTTACACATTCGCCCTGTCGATAACTATCTGATTAGCTCGGGTCAGTACTCGATCCCTAACGTGAGTGTTTTGCCGATTAATAATGATATTTTTTTACATATATTGTCTTAACCGTAGTGATGTTTTAGTAACTTCTTACTAAGAAGCGGCCCTGGCAGTAAGGTCGCATACATTATGCATTCAGACCGACCTGACATCGGAATCAATCCGGTGTTTGGTGCAGATCCGACAAAAAGTGCTTCGGTAATGAGCTGTCCGTATTGATGTGATGTAGTGTAAGGATAAGCAAAACAGTTCTTGGAATAATTTGGGAGGTTGCTTTTAAGTACAGTTATTAAGTAAATAGATATAGAACTCATTTTAGAGGGCAATAAATTTGAAGCATATCTTTTACTTTAAACTAAATATCTGTTTTTTTAAACAGCTCTGAGTTTTTATTGTCTCGCAGTGCACCTCGAGGATAAAGCCTGTCTTCGTCTTGGGCGGCTTGAACCCCTCGCTTCACTAAGGACTCTACATAACTCTGTGACATCGTAGTGTTAAACATTTTCTTGTTAATGAAGGATTAAAGCGTTGAAGAAAAAAGGAAATAAGTACTCGGAAAATAACAATTAAGATTTAACTTTGGAGTAAATAGTGAAGTTCTCCAAGTGGTACATATTTCTTTCCGTGCATTGGTTGTCTGGAAGAGATCGCTCTGAGCGTTACGACCGCCCATTGTGACACTTAATTTGAAGTTTTTCATTAGTTTGTTGTACTTTATGATGTGGTGTTGCAATAAAGAGTTTATCTATCTATCTATCTACTGATTTCACCGCCATGCATGGCCTCCAATAAAGCAACGTTTGCCTTTTGGTAAGAGATATCACAAAATTAGAAAAGAAACATCTGTGGAAAAATCCTGCTTCAATAACATTTTCGATATTCCAAAGAGCAATAAAAAGTAACATATAACTAAAGTAACTATAGACTGTTCTTCGTTCTTAAAGATTTAATTCCTAACGAAATATTTACATATTTAGAGAGGTAAGCACCATTTCAATAAAGCATTTACGATAGTCAAGTCTAATGAGAGACCCAGAGGACATTATCATGGCCCTAAAAAGATCGTAAAAGACCGAATACCCGATAGGGACAAAAGGAGTTCTGACAAGGGCACTGACGAGGATACGGAAATTTTACATTTATACCGGTATAAGCTGCTTCTTAAATGGCGGCTATGGTCTAAAACGGAATTAGTGTTAGTATTTTTATAACGGTCGCTATTTCAGCAGCATTATAATAATAAACCTCTGTCTTCTTGTATATTTTTTACTCAGTTTTTTGTCAAATATCTGTCCAAAATATGTTTTGAACGTTATAATACGATTAATTTATCTGTAGTTTTGAATATGTAGGTATCATCAACATTTATGTATCAACATGATTTTACATAACCGATAGGTACGTTTTTAAAAAGTAATATTATAGTTCCAAGTAAATACAAGTAATTACTAATTTGTGTGATAAACATAAACATGGATTTGCGAATAATTTTTTTTTTCTACCGTCTTCCTAAAAGGAGGTACTCAATTCGACTGTATTTTTTTAAATGTTTGTTACCTCATAACTTTCGATAATGTGAACCGATTCTCAAAATTCTTTTTTTGTTTGAAAGCTGGTGCTTGCCGTGTGATCCTATTTATCAAGTTCGGTTTATTCGTTTTTGAGTTACAATCCAATAACTGAATTGAATGGAAGTCGGTATAAAATATTTTAAATTGTACTTGTTAAGGACAATACATCATTGCTGTGAGACATCGTGTATATACCTTACACACAGTATAGGATAAGAATGCAAACTTGACAAAAACATGACAAATATTCTAATTTACTGGTATTTTTAGATTATGTGGTCCTCGAATCGGTACTGAATATAACTGGTTTCTAAATGTTAATTCTCTATAGATAATGAAAATGGTTAAAAGTAACATTTAGTCTATGGGAATATCTATCGTATACTTTTCGTTACATTAAACTAGTAAATTGATTCCTTAGGCTACGACTGGGTGCTTCGTGGCACGCTACCCGCAAGCATTCGGGTCGCGTGCTATGCGGATGACACGCTAGTCGTAGCCAGAGGGAGGAACCTCCGGGAAGTAGTGCGGTTTGCCGAGGTGGGCACAACCCTCGTGATCGACCGCATTCGTGCCCTAGGACTGGAGGTTGCTGTCTCCAAAACCGAGGCCCTACTATTCCACGGGCCTCGGGGTGGGGCCCCTCCAGGAACGCGAATTATCCTGGACGGGGTCCTCGTGCCGGTTGGGGCCAAGATGAAATATCTGGGCCTCAGGCTGGATGGGAGGTGGGCTTTTGGGAGCTATTTTGCCCAACTGGCCCCAAGAGTCGTGAGAGCTGCAGCCGCGTTGGGAAGGCTGCTGCCCAACGTGGGTGGTCCGAACGCCAACTGCCGCCGACTGTACTCCGGAGTGATCCGGAGTATGGCCCTTTAAGGGGCACCAGTCTGGGTAGACACCCTCGGTCGCAATAATCGGAGCTTGCTGCGACGTCCGCAGCGAGTCATTGCGACTAGGGCGATTCGCGGATACCGGACGGTGTCATGGACGGCGGCATGCGTGCTGGCCAGTGATCCCCCCTGGGAGCTGCAGGCGGAATTCCTTGCCGAAGTCTACCACTTCGTGGCGGCGAGGAGATTCCAAGGAGCAGCCCCAAACTGGGAGGAGGTCACACGCATGCGACGGCAGGCGCGAGCCACTCTATTGCGGCGATGGGAGGAGGACCTGGCTCCGCCGGTTCCTGGGCAGTGGACGGTGGAGGCCATCCGTCCGGTCCTTCAGAGGTGGGTGAAACGACCTTTCGGGTCGCTGACCTTCCGATTGGTGCAGGTGCTCTCCGGACATGGATGCTTCGGAAAGTACGTGCACCAAATTGCAAGACGGGAGGCGACTCCAGCCTGCCACGCGTGCGGTGCGCCGGAGGATACGGCGCACCACACACTGGAAGTGTGTGCTGCATGGGGCCCGCAGCGGCACACGCTTTCAGCGGAAATAGGGGGAGATCTCTCCCTGCCGAGCGTGGTGTTCTCCATGCTCAGCAGTGAGAGATCGTGGCAGGCGGTGGCCACCTTCTGCGAAACGGTGATGACGCAGAAGGAGGCCGCGGAGCGGATCAGGGAGAACGATGTCCGAGCTGACCCGCTCTGGCGCAGACGACCGGGGGAACGGAGAAGACGGTTTGCACGTCTCCTCCCTCCTCCGTAGTGGGGTTACTGGCGAATAGTCGGGGGACTCTTCGCCGGTTTGCACGGCCCTACACGTCTAGGGGGTGACCTTGGTGAGCAAGGTCATCCCTTCACAGGCGCTGAGGCCCGGTTAAGATCAATCCGGGCCTACCGCTGGGGCGAGATGGTGACTGCCAGCGCGACCCTGTCTCGCCCCACCTTGGCGGAGGACTGCTCACGGGGGGGGTTTTAGTGGGTCTGAGCCCCACACGCCCCCTTCCGTCACCCCCGTGGCGGAAGGGAAGTGCACAGCATTTCCCCCCTAAAAAAAAAAAAAAAGTAAATTGATTCCTATATTGTAATACTATATTTCATTACAAGTGGGGAAAGGCTGTCATTGCAAAGAGTTCCGACAAATGTCTACCCGAGCCGAGGCGCAGCCGAAGGCGAGGGTTGGCATTCGGAACAAGTTGCAATGACGGTTCCGCACGTGTACTGAACGACTATTAATAATACAGTTGCGAAAAAATGAAACAATTTAATAAAAAACTCGCAAAGAAAATTTCTGGAAAATGGCGCAAACCTTAGAATATAAGCAGAGATTTTTTTTTCTTCACCCATTCTGGTAGGCAAAGGGAACTATGCCCATACAGCCAAGTCTTCAGTAGAATTTTTTTATTGATATGAAATGAAAATGAAATTTAATGAGATGAAATGAAATAAAACCTAACCTAACTCATTCAATCAAATCATTAAATCTGATATTGAAATAAATTAGTAGCTTCTTTTTAGAAATATACGTATTTGCATGAATCATAAAAACTTTTATGATTTTTTTAGTAAAAACTTCATTGTTGGTTTTTCTTTTTAATAGACATTATTTCGACAGTTAGGAAAGAGAACGCACGAGTTCGGGAATGGTAAAAAAAAGCACGAGTATGTAATAGCCCACATCCCGAACGCTATACGTCCCTGCAATACGCCACTTTTTGAGCAACTGAATTAAAAATAAAAAAATATCTACAAGTTTTATATGATACGATGAAAACTCGTAGTAAACTGGATTAAGACATCTAAAGACTCTGTGGCGTATTTTAAATTAATAGACTTGTGTGACTGATCTCATTTGATGGTCATTAAAATAATGTGGTCGTAAGTTACTCGCCGTGGGGTACCGGCTTAGAATAGTACCCCCCCAACTCTACCCGTGGGTGCGTAAAAATCTGCTAAGGGATAACAATCGGAAGGTGGGCATTAGCACCTTCCCAGTTTCAAAACCTCAAAACTGCGCTCGCCAACCCGCCTGCCAAGCGTGGCGAGTATTGGCAAAATCCCCCCAATGACAGACACATTAGGAACCAGGCCCCCAGTCCCCGGCAGCCCCGCTATTCCTGGCTACGGTAGCGGTCACAGTAACGGTGGGGCAGGGGGTGCTAAGAATCCCCGGCAGACGCCCGGCTACCACCCCCAACGACGACGACTGGCCCTGGTGACACACAACATACGCACGATGAGGACAGACGAGAAGATATATGAGCTGGAAGAAGAAATGAGTAAGTTACACTGGGACATTGTGGGGTTATCTGAAGTCCGTAGAGCGGGTGAGGACACGATAACCCTAAAATCAGGTAACCTACTCTACTACCGGGAGGGCGACCAACAGTCCCAAGGTGGTGTCGGTTTTCTCGTCCACAAGTCCCTTACTAACAACATAGTTAAGATCGATAGCGTTTCCAATAGGGTCGTATACCTAATACTCAGAGTATCCAAACGATATTCGCTGAGGGTATTCAGGTATACGCAACGACGAAGTCGCACCCGGATGATGAGGTGGAGGATATGTATGAGGACATAAGTCGGGCCATACATACCTCTGAAACGCACTTTCTAGTTGTTATGGGGGACTTCAACGCGAAGTTGGGTAAGAAAAGCGAGGATGAGTTGAAAGTGGGGCAATTTGGATATGGACAACGGAACCGTAGGGGACAGAGGTTGGCCGACTTCCTGGAGAAAGAGGGACTCTTTATGATGAACTCTTTCTTTCAGAAGCCACCTCACAGGAAATGGACCTGGCTAAGTCCCGATGGTTCCACGAGAAATGAGATTGACTTCATTATGACCACCAAAAGGCAAATATTCACTGATGTCTCCGTGATCAACAGGGTTAAAACCGGTAGTGATCACCGAATGGTAAGAGGCACGGTGAATATTAATGTCAAACTGGAGAGGTCTCGTCTGATGAAGTCTACGCTCCGACCCACTCGTGCCCATATACAAAACCCCGAGAGCTTTCAACTTGAGCTATCCAATCGCTTCGATTGCCCTGAGAACATCGCTTCAGTGGACGAGATCAATAACAGGTTAGTAGAAACTGTCCATACAGTGGGTTCCAAATACTTTAAACCCCACCGTACAGATAGGCCACAGAAACTCTTCAACGATACCCTCAACCTCATGGCTGAACGACACTCACTGAAAATGCAGTCTTCGCATGATGCTGAAGCATATAGGCTGCTCAATAGACGAATATGGAAGTCCTTGCGACACGACATCCGGATCTTTTATACAAACCGTATTAAAGAGACGATAGAACGGAAAAAAGGCTCCAAAGTGTTTGCAAGAGACATGTCTATTGGGCAAAGCCAGTTGACGAAGCTGAAGAGAGAAAACGGCAGTGTAGCGTCGACCAAAGCAGAAGAATTAGGAGAGGTAGAGAGTTTCTACGGACAGCTATACACCTCGGTCGCTAAACCTGTTAGCAGCTCGGCCAAAGACCCAAGAGCCAAGCTGACCCGACATTATACCGAATATATCCCGGACATCAGCCTGTACGAGATTAGAATGGCCTTGAAACAGCTTAAGAACAACAAGGCGCCTGGTGACGACGGTATCACATCTGAGCTTCTGAAAGCGGGTGGAACACCGGTACTTAAAGTCCTTCAGAAGCTCTTTAATACCGTCTTACTCGAAGGTTCAACGCCAGAAGCATGGAACAAAAGCGTGGTGGTGCTGTTCTTCAAGAAAGGTGACAACACTTTTCTTAAAAATTACAGACCCATCTCGCTTTTGAGCCATGTTTATAAGCTGTTTTCGAAGGTCATAACGAACCGTCTCAGTCGCAGGTTTGATGAATTCCAGCCTCCGGAACAAGCCGGTTTCCGAAAAGGCTATAGTACCATAGACCACATCCACACGCTACGGCAAGTTATACAGAAGACCGAAGAGTATAACTTGCCTCTTTGTCTAGCGTTTGTGGACTATGAGAAAGCCTTTGATTCGATCGAGACGTGGGCAGTGCTTGAGTCTCTCCAGCGGTGCCGTATTGACTATCGGTATATTGAAGTGCTGAAGTGTTTGTACAAAAACGCCTACATGTCAGTCCGAGTACAGGAGCAGAGTTCGAAGGCAATTCCATTGCAAAGAGGCATGAGACAGGGAGACGTTATATCTCCGAAACTGATCACCGCTACATTGGAAGACGCCTTCAAGCTTCTGGAATGGCAAGGACGGCATTAATATTAACGGCGAATACATCACTCACCTTCGATTTGCCGACGATTTTGTAGTCATGGCAGAATCCATGGAAGACCTCAGTACAATGCTCGAAGGCCTCCATCGAGTTTCCCAACGGTCTTAAGATGAACATGGATAAGACGAAAATTATATCTAATGCCCATGTTGTACCTACCCCAATATCAGTTGGGAACTCAGTTCTCGAAGTTGTTGACGAGTACATCTACCTGGGACAGACAGTCAAACTAGGCAGGTCCAACTTCGAGAAAGAGGTCAATCGTCGAATCCAACTCGGCTGGGCAGCGTTCCGGAAACTTCGAGAAGTCTTCTCGTCAAAAATACCTCAGTGCCTCAAGACAAGAGTCTTCAACCAATGTGTGTTACCAGTGATGACTTATGGCACTGAAACGTGGTCTTTTACTATGGGCCTCATAGAAAAGCTCAAAGTCGCACAACGAGCTATGGAGAGGGCTATGCTCGGGGTTTCTCTACGTGATCGAATTAGAAATGAGGAGATCCGTAGAAGAACGAAAGTCACCGACATAGCCCAGAAGATTAGCCAGTTGTAGTGGAAGTGGGCACATAGCACGCAGAACAGATGGCTGATGGGGCCGAAAGGTTCTGGAGTGGAGACCACGGACCAGCAAGCGCAGCGTAGGTCGTTCACCGACACGGTGGACAGACGACCTGATTAAGGTCGCAGGACGACGTTGGATGCAGGCCGCTTCTAACCGGTCCTTTTGGAAAATTATGGGGGAGAGGTATGTTCAGCAGTGGACGTCCTACGGCCGAGATGATGAAGTTACTCTCAAGGACTTCCTTAGCAACCTATTTTTCAATACCGTAACCAGGCAACTACAGGATCAGCTGGTGATCCTCATTGCCTCTGAGCTAACTTTGCTTCAAAAGTATTTAATGAAGGTAAGATAAAAGTAGTAATATTATGAGATGCATATAATGAATAGCAGTAGACGAGTAAATCTATACTATATCATACAACACATATTGTAAAAACGAATGATAAGATTGTTTGTTTGTTTGTGAGAACTCATAGGCTTTGAAACTACTGGACCTATTTGAAATGAATTCTTGAATGAAATTCTTTCTCATATACTTCTTTTAACATAGACTTTATATTTTGATTTATCGTCATAACCATGCGGATGAAACCTTGAAGCGCAGTTAGTATTATATACTGAAGATGATAGCAGCGCCTTCAGTGTCATGATGGGATATCTACCACTTAATAAAAAGCTCTTATACCTAAACCAAAATTTCAAAACTGGTATACGATTACGACGAGTAGGAATATCCTAGCTAGAACAATAATTTATATAAGAATTATATAAATTATTTATATAAGACTTACTCGTATATAAAATTATTTATATAAGACTAACAATAATTTATGTAAGACTTATGACTTCATCAGTCGAACGACCCAGACACAATAGAAATTTCATTGTTATATGGACAATCGACTGGTGAGGGGTTATATAAATTATTTTTATAAGACTTAATATAAATTATTGTTCTGTTTTAGCGCCGTACCTTGTTAATTACGTGTCAACGACAATTAGTTAATAATATATTTAATAGCCATGTGCTTTTATGGAAGTCACCCATGTTTTATCAGAGAATAAATTTATTCAAAAATAACCCTAACAACAAACACCTTAAAAACTAGATATCTATCTGTTAGTGCTAAAGACTAACAGATATATATATATATATATATATAGACTATAAGTCCCCATGAGGTTCATTAATTGGCATAAAGTTATTTGAGGCGAGAAATCTGGTCGAGTACTTTATAGTACTCGCATGGGTATAGTTATAAACTTCAAGGTTGCACGGCAAGTACCTAAAGGGGTTCTCATTTCAGCTGTCTCATTTTCTGTAGTATTTTGGAACCAGTCACCATTCCAAGTCTGTTGTGGCATTATCATTGACTGTATAAAATAAAACTACTATTAGTACTGTGTTACAACCGCGTTGGCGAAGTACATTTATCGAGTGTCAAAACGGTTATATTTTTTTGGAAAGATGTCACTTCCGATCGATTAAGATACGATCAAAGATCAAATAATTTCTTTTCTCAACCAATATATATTTGACAAATAGAAATAGTTACCGATACAAAGGACGTGATTTGAATAAATATTTGAAAACGCATTATGCTGTTACATGTTAGATACTGCTATATATATACTTCCAGTCAGTGCTGGAACTTCGATGCTCTGCTCATATGCAGAAGTTATAATTCATAATGTATCTTCAAAAACATAAATTTTAGTTATTGTGTTCGATCATATAATAATCTGGCGCTAAGTTTGTAATGATTTACAAAGTCCTGGTTTAAGTGTTGATGACCATTTCAAAAATTTCCAATTTATTTTAATCTATTATTACTTCGTTTGTGTCATAAATGTCATAATACCACTTTTATTTTTGTATTCTTAAATTTGAAGGAAGTTTCGTCATCATTTTGAAAAATTCAACACTTTTAAGCAAGATACTTCGCTAAATTGCTAAAACAAAAATTCATAAACTTTCTAAGGCCTAATATTAAGCTAACTTACAATTATCATAAAGTCGCTTAGTTAAAAAAAAAACAACAGTGGTAATGCTTAGGTCATATCTGTCGTAGAACATATCACCAATATATATAATTGTTTGAACGCAGTGTCCACAAATTGGAGGATGCAGCACTGGTTGGGTTACGCTGTGGATGCGATTGAGCAATGTAACTCAAAGTGATCTCCACATTGGTTTTGCTGGAAGTTGGAAGTGAACTCATGGATGGAGTGGGACGGAGAGTGAGCGTTCTAAACGTTTTATATTACTCCATTAATTATCTCTACCAATAAATAAAGTAGAAAAGTATTTTATTTATTTATTTAAACATCTCTGGAACTACCATTCTAAATTGAAAACATGTTTTTGTCTATTATAGCCAGATTCATGAAATCTAGGCTATCTGGCATAGGCTATTTTTATACTTGTAAACACGGGTGATCTCACAAAGGCTCGACTAGTGTTTAATAAAGTATTATAAGTGTAATATCGATAAAGCCCTAAATTAGTATTAAGCTTAGATTCTGTTTGCTACGGTCTCCAACCAGCATCGGCCACCTTATCGGTAAAGCTCAATCTTTAGATCGGGGCTGATATCTTGGAAGTCATGTTTTTTATCTACTTTAAATTGCTAACACAGAATGCAGCTATGTTCTTGAATGTATGAATGCATGGAGTACGCTTAGATAATGTACAAAGCATGGCCGTAAGCATTGAAGGTAAATGAGGTTCTGAATTATTAGTTATGTATCCATTACTGTAGCAAGTGACGTGGTAGATATGCCGCTTACCCGATATTAAGGCGCTGTCAGTTCAGAGCTTGAGTGCTTTCAATTTGTTTCACTTGAAATCAAGCAAGTGCATCTCTTAAAAACGTACAAAAATTCATTAAAAAATACTGTTAACTATTTAATAAAAACAGTGTCCGTCAATGTATGTGTATTAAAAATGCTATTTTATGATATGTGCTATGACAAATACAATAGTGAATAAAAAGCAAAACTGTTTAAAGGTGAAATTAAGTGGTATGTTTTTTTTTAATGTGCTTTATATGTTAAAATATGTTTTTTAAGTCCGTCAATGTGTACTTAAAAGTCTTAGAAATGTCATATTATTTTTGTAATTTTAAGTAAATCGCTGCTTATGAAATAAACTGCTTCAAAAATCCTCATTTTTATCGACGTCATGAATTGACAGCACGTTATTGTAAAGCGATTTTTTGATGCGATGAAATCCAGTACATAACAAGGGTCGGCCGTCGATTTGACGACCACAGGATCGGTCCCCATTACAGGCTCGACCTTTCAGTGAAAGTTACATGCTTGGTGTTCGCCTACCCGGCTACCACCCTCATGTTTGAAAATCTGTTGCTTAGCAACTAAGAATGTGTTCCAGCAGCTGTCCTTGAGACCCAGTAGCTGTTCAAGGTGTCCTATAACTATTTACTATAATAATAATAATAACTATTTTAAAATAGATATAATCGCACATATCTTAAAATATATCAACTACAAAGTTTCGAACGCTGTTCCATATAGGTACCTGAGATAATGATGACTGAAAAGGAAACTAAGTCATTAATGTTCCAAACATAATTTTTTATAATAATTTCCTTTCCAATACAACATTTTGTTTTGGGTCAACATTCTACTGGCAGCAGAGTGATTTCAATAAAATTGTTACAATGTTGAACATTATAACCCCGTTTTGTCTTTTGAATACGGAACCCAACTGATCGATGCAAAAACCTCCCATTGCTTACAACAAAGCACCGGAAACAAACTAAATTGGCCAGCACCAAAACTGTCTTCCTTTTCCGCGTATTAAAAACGCATCGCATCAATAAACAAGTAATATATTAACATTTTTCATCATAAAAAGTAACTCACACAGCTATATCGGTATGCATATGAGAGATACGGTTTAATCGCGATCATTGCGTAAACACAGCTTCTTTACTTTCGAATCAAGATCAAAGGACTGGTGGTCTTTTACCGCCTGAATTTGTAGCTCTTTTCAACTTATATTGTGCAGGTTTTCGATATTAAGTATTTTTATGCACGTTAATGGTATTTTTGTGTTACGAAATCGTTTATCATAGAAAGGTTTTTAAACAAGAACTTTGTTTTCTAAAACAAAGAAATTAGATAAAGATGATTCAATTGTTTATTGTATTACGAAGAGAAAAGTTCGGCAACTATGAATGAAAATTGATATCTGGCAAATGTCCACCATGTCCACGCTGGCAGATGTCGATTCTTTTATCAAAGATTTTAATCACTGTTTGGCAAAATGGTGGGTCTATTTCGTTATTCACATCACGGATTTTGAGTTATAAGGGTGCAATCGATTTGATTGGCTTCAGACTCTGTCCTTAACATAGCCCTACAAAAATAATCCAGTGATGTTAAATCACACAATCTGGCTGGCCACTTAACAGTGAATTTCTTGAAATTATGCGATCGAGAAATTTGGTTTGCAATAAATTGATCGTTTCATTGGCTGTGTGACATGTGGCATCGACCTGTTGAAAGTAATGTCAGTGATATCCACGTCATCAATAATAGGACAAAATTGAGTTGTGAACATCTCGCGATAGCGATCTCGAATTTTACGACTTGCAGCTTTAACAGAACCACCATTTTCATAGTGGATTTTAATTATTTTAATGCAATTTTCGACCAAAACTGAATTCGTTGTAGCAATTACCAAAGCATCTACTACGAATACTTAAGTCAAAAAACTAAATGTCAAAACTTTCATGTTATTGGTGTTGCCCCAATTCAAAAACAAAAATTGTTGAAAAACCCTTTATTTGGTTGAGGTAAACAAATTCAGAAAGGAAGTATGTGTATTTGCAATTTATAACGCGATAGCGATAGGGCGGTATACCCAAATTTGGGCTTAATAATAAGCCCAAATTTACAATCTTAAGTACGTAAATGATGCATTTTTTAGGTAACAACAGATGTTAAAAAACTAAAGATAACTACTTAGATACTCCTGGGGAAAAGAAGTAGTATGAGGTAACTATAAAGAGGTACCTACCTCTCCTTTTCCCCTTCCTACTCACCACTTCACTCATCCATCTAAATCCATGGGTTTGTTTTGAAAGCAACCATCACTAAGAATTAAGAAACCACTAGAGATATAAGAAATATTTCTAATATTTCTTACGCGTGCTCAATTTTTCAAATGATCAAGTGCTAGCGTTTTCAATAAGTGTAGATCAAACTAATCAAAGCTAATTTGAATCTCGTATATGGGCCAATGTGCTCAATAAATAAGTCAATCAACCCGTCCTCTTAGCAAGAACACAACGATAACTGACATATACAAAGTAAAGGTTGATTTACACTACACGTTTTTTACCGAACCGTCTCAGGCCGGATCGTAGACTTGCATTTTGATTTCAACATACTATTTTGTTTAATTTTTTTATGCGATAGGTTGGCATGCAGCGGCTCACCTGATTGTAAGTGATACCGTCGCCCACGGATATCAGCAATAACAGAGGTCTCGAGGATGCGTTGCCGACCTTTGAGGAAGGATGATAGGAAGGAAGAGATAGAAGGGGTGAGGGTGGAGGGCAAAGGGGAAGGAGAGGGAGAACGGAGAAGGGGGGAATCGGGCCTCCGTAACTACCCACAAACCGACAAAACGCAATAGCAAGCTATGTTACTTCAAGTAGGTGTTATTGTGGGAGTGTGGTACTTCTCCGGTCGTACCGGCCCATTCGGCTGTGGGTTGTAGCGTGGAACTACCACAAAAAAACTATTACTCAATTACTATTAGAAAAAGCATCAAAAACAATAAACATGAAAATAGGTTTAGTCAAATACCATAATTAAATATATTATATCAATTCTTAAGCGTGACTCTCAAAAGAATAACTTAATAATAGTTCTAAGCTGCTTGGAGTAATCCCAAAATTGTTTGCCGGTCAAACCAATCAACTGTCAACTGTGACTTTCAGTCAACTGTGACTGAATGTCACAGTTGACTGGATTGTTCCTCTTGATGTTTTGATATTTTAATATCGCTAAGTCATGTTTCTCGTTTGTTAATAGGAAATACACAGGCTCGTTTGCTGCCATAGGTTTGCATCAATAACTATTGAGTAATGGTGTTAAGATAAGTTGTGACGTTCTTAAAAAGATACCATCTTCGTAGCGCCCAATTTTTTAATGTATTGTTTGGTAATGATTTTGGAACTTTGCTTCAGTAATCAATAGCCTTAAAACACCTTTTCATTCACAACCGGTTCATGTTCACTCAATATGATTTTGTTCCGTTTTTCTTCCTCGAACATATCCACGGTATTCACGGACCCGGCCCGGCCAAGTTAGATAGTCTGAATCATCCTTAACTGCCAGAGAATTAAGTTGACGAGTTTATTCGGTAGAGCAATTGTTAATTTCCTCCAATGAGCTAATGGGCTAAATCCTCTTTGTGCTTTGTAATTGGTTGATTGGTTACCTCCCTGCAGAAGGGACGTGGGATAAGTACGGTAATAGTATCCGCGTGAGTAGAATCCGGATTTTAAGATAGTGTCATGTTATATAATAATAATATGTATTCAGTAAATTCTGTGATGAGAAATGTATTGTGTAAACAAATGTTATGACTGTTGCTGGGTATATAAGATGTTTATTATGAAAGCTTTCGTGTGAAGTGTAGGTATGAATTTTAGTTTATTCTATTTTATTGTTTACATAAGTTTGTGTAAATATAACAATAAACATAAAATTAAAAACAATTTTTAACAATACATTAAATGCACGATCATATTAAAAGTAGATACAAAATTAGATTAAATAATAAAAAAATAATAATTATAAAGCAAAATCACAGAACTGGACAAATAACAAAAAAAAAAAATTTGTAAATAAGTAAAAATAAAATGACGTGTGGCACTCGGAGACTGCCACGGTAGAGCTATTGCATAGCTGTTTTTATCAACTTATGCAATTTTAATTATTTAACCAATGCCATCTAGAAGCGAGTTGCTGAACTAAAGAGACAAGCGTGATATTTCAAAAAGTCATCAAAAGTTCTGCTATTCATCGATAGATGCCAAATCAACTTATGCAATTATAATTGTTTAACCAATGCCATCTAGAGGCGAGTTGCTGAACTAAAGAGACAAGCGTGATATTTCAAAAAGTTAAAAGTTCTGCTATTCATCGATAGATGGAGTCGGAGTGGGGGTGTTAGGTTATTTTCGTTACGGAATTTCTGGATTCGGTCTCCACGGCCCGCAATAGAAACTATGCAATAGCTTAAAAATATTGGATGCGTCATACTTATTTTAAAAACATTGTTTGACATAAAACCGAGCCCAATACCGATTTCAACAACTTTGGTGTTCATATCTACATGTCAATTCAAAACAACGATTTGTAAATCGAGACAACACACCCGTAATTCAATTGAACAGTAAGAAAATGTCTTCTTCGGAACACAAAGCAAACAAATTTCTGGTTTGATAGTTGAGGGTTTTCATACTGTTTTTATATAGTATCAAAAAAATCAACTATCGATGATGCGAAAAATCATATGCAACTGAACAAAACTGCCGTACGATTCTCGAGGAAACATCGTTACACCTTTGACAACATCCGTGAAACAAATGACGAGATGGCTAGAAACGTTGGAAAAACAACCTTATGTACAAGAGCGATATCTCATAAACTATCTGACATCAGTGAGCTCGGCACGAGCGCATCGACAAATCATTAGAGAATCGCACGGCATTAAACTTTATAGTCGCAACCATTAAGGCTGAGCGCACATTGGAGTCACGACAGTTTTAAGACAGACTTTCCTCACATAGACAAGTTTGTCATAAAACTAAAACCTAATTATTTTGCCTATGACACGTCGCACATCTAAAATGAAACTGTTTTGACTATGAGACAATTTTGTCTATGATATGTTTTGTTTGAAGTGTGCGCGTCTTAATAATTTTTCTACCGACTTCCAAAAAAAGGAGGAGGTACTCAATTCGACTGTGTATATATTTTTTCATGTTTGTTATCTCATAACTTTTGACTGGTTGAACTGATTCTCAAAATTATTTTTTCGTTTGAAAGCTGGTGCCCGTATAGTCTCATTTAAATTTCATCAAATTTGGTCCAGAAGTTTTTGAGATACACTCCAATAATTGAATAGAATGAAAGTAGGTATTAAATCTTTCAAATTATACTTGTGTAAAACAATAGTCCGTCTTAAAACTATCGTGACTCAAGTCTGCGCTCAGCCTAAACTGTTAAACTGTCAACTCGCTGTCAACGCGTCAACTCGTGTACTGAGCTGTAAACCGGGAGTTAGTCAAGTCAACTGTAAGTAAGCTGAAAGTTCGCAAGTGGGTCGTTAGTTGTTGTGTTATTCAGGATTGTTGATTGCCCTGCGCGGAGTTCAGGGATTCGGGGTATTTTACGGTTTCCAACTTATCTGCTTCAAGTTTTTGTTTAGCATGCAAAGGGCGTGCGTTAACTTCGTAATTAATGCCCTCTGTATGGTTGTGAAGTTACGATAAGTTATTATAGTACGAAGTCATGTTAGTAAAGAGTTAAGTGCGGAAATGATGATAGTGACATTAGTTGCCATGACGACTGCTTTTGTGTTTAATGTTACGTAAAAATGATTTTAGATAAACCTCTAAAGGCCGTTTTCAATATTCTATCTATCCATAGTTTTCCTTACTACCGATAGAAATTTGACATAACGTCAATACAAATACTCGTAGTATCAAATATATATCTCTAGTAAGGTAAACCGGCGATAGATGGATTATTGAAAACGGCCGTAACTAATTCACCACTTATAATTTTTCTATAACCACCTTCAAGCTTTTGTTTGAACGGCAATTTATGTCATACTGATATGAGTGAGCGAAGTGAATGAAATGACAGTGGAGGCTGTGCGGAACATTATTAAACGGACTCCGTGGTCAGCCACGGCTTCGGTCTTAACTATGTTAATAAGCATATGTTTATAATTACCGACTTCCATTCTATTAAGTTATTGGAGTGTATCTCCAAAACTACTAAATCGAATTTGATAAAATTTAAATGGAACTACAGGAGAAGCACCAGCTTTTAAACAAAATTTTTGAGAATCGGTTCTACCAGTAGAAAGATATGCGATAATAAATATAAAAAAAAAATTAAAAAAATACAGTCGAATTTTGGAAAAGTTTGGAAGTCGCACTCAAGTGCGTCCATTTTCTACCGACTGATAAAGCGAGAAACCTCGCACATCTTATCAGAGATCCAAAATGTAACAATGCATTTATTAGGAAAAATGAAAATCTAAAAATTAGATGAACCATGAGACTAGTGCTTGCGAAGTTTTTCAATGAGAGAATGTACCTATAGAATGTTTGTTACTTTTCACGCTAAGTTGGTGCAACAGATTTTTACCTTGGTAGTTTCAGAATTATCCTGATAGTTGTTTAAGGCAGACAGTATAAAAAACTGATCTTACCAGTACAAGACAAATTCCTATTTTTGAATATCTACGATTTTTTTGTTTCGTGCTTTTTTATTTACATTTTGTCTTACATTATATCTATATGCGCTTATACCATAAATAACACCGTTTTTTTTCTTTTTTCTACGCAAAAATGGACCCTAAATCTGGTGCACCTAGATGAATCGCGGCTTAAATAATCCATGATCCTTTTCGGTTCTTTTATTATAATACTGTATAACTCCCACGAAGCATCTACTGTTGTATATTAATTAAACTCACACTTATATCGCAGTATTTGAAGGTTTATTTGTATTTTTATCTAATTACATTTATCAGTGTGCGTGCTTATGCTACGGCGGTATTGGAGGAAGATACTCAAAATATTACAATCTACCATTAGTTCTACATTCTGAATTGTGAAATCACCACAGAGAAAATACGCACTCACTTGGAAAACTACAAAACCGTCAACTCGTAAACTTCGCAAAATCCCATTCTCCATAATTAGTCTCCCCGAGGCCCTAGGGAAGGACGTTAATCTGACAACTAACAAAGCGCAGCAGACAACGTACATTGACGCCAGCTGACACAGATTAAACAACAGTTCCTTTAAAGACTACTCAATTGATCGTAGTAGCTACTATGTTATCTGTGTGTTGGCAGTGTGATACTTATTAGCGGCCGTCACAAGCCCAGTAACTTTCAATTAGAGCTGTTCCCTTGACACAGGGCAGGAAATGTTGGGCAGAAAGGCGTGAAGATTCGCACTGGGATGAAGAGAAAGGGTCAATACGGACCTTAATATATTTTATCTCATATATACACACAAAACAAGCTCTTTGTTTGATAGTGGACGTACCTTGATTAAGACGACTTTGATATGGTTGTTCCGTGGATAAATTCGCAACGTACGTGACAACTAGAATTCATTAATCTTTAAGAACTCTTTTCTGTCCCTGATTTTGTCCGTGTAAACTAAAGTTCAAACCCTCGCACTAGAATATCTTGAATCGCGGAGATGTAACACACATAACACATCACAAACATGTCTTCGAGAGCTAATAGCCGTCCTAGGTTTACAATACTACCTAGGTATCTAATATACAAATAAACCCCTATTTCTCCTGGTCACACTATAACTTGAGAATGAATGGAACAACCTCAATAATGCTTTTTGGTCTTGTTAATTACTGTCAGGAGAAGGTTCTTATGAAAGAAAAAAACAAGAAAAGATGGAAGGTTCTGGCGAGGCCGAAGGCCTAGCCTACTACATGAAGCGGACAGTCGCTAGTATTATAATATTATAGGATACCACATTCCAATACATCATCACTACGCTCAGGAGAAATAGCGTTTATTCGTTACAAATTTTTAATTTTATTTGATTACTAGCGACTGCCCACGACTTCGTTCGCGTAGTAGGCTAGCCCTTTGGTCTCGCGATACCCTCCCATCTTTTCTGAATTTTCTTTTATAAGAACTTTCTCCTGACAATAATTAACACAAAAAAAAATTAGGAAAATTAGTGAAACCGTTCTCAAGTTATAGATTGACCAGTAAATCTATTGTTAACAACATATAATTATTTCACTATAATAGAAACATACATTATAGACAAACTATTTACAGTAGGTTAAAATTAGCATAGTTGTTGTATTATTAGATAAATGGAATGTATTTGACTCGTAGATGTTTTCTGAATTCACCGCAAGGTGGCATTGTTGACGATCATGGAGGGGGAGTTGTTCTACCGCCAAAATAAAAGTAGTAAGCGTGGCGGATAGCGGCCAGTCTGTTCTCGCTAGCCGAGGTGAACACTAGGAAACGTTGACCGTCGAATTTATGTCGGCACAACTATAAAATCTAAGCACATGTTGACTAAAATCTTTATTTAATAGGATATGTATTTATACTTTAATAAATAAATTGAATAATGTATACTTGTGGTTTAACATTGTTAAACAGAGATAAATAGTATTAAATGCGAAGTATAGTGATTAGTGAATTATTGAATAAAATGTAAAGTACCAAGTGATTGCTCTGTCTTATTTAAAATATCATATTAAGGCGTACATTCCTTATCAAGTATGCATATTACAGCGATAATGGTAATGAAATGTTACACTATAGGGGTTCATTTTTATATATACTATAGATACATGTAGTTTTTTAAATAAATTAACTAGTTCAGTATAGATAATAAAGAGGTATTATTTTACTATAACTTGCAAAATAATATATAAATGTTAAAGTAAACTTATAGGTTTATTAAAATTAATATTATACTTGACTACAGTATTACAGAACAAACATGTTTAAATTACCAGCTTGCTGAGGTTGGGCATTGCCTCGCTGAACTGTCATGCTCAGCTTTTGGGTAAAGTACGTACCCGCTGTAAGATCAAAATGTAAATAATAAACTTTGCAATGTTACAGAGAAAAGTTTTAGTTTACTTTAGTGGTCTAGCGATCATGGTGTTTAACACGGATAGTCGGAAGACGCGGGTTCCCGTTCGAGTTTACGTAATTTTCTCTCTAAAAAAAAGACGGTGGCAGTCATTTGACTACAGTTTTAATTTAAAAGTTTAATAAATCAAAAACGTTTAGACTAAACTTACTGATAATTTGTAACTTTTATAATTATGGGTAGTAGGTATCACAAAACTAGAGGAGCAAATTTATTATCCTAGCTTTGTTTTTTATATTAAATGTTTTGCCCGCCTCGCCATGATGGTTGTAATAAGCTATTGTGTGGATTTTGGTAATATTATATTGATATGTTGAAAATGCATTTTAATATTAAAATACAATGTTTTTTTTACTAATTAATAAATTTAAAAAAACTTTTTAACATAAATAGTGTAATTGTAAGACCGCAGTCATATGACCGGCGTCCGTCCTTCTAGGTAAGCAGATTTTTCTGTTGTCAATAACAAAAAATACTTAAAAGTCATATTATTAGTTTTATTTTGTCCTAATAAAAAACACCCTGACCTACATTTCCAAATCTCCGACTATAAACAAGCAAAAAAACAAATAAAGGCCTTCATTCAGTACATCCTTCTAGAAACAGGTCAACAAAGGGTAATCTGAGTCACTAGTTCGTAAACCCTGTTCCGCCCACAATGACCGCTCGGCACTCGCTAATTTCAGCTTTGTCTAATTGACAGTTGCTCCATGCTAGTATAGGTATATCTACGTTGAGTCATTTTGGTTACCTGCTCTGCATTGCGTAATCGAGTAAGTTAACATCTGTGAATAACTACTTTAAATAGTACTATTAAATATTATATATACGAATGTAAGCTCATAGAAAAACACTTGCGAAAAGTTTTGGGTAAAAATATTTTTTTCACCCTTTTTACTGACCCTTGCTACTTACGATTAGATTGTTATTCAGCGTCAATAAGGATAACATCAAGATAGGCGAAACACTTTTCATTTATTGGAGTGTAAATCAAAAACGAATAGTCCAAATTTGATAAAATTTATATGAAACGACCGGCCACTTAGCTGCCGTTGCACGCGCATAGAAAACAGATAAGTCAAGAAGTGACATAAATGTTATATTATAAAGTAATCTTACAATTTATTCACTTCTAGGTATTGTTTGATTGATTTTTTCTTATTTATTCATTTATAGATGTTTTTCTTGTTGCATTAATCTGTCCGACTCAGCAAGACTCGTTCGAGTTAAGTTTCATTCATAAATCTATTGTTATTTTTTGCGCTGATGCGGACGGGTTAAAGGTCGCACGGCTAGACACAATAGAAATTTCATTGTTATAATGACATCGACCCTTGAAGGGCTATATTAAAATTTATGATTTATGAAAATATACGTAACCTTACAACAATCAAAATAATTATTCTGCGGAAAACCACAAACATAGCAATGTAGTTAATGGAATTTATTAAAGTACTTAATTCAAATGTTTTATTTTTAAGATTTTTGTTTGCTCATTCATTTCTTGAGAATGTATATGTAGATTTCAGAAAATCACAAAAAATGCATAATTACGAGTTACGCGGCTAAAGTTCTACGAAAAGTAATATATCTAGAACTATTATAGAGCCAGGTCAAGAGGCAACTTACTGCCATAAACAGCTTGAGCCGAACGGCCGAACGTAGGTACCCAAACTGACCAAAACTGCGGAGTAAAACTCCCCGCTAGGATATATGGTACCTATCATCGGACCCACAACTTTCCTACCTTGATACAGCTTACTAGCTGACCCGCCAGCGGCTACGCTCGCGTGTTCTCGCGGGATACGGTAATTACAGATTTTTAATTATCCCACGGGAACTCTTTAATTAACCGGGATCAAAAGTATCCTATATATTCAATTAAGAAATTTCATTTAAATCGGTCCAGTCATTTCGGAGATTATCCAGTACAAACAGACAGACAAACATACAGAGAAACAAACAATTTGAACTTATTTTTCACTCTTTACATCCCCTGACTCGGTTTTTAGTATATTGTTCGTTGTACAGAAATTTTACCTCTATAATATGCAGTAGTTTTTACATCCCTCGTTTTACCCCCTTAAGTCATCCCTGTCAATAAATATTGAAATCATCACTGTCCAAATGCTAATTTTCACAACTTCCGGAAACAAAAAACTTTCCATACACACTTTCACCCTGCATTTCACACTCTTAAAATTGCCACTATCCTATTATATAAATTTTCACAACTAAAGTTCAAAAACAAAGGAGTTTCATAGAAACGTTTTCACCCCTTTTGACCCCCTTAGGGGTAGAATTTCGAAAAACCCATTCTTAGTACACCTCTACGCATCAAGGACAATACACCCTCTAAGTCCCTTCAAGTCTCTACGATCATTGATTTAGGCTGTGCGTTGTCTGCCAGTCAGTCAGTCAGGACATCTTATTTTATTTATACAGATAGATTAAAAAAGAGATATGAAACAGAATCTGACCTAAACAAAATAGCGCGGAATTTTAAAGCCAAGAACATCAGCTGTACATCAAACGATGACGTCATTCAAAAATAATCTATTAGGTGAATAGAAAACCGATATGTTTTCATTCTCCGATATATGCCACTGTTCAGATAAATCAAAAAGCAATAACCGTAAAGTATTGATTTATTCACACGAGGCGGCCATTTAATTAGCACAACATAGAGGGGCATGAACTTATCGCGTCGATAAACTTATATTAACACCTTGTTTATTTATTTGTATACATATAACTTTACAGACATAATTAATGTCGATAAATATATTATATGATCACAAAACCCTAACAATTATTTTATCGCCTGCTCTGTCACAGTTCTCGGTTACAGACAAATTTGTAAACGTCATTTAAAATCAATGTTATGTTTTGTGTTATTAGATTACTAAGCTCATGTTCCTTTATGAGCCGAAATCAATCACGTCGTTCGCACACCCGTACCCATACTGTTGGAGACGAAAATAGCCTAGGCGACTGAAAAGTATATAAGGCGGCGCCCACAGCTTCACCTGTCGACTAGTCAACATCTCCGAGGTTTTAGTGTTGTGGTAATAGTGGTGACGTGATCACATTGGGGACGCTATATTAAAGTCCTGTGTCATTTAATTAATGTTCTGGTACTTGTAAAAATAAATAAATGTTCGGTGAATGTTACCATTATTTTTAAAAAAACCTTTCCACTTCTGATTTCTAACAATACAAGCCCATTATCATCGTGAGCGAGCTCGAGCATTGAAACCAAAAGGAACGGCAAATCGGCGCGCGACAGTTGTGAGCGTTGACGGCACTTACCAGAACGCACCATAAACAACTACAACAAATGCTTTCCATCACAAGTGACCACCTGCACTGCCCCTCTAACCTTTTCTCAAGTGCCTGTAATTTCACTGGCACCCAGCTTACTAGGTATACCTTTCGTGGTAGAAATAGGAATGGTGAGAGTACTCTCCTGGATGAACTCATTCACCAAGAGTTCAACTGCCACTAAAGAATTGAAAGAATACAAGGTGAATGACATTCATTGTTCCATAACAGAGATAATTAATAATGTTGGTAAGCGCAATGTCTTTAAAGATAAGGGAAAGTGAGTAAAAGCGGGTATTAAACACTTCTAGACAATCGCGACCGATACCAAATGTCAAATGTCAAGTATAATAAGATAGTACTTACGTCTGTTTACTGTAAAGATTTTAGCATTAAAGTAAGTGATATATGAGCTGTATCTAATGTTATTTCCAACCATAATGTTATAATGAATGTATATAATCTATAGTGATTCGGAAAATTTTACTAAATTAATTTCAAAAGGTTACCTTTTAATGTGTGTTTTATCCAAATAAAACAAAGAATATTTAGCATTTGTATAGCAAAATAAAATTTTCTATACAGGGTGTTTGGTAGAGGGACCGACAAACCAAATGAGCGTGTTCGGGGGCCCACTTAGAGAATACAAGTTGGCCAAAAAAAAATCCCCGACACCCCAATTTTTTTTAACTTTTTTTTGTGAATTTTCTCGTTTTCTCCAATATTGTACCTATTTACCACCATAACATTTGTAAAGTATGTTTTAGACCGGATGTTTTTAGTTTTTACAAATTTTACAAATGTTATGGTGGTAAATAGGTACAATTTCAGAGAAAACGGGAAAAATCACAAAAAAAAGTTAAATATATTGGGGGGTCGGGGATTTTTTTTGGCCAACTTGTATTCTCCAAGTGGTCCCCCGAACACGCTCATTTGGTTTGTCGGTCCCTCTACCAAACACCCTATATATATGGTCTTTACCTAAGGTCTAGGTCTTAACCTAGGTCTAAGCGTTTTTTACCGGTTGTTTCATGGTGTATGTTCTGAAGAGCTTCTTAACCTTACTCCTTCCTCACCATTTCGATCCCGAGCTACACGTTCCGGCCTAGCATTGCATCCATATACAGTTCAAAACTTCTTATCACGTTTGGCAGTTCCTACCTCTGTCGTGTTAGTAAATTGTAGAATGCTTTGCCGTATTTCCTTGCAGTTATGACCCTGGGTCTTTCAAGCCGGACGTGAAAAAGCATCTGTTAAGTCATCATAGGGGTGGCGATTAGTGGAGCTTACGGCTAATGGTACACTGCTTCTTGATTCCATCTTCGCTTTCCATCAGGCGACAGGGAGTCACTTGGATGAACTACATTTAAAAAAAGGAAAAAAAACCTATAAAATTAGAGGTTTATATGAAAATTTTAATATACAAAGTTTTATTTTACCTAATTAAATAACATACTACCAAAATTATCGAAGTTTCCAGCTGTAGCTTTGCGATGGTCTGTCGAGAAGTATGAGCTCGCGTGTTGTCATGGAGAATCAATGGGGAAGGGCGACTGGCCAGTCTTGGTTGTTAGATTGCGAGCTTCGCCATCATGTTTGGAATTCTTGGCAGTACACAACATCTGCCGTCACTGTTGCACCATTCGGTAAAAGCTGTTATGTACAAGTCCGGCCGCCTTATTGTCTAACTTGAATGAGAATTAAATGTCACTTCATTCTCATTCCCATTAATGGTTCCAGCCAGTAGGCTTGCAGGGTTTGGCCCAGAATGGGATTCAAATGTCAAAATAAAGCCCGTTTCCATTCTCCGTAAAGATAGACAATAAGCCCACGGCACTGGTCCACCAGACACGTCACCATTATCTTCCTATAAGAAATCTTTTTTAGCGCACTGATTAGGTGCTGTACTCCCGAGTAAACCATCTAATCAGTGATCCATCCACTGAGACGAACGCATACGGTTCAGGATACACATTTCATCGCAAGTATCAATTCCCTCGTTTCTATGCCGATTCAGTAGTGCTATGCATGCTTCGATGCATAAATCTTGCTATTGGTCGCTTAGTTCGTGTGGCACATACTAATCTAGCTTTTTATATATCCGATATGACGCAAGTGCTTCAGTGTTGTTTTGACTCCTCCAAGACCCGCAGCAAGCTCAGTTGTAGATTGAGTTGGATCCTCATCCACTATCGCTTTCAATTCGTCGTTGTCGACAACGCTTACCGGCCGACCGCGAGGCTCGTTCTTGAACTCAAAATAAAAGTGCTGGATTTAAAACGATTGCACCAACAAGGAACCGTGTTTAGGCAAGCAGTGCTAGGCCCGTACACGTCGTTTATGTTTCGTGTTGTTTGCTATGCGGTATTTCCACGTAGGAACTCATACAAATTGTACGAATTTTCAGTTTATCCAAGGCGCTAAGTACTACTATGATTTCACAAAAAACCTATATCTAAAAACAAATGACTAAATTTGAAATAACCCGTCTGTCGAATAACATTTAATTGAATTACGAATTGGTCGCCAATACCCAGATAGATAATTAAATCTGAAAATGCTGGTTATAGAAACTCCTTTCAGAAAGGTAAAAACTTATATAAAACAAAATATGTAAGTAACACGATGACTCAAGAGCGGCTAAACGGATGAAATTTAGTTGATGGATAGAAGAGGTACTGAATTAACACACAACATATTTTTAATCATCATCATAATATCACCATGCGTATGAAACTGCGGGGCGCAGCCAGTTTTAAATAGAATGTCTCGGGTAGGTAAACCAATAGTATCAATATTAAACTGTATTATTTGGATAGTTCTGACATATAAAATGCAGCATTTAATAGTAAACTCGCCTGCCTACTTTTACAGAGTAAAGTTAAAACCAAGTAAAGTAAGTTATGTTATGTATATATATATAAACCCACTAATATTTAAAGTCGAGAGTTTGTGAGTGTGTTTCTATGTTTGTTACTCCTTCACGCTCGAACATCTTCACCAATTTTGATGAAATTTGGTATGGAGATAGATGAGGCGCTGGATTAACATCATCCGTCACTATCCATCGCCACGCGGGTGAAACCGCGGGTGCAGCTACTTTAATACTAACCTGGTAAACTTTAATTATTTATTTCAACATGTCAGCTGACCCTTTCCTGACGCGAAGGCATGATGCATATCTCTGTCTGACGTGTCACACTGAAATCTCACATCATTTCGCGTAGTACAAGGTGTCGTTATGTTTTTACTATTAAATCTATTATTTTGTGTAATCACATGTCACTAATACTAAGTAATTTCGCGGCCATACTGTGCAAACCTTAACACACTCAAGCCTTAGGGCCATCTGATAATAGGAATGTGTGAAACAATATGGTTATTTCAATCGTTCTATGTAATTTCCCCTCATAATACATTTTAGACTTCTATTTCTCATATACACATATGAGTATAAGTATCTATTCCCACACCAAAACTCATAACCCGATCAATTTCAATGCAATTTTGTTTCTTAGAATCACAAACAACTATAAATCGATGTTCGCCTTAGACTATGGCCATTTGAGCGACCAGTTTTCCAAGAGCTTCCTCTCTTGTCGTCACTGGAGAATTAACACGCATCTTTGGCTACGTTTATAGGGCATTAAAAGGTCTTTTATTATTGGTAACTGAGTTTCAATGGTTAATATATCGTTGTTCAGTATGTGTTGTGCATAGTTATTTACTCGCTCGAGTATCGGTTAGGTCGTTAACCTATGGTTGTTAAAGAATAAGTCACTTTTAAAGTATGATTTATTTATCGCCAACCTCACGCTAGGGGTCGTCTTATTCTATTCCTAACATGAGTGTTTTGCCAGTAAAAATGTAAATATATAATATGTGTCAAACTCGCGAAAATTTTAATAATTTGTTTGTTTGTTCTTATTTCATAAAGCTATTGCATGATTTTAGATCTCATTTTAGAGTATCAAAGCATATTTTTTGTCCTTAAACACAAAGTACCTGAGGAATCGCTATAAAAATGAAATCATGCAGATAAACTTACAATTAAAAGGCTTAAATTAAACATCCCGGCCATGTGCTAGTCGAACTTGTACACCGAGATTTCCGTACTTTCAAACCAACATACAGAATATTTGTTTTATGTTTTAATCCAAAACGCGAACCCTTAGTTTTGATAGTTATATGTTTTTTCCCGTCAGCTAAAAATGTACTAAAAGCGGCCATCAATTCAAGTAGATCACCGCAAGTTTTACTTAAACTAGACGAAAAGTTGAAAACTATCAGGCTATTGGCTACGATCACATAAAACAATACGTAAGAAAATAATTAATACACCTTTGTTAAGATTACGCGCCACGTAGTCATGCTGCCCAATGCAATGTCTTGGTCTTGAGTATACGAGTATGTCTTGACTAGCTACTCTCCGCGGTTTCACCCGCGCGGTGATGGATGATGATGATGATGAATCTTATATAGCCTATAGTAGTATGTAGAATAGGCTATATATAAGTTTATATATGTATTTAGCCTATTCAGTTTGTAGCTTTCCAACGGTGAAAGAATTTTTCAAATCGGTCTAGTGCTTTTTGAGCCAATTCGTTACAAACATACGTTACATATTATAGTATATAGATTATATTTCTAAACCTATAGAGATCCTTTTTAGAACTTATTTCAAAAGCTCGATATGCTTTGTCAGCTATGGCTCCATCCACGGCTAAACTCGCGTGGCTTTGCGAGATATATGACGTCTCTAAAAAGTAGGTACATTAATCCTTATACCATCATAGCTATCTGTAACTACAACCGTTTTGAAGAATAGCCGGAACAGACAACAAACAAGACAATAATAATAAAAATTGATTCTTTGTTCCAAGTAGTTTCAATATACTTTCATAGGCATTAAGTTAGTGAAAAGCTGTTATATTATAAAACCTTCATTCTTTATAAACAATGTGTATGTAACAAAATGTGTAGTAGTATTGATACCACCCATACAGTACCCTAACTGGAATTGACCTGTAAGTAAGTAACTCTTTCTAGAGCTAGTCGGTCATTGCCGTCTTTTCGTCACAGGTTGATTTTGCGTGGTTTTCCCAAAAGCTTTGACTACTTCTCCGAAAAGAAGTGTTTACAGGTCAATTCCAGTTGGAGTACTGTAACACTGTACTGACAAAATAAAACTTCATCAAATTGCTTCTAAAACCCTAAAACCCAAGAGAAATCCAATAACGAAGAAGCTAACAATTTTGAATACAATTAACTTGCAAACATCTAGGAAAGTTCTACTGAATAGCTTATTCATTCGCGTGAATACTATCATTAATTACAGAGTCGGGTTCAATATATCCGTCGGATGATCAGTTATTAATGTCACACAGTATGAATTATAATCGGCAGGTTTGATTTGTTTATAACGTATTCATAACGCAATGTACTGGTTGTGATGCTTTGCTTTGTGTGATGTTTTGATTTGAAATCTTTGCAATATAAACAATCATTGTCATCAACCGTACACGTCCATGAACAACATCCCTTGACATCATTCTCTTTATGCTAAGATCTTGGCGTATGATTAAACCCTCAAGCTGTTAACTGTGGCGTTCAACGTCAATATAGGTATAACGCTTTATCATTTTTTTATGGGATAGGTTGGCAAACGAGTAAGCGGCTCACCTGATGGCAAGTGATACCGTCGCCCACGGACATCCGCAATACTAGAGGTCTCGAGGATGTGTTGCCGATCTTTGAGGAAGGATGATAGTAAGGAAGAGATAGAAGAGATAAAGGTTGGTAAAGGAGAGAAAGAATAGGGAAAAGGAATTCGGCCTCAAAACCTCCCACAAACCGACGAAAGGCAATAGCAAGCTATGTTACTTCAAGTCAGTGTTATGTGGTCGTGCCGGCTCATTTGGCTGTGGGGTTACAGCGTGGCACCGAATAAAACGCGTATACATTTAATATTTAAATTATTCGTCATCATTATCTATGCATTCTTGTACTTATTATGGAAGTTAGTCAACTATAGAAATTCTGAAGACGGCAATCTATACACTCTTTACAGGAATATTCATCACCGTATGTCTATTTCTTGCGTAAAAAGTTATCCTATTTCTCATGAAAAATGGAAATCAGTTGGAGCAAGTTCTGGTGACTATGGTGGGTGAAAAAAAGTTTTCATACGTAACTCCTGTTTTGAGCCAGTCCATTGTGTGATTGTAGTTCAGTGAGTTTAAACAGTAGCCACTTCCCGACCTTTATTACTTGGTAACATTATCAGGCCTTATTTTCAAACTATGGCCTCCATGTTCTTTTCCACTCGTTCCATTCCAGGAGCCGATTCCACTAACTAAATTTGTACCAACTGTAATCGAACAGTAGCTAAATTACACTTTTTCTTATTCTGCTATTAAGTTTAAAGCTATCGGTATTTGACTATCGGTATATTGAAGTGCTGTTTGTACCAAAACGCCTACATGTCAGTCCGAGTACAGGAGCAGAGTTCGAAGGCAATTCCATTGCAAAGAGGCGTGAGACATGGAGACGTTATATCTCCGAAACTGTTCACCGCTACATTGGAAGACGCCTTCAAGCTTCTGGAATGGCAAGGACTTGGCATCAATATTAACGGCAAATACATCACTCACCTTCGATTTGCCGACGATATTGTAGTCATGGCAGAATCCATGGAAGACCTCAGTACAATGCTCGAAGGCCTCCATCGAGTTTCCCAACGGGTAGGTCTTAAGATGAACATGGATAAGACGAAAATTATGTCTAATGCCCATGTTGTACCTACCCCAATATCGTTCTCGAAGTTGTTGACGAGTACATCTACCTGGGACAGACAGTCAAACTAGGCAGGTCCAACTTCGAGAAAGAGGTCAATCGTCGAATCCAACTCGGCTGGGCAGCGTCCCGGAAACTTCGCGAAGTCTTCTCGTCAAAAATACCTCAGTGCCTCAAGACAAGAGTCTTCGACCAATGTGTGTTACCAGTGATGACTTATGGCACTGAAACGTGGTCTCTTACTATGGGCCTCATAGATAAGCTCAAAGTCGCACAACGAGCTATGGAGAGGGCTATGCTCGGGGTTTCTCTACGTGATCGAATCAGAAATGAGGAGATCCGTAGAAGAACGAAAGTCACCGACATAGCTCAGAAGATTAGCCAGTTGAAGTGGCAGTGGGCAGGGCACATAGCACGCAGAACAGATGGCCGATGGGGCCGAAAGGTTCTGGAGTGGAGACCACGGACCGGCAACCGCAGCGTAGGTCGTCCACCGACACGGTGTACAGACGACCTGAGGAAGTTCGCAGGACGACGTTGGATGCAGGCCGCTTCCAACCGGTTCTTTTGGAAAATCATGGAGGAGGCCTATGTCCTACGTCTGAGATGATGATGATGATGATGAAGTTTAAAGCTGCAGTTAAGAAAGGCTGTCGTCAGCCCAGCGGCACCGTGGTCACTCGAGCGGACTGCATTCTCCGCAGAGCACCAGCAACCTCTAGCTCCTCCTGTCGGAAGTTCTTACAATAGGACCACTATTACTAACTACGAACGCTAATTATCTTCACATTGACTTTACTTCACCTCTGCTACACTTTCCCTTACAATTAGAATTGTAGCGTTAATGGTCATTATCGGTGGGAAGTCGATCGTTCTTCGTATTCTCAGCGTATCGATCAAAGTTCAATGCATCATTATCACAGTCAATTTTCAACTTTACAACTTCATCATTAACATTCAAAATGACTTGAACACCTTTCATTTTATCAAGCCAAGGTATGCATACGAATAGCTGTCCTTACTTTTTTAGTAATGTTTTGTTTCAACTGCGTTAGGTTTTGTTGACTTATGTCCGGTTCCTACGATCTAACGATAGTTTTACGCTCCTTAATATATATTTTTGATTATTTGTATGGAATTTTAATTAAAATGTATCTCTCGAAAAGGTAAACAGTTGATAGGCATAATTTAAAAACTGGCCCTTAGCATGAATCCGTTAAGTTTGTATCGTACAGTGAGTTCATATATTGAGGTGCTGCGCTGAAAGCTTTGCTAAAAGCTTAAGTTAGTTAGCTGATTAGTTTTTAACCGACTTCAAAAAAGGAGGAGTTTTCTCAGTTCGTCCGTATATATGTCTTTTTTTGTTTATGTATGTTCGCGGATAACTTCGTCAGTTATAAACCGATTTTGATAATTCTATTTTTTTGATAGAGTATACTTGGTGATCCCATGACAATTTCATCAAATTCGGTCAAGCTGTTTCCGAGTTATACTTCAATAACTAAATAGTGTTTCACCTATCTTGATGATATCATCATTGACGGTGTATCCCGTAAGTCGAAGGTCACTAACAAGGGTGAAAAAAAGTATATTATCAAAAAATAGAACCGACTTCTTTACTAAAAAGTGTGAATTATCATGCACGCAATATTGCGATAATAGGACGTACTTTCTAACTATCACGGTACCGAGTTCAACAAGTTATTTATAGTTTTAAGTGTAGAAGTCGGTCCTGTTTTATGATGATTTTTTGGAGGCTGTAGTTAATTAAACCTGCGCATGTTAGGTGCTCTAACAGTAGTTAGCATATTTATACGCGATAACTCAGCACTTTTATTAAACGTGACTCCGCGAAGCGTTACTTGTATATATATTATCTCTGCTGATAATACTTGGTAGTGTCTTAAGTTGATATGGGATTACACTAAGCATTTATTAATCAACTAGCTGCAATCCGCGGGTTCACCCGCGTTGTGATGGATGATGATGATGATAAAAAGTATCCTATGTGTCAATCCAAAGCCTCATCTATCTCCATACCAACTCTTATCAAATTTGACCCAGCCGTTTGAGCGTAAAAGAGCAACAAACATTCACACATCCAAAAAAACGATATTAAAAAATATTTAGTGACACTTCCGCTGAAAAGAAAACAATGATTTTGGCCTATTTGGGGGCGTGCAAATAATAATTTTGATAATGGATTTCCGCAAAGTAACGCCTGAATCAATAAATTATTCACACATCCATCTAAACTTTCACATTTATAATATTAAATATAGTGGGATTATAAAATTAATTAAGCTTTCTTGAAGAAATAAAGGAACTGAACTACGGGCACAATTGGAAGGATTTATTTGTCCACATAAAAAAAAACTTATACTCAATCAGAGAGAAACGCAAAAACGTCTTACGGTAAGCATCACGCTTGCCCATAGCAGTAGCATTGTCACCCAGCATGTGACATGTCCGCAAAACAAGAAATCCTAAGGCACGGGTATTCACTTTTTTAACGTTATATATTGTTAACTAGCTGCACCCGGCAGTTTAACACGCGTGGTGATGGATGATGATGATGATGATGAAAATGAAAGTTGCCTAAGTTACTCCTTATAATATCAGCTATCTTTTATTGAAAGCCCTGCTAAAATTAGTCTAGCCAGAAATTAGCAGGAACAGACAAACAAAAATTTTAGGAAATGTTTTTTTTTTTATGTACGTATCGCACTATACTTTCATATGCATTTAGTGAAAAGCTGTTAATTTGGAACTACAAACAGACATTTATTTATCTATTTAGATGTATAGATGTAATTTAAACTGGACGTAGAAAGCCGGGTTCACAAATTAACACTAGTATTCAAGACCCCATTGTTCTAACTATGCTAATTTGTTTATATTGTACCAGTGGAGTCAATTCAACACGAGGTACGACTGATATCAATTTATATGACTTATTAGTTATACATTAAAATGTATCATGTAATAGAATAGTGAAAACATGACATTTGTAACATCTCATTTTCCATTGAAATTTATAGAGAGAAAAATTCCATCCTCGGACGGGATTCGAACCCGCGTCTTCTGACTCTCCGTGTCAGACGCCATTGACCAACCAAAAAAAGTAATACTATAAAAATTACAAGGGCCGCGATGTCAATACGAAAGTTTCAAGTATTTCTAAATAATGCTTCTTTCGGTTGGATGGTACTGTTAAACTGTCCAATAGATGTCGCTCTGTCCCCGCAAGACGGTCAGTCAAATAGAGAGTTAAAATTCGATGCTCGGACCAGATTCTCGGTGGCCTAGTTGGTCAATGGCGTCTGACACGGAGAGTCAGAAAACGCGGGTTCGAATCCCGTCCGAGGATGGAATTTTTCTCTCTATAAATTTCAATGTTTGAGATCGCTTAAGCAGGTTTTAGTGCTTTAAAAAAGTAATACTATAAAAATCTCATTTTCCCTCCGTGCCTTTCCGACTTTTGGCCAAATCCGCGACACAAAACGTCCGCATCCACACGTCAGTGTCATCTGATATTCTGTCAGATGCAATCGACTTCGTGGATGACGGGCCGGCGGCGATCGACCATTGACTTTTTTCTCTGGGATCGTGCCGATGCGGTCAGTTGGTGAAAAAAGGAAAATCTAACTTAAGGCGTGATGAGACAAGCGGCGCCAACCAGAATCCGATATTATCTGCGTGGAAGCCGTCGCTGAAGAACGAATTCCTGGTTGCGCAGGTATCTGTCGAAAGTTCACCACGTGCCACGCCATTTTGAGGTTCAGAGTCTAAGTCCCTATTCTCAACCAAGCTTTTGTTTATAGGCATTGTGCTTCACCGCGCCGGCGTTACATTATACTGGTCGCAAGTAGTGATTATCTAGGTATAGAATCTCACCCCTGAGACAAATCTTTGTAAAACTTTGTGTGATTGTAAAAGACAATCTATATCTGTAGTCGTGGCCTTCAGCCTTTAACCCCAGAGAAGGTACTCGTCTACTAGCCAAGGCGCCCGCTGTTTCTTACCTCATAAATATAGGCTAGTAAAGGGGTTGGTAAACCTTGATTTAGCTACCTAAGTTAGTACCTAACCATTAATGTAATAAACGACCTATACTAATGGGTCAGAGGTGTGCAATGTAAACGATGCTGGACAAATAAAGCAGATACGATGAGAGTCTGAGTTTGCTTTCACCGTATTTTTTTTTTCCCGCTGGGAAAAATGCATTACGCATCCCCCCCGTTGAGGATGAGGGGGGTATGTGGGACTCCCCGGCAAATGCCAGTATACCCACTAAACGACCCAGCGGCACTCCGGCTTCGTATGTGTGGAGGAGAACTGGGGAGTCGGCCGAGCCTTTACGTCCAGTCCCCCACCGACGACCGCCCGCTTTTACAGCGGGGCCTGCACGCCCCTCCCACCAGGAGGAGCCCGGGAATGGCCAGGAGTGCTTGGCCATTCCCGCCCGACGGGGGTGGTGAATGAGTGCAATGCGAGAGAAAACACCCCCGCGCCTATCCCTCGCTATTCACCACCGGGGAGAAGGCGACTATCATTGGCGGTATGCAGATGGGGAGTCCACCGGGCGTCCTTCCTTCCGGAGAAGGCACAACTGCCCCTCCTTCCAAGGTTTCGGGAACCTCCCAGACGCGAAACATGCGCTGAATAGGTCCCGAAACCTCTCCTCCATCTGGGAGGCGGCGATGGCCACCACCCGTGCAGGGACGCTATCCGGCCCAGGGGCCGTCTTCTTGGCGCGGAGGTGGAGAGCCTCCCCCACGAATTCAGCCACCGTGACTGGAGGTGCCTCCTCCTCACCATCTTACGGCGGAGCCACCGCTCGCGGGGGGTCCATCACTGGTGGGGCGAAGTTGGTCCTGAACGGAAACAGAGACCGAACCACCCCATCCAGTAATGTCGGCTCGAGGGTCTCCGTCAGCGGGGGTCCAAAGGGGCGCAGTTTGTTCTGCGCCGCCTTGTATGGTCTCCCATACGGATCCCTGTCGAGGCCCTCAAGCATTTCGGCTCTCGCCGCGTCCTCGGCGGCGCCTATCGCCGACTTGAGGACCCTCTTTGCCTCTACGTAAGCAGCGTAGAGAAGCACCTCGTTGGCCACATCTCGTCGGCTGCGCCGTCGACTCCGCGTGTAGGCCCTCCTTGCTGCCACACAGGCGGCCCGGAGCCCCGCGAGTTCCTCCGTCCACCAATAGACGGCACGACGGGGAGGTCGGCGGCGAGACCGTGGCATGCTGGCGTTGCACACCTCGGTCAGGGACTCCCTCAGTTGGACCGCTGCGGAGTCCACGTCCAGGCCTTTGAGAGGAGGCGCGAGCCAGTCCTGGACAAACGCCGCCTCAATAGCTGCCTCACGGTCCAGGCGAGTGAGAGCCCACCGTGGAAAAGGGGAAGGGCCTGAGGGGACCGTTCTCCGGGGGCTCTGGGTGGAGATGTCGAACCACACATATCGGTGGTCCGACAAGGTCTCCACCATCTCCACCCGCCAGTTCACGACGCGGGCGGCTAGAACGGGGGTAGCGAACGAGACGTCCACCACTGACCCTCCCCGTTGCCGCACACACGTCTGGACCGTCCCTCTGTTGAGGAGGGAGACACCGGACGAGGCCGCCCAATATTCAACGGCGCGGCCCCGGCCACATATCCCGGTCCCCTCTCCAAGAGCGAGAGGGGAGGGGAGTCTGTGGAAGACCGCGATACCACTGCCACCAAACCATCCCGATCACCCAGCCAACGGCTAGGGATCGAGTATGGCTCGGCAACCACCGCCACGTCCACCAACCACTCAGCCATGGACTGGATAAGCAGATCCTGTGCTGCTTTGCAGTGGTTGATGTTCGCCTGGAGGATGCGATGCTCAACCCTATCCATTATTCCGACATCGCACCCCCCTCATCAACCACCGACGTTCCCGATTCAGGGACGGTGGTAGCCACGGCAGGCCTGGTCAACGCCTGCGCTTTGCCCTTCTTAGGGGGAGGATTACAGTTCCTCCCCTTCATGACGTGGTCCGCCGGGCGGCCACTGGCGGCACACACCGCGCAGCGTGGCGTTGCAGCCGTGCAGGTGGCGGATCTGTGCCCCTCTTTACCGCAGCGGTAGCAGCTGTCCGCCCTATCCACCTCGGAAGGACAGAGGGCCCGCGTGTGCCCGATCCCGAAGCACTTGAAGCAGCGCAGAGGCTGATCATCAAGTGCTCGGACTCTGCAGGAGCTGAAGCCCACCGACAGCCGTCCTTTAGCGAGGACAGCTTTAGCCGCAGTGACTGGACACTCGAGGCGGATGGTGCCCATGCCACCGCGACCAGACCGGATGCCCCGACCCTGCACTGCTGCGACGTCGCAGCCCCCAATTGCTGCAACCGCCGCAACCACCTCCTCTTTGGTGACCGAATCGTCCAGATCCGTCACCTCCAAGGTGGCAGACTTTACGGGCCTGACCACCTTAGCCACATCCGCTATGACCTCTTTCAACTTAGTTGCAAAGAGGTCCGCGTTGGCGCCACCCTGTGCCCCCGGGAACTCGAAGATTCGAGCCCCAGCTTGGGTCCGACGACACGTAACTGCTTTGATTCCCAGTTGTGTGGGATCGGCGTTAGTACGAGCCCGCTTCAGGACAGACTCGTACGTCTCTCCTCGCTCTGCAGCCTCTGCGGTGAGCGTCACCACAACGGCCGCGGTCTTGGGGGGAACCAGAGTCTTAGGCTTCTTCCCACCAGCGGACGCCTTTTTGGCTGCAGGAGCAGCGACATTGGCCTCCGGGGCCAACTTTTTCCCCTTCCCCTTTCCCCCTCCCTTGCCGGTCCCCTGGGACGGGCAGGGAAGGGTGGTAGCGGGTGTGGCAGGGGGGATGGCCGTTCCCGCTTTTTTCTTGGCCTTGCACTTCCCCTTCCTAACCACCTCCGTCCACGATTGGTTGGACAGGGTGGAGGAAGGTAGAAGGGTGTCCTCCTTTTGGAAGGAAGGCCCCGGCTCGTTCGGCCTCTTGTCCGCTGCGAGTGGTGGTCGGAGGCGTTTTTCCGGCAAGAGCCTGTCTTCGATGCCAGCGAAGCAGGCTCTCGTGAAGGCCCTTTCCTCCATGACAACCTTGCGGATGATATCCTCAAGGTTGGAGGAAGGAGACTCTTTAGCGGCTGGTCTTGGTTCGGCCTGAGTCGGCCGTACCGTGGGTTCAGCCAGCTTTTGTTGCAGCTGACTGACCTCCGACTGCAGGCGGTCGACCTTCGCTTGTAGTTGCCGCGTTTCATCAGTTGCGGTGCGTTGCACCAGCTCCCGAATTATGCCGCGCATACTCGCGGCCCTGCACTTCAGGGACTTCTGAAAAGTCCCTTTTAAGTTGGAGGACTTAGAGGCAACCTCGACTATCTCCTCCTCATCCTCCTGCGCCATGCGCTCCATCTCGATCAAGGAGTGGTCCGAGTAATTGACGGTGGGCGCACCGTACCCGGACTTGGCCCGCGCGGTGCGCGCCTGTTTCTCCTTAGCGGCGACCTTCTCCTCTAGGTCTTGCTGGAGCTGCACCCGCCGAGCCAGGTTCAGCTGGCGTTGAGCGTCTGCAAGACCTACGTCGTGGGTGTCCGCAATTACCTTGGAAGGCCTTTTGGACTTTACCTTTTTGGGCTTACTTCTCGTAGAGTCTGAGGAGCAAGACCCGGTCTTCAGGAAAACCCGCTTCTGTGCTTGTTGGCGACCTTCCACTATCGCCAACGAAGCATCCGACTCGAATGAAAAGGACTCGTTGTCGGAGTCAGAGATCTCATCCGCCCTAGCGAATACGCTAGCCACGGATGGTGCGCGGCTAGGCTCCGACGCGGACTCGTCGGCATGGCCCTGAGAAGGGCCTTTTGGTTGGCCCTGAGAAGGGCCTTTTGGTTGGCCCTCAGAAGGGCCTTTTAGGAAACGCCCGGAGGCATCTCGCGCTGGTTTCTTAGGCATCTCAGCCTCCGCAAGTGTCGTTAATAAGCCGCAATAAGATTAACGACGCACAGTGCACTTTAGCCGAGCCCAGTCTGCCACTCCGTTACGGTGGTCAGAGCTGGGTCGTTTCCAGGGGACACGACGAGGACGTGCTTTCACCGTCTACGCCAACCTCTTCTGATAAAAGGTTAGATTTTTGTTACTCTTTCACGCTTTAACCGCTTGGCCAATTTTGATGAAATTTGCTGTGGAAGAAGATATCTGGATTTCTGCTGCATGCAGCTGGATTAAGTCATTGAATACTCTTCATCATAATTATCAGATACTTATCACTAAGCGGGTGAAACCGCTGGGCGCAGCTATAGTAGGCAAAATACTAAGGCTGATCAATAACTACACACATAGATGCAATGATTTGAGTCATAAATCATAATTTATACCGTCCACTGATGGTCAGAAATTAATAGGAACTGCTCTAATGAACGAAATGGAATCAATTTTAATTTACTTTAGACCCTGCCTTGGGTTGAACTAATGTTAGTTTTCTTCCGGAGAGCTAATTAAAACTTATAATTGGAGTAATTTAATATATAAATGCTGTTTAGGGTTCCGTACCCAAAGGGTAAAACGGGAACCCTATAACTAAGACTTCGCTGTCCATCTGTTCATCTGTCACCAGGCTGACATCACATCTCATGAACTGTGATAGTTTGATTGTTAAAATTTTCACAGATGAAGTATATATGTTGTCGCTATAACGACAAATACTAAAAAATTTGCCAAGTGCGAGTCGGACGATAATTATAGAAGATGGTACGGAACCTTTCGAGCGTGAATCCGACTCATACTTGGCCGGTTTTTTATGAAATAGTATGATTAGAAGGCAAGTCGTGTGCTTTATGTTAAGCACTACGCATGCTCATGCCAGTTACAGTGCCACCAAGAGCTTACAACTGTAGTTTTGCGTCACACTGACTACGCTGGTCATTTCGACACATTTTTTGAGTTTCTCTTGCCTAGTGTACTTTTCAAGTAAGTTCAATTGCGACAGTGTATACCTTTCACACTCACACGTGTTTGCCACGCAGCAGAATATCTAGCACTGTGGTGATACCAATCAAGCCGGCCTTTTGCATGCCTTACACCTAGTAGGTAGTGTTTCCTTGTCTCTTTTTTGCGCTAAAAATAATATTTTCTCCTTTTTTCCGCTTTTCACCAAAGACCGGATGAATTATGCGGATTTGACTGCCAGCCTGAGGCAACGAAAGAAGCAGAAGAATAGGTACAGCTTATTATGTTTATGTGTGAATAAAAATGCTTTTTATAATACTAACTGTGTGTGAGTGATTTGGACGGAATGCGCATTGGGAGATCCCAATGCGCATTCCGTCCAAATCACTCCAGTTGTTTCAGAGATTAGCCGAAACACACAAACAAACAACATATGATTCTAACTTGAATCAGTAGTGTGCAAACATTACTGTGTTTCGGTTCATCTTTATTCTCAGGGTGACAGCAGCAGACTGTTGTGGTTTGAAATTCTGTAAATTCAGCAGGCAAGCGTCAAGCTCGTCTAATCACAGATAGACATACAAAAATGTGCTTGATATTAGTATCGTATATATACGTACCGTCATATGCATTTATTAAAAAGCTTTTAAGCATGACAAACAGGAATCACTCACATAAATAGATAAATCAAATCTGTCCAACTATAATTTCTACCAAATCCGGTGTTCTTCTTCAAGGAGAGTGCAGAACGCTTGCGGTTGCGTCTCGTCTAGCACTATACCCAATGCTCATATTAAAAATGTGTGCAAACCACATTAGTTTTCATTATAAATTTACCAAAAAGCTGTTGTTTTGACAAAAGAAACAAACACTACAATTGTATTGTTTGTATAGGTATTGTTAATCACTCCGTTGTCCAGCCTAAGAGTTCAAATACCTAATTTTGCCAGTTATTACACAGTACTTTGCACTCCATCACTTGAATGTCAGATATGTCTCGCGAGAAACTCAACATCGACGTCTCAACTCCTCAGATGTGGCCGCCGCAAGATAAGGCTAACATTTATAATTAATCACCAATACGGCATCACGAAAGCAATATTGTAATCGTTTTGTTAACGTTTACTTTTTCAACCAATCAATAATATTAATAGTTCTGCGAACAGTACACCTTGCGAGCAGATTCTTAATTGCAATTTTTCGCAGCATAAGCTATCGGCAGGTTATCTTAATTTGAAAAACCTCGCGAGCAGTCTTATCAGTGGCAATTTTTTGCAGCCTGAGCTATCTGAAGTCTATCTATATATAGTAATATCTATCTATCTGATTTTTACAAATATTTATTTCTAAAAGACTAACTAATTTTGCTAAAATTGTAGGTATATGGTAAAGTAAAAAGTAAAAGTAAAAAGCCTTTTTTTCAACTACACAAATATTTCGTTCATGCATGATATATTAAATTCAATTTCTTGTTGATAACATTTTTAAGTTTGATTATATGATTACATTTTATTTATTAATACAGTTACTTTATTTAATAATTTAATACATTTTATTTTTATTTTAAATATATATAGAATAGCCTTAAGTTATTTTTATGTATTTTAGTATAGCTTTATTTAACACACTGTTTTAAACTATCACGGTTGTTCTCTAAAGTTATATGATTATTAACGAGATATTTACCGTGGTATGGTTGTGGAATGAGCTCCCGATATTTCGGCGCAGTTACATGCACCATGTTCACGGGAAGACAGTCTTCCCGTGAACGTCAGTAAATCCCGTTAATAATCATATAACTTTAGCTTTATTTAATTTAATTAGGTATCAAGTATCAAAATGTGCAGGTGTCGCCTCATCGGCGTAGGCCTCCCCCAGTTTCGACCATACATTTCTGTCTCTTGCTAACCTCATCCACTCTTTCCCATGTCTCTGAATGAACATATCTTGCCATCGTCTGTTTGGCCTTCCTCTTATTCGTTTGTCTTCTCTCGGTATCCATTCTATAACTTTCTTTGTCCATCTATCGTTATCCATTCTGCATATACGTCCCGCCCAATTCCACTTTAATGTTCTAGTAGTCTTAATTATGTCTCTTACTTTGGTTTTTGTCTTATTTTATTATTTATTTGGTCAGATAGTTATACTCCTAACATACTTCTTTCCATCTTTCTCTGTCACACGGCTAGTTTGTTTTCGTCTTCTTTCCTTAGGGCCCATGTCTGGCCTCCATATATGAGGCATGGTAGAATGGCAACATTATATACTTTCTCTTGATTGTTATGTTAATCTCTTTGTTTTTCATTACTTCTTTCAATCAGGTATATGGTAGTTGGTACAAAATGTTCTTGCCGAATATTACCAATCATCATCATCATCTCATCATCTCAGCCGTAGGACGTCCACTGCTGAACATAGGCCTCCCCCATGATTTTCCAAAAGGACCGGTTGGAAGCGGCCTGCATCCAACGTCGTCCTGCGACCTTTCTCAGGTCGTCTGTCCACCGTGTCGGTGGACGACCTACGCTGCGCTTGCCGGTACGTGGTCTCCACTCCAGAACCTTTCGGCCCCATCGGCCATCTGTTCTGCGTGCTATGTGCCCTGCCCACTGCCACTTCAACTGGCTAATCTTCTGAGCTATGTCGGTGACTTTCGTTCTTCTACGGATCTCCTCATTTCTGATTCGATCACGTAGAGAAACCCCGAGCATAGCCCTCTCCATAGCTCGTTGTGCGACTTTGAGCTTATCTATGAGGCCCATAGTAAGAAACCACGTTTCAGTGCCATAAGTCATCAACAGTAACACACATTGGTCGAAGACTCTTGTCTTGAGGCACTGAGGTATTTTTGACGAGAAGACTTCGCGAAGTTTCCGGAACGCTGCCCAGCCGAGTTGGATTCGACGATTGACCTCTTTCTCGAAGTTGGACCTGCCTAGTTTGACTGTCTGTCCCAGGTAGATATACTCGTCAACAACTTCGAGAACTGAGTTCCCAACTGATATTGGGGTAGGTACAACATGGGCATTAGACATAATTTTCGTCTTGTCCATGTTCATCTTAAGACCTACCCGTTGGGAAACTCGATGGAGGCCTTCGAGCATTGTACTGAGGTCTTCCATGGATTCTGTCATGACTACAATATCGTCGGCAAATCGAAGGTGAGTGATGTATTCGCCGTTAATATTGATGCCAAGTCCTTGCCATTCCAGAAGCTTGAAGGCGTCTTCCAATGTAGCGGTGAACAGTTTCGGAGATATAACGTCTCCCTGTCTCACGCCTCTTTGCAATGGAATTGCCTTCGAACTCTGCTCCTGTACTCGGACTGACATGTAGGCGTTTTTGTACAAACACTTCAGCACTTCAATATACCGATAGTCAATACGGCACCGCTGGAGAGACTCAAGCACTGCCCACGTCTCGATCGAATCAAAGGCTTTCTCATAGTCCACAAACGCTAGACAAAGAGGCAAGTTATACTCTTCGGTCTTCTGTATAACTTGCCGTAGCGTGTGGATGTGGTCTATGGTACTATAGCCTTTTCGGAAACCGGCTTGTTCCGGAGGCTGGAATTCATCAAACCTGCGACTGAGACGGTTCGTTATGACCTTCGAAAACAGCTTATAAACATGGCTCAAAAGCGAGATGGGTCTGTAATTTTTAAGTAAAGTGTTGTCACCTTTCTTGAAGAACAGCACCACCACGCTTTTGTTCCATGCTTCTGGCGTTGAACCTTCGAGTAAGACGGTATTAAAGAGCTTCTGAAGGACTTTAAGTACCGGTGTTCCACCCGCTTTCAGAAGCTCAGATGTGATACCGTCGTCACCAGGCGCCTTGTTGTTCTTAAGCTGTTTCAAGGCCATTCTAATCTCGTACAGGCTGATGTCCGGGATATCTTCGGTATAATGTCGGGTCAGCTTGGCTCTTGGGTCTTTGGCCGAGCTGCTAACAGGTTTAGCGACCGAGGTGTATAACTGTCCGTAGAAACTCTCGACCTCTCCTAACACTTCCGCTTTGGTCGACGCTACACTGCCGTCTCCTCTCTTCAGCTTCGTCAACTGGCTTTGCCCAATAGACATGTCTCTTGCAAACACTTTGGAGCCTTTTTTCCGCTCTATCGTCTCTTTAATACGGTTTGTATTAAAGATCCGAATGTCGTGTCGCAAGGACTTCCATATTCGTCTATTGAGCAGCCTATATGCTTCAGCATCATCCGAAGACTGCAGTTTCAATGAGCGTCGTTCAGCCATGAGGTTGAGGGTATCGTTGGAGAGTTTCTGTGGCCTATCTGTACGGTGGGGTTTAAAGTACTTGGAACCCACTGTATGGACAGTTTCTACTAACCTGTTATTGATCTCGTCCACTGAAGCGATGTTCTCAAGGCAATCGAAGCGATTGGATAGCTCAAGTTGAAAGCTCTCGGGGTCTTGAATATGGGCACGAGTAGGTCGGAGCGTAGACTTCATCAGCCGAGACCTCTCCAGTTTGACATTAATATTCACCGTGCCTCTTACCATTCGGTGATCACAACCGGTTTTAACTCATCAACCCTGTTGATCACGGAGACATCAGTGAATATTTGCCTTTTGGTGGTCATAATGAAGTCAATCTCATTTCTCGTGGAACCATCGGGACTCAGCCAGGTCCATTTCCTGTGAGGTGGCTTCTGAAAGAAAGAGTTCATCATAAAGAGTCCCTCTTTCTCCAGGAAGTCGGCCAACCTCTGTCCCCTACGGTTCCGTTGTCCATAATTTTGTCAAATTGCCCCACTTTCGACTCATCCTCGCTTCTCTTACCCAACTTCGCGTTGAAGTCCCCCATAACAACTAGAAAGTGCGTTTCAGAGGTATGTATGGCCCGACTAATGTCCTCATACATATCCTCCACCTCATCATCCGGGTGCGACTTCGTCGGTGCGTATACCTGAATGACCTTCAGCGAATATCGTTTGGATACTCTGAGTATTAGGTATACGACCCTATTGGAAACGCTATCGATCTTAACTATGTTGTTAGTAAGGGACTTGTGGACGAGAAACCCGACACCACCTTGGGACTGTTGGTCGCCCTCCCGGTGGTAGAGTAGATTACCTGATTTTAGGGTTATCGTGTCCTCACCCGCTCTACGGACTTCAGATAACCCCACAATGTCCCAGCGTAGCTTACTCATTTCTTCTTCCAGCTCATATATCTTCTCGTCTGTCCTCATCGTGCGTATGTTGTGTGTTACCAGGGCCAGTCATCGTCGTTGGGGGTGGTAGCCGGTAAAAACTGGACAATATTACCAATATTGTCCAGTTTTTTTATTTCACAACAATCTCGGCAACCACTTGACCATTTATGCCCATATTCAAAATTCCCATAGGTACACATTTACAATATATCTGTGGCAATTCCTCTTTAAAGTGCCTAATGTCTGCACCAAATTTTAACAAAATATAAACAGCACTTCAGTAAACTTCCCATTTTTAGGAAAAGTACCACAACAATTAAAAATCGCCGCCTAATAAAAAAATTACCTAGTTTGGTCAAGATTGGTTGAAAATGCGACCTGTACAGAATGACCAACACACAACCTTACAAACATACGGACAGCAAAGACGCTTCGCTTGCTCGGACTATTAAAGCAATTTTTATTATACTGTCTAATAACGTGACGGATAGTATTAAACTAGGTGGCACTGTAACTGTCATGGGATAGTTACAGTGCCACCTAGTTTTAAAACTGATATTTTTGTTGTGCCACTGCACGGTGCTCGTCACTCCGAGTTATAGACTTTTAAGTTTTATTCGTCTTATTATTTCGCATGCAGGCCCTTTCGAGCCCCTGTATAATATATAATACTTGCGTAATATAATAGCTGTCGCAGTGATGGTACTTAGTACATACCCAACTCACCAAGACAGCCTCTTTCAGAAGAGACCTACCAATTAAACAAGTACAATTTGAAAAATTTAATACCAACTTCCATTCTATTTACTTATTGGAGTGTAACTCAAAAACTACTTGACCGAATTTGATGAAGTTTAAATGGAACCACACAGGAAGCACCAGCATTCGAACAACAAAACTTTTTAGATTCGGTTCACCGTATCGAAAGATTGAGTACCTCTTCCCTTTTGGAAGACGGTAGAAAATTCATATTTCCTTGCCTCTTAAGATTCGCGGCAGCAGTTTTAAAAGTTTTTTTCATAATTAGCCCATTAAGCTACCTCTGCTGGGATTCAAGCCTTCCTCTCAGACAGAGGAGTTGGGCCATAATCCACCACGCGGGTCCAGTGCGGATTGGCGGATGCTAGTGGTCAAACCATGTCAAAGTTTTCAGCCCGCCTGAAACCTTCGACATAGCCTAACGACTGTTTTCCTAAGACAAACAACCGGGACCGACGGCTAAACGTGCTCTATGAAGCACGGAAGCGCTCAGTTGAACAATGCCACCAGCGGCTATCCAACTCCTGGGCGTAGCAAGCGTTGCTTAATATTGTTGATCAAGTCATGCTCCGCTGCGAGCGCTTAATATACCTTACCTACCGTATAATACGAGTGTATTCATACGCATATTTATCATTATTTGATATTACAGACTCAATTTTTACAATTTTTGTGTTACCAGTGATGACTTATGGCACTGAAACGTGGTCTCTTACTATGGGCCTCATAGACAAGCTCAAAGTCGCACAACGAGCTATGGAGAGGGCTATGCTCGGGATTTCTCTACGTGATCGAATCAGAAATGAGGAGATCCGTAGAAGAACGAAAGTCACCGACATAGCCCAGAAGATTAGCCAGTTGAAGTGGCAGTGGGCAGGGCACATAGCACGCAGAACAGATGGCCGATGGGGCCGAATGGTTCTGGAGTGGAGACCACGGACCGGCAAGCGCAGCGTAGGTCGTCCACCGACACGGTGGACAGACGACCTGATGAAGGTCGCAGGACGACGTTGGATGCAGGCCGCTTCCAACCGGTCCTTTTGGAAAATCATGGGGAGGCCTATGTTCAGCAGTGGACGTCCTACGGCTGAGATGATGATGATGATGATGATGACACAATTTATAATTATTTATATGATACATGAAAAGCACTCACGCGCAAAAACCCATTACCATTTATCTGTCTCGATACAGCTTCACTGTTGAACCTCCCTCGATCAGTTATACCTACTGACGTTACAATGGTGCATATGACTTACAAATACAATCTACAAGATGTAATTAACGATTATTTTTTGTTGTGTTGGTATTGGATTGATTGACCTAAAAATATTCGAGTTGCCATGTTGGCAGTGTCTAGACAGTTGACGTGACATGTATGAGTTGACGTGACATGTATATATGCGCACACGACATTAGTCCTTAAGTAAAGGGAATTAAATAGACTTTTAATTGCAGTTGTAAGGCTCCGTTTGATCAGCGGACTGTATAAAGTTACATACAGAATAGGGCTTTGTATCTGATTGTATAATTAAGATATCTAAAGACGGTCCGCTATACAAATATAATGAATAACTTTATTCTTTATTGATACATGTTTATTAATCCAACACATTTATGTAGCTTTTTGTTAATTTTTTTATATAAGTACATTTGTTTTTTAGCCTGGAACATTTTGAAAATCACGCGAGTATATATTTAAATTATATTATAACACTTTATTTTTTATTTCATTTATTTATTTTTATTTTATTTATTTATTTATTTACTTCACAGCATATTCTAAGCATACTATACATATATTAATAATCGCAGCCATTGAAGAGTTTCGATTGATAAGAATATATTTATCTTGGCACATGTAAAGGTCGGTTATCGATAACTACCACAAAGCATGATTTTTTACCGCACTATGAGCCGTGGCTTGCATTGTAATAATTCACAGAACACAGACTCGAGGAGTAGCATTAGTCCTAAAAGAATGTTATGAGTATTAAAAATTAAAAATAAACTCAATTATATTTTCTCGTTCAATTTAGTTGATGGTCAACAATATAGTAGTAGTTTCTTATGTAGTGATTTACAACGAAAGTGAATATGTAAAATATAATAAAAAAATAAAATGCGGCAAAAACAGTAGGATGAATACAAATTATTAATATTATTTGTATTAGAAATGCGTAATAGTGTATGTGTGTGTATGTGTGTGAGTGTGTGTATGTGTATGTGTGTGTGAGTGTGTGTGTGTGTATGTGTGTGTGTGTGTAGATTTTGGTTCAGGCGACGGCAATGCTGCCACTTTTCTCCCCACCATGGGGCTTATTGACATGTTTTTATGTTCACATTATTACTCTTTATTATCATAATACTACGAAACTCGTACAATCAAAAGAATGTCATCGTAAAAAAAGTTAATTGCAATACGGTCTCACAGCGCCATATTCAGTTTCTGTGGGCCGAGCACGAAGATCTGTTTACGTGTAACGTAATCGCATCGTTAACGTATTTAGTACAAACTGTCACTTATCTAGTACAATAGTGGCACAGATAACTCATAGTTTGTACTGAATACGTAAACGGTACGATAACATTACACCTAAGCAGATATTCGTGTTCGGCCCACTGAATAGTCTTAAGGCGCGCTCGTACCCTAGTTATAGAAAAAGCAGAATTTTTAAACGCTTAGTGTAACGAAACAGATCGATAATATATTGTGAAAAAAATACAAAGGTTAGTAAACGAACAGAAAAAGAGTAATAACCGAATAGAATTCATAAATATAACTCTCTTTCAGCAGAAAAAAATCCTGAATAGGTCCACAAAAATAAACTTTCACGTCCAAACTCTCAGAATTTTTCGCCATAACACTATATTTCTTTTAGGTAATACATAGCCAACGTAAAGTACTAAAGTAATAACCAGCAGTTTTTTCAATTGTTAGTATATATCGAAAAATATAAAGAAAACGTACAAAATCAACGCATTTTCGCATTACATCGTCCAATGTAACAAGCGATTTCCAACCTTACGTAAAGCATCGTAAATTATTTTTAAATTGGGGTTGGACCGCGTCTTAAACGTAATTAAGTTGTCATATGTTTTTACATATTAATTTATTAATAACGATGCACTAAGAGCATATGCTATTGAAATTAAAAAATAAGCTTTTATACATAGCTTGTTAGTCACATAGTGAGACCGTGATAGGAGGAGTTACTACTTTTAAGACGCGGTCCAACCCCAATTTTAAAATTATTTTAAGATGCTTTACGTAAGGTTGAAAATCGCTTGTTAGATACGTTTTCTTTATATTCTTCGATATATACTAACACTATTGAAAAAACTGCTGGTTATTACTTTAGTACTATACGTTGTCTAAGTATTACTTGAAAAAAAAATATAGTGTTATCGCTGAAAATTCTGAGAGTTTGGACGTGAAAGTTTATTTTTGCGGACCTATTTAGGATTTTTTTTTTTGCTGAAAGCGAGTTATATTTATGAATTCTATTTGGTTATTATTTTTTTCCTATTCCTTTTCTAACCTAAGTATTTTTTTTCATAATATACTATCGATCTGTTTCGTTACACTAATTCTGCTTTTTCTTTAATCAGGGTACGAGCGCGCCTTAAGACTTTAACGTTAATTCCGGCGTGCTTGTTTACATACTAAACATAAATAGTCCATTACGTTCCCACTGCTGGGAAATGGGCTTCTTCAAAATAGATACCCTATAGATACTCTTTTGTAAGGCAACACATTGGAGCTAAAAATAAACGAACATTAATAATATACACATTTAGAAATTAGCGATAAAAAAATTAAAAAGACAAGCCCGCTGAGTTTCATGCCGGATCTACTCAGTCGTGGTCGCGTTCCGATCCGGTTGTCGATTTAAGAAATAATAAATGTAATATGGGAATTTGTAAGTGTCCCCGTATGTCTATACAGAATAAACAATTCTATTTCCTAGAATACTGGGGCATAACCTAAATTAGTAATAATACAGAAAGCATTATTTATTACCTAAAGATAATAGCTAGGCATTTCATAATTAGGTATTGGTTTAGCGATCATGCATGTAAAGAATAAATTATTCCCAGTATCACCAAAATAAAAAGGGTATGCTTTTTCAGCCGTATTAATAAACTTGGCGTACACCCGGAGTAGTTAAAACATCTATCTGTAAATTTTTCGCTTGCAGTAAATGTCACGCGTGAAAGCAAGACAAAGCATGTTACGCCTGAATATAGGTTTACGCAACGTTTATTAATAAAGGCCTTTATGTTTAGTTGCTTTTATGTTTTATAACATATAACAGGAATTCTACTCACTCATTCAACAAATCTGCAAAACTTGTCACACAATCCAAACACACACAAACAAAAACTATCACACACACAAACGCGCGATCGGAATATATCGGCGGCACTCGGTAATATTCGTAAAAACGAGCTTGTCGAACGAAAGCTTAGATGCGACTGCCGGTCAGTCTATTGTTTTCTATTTCACTGTATTGCATCTGGATATAGGGATATCATTACTGGGATTACCTTATACTGATTAATTTACCTTTCTAAGCTTAAAGTAAATAGAGTCAGCCCGGCCATGTTGACGACATGACTTCGATTAAGTTTACAGACGATATTTAGCAACAGCGTGTTTGAAGTAAACTGATATTCGATGTCAAGGTTTTTTCATTTCTTTATAAATCTAAGTAAGGGTTATATTTTACACATTGACAAACATCATAAAACCCAGTTTAATTTACAAAAATAAGCTTTTTTTAACAAAAACCAGAAGGAAAATCTTCCATCCGTCTGAAAGGGCAAAGTTTTGTCTGTAGACGTGCTTTGTAACTGAAGCACTAAACTTTTTAGTTTTTCATTATTTTTTTTAAAGCTGTTAGGGCTACAGACATAAGATCCGTGCCCTGGTAATACAGGTTTTAAAGAATTTTTCAATATAATTTAATACTAAGTATTAAGTTTATACTCAGAGAGAGGAGTTGGGCCATAATCCACCACGCGGGCCTAGTACGAATTGGTGGACAGGTTAGTGACCGAAGTTTTCAGGCCGCCCGAAGGACCTCGACATAGCCTAACGACTGGTGTCCTAAGACAAACAACCGGGACCGACAGCAAAACGTGCCCTCCGAAGCACGGAAGCGCTCAGTTGAATAATGCCACCAGCGGTCACCTATCCAAGCCCTGACCGCAGCAAGTGTTGCTTAACTTGTTGATCAGTTAAGATCGCCAAGCCGAGCTCCGCTACAAGCGCTTCACGACGATAGAATTAAGTACTTCAACATAAAATCTTATTCTATAGTCGAGCAATGCGTATTTCTTACTAAAGTAAATGCATATGTTATGACATAACCCTATCAAAATTGGGTGTATCTTTTTACACTTGTATTAGGTTGCTGTTACGGGATTTTAATTTTTACAGCATAATATATCCTTCACAGTTCAGCTGTGCGATTCTCTAAGAGCAAACATCGTTGCATCTTTGACAACATCCGTGAAACAAATGACAAGAAGACAAGAAACGTTGGAATAACAACCTTATGTACAAGGGCGATATCTCAAAGAATTTGACATCGGTGAGCTCGTCGAAGAGCGCATAAATGAATCATTAGAGAATCGCTCGGACTTGTGTTCGAATGTCATTTCTATTCAACTTCACTTTTGCAATACGAAAAACTTAACGAAAAATGGACATGATTATTTAGATAATTCAGAACATTATCTAAGGGTGACTATAGTATACTAGGCTAAGAATTCTAGTCTTTGATGGTTCTAACTTCAGGTAAATACTAGCCTTTAGGATTTAAATTGTTGCTTAAGTAATAACTTTTACATAATTAAGTAATAACTTTTACTTGTTTATTAATTAAACAGTGAAACATGTAAAACAATTCAAGTAATAATTACTAGCTCACTTGCTAGCTCTTAGCTTAAATGGCAAACTGCATATTTAACATTGGTATTTAAATCAAAATCTAACTGCGTCTATTTTGAACTGCATTTGATAATAATTTCTCAGTTCTATGCAAAATGTGAAATGCTTTGATGCTGCTACTCGTACTCCAATTTGCTTGCATTATTAACATTCTTGTTCAAGAGAGGGTAATAATGTTAGGCTTCTCATTGTTACAGTCTTGAAATTAACATGAGTTGGGATTGACTCCAATGTTCTTAGGAAGTGATACGTATATATAAAATTTTGTTGTTGTTTTTAAAACTATATACTAAGATTCAAAGTCAAAGTCAAAATCTTTTTTTTAATTTAGGCATTAAGAGCGCACTAATGTCGTCAATTATTCATTACAATGTACTCGAAAGACTCATTACCGTCACGTTAGGTCCTACAAATATTAAATTTTACGGGTGGCAGAGTGACTGCTTACCAGAATTGGAGTATTCCAAGCATCTTTATCTTCTATACATTAATGTCGAAGTTTATAATAAGTTTTTTTTTACTAAATCGTTTTTACAGTCAACTTGAATTTGCCCTCTGTGAGCTCAGTATAGGTGTTAGCCACAAGGCTTTCTCCATAACCTTTTCAATAGAGCTAAAGATTCTACACATCTAAGTAAAACTTCCCTTCCTACATAAAGCAGCACATAAAACCAGCTCCAAGGCTCATTTACAGCTACACTCACTCAAACGCAGGCACGTGAATGGCCACCTTTATGTCAGTTATTTAATGCTTCAACGCTCTCAAAAGAGTAGGATCTTTTGCAGGATGCCATTTGTGTGTAAGAAGGGTTACTTATGTAGCTCTCTCTCTCACGCTTCTTGAATTTGGAAAATGGGGAAATCTGGAGCCTGGAGTATAAGGGGTGATTTGTAATCCTACCCTTGAATTGTAAAAACTCTTTTTGGGTTGTTTTATTTTAATTTTTGGGACAGCCCAATTCAACTTTTAAGAGAATATCGGGCCTTTTTCTCGTATTCTTTATATTTTGATTATAATCGGTGCGTGAAAAAGTAAGATATTCTCTCAAAACATGAATTTCATTCTCGAAAGTTTAAAAAGTTCTACAGCCAAAATAATTTGAAAAAGATTATTTTAGAATCTTAAAAATAAAAATAGCGTTGATCTATTTATTATAAACAAACTGCGCTCCGTGATTTCACCCGCGTGATGATGAATGATGAATCAAATATATAGGCGATTCGATTCGATCGAATTTTAACTCTCTATCTGATTTAACCGTCTTACGGGGATGTGTTCTCTTTATAAATTTCAATGAAACATTTGTTTGTTTAAAGTGTGCGTGTTACAGCGTAAGCAGGTGTCACGCTATAACTTGAGAACGGATGGAACAATCTCGCTAATTATATATTTCTTCTGTTAATTATTGGCAGGAGAAGGTTATGAAAGAAACGCCAAGAAAAGGTGGGAGGTTATGGCTAGGTTATGATAGGCTACTACGCGAACGAAGTCGCGGGCAGTCGCTAGTATTATATAGTTAGCAGCAGATACTGTAACTTCGTCGTAAAGTTAAGAGATGCTAATATGATCTTGTATGCTCTTCCTTCTCTAAATATTATACGTAATTAACAATCCTATTATTTAATTTTGTTCTGTGGCCGTAGCACAAACAATTTGCGAAAACGTATTCATATCGTAAGCGTCAACGCGTTACTTTTCGCCCAACAAACTATGAGTTATCTGTGTCACAGTATGCCCTATACATGACAGTTTGTACTGTTTCACTTGAACGACACGTTACGTTACACATATGCGTGCAAGGTCCACTGGTAGTAGTGGTGTTAATACATAGAGGTGAAACTGCAACTTGTGAGATTTGGAATACAGAAATAACAACAAACTAACATTTGAAATAATCAATCTACATAAGTCAATCAATATAATAATCGCGATTGTGTGCTTGTTTGTTTGATGCTTTATAAGTTTGTTTTGTTTTTGCGCAGCAAAATTCGTTTTTACAATTTTTTCGATTTTTCAAAAATCGACTTTTCGAACTGACTTTACACTGAGATAGTTACATGATGAGAGATATACAAGCTTATCCTTTGAAATATCATTTTGTGGATCATTATCATAATGCAGGATATATCTAGTTAATAATAACTTCAGTAGTACATGTTTAATTAAGTAGGAGTAAAAGTAGTCCTAATTTACTTTGTATAATATCAGCTAGCTGCCTGTGTAAGTCTCGTGGGTCAGCCGTTTCAGAGATTAGCCGCACAGATAGACACGATAGTTTTCATTGTTATAATTACTGTATATACCTACTTTCATAACATTATACATTCATTTTGATTCATAAATTTACTTTTATTTTATTTTTTATTTATTTATTTCAACCACCAATAATGACTACAACATTCTTAAAACTAGTAAATTTACATAATATGATACAGTTTCAGTTACTTATTTTTTTGTAAGCCCTGGTCTCCACACTAGGATTCCCTGTGTTGTGGAGATCAGTTCCTCACAAATTGGTTTTAAATCTAATTGCGTTACAAGTACCTATGTGCTTTAATTTTTTGTTAAGGTTACAGATAGAAATTACTTCAGTTATTCATTAAATTTATACTATATACTATTGTAAATATCTAAGTTGTTATTCTGTAATTATATTCTCGCACATATGTTTTCTCAATTTAGTAATAAATAAATCTTAAATAGTGTGTATAGTGTTTAAACTACTATAAGTGTTTTAATTGCTATATATTTTATCTGTGTTGTTATTTATCAATTTGGATTATCTGTTCATTTTGTTCATAGCTTAGATTCAATAGCCAAAGCTTTACTGTTTGTTTACATTTATATCGGGTAAGGGGTAATATATTAAGACTATTTACTAACCCGTCCAATGAATAGTCATTTCGGTGTATTTCCGAACTACGCTTAAAAGTTCAGATATCAAATACTACTCTTGAATAGTTTGAAGCAAATTTATACCGGTGGAGTGAATTTGATCTGATAAAATTAGTTACAAACAAGAGGTATAAATATGTGTTTACACATGGTGCATGCACGACATGGCTTAGCACTTTTTGTATTTACACATAGTGTACGCTCAATACGCGATGGGTTAAACAATTAGGTACTGAATGTGGGAGTATAGATGTTTACTTTGTCAGTTAAAACAATTATTATTTTGTTAATTGTCAACTACTGATTTTAGTCACACCAAATACATAGTTATTTTTATTGTGTTTATTTAGCTTGTGCTATTATGGCTAACTACTTTATTGTTACACAAATGAAGCCAATAAATGTGAAAACTCTTAGACTTGATACAAGTGCCATATAAAACGAAGCATAAGTACATGCAAACAATCATTGACGAGAGCGGAATTATTTTTTTAAATTGTGTAGCTTAATGAATGTGTTAGGTATGTGTGTGCCTATATATGTATATTATTTTACCTTTATTTATACATAATTTTAGCAAGCATTATTTTATATACGAGCATTTGCATATTATTTTATTTTGTATATAACATTTTAGGAAAGCACATTAAGATAATTAATAAATGTTAACGTAGATTATTAAGTTCTTTTTTTTAAGTTCGTCCGTGAAGTCACCCAAACAGCTTCAACGGAAGACCAGCGCTGGTCGATTGACCAGCACAACGCTGAGTTGAGGCCGGTTTGCGACATATTAATTTTCTTTAATAATATTTATTGTATTGTTTTGTTTAAATTGATACTAGTTTGTTGCAAATATATTTTTCTGATTCTGATTCTGAAATTTGAAAAAGGTTCATGAGTAGTTATATAATTATCTAGTTACCTTATATTACTTTGTATAAGCTGTAAAACATTGTAGAATAAGGAAAAATAAAACGATTTCATTTTGATACTATAAAGACACATGCGTATAGATTATATTATATTAACTAGATTACTAGCGAATTTAGGTACCTACAGTTTATTTAACATCATACATTAAGAATAAAACAACACTAAAAATAAAAACTTAATATTTATAATACTGTAGATTCCTACATAAATATGGATCAAAGCTTTCGTAATCCAAAATAAATCACATTCCTATTGGACATGATATCTCTAAATTGACAAAAAACCGACAATACATTATCTCCAAAGCACTTTTACGCTGCAATGGATACCTATCAACCATCGATTGAAGACGTTTTTTACATCAAACCATTTGATATTTTATAGAATACTTTCTATAGTGGCCATAGATAAGTTACAAATGGGAAAATGTTTCGTAACTCAACAAAAACGGATGTAAAAACGTCGAAACTTATTTGGAGATCGTATTTCGACAATAGAGATTAGAATAGATTTTTTCGGACGCTACTGACCGCAGATGCGGACGAACAAAAATAAATAAAAGTCTCGATGACCCTTTCTGTTTATTGGCCTGTGACCAGTTGCACAATTTCACTCTATGAACTTATAAAGCGGAGTTCTGATGATTGGAATATTAATACAAAGATCAACAAACCCTGAGAAAGTAAATTAATTGTATAGGTATCACAATAGCCTATAATATGGTACCGATACTACATAGGTATACCGTAGACTGCTCTAGACTTTATTTATCGCGGTAGATCTCTTGTGTAAGAGGCCGTATTAGGTGGTACCACCACAGTGTTCTGCCGCAAAGCATTCATCATCATCATCATCTCAGCCGTAGGACGTCCACTGCTGAACATAGACCTCCCCGATAATGTTCCAAAAGGACCGGTTGGAAGCGGTCTGCATCCAACAAAGCAATAGTTGCGCAAGCATTAATGTGTTAGGGTGTGAAGTGCAGTAGCAAGTGATACGAGTATTACTATCTAATTGTATAGTTAACCAAAGTCTCGGAGTGATGAGTGCAATGCAGTGCCACGCTAAAACTACCGTTCTGAGCTCTGGGCGGCAACCAACATAGGCAAGCGTAGTACTTAACATTAGGCAAAGTTCTTCAATTATAATTGAATAATTTTGCCTAATGTTAAGTATTCATATATGCAAAATCATAAAAACAAGCAAGTCCTGCGAATTGCTTGTTAAGGTGCTGTCACTCATGATGTCGATAAAAATGAGGGTTTTTAAGCAGTTTCTCATAAGCAGCGATTTAATTAAAATTACAAAAAATATGATATTTCCAAGACTTCTAAATACCTAAATACTGACGGAATTAAAAACATATTTTAACATACTAGAGTACAGTAAAAACATACGAACACACCACTTCATTTCACCTTTAAAACAGTTTTCCTCTTCATTCACTATTGTATTTGCCATAGAAACACATATCACAAAATAGCAATGTTTGTAATGTCTGTCCACCGTGTCGGTGGACGACCTACGCTGCGCTTGCCGGTCCGTGGTCTCAACTCCAGAGCTTCAACTAGCTAATCTTCTGGGCTATGTCGGTGACTTTCGTTCTTCTACGGATCTCCTCATTTCTGATTCGATCACGTAGAGAAACCCCGAGCATAGCTCTCTCCATATCTCTCATCTCTGTTGTGCGACTTTGAGCTTATCTATGAGGACCATAGCAAGAGACCACGTTTCAGTGCCATAAGTCATCACTGGTAACACACATGGTCGAAGACGAATGTGATATATTCATTAAAATATATTTGCCCATAACTGAATAAAAATGCCTTTTCCCACGAAGCACGTAAGAAAATTTTATAATGTAGGTAATGTTGCCGATTTTTTTTTTTTGAGCCAAGTTTGCTCAATCGTTTATTGGCTCCCATACTTCATAAGAACGTATATTCAATTTAAACTACGTTTTTTTCTCGAATTTTGAGGTTGTGATGAGGTTTACGCTTAAACTAGTCGAAACATGTAGTTTGGTTGTAATCTACACTCATTTCATCTAAAGGCGCATCCAAGAGAAAATTACGTTTAGAATCTGGTTCTGGGCGTCAGGTGACACAGGGACAGCTGACTTTCGAACCCTCTTCTAAAGGCGACTGCCGACAGCTGCGTTACCTCTACGCACGCCCTTTGCCGAAAATTCTCGTAGGATTATGAATCATTAGATTAAATTCAAATAAAAATAGTTTTCTTGGAAAATTTCAAATGTAAAATAAATAAATTTTATAACTATTAATCCACTACTATAAACTAAACTTTACAACAAGTTGCAGTTCGTGTGGAAATAAAAGCAATCAGTTGTTTGTTCCTCAATTTCTGTCGTTTTTAGAAATAGATAAAAGTTTTTTAAAATTTATAATAGTTACTGTAAATAATATTTTCAATGTAAATATGCAAATAAAATGTTGGAATTTGTCATGACATTATCATTTTCTTTTCAAGGTTATCCTATTAATATTATAAACGTGAAAGTTTGTATGTATGGATGTATGGATGTTTGTTACTCTTTCACGCACAAACGGGGGGGCTAATGTTGATGAAATTTGGTATGGGGGTAGATGAGGCGCTGGATTAACACATAGGATACTTTTCATCATCATCATCATCATCATCCATCACCACGCGGGTGAAACCGCGGGGCGCAGCTAGTTTGAAATAACGCGAAAATAGCTTTTAAACATCCGACCAGATTCTAAATGTCTGAGCATCATTTGCAATGGGTCGCGCCTTAATAATAACGATTCCGAATAAATAATAATAATACACTTTTATTGGCAACTGTACATATATGACTTAAGGAATACAAATTTTAGTTACACATTTCTGGATACTGACATTCAAATAATATAAGATAGGCCTCAGAACTCTATACTAGGCTAGACGCCTGTGTTATAAGGATCTGTGCTCCCCTGCGAGAAATAAACATCTTTGTAAGCTATGACAATACATAATCTGAGTCATGCTACACATCGATATCAAAGATCTCTCGAACTAGTTCTCATATATTATAATACGAACAAAAACAAATCATTGCACGACAGATGCAAGATAACCGATTTCGAATACATCGTAAATCTGTACGTGTTACAATTAAATACATGGTAAGGGGGTTTGCACATGGGAACTTTATTACGGGTTCTTTTTTACTAATTGATTGCGTATCTCCAAAATAGTTTGGGCAAAAATGATTTCGTATTTCCGGATGTCTGGATGTACGGCTGTTCTCCTCTACAGGTCGCATTTTTCAATCTGCAGTGCAAGTATCAAACTTACCGATAGATAAATTTGAGTCTTGAAATCGTCATACTCGTACTTCGAAAAAACTGGCTATATCGATATTGTGTCGATCATTGCAAGTTAGTAGCAAAATTAAGCGATCGGTAGACAATTTCGATAAGATTTTACGATTATAGCGATAACCATAGCATGGAACTGTTAAATTATGTTTGAGATCGTCTATTTAATCTATTTTAACGATTGTTTTGTCAGCTTTGAAAATGACCTATATAGCTTATCGACAGGCGACGGGAATGGGGATATTGTTTAGTTGCGTTTGAACTTACTATATTATAAACGCGAAAGTATGTATTTATGGATGAATGGATGTTTGTTATTCTCTTACGCTCAAACGGAGGGCCCAATTTTGATGAAATTTGGCATGGAGGTAGATGGGGCGCTGAATTAACACAAAGGATAATTTTCATCAGCAACATCGTCATCGTGCATTACCATGCGGGTGTAACCGCGGGCCGCAGCTAGTATTCAATAAAAAATAGACTTCGGCCTTCTTTGATCGTTGAAGAGCGAAATTCTCGTAGAAATTTTCAAATGATAGAAGGACGCATGGTTGAATGCAAACAATTCGTAACAATCGATATCGAGAGTCGAGATAATACAAAAATAACAGTGCGAACAATAGTAGTGGTCCCTCGCATAGCAAACGAGTACGGAAGAGGGTAGACCGTTTCGTCTGCTCGTAAAACATTCACCCACCCGCAATTCCTCAGTTCATCCGTGATCATGGCGCTTGCAACAGTGCCGAAATATCGGAAACTCTTAGAAAATGTACATGGTAATTATCCCGTTGATAATTTGAATACCTCCTATGTTTGTGACCATGATAGTTTAAAAACTTAAATCGATATACTGTCGACAATTTGACGATCGTATAAGTCGTCCATATGACTTCCATACTTGTTAGGGGCGATACGATCTTTTATCGATATTAGCGACTCGACAAATTTAACGACTATTACGGTACTTGCACTGCAGTTCTTGTAAATTTTTTGAGCAAGTTTGATAATTATATGGAATTACTAGCTGCGCTCCGCGGTTTCACCCGCGTGGGGATAGATGATCATGCATCAAATATAGCGTATGTTACTCATGCCTAATGTTGCTTTCTACTGGTGAACAATTTTTTGAATCGGTTGAGTAGTTTTTGCGTTAATATTTGACGGCGCATGAGTACTTCGTCGTGTCGTCGATATGACAACATCAAGTCCAAGAGTAATTCGGCTGGCTGTCAAAGTTACTCTAGCGGAGCGTCGTATCTGTGGAAGCGGGGCGGCCATCTTGTGTTCGACAGACTGAAAACGGGAGCCGTAAGCGCACCACGTCTTCGACGAATCGCTTTAAATCCGTCTAAAGTTTGAGTCTTACATAAAGATTAGTTTCGATATTGATTATAATTGTTAGTGCCTACGTGTTAAGAACTGTATTTTGCTGCCATTGCATCTACAAGTGAAATTAAAATATTTTGTAATCAAAGAAGCCGGTTTAACTCGGTTCCGATCCCAAAGGCGCCCACGATATAACACGATATCTATAATGAGTTCGAATGAAGGCCCTCCTGATCCTACATATTCATTACAAACAAACAAACAGTAAAATGTTTCCTCCTTATTATGAAAGCAGATAATAACATGTTATCTTATGTCATATAACATTTACACAATTGCTGTACTTAATAGTATTATATGAGTGAATTTAAATACTTTGTTCATTATGTCAACTAGTAAATAGATCTAAAGAGTAACTAAAACACTAATAATAAAATACAGTACCTACCCACCTACGAACAAATATTAAATTCATCACCATGGAAAAAGCTGTCATTACATTTCATCACCCTTGACTGTATTTGTGCTTATTCATTTTCCTACAAAACCCGAAATCCGTCAAACGAAATTTCAAAGTACGATTTTAGGAGGCCTTCAGTGTACTTGTCTGTCGGTGGGGTCGGAATTGCTTGACTAGTCGGCTGAACAGCAAAGATGGATGACATGCCGACTCTATCGCCAAGCACGTCTAGTATATAAAGCTGACAAAATGTTTTAAAAAGTGTTTTTGATTAAACTATCAAAAACTGACACATCTTTGACATAACTCTATTCATAGACTCATCATTGCGATCTTGACGTACTTAGGCGAAGATCTAGTTATTTCTGTATGCTGTGCATAAGAATATTCCGCCTTTTTACCTGCGTGGTGATGGATGATGATGATCACGATGATAAGCAGTTCGAGCAAAGGGGTACACTGAAAACCAGCCCTGCGTAAACCGCGGTTTACGCAGCACAGTGCTGAGCGTATCCCTATTGCCAATCAATGAAGCATATTTAGTTTAGTTAACATCTATAATTTTGTCTTTGAACCTTTGTTGGTAATAAATGATTTGACTTTGACTTTGACTTTGAAAAAGCATCCTATGTGGTAATACAGCGCCTCATCTACCTCCATACCAAGTTTCATTAAAATTGGCCTAGCCGTTTGAGCGTGAAAGAGCAACAAACATCCATCCATTCATCTAAACTTTCACATCCTACTAATGTTATAAACGAGTTTGTGAGTATGGATGTATGGATGTGTAGATGCTACTCGAAATACTAATCCTGCGCAGACGTCGTCGCGGGCTCCAGCTAGTTACAGATAAACTAAAATAAATCTTAGCATTACATATATGTAATAAAACTGTAAAGATCAAATTTCTGTACAATGAAAAAAACGATAAAAACCTTTACATCCCCTTGGAAGTAAGGAGTGAAATCGAACAAATTATTTTTCAAATTTTTTTTTGTCTGTCTGTTGTCTTCAATCTGTCTGTTGTGTTCAATATAAAACGACAATGGGGTCTAGGCGCATACGAAAATTTCACGGACCTGACCAAACGTTCGGTTAAAGAGTCAGGTGACCAGAATGATGGTTCATATTTTGCACAAAACATTAGCATAACTATTCCACGTGGAAATGCAGCCGGCATTCTGGGACCTTTTTCTGCAACAAATGGTTTATTAAGTTTTTAAGTGTATTTTAACCTTTTAGGCGCTCGACGCATGCGCACACTTGAAACAAAAAGTCGCACGCGTCTGCACAAGTAGGCGTCTGCCCATGTGCGGGGAGGGGATCCCCTAAAATATCTATTTTATATTTTATAAGGGGATTTTCTTGTCCTGAGGGTTCCTACTAAAATTACGTGAATGACGGGAATGAAAGTATTCATGGCCACTAGTTGAACAGACAGATAAACACACATGAGGTACAGGTCAAGATACAATTAATCTTTGTCTTTTTCTAAATTTAACTCCATAGAAATAGGTTAATATAAATAATACATACGACTTTTAAAATTGAGCAACTGATCGACCGTTGTGAATACCAATATAAAATAATACATAATACTATAGATCTTGACGATTTAAGTAGATATTTATAATTTTGTTTAAAGGATAGCAGTATAATATTTATTTAGTATAAGCTATGCAAAGACAAACACACATAGCCTACTACTAATAACTTTCAAAGCGGATAAATCGGGCGCTGCTGGTTCGAATTCTACCTCACCAACTACCACAATTTTGGTGATGGTATGATAAAATAGTTAATATGCTAGCTACCATTCTTATTGGTGAAAAAAGGTCACTAGGGCTATATTCCTAAGATGCTCAGTTTTGGATCTAGTATTCTGTGGAGATTTGACAGTAAATGCCGTACACAATTTACTCAGATCTGTAATTGAGCTTAGATTAATTACTGAGCGTATTTCGGGAATACGGCCCTTAGAACCTTAAAGTGTTTTGCAGCTGTTATTCAGTACCAGTTGCTTTTTAAATTGAGTACCACTTTCAACAGCATCATGCAATCCTGAGTCAGTGATCAAACGGTAATCTACGTCTTAAAAACTACAGAATATCGTCGTCCCGTCATGATGCGAATTATAAGAGCCAAGAAACCCGACTTACTAGGTGGTCGGCATCTACGGCACGAGGCATTCTTGGTTGGTACCATCGCAGTGCCAGTTGCCATGAAGCAAACGTGCGGAAGTGTTAGGGTCTGAAGGGCATTGTAGCAAATGACAGTACTGGGCGAAAGAGATTCAAAACCCAATGTCATGGGCGACAAACATAGTCCAGCGTTATGCAAAACGAAACTACCACCACTACACCAAGACCAAGTGAGCGAAGCCGCTGGCGGGTCAGCTAGTCTCACTAATATTATAAATGTGAAAGTTTAGTATTTTAAATACAAGAATTGCTTGTTTAGAGTAATAAATAAAAAATTTAAGCGGGTATCTCGGTATGACACGACTTTATAATAACTTCCATTGAGTAAGCCAGTCGTACCGACTCGCCCTGTAGTACCGACCACAATGTAATTGGACCGTCACTGGATATTGATCGATATTTATCTCGATCCAAGCAAGCATTTCTATTCGATTTGTACCTAAGATTTAATGCATGGATGTTTCGAGTCTAGTTTAATAGTTTGAATGGGTGATCAATGAAACGACACGGCTATTTCCATAATGTATTTATGATTTGAACGTATTAGGAATTAGCATTAGAATAATTCTATATGTTGTATTAATCTTTTACATTTGTATTATCCTGATTTTTAAGGTGACTTGGTTGACGTATTGTAAGGTGCGTAAAAACTTTGATAAAATACAGTTAGACATTAGTTGCATTTCTGTAAAAAATATGTACTCGTACATAATAATAGACAGTAAATTTATAGTAATGCTTATTTAACCCTTCTTATACCGTAATAATTAAAACAAAAGATTTATTAATGAAACGCACGTAAATTTACGTCTCTGGTATACAAAGGGTTAATTTATATAGTGTGAAAAAAGCCCGTTTTATTACACTATTAGCCTTCATCACGATTTAAAACAACTTGGCATTTCTGTCTTTTGCTTGGAAAATAATAAAGACAGAATCGCGTTGCAATTCTTTATATCGTGTTGCGTTTAATCGGCTTTAGATGTTGAAATAATTCCTAGAATCGGAGGCTGAGGTATCACTGTATCGTAAAGATGATGGCGGGAAAATACCAGCATTGTCTGTCATTTATTTTGTTTTATTTTCCTAAGTGATTCCCGTCTTTTATTTATTATATTATAATAGTGGATTGTTTGTTGTTTATGTCTACGAACGTAGACAAGGTGAAATATAGTGCAGCATAGTTTTTGTGTTTTGCTTCTCGGCACCCTAGAAAGTTTTAGTAATGCACCCACTACTTTACTAAAACTTGACTTAGGCAGTAAATAACTGACTTTTTTATCTGACTGTAGCTCTGACTACTTGAATGAAAACTGCACTATTTGCAGCTATAAATATGTACAAAAGGCAATTAATCTTAAAAAAAAAAAGGAAAATATCCTGAAGAAAGCGGAATAATTGTCGATCATTATAGTGACAACGCGTAAATCTCACATAAACCCAGTTTTATTATAACAAAATAAGAATAGGCCAGTAAAAATAGCCGTTTCTTTTTGTCTACCTCGCATAAAATTTCCGATGTTTTTTTTTTTATTTTATAAGGTGACAGATCTAGTTCATCATCCATCCATCCACCATCTTGAAAAAAGCTTTTGACCGATATCTCGGAAACTGTGCACTTTAGGGCAAAAGTTTTGAATAATTTTTCCCTAAAGTGCACAGTTTCCGAGATATCGGCCAAAACGCTTGAAGCACAACCTGGATATGTCAGCATTTTGTAGTTTTATGTTCAGCAAGTGACCCTAAACCTTATAAAAACAAAACATTCGGAAATTTTATGCGAAGTTAAATTCAATTTTTCCTTGCCTAGAAGGTACCTAATAAGGAGATCTTAATCAGACAAGTTGTTGTATAATTCTGCATGATAGATCGAATGTAAATATACCTACCATATTGCGTGGTTGACTCCACCCCGATCAATCATCTTTGCCGCGGCTATTCTCACAATATAAAAGCAAATAGTCTGATAAAAAAGCAAAGCATATGAACGACAATATGACAGTAATTGAGCGTGTATTGATATTGATAGCCAAAAGTCCAGGGGGTTCATGAATAGACATTTTATTGTGAATATTAGTTTATTATCTGTTGTTATTACCTTTTGGGATTAGTATGTGTGATCCCAATTCTTTTGAGTTCGTTCCCGTATTGTAACTTCTTTTTCTAATATTTATTCATCATCATCACCATCTTAGCCACAGGACGTTCACTGCTGAACGTAGACCTATACGATATAAATACAATTAAGATTTGATAATAATGAAAACCATTTTATTTCCCGTCCTTAAATGACATGCTTTATATACAGCGAAAAAATATTTAAAAAGTCATAATTTTTTCTGAACTCTCACTATCGTTCATATTTTTAATAGGCCTTTTTAGGCAAAAGCCTCTTCCAGCTTGCTTCAGATCTCTCAAAATAAAGCCTATGAGTGAAAACTGGAGCAAAGTATCCTTTGATTTGATGCTCCACGCTTAGCATGCAGTACGTATTATATCGTTTATCCACTTTTTCTTTGGTCGTCTGCGACTTCTTTACCGATTGGTACTTTAAGGCCCAACTTTTATCTGTATACCTTGCTATGCGACCTGTCCATCGCCAGTTTAGTGTGAACGCGTAATGTTGGGCAACTTTTAAGTTCGCCTTTTGTCATAATGTGTTCGTTTCTTATTTTATGTATTCTTTTTATCTTTAGTATACTTCTTTCCATCGCCTTTTGACATGTCACTAACTTGTATTTTATTTTAATAGATTAGGTTGTATAATTTTGCATTCTCTCCGCCACTCCGTGGTATGGCTACGGGGAATACCTGCATTTTGCTTTGACCTCTCGGCCTCGGTATTCGTATAATCTCTAGTTAGCGTCTCAAAATCGCACACCTACCAAGTAATTTCTCCCAAGGGCACAGATTAATCACTTACGCAACTAAGGGTCACCGCCCATCTTTCTTCATCTCCTACTTAATTAACACGTTGAATAAGAGATCCGTTTAAACTGTATCACCCGCATGGGGCGTGATGATTACCATTGTCATCGACTATTAGCTGTTTGACGATTAAATAAATGGTTTGCCCGCTGTGCTGTTGGTGTACGATTTCGTGGGAATTGAATAAATTAGGCGTCATTATTGTTATCATGATGTCACGTCTTTTGTTTTTATTTTGTTTCTGTGTGAAGCTGTGACGAGACATGGTTTTTGTATGCAATTAAGTAATCAGACGGGCAAAGTCATTGGCCTGATGGTTGGCGTTATACCTATAGAGTTACTTGTAATTTTTGGATGGTGGCGGGATCAAGGCAAAGAAATTAGAAATCACGAAATCGACTCGTTTATTGACCGAACGAGTGAAGTGAGTGGAGCGTCAATGGTTTTACTGGCCAAATACGTAAAATTCTGTATAGATCACATTTTTCAACCAATCTTGACGAAGCTTGGTATGCATGCTCTACTCTATAATATATTTTTCGTCGTCTGCGATTTTGAGTGGAGGGGGTACTTCCCCTAAAAAGGGGGGAAGTTTGCTACGGCACCATTTACCAACCGATTTTATTTTAATAAAATTTGGTACACACATTAGGTAACTGACATATAAGAAAATTTTGTATATGTGCATAATTGGTCAAGTGGTTTAGATAATAGTTTATGAATATATACTGCGGAAAATTGTCCCTGATAAGACTACGTGGTCGCGAGGTCTACTGTTCGCAGAACTACTAGGTGTTTAAAATAATCAACAGAAATCTGCATAAAATTAATTGATATTGCATTAGAACGGAGATGATGGTTAAAACATGTACTGACCGTAAGACATAGAGGGGGAGAAGAGTTAAAGAGTGCTTGCGAACAAATACACATCCAAGCTATTGTGATGTTTTTTTTTTATGTCATTGACAACTATTAAATCATATCAGATCTAATAGAGATCTCATATCTAATGACAATATAGTATAAGGCAAGTACTCTTGTATGTCAGATTATCTCATATATGTAGTTATTAAGTTCAGACATAGATGCGGTTCTAGTTGGTATATATTTTGCCATGTGTTACGATACAATTAAAAAGTTTTCACATGTATTAAATTGAATTAACCTTATTCAAATTAGACTATTTTTTTCCATTAAGGCATTAAAGACGCACTTATAAACGCCAATTACGAATACATGTAGGTATATAAAAAACTTTACTGGTGCATTTTTAATCAAATAGAGCCTCTACCGAGAAGAGCGGGTAAGAACGGCCATTCCATCTTCTATAACGGCCATATATACAGGGTGTTTGGTAGAGGGACCGACAAACCTAATGAGCGTGTTTGGGGGCCCACTTGGAGAATACAAGTTGGCCAAAAGAAAATCCCCGACACCCCAATTTTTTTTTGTTGACATTTGTATAGTATGTTTAAGACCGGATGTTTTTAGTTTTTACAAATTTTACAAATGTTATGGTGTCACAAAAAAAGTTAAACATATTGGGGGGTCGGGGATTTTTTTTTGGCCAACTTGTATTCTCCAAGTGGTCCCCCGAACACGCTCATTTGGTTAGTCGGTCCCTCTACCAAACACCCTATATATATATATCGCTCTAAAATAATTATTAGTCTTCGCTTGTATAAAACTAGGCACGACTATCCTTTTTTAAATCGTTTTTCAAACACACTTCTTTTCAACATTACTGTTCAAAGACAAAGAAAATCAGTTTCATTGGCATCAAGGCTCGTCAAAAGAGCTTCTACACCACGACGTGGTTGGTATATTTACATCGCGTCAATTTAAAACTATTTATTAAGACAACACGATAATCCTGACTACATTAGGCGACTCTAACGAAAATGCCTAAAACAAATGAATTAACGACTTATTGTTTTCATAAATTCGAAAAAAGAACACGCATTCGGATGTCGTATGACGTTGACATTCGTAATGGGCTCGTGCGCACGCGCCGGGATCAAAAGAACCGGCATTATGCGCGGGCAGCGATATGGCGACAATTACCATAGAGTAAATAAATACAATAGATATGAATGTTACGCGCCGGGTGAGAAGCCGTTTTCAACCTAATCCCGAAAAAGAAGGAGGTCCTCGATTCCTCACCATTTTTTATGCTATCTCGTATTTTTTTCTTGGAGAACTTATGATGTTTTTTTTTATTTGAAAGAGTTGCTACTCATGTGATCCCGAGTAAATTTGATCAGGATATCACAAGTAGTTTTTTGTGATAATATTTCATCAACAACATCGGGTAAAATAGAATGGATATCGGTTAATTATTTTTAATAGTAGATTTAGTAAAGTATTAGGAATACATTTTTATTTTAACATATTTTAATTAAGTAATTAATATTTATTTAACCCGTTTACAAGTTTTGTTTAAAAAAATTAAGGCGTGCATAGTAGTGTAGTATATTTGTTACCACTTTCGGATAAAAGGGTTGAAAGTAATGAAATGGAGTTAGCCTTCACAGAACAACTAATAGTAGACATGAGTGACCTTATAAAACTTAACACAGTTATGCTCAAACCCCGCGCTTCGTGTCTTCCAATTATCTGGCAATGTCAGGTCAGCTTATACTCACGAATAAGACACAATTAGCTACTTTTAATCTCGATTAAACTTCAGGGATACTGTAGGATTCTAAAGTAGGTAGGTTAGTCTAAGGTAGGATTCTAAGGTAAAAGATTTTTTTTATCAATCCAGTAGTTTCGGAGACTATTCAATTCAAAGAAACGTGATTGTTTCTTTGAATTGAATAGGCTCTGAAACTACTGGATCGATTTGAAAAACTCTACAACAAACATATCTATCCTCTTTATATTATTAGTGTAGATAACAACACTGTGATACCTAGCTTAGCTATCTTCATTCCAACTATCATCCAAATCTATTCACCTGTTTCAGCGTATGTAAAAACGTATAATTTTTGATATTGTACAGATCTGTACACCCCGACCTGCGAAAGGAGAATCACTTAAGAACTCACTTTCTGACATACTCAGATGCTTTCGCTTTTAAATTTTTCAGATTTATCATATTATTGTTGTTACATTTATCGATGTAAAAGATTTTTTTCCTGTTTGAATTGTGTTAGTCATAAATAAATAAGGTCACATAACCCACTAAATTTTGCCGAAAATAAACTTACGTAAGCTAGAAATCTTACTTTTCAATACCCTAGTATGATTCAAAGAATGATATCATCTGTTTTTTCTAGCAATTAACAATTCTCCGTATGACCACCGCAGTCGTGACACGTGACGGAAACGCGGCTGTCACTTCATTGAAATGTAGCTGCTTTGTGGAAACTGTTCATAACTCAACCATACTACAGTTGAACGCTTTTTAAATTAACAAGAATCTTGCCAAATGCTAATGCTAAACACGATTTGCATAACTACTGCATTTAAATATTACTCTAAGCACACTATTTTAATGGCAAAAGTTCTGTTGTGTGTTTCTATGTTTAATGCTAAACGACTGGACTAATTTTAGTGATGAAATTTGGTAGTACATTGTAAATTACTCGTATTTATCTGTTTCGTACGAACGAATTCGTCTCGCTGGATTTCGAGCATACCAGATTCTCGTCTGCAGAGTGAGTGCGCTGCGGCGTCGCCAAGCTCCCGGTGGGCTTGCACCATGAGGGTTCTGCCGGTAAATAAAGTTAAGTACATGTCAAACTAAAGAGGATTTCAATACAACTAATATTACTCTTAAATTAAATGGTAAACTGGCATCTAGTCGTTATTACTCCGACCGGTTTTCGGGCAGTACTGATGCCCATCATCAAGGAGAGCGTCATTTTCATGAAAATGAAATGAAACCCATTACAAATATTAATGGCTAACTACCAGATTATTCTTATAATGGGAACATCAACTCGCCTGCCGATAACATTTACAGCAAAGTAGCTGGAGCGCGCGGCCCTGATTAAGTAGAACGTCATCGCGATAAACAGGCGATAAAGCAGATGGCCATAAAAGATCGGAATGTGGATGTGACGGAGGCCCTGGGCCGGGTGGAGAAAGCCGACTTATACTAAAAAAAAAAAATTAGACAAGCTTAGGCTTTTGTATTATGTATGCGTGTATACCTTGAGCATTCACGCTCACTAAAAGGCTTCTTCTCGCGGCGGCGGCGTCGTGTGGCGGGTCGTCCTCTTCCCTCAAATATGGTTGAGGAGGGTGATGGCTGGCACACGTGTCAAGCTCGTGAACGGGCGCTGCTTGCGGGAGCCGGTATGCTCTCGGTATGTACGACATTTAGAAATAAGTTAAAAGTCTATTTGTGTACAAAAAAAATGTTAATGTATGTGTAAAAATGTCCTCCTGTATTCCGTTACTAATTATAAAAAATATATATATAAGTTTAAAATACAGATGTAAACAATGCCACGGACCCATTGAGTCTGTGAACAAAAGCAATAATATAAAAAAAAAAAACATCGATAAAAGTGGGAAGACGCGGTGCGATGGGGGTGGAGGCCGCTACCCGGCGATCATTGCGTGAGTGCCGGGCCTGCCGGCAGAGCAATCGGGGTTGGCACGTCATTCACGCGTAGATTTCTGTTGTGTATGTAGGCTACCAACAAATAAGATCGATCGAAGATTTGTTCGTAGATGCGATGTTGACACCCTACACGCGTCTCGCGCCAAACCTGCATCAATCATCGCTATCGGGAAAGATGTTCTATACATATGACCTATTTTTACTTACTTTGGTTATAGTATCTATCTACCACGGGAAAATAGTAACTTACAGAAGAATGTTAAGTGTCGGTTTTGGTAGGTATCACTGCAATGCCAGATACTGTTCTTCGAAGCTGGAGTGTAATACCACGATGGGCACTACAGCAAGTGAAATTAGTAGGCGAATGGGATTTAACGATTACGTCTCGAAGTGGTAAGCGCGGTGCAGTACCATGCAGAACATTTAATCTTATATGGGTAGGACTGCATCATTCATGGACACGCTTGACAATTATCGTCAGGTGACTGACATTTCCCTCACCATCACTTATTAGTATAAAAAAATATGAAGATGAACCCACAATTTGGTTTAATGCATTGATCGTTTTCCACTTCACAAACGTTTTGTCGGGGGTATTTCGTGATCTATACAACTAATTATAAAAAAATATACCGGAAGTATACGTAGTCGTCCCACTTAGAACATTGTTTAAAAGATGATGCAACTTTTATTAGTGTAGGTATAGGTAAATGTCTCTACGCAAGGCCACAGATTACTGAATAAGAACAGATACTTCCCTCAGTAGAAAATTTCCTATTACGATAATAGCCTACTCCCTCGCGTCAACAACCACTGTATGCTAAAATGCGCCTAAATACTCAAGGGTACAGCAGTGATTGCTTCGCACCGCGCGATTCCACAGTAATCGCAGGGTTGCCTCTTCGATAAAATTAAATTAACATAACTTTTTATCTATGTTATTGAGAACTGTGAATATGTTCTGACTTTTATGTGGCAGTAAAAAATTTTATCATTTATAAAATATTTAACCAACTTAAAAAAAAGGAGGTGATCAGACATACAGGTCAAACTGAGATGTTTGACTTGTATGGTTTGTAGGTATGTATGTTTGTGCGCGATAATCTCGCGTTTGGCTAAACCGATATCGATGCAGTTTTCAGAAAAAGATTTGTTACATTTAGGAGAACGTTTTAAAATAAGTATAATTATATATAGTTTGATGATGATCTTCGGAGATGTTCACTAGAAATGAAAAAAAAGCCTTAAAAAAAGAGAACCGACTTCAAATAAAGCACTAAGCCATAAGTTATTTTACTAACGAGTGTAACACTATCACACAAAAATACATAAACACTGCAGTTTTCGAAAGTTTTCACGCGAAAAGTCGATGGCCTTCAAAATAAAAAAATATATCTAGTTCCTAGTTGTACATATCTAGGTGTATTGTACTACTACCAATTATCACGAATCAAATTTATTAAATTAATAAATTTGATTCGTTTTCTCGCAACAAGTAACCTTACAACAGACGCGGCTTGTTCAAAGGTTTTCTTCGGGCGTAAGAAAAAGAACTCTCGCTACACAGACTTAAAGCGCATTTTGATTCGTTACGAGCGCGTCGAGGACTTGTAGGCACATTTTTTGAAGGTCACGTCCGTGCTTTGCAATGTTTTATGAACATTATTGCAGTTGTTAGTTTAGCAGTTTATATTCGAATGTTTTCTTTCGAAGAGTGCATCTTCTGTACCTTGTACTATTAATTATTCTGTGGTATAACGTTTCTATGTAACAAAATTATGTAAATCTGTGTCTGAAAGGCAAGCTAATGCTTAGTATATACCTATTAAACTGTCAAATTCTAAGTGGATACCGGTGTCTTTTAATTATGTCTCTAATGACGGTATGGGAATGGAAAAAAATGTAAACGACAAAAACTAGTAATAATTTATCACTTACCTTTCTTCATTGACAGGTAAATGGAAAAATGTTAGGTGTTTATCTCTTCTTTTGCTAGATTTACACCCATCTACAGCACATAAGGCACCACACGGCATCGTAATACGCGTACGAACGAACAGCACTATTAAAATTGAACGGCGTGCGCGCGCTTCGCTTGCGAAAACCGCACTGAAATTGATCCGCCGGCGGACCTAGACCGCTCGGCTGGGCGGTAGGCACTTATAGCGCGCAAGTACATGGAGTGACGGAGGCCTGGCAAGGCATAGGTACGCAAATATTTTATTTTATGTAATATAATAAAAAAAATATGTGTTTTCAACTGACTGCGATTAATTTTAAAAGAGACCATAACTATTAAAATTGAAACCATAATTGATGATGATGATGTTGAATAAAAATATATAGGCTATGTTACTCATGGATAATGTAGCATTCTAATGGTGAATTCATCATGTAAGGGATGTTTGAAATCGGTGCAGTTTTTGAGTTTATTCGTTACCCTCCTATCGTTGTTTCCCTCAATGCTGAGGGTGACCTCCTCCACATTAATCGTTACAAATATACAAAATTACAAATATTTCCTCTTTTATCATCATCATCATCTCAGCCGTAGCACGTCCACTGCTGAACATAGGTCTCCTCCATAATTTTCCAAAGGGACCGGTTGAAAGCGGCCTGCATCCAACGTCGTCCTGCGACCTTCATCAGGTCGTCTGTCCACCGTGTCAGTGGACGACCTACGCTGCGCTTGCCGATCCGTGGTCTCCATTCCAGAACCATCCAGCTCCATCGACCATCTGTTCTGCGCGCTATGTGCCCTGCCCTTTGGCACTTTAACTGGCTTATCTTCTGGGCTATGTCGGTGACTTTCGTTCTTCTACGGATATCCTCATTTCTGATTCGATCACGTATAGAAACCCCAAGCATAGCCCTCTCCATAGTTCGTTGTGCGTTGAGCTTGCTTATGAGGCCCATAGAAAGAGACCACGTTTCAGTGCCATAAGTCATCACTGGTAACACACATTGGACGAAGACTCTTGTCTTTCCTCTTTATAATACTATAATAGTATATGGAGAAGTGAAAGTGAAGTTTTACCCAATTGGTTCAAATATGGAGAAGCTATGTACAGATGGCTAGGACAATTCATTTTGTATACAAATAGTGTAAATTAATATAAACGAGAGTTACCGTTACTTCTTCCTACAACTGGTGTAAGTTGTTTTGTGTGGTCTCTTCTTAGAAAATGTTGTTGACTGCTAACTATTCAAAGAACGTGTACTGAAATTAACATAAATTATAACTGGTTAGTTAATTTTACGACTTCCATAATTCTACGACAAATACCAAGCAAAATTACTATGTTAGTACCTGCCCACATGAAATGTGTCTGGCCCACCCATTCAACTATACCGTCTGTTTTTACTAGCCACATCTAAATGTGTATGTGGTTATAGATCGAATTACTCTTAAGAATTTACTTTTTGGGAACTAACTTTTCATTAACATCAGTTATCTCTAGGCAAAAGAGTTATTCCAACTAACTTTTTACCACGCACTACATTATACAGAGCTTGGATCAGTACACTTTTTACGTCGGGGACTTATATGAAGAAATAGTCAGTAAACATAGCCCAGCAATATATGCTATCAAAAAAATCAAGGACTTTTCTACCGACTTCCAAAAAAGGAGGAATTACTCAATTCGCCTGTATTTTTTTTATGTTTGCTACCTCATAACTTTGGACTGGGTGAACCGATTCTTAAAATTATTTTTTTGTTTGATAGCTGGTGCTTCCTGTGTGGTCCCATGGTTAAATTAAGCTCGGGTCAGTAGTTTTTTATTTACACTCCAATGACTGGTAGTCGGTATTAAATTTTTCAAATTGTACTTGTTGTAATATTCATAAACCAAGGTGGTTATTTAAAACTATTGATCCATGATCATCATCTTAGCACCCAGTAAGAAAACATTAAGGCATTTCCTGAAAAATATTTCTTTTCAGGATAAGGCCGTTAATTATTATATTACTTGTGGTAATGAGGACCCTATCTAACGGCCGCTATGACTCTATCCCTGCCTTTGGGATTAAGCTTTCGCCGGTAATAACTCGTAACGATAGAGCTTCTTCTTATGCTAGCATGGCTAGATACCACTCTCAATCACTTTTAAATAAAATACAAAAGTGGCCTCAATACCTTACACTTACACACACACACACACGCACATATACACATACACATAAACATGCACATGCACATGCATATGCACATGCACATGCACATGCACATGCACATGCACATGCACATGCACATGCACATGCACATGCACATGCACATGCACATGCACATGCACATGCACATACATATATATATATATATATAGAGAGAGAGAGAGACTCTGAAAAAGTAATTTAGGATCAACTTTTATGTTATTGAGATGTAGTTACTGAAGTTTTGTGTGAATAAAACCAGCTTTATTGTTTATATGTCTAATAAACTTGACAAACATCTCAGCTCAAGCGATGGGGTATGCTGAATACCAGCTCTGCATAGACCTAGTTCACGCAGAAAAACGCTGAGCCTAACCCAATTGCCATAATCATTATAAGTTAATTTTAAGTAGGTATGTATTATTAATAATTTTAATTTAGTCACAGTACAATATTCTATCTTGTACCTTGGCAAATGTTAAAACTTTTGTAGTATTTTATGGTTCTGGCAATAAAAATCAATTTTATTTTATATTTATTTATTTATCAAGATAGAAGACCTGTCGCTGAGCATCTAGCAGTCTAGCCGTTTCGGCAGCTCTGTCTTTAAGAACCAATCCCCATACTTGAACAAGTGTAACCACGTTCGATAAACCATCATACAAACAATAGATCAAGCATTAATTATAATAGCGTTTTATTTTGTATAGCAATGCTTGCTGTGGTCATGGAGTGCGATGGGTGACCGCTGGTGGCATTGCTCAACTGCGCGCTTCCGTGCTTCGGAGGGCACGTTGAGCTGTCAGACCGGGTTGTTTGTCTTAGGACAACAGACGTTAGGCCTTCGGGCAGCCTGAAAACTTTAACATGGGTTGGCCACTAGCCTATCCACCAAGCCGCACTGGGCCCGCGTGCACAACGTTATGGCTCAACTCCTCTCTCTGAGAATCCCAGCAGTGGGAATATAATGGGCTGATTATGTATTGTATTATGATTCTACGTAGAAATTCTGCTCATGATTGGCGATCAAATAATAATTTTGATTTGTATTTCGATTCAAAAATACATGTGTCGTAATTGTTAATTTTAATTTCTTATAGCTTTAAAACTGGCTAGGACTCGCGTAATATTTACCGGAAATATTCTCCGACCAGTAGGTATGTTGTGTAACAATGAATATTTATCTCAGTGTACAACGCGGTCACATTAACTCGACGCATCGCTGGAATGCGGGTCCTCGCCCGCTTCCCCCCGCATTCCCTTTTCTCGCCCGGTAAGTGTCAGTACGGTCAGCATCTTTGTTACCGATACACGCATTGATAATTTGGTTAATTTTCTTGCAAAATTTGGCTTGTTTTCTGTTTTGTTATATAGTTTTTGTTTTGATTAAGTATTTTTTTGTTACTGTTGATTGTTAAATATTAACTGTTGAACTGTATTCAAACCAGAATAACATGGGGAAAGTTATATACACAGTGATGGGAGAAATCTCGTTTAAAAGTGCTACAGTTCTTCGAGAATGAGAAGAAAAATAAAAGTTTTTCCATACCGGTGGATCAGGTTGAAAAACGTACCTGTGCCGCAACTGGAATATCAAAAAGTACTCTTACTCATATAAAAAGAGGCTAAAATGGCATGTGTATCATCGCCGCGTACTTAGTTACTACAAGAGCTAGTTCGAGCAGTATGAGTAACGAAATTAATATTTTTTATTCATTTAAGAAACTTAATTTAAATCAATTTTTACTCGATCTTAATAAAGGCCGCTTGGCCAGTTTTTTTTGCACACCTTACTTGAGTGCCAAAATGACGTCACATCGTCAAGCGTCTAGTTAATGTGACCGCGTTGTATATACAATAAATTTGAACTTGAACCGAAGCTCAAATGTATAGACAAGTCAATTTATAATATGACTAAAATTTTGGTAATAACGTCAATAATACCTAATACTAGCTACGCCCCGCGATTTCATCCGCGTGATGATTGACGATGATGATGATGGCGGTGAAAAGTAAAGAAAGAAAATAATTTTATCAAGCCATCACACAACATAGGTACTTAAAGTACTTTACGTCGGTCTTAAAGTACTTTACGTCTTATTTTATTCATACACACAAAGTTTCATTAGAATCGGTCAATCTATTTCGGAGGAGTTTTACTACAAACATACGAGATTTTTTTAATATAAGATAGATATAAAGAATTGATAAATTGGTTAACCCGTAGAATGGTAATTAGCCAAATTTGGCCAATCTTTCACTAGCCTACACATTTTGAACGAAATATTGAAAGTCCTTGTCTTTCTTATGGATGTTTAGTAATGTATGAAAAGGATAAACTATAATCTATATGTAATGTGTACGTGTTTAGATTTCTCGTCTATTTCACCATTGACATGAATCGAGCGCCATTTTATGACGACAGTCTTTTTTTTTCGATGACGTTCGCGATTCAAAGGGATTCATACCAACAAATATACTCTGCCGTCCACTAAAGGAATTTCATAACGCGATGTTTGTGAATAGTACCCGTTGACTCGCGATTCGCCATATTTGGCCAAGAATACAATAGATTTCGCAGAAACCAACCTACTTTTCCAGGAACTGCAACGTGTGTTAAAACGCCGAGGTACTACGAAGTTGACGTTTATAAAACAATGATTTAACAAGCCTCCTATTAGCCGTGATTTCCCCACAATTCACAATCCCTTGGGACCACAATCCGTACGGTACCACAGTATAACACATAGTACATAAACGGTCGAAGGTTTGGGCCGTTGGACCCATGTTTATTGAGGACCACAGGGTCCGCAAATATGTATTGTCCCATTTGAATCGCGTCTTAATGTTATGTAGTATTATAATAATTCGATAAGGTTCAGGAGTGAAATGTTAAGCGATTACCATAGTTAGGTATCTTTTTCTTCTTGAAGGTCTTCGCCAACTAGCGCAAGTTTCCAGTCATATTCTAAAATTAAAATATATATCAACCTTTATTAATAAACGTTGCGTAAACCTATATTAGGCGTAACATGCTTTGTCTTGCTTTCACGCGTGACGTTTATTGCAAGCGAAAAAATGACAAATAGATGTTTTAACTACTCCGGGTGTTATCCAAGTTTATTAATAAGGCCGCATGAGTTTAATTGCACCAAGTTTGATAAATTTTGATATAGAGGTAGATGAGGTGCTGGGTTACAACATAGGATCCTTTTCACCATCATAATCTTACATCACCACGCAGATGTAACCGCATGGCGCAGCAGTCGAAAGTAAAATGGTAACAATTTTTTTTTAACAATAACCGAAATACAACCTCATTTTTTATATCGTGTGATAATCTCACATCATGTCATGACGTCACAATTAGCTGATATTAAAACTTTATCGAAAATACATTAACGAAGAGTCAATAAAAGTAAAGTAGTAAAAGTACCTAAATAAAGTAGGTCTAGATTGCTTCTCATTGCTTTTGTGTTTTCTTCGTAAATTGCCTTAGAGAGTTTTAGTAATAGATTTAATACTAGAAATACAAATAGGATAGCTGTACCTAGTTTTAGACTTGCGAAGACTAATAAGTCATACCTAGGAATTTGTGTGCGTTTTTTGTACAGAGGGCACACAAATTCAAGTTGACTGTAAAAAATATTTTAATAAAAAGCTTACTATATAGTTCGACATTATATAGAAGATACAGATGCTTGGAATACTCCACTTCTGGCAAGCTGTCACTCTGCCACCCATAAATTGTAATATTTGTAGTAACTAAGTAGAAACATTGTAAACATCTATGTATATAAAAAGAATGGCCCCGAGTTTCTTGCCGCTTCTTCTCGGTGGGCTCTATATATTTTAGAACGCGGCGGTAGAGTCTTTAAACTTAAAGTACATTATAATGAAAAGTTGACGTTCATAAGTGCGTCTTTGATGCCTAAATTGAATAAATAATTTTGACTCTGACTTTGAAAAAGTAATGAGTGATTTGCTAAAACGTAACTTAAAAATACAGTGACTTATTGACAGCCTTACTTATGTCATTGTGACTTGATACTGACTACTTTGATCAAAATCTAACTTCATGCAACTCTACAAATTTACCTAAACAAACTTGAGAATTGGCAAAAGCACAGACGCACGAGTCTAATATAAAAAAAAATTGTCTTTCTTTAATGAATGACCTGCCATCGATACCTTTAGCAAACCCAACCTGACCATACCCACCTAAACATAATCATTCGAAACTCATACAAAACTTTGGATAGTGTTTGATCAGTTAAATTATATTGACATGGGAACGCAATTACCGTACATTGTTGTCTCACAAGTATCGGGAACTGCCGTACAGTCAACCGCATAACTAAGTGACAAACGACCACCTTAAGATAATATTGACAGTTAGATATGAAGAGTAACTGATGTTCAGCAAGTGTTTAATTTTATAACAAATTTTACATTATTATCTTCATTGTGATATATAAATTAAATCGTTAGTTACATTCAGTGTAATGGCCGCACAACCATAATAATTGTCCCGCAAACAAACATGGTCAGAAAAATACGTTTGCTTATTAAGAAAAAACGTTCCGTAATGGACATGATAATTGTAATGTATAATTTTAAATATTATTTGTTAGAACATAAATTAATGAAACGCGCATAACTAACACCGGAAGTTTCTCCTCTCTAATTGGTCATTTCCCCTACCCGTTCGTGCAAGCTTCCGCCTAGTTCGACGAGCGCTGCAAGATGGTCGGTACTCGCTCGCGGCACGCATCGCGTTTTTTATGTATTTTGTGTAACTTGGTTCCGAACCCACTGTACAATTTCATTGACAAATAAGATCTATTTGTTATATTAATTATTATTATATAAACTGAATAGTCAAGCTACGTAGGATTTAAATATTCCTGGGGTCACTATTACAGGTAATATTACGTGCATACTTAGTGCATATTAGGCTTCGTTATTACCTGAGGGGATTGAAATAGGGCTAATATTCAAATAAAAACATTTATCTTGAAAGTATGATGTAAAATATAATGTACTGCTATTACTATTGGCCCCAGCAATAAAACAAAGGATAAGGTTAATAGAAAATTAAAAACATAATATTAATATGAGTTTTGAAACTGTAGCCTTAATTCATCATTACATTATGATGTTCACTGTACTTTAAGTGAATGATAGTTAACGGTTGTATTAACAGTTTGACGTTGGTGTTATATGCTTTAATTAACGGTGGATTTAGCTTAATTGAAGGTTGGAAATTCTTACCTTTAGCTTTGTAAGGTAATATTTTTGATAATTAATATAATTTTCTGTCAAATCTATTAAATCAAGTTTTCTGTATATAATAGTTTTGATCAAAATTTGATCTTTTTGATGTCCAATTTTATATTTATGTTGTGTTTATCCCTAGTGGAATAATGGTAGAAAGAATTATAAAACAAGTATTATAAAAAAATCGTGCTTCGGAGGGCACGTTAAGCCGTCGGTCCCGGCTGTTTGTCTTAGAACAACAGTCGTTAGGCTATGTCGAAGGTCTGCGGGCGGCCTGAAATCTTCGACATGGGTTGGTCAGTAACCTATTCACCAAGCTGCACTGGGCCCGCGTGGTGGATTATGGCCCAACTCCTTTCTCTCTGAGAGGAAGGCTCGAGTCCCAGCAGTGGGAAGGAAATGGGCTGATCACTGTTTTATGAGATTATTACTATCATAAAACGTTATTGCTAGTAGGCTAGCCAGTAGGAATCCTTTTATGTTGTGAGCCGAGTGGTTCTATGGAAATAATAGGATTCCGAGGAGCTGTTGCCAACCTATTGAAACGAATGGGTGTTTGCAAATATAGACGGAAGTACTTATAATCGATCTTTACCTATGTAATTGGAGATTCTATAACCAGCATTTCCATATTTAATTATGTGTGGACTGGCGCGTAATTCGAAATTCAAATAAATTTTATTGAATAGGCATGTTATTTTAAGTTCTATTTTCAAATTTTTGAATATTAGTCTCCAATACCATATTTACAAAGATCTTATTTTTAAAAGAGGTAGATTCGTTATGTTAGAACTATCGCGACGTAAATATTGTCCCAACTTTCGCGCATACAAGGACGTACACACGTGAAAAAAGTTTGCGATCACTTTGATTGCAATCTGTTTTGTTACTGTAGATTGATTATATTATGATTATTTCGTCTTTTTAGAGTCTTTTTAAATCCAGATAACCGACGTGTCTGTGTCTGGAGAAGACTAGGAGACCATGAAAGTAAAATAACTATTTTACATTTCACCCATTTTTTTAAAGGTTCGGATGTAATCCGTGAAATAAATGGAACAAGATAATAACAATACAATAGAACTAATAATCATAAGTTGCTTCATTTGTTACCAATATTACTACTCGTATTATACAAATGTATCGATTTGATTAATATTTGTCAAATTAAATTCGTTACAAATAGAAACTTAATGAATTTAAAGGACAATTTTTGATTTTTTCTCTTCATTTTCAAGATAACAAAGTTAAAACAATAATGTACTTATTTCATATATTTTTATATTAAGAGGATTGCATAGATTTGTCATTACATATTTCCCTTTTTTTTATTTTGTCCATACTAAAAGAAATAAATCTTTTCCTCCTCTTAACATTGTCCGATTTCAGAGAATTTTTTTAAAATAAACCGATACATTGTTGTTATGCCCGTACTTTTTGATTTTTTCAGTATTTCAAAGGAATATGTTTTTTTTTTAATTTAACATTTTGAAAAAATCAAAACATACGAGCATAGAAAACAATGTGTTGATTAAATGAAAAAAATAAATAACATGAAATAAGCACATTATTGTTTTTACTTTTTAATCTTGAAAATGAAAAAAAATAATCATAAAATGTCCTTTACATTTTTCAAGTTTTTATTTGTAACGAATTTAATTTGACGAATATTATTCAAATCGTTACAATTTTATAATAGTAATATTGGTAACACATGAAGCAACTTATGATTATTTCTAATATTGTATTGTTATTATCTTGTTTCATTTATTTCACGGATTACATCCGATCCTTTAAAAAAATCGGTCAAATGTAACATGGTAAAAATAACATTAGGTATATTATAATTGACATTGAACTGATTCTTTCATATTTTAATCAAGGCTTCAACTTTTTTTTAAATCATCAACTCAGCCGTAGGACGTCCACTGCTGAACTGAACATATGCCTCCCCCATTATTTTTAAAAAATACCGGTTGGAAGCGGCCTTCATCCAACGTCGTCCTGCGACCTTTACCAGGTCGTCTGTCCACCGTGTCGGTGGACGGCCTACGCTGTGCTTGCCAGTCCGTGGTCTCCATTCCAACACCTTCCGGCCCCATCGGCCATCTGTTTCGCGTAATATGTGCCCTGCCCACTGCCACTTTAACTGGCTAATCTCATGTGCTATGTCAGTGACTTTCGTTCTTCTACGGATCTCCTCATTTCTAATTCGATCACGTAGAGAAACCCCGAGCATAGCCCTCGCCATAGCTCGTTGTGCGATGTTAAAATTTTGTTGTATAATAATTATCTAATATTTTATTTAATTTACTTATTTATTGCGTTATATTGGCGCTACTGATACATTGGCACTGTTATCAGAAAGTGGAAAGTTTTGATTGTTTGTTTGTAATTTGATAAAATCAAATACTGCTTTACCGATTTTTTAAATTATTTCACCAGTATTACGTTACATTATTCCTGTGTGCTCAACTAAGCCTCACTGGGCCCGCGTGATGAATTATGATCCAAATCTTCTCACTGAGAAGTCTCAAGTCTCAGCAAAGGGAAAATAATGGGCTCATTATGTATTCTTGAGTGACATTGGCTATGTTTGATTCCAACACCAACCACGCAGGTAAAACCGCGGAGCGCAGCTAGTACGTTGTAATGTCAGACCAACTGGTGAGACCACACATGTAAAATATGTAAAGGGGCTTAGCTATGGCATCCCGGAAGGCAGCCGCTGCCGGAGACATTCCGACAGATAAGATTAGACAATCTGATTACAATTTACATGTAAAGTACAATGATAAATACAACATTGTATTGAAAATCGATCTCTAGCAATAATTAAAGATCTTAAACAAGAAAACTAGCTAAAAAGTAAATGATTGATTAATTTCAATAATTAAATAATTAAATAATTTGATTGAATTAATTAATTTAATTTTTTATTAATTAATCAATTAAATTTATTGAATTAATGTAATTGATTAATTCAATAAAATTAAACTATTTAAATAATTGATTTATTTAATGTACTAATTAACCTGATGAAATAATTTGCCCGCTTAGGCCCCAGATACACGAGCAGCTTGAAGCATGACAGTATGAACTGCTATAAGCTGCGACTGGACAGTGAACTACAGTCTTCTACGTACACACATACACGCAACCACTCGAGCAGTTGCTAATGCTTCGGGGGTTGGCGGTCAAGCTGTCGCCAGGCATACATTGACAGGGCGCGTTCAGAACCTCCTCCTTTTTTTTAGTCGGTAGAAAAGTGCGAAATAACTTGTTGAATCGGCCGGCTTTATTGAATCTTTCGTATGTATTTCACATTTTAATTTATGATTACGATGGTTTAACTTACGCGGTAGGTATAGTCGAGTATCTCGACTGTTTTCGTGACCGTCCGGCCACTTCTACATGGAGATCTTGCGCACCCGTGCGTCCGCACTAGTACTGACCGCGTAAGCTAAACCGTCAAAATAATATTAAAAAGGAGAAATGTCGGTAAGTTTATGACCGGAACTGACAAAAGTGACAAAAAAACCGCCATTTTTTAGAATTCGATCATCTATAGATTTCAACTTTGAGTACAAGGGCAAAATATCCGCCAAAAACCTTGCAAGAGTGCATGAACATGACACTGGCAGAGTAACGCCGAGAAGAAGATGAAGAAGAAGAAGAAGAAGAAGATTTCAACTGAGCAATAGTATTACGCGTAATAGCCCTGCAGATCAACATCTAGGTACTTAACGTAATTTTAAGTCAAATCTGTTCGGTAGTTTTGACCTAAGCGAGTAATAAAAAATCCTTCCACACAAACAAAATTTTTCGAGTATGATGCTGTATATATACTTGGTCACTGACAGCAGCTTTATCTCGCTTCATCTATTGAATACAAAGACAGAAATAAATCTAATTCAGCTCCTTTGAGGTGAAATTTCTTCTTTAAAAACACATATTTAGTACACAAGTACAATTTGAAAAATGTAATACCGACATCCACTATATTCAGTTATTGGAGTGTATCATTAAACTTCTGCACTGAATTTGATTAAATTTAAATGGGACTACACGGGAATCACCAGATTTCAAACGAAAAAGAATTTTGAGAATCGGTTCACCCAGTCAAAAGTTATGAGGTAACAAACATAAAACCCAATAAATAAATGAATAATCAAATAAATAACAGACGAATTGAGTACCTCCTCCTTTTTTTGGAAATGAAAAAAAATATAAAATGAAAAATAAAACCGAGTTCTACACTTATAACTGGTCGAAGTCGGTACCATGCACACAATATTGTGATAATAGGATACTTTCGAAATATCATGGTACAAGTACCAAGTTTAACAAGTTATTAGTGTAGAAGTCGGTTCTATTTTGTTGATATAAACATTATTTTCACCCTTTTTAGTAAACTTCTACTTACGGGATACACAGTCAATGATGATATCATCAAAATAGACGAAATACTTTTTAGATAATTAAGTATAACTCAAAAACTGCTTGACTGAATTTGATATAATTTATATAGTACTACCACGTAAGTATACTTTGTCAAACAAAAAATAATCATCAAAATTGGTTTAAACGACGAAGTTATCTGCTAACACACATAAAAAAAGTATACGGCCGAATTGAGAAACCTCCTCCTTTTTCTCAAGTCAGTTAAAAGTCCTTCCTTAGTTTCAATTTAAAAAGTATTAGCATTAAATTGGCTAAATGTTGTAGATGGCAGCCCCAGCGGTTTAGACTCTTTCTTGATGAACCAGTCGGATAATCAGTCAGTCATTAAAAGTAATTATTTACCACGATGATATAATAATAATTAATTATTTACCAAGACATGTGAATCTGTCGTGGTTGGGTTTCGTTATTGGTTCTCCACAATAGCTATAATTATATTTGTAACATTCACATTTTGAACAAAGATCAAAAACACCGCAAACACGGTACCACCCACAAAACAAAAGAGAATGGATACAACAATAGACCTAAAGTGGGTGTGACGTACAAGTGTATATTTGATGTGCATTTTTTTATCTACAACCCTAATATCCCTTCAAAATGTGTTTAAAAGAAATGATGCCGAATAATCGATAACAAATGGTAATGGTTGCCGAAAATAGTAGACGAGACGAATTGATTCGTTATGGAAGATGGATACGAAGCTTAGAGATGATTTTAGTTTCGTTATTTAATACGTTTGTGATTTAGTTTTGTGATTTTTAGGGTTCCGTACCTCAAATGAAAAATGGAACCCTACACCGTCACCTTGTTGTTCGTCTTTCCGTATGTATGTCTGATAAGACTCTTTATCTCTGGAATGTGTAGAGTTATCAAATTGAGAGTATTACTAAAAACTCGAGTTTCTTTAAGCTGTGAAAAAATCAAGCTACGCGATCAATAGATATGACCGTTAATTTCTCATATTTAGCGTTTCACAAGGGAATCAAACCTTTGGGGTGCTTCTCATTGACCTAGAGTCATGAAATTCAAGAAGCAATATCTTACAGCACATTTAAAGGGAAAAGCATGAAAACCTTAAATAGTATTTTCAGTCTTTACATTTTAATATATTTTATGGATCTCTTACTAAGCCCACGAATATAATATAAGGTATATAAGGAATACGAATTCCACATCATAATATTTATTTCGAAAGAAATCAGACTACGTAATTTATCAACGGACTTTTAGGGGACGGTCGCAGTTCTTTTTACTTCCACTCCTTGACTATGTATGCCGATGTTTGTGATGATGTCACAACTATAAATAATACTAAACGCCTCTTAAACTTTTGCATCAATTTAATTTACGGTATGCGTCAGCTTGACCATGTACCAGTTCGTATCTCAGCTAAAGCCACTTTATATCCGAAAGCGTCGCGACTATCATATCAACTATGTGCTTTTATTTTATTTAATCTACTGTTTTCAACTTGCGTTTTCCTCTCTGCCTTAAGAAACGCTTTGATTATTAATAATAAAAAAGCGCATATACAAACTTAAATTTGAAAATTAAATTTGACATCCCTCGCCCCGCTAGCCGTCTCATTAATCGAAAACATTCAGCCTTCCACACTCACGTACGAACTACGGTCACCATGCATCATTGTATCGTATTTGTCGTTCTTATAATGACATTTGTCATTTAACCCCTCAGTCTCTTCTTTTAAGAGACTGCTATTATCTGTTCTTAAAAAATAGTAACATAAAATTAAATATATTTTAGTACACAATACTTGTAAGCATGCTGTGTTCACAGCAAGAAGGACGTGCGCACCTGTACATGTTTTGTAAGATCTAAATATTGTTTGTGTTGTTTTTTTGTGTACATCCAGTTCTGTATACCAACAATAAAAAAAATAAAAAATAAAAAATGCTGAGAGTGTAGCATTAAAACACAGAGTCTGTTTTAGTTGAAAAATAATAGGGAATTGGGGATATATAACTACAACTAGAATAAAAAATCGTGCGTTTATATCTGTGACATGTTTTTTTTATATATATTTTAATTGCTCTTTAGACAAGCATATAGGTAGGTTAGTAATGATGGTAAGTAACTAAGTACTTACAAATACAGTTTATGCATACTACCCGCTTACGCAGCTAACAAACGGAATCAGATAAAAATTAAACTTATGACCCATAACAATCAGATTACAAACCCAAATTCGACTTATAAGCATTTTAGAAGATAAAGCTATATTATTAACTTAAACCAAGATAAGTAATAAGAAAATTATACCGAATTCTTTCTCTATTATTCTTTAAACGACTACAAGAAGCTTATTATTATAACAAATGACTATCAAGGCTCAAAACTCACAGGACCAATATATAGAGTATTTGCCGATAGTTAATTCAAGGTAGATTGGGTAAAACAATAAAATAATTTTTAAAAAACCTTGAATATTGATCCCCTATTAAATGCCCTTAATTTATATCTTTTAACTTTGTAACAGATACGGAAAATTTTTTTTACCAAAAAATGGAACCGACTTCAATACTAAAAAGTGTGAAACAACTTGTTAAAGTCGGTACCATGATATTTCAAAAGTACCTACTAACACGAAGGATCGAAGGACAATCGGAAGAAGTACTGTCAATCGCTGTTCCAAGACCCACAGTCGCGTCATTATCGCAACACGAACCCGTTCAATAAAGAACTAGAGCCGAATATTCTTCTGTCCAAAGTAAGTGCTGCCATTAAGCATCTTAAGAATGGTAAAGCCACTGGTAGAGAGACTTGATTCCTATAGAAACTATCAAAGCTTTAGGAGAACGTGGTATAGCATCTTTCACGTCATCTAAGGGCTTATCTGTCCAACGAGATTGCACCAGAGCAAGCCGCATTTGTTAAGGGAAAGGGTACTAAAGAACAGATTCTCATCGTTCGCCAGATCATAGAGAAGGCACGAGAGTTCAACAAGCCGACATACATTTGCTTTGTTGACTTTTCTAAGGCATTTGACTCTGTGAAATGGCCAAGTCTGTGGAGGACTCTAGAGGAGATGGGTACGCCTAAACACCTTGTACACCTTCTAAGACGACTCTATGAAGAAGGGTCAGCTTCAGTTCGAGCAGATGACGTACTATCAAACAATTTTCGTCCTAGTGCTGGAGTCCGTCAGGGGTGTATACTGTCACCGCTCCTTTTCAATATATACACCGAGTTAATAATGCGCATAACTCTGGAGGACTGGAGAGATGGTGCTACAATAGGTGTATATAAAATTGCAAACCTACGCTATGCGGACGACACTACCTTGTTTGCGACTAGTGATAACCAAATGGAAGAGCTGCTTCTCAAAATGGAAACTGGAAGCCTCAAATTCGGATTAAAGATCAATCGTAGCAAAACCAAAATGCTGATAGTAGACCGCGCAAACAACAACTCGCCGGAAGTGGCTCAGATCGCGAACTGCAAAGTAGTAGTTAGTCCTACACATACCTTCGGGCTTTGATCTCAAACGATGGAGGCTGCATTGATGAAATGAAGCGACGCATGGCTATCACTCCTCCTTTTTTTGGAAGTCGTTTGAAAATCTATACTATACGAGTATGTTTGAGTAGTTTAATGACAATACCATGTCAAATCTGACTGTCAGATTTGACATGGTATTGAAAGGACATATTATAGGGTAATAAATCATCATTATCGTGCCGCAGAGGCACACACTTTAATATTGGATTTTTTTTGTGGGTTCATTTGGGTTTTTGGAAATTTTACCCTTGAGAGGGTAAAGCGAGCGATGCTGCTGATGCATCAAACCGGTTTCTAACCTTGTGTACTTAATATACCGATGGCAAGCGATAATGCTGCTTCACTTTAGCGTAGTGAGTATACCGACCTTAAAGTCAATGCCTATTCAATTCTTGATTCAAATAAAAGGACTAAAAGTATTTTTACAAAAAGGTTGAATGTCGTAACGACGACGACGGGAACTCTGTTCTATTAAATATGCGTGGAGTAAATTAAAATAATACTCGGAGAAAGTGGGATGGGCCGGCTTACTTGAATATCATCTTGTCTGGTTTTAAACGATTCCAATAGAAAGTAGCTCTTTTACTTTATTTTTACACACTACTTATTTTTTACTTTTTTACTTATTTTTAGTGACACTTCCTTCAAAACACGAGGTCCCAGGTTCGATCCCTGGCCTGTCAAATATTTGTGTGATGATCCGAAATATTTGTCTCGGATCTTGGATGTTGTAATGTGCTACCTATTCTGCGTATGAATGCCTCCCGCGATCTGATATCCCATTTTGGGTATATGAGTCATCATCATCATCAGCTTGTAACAGTACACTACTGGACATATGCCTCTCCCTAAAAGCGCCCCTGAGCCCGGTCATCGGCTCTGATCATCAAGTGACTGCCAGCTTGCGCAGATCGTCGCTCCATCTGGCTGAGGGGCATCCCGCGCTACGCTTGCCGACACATGGTCTACATTTGAGTGTGTAAGCGTTACAGTGTCTACACACGATACAATTTCGTATGCAATCTGCTGTGAACTAGCAAATTGTATCGTATGTAGGCGTGTTGTGACTCCCTTGCAACGTGTTGGACGTCGTATTCAATTCTGAATATTCATATCATTTATTGCATCATACATGTTAAAGGGATCTTAAATATTACAATACAGAGTCATATATGTACCCAATTTTGGGCATAGCAATATGAGTCGAAGCGGACCTATATATTATTTCCTTTTTCGTCAAAATGTATCCTTAAAAAATTCGTCTAAACTATAATAACTTCTAGTAAGTAATAAAGTTTTAAGTTTAATTTCAAACAATTGGTCTTTATCTTGAGCTTTTATCATATCCGGAATTATATTATATTTTTTAACAGCCACAAAGTTTGGGCCAGAACTGTGTATTTTTAATCTTGAAGAGGGTAGTATTAAATTATGTTTATATCTAGTTTTGTAACGTCGCGGTTGGTAATTTTTTTTGTCAAAAAGATATAGGGCATTTTCTGACGAATTTGCATATTTCCAAAATGTAAATTGATGTTAATGTCAGTATTTTGAGTTTGAAGAAATGAGGTTTGCAACTATCTGGTTCTTTAATGTTACTATACGTAAAATTTCTATTTTCCATGATGAAGGTATCCTGTGCATCCACACAATCGTATCGTCGTGTATCGTCCATCCTAGCAATCAGCAGATTGTATTGTATATTGGTTAATAGGTACGTACCTATTATAGTTCTATTGTAAAGTACTTCTATCATGTAGTGGTACCCAAAACAAGTCACTTCCCATACTTTCCTATATCACATTACCATAGTACACGGCGCTCCATTTTACATATTGGTTTCTTACGTGTAACAATTTGTACTGTTTTGTAAACTGGCCCTTGCTGTGTTTTGTCATTTCCGTTCGTTCGTTGTTATATTATGGTGAAGAAACGTGGAAATGACTTTCTAAATGTTTCTGATTAACATATCCTGTCGTGTAAGCCGAGCAAAGGTCTCTTTATCTATTCATGATGATCCAACTTCTTGCAGCAAAGTGTGAGCCAAATTGTGTTAATCACAAGTTTGTTTTGAAACATACTTCCAAATAAGGAGGTTCTCAAATTTTTTATTTTATTTTTGTTACTTTTTTTTTTTTTTATACCGAACTGGGTAGCACTTGACCACTATGCTAACCTGACACCTGATGCTAAGTGATGATGCGATCGATGATGGAGCGCGCTTACCCAGAAGATACCTATGCACTCGTGTTTTGAAGACCCCCATATCGTACTTAACCGGAAACACCGACTCAGGGAGGGTGTTCCATTCCCTAGCGGTTCGTATGATAAACGAAGAAGTAAATCGCTTCGTCCGGGTGAATGGAATATCCACCATAAAGCGGTGGCGCTTCTGAGTATCTCTGGATGTCCGATTATAGAATGGGGATGGCGGAATCAAATTGTGAAGTTCCATTGCACACTCACCGAAATGTATCCGATAAAAAACCGATAAACAAGCGACTTTGCGGCGATGCTCGAGACTCTGGAGTCTCTTGCGTACTAGGTGGTCGTCGTTAATGAGTCTCTTGGAACTTTTTTAAGTGAATAGATTTTTATGATTATATTTTTTATTTAAAAGCTTCTCATGTGTTTCCCATTTTTTTAACTGATTACCTCACGTAAGATCTCTATGCCATCCCAAACAAAAACTGTAAAAAACCAAGTCTCGCAAGTCAAGCAATCTTCTACCGTAAAAAGTTGTGAGATCCATGTAATACTAAGTCGGTTAATTTATTCAGTCCCTACTTATGAGACCTTTTGTTTTAAGTTATTGCGTAATTAGCTATCCTAACAACATCTTATAATAAGCATATAAATATTAAAAATCTTTTACAATAGATTGAATTAGCAATCGCACTAAAGAATCTTATTTATATATGTAATATGTGTGTGATACATTGTGTTTAGATGTGATGGCCTAAGTCAATCTATTTTATTAGTATTAATTACAATATTAGTAGTATTAATTCTTAAACTACTGGTTTAAATATAATGAACTTTGAAATATACTCTGCTTATTCAATGCCTGCTAAATATAATTTAATACAATTAAATTATACAAATACAGGTTCTCAAATCGATTTTTTTATTTGTGTTACTTCAGAACTTTTTTAAGTGAACCGATTTTGTAGATTATTTTTTTATATAAACGCTTCTCATTTGTTACCCTTTTTTATAACTGATTACATCATGTTAGATAACTATACCTATATAGATAATGTTATATGTGGTTAGGAGACTGTACGCGCACAGGTTTAGACACTTATATACACACAGATTTTTGTGCTCGGTCCACTGGTGTTCGGCGGTATCCTCGTCTATAACAGAAGCAATTAGTCACAAATGACGAACTGTACTGCGCCCATCACTCTGGGACATAAAGTTTTTAAATCTCATACGCCTGTAATTACACCGGCAACCATTAAAGTGGAACACAGTACTGCGAACAGGACTTCCCCGGAAGAACTCGTTCACAGAGAGTACTCCTGCTACTAAATCCTGGCAATACCTGTCCTAGACAGTTTTGTATTATAATTTGGTGACTAAACGACCAAATCGCTCGCCTGATGTTAACCCTAGAAGCCTTATCTCTTTTAGAGGCATACAAAGCGTTAACATACGTCTTAGAGGCGTTGAAACATAAATGGCTAAAATATACTACTCGTACTTATGTTATATGAAAATGTAAGATTGGAATATAGACTAATAATAAAACACAGCTTCAACTACAATCATAGTTGTTTATTACACCAAATTTAAAAATCATTCTTAACTTCTAACTAAAAAAAGTAACTTTTTAAAAGTCATCAAATAGTATATTATTTTTGTTATAAACTCTAATATTTTTTAACATTAATGATTTAATCTGACGGTAAACATTATAAGCAATCGGATTTTTAAAGACTATCTATAATTTAAGTGCATTCTAAACAAACATCAATTTTGTGCTTGCTATGTGTCAGCATGTGCTAACTTTTTGCACTTATAACACACAAATTTTTTGCAAAAGAGGGCGAGTCGGCTTCTTCAGGTGGAGCAGATTCATGTAAATGGAAAACCTCTTTACTTTGAACGTCATCCACAAATTCATTGTCTTCGTCTTCAGAAGCTGACCTTCCCAAAGAGAGATTATCTTCTTTGACTCAGATTTCCAATATGTCGGCACTGTTTAATATATATGACCGTAACATATTTGTATCTGAAACAACTCCATATAAAACATATGTATATCCAACCAAAGTAAAGATAGGTACGCCCTCTTAGCTGAAAGTTTCACAAAAGCCTAAACATACGTCTTGCAGGCGTGCTGTTATTCAATAAGTCAAAAATGGCAGAACTTACCATAACACCATCGGCTAGCTCCCGTCGGCCACTGCGTTGGCTAAAGAGCACAAAACACTAACTTCAAATGCTTAAAAGATATAAAGAGTTTTCTATTGCGTGTACGCCTAGCAGGCGTAGATTAGGCTTCTAGGGTTAAGCGACACGCTTGACCACAACAGTTTGGAGACATTCAGAATTATAAAACTATACGATGTTGAATCTCTTGTTCGCAATCACGCTGGAGATTTGGCCGTGCAACAAAACATAATAATGCACACTAAAAGGTGTGTGTACTTCCGTAGATTCTCTCCAGTTGAACATACAGAAATTGCGGTTTATTTTATTAATGTCATAAAGTTACCTGATGGCTTCATAGTAGCCAGTAGGCAAACCATCTGCTTATATATGTACTACCTATTGAATACAAATTATTATTTCAAATGGTTATGTAAATTTATAACACAAATTGTTTTACCACTAAAAATAGATAAAAAAATTCACCCTTTTACAAATACAAATACAAATCATTTATTGATGACACCAATGTCACAAGTCAACCGATTGTAATACAATAATTAAACGAATACAATAAATTGTACAGTTAGGTACAAAATATTCAGTCATAAAATAATAAACTTATGTCTAAAATATGTATACATTATCGTTATGTGATATCATTTTAAATAATACAATAAAATAATAATAATAATAAACATGGGCATAATTCAATTCCCATTAAATTTGTATATTATTGATATATTTACATTTATATTATCTTAATCTTTCAAACAAATAAAATTTAAAAATTAAATAAGTGGCAGGGTAATTAAAAAAAATCATTTATATCATAAAGCAAATTCTGTGATAGCCAGGATTTTAAATTATTTTGGAAAGCCACGACCGAAGGTGCATTTCGCACGCTCAAAGGTACTTTATTAAATTTGGTGGGCCCTCCAACGTAAACAGACTTTTCGGGCCTAGCCAGCCCGTGCGCAGGTGTCACAAATTGGTCCTTCCTAACGTTACTTCTAAGGCTATATGAAGTACATACACGAAAGTTAAGTCACCTTCTTACTTACGGTATATACCGTCAATGATGATATCATCAGGATAGACGAAACACTTTTCAGTTATTGGAGTGTAACTCAAAAACTGCCTGATCGAATTTAATGAAATTTAAATGTGACGTCAGAAGTATACTCTAACAAACAAAACTAGAGTCATCAAAATCGGTTCATAAACAACAAAGTAATCTGCTAACGTACATAAAATATTATATACGGTCGAATGAGAAACCTCCGCCTTTTTTGAAGTCGGTTATAATCACGATACCATTTTATTACACAAAGCAATTATCAGCTTTAAATGAAATAAGAATGAAAACATTTCGACAACCTTTCATACAAGCATACGCGTATCTTAGCACTATCAATCATTCTGCATACTCATTAAAAGAGGTTAAATGCGTTTAAAATAAATAAGTTTCGTCCAAAACTGGGCTTGTTAATTAAAAATGTCAATCAGTCATACCCATGTCATAGTCGTTCTTTTATCTTTTTGGGCTAAGCTTTGAATATTGGTGCATACTGCTGGCAGTGCAATACCTACTATTAAATAAATTAAATAATTCTAATACTTAGAGTATTAGAATTAGTAAAATCGCAGCACACCTCTCGACACCCTTTAGTTATCCACACAAACGTTTTGTCACCATTGATGGTGGCCCTTATTGGGGCCCGTTTAGTGGGTGGCAAGTCACCACCTGCCTAAATATTGTAAGATGAGACTGAAATGGACAGGTGCCGTAGTCTCGTCCAAAGCCCACTATATCCCTAATCACTAATAAGTTCATATAAATAGCCTTACCATGTTACACATTTTTGTAATAGATATAAGTACCATGTTACCCTTCATCTAAAATGTCTGTTTTTATACTACATTGTATATTTTATACCAAACAGGCCTCTAAGTGTTGCCCACAGCCCCACTTATGCCTTTGCAAAGAACCGGACGTAATCCGTGAAATAAATTGAATAAGATAATAATAATAATACAATCTGTTTATCTCTGCAAAGGTTCTCATTGATTAAGTAAACCCTAATATTTTAACTCAGGTAAACCTGCTGAGTGAGAGGCTGGTGCCTGAAGTTATACGCAATAAGTATAATATTAGTTTAAGTTAGTTTTAAAATCAATAAGCATATATAGGGTGTTTGGTAGAGGGATCGATAAACCAAATGAGCGTGTTCGGGGGACCACTTGGAGAATACGAGTTGGCCAAAAAAAATCCCGACACCCCAATTTTTTTTAACTAAATCAGTAAGCACGCTCATTTGGTTTGTCGGTCCCTCTACCAAACACCCTGTATATACATTTAACGAATTAATGTTACTTCAATCTTAAGCTATATGACCTGTTTTTACTTAACGATTACATTCAATTAATGTCATCTAAAATGTTTATCATTTCCTTGCTATATACCTCCCAAAATTTAACGACGAAAACAAATAAATCGTCAAATTAAACCTCTTTAATGTTAACTGCATCGTTTCAGATACTCCAGAACTCGTTAATGAGTGAACGGGTTTATCACCTTAAGTTATTGCTATTGAAGCACCTGATTTAGAAGAAAATATCTCGGATATAACGGAAATAACTTTTACCTTTGATTGAATTGAAAAGATACGCTAGCAGGTTATTGATATTTTATTAGCATTGAGACCAAAGAACTTCGTTTTGGTGTCAATAATTTTCACTTCTTTTAATTTCACATAAGAAGTAATACAATGTATAGGTGTGTGGATCTTTGTTACTCTTTCACGCTCAAACGGCTGGCCCAAGATGAAATTTGGCATGGAGGTATGGGGCGCTAAATTAACACATAGGATAACTTTCATCAATATCGTCATCATCCATCATCATGCGGGTGTAACCGCGGGGCGCAGTTAGAATTCAATAAAAAATAGACTTCTTTTGATCGTAGAAGAGCAAAATGCTCGTAGAAATCTTCAAATGATAGAAGGACGCATTGTGAAATGCAAACAATTCGTAATAATCGATATACTTTCGACAATTTGACGATCGTATAAGTCATCGATATAACTTCCATACTTGCTAGGGGCGATATGGTTTTGATCGATCTTAGCGACCCGACAAATTTAACGACTATTACGGTACTTGCACAGCTTGCACTGCTGATGGCATATAAGTATCAATACTATAGGGTAAGACGCTTTTGGAAGTGTTCGTCTTAAAACTGTCATGTACAGGCACGACCTATTTATCTGGTGCAAGACCCATCTCTTCGCTTGAGCTCGAACTATTTACAAAAAAATATTTGAAAGTTTTCTGTGGATAGTATTTAGTTTCCATGACCTGTCGCTGTTATTTCAATCAATCATAATAGATATATAAAAATATAATGATAACATAAAAATGTGACGTTGTTTGCTTTATGCTTACCACAAATAATAATATAACACATCTTCGTAAATTCATCAAAGAGTTTAAATAACATTATAGTGTCCCGTGAACTTTTCCCGGTGTCAACGGAACGTTTATTGCTTGATGGCGTTGGAGTTAATGTTGTGGAAGTGTCAAAAGATTTACCATTGTTTGGATAATCGTTGCGTTGAAAAATTAGAACGATTTCGTTGAGTAAATGTATGCTAATTTATTATAATCTAATTGAAATAACTTTCCTGGCTTGGTTTTGTACCTTGTGTCTAAACTGCTTTAATGGGACAAACGTGGTCAATAAAATAATTAACCCGGTGAGAATGTGGTACAAAAAGTTACGTCGGGAATGTGGAGGGTCCTCATGACCCTGTATTTAATTTGTAGTTTTTATATCTACTAAGAGGTAATTAAAAAAAGATTTATCAAGAAACCTAAGTAATAGTTAGTAATTAAATAATTTAAATTAAAAAAAAACACCAGTAGGCATATAAATGTTTAATTATTAGAGCTATTTGAAAAGTCTAAAAAATAATTAACTTAAAGCGCAACTTGCGTTAACATGTAACAAAATTTTTTTTTTCTTATAATCATTATATCAATTATTATTTTCTGGTAATCAGTAATGAGATCAATCATCTTCTATCATAAAATAATTAATAATCAATCTTGTAAGGCACTAATCCGCTCTAGTCGTAGCACATAGTTGACAAAATGGAACAATGTGTTCTTGGCAAATGTACTTATTACGTATATACGTATATACGGACGACTGACAAGTGGCGTGCAGCGGGGAGCGGAGTTCAATAACTCCAGCTAGTGAGACGTTCGACTGCGCACGACTGCGGCCTAAACAACTGTACACAAAATGAGAGGAGTGGGGTCAAATTGACCCTACCACATCTTCGCCGGGTTAAAATTAATATTTCTGAAAAAGATAGTACTCCTTCAAATAAAACAAAAAATGGTTGTCTATAAAGTCGGTTTAAGGACGATGATTTTAGGTGATTACGGCATAAGACAAGGATCGTGCATCGCGATCGCTTGTTCCGCGCTCTCACTTGCACGCTCGGCTTAGGCGTAACGTGACAAGACAACGTGACAATGCGTCATGATTTATCGTGGGTGCAGCCGGCGTTCATCGATTTATAAGACGTTATGACGTAAAAAAATATCGATGCAAATGAAACTTGATAAATTATATTATATGCATATACGTATTATCAAAAGACGATATGGACATAAAGCCAGCCCATAACAGCTGCAGTGACATCCAGAGTTTTAAGCTGGATTGTTATGGAATACTCCTCTACGGGTAGATAAATTCGCAGAAAGCGCCCCAAAAACTCCAAAACAAAATACACACAAGGATTCCAGGTGTGGAGGTATGACATGATAACATAAATTTATAAGGGCGGGTAACAATTTTTAGTATTATGCTAAATAAAGTTCTTAATATATTTTATACTCTGTATTATGGTGTATTCAATAACAAATGGTCTTACAAAATATTGTTTCGTTTCGTCGACTTCGACAAGAACACACGTAGCGCCAGTACACTAGTTAAATATCCTTAAATAAAATCAAGCTCTTAGTAAAACAATCCCGAAAGTGCATGTAACCCAAGGAAATAAGAAAGAAAAAACTTAACACCGCGAATAAAGATTGATGAAGAATCAATCGAGGCATATCCCACAGATAAAGGCGAGCGTCCGTACAATCAATTTTAATCTGAGAACTTCGCACGTGCTCCTCCATCCTGCTCACTTTGTTGAAGATACTCATAAAGTAGAAAGGGAAGGAGACATCGATGGGACCTGTAAAGGTTTTGATGTAGGTGCCATTACGATGACGCCCGCCCTACTTACGGAATTAAAGACTAAAGAAGATTGAAGAGGGGCCGTTATCTGCTAAGACAATGATGTAAGCGAAAACACTGATGGATATTGCCGACAAAAAAGGGATAATGATTGCAGGTTGATTATTTTTGGTGAAGACAGGCGGTAGATACACTTAATGTATATTGGAAATTGGGCGTATTTTAGGACACCAATAATATGTTTTTTCTCTCTTAATGATTTTTAGCAAAACAGCTGAAATGTCGGTGAATAACCTAGTCTACGAGTAACTATTACTTAAATTCTTAAATTATATTTAGTACTCACGGTATACACCACGATTAGCAATGTTTTGGAGTTCCCGATATTTACTATCACTTGTTTTGTCTAATACTGTTAGCCTAGCCAATTATATTTATGTAAAAATTACATGTTGTTTAATTGCTATGTAAAGACATTATGAAGGTCATTCAGTATTAGTTCCTTTCGGCAAGAGTTAGCTGCATTGTAAATAGAACATCTTATTACCTATTTTTGTTGGAACAGTTTCTAAACAATCTGACTGAGAGATAGGATGGTAATATGCTCACTCTTACAAATTTTTATGTTCTGGCTGATTTTCAGTGATGAAACTAAGAACCAGTCATCCAGTTTTTCTAAACCTCTCCTGACCTCTTCAAGAATTTGTTAATGTAAAATAATATCTAAAATTACAAACATACTAAAACGATAACTTTGAACCCAATAACAGTATAAACTATATCTTTAGTCAAAATATCTACACAACATTATGCCTCAATCAGACAAGGACTTTGGGAATTCTGGTCCCCTAACAAAGACACTCATTATTATTTCCATACATACAATACCTTACAAATTAAACGCCCACGGCTGTATTTTCAGCTTACAGTCCGCAATAGCAGTTTTAACGTAACGTTTGCACGGCGGTCCCCTGAGAGCGAACAGATGCTTCCGTAGATGAAGAAATAAAGGGTGGATGAAGGATGTGGCTCTTCATGTTACAACATTTTTATTATAACTGCATCCTAATAACTAGAACACATGCTATATAACATTTGTAGTAGGAGCTCTGATCATGAATTAAGCTGCATTACGCTATAATTTTTTTTTAGTCTTCCCCTACTTTCTTTTAAAACCATAAATTAAGAAGTCTAGTCAGTTAACATACCATGCTAAATGCACGCAATTGTCACACCACTTATACAAGGGGAAAATAAATTAATAAACATAATGTGGACTGTGGCTGTATAATGGCCACTAGATTGATATAAGACCTCTTTGTTAATGCTACAGAATAAGTAAGCCAAGACGTAATTATTTGTGAACGCCCACTTATAGGCCACTCTATAAGCATGTAACATAATCATTTCCAAAATCAAGTACCATTTAGCAAACCTGCGTTGGTTTATAAATTTCTTTCGGCATACAACGTAGAAAGCTGACGGTTGTTAAGGAAGACTTTTGTCTTCCTTTAACTCATTTCAAAAACAAATGAATTAATAGTTCCAATGTTTAAAATGATAATAAGTTATCATCAACTCAGCCGTAGGATGTCCACTGCTGAACATATGCCTCCACCATTAAATAATAGATGTTAATATAATAATAATTTGTTGGTTCTCCTGTACAGGTCACATTTTTCAACCAATCTTGATGAAACTTGGTATGCATGTTTTTTATATATTTTTTTTTGTCGTCGGCAATTTTTTGTATGTGGAGAAGGGGTGCTTTTCCTAAAAAATGGGGGAAGCTTACGGCACTATTTACCGGCCGATTTCTGAATGAGAAAGTTTGGTACACACATTAGGAAACGTACATTAAAGAGTTATTTTAAATGTGAGCATAATAAGTCAAGTGGTTGCCGAGATAACAGATTGTGATGTGAAGTTGTTAACAAGCTGGGAAGATTTTGGTAATATTCGGCAAGAACATATGGAAACTTTTAAATTTTAGCAAAATTGGCCAATATTGACGCCAATAAGACTGCGTGCGCGAGGTCTACTGTTCCCAGAACTATACTAGTAACAGTGAATAGTAAAATCAGCTATCAATGTCTATAATAAAGCTTATCTCATTTTCAAACCTCGTGGTATTCGTGGAACGTTTATTAGCCTTTTCCCTAGCAAGGTGGTGTTTCTCTTAAGGGGCAACGGCGCCCTGACCATAAAAAATTCACGTCCAGAAAATCAACTATCGCTTGGCTTTGCTTTCCGTTCGTTTTAAATTTGAACAGGGTTTAAGTTTTGAATTTCTTTCTGCTTTCAAAACTTGTCCGAAGGAGTTTTGAAGCTGTGAAACTAATAAAATTGAGATCGATGGTTCGGTGTAAATTACTGAAGTTAGCCGAGAGCCTTTTAGGGTTTTATTCTTGAAATCTGAAGCTTGCTGGCTAAAGTTCCAGTTGTCTTTTTCCAGTTACTGTTCAACCTTGGTTTTTGAAGTTACATCTAGTTGATTCTATCATATTAACATAGAGTTTAAGATAAATTAAGTTTGTCTCTAATTGTAGAAATTAAATGTGTGTAGAATACACTTTTCTTACACACTTCTCCACTTCTGTCTTAGCCTTCATACCTGCTGTACGTTCGAATCGATTCAAATTCAAAATTCAAATTCAAAAATTATTTAATCAGTTTAGGCATCATAGACACTCTTATGAACGTCAAAATTTTTAAATGATTCTACCGCTGTCTTCGGAAAAGAACCACCGCCGAGAAGAAGCAGCAAGAAACTCGTGGGCCATTATTTTTTCAAGTCTTTGTACATTGAGGTTACATATGAGTAGTATTAAAATAACAAATTTATTCAATAGTTGGCTATTAGGCAGAAGTGAAAAGCTTCCAGGCATCTTTGTCTTCTAAGTAGTGACTCAATTTATAATAGGCTTTTTTCATTAGTATATTTTTGACACGTAACTTGAATTTCCCTTCAGTGAGCTCAGTAATGTCTTTCGGGATTTTATTATAGAAACGTACACAATTTCCTAAGAAGGACTTATTTTTAGTTTTCGTGAGTCTAAATTTAGATACAGCTATCCTATCCTTATTTCTAGTATTAATATTATGCATATCACTATTTATTCTAAACTTCTTTATATTTTTACGAACGTACATTATATTTTCTAGGATATACAAAGATGGAAGAGTTAATATATTAATTTCTTTGAACATTTGTCTTAAGGATTCGCGGGGACCCATTTCGTAGATGGCTCGAACTGCCCGCTTTTGCAATATAAAAACTGTCTCTATGTCCGCCGCTGACCCCCACAGCAGGATACCATATGACATTATGCTGTGGAAGTAAGCAAAGTAGACCAGTCGAGCCGTAGCTATATCTGTCAATTGCCTGATTTTATGAACCGCATATGCAGCTGAGCTCAGTCTTCCAGATAGTGCATCAATATGAGGACCCCATTGTAATTTAGAGTCTATGCTAATACCTAGAAAGACTATTGCCTTGTCAATTTTCAATTTATTTCCGTCGAGTAATACGTTTGGCTCTATATGTCTTACATTAGGCATGGAAAATTTTAAACATTTCGTTTTCTTTGCGTTGAGAAGCAGGTTGTTTGCGGCGAACCAATTTGAAACAATAGTTAACGCGTTGTTGACTTGAACTAGTTCTCTATCTTTCCTATCTACTTTAAAAATCAGAGAAGTATCATCCGCAAAAAGAACTATGTCAGCAAGGCCCTCAACCATATGTGGTAAGTCATTGATATATGCTAAGAATAAGAATGGACCCAAGATAGACCCCTGTGGAACCCCCATTCTGACCAAAGATCCAGAAGATGTCACGCCATTAATGCCAACTTTTTGCTGCCTATCAGATAAGTATGATTCTACAAGATTCAGAGCAGCTCCACGAATTCCATAGTGGTGTAGCTTATAAATTAGAGTGCGGTGCTCTACACAGTCGAAAGCTTTGGAGAGATCACAAAATACGCCAATGGCATCCTGTGTGCTCTCCCAAGCCTCCAGCACATGCTTGACTAACTGGACTCCTGCATCTGTTGTTGATGTGCTTTTCGTGAAACCAAACTGATTTTCGTGTAAAATCCTATGTTCATTAAAATGAGACAAGAGTTGTTGAAGCATTATCTTTTCGAATATTTTGCTCAAAGCCGGAAGCACAGAGACCGGTCTATAATTTGAGGGGTCGGCCTTACTACCTGATTTAAAAATAGGGGTGATTTTACTCATTTTCATTAGGTCAGGAAATGTACCTCTATCAATACATAAATTAAATATGATCATCAAATGTGGCGCTATAACTTCTATTATTGACTCTAGCATTTTTACGGATAATCCCCTTCGCTTGTTTCACCGTCTAACTTATCCTTTATTGCACTTTTTACCCCTAACTCATGTTGACTTCACTGTAATGCTAGTCAAGCGTTTCTTAATAAGAATTCTAAGGAACTTCTTAAACAACAAAAAAAATTATCCAATTTAATTACGTAACTAATACAATACCACACATATTGAATAGGATACACGTATTGGTTTGTCACAGTGTACGCAATAGTTGGTACCATGGACCACGCCCGTTGCTTGTACAACCATATTAACAAATGTAAATGAGTAATAAAAATGGAAGGAATGCCCCGTGACACCGTTATAGGTTTAAAAGAAGTTCAATTATTTTTATGATATTATTTTTTCGAAACACTGATGCTTAGCGGAATCGACGCGACGGTGAGAGTTAATTAAAGAAATAAATTCGATACACAGATGGGAGCCTCGGTGGCCTAGGGTCATGGCATCCGACACGGATTGTCATAGGTGTTCTGACTAGAAGATGCTGGTTTGAACACCATCCGAAGATGTAAAGCGTCTGCTAGTTTACCTAAGCAAACATATGACCCAGTCTCACTTGATGGAAAGTGTCGTCGCAGTTGATGATGGAACCTAGACCTACCTAGACCTTGAACCTTGACGTAGTTTGCCGAGACGACACCTACACCAAAGTAAGTAAATATCTATAAGTAGAACGGCTTCCCTACTAGCGTTGATTCACGCAGGCTTAGCGCGAGACCGGTGTAGGAATGTCAACAGCGCCACAAAACAAGTACACATCGCGTCTACGTTTTATTGGTGCATGGATTGGACATTTAAAAACAGCCAACCTCAACCGCTCTGTCGGCACTCACCTAATAATCGCCGGTAAAAGGTACTCCGCCCCCACCCACCGCCTCATCCTCATCCTCATCTTCCCACTAGTATCGCCTATGTATCGTGATGACGTTCTACTTACTAGGGGCCGCGCGGTTTAAGTAAGTTGCCTATACACTGTGGCTTGAACTAGTAATTAAAAATAAAATAAAATAATAATAATAATAACTATCTAATCTATAAGCCCCATGGTGGGGGGAAAAGTGGCCAAAACGCTGGCGGCATTGCCACGCTGGATGGCAATGCTAGGTTTTTGCCCAAAATAGGCGCCAGCATTTCGGTCACCCGACGCCTCAAACAAACGTTTCGCCAGATCCCTAAACAAGTTGAGAGCGGACGGCCCCCATGGGCCTAAAGTTTCGACCCCAAACGGCACAAACATGTACATTCTGTCTAAATACACATATTTATGACGTTTGAGGTCTTCCGCTTTAGGCGCGGCAGCGCCAGCCCGATCAATCACTATTAATACACTGTTATGTAGTTTAGATAGTTGACTACTTTACGTCCCTAGAAAAGTAATTTCCAGCAAATCCCTGCACGAGGTGTAGTACTTTTAGTAATTCTGTAACATCGTGGTCTCAACTAAATGACATACTTGATGGTGGAACTTATGTGCCGTTTTATTGGCTACCACTGTAGCACCAGATTTTGTGCCTCGAAGGAATCAAGGTTGAAGAGCTCTGTCGCAACTGAAATAATTAGGTGAATGGAACGAGCTTGCTATGTCTCGAGGTGACGAGTAAAGTGCCGCGCAGAAATCTTAATCAAGAAGGATAAACTAAGAAGAAGATTACCGTCATGTATTATAGTATGTCATGCACTTAATTGATTGACACTATGATTATGAAATATATCACACTGATATCATTTACAGGATTTCCTTGAAGGATACATTCATATTGCCGTAGGTATTGAATTTTTCCATTAGGCTCTATTACATTTATTTATATAAGGCCTATTACCTATTATTACTTTACATTCATATACCAGAAGATGGATAAGATTAGCCAGTTGAAGTGGCAGTGGGCAGGGCACATAGCACGTAGAACAGATGGCCGATGGGGCCGGAAGGTTCTGGAGGGGAGACCACGGAGCGGCAAGCGCAGCGTAGATCGTCCACCGACACGGTGGACAGACGACCTGATAAAGGTCGCAGGACGACGTTGGATGCTGGCCGCTTCCAACCGGTCCTTTTGGAAAATCATGGGGGAGGCTTATGTTCAGAAGTGGACGTCCTACGGCTGAGATGATGATGATGATGATTCTATACATATTAAATTACTTGCGGCAAACTAGCCTGTGCTTTTACGTAGTTTATACACAAACTATAAAAAAGTAATCCATAGCCATACCTAATCCTATCAACATAGCAGACCCCGGGCTTCTTGGCGGAAGTTAAGGATGCATTCGGGAAATTGCTAGGATGATGATGATGATGACCTAATCCTATCTAGCATGTATAACACACGACTAGATTGAATCCAAAATTTTACATTACGTAGTACGTAACCATCTCTTTGAAATTTAACATTACGTAGTAATATTTTCTAATTTAACATTACGTAGTAATATTTTTCTTTCCACTATTTGCACATACTAAAGTTAGCTACTCGTATTTTGAAAAACTTAACAGTACTGACTCGTTCATAATAATCAAAATGTGGTTCATTCATTAAAAAATTCTTCTGCCTTGCTGCGTTACCTGACTTGGCCACAATAAGCTTTACCATGTATTAAACCAGGCTATAAGCGATCTCTATCGCAAAACTCGTTCAACTCGGTTAAACGGGTTCATCGTTAAGAAATAACAAACATTTGCACTCACTGATGACAAACATGTGAAACCTAGTGAGGTTTCACATGTTTATCATTAGTTTTGATGACTCTATAATTTTTTTAAACCAAATTGCTAGCCGTTTCAGCTACTTTGTAGCGCACGCGAGTATAAACGTTTCTGCGATTATTTTCTTGACTGCATAAATATTGTCGGTTGGTGAAGCTATTCGTATTTAAAGTATTTATTAATCCCAATTATTAATGTTTGGACGCTCTATACGGTATCGTGATTAAAACGATTTGTTAGATTAGCGTACAGCTTAATTGAATTAGTGTTAACTGCCAATTAAAATGGGCACAATGTATTGTTTATGGAAATTGGAATGGTGTTAGGTCTAGCTTTACCGGAATCGTGGTCGCTTCGTTAGTGTTGCGTTTTGAATGTGCTTTAATTAAGCCGAGTAGTATCGTATAAGTCAATTAAAGATGAGATGAAATTTACTATTTATGAAGGTGCTGAACTTAGTAATGATAATAATCAGTGAAATGTCGGAAATGGCTCTCAAGGGAAAGAAAGAAGAAAGAAAGAAAATACATTTATTCAGCTTAATAACTACACAATAAAAATATATAATAAACTAAAAAATACTTAAAATAGGAACTAAAAATAAAAAACGATTAAATCTGAGAGTACTTATTTCTAATCTAATAGTTAGTAGTTGCTGAAAAGGCCTATCTCAGCACAAAATGTTCAGCAGATCTGAACGCTCATTTGCAGATAGGCCTAAAGCGGGTATTGGACTAAAACGAAAAATTACACAAGGTATATTTATAAAATTATGAAAATGGTTGACAATTAATTTAAAAAGCACGTAAACAAACAACGATCCTATACACGAATAGTCTGAGTCAATAAAATAATAATTAAAAGGGCACACTACTAAAACATTACACTGCAAAACACACAATCTACATTTTTATTTTTATTTTATGAATGAGTTTTAAAAATAAATAAATCTTTTTAGAACCAAACATTATAGTAAGAAGTAGTGTAACCACACACAACAGTAAGTGAAACCACATCACACTTCTAGACACGCTTTAGCCATGCACGCAAACGCTGCCTTTTTTGTCCTCAATAATGTGGGCTCGTAGAGCCGTTTAATGGGTGGTATCTTTACCAGGCTTTGTACTTTGATATGAGACTAAAATTGGCAGGTGTTGTAGTTTCGTCCATAGGCTATTTCCCTCCCTTCCATTTTTGTAACAGATCTACCGCCACACACAGCCACACTCATGCTTCAATTACTCAATGTATTTAATATTACGAAATATATATATGAACGTATGTTCAGCAGAGGACGTCCTACGGCTGAGATAACGATGGATGATGAAGAAAGTCAGGCAGACTGAAATAAATAGCTGTTTCCGTAATATTTAGTTGTTATATTGCATACATTTACCAAATACCCACTGCATTATTTATCATATTTATTTACCAAATTCCAATAACAGCTAAAAATTAATGTTAAAACTTATTTTTTACAGTTACTAATGAGACAAGTTTAAATTAATCAAAATAAGTTATTACATGGTTAAGGTGCTGCATAACAGAATTATAAAGTAACAGAGAAGTTAGAGTTATATATATATATATATAGTGCAATAGCACTTTGTACCCGATATTAATGAATAGCAACATAATAATGTAGGTTCCGAAGTAACTCATCTAAGGAACCCTTTTTGAGTATAAAGGCCTATTACTATACCTATAATAACTTTAAGTTACATTATATTTTAGTAGTGCGCACAGCAAAATAGTTCTGCGCCGTACAAAATGACGTTTTCTTAAATTTACGAATTATAAGAAAGGCTATTTATAAAAGTAAATTTATAGCTTTGGTATTCATTATCAATCATGTATAGTTAAGGCGCAGCGTCTGTCATTTATATTAACGTCAAATACACCCAGCAAGTGGTTTTAGGTCAATTACAGTCTCTTAGAATTCCATTTGGTTTACTCAATAAAGATAGCATTGAATGTTTTCAATCAACTACTATACTATCAATTCCCGTTAGTTATTTAATCAAAAGATTGTACAGCTAACTATTCGATACTTACAAGAATTGCTGACATTTTCAATAGAAAATTACGAAGCTACCTTCGAATGATGTGTTGGTCTATAGAATAAGCTTATGGAGTATTAATTAATCCAGGACGTATATGTGTTTTATACGTTGATGTGAGCGTCTGTGACTCTTTGCTACATCACTGAGTAAAGACTTATTAAAGAATAATTATTTAATTTAATAGTCATCGGGATGCGAATCCTAAGAAACGAGGAAACCTGACTTACAAGGTAATAGGTATCTAGTGCAAGAGGTTGTCTTGGTTGATATCGCCGCAGTGACAGTATTCTACCACAAATAAAAAGTGCGCAAGCGTTACTGTGTTTGGATGAAAGACACTGTAGCAAGTGGAGCTTAAAAATCTGTATAAGAGTGACGAGCGCAAAATACAAAAACACAAAAATATAGTTCTAAGGTTTGGATGACACTGCGCCTGTCAAGGGCAAGCGTAGCGCATTCAATTAGACTCACAAATTGCTCATCTCAATACTTCGGAATAAACAAATTGTTGTGTCTATAAACATATGGGTATCATTTGGGTAACTAACCGTCTACACTCGAATTTAGAAACAAAAGTACATGTGTCATTTGTGTGACTAAATGTCTACAATCGAATTTAGAAACAAAACTACATGTATTGAAATATATAGAGAGAAAAATTCCATCCTCGTCCAATAGATGTCGCTCCGTCCCCGCAAGACGGTTAGTCAAATAGAGAGTTAAAATTCGATGCTCGGACCAGAACTTCCGTGGCCTAGTTGGTCAATGGCGTTGGTCAAGACGCGGGTTCGAATCCCATCCGAGGATGGAATTTTTCTCTCTATTAATTTCAATGTTTAAGATCGCTAAAGTAGGCGTTAGTGCTTTAAAAAGTAATACTATTTTTATAGTACATGTATCATTTGAGTGACTAATTGTCTACAATCTAATTTAGAAACAAAAGTACATGCATCATTTGAGCGACTAATTGTCTACAATCGAAGTTAGAAACAAAAGTACATGTATAATTTGAGCGACTAATTGTCTACAATCGAATTTAGAAACAAAATTATATGTATTATTTGCGTGACTAATTGTCTACAATCAAATTTAGAAACAAAAGTACATGAATCATTTGAGTAACTAATTGTCTACAATCGAATTTAGTAACAATCTAAAGTCTGTGCTAAAGTGTTGTAATACAATAACTCAAGCAGAAGCAGATGATGCTAGAAAGTTGTACGATCTTTATCGAGCACCTTAAAAACAGTTTCTTTTAATTGTTATTATACTTATTGAAATTGTTTACAAGGGCGTCATGTTCTTGTAAAACATAACCCTGTTTAATATAAATGAAAAAAAAATAACAAAATAAAGTAGTATTATAATATTTGTCTCTTTCAGTTCTGTAAGCTTTTGAATAGCGTTCTCCTCATCACTTGTACCAAATAATTATTATTTCTATAGACAATTAAAGCAGTCAGCAATCCTCCGGTTGGGAGCCAGTGTTATTTGCGAATTATAAACGTTTATCGTGTTTTATTACAATCGGTAGCTGGAATGCGGTCACAGCGATAAACTTCTGTTTGGAACAAGCCGCGGGGTTTAGGAGGTATTATGTTTAACCAAAGAATCGCTATCAAGGTTTGTAAATCGATCAAAGCTATAACAAGGTAAGTATATGATAACATAGTTTTATTTGAGAATGTATTTTGGAGGCTGTGTGTCCTACGTTTGTTCAGCAAATCCGTAGGCCTTGATGCCTGCACTGGCGGCTACATTGTTACCATTTGAGAGTATAACCCGGTCACATTATCTCGAGACCTGGCGTTGATGACGTCGTCAACGCCAGGTCTCGAGATAATGTCGCGTCGTGATATGGTGCGCAAAACAAGCATCCTCTAGTAGGATATCATTATAAACAATAAGATTTCGAACAAAACAAATATTGTGTTAATTAATTTAATGTAGGTAATATTATTATAATGATATGATTGAAATGATAAAAAATAAATGAAACAATCTTGGTTAAGTGGGTACAAAAAGTGTTTATTACACTAAACTACATATAAGGTAGGTACTAAACTAGGTACCAAAATGTACAAACTTAACAAAAATGTCCTACGTTGCAACAAAAACAATATTTTAACGTAATAGCAATAACAAAATAACAATAAAAGTCCAAACGTAACAATGAAATGTTTAAAAATATACCACGAAAACAAGTCGACGCGTATCGGCAACGAAAGTGCTAACCGTACTGACGCGCCGTAGCGAGCGCGGGGAAGTGAAAGGAGAACGGGGTGGGAGGTTCGCATTCCAGCGAGGTCTCGAGATAATGTGACCGGGTTGTAGGTATATATTGGTGGGTAACCACATAGGGTTACCAAACTGTGGGATGTAAAATTATCTAATTTTAATTTGAAAGGCGTTGGTGCAAGTATTTATTCTTTCAAGTGATACCACGCTTCGGCAAAACAGTTGCAGTGTCACCACAGTGCTGGTTATAAAACATGTCAACAAGACATCAGATTTGAAATCTTATTCGTGTAGTCATTTCACTTTCTCGTGTCACACGAGACATGGACACACTCCTTAACACATCACAACATACAAGACCTGAGACTAACATTACAGCTCATCACGCAAATAATTGCCTTGACCAGTAATAGAACCTGGAAACTTGCGCTTCGAAGGCAGGTTCACTTCAAACTGAGCTATATGCATATCAAAGTAGTGATGGCATGCTATTTCATATGCAATACAATGGTACCAAACAATAAGGACTCATGGACAAGAAACATCTTATTTAGAAAGACTCTTACCGTTTGCCGTTACCCTCTCCCCATACACGATGTGGATCTCAACGGTGGAGGAGTTTAACACTACCGAAGATGTAGTGAAAATTTGAATAATACTTTATAAATACACCTTGAAAAATAAATATTTTGATGCAGGTACCTAAACTGCGTTGTGCGTGTTGCATTCAATGCATTTAAGGTTCATGTTCCAGGCTCGTTAAACAATGGTGATTTATTGCTCACTGAAAAGTATAATAAATAGGTGATTACAATAATCACACTTATATAATTCACGTAAAGTTTAAGGATTGTTACTCAATTACAATAAACGGCTAGACAGGCTGGTTGTCGCAGTTGGTAGCCCCCTGCCTTCTGAGCCGCTGGTCCCGGGTTAGATCCCCGGACAGGTCAAACATTTATGTACATGAACATGTCTGTTTGAGTGTATATTATGTATTAAAGTATGTGTATCAGTCATCAGGCTACGATAGTACAGGCTCTGCCTAGTTTGGGACATTGACATTGACATCTGCCTAGTTTTGGACATTGACATTGACATGATCTGCCTAGTTTTGGACCTTGTGTGGATATTGTCCCATATTATTAGTATTCTCTGTATTTCAATTATATCACGGATTTCATCCGGTCCTTTACATAGGCTAAAGTGGGGCTGTAGCCAACACTTAGAGGCCTGTTTGATATAACAAATACAATGTAGTATAAAAAACAGAAACTTTTGGATGAATGGTGACATGGTATATTTATTATAAAAATAGGTAAAATGGCAAGGCTATTGATATGAACTTATTAGTGATAAAAAAGATAGTGGGCTATGGAAGAGACTACGGTCTTTGATTTTATTATTATTATTATGATCTTATTCCATTTATTTCACGGATTACGTCGGGTCCTTTGCAAAGGCATAAATGGGGCTGTGGCCAACACTTAGAGGCCTGTTTGGTGTAAAATATACAATGTAGTATAAAAAACAGACATTTTGGATGAAGGGTACTATGGTTCTTATATCTATTACAATAATGTGTAAAATTTGTTATAGAAAACTATCGTGAGTAATGTTCATAATTACGCTTAAAAACCGGCTAGGAGTCGCGTAATATTTCCGGTAAATATTACGCGAGTCCTAGCCGGTTTTAAGACGCTCTCGTATCCTGATAATAGTAAAAAGCAGAATTTTTAAACACCTAGTGTAACGAAACAGATCGATAATATATTATGAATAAAATACTAAGGTTAGAAAAGAGATAGGAAAAAAGTAATATCCGAATAGAATTTATAAATATGTATAACTCTCTTTCTGCAGAAAAAAATCCTGAATAGGTCCACAAAAATAAAGTTTCTCGTCGAAACTCTCAGAATTTTCAGCGATAACACTATATTTTTTTTAGGTAATACATAGCCAACGTATAGTACTAAAGTTATAACCAGCAGTTTTTCGATTCTGTTAGTATATATCGAAAAATACAAAGAAAACGTACAAAATTTACGCATTTTCGCAATACATCGTCCAATCTAACAAGCGACTTTCAACCTTACGTAAAGCATCGTAGATTATTTTAAAATTGGAGTTGGACCGCGCCTTAAAGCGTAAATGTGTAAAATGGTAAGGCTATTTATATGAACTTATTATTGATTAGAGATAAAGTGGGCTATGGACGAGACTAGGGCACCTGCTAATTTCAGTCACATTTAAAAAAAAAGGCTGGTGGTGACTTGCCACCCACTAAACTTAATTTAACTTTGATAACCATCACGTTTTAATTATGTACAACAGATGTGCTACATATATTCATAGAATAAGTTTTGGTCATGAAATAAATTATTATTAAATTATTATTATTAAACGGGCCCCCCATAAAGGCCACCATCAATGGTGACAGAAGGGGCAACGTTGGTGTGGATGACTAAAGGGTGTCGAGAGGTGTGCTGCGGTTTCACTAGAGCGCTACTACCGGCGTTATACACGGCGGCGGCCCTTTAACACTTCCACCCTTGGAGCTTTTTGTTACTTGCTCTTGCGTCTCCACCCCCAGACGGCCAATTAAGGCAAGCCGGGGGTCAGGGGTCTTATTTAGCCCCAGGGAGAATCAGGATCCACGGTGTCGCCACTCACCGACGGCTCGCTACAAAGCGGCCCCTGCGGTTTTATTATTATTATTATTAGTATTGAATGAAATTTGGAGTGGAGATGGACCCTTCGAGATTAACACCATAATGCTATTTTATCCTTATTCCCAAGAGATAGCATAAGGCTATTCCACGAGTCTAAACTAGGCAGAGCCTGTACTATGATAAGCTGATGACTGATATATGTACTACAATAATTATACACACCCTAAATAGGTCAAACATTGAAATTCATAGAGAGAAAAATTCCAGCCTCGGACGGGATTCTAACCCGCGTCTTCTGACTCTCCGTGTCAGACGCCATTGACCAACTAGGCCACCGAGAATCTTGTTCGAGCATCGAATTTCAACTCTCTATTTGACTAACCGTCTTGCGGGGACGGAGCGACATCTATTGGACAGTTTAACAGTACCATCCAACCGAAAGAAGCATTATTTAGAAATACTTGAAACTTTCGTATTGACATCGCAGCCCTTGTAATTTTTATAGTTTTTTTACTTTTTAAAGCACTAACGCCTGCTTTAGCGATCTCAAACATTGAAATTTATAGAGAGAAAAATTCCATCCTCGGACGGGATTCAAACCCGCGTCTTCTGGCCAGTCTAAAACTACTCGTAGTAAGAATATTGGCAGGTGTAGTAAGTACAGTAATTATATTCAATTAAGTGTTGCCCCTTTATGCAATATAGACGGATTAATATTTTACATTTGAAACTTTAGCCCTCAGCTTATTTAAATAGTTATCGACAAAGTCTATGTTTACTTGCAATAAAATATGTAATTAATTGCTTTAGATATCGTTCGGGTATGTCGATTGGATATAATAAATATCGATTGATATATTCAGGTACAGTAGCCATGCAATCGAAATTTGTTTGATAACAACATAATAAATTCAACAACTAATTGTGTGCCAAATAACGTCAGGTAGGCTACACAGTTTTAAAGTTAAACTAGAAATTGTTTGCGGCTTTGTTCACTTGGAATGAGGGTATATCATATAGATCTAGAGAGATGCCAATCCGTGCGCTGGGTACAAAACCTGGTGTCGCAAGCAGCGGCCGTATTCCGCGATTTAAAGTATTGTTAGCTTCAATAACTTCATTATCCACTGCGGTATTAAAACTCAAAGTTTAAATATTCGTAAGTACATAGCAAGCATTATAACTGTTTACATGCAATATCGCGACCGGCGTTCAGTCACATAATACAAAAGTTGCGAACCGCCGCGACACTGTAACGTGGCCGCGAGCAATATGTTCTGTGTTTGGGCATATTGCTGTGACAGCCGCCCCACCCTTTTCATTTTATCCCTTGTTTCTGGGATCTGTGGTTTGTATCGAGCTTTTTATAGTACCCCGTTAAATCGAGATGGAAAACCCTGTGTATAAGCTATGTCTGGCTCCGTTAGCTCAGTTAGGAGCGATCCTGCCTTTGAAGCGCGGGGTCACAGGTTCGATCCCTGGCGGGGCAAATATTTGTGTGATGAGCAGATATGATTGTTCTCAGATCTTGGATGTGGTGATGTATTATTGTGTGTGTCCATGACATCTACAACACGTCCATGCTGTCTACGACAAGTCTTAATGTGGGGGCATTAAGGGTAGTTTCAAATGTATAATAGCACTAAGTTCTGCCTAGTTTGTAAATAGCATATACAATTCGGTATGTAAAGTTTTTTTTTGGTATTTTTTTTATATTTTTATTTCGTAGATTAGGTCATTATAAGAAACTAATTTCAATATTTTTGTTTTATATTCAGTAGTTATTTTATAATATTTTTTTGAAAATTTGAATCCTATGACGTCACTTTTTTGCACAAATATGTAGTTGCGTTGAGGAGCCAAGAAAAGCACGCGAGTAAAAAAAAAGAAACTAGAATTTACTTTGACACTTGACAGTGACACCTACTAATTCGTAAGTCTCTATTCAATCAAAACAAAAGTCCGCTCGTGTTGTTAGATAAAGTTTTACTTCAATAGTCACACAGATAATAAAATGCAAAAAAGTGACGTCATTTAGAGGTCAATGAAAGTCGAATTATTTCATCGTTTTTTGTTAAAATAAATGGCATCTTATCGTTTTAAAAGGTCAGAGTAGAAAAATAAGGGTTTGTAACATAAAATCTCGAAATGGTTTCGGAATTGGCATAGGTTAATTTTTTTTAGCATACCGAATTGTTAAGTGTAAGAAGTGGTGTAGGTATTCAAAGCAGTCATGCTCACGAAAATGTGTTGGCCGGTGGCGTGTGTGGCAGGTCGCCATCTGCCCTCAGATATGGTTGAGGAAGGCGATGGCTGGCACATGCGTCAACTCGTGAACGGGTGCTGTTTGCGGACACTGGTCTGATGTGAATGCTTACACCAATTCAGAAGAAACAAACTAGCATAAGTTATATTTTGTATATGTGTATGTTCCTTATATGTGTACTTTGTTGAACGTGATAGTTTTAGTGTAATCGTTGTAAATTGTAGCAAGTTAAAAAAGGCACGGACCCTGAAATCTATGGTTAGAGTAGTTTTATTTAAAACAAAAATAAACGATGCGGGGGCATGAGTGTGTATATGTTATTGACGGTACTATTATTCTGAACTAATTGACCCGCCAGCGGCTACGCTCGCGTGGCCTCGCGGGGTACGGTAATTACAGATTTTTTAATAATCCCACGGGAACTCTTTAATTTACCGGGATCAAAAATATCCTATATGTTGATCAGTGATATAAGCTACCACCATGCGAAATTTCATTAAAATCGGTCCAGTCGTTTCAGAGATTAGCCCATACAAACAGACATACAAACACAACAAAACAGAAACAAACAATTTGAACTTTTTTTGTTATAAAAACCAACGTGGTTTTCACTCATTATTAATTAGAAATACGGGATTACTCACGTAATATATCGGATAGGTCCGACTGTAGTTTCTCGCTTAGCACTGTTCGTGCACAGGTTCGTGCTAAGCAAGACGTGATCGACGCGGGCGTCCCGATCACTCCTTGAAAAAGACCACCGAATGTGGTCGAAACTATAGTCGGACCTATCCGATAAATATTACGTGAGTAATCCCGTATTTGTAATTAACAATTTGAACTTATTTTTCACTCCTTACATCCCCTGACTCGGTTTTTAGCATAGTTTTCATTGTACAGAAATTTGACCTCTACAGTTTATAATATGTAGTAGTTTTTACGTCCCTCGTTTTACCCCCTTAACTCATCCCTGACAAAAATATTGAAAGCATCACTATTTATTTTAAATTACCTATCCTGTTATCCAAAAACAAAGAACTTTTGAATAAAATAGCCCCCGTTTTAACCCCCTAAGTTATCCCTGTCAATAAATATTGAAATCATCATTTTAAACTGTCCAAATGCTAATTTTCACCACTGTATGTTCGAAAACACAAAACTTTCCATATAAACTTTCGCCCCTCCATTTCACCCTCCTAAACCACCACTAACTAAAAAAAATTAGGCCAACATTTTTAATTTTGAATGACCTATCCAAATTACAAATTTTCAGAACTATAAGTTCAAAAACAAAGGAGTTTTTTTACAAACGTTGTTACATCTTTTGACCCCCTTAGGGGTTGAAAATCCCGTCTTAATGAGCACCTACGTCCTAAAAAGAACCCGGATGCAAAATTTGAAACTCCTAGCACTTGTAGTTTCTGAGATGATGAGTGAGTGAGTGACCTTTCGCTTTTATATAAATACGATAGATGGCATCCCAAATTTTCAGGAGTTACGCAGTGTAAAAGTAAGTAACATCCCTATTTGCTCGCTCGCTTCTTCATAAGCTTCATTTCGCATTATGATTAGTTAGTTGATTATTACGAGTATCTTAATTTTTCTCTGTGGTCGTTTCCTCATGACTAAGGATCGTGGTCATCGGTGGATGTGGATAATGTGCACCGAGATCGTATGATATGCTTCCGTCGGTGCCTAACCATCGCGTCTCTGACAACTGAGCATAACTCGATTGAGGAAGGAAGGCTCGCGGGGTCTTTGCCCTCCGTATTCCCCACCACGATAAGTCTTTCAAGGTACCATTTACCGACTTCAATACAGGCGTTTTTATGATCGTATGTATGTATTTTTTATGTGTATGTTACCCGATTTCTCCCCCATCTGTCGATACTGAAATTTCCTTTTTGTTTAGTAGAGTATGCCTTCCAATGTAAATTGAGAGACTTAAATTTCATCAAATTCGGTCAAGCAGTTTTTGAGTTACACTCCAAATACTGAAAAGTATGGATATTCTTGATGATATCATTGACAATCGATCCTGTAAGTAGGGTACTAAAAATGATTAATTTTTTTTACCAAAAAATGAAACCGACTTCAACACCAACAAGTGTGAAATAACTTGTTGAAGTCGGTACCACGTGCACAATATTGTGATAATATGTACCTACGTTTGAACTATCATGGCACCGATTTCAACAAGTTATTTCACACTTTTTGGTGTTTAAGTCGGTTCCATTTTTTTGGTAAAAAATGTTTATATTACACTATGGGCACGCAGACTTACTAAGATCCTAGCTCGACTCCTCAACTAGCGCAAGGCTGCTTCTCTTACGATGACAATTTCTGGAATCAGAGGCGGGGGATGAACACGTAGTTCCTAAGGGATCCCTCGGAAATTAAAAAAGAACGGTGGTGGTGATGCCTCAGCTCAACTATTATTATCTCTTAGAATAAAAAGCTTTTCTACTGACTTCCAAAAAAGAGGAGGTACTCAATCCAAGTGTTTTTTATGTTCGTTACCTCATACGAGTTACTTTTAACTGGGTGAACCGATTCTCAAAATTAATTTGATTGAAAGCTGGTGCTTGCCGTGTGGTCCAATTTAAATTTCATCAAATTCTGTCTAGTATTTTTTGAGTTACACTCCAATAACTGAATAAAATGGAAGTAAGTTTTTCTTTTTTTAAATTGCACTTGTTTTTTAATATATCAAAACCGGCATAACTCTTGTTATCAATTTCAGATAAGGACATGTCCGCATGCTTTTAAAGGGTTAACTTACTGAGAAAGAGAATGACATGAAAAATCTAAAACTTCGGCTAATTACATAACTTGTGTCGGTGTTGATATTAAATAAAGAGTTATTAATATCTGATTTCAGTAGCAGTAGAACTAGTGAACAAGTTCGTACGAAGAAGTACTTACCTATTTCTAACCCAAAACATTACCTATTGTGCGCATTTCGCATCGTACTGTTTACTGGTTTGAAAGGTATGGGTGCCAATGAAAATACATGAGACTTAAGAACTTTATGTCTCAGTAGTGCAGTGCAGTTCACTTGTGAGGAAATGCAACTGTTATAGGCAGATGTTACCACTTAACACCAGTCGGGCCTCATACTTGTGTTTTGTAACCTAAAAACAATGTGGAGAAACTTTTCTATATTTTTTTTTCTTTATAACTATACTAGCTGCTCTCCGCGGTTTTACCCGCGCGGTGATGGATGATGATGATGATGAATCTTATATAGCCTATGCTACTCAGGGTGAATGTAGCTTTCCAATGGTGAAAGGAGTTTTGAAATCGGTGCAGTACTTTTTGAGCCAATTCGTTACAAACATACATACAAATATTTCCTCTTTATAATATTAAGTATAGAAGTATATATATATATATATATATATATATATATATATATAATAGAGAAGTATAGATAGAGTGTGGTAAATCTATTATTTCGTAGTCACAAACTTTCATGTCAATTAACGGTTGCTTCTATAAATTGTCCATTCTTGACAATTCCATTACAAACTGTCAATAATATCCTTATACATTGAAGGAACGTGCCAATTAAGTAACAACTTAGCGATCTTATTGCCAACGATATAAGGTACATGTTAGTATACTATAATGTCGGTTTATTAAGAAACTCCATGATTAATCCACCACCGCAAAAAGACGTAGGATGCAGCACAATTTTCGATTAAATTGCATATTAAACGCTTGTTAAACGAGCTATAAAATTGTTCATGTAAGTTGCAATTTATATGCATTTATTGTAACAATTTAAAAAAGTGCATATTTATGCATGGGTTTTATTTATAAATATATAATTACTTTTTACTCAACAAAGTGCAAATGTGCAATAAAACTCGTACGCTGGTATTATATAGATATTAGGAATATGGCAATAGACTAGTCGTCGCAGGGCTAATATAATATTAATAATAATAATAAACCCGCAGGGGCAGGCCGTCGGTGAGTGGCAACACCGCGGACCATGATTCTATCTGGGGCTAAATGAGACCCCTGACCCCCGGCTTGCCTTTATTGGCCGTCCGGGGGTGGAGACGCAAGAGCAAGTAACAAAAAGCTCCAAGGGTGGAAGTGTTAAAGGGCATAACGCCGGTAGTAGCGCTCTAGTGAAACCGCAGCACACCTCTCGACACCCTTTAGCCATCCACACCAACGTTGCCTCTTTTGTCACCACTCATGGTGGCCTTTTATGGGGGGCCCGTTTAGTGGATGGCAAGTCACCACCTGCCTAAATATTTTAACATGAGACTAAAATTGGCAGGTGCCGTAGTCTCTTCCATAGCCCACTATCTCCCTTATCACTAATAAGTTCATCTCAATAGCCTGGCCGTTTTTCCCATCTTTGTAATAGTTATAAGTACCATGTTACCCTTCATCCAACATTTTTTCTGTTTTTTTATACTCCTTTGTTTTTGCTTTACCAAACCGTGTAAAATTTGCCGTGGGGTACCGGCTTAGAATAGTACCCCCCCAACTCTACCCGTGGGTGCGTAAAAATCTGCTAAGGGATAACAATCGGAAGGTGGGCAGCAGCACCTTCCCAGTATTAAAACCCCAAGACTGAGCTCGCCAACCCGCCTGCCAAGCGTGGCGAGTATTGGCAAAATCCCTCCTAATGACGGACACAATAGGCGCCAGGCCCCCAGTCCCCGGCAGCCCCGCTATTCCTGACTACGGTAGCGGCCACGGTAACGGTGGGGCAGGGGGTGCTAAGAATCCCCGGCAGACGCCCGGCTACCACCCCCAACGACGACGACTGGCCCTGGTAACATACAACATACGCACGATGAGGACAGACGAGAAGATATATGAGCTGGAAGAAGAAATGAGTAAGCTACACTGGGACATTGTGGGGTTATCTGAAGTCCGTAGAAGTTCTTATTAGTTATCTGAAGTCTGGGGACACGATAACCCTAAAATCAGGTAACCTACCCTACCACCGGGAGGGCGACCAACAGTCCCAAGGTGGTGTCGGGTTTCTCGTCCACAAGTCCCTTACTAACAACATAGTTAAGATCGATAGCGTTTCCAATAGGGTCGTATACTTAATACTCAGAGTATCCAAACGATATTCGCTGAAGGTCATTCAGGTATACGCACCGACGAAGTCGCACCCGGATGATGAGGTGGAGGATATGTATGAGGACATTAGTCGGGCCATACATACCTCTGAAACGCACTTTCTAGTTGTTATGGGGGACTTCAACGCGAAGTTGGGTAAGAGAAGCGAGGATGAGTCGAAAGTGGGGCAATTTGGCTATGGACAACGGAACCGTAGGGGACAGAGGTTGGCCGACTTCCTGGAGAAAGAGGGACTCTTTATGATGAACTCTTTCTTTCAGAAGCCACCTCACAGGAAATGGACCTGGCTGAGTCCCGATGGTTCCACGAGAAATGATATTGACTTCATTATGACCACCAAAAGGCAAATATTCACTGATATCTCCGTGATCAACAGGGTTAAAACCGGTAGTGATTACCGAATGGTAAGAGGCACGGTGAATATTAATGTCAAACTGGAGAGGTCTCGTCTGATGAAGTCTACGCTCCGACCTACTCGTGCCCATATTCAAGACCCCGAGAGCTTTCAACTTGAGCTATCCAATCGCTTCGATTGCCTTGAAAACATCGCTTCAGTGGACGAGATCAATAACAGGTTAGTAGAAACTGTCCATACAGTGGGTTCCAAGTACTTTAAACCCCACCGTACAGATAGGCCACAGAAACTCTCCAACGATACCCTCAACCTCATGGCTGAACGACGCTCATTGAAACTGCAGTCTTCGGATGATGCTGAAGCATATAGGCTGCTCAATAGACGAATATGGAAGTCCTTGCGACACGACATCCGGATCTTTACTACAAACCGTATTAAAGAGACGATAGAGCGGAAAAAAGGCTCCAAAGTGTTTGCAAGAGACATGTCTATAGGGCAAAGCCAGTTGACGAAGCTGAAGAGAGGAGACGGCAGTGTAGCGTCGACCAAAGCGGAAGTGTTAGGAGAGGTCGAGAGTTTCTACGGACAGTTATACACCTCGGTCGCTAAGCCAAGCTGACCCGACATTATACCCAAGATATCCCGGACATCAGCCTGTACGAGATTAGAATGGCCTTGAAACAGCTTAAGAACAACAAGGCGCCTGGTGACGACGGTATCACATCTGAGCTTCTGAAAGCGGGTGGAACACCGGTACTTAAAGTCCTTCAGAAGCTCTTTAATACCGTCTTACTCGAAGGTTCAACGCCAGAAGCATGGAACAAAAGCGTTGTGGTGCTGTTCTTCAAGAAAGGTGACAACACTCTACTTAAAAATTACAGACCCATCTCGCTTTTGAGCCATGTTTATAAGCTGTTTTCGAAGGTCATAACGAACCGTATCAGTCGCAGGTTTGATGAATTCCAGCCTCCGGAACAAGCCGGTTTCCGAAAAGGCTATAGTACCATAGACCACATCCACACGCTACGGCAAGTTATACAGAAGACCGAAGAGTGTAACTTGCCTCTTTTTTTTGCGTTTGTGGACTATGAGAAAGCCTTTGATTCGATCGAGACGTGGGCAGTGCTTGAGTCTCTCCAGCGGTGCCGTACACGGCGAATACATCACTCACCTTCGATTTGCCGACGATATTGTAGTCATGGCAGAATCCATGGAAGACCTCAGTACAATGCTCGAAGGCCTCCATCGAGTTTCCCAACGGGTAGGTCTTAAGATGAACATGGACAAGACGAAAATTATGTCTAATGCCCATGTTGTACCTACCCCAATATCAGTTGGGAACTCAGTTCTCGAAGTTGTTGACGAGTACATCTACCTGGGACAGACAGTCAAACTAGGCAGGTCCAACTTCGAGAAAGAGGTCAATCGTCGAATCCAACTCGGCTGGGCAGCGTTCCGGAAACTTCGCGAAGTCTTCTCGTCAAATATACCTCAGTGCCTCAAGACAGGAGTCTTCGACCAATGTGTGTTACCAGTGATGACTTATGGCACTGAAACGTGGTCTCTTACTATAGGCCTCATAGAAAAGCTCAAAATTGCACAACGAGCTATGGAGAGGGCTATGCTCGGGGTTTCTCTACGTGAGTATAAAATAAAATAAATAAATTTAAATAATATTATGCCTAAATCCAAACAGTTTTGGCTTGTTAGAGAATAATGAGAATAATAAACAGTATAAGTTGTGAACTATCACGGTCAGTTTTGCAGGAGTTAACAATAGAAACAGGATATTTACGGTGTAATACTTTTTGTTTGTTATACACAGACTAATGCTAATTTATTTATATACAAATCGACCCCTATTTCTCCTGGTCACGCTATATTTTGAGAACGTCTTTACCGATTTCATTCATCTTTTTTTTTAAATGTTTATTAATACTTCTTAGAAGGGTTCTTACATAAAAAATAAGAAAAGAGAGGAGGTCATGGCGAGGCCGAAGGCCGAGCTTACCACGCGAACGAAGTTGCGGGCAGTCGCTAGTATAATAATAAATAACTCAAGTTTTAATATTAGTGTTAGTACTTGCACTTTTATTTGCTCATCGGCAGTTCTTTCAATCAAACTTGCCTAATTAAATCCTGCGTTGTATTGTGTACATTGTACTTAATACTCCATAAAAATAATTGAACATAACAAAGGACGATTTCATCGTTTATCCTCGTTGCCATAAACATCGTCCTACGATTGTCGAGTAGCGCATTAAAACTGTACAAATCGGATTGCGGTGGTCTAAGTTACGGGAAAACACAGATATGAAGGCATGATCCTTATTTTAAATATCTACTCGTATATACAAGCATATAATTGCTTATCCTGATTGATTAATTAACGCAGAGTATCAACCGCTGGAGCTACAAACTTGAATTTTTGGCAGTTAATGCCTATTATATAACGAGTATAATCATATACTAAAGTAATATTTTGGCAGTTTCACCCATAAGTGGTAAAATGATATATTTTTTCAACTTCGTATCTTAGAGACCACGTGAGTAAAACCTCTGGTGGGTCAGCCATACATAATTGTTCAATAACTTTTCCACTTCTAGTACTCAGACCTTTGCTTTTTAAAGATGAGTATAAGCCCACTACAACAGTTAAGTGCGGGTTGGTGGATAAGCCAGCCCTAGCGTCTTATTTTTAGACAGCCCGATGGGCTTCTGACATTCTAACATTTGCATATATCTAATGTAAGCGCAGACGCATTTTCTTTTGGAAATGATTAGATCAAGAACAGAATTTATTCAACACACACTCATATCCTCATAAAAGAAATTTAACGATAACAAATTAAACCTTATCGTCGCAAAAAAAAATAAAAAAATTATATGACGCCTAAAGAAAATATCACAATATGTACGTACAATCGTTAATTACTAAACTATACGACAGTGATTTGTGTTGGTTTGACTGAACTTGATTTGCCTTGGCTCAGCGCTATGCCAAAATACAGTTTATTTAGATACTATAGCGGCGGTTAATATACATAATTGCAGTAGTGACTGCAATATTTACCTATAGTTGTGACCACTCTGCTAACGGTTCTTTAAAACAAACTTGATATATGAATGCTTCTTGTAATGTATTTTCGTTTCGTGCGTTTTCTCGAGTCTCTCACCACTTGTGTCCGGTTTTCTGTTTACCAGCTTATCGACTTAATAAGGTAAGAATTTGCATGCCAATTGTTTTATTGTTAATTCTTTTTCTTTTATTGGGTTCGCAATAACTTTTGCTTTCTTATTTGATACCTATACAAGGTTTTATTCTATAATCGTTTTTATATTATTTTACATTGTAATTTTAGATAGGAAAAATACATCGTCCGACGCGGTTTCACGTGTCAGACACCATGACTGTCGCTGAGGCGCCCATCTGCCGTGCGATTCTCTAAGAGTAAACTTCGTTGCATCTTTGACAACATCCGAGAAACAAATGACGAGCTGACAAGAAACAACCTTATGTACAAGTGCGGTATCACATGAAGTATTTGACATCGGTGAGCTCGTCGACGAGCACATCGACAAATCATTAGCGAATAGCACGGCTGATAATCGAATTTGTATCTCTAGTTGTTTGCACCCTAGTATTGGAACAGGTCCTTATATTGTCGTGGTACTTAAAGTACTCAATAAGATAACATCAAATTCGTTTATATATGTATCATAACATTACGTTTATATTGTACCAGCTGGTGCCCGCGACTACGTCTGCGCAAGATTCGCATTCTTTGACTTAGACTTAGAATTCGATTTGCTTATAATTTCCCCAATCAATCTTTATACCAAAATGTCAAAAAATATATACATGGTCAAACGCAATCGCCATAATTGTATTATTTGAGTACATTTAAATACTTACAATGTCAACCAGTAAACAATAATAATAAAAATAAAATTAAACACCATTGAAAAATCTGTCATTACATTTCATCACCCTTGACGGTCGCCGAACACTAGTGTATCGAGCTGTCAAATTGACTTGGCTTTTGACTAAGCTGATCAGAAACTGACATAAACTTTGACAGAACTGTTATTATTACGATCTTGACGTAGGCGGAGATCTTATTATTTTGTCTATGCTGTGCATATTACACTTGTTCACCCGCTTGGTGATGGATGATGATGATGAGGAAAAGTATCCTATGTGTTAAACCAGTGCCTCATCTACCTCCATACCAAGTTTCATCAAAATTGCCCCCGCCGTTTGTGCATTAATGAGTAACAAAGATCCATACATCCATACTCACAAACTTTCGCGTTTATAATATTAGTAGGATTAATTCGGAATTCTTAAAATATAAATGAAATGCCAATCGGAGAATCTGGAATCTTTTGAAAGTATTATTCAAATAATATTTCAATCTTACCACCCTGGAGGTATTGAAACAACCCACTCAACTAATAAAGAAGTAAAAACGACCAACGGATGATATAAGGAACAATACCCACCAGACCGAAAGCAGACCTACTACAAGACAGATACACTAGACTCGTGAAATAACGAGACGAATGAGATTCAAAAACATACTATAAAGTCCGACATTATTATAGAAGACAAATATGCAATTGTATTTAATAGACAATGTAATACTCCATAAATGTAAGTAAAAAAAATATGAGTCACCATACATTTTATTAACACAAAATTACATAAAGAAAAAAACTGCTGATCTCTCCTTAAAACAAAAACAGGAAACATGAAATTTTTGAACTTTATTACGATTTTCTTGAATTTTAATACTTCGTATTGCCTCCTCGTGCTTCCATTACTGCGTTTACGCGGTTTGGCATGATGTAATTCAAGTTCCTTATACGATTTTGGGGAATATTCTCCCATTCCTCTGTGAGAGCAATTTTGAGCTCACGAAGCGTGATTGGGGGAGGGTTTCGTTGTTTTACGCATCTGCCTAGCTCGTCCCAAGCATGCTCGATCGGGTTAATATCCGGGCTGCGCGCTGGCCACTCCATACGAGTAATGTTCATCTCTTGAAGGTAGTCATTCACAATCCTACCTGTATGAGGTCGGGCATTGTCATGCATAAATATAGCATCCTCACCTAAATTGACCATAAATGGACCAACGTGATCATTGAGGATTTCTTCCACATATCTTTCGCTAGTTAAAGAGCCGTTTTCTATGAATACCAGCTCTGTGCGACTTTCAGAAGAAATTCCGGCCCACACAAGTACAGACCCACCACCGTAGGCTACTTTTTCTTCGATGCATGCTTGCTTGAATCTTTCCCCTGGTCTTCGATACACTCTGTGTCTTCCATCGTGCTTGTAGAGCATAAATTTTGATTCGTCGGAGAACATAACTTTTGACCAATCTTCAATAGTCCAATTTACGTGGCTCTGGGCATATCTTAGTCTTGAAATACGATGCCCACGCTCCAGTTTAGGGCCGTTTGCAGGTCTAAGGGGTTTTAAGTTAGATTCAGCAAGCCGACGTCTTACTGTCCATGCACTTGGGTTACTTCCTCCGAGGCGTCGAAACTGATTTGTGAGTTCAGTTCCTGTGAGAAAGCGATTTCGAAGCATGGAGTTCACTGTTCACCAAGTATCGGTCTTCTCGTGCTGTGGTACACCTGGTTCTGCCCGTTCCTGGTCTGCGTAGGTTAGAACCAGTTTCTTCGTAACGTCGGAGAACTCTTTGTACTGTTGACAGCGACACACCGACAGTCCTGGCTGTATCGCGCTGACTCCGGCCGGTTTCCAGCATTGTAAGTATTCTGGTGCATTCTTCAGGCGTAAGCGACATAATTTCAGCTTGAATAATGATAATAGAGCACTATCAACATGGTTTATGTACCCACATAAATGACAGATTACAAACAAAAGCAAAACCAAATGCTGTAATTTCGTAGTTCCATCTTCGAAAGTGGCCCTTTTTCAAATTGGATTTTTTTATGATATAACTTTACAATAACTAAGAAGTTTTAATACCTTCATTTAAGGAGTATTACATTGTCTATTAAATACAATTTATTGCATTAACCTAGCATTTTTAGTTTCCGAGATTTTTAGGATTCTTTAAGTGACCCGGATTCATTGCTCTCGAGTGTATTTTGAAACGCGGCGGCAGAGCTTTTAATGTACATTTTAATGAATATTTGACGTTCATAAGTGTGTATCTGATACCTTAATTGAATAAATGATTTTGACAGCCTTATATATATATATATACCAATATATGATGGGGAAGAAAGGTTCTCCAGTGGCGACCAGAAGGCGTAGTGTAGGCCGGGCCTCCGCTCGGTGGACCGACGACCTCGTCAAAACCGCGGGGAATCGCTGGATGCAGGAAGCGAGTAGCCGGTCCAAGTGGCGTTCTATGGGGGAAGCATATATTCGGCAGTGGACGTCTTCCGGCTGATAATGATGATGGAGCCAATATAAGCCATTAACTCGACATATTTCCCAACAAATGATATTCGCAAACAAGCAAACGTCTTGTGTGACCCTGCAGGAAAGTGTGGAACAATTATTTATCTGCAATTGTTCTTTAGCTGCGACTTGCCGCTGCGTTTCTTTGCTTTGGTGAGTATCAGACCTAAGACTACCAATAAACTGCAAACGGGTATGGGAGTATCGAATTGCGTTGAATAAGACATTTCGCTTGTACTGCTTGCGAGGAGGCTTGATCGTAGGCGTTTGGAATGATCCTCGGAACTGGGAAGGAAGTGATAAGAGGAGGCGAGTTACATTTTTGACATTTTTATTCCAACCTACGAAATTAAGCTTCAGGCTTCAGTCTTTCAGTCTTAACGTTTACGATCATACTCTAGTTACTAGCTGGTACCCGCGACTTCGCCTGCGCAGGATTAGTACTTCGAGTAGCTTAGGTACCTTCTCCAAGGCCATATAGATCGCGGCACGTAAGTTGAACTATGCGCAGAAAACATTTTCGGGTCTCAATCGAAGTGGGGTATTCGGTGCGGGGTGAGGGGCGGAGTGTGATTGATTATCGCGACGTTGCCATGGTTGGCACGGCCCCTCACCCCGCTGCATACCCCACTTCGATTGAGACCCGAAAATGTTTTCTGCGCATAGTTCAATTTACGCGCCGCGAGTTATGCCTATCTTTATACCAAACTGTCATTAAATATATACATGGTCAAATGCAATTGCTTTAATAGTATTATAAGAGTAAATTTGAATACTAAGTTAATCAATCAGTAAACACTAATAATAAAATACAGTACCTACGTTCATACAACTATAATACTAATCACAATGGAAAAAAAACTGTCATTATATTATTTCATCACCCTTGACTTTTGCCGAGCCAACTAGTGTATCGAGCTGTCAAAAATTGTAGCTTGCTTTTGACTAAGCTATCAGAAACTGATACATTACATAAAATGTACATTATTAATAAAATTAAAAATACAGTTTATTATTCGACGATTTTATCGTTGTTTCGTGCGTTATTATCAGTTCCCAGTCGCCTTTAACTTGTAACGGGCACCATACGTCTTTTAAATTAAATTGAAACTTAATACGATTCATTTATTTAAAAGACTTGATTGTTATTATTATTTTAGTGGTTGGTTGTAAGGAATAGGTTGAAGTTTAATCTTATAGTACATACTCAAATATATTATTATATCTTCATGATGACAATATTTACGTAATATAGCAGGTTTGATTGTTGTATTTTGTTAAATTTGTATTGTATTGAAGATACTAAAGTCGTTTTTAACTGTATAGTTGTACTAAAAGTCAGCAATGGTTTATGCGTATCGTTCGTTATGGTTTAAATTAATAGTTTTTCATTAATTGAACTTTAATAGTCTGGAGAATGTATAATAATAGACATTTCTAGCAGATATTTAAACGCACTTCTGGAAAAACAAACTTATCGTATGAACACAGTTTTAATTTTATTAACAGGTACCTTTGTTTTATCAAGTTCTAGCGACTGCCCGCGACATCGTCCGTGTAGCAGGCTCGGCCTCCAGCCTCGCCATAGCCTCCCATCTTTTCTTGATTTTCATTCATAAAAACCTTCTCCTGACAATAATTAACACAAAAAAAAAAGATTTAGCGAGATTGTTCCATCCGTTCTCAAGTTATAGCGTGACCAGGAGAAATAGAGGTTCATTTATATATACCTATATACTAGCGACTGCTCACGACTTCGTTCGCGTAATAGGCTCAGCCTTCGGCCTCGCTATAACCTGCCACCTTTTCTTAATTCTTTTTATGTATTTTTAACCTTCTACTTAGTATTAGAAAACATTTAAAAAAAAGATAAATGAAATCGATAAAGCCGGTCTCAAGTTATGCGTGACCAGGAGAAATAGGGTTTCATTTTTATATATACCTATAACTCGCTTGGCCTTGGTGTAGTGGTGGAAGTTTTGGAACCTCGACCCGGGGATCGAACCCATGACGGGTTCGATCCCCGGGTTGGACAGTTATTGTTTTTTTTCTAAGAAAAAAAGATTTGCTCAATAACAGTCCGGAGACTGGACCAGTGCCCCGTAGATGGCAATAGGCTCGCCCCCTGTTACATAATCAAATGACAAAAACATATATAGTGAAACGGCGTTGAAAACACCGCTGCTTATCCGTTCTAGGAGTATACAGGCAAAAGTATTGATTCACTCAAGACCGCTAGACTGATGTTTCACCTCCGTGGTGATGGTTGTAGATGATGAGGAAAAGAATCCTATTAAAATACCGCTGCTTACCCCTTCGAGGATATATAGGCGAAACTATTCGTGTTTGTATGGTATTGTATGGTTTGGACATGTGGAGAGAATGAATGAAATGAGAATGACTAAACAGGTGTACATGGGACGGTAAACATTTAGAATCGTGGCGCCTGAATTCGGGGGGAGGGGGGGAGGGGGAGTGGGGGGAGGGTTCGGGTAGTGCCCCCCCGCAAACCCCACCCGCCGGAGAACATTAGTTTTCGAGTTATGTTTGTTTAAGTATTTTGAGGTTAAGTACTGCATTTCGATCTACTACCACCCCCGCGTCGGCTCTGCAATCCGACAAGACTGCTTGAAATTGGGGTGCTATGAGTCGGTTCTGTCACTGACTTCGACCTATTCTAACTAACTATAACTAACCGATAGGTATGTCACAGACAAGTGACTTTGCCAATTCATTAGATAGCTACTGATATACTATTGTGCACAAATTTGGAACAAAAGTAGTTTGATGAAGCGCTCGCCGGCCGCTGCCGCGGCACGCTCGCTACGCTCGCTCGGCTCGCGCCTGGTGGGTCACAGTTCAAACCTAACCTAACCTATAGGTTTGTCACAGACAAGTGACATTGCCAATTCATTAGGTACTAATATACTATTGTGTACACATTCCTACTAGTATGGGTCTGATCATTAAAATTGAAAAACAATTTGTTATTTTTAGAACTTATATTTTATCGTTGAGATATCAAAAGAAAGCGCAGAAAAACAGGAGAAAACATTCACGTACACTCGGAAGTAACGGAATGACGCGAGTATTCCGACTGTGACATTACGCTATCTTCGATGTTTGCGTTCCGTTTCAAGAACTTACATACAACGTACATGTCAAAAAAGGCTAAAAGTTACCTAGAAACGTTTCGTTTTACGCATTAATGTCATTTATGTCACCTGTCACTATCAAAATTACGGTGTTTTATTGAAACTTTAAAAAATTATTTAGACTATTTTAGCGTGTCTCCGGCAGCTAAAATGTTGTAAATACGCTTTATACAAACCCCTTCAACCCACCCACAGTTTTTGTTTCACCAAATTCAGGGGTCACGATTCTAAAGCCAACCCCATGGGACAAGTAAACGGAAGTGTTGGAAGGGGAAGACCTAGGCGAACGTTCCGAAATCAGATTGAAGACGTTCTGAAAAAAGGCCAGGTCAAAAGTACCCTTAACCGACGCTTATGTATGAAAGGATTGATGAGTATAGATGAAGCGAAAGAGATATGTCAGGATCGTAGTAAGTGGAAATCCGTGGTCTCTGCCTACCCTTACGGGAAAGAGGCGTGATTTTATGTATGTATGTATGTATTCATGTTAATTACACATTTAACACAGAACTATGTTGTGTTTAAAAATAACATGTAAGTATTGCGGGCGATTCATTCAAGACCGTTAAGACTAACGTTTAACCTCCGTCGTGATAGCGGAATCCCTCGACTATAGTCGGCTGAACAATAAAGATGGATGACATGACGACTCTATCGCCGAGCACATCTAGTGTATCGAGCTGTCAAAATCATAGCGTGCTTTTGACTATACTATCAGAAACTGATACATCTTTGACCGAACTCTATTGATAGAGACTAAGTCTTCATTACGATCTTGACTTAGGCGGAGATCTTGTTATTTTTGTCTATGCCGTGCCCAAGAATATTAGGCTTTATCACCCACGTGGTGATGGAGGTTGATAATAATGATAATGATGATGAAAGTAGCCTGTGTGCTATTCTAGAATCTAGAATATTATCTATCACTGTGCCAAATTTAAACCAGATCCATTCAGCCGTTGTACCGTGATTGAGTAATAAACATCCAGATATCCATCCATCCATCAAAACTTCATCATCATCAGCCTGTAGCAGTCCACTGCTGGACATAGGCCTCTCCAATTGCACGCCACTTAGGTCTATCTTGGGCTTCTCGCATCCAGTTTTTGCCAGCCGTCTTGCGCAGATCGTCACTCCACCGTGCCTCAGGACGTCCTACACTACGTTTGCCGAGACGCGGTCTCCACTCTAGAACTCGTTTACCCCAACGGTTGTCGGTTCCCTCGCCCCGCCGTTACCATGGTCGCCACCATGACCAGGAATAGCGGGGCCGCCGGGAACTAGGGGCCGTGGCTTGTTGTTGTCCTGCATTGGAGGAGATTGCCCGTAATCGCCACGCTGGGCAGGCGGGTTGGCGATCGCAGGGCGTAGCTTCTCGCACCGGTGACGCTGCTGCCCGTCACCGGCCTGTTGCATTTAGCGACGCCTGTTGGGATGGGTATACCGCCATCGGTCGGTTGTCAGAGCCTCGTTCGTCGATCAGCAGGATGTACCGCGTGCAGGTGAGGTTGACTTGGGTCAAAAGATGTTGGCTCGCCCCTTACATCCCTTCAAAACATCAAAACTTACACATTTATAATATTAGTGAGAAGTGAGATAGATAGTAACTGGGTTTCTGAGCTACTTTAACTCTAGTTTATCAATTCGTTAAAATTATTTGACGTCTGACATCATAACTTGTCATCAGTAGAAACATAAATAAGACTTAGAAGCTACGTTTGCCCATAACTGCTGTTATGTGAGTTTTTCAGTAATATTTTTTTCACGAAATTCTGTAATGAATAATATTGCGTAATTCAACGAAATATAGTACGGCACAAGCAAAACTGACCATATTCGATTTGAATCGTGCGTTCAGAGGTTTGCGGTTTTCAAACCTGGACCAAAATCATTCACGTTAAACATTTTAGCATTTGAAATAATAATGTACGAATTTTCTCTGACATATAATACGTCGATTTATTTACATTATGTGCTATATTGTTGGTCATATGTATTAAGCTGATTATGTAACAATATGGCCAATGATGTAATGATATCATCCGTCGGGCCCCTATCAGTGCTGGTGTCCCGTCAGTTTTAGAACCAAACGGACTGATGCGGGACGATGGCAAGAAACCAGATAGGATGGCTATCGTCCCGTGGAAGATGAGACAGCCCCTGGTTTGGGATGCTACATGTGTGGACACACTGGCGCCGTCTCAACTCCCTGGGACGAATAATCGGGCTGGCGCTGCCGCGTCTAAAGTGGAATACCTCAAACGTCATAAGTATGTGTATTTAGATAGAATTTACTTGTTTGTACAGTTTGTGGTCGAAACTTTAGGCCCGTCGGGGTCGTGCACTCCCATCGTATAGGGATCTGGCGAAACGTTTGGTTGAGGCGACGGGTGACCGAAATGCTGGCGCTTACTTTGGGCAAAGAGTTAGCATTGCCATCCAGCCTGGAAATTCTGCCAGCACTTTGGAAACTTTTCCCCCCACCATGGGGCTTAAAGAATAGTTTTCATTTTAACATAAATTTCTTGTAATTATTGGTATCAAACTATATAAATCTCGAAAATAAATAAATCATAAGGGCCAATTATGTTACCTAATTGGCACTTTTTTCAATTATAGAATACCTTAACACTAACATCATACATTCGGTCCTCACTATTGTTTATAAGTGCACCCATATTTATTATCTGATGCATGAGATCCGCTTACTGAACCCTTAACTCGGCAAAACATTTCCAAAGTATTTAACCTTGATGTTGTGTACGTACTTACCTAAAGGCCAAATTACACTGGTGAACTCACCCACAACTATACGCACGTACAGCCACGCATTGACTTCATCTTGTATTATATTTTGCTGATCAAACCGATATTACCTTAGTAAAGTGGAGGAACACAGCGCAAGTCTATAAAACTGTCTATTCGAAGTCTTACACTACGAGTTTTATTTGCAAGTATTCTCTCGCAGGTCCATACAATTGGGTCCGTTTCGACGCAGTGTGGCGTATGAAACTGTATATTTTATGAGATACGATTTCATCGGATCGGATTTGAATACGAATTCTAGTCGCTTTTTATAAAATTACGTGTTTGATTTCATTTAGTAAATCGAATTTTCGCAATTGATATTGTAACTGGTAATCTTCAGTAATCAATTCAATCCTAACATTTAATTTACCATATACGAGTAGGTACTAAGCTGATTATGTTTCACGCTACATTAAACTCCACCTCTTCTCGCGTATATATCGAAAACTACCGATACGACGAAAAGAGATATCAGAAACAAAATTGTGGAAAATTGAATTCTACAGAACTTTGTCAGTAACAATTTTTGAGATTTGAGAATAAACAAGTCGTTAATCAGATAAACATTCGTACCCTCTTTTGCGTATAAATCAGAAAATATCAATCTTAGGAAAAAAAATTAAATAATCGAATTGTAAGAAATTAATTGACAACTTTTGTAAAAAACAGTTTTTGTGTGAATATGAAAATAAACGAGTTTAGCAATAAAAAAGGTTACCCTTAAAATCAAGATGACAGTGGACGCAACGGATCGATTACCACTCAAAATAAAATTAAGACTGCCAGTGACCTTCCCCAACGAGTATTGAAGAAAAATTGATACTTATAATCTTTTCTAGGTTTGCCTCTTTATTGAGCTTATTCGACTGGGCTTATATTATAGCCCAGTGTTTGAAAAACTAGTTAAGTTCCGGCAAGTTAACTTATGTTTTTATGTAGGTATATTTCATAACTTGATTCTTATCAAATTCAAATACAAATAACTTATAGTAACATAAAAATGGTTTGTATACAACTTACAGTTACTATACATTAGCTTAAAATTGTTTTTTTTTCTATTGACGTCAATAAGCATTTTTTTAATATTCTTATATGACATGTGATAATGTAATAAAAGTATCTCCCACGAACCTTTTTTGAAGTGACTTTAAAAACTTATCTGGTAGCGCTATCTCGTACAAACAAATAACTCCCTCACAAAACTAAATAAATTGAACAGTCAAAGAGCCGCAAAGTGTTAAAGCTCTAACAGGCTAACAAATTACTGGACCTAAAACAGTAATGTTTAGCACAAACGGAAGGCCGTAATGAGACAGCTAGTGACAGACGGTAGCGAACATATGATAAGAATAGAGTTACCAGAAGGGTTGAATTTCAAATAAAGTTACCTACACCTGGGCAGTTTCAAGTGTGTAGGCGTGAATAGTATGTAAGTACAAATTTGCATCCAATATCATTTGAAGTAGGTACTTGTTCACATTGTTTGATTTTCTTTTTCACGCGCCGATATATTTACGTTTTTATTTTCAAACCATGCTCTCAACTTAACGAAAACTGAAACATCAGCCTGAAATATTTTCAGTACCACAGTGAAACTACAAACGATGAAGGTTGCCCGGTATTGCACTAGTTGTCAATAGAGACAGAGAGAGAGAGAGAGATTCATTATTATATATAATCAGCCCATTTTGTTCCCACTGCCGGGACTCGAGCCTTCCTCTCAGAGAGTATTTGGGCCATAATCCACCACGCGGGCCGAAACGGGCGGGTGGATAGGTTAGTGGCCAACCCATGTTGAAGTTTTCAGGCCGCCCGAAGGCCTTCGACATAGCCTTACAGCTGTTGTCCTAAGACAAACAATCAGGACCGACGGCTTAACGTGCCCTCCGAAGCACGGAAGCGTTCACTTGAATAATGCCACTAGCGGTCAGTCGTTCACCCATCTAGTACCCACAGGAACTTGTTGATCGGTGAGCATCGCCAAGTCAAGCTCCGCTACGAGCGCTTTAAGAAGAGATTTAAGAGAACATTAAATTTTAATTAGTTTAAGGTTTTCTTTTAGTATTACTATATTAGCAACATTACTAGCTACGAACACACACGCATGATTTATAATTGTATAGCTGTAAGCGCATGTAGTTGGATTGCAATCCAGCTCTAAAAATAGTATAATCTATATTTTATATTATTTTGATTGTGATCTGTTTTGTGCTTTAAATAAATAAATAAAAACTTTTAGAACCATGAATGAGTTGTATTGATGCGAGTATCGATTTGTACCTCTGGCTTAAGTTTTCGGCGAAGATATAGTCGTGATAAAACCAAGAAACCTTGTTCGACGATTCGATGTATATGGCGCTCCGTCCCCATAGTACGATTAGAGGAACTAGAGAGATAGATTCGCTCCTCCGTGGTGCCGTAGTGTATCAGCCATGGCGTCTAATAAACGAGCTGGTTTTAGAAAGAAAAATTTTTTTTTGTGTTTTTCTAAATACAGCCTTGCTCAATTGCTACATTTGAAATTAATTAATAAATTGTTTAATAATATAATGAATAATTATTTCAAAGCATACTAAGTTGAGTCGAAGCACGCGTACCAAGTTCATCCAAATGTAGCAACTTTTCTTCAAATTAAAATTTGATTTATATGATTGCCTCTTCTAAACATTTACCTATTCTCAGCATAACACACCCTGAATGGCATCTGTTAGAGACAAAAGGAATGGTGCTAATGGAGTGAAATGAGGAAATAGTACAACCGACCTCAGGTTGATAATGAAGGGCTCGATGTGCTAACTTGTGAACTGTTTGAAAAGGAAACGGTTACTTTGACTTGAGAAATAGGAACACTGGTTCGGTGTTAAAACGCATATATTAATAACATCCTGTCCTACAAATTTATAATATTGTAGTAGTATTGCTTACCTTGCACGATGACTCTGTTAACTCGAGTTGAAATGACCCTTCGTTCGAAGTGCGAGGTCTCAGGTACTACTCCTAGGGCCGGGCAAAATATTTGTGTGTGTGTGTAATAAAAATAATGTATACGTTTTGCATAATATACTTTTGAACGTTTTAAAAGTATTTCTTTGGTACTTTGATAAACTTCTTGGTAAAAAATTATATTGTACTAGCTGCGCCCTGGGGTTAAACACGCACGGTGATGGATGATGGTGATGATGATGATGAAAAAGTATCCTATATGTTATTCCAGCGTCTCATCTATCTACATACTAAAATCCATTTAGTAGCTTTTGCGTGAAAGAGTAACAAACACCCATATATCCACACATAGAAACTTTCGCGTTTATAATATTAGTAGGATTGATCGTTAGATATTAGGAAGCTTATCAGCTCTATAAATGAGAAAACGAATAATTCTCTACGAATATCTTATTTAGAATGTTAAAGTTTTGTATTAGAAATAATTAATCGAAACAATAATGCCTTTGGCATATATTTACAAACTATTGTCAATACTCTGTGATTCGCGAACGTGTTTATTGTGTTAATAGAAGTTAAAAATGGATACTTTGACGACAGAGGCCGTAGCACAAAAAAAATTGCGAAAAAGTATTCGTACCGTAAGCGTCACCACGTCACGCTGTAGCGTACAAACTATCAGTTATCTGTGTCACATTTGCCTTAGAGAAATGACAGTTTGATCTGTTTCACGTGAACGACACGTAACGTTACACTTATGCAGTTATTTATGCTAGGCCCACTGGTCTCTCAAAAACAAAAGCAAGTCATTACAAAAAATTAAAAACATAAAAACTCCACATTATTCTAAAGTGTCTACTGACTCCTCTATCGATTGCAGGTACGCCATTTGCTAATGCATATTGCGTGACGCCGTCTGCCGTTATTGTTGCAAGAAGGGGTAATTATGACAGGTTTAAGAAGGCACAAACGATATTTTTTGATATAATATATTTACCAGATAAAAAAACTATTTACAATGATCTGTTTTACTACTGTCACTTCATCACTACATAATATAAAACAAAGTTGCTTCCCGCTATTTGTCTGTCCCTATGTATGCTAAGATCTTTAAAAATAACGCAACAGATTTTGAAGCGGGTTTTTAATAGATAGAGTGATTCAAGAGAAAAAGTATACAAGGTTACTGCTAATTAACTGGCGATACGCGACAGGCGTGATGGGTATCGATAACAAAAACTAAAAAAAATGAAAAAAAAATTTATTTTTTATTTTTTTTTTACTTTTTTTGGAGCAGCGGCGGCGGTGTCGCCGTAATTAGGTAGGTAGGTAAGTAAGTAGTTACCTACTATTTACTCAATTTTCTTGAAAGTTTATGTGAGTAGGTAGTACCTACAAAGTATTTTACCTATCCACAAAAAGCAGCTGATTTTAATTACCTATGGTATAATAATATGGTAGGTAATCATTGACCTGTGTATCGTAGCTCAATGTAGGTAATGAATAATGAACATTGTTATTCCACATTTTGAATATCACGCTTTTAAAATTGTTTTATTTTTAGTGTTAAAGTGGTCGTTTGACAAAAGGTGTGATTAGATTATTTATTGGGGACAACAGAAGTTTAATGATGAATAAGTTAGGTAGATACCTACATGTCGGGATTGCCTTTGGCTTGTTATGAGCAGATAGGATGTAACGCTTACCAAGAGAGTGATGGACATGAAATTTCATGGATAGATTAGGTAGCTAAAACAAAAGATGGATGGACGTCGGAGCACACTGACATGCGACATCGCCGCCGCTGCTCCGCGGCGCGCTGCACTTCGAACCAGCGATATCAAGCGGCGGCCGCCGTTTCAATCACTAAGCGATCGCAACGGAGCGGGTGGGTGCGCGAGCGTCTTTAATTCAAAACAGCTGATGCTTTTACTTAGTGATTATTCTTTTTTATTGTTTTGTTAGTGATTCTAAGCACCATACAGTATTGTGTATCGCTTATTATCTCATTGATAACTCAAAGACAAGTTGAAAAAAAAACTTAAAAAAAATTTTTTTTTTTCATTTTTTTTAGTTTTTGTTATCGATACCCAACACGCCTGTCGCGTATCGCCAGTTAATTAGCAGTAACCTTGTATATGTGTATACATCCATAATATTGTAGAGAAACACAGATAACTTAGGTTTCTAATGTGATGTAGTAAATAAACATATATTTTGCGCTTACATTGCAAAAGCTGGCCGAACACTACGAGATAGATCAAAATACTGTACTGATGTACGGTATTGGACATCTTCAATCGATTGAAATAATGAATAACTATTCGTTTATATATACTCGTGTGTATAAGGAATACATTATTTTCCTCAAACATACCACCAATCTTTCTTCTGCTGAATTGGCTTACCTCCAGTTAGTATCTTGGTTAACTAAGTCATGCTAATTTTGGTATACAGTTTATTGAAGCAAGTTTTTTTAAGAAATAAGTTTTATTCAAGTTTAAGTTTGTAGTCAATTAAGTTTAGGGTACGATGGGGCTGGCATACCATGTTGGGAAAAGCCCCTAAACAAACATTAAAAAAATAAAACATTTATCATCCAAAAAATATACTTCTACATCTTTACATTAGGCATTTAGAAAAAGTCTATGAAATTCCCCAACTTTTCCTTTGTCTTAATACTGATGATGACCACAAAATCAAAAATTAGTCTTCCGATAAAGACTATCGTCATAAACATGGTGACAATAGTGGTACCGTGCGGTGCGTCCAACAGCGGAATTCGTAAGCATCATCATCAGCCTGTAGCAGTCCGCTGCTGGACATAGGCCTCTCCAATTGCACGCCACTTAGGTCTATCGAATTCGTGAGCAACTGCTACTATTAGCTAACCTAACAACATCTTTTAATAAGCATATCAATATTAAAAATATTTTACGTTTTAAAAAATAAATTGACTTGGCCATCGCATTAAAACATAATCTATCTTACAAGGGAAGACGTAATTCATATACTCGTCACATTAAATAAGATTGTTTAGCGCGATTGCCAAGTCAATTTATTTTATTTAACACATAAAAGATTTTTAACCCTTGAAGTAGCTAAAAAAATATATTTTGGCGCCAAATTGAACGGAAGAAGCGCGCGAAAATTCACTATTTAAAAAAATTGTGCGTGCCGCTAACGTTTGCAGGAGTAATATCGTAGTAAAAGAGCTATTTGTTCTATTTCATATCTGTAAACGGCGTAAATTTACACTGGTTACCCAGTACATCTTCCTTTACTATTATTATGTTATCTGTTTCTTTTCAGTCAAATTATAGTGGTAACGTCAACCGAAAAAACACATAAAAACATGAACCGCAACAAAAAAATAACAAATGAGATACATTCTACAACGACCAATTTTATCTCTCAAACAGGTGTAAAAGGAGTATACATACAATCACAACGGTATAATAGACTTTGAAAACCTATACTACCTATTTTATAAATAATCCTATTTTATAATAAATCTACAAATTGTCATACAAACATATACTCTAACGCTAACCAAATAGATCTCAAAATCGTAGTTCCATTCGTTATCAAAACAATATGGCGGCTGCCTTTATGAAATTACGGGAATTGCTCTCAAAACCATAATATAAGAGGATTATAAGCTTTTTCTTAGGTTTTACCTCGAAATGGTACTTATCCACGAAAACAATACACTAGCACATGCACACCTGCGAAAAATACGAGATATGGTATCGACGCCCATTGTTTTTTTACTAGCCTACTGATAACCAAAATAATTTATATTTCTACGAGTATGTAAAAATGATTTCTAGGTGCTTATTAGTATTAAAAAAACATCTAATAAACCGAAATGTATTCTATATTTGAACAGTTAACGTTTATATTCAGTCCTGATATGGGTTTTGACTGCGGTACACCGGTGTACCAGCGCCGCTTTGTGCAATGTATAGATTTGGCCACCGGTGTACCGGCGCGGGTTTATAGGTTAATATTGATATACTTACTATAAGCTGTTTTTAGGTTAGCTAATTACGCAATAACTTAAGACAGAAGGTCCCTTAGGACTGAAAAATTAACCGACTTGGTTTTACATGGATCTCAAAACTTTTTCCGGTAGAAGAACAGTAACTGGGCGAGACTTTTTTTCACAAGTTTTGTTTTTGATGGAATAATCTTTATCTTCTATACTCTAATAAAGAGGAAAGATATATGATTATTGGTTTCTTTATAATGGATACACCTAAAACTAAGCTCGAAAGCACCGATTCAAACAATTATTTCACGAGTGTAAACCTACATTATGCCTGAGTAACATACGCTATATTTGAACCTCATCATCATCCATCACCACGCGGGTGAAACCGCGGAGTGCAACTAGCCTCTCATAAACAACAACAACATAAGCTTTTCCCCAGTCTGACATACATTTCTAGGTAGGTAGTGGAAATTACTGACTGGATTGCACAGGTTGTGTTTCGCATGATATTTTATTCACGTTTAGCAACCGTTTAAAAACACGGCCATTAACTCGTCGTCTATAATTTCTCTGTCTACTATTTGGCTTTAATTTTCAGTTTTCCTGGATTTGAAGGGAAATTGTATCCTGAATTACAGGGAATATTTCATTTGGCTTAAACATTTGTTCTTTGTAAGATAATAGCTCTGTTATTAAATGTACTCGTAGTTGCTTTGCAAAGAAATTCTTTGTTGATTAAAAGTAGTATTTTTTAAAGGGAAAATTGTTGAAAATGTAGTTTAGATTGATTTAAATATAATTTTGGTAACATAAAGATACTCTTTCCTGGCGGGCGAATTCTAAGTACTTGTTATTTTTACATTCTAGCATGCTTTTAGATAAGTTAACATGATTAATAATAATATAATATTGGAAAGAACTATATTTAAATCCAATCATATCGAATTAAACCCGCTATAAAAAGAGAGTATTTATATATTAAAGTAAGTATATTAGGTTCAATACCTAGTCAAATATTTTTTTAACATTTTATCAAGCCAAATTAGATTGATCTGGTGGCCTTTGGAATTGCGAATTTATTTTTTCTGTAAATTAATGACAAGCTGCTCTCACTGCTTGTGTACAACACAATTTTAGAGACAGTGTTCTTATTCTCAAAATGGCAAATTTTGCAACGCACAATAAGTTACGTGCCACTTTAAGCTGTATCCACATTTGTAACAGTTTACCGAACATTATCCCGTGACCGTATCAGACACGTGTCAGTCCCGATTATATGGACGTGTTTTGTAACGCGAACAGTTGTAAGCTGCAGTAACGATTTAAGCCATTCCGAACACTGAAAGCACAGAATGTACGGCAGGACAATGTACGGAATTACGATCTACTTACCGGGTTCAGTGTAAACGCTGGTCGTGTGTACTGTCGGTGTTAAGTTAGTTTTTTCTACGGATGTTCGCTATTATCCGCGTGACCAGGAGATGTCTTCATTTGCATTTATGACACGCGTCAAAGTACGCCAGACAATACAGAAACAGACACGGAGTAGGAGTCACGCCGTGACGTTACCCGGTACGTCAAGTATGCTAGACTGCTTGGCATGCCATCGCGCCATACCACGCAGTCTAGTTCGATACCATATGCGCCTACACTTGTAAAATTTCATCGTACATGGTTGCGACTGTGTCGCCACAACCCTAGACTGACTACATTTAGCGACATGTCCTGTACGTTGCCACGTAGTCCGGTCCGTTCTCATGTCACAAGTGTGGACGCACCCTAAGAGTGGTATTTACGTCGGGCGGGTAAAGTCACGTCGTATCACTGAATGAGGTATCTGTTTCACTTTATATTCTGTGCATTTAAACAAGAAGATAAAATAATGCAATCCAATACAATCTATTACATACTAGCTGCGACCCGTGGTTTTACCTGCGTGGTGATGGATGATGTTGAAGATGTTTTTTTAAATCATACTTGTATCAGAGCGACCAATACGAAAAATAAATTATTTATATCAGCAAAGTCTTTCGGAAGTTATGCTTGTACATACATTTCGGCGATTCATTTTATTAATATAGATCTAAATTCTATTTAAATATCAGTAACAACTAGACATTGACGATTTGAAATATATCTATCTTGTTCTTATGTATATGAAAATGAACTCCTGTTTCTCCTGGTTACACTATAACTAGAGAACGGATGAAACGATCTCGCCAATTCTTTTTTTGATGTGATCATTATTTTTAGGAGAAGGTATAAAAGGTATAAAAGAAAAACCAATAAAAGAAGGGAGGTTATGGCGAGATCGAAGGCTGACTACCTGAACCTACTACGCGAACGAAGTCGCGGGCAGTCGCTAGTTAGTTTATGTAATTTTTTAAGAGCTCTATTCCTTGCAGCTATGAACCTGGGTCTTTCAAGCGGGGCGTGAAAAAGCATCTGTCAGGTCATCACAGGGATGGCGATTAGTGCACTAATTACTTACGGCTGCACTAATGGTCATTGCTTCTTGATTCCATCTTCGCTTTCCATAAAAAAACCTATATTTGTGTGATGTTAATATATCTCTATAAAAATCTATTTGCATGAAAAATAATATTTTATTTTAAAAAAACGATATTAAAAAATATTTAGTGACACTTCCGCTGAAAAGAAAACAATGATTTTGGCCTATTTGGGGGCGTGCACCACCCTCCCTCCCGCATAAAATGCTAATAGGAATAATACAAAATAAAAAACACAAGAAACCCCAAATAAACCAACACCGATTCGACACGTGTTTCGCCTCTACACGAGGCATCCTCAGGAGATATTGACTCGTCGAACGCTAGACCGACAGGTCTAGCGTTCAAATAGGCCAAAATCATTGTTTTCTTTTCAGCGGAAGTGTCACTAAATATTTTTTAATATCGTTTTTTGATAATGGATTTCCGCAAAGTAACGCCTGAATCAATAAATTATTTTATTTTAAATTGTTTTCCGTTCTTAGATCTGCAACAACCACATACCCCAAGAATTCCAATTATTAGACCATCCCCAATTCCAATATAACCACGCACTATCCAAGCCGAGCATGCAAACACGATGGAATCTCAAGCACTATGCAAACTTTGCACACGACGCAATCCCTTAATATACCGCCTTTGTTAACGATGGTTTGGAACTGTGTCTAATTCAAACATAATATTTGGAACAAACATCCAAAATTATATGGTAACACTTAACTGAAACAGATGCGGGGAAAGCAAATAGTTCAAGTAAAGTTTGTAATACAACCGCGTGATGAGACAACGTATTTGAACTATTTCGTATTCTATTTGACTGTGTCTATAATATGATATAGTTTCTATCATCATCAGCTCAAAGCAATTCGTTCGTTTCGGCCTTTATGTTTTAGTTACGAGTACATCTATTTGTTGAAAGGCTATACCACAGAATATTTATTCTATAGACTGTAGCTATACCGCATACTGTATATATATATAAACAAGAGCTTCTAACTAATGGTAAAAGGCCTTTGACATCTTGATAAGTTTAAGGGCAGATAATAACTCCAGTGCTGGAACATGTGTCATGGGTGGGGTGTGAGGTCTCCCTGAGAAAGAGGCCATGTCCAAGAAGTAGCATCCATATACTGTTCAAAATGTCTTACCACGAACCAAAATGTTTGGCAGTTCCTACTTCTTTCGTGTAAGTAAATTGTGGAATGCTGCCAGCGTACGTTTTTCCTTGAAGCTATGACCCTATCAAGCGGGGCGTGAAAAAGCATCTCTCCGGTCATAAGGGGTTAGTTAATTAACATACATTAATGTATTTATATACATTACATAGATACGATAAGTGCAGGTTATGGCTGCAACAAAGGTCATTACGCCACGGCAAGTGTTTATTTTATTTACAATGGACAATAGGCAACAACTTTGTCTGCAGCAAAAAACAAAAAGATAACCTACATTAAAAAAACTTATAAGAACTGAATATCTTCAAATATATAATTCTGTATGTGTATTTGTCACTTAACTCCTGTTAAACGGATGGACAGATTTTGATGAAATTTTTTGTGTATATTTCAATGGGTTCCTGGATGCTTTATTAACACAATTGTACCGGGTAGGTGGAGCTGCGGTCGGTATGTCACTGTTATTGATGCGAGCGAAGCCGCTGGCGGGTCGACTATATATGTATATCGACGACGTCACGTTACTTGATAGCTAAAAATATTCACCAAAAAAATGGAACCGACTTCAGCGCTAAAAAGTGTAAAATAACTTGTTGAAGTCGGTATTATCACAATATTGCATGACACCGACTTCGAAATGCTATTTCACACTATTTAGTGTTGCAGTCGGTTACATTTTTTGGTTACTTAATAAAATATCACCCTTTTTAGTGACCCTTGCTACTTACGGGATCGATTGTCATTCACCATCAATAAGGATATTATCAAGATAGGCGACACACTTTTCAGTTATTGGAGTGTTACTCAAAAACTGCTTGATCGAATTTAATGAAATTTAAATGGGACCACCTTGGGAGTATATTCTTCCAAACAAACAAAAAGAATTTTAAAAATCGGACTGTACTTACTACAATTTCGGTATGCGGGACGAATTAAGAAAATATCATCATGCGGGACGAATAAAAACTTTTTAATGAATAGGGCCAAAAACTCGGGACGGATATGGCATAAATCGTAACATAAATCGTAAAAAGTTATGTGTGGTCATACATAAAAACTAATAAATACGTGTCGTCTTGAAAACCTGTTCCTTTTAGAAGTCGGTTGAAAAAAACTATTCAAATCTAATATTTTAATAGTATTGTTTCAAACCAAGTATTAACATATTTACCAACGTTAACTACAGTTAGTGTATTTGAAATTGTCTGTTGTTCCGGCAGGCTATATTTGCTATCCCGCGGTTTTGGGCTGTGTTCAAGCACAGATTAAATAACAGTTTTGTTCGTGTGGGTGATGCAGACTCGGTCGGAAACTATTAGTTCCACACTCTACTGAGATACAACTGAATCGGGAGTCTATGGCGGTGTGGGTAGTGAAACTTTAGTATAAAGACCAATCGATTGACGTTTATATTGGCTGTTTCGGATACTGCAGGCTTCCTGTCTACTTTGTATGTTCTATGTATCATAAAAAAATTAAGGTAATAATTTAAACTTGCCTTGAGCGTGTTAAATCAGTAAAAATAGAATTTAACCTCGCACTAAATTTCCGATGCAATTTTTGTTTTTATAAGATTTAGGGTCACTTAAGAGCATAAATTCATAAAACGCTGAAAGATCCAGGTGGAGACACAAGCGCTATCTTGAAAAAATTGTCGGGCAATATCTAAAATATTGTACAGAATAAAATTTCGCATCTTTTATTTCTCCTAAATTTTTTTTGTAAAAATTATCGTTTACAATTTATGCCCTATTTGTGTATACGACTGGATAAAGGAATTTACTTTCATTATTAATTCACAATGTCATTGAGATATATCTAAGTAATACAAAAATAAAACACCGGATCGACTAATTTCGTTACGTATATTGCTTCACCATTGCAGACTGACCGGCGCGGCGCTAGGTCTACCTACAATTATTTATAAATATTGTACGCAATACCCTCATATGTTACACCTCCCTTCTTAAATACCTACTAACAAAAGTGTTTAACCACCTAGCTTTTGAGTACTTGTTATGAATTAGTGGTTGGACCATTATAATTATTAATAATATTTTTTATAACAGATAACAGATGAGTACTTAGTCTGAGATTCCAAACTTAATAACAGGTTTACGTTGTCGTTTAGCTGGAGGCAACAACAGTTCAGGTGTCGCCATTACTACAACTATTTATAAATATTGTACGCGATACCCTCATATGTTGCAAACATATTCATACAATGATTGCTAAACATTTTTTTTACTTGATATTGTTTAAATCTACCAAAAGTTGAGCCCCATAAATCATCATGAAGCAGATTGTATATATAGATTTGTGGGTGACAGTTACTCAACCCATATTTTCATTTATTTATTTATTAGGCTTCTCAAGGGTAGTAAAATTACGTCACATTTTATGCTAGGATACATGTATATATTGTTAGATAAATATATTCTCTATTTAATACGGTCCTCTACACGCGTGCACGTGGAAGGCTGCAGACAGAGAGGAATGGCGACGCATTGTAAGGCGCGTTACACAACCTGCCGTGCGATTCTTTCAGAGCAAACATAATTACATCTTTTACAACATCCATGAAACAAATGACGAGATGGCAAGAAACGTTGGAAAACAGCCTTATGTACAAGGGCGATATCTCATAAAGTATTTGACAACGGTGAGCTCGTCGACGAATCATTAAAGAATCGCACGGCTGAACTGACGACCACGACCGCTCTGTCAAGAGCGTAGCGATGAAGAAGAAGATTGCATTACTAAATATTTTATGTACAGTTTATCCTGTCATAGCGCACTGACAATATTTGCAAATTGAATCTTACAAATCTTGACCACTTTCATTTGCTGTGATATACAGTGATTATAACTAATTACCTAGCTACTGCGAAGCAAAAGAGAGGGTTATGTTTTCCTTCATTACAACCTCGACTTTGACCGCAGAATAAAGAATAATCTTAGACTTTTAGCCGTAGGCTTCAACTCTTCAAGTAAATTCTTTGAAAGTGTTTTCTTTCATTATAACCTCGAGGTCAAAGTCGACTTTGACCACAGCATAAAGAATAGTCATATACTTTTAGCCGTAGACTTTGACTCTAAAAGTAATTTCTTTGAAAGTGTTTTCTTTCATTATAACCTCGAGGTCAAAGTCGACTTTGACCACAGCATAAAGAATAGTCATATACTTTTAGCCGTAGACTTTGACTCTTCAAGTAAATTTTTTGAAAGTGTTTTCTTTCATTATAACCTCGAGGTCAAAGTCGACTTTGACAACGGCTTAATGAATAGTCATAGACTTTTAGCCGTAGACTTTCACTCTTCAAGTAAATACTTTGAAAAAGTAATCCAAGAATAAATTCTTTAATTAAACTGGTTAAAGGTTTTTATATACAACTCCCTCAACCAATAAAATGACGTCAAGTTTTCACAATCAAAATGATGTACGGCAAAATTACGTGACCAGCAATTCGCTAAATCAAAATTAGTATGCCACCGTCAAATCTGGACATCAAGATGCAAATCTGGCCGTATCGTCCGTCCAATTTATTACAAAACGAAATTGATACAATAGGTTTGAAGACAGTACTATATCTTGGGAAAGGCTGCTTTCATGACAGGAACAAGAGCAATAGGTGAATTACCAAGATAACTAAAAAAAAGAAGGCAAAGTAAAAAGTTCTAAATAGATACTTAAAAACCTTATACTCCATTTTGTCATGAGATTTTGTTTTTATGTATGTACTAAATTTTTATTTCAAAAACGTCTATAATTACTAATTTATTGATACAGGCGTTACTTTGCGGAAATCCATTATCAAAAAACGATATTAAAAAATATTTAGTGACACTTCCGCTGAAAAAAACAATGATTTTGGCCTATTTTGGGGTGTGCACCACCCTCCCTCCCGCATAAACTGCTAATAGGAAGAATACAAAATAAAAAAACACACAAGAAAACCCAAATAAACCAAAAACGAATTGCCAAAATCATTGTTTTTTTCAGCGGAAGTGCACTCAATATTTTTTAATATCGTTTTTTTACTATAATTACTATATAGACATAGATATTTATGCGATCTTTTGTGGAGAGCACTTTCATGCGATCGCCCGAATCACTAAAATGTCGACCGATTGCATTCTAAATTGATTTTGCATACACTGTAGACCAATTTAATTAATATAATTTTATAACACGAAGCCCTCGCAGCGGAGCTTGACTTGCAACGCTTGCTGCGGTCAGGGGTTGGATGTGTGACCGCTAGTGGCATTATTCAACTGAGCGCTTCCGTGCTTAGAGGGCACGTTATGTCGTCGTTCCCGGTTGTTTGTCTCAGGACAATAGTCGTTATGCTATGTTGGTCAGCCTGAAAACTTCAACATGTTAGTCACTTATCCACCAACTGAGCATGAGTAGTGGATTGTGGCCGAACTCCTTTCTCTGAGAGAAAGGTTCACGTCACAGTAGTTGGAACTTAATTATTGTTATTATTATCGATTTAATAAAATATTATGATTGTTTTTTGTATTTTGACCATTATTATATTTTTTATAGTATTACTTTTCAAAGCACTAACGCCTGCTTTAGCGATCTCAAACATTGAAATTTATAGAGAAAAAAATTCACATCCTCGGACGGGATTCCGTCCGAGGATGTGAATTTTACTTTCTATAAATTTCAAGATTATTATATTTATCTGTGATTGCCGTCGCCACCACGTTAATATTAACGTGTTATCATGTGTGTGATATAAATTAAGTGAAACTTACAAAGCTGCCGTGTACAGTGACATTATGCCTTAAGATGCTCATCTTGCAACCGAAAGATTAATTAGAATTGTAAATGATTCAACAGTAAGTCTCTCAAATCCTTCCAGTTAACTTCGAATCAAAATGTTTACTGAAAACAATCCTTTTGAAGATTAACTTGCCAGCGGAATATTTATAAGGGTTAATATTTAGAAATATTTCCCATAGTGATGTGATCCGGACACTTTCTGCCGATTGATCATAGTTGGTCGGTTTATTTTAAATAGTTGATAGTTGTTTGCTAGTCACTATTTCACTTGATGGTTGGAAATGATGTTATTGAACCAGGTATCACACTACAGCTAGAATGGTTGATTTGGAATATTCCACTCGGCTTCATCTTAACATTTTTTCAGGTTTAACGTATTTGACTACATTTTTAGCGTTTCTTTTTAGTTTTCGTTTGCACGTGAACTTCTAGTTATTGTTGTATTAGATAGTAAAACAATGCAAGTTTATGCAACACCTTCTTGTGTTTTAAAACGTTTTGAGCGTCATATTAAAATAAGTGTCGATAAACCTTTCGTTGGTTGAAATGGACAAAATGAAGTATAAATTTAGATGCTGAGTATAGGTGTACAACTCAAACTTACAAAACAGAAATTATAAATTGGCATAGCTTTAATGAGAACTATATAAGGCCTTTGTTAATTATTGCACAATATTGAATCCACCCATTTTGAATCGATAACTGGTAATGAAAATGACAATAACATTTTTTTTATAGTCTAACTTTGACAAACCTACCCACTTAGCTGTGATATTGCGGCGCCGTCGCGCGTTCAGTCGCACTATGGTTCTATGGAGGACGGGTCAATACGGGTTTATAAAAATAAAATTATAAAATATGTATTTTTTTTCTTTCACTTTTATGAGCAGTTGTCGATGCCAAACCATTCCGTTCAATATTGTACACCAATTAATAAATACCTAATATAAATTTTCGCGTATATATCATATAACTAATTATCAACATGTCTGATAGTTAACTATTTATCATAAATGTTCACGAGTAAAATTTAATCTACAATCGTCCCATTACCCGCTGTAAACAGAACCACCCGCATTCTTATTGATATTTATGGAAAATCCCCAAAGGATCGCTTGATGTTTTATCAGAGAGAAAATTATGACGGAATTTTTGTTTTTGAATTCTTTGGAGAGAATCTGTTTATTGTATTTGAGTTGAAGATGCTGGACCCAACGAATCGGGAAATTACTTTCGCCTACACTTTCTTAACTTTGAAATTGATTTCGTTTAGCAAACTTTGCACCGTTTAATTTCTCATAGAAAATATTCTTAGAGATATTTGACCATTTGTTCTCTTAATTTGTTTTTCGAAGGGTTATTTAGTTTCTAAGTTTTACTTGTACTTGTAGTAAAGTTGCGTTAAATTAATAATCCTATAAATCTAAAATAAAATTAGACCCTTGGGTCTGACTTTTATGAAGTTTAGGGACGAAGACAAAGAATTTTTACCTCCACCATCGTTGGTATGTGCATCATAAGAGGAAAAGTCAACTAACTCACTAATGGAAGATCCCAATAATCTATCTATCCATAGTTTTCCCTACTACCGATAGAATTTTGACATAACGTCCATCCAAATAGTGTCAAATATCTATCTCTAATAATAGTATAAACCGGCGATAGATCGATTATTGGCACTGGCTGTAAAAGGATTGTATTGTATTGTTTCTTTTGTCAGAGTACACTTTGGTTGGCACAAGATACTCACATTTTGTGTGTAGTAGTATTTTACCAGAAGTGAAACGTCTCCTTCAACTGAATTACTTAAGTGATATATCTTTAATGCTACTGGCCGATATATTTTACTGACGGTAGGACAATGGCTACCAATTAGGAGGCCATGTTCCGCCCACCGCTTTGCATCTACGATTCAAATGAATACAATTTTCTCTACGTTGACATTTGCACGACTTGCGGGATTGTGTTTGGTTAATTTAGTAGTTGTGTATTGTTTTTTTGCTACATCCGCTGTTGCAGTTGCTGATAATCTTATGTGTGCCGAAACAAAATCAATTTTGTTTAATATTGTTTAATCATTAGTAAATATATATTTTTTTTAACAAGATATTTAGTTTTATTTCTGTTTATGTACAAAGTTACTGATATAAAATAAATCTACAATAAAACTAATTCACTAAAATATTTCTAAATTATATATATATATATATATATATATATATATATACAGATAAAAAACAGCATTTAAGTCCCTGTCTACGGGTAGAGTGCCCAAAAAGCTGGCAACGTTACCTCGTTAAATAGCCAGGCTGATACGTTGCCCGAGGTAAGTGCCAGCTCTTTGGTCACCTGTAATTTCTTTGAGGCGTCTGGACAGCTCCTTTACTAAACGCCGTGCCCCAAGAATCCATAGTTTCAACCCCGAACGGAAGAAAAATATAATTATAAATATAATTATAAAAATATAAATATAATTCGTAAATTGGTTAACTTCTAATAATATTTCAATTCACAATATATAAATAATGACATGTGGGCCTACTCCTACCTTTCACGAAACTATCATAAATCATGAGCGTTTTATAAGCTTAGAATAATCATACTTACTACCGTACTCCCACAGACACAAAACGGTCAGCCAAACTTATTGGTAAACAATATGACTACTTTAAGACATGCGAGTACGGATCTTCAAAAGTTTTACATTACCACAATGAAACTTAGTGTCAATAGTCACGTCAAAGTACGTGAACTGAGTGAAATATTTGATACTACTTCATCAAAACGTCTATCGTAATCCATTATTATTTTAAGCTTGCTATATTGACGTGGTTGTACGAAATTTAAGATGAACATGACTACTTTAAGAGGTGGGAGTAAGGCCCCAGAAATAATACATGGGCTATTTCATATCTTGGTACCTATAATGTTGTGTGGGGTAGTCCTGTTTAGCGCGGCTAAAGCAAAAGGATGAGGCTTTAACAAAATTAATACATTTCATACAAACTTTTAATAATTATGCTCGTAATAAAAAAATATAAATAACATAAAAAAGGGTTTTGCAATGCATCAACAACAAATTTAAATAACATGTTCCATTATTCTAAACAGCTCTAAAAAACATCCCTTATAACTCCAATGATACTGTTTAATTCATTAGTATCTCCTACAGAAAAGTCAAAATGTAAAAGTGATGTGTTTTTGTGAATTGAAAATTGTAAAAAGTAACGAAGTTGGGGGCAGCATTCGATGGACTCACGCCGACATGAAATGTGCGGGCTGAGATGTAGGAGCACTTACGTCATGGTCGGTGTATTGGTATTACGTCTGAAATATCAGTTCATATATGTCAGTCTCCAAATGCCACAAACAAAACTAGTAAAGCAGCAAATACGGTGAGTATTATATAGCTACTGCGGTCGGTAGCAGTTTCAGAACAAATTCGATTAATTATTCCAATTACCTCTTCTGCCCCAGCCTGTCTTCTTTTATATTTTCATTAGAATGTTGAGAAGGTTTTATAAGTCCCTGATCTTTAAATTAATACAGGCCAAAAACAGAATACCTTAACAAGAACACTCCCAACCATGGCAACCCTATACGGCCATACTTCGTCCCGTACCTTCGATGGTCCCAAATTGAATGGCCCAACATTTTTAGATAATTGGAATTCAGACTTGGCGGATTAATATGCCGTCCCAGGCATGTGAAGGCTTTTACGGTGGAATAATATTTTCGTATGTGGATTTACGGGTTATGGTTTTAGTGTATAACCGATGGGTTATCAGCCCATAGTTTGATCAGAGAATAAATAGTTGTACGCGTGGTTATTTGAGAGACATTAGTCTACTAGGAAACGCCCATACTGTTGTGCTAACAAAAGACGGTAAGTTGTCACCAAGTGTTATAAAGATGCATATTCAGAGAATAAATAGTTGTACACGTGGTTATTTGAGGGACATTAGTCTACTAAGAAACGCTTATTCAATTCAATTCAATTCAATTTATTTATTTCAGACAAAGTCCATATGGTTACTAACTAGCACAATACAATTAATATTAATAATGTCAATCAAAATGGATGAATGTCAATATGAATAACAATTACAAATTCAAAAATAATAATAATAGTAATAATTATAATACAACAAACACATACAATTACCTAACTATAGGAACATGGAGTTGAGCCGCATGGGTGATGAAAGGGCAGTCATGTCTTCCTGCAATAACACCCAGGAGACTATTGGCACTGCCCCGGACACGGCTAAGCATCGAGGCCGCTCGCTTGCGCATGATAGCATGGAAGCCATCCACGCGAGCGTCAGCAAACATGCCCGATGCGCTGCACCTCCAGGGCAGCCCCAACAGCATCCTGAATGTGTTGTTATATTGCACACGCAAGGCATTAATCGTCCCCCGCGTATAGTTGGTCCACAGAGTGCACGTGTAAAATGACTGGCAAAAAGCTCTAAACAGCGATATTTTAACCACCTCCGTACACCGTGCAAATCTGCGAGCCAACATATTGCCGCGGACGGCCAACGCTCTGCGCTCCCTCTCTATATCCTCAGAATCTGTGAGATTCTCCGCCACCCAGTGACCCAGGTACTTGAAACGCGACACTCTGGCCAAGGGGACACCGTTTAGTACGATAGAAGGTACAGTGTTAGTCTTAAAACCCCGTGACTGAAACACTAAGAGCTCACTCTTTTTTCCATTGTAACGGAGTCCGTGGGTCGCGGCGTACTTCTCACAGATCCTGAGGAGTTTCCTAGCAGCGCCAATCGAAGGAGCCAGCAGCACCATGTCGTCGGCATAACTGATGTTGTTTATAAAAGTTCCGTCAATAGAGCATCCAACGCCGGCGCTGCAGAGTTCCTCGATAAGCCCGTTGACATAAAAGTTGAAAAGGCGCGGGGAAGACAACCCCCCCTGCCTCACACCGCACCTCAACCCATACGCTTCGGAAAATTCACCCGCCCACCTAATTACATTTGTCTGGTTGGTATACCAATAATTAAAAACTTCAATTACCTCATCCGGGATATTACTTTCGGTTATCATCTTGTTCCAGAGCACATCATAGGATACCAAATCGAAAGCTTTCGAAAGATCGAGAAATACCGCGTATACCGGCGTCTTTCGATCAGTGTAGTACCTGACAGTATGCTTGAGGCAGAGTATTGCTGTCTCTGTTGATAGCCCAGGCCGGAAACCGAACTGGGCATCGTTCAGCTTAATGTGTTGACTCAATATGCGATCAAGCAGACTGTCCAGCACTTTTGCCACTGTCGTAGCTAACGAGATGGGCCTATAATTGCTCTCGTCGGATGGGTTGCCCGTCTTGTTTTTAATAATCGGTACAACAACTGTCTTCAGACACTCGCCCGGAATGTATGAGTGCCGTACACAAAATGTATAAAACATAGCTAACACTCGCGGCAAGTGCGGGCCGGCGTGCTGCAGGTGCTCGATGCTAATACTGTCATGCCCCGGCGACTTCCCCCTGGTCATTTGCTTAATCACTAATGCCACCTGGCTTGCAGTGAACTGCGGTAGAAGACCAGAAGGCACGTCACGAGTCTTAGCACCAAGCACCGGCCGCGCGCCGGCAATAGGCAGTGGCTCAACTTGAAATCGGCTTCTAAACCTATTGGCAATATCCCGGGGGTCAGTGACGTCATCTACGCTGAGAGGGGATTGCATATTAGCGTTGAGTCTCCTCGTGCTCTTCCAGAAGCTCTTAAAATCTTTTTTGGCGTGATGTGAAGCTAGGATGTCCATTTTAATTTGCTCGGCATTGTTCTGACACCATTTAAGTTTGGATTTAAAAGCACGACGAGACTCCACCATACTGTTATAAACGATACCCCGCGTAGGTTTCCCATGTAGCATCCAGGCTTGGTAATGGAGCCGTGCCGTTTTATGCGCACTTTGTACATGTTTATTCCATCCAACAACACACTTCGACTTAAAAATCTTTGAAACTGCACTGTTTTCAGCTGCGTCACACAAAATATTAACAATGGAGTCATATAACTGATCTATAACTATTTTATGTTCTACATTATTACACATACTGTCGCAGCATTCTGACAGATCTGATGGAAAATCAACATATTTTAGCCTTGCATTACACAGCTCCTGATAGTACAAAATTTGTTGTTTGTCCCTCTCTCCCCATAATTTTCTATTACAGGTATTACTATGTATAGCCACATGAGGTTTTAAAGTCTCAATTTCACAGATTACTTCTATAGGAAAGTGGTCAGAATAAATTAATTTTTGATTGTGAACCTTAACATCTACCACTGACTGCCAGGCTGACTCCGTGACAACACAATGGTCAAGCCAAGACGTAGTGCCGTGCACGTCACTAATAAATGTGAAGGTGTTTGAATTTATTCCTAAAATGTCTATATCAGCACATTTCCATTTTTGTTCATAGCAAAATCTCTTTAGTTCCTTCCCAAATAGCTGATTAGGACTAGCGTTAAAATCTCCCAGTGAAACCAAACTCGTCGTCGATCGTGCCCAGAACCGGTATATCGTGTGGAAAGAGCCACGTCTCCTGCAGTGCCACAATGCTCGCCTGCTTACAGTATCCTCTCACGCTTTCCATAGACCTCTTTAGTGACCTGCAGTTGAAACTGAAAAAACTGCTACGCACCGGTTGCTTTATACGTTCGCTATCCATTTTGATTTTTGAAAGTGTGTTTCTTACTATGAAAGTCTATAAAACGCCGAAAGGATATCCCCTCTGGCCATATATTATCGTTCATAAACAGTGCCAGCTTATGCCTAGGTATAAAAATCTTATAGGCATCGTAATTTTTGTGTTGCTTCATAGTAATTCTTTCCAGACTCACACATACTTGCGTCTTCTCTTTGATGTACTCCGCAATATCCACCGGAGATGCACCTTTATCCACATTGTTTATAAACAATGGGAGCCTTATATCGGCAGCTTTAAACTTACACTCCACAGACGTCAAGGCGACACCCTTTCTACCTATAAACCGATTTCTGTGCCTCTTTCTTTGAATTTCCTTCCACTCGCTGCTCATTTCTGGCTGCTTCCAATCTCCAGGTGCACGCGCAGTATCTGCAAATGATCGAGTACACGCACTAACCCCGCCACTCGCAGGCAAGTCGCCGCTCCCCGTAGTTACATTTACTCGACACCCACCGGCGCTGGCGCTTTGCGAGATCGTAGTAGGCACGACAGGATGTGTTTCGTTGCTTCCACCGCACTGAACCCTTCTGCTATCGCACTCCGCCGAAATCATGGCCGCTGACTGAGCAGCATCCGTGTGTATTGTCGCGCTAGGCATATCGGCCTGCGTAACTTCGTCATAACCGGTTTCTCTACGGTTAGAAACTTCACAGCTGTTTTTGTTTTTGTTTGTCATGCTGTTTACGGTAGATGGTGATGAAATGATGTCCATATGTGGTAGACCCATAGGTCCACTATCAAAACTAAAACTAGCCAAACACGCCCCTCGACGAAAATTTATGTTTCTCGGGTGTTTTGTTATCGTATTGTTCACTTTTAAACTGTCACAACCCGTGTCTACATAAGCGCCACTGGCACCATTGTCTTTTAAATTGTTTATAATCTCATGCTTTGTAAGCGTCAGCTGATCCACTGTCACGTATGTGGATTTAATAAGCTTTAATTCATTTTGTAGGATAACAATATCTTTTAATAATTTAGTGCAGTCCACATGATCAAAAGTAACAGGAGGTAGTCTGTTTAAATCTCGAGCTACAAAGATTGGTATTTTCTCCGGGTCAGTAGCTTTAAACACCTCAATTATATCAAACAAGTCTTTATTGCACTTGCCTTCTTTATTCCGTCGTTTAATCTGGCGTGTTTCGGTCGGAATTGACTGAAACAATAACGACTTTGATTTTTCCACCTCTTCTGTTTTAAAAGCTGACGAACAAATCCGAACTAAGCTTTCATTGTCCATAACATCATGCTTGTTCTGTATAAAGGTTAACAGCTCATCCACAACCAGATTACAAGTAACACATTTAACCACGTTACTAGCCGACGACATTTTTGTTTAACAGTGAGTCGGTAGGTACGCGCTTCACACTTGCAACAACCGCTTGCGCCGGTTGCTCGGTGTTGACTGATGTGCTAACAAAAGACGGTAAGTTGTTACCAAGTGTTATAAAGATGCATATTCAGAGAATAAATAGTTGCAGACGTGGTTATTTGAGGGACATTAGTCTACTTGGAAACGCTCATACTGTTGTGCTAACAAAAGACGGTAAGTTGTTACCAAGTGTTATAAAGATGCATATTTAGAGAATAAATAGTTGTAGAAGTGGTTATTTGAGAGACACTAGTCTACTAGGAAACGCTCATACTGTTGTGCTAACAAAAGACGGTAAGTTGTTACCAAGTGTTTTAAAGATGCATATTGCAATGAAGCATTCTTTAAATTTAAAAAAGTAAGTATTAGTGATAAGTATATTCACTAGCAATTTTGGCCGGTTTGTGCTCTTGGTAGCATAATCTGCCTTCTGAGCTGCTGGTCCCGGGTTTTATTCCCGGTCAAAACATACATTTTCATGCAAACAGCATGGACATGTCTGTTCGACCTATGTCTGGGTGTGAATATGTACTCGTATATCAGTCATCAGGTTACTATAGTACAGGCTCTGTCTAGTGAGAATCTGAAGACCTTGTGTGAATGTCGTCCCACCTAGTTTGGAATCCGAAGACCTTGCGTGGATTTTGTTCCATATTATTATTATTAATTTTACATGAAAATTGAAAGCTACACGCCTTCATTTTTCACAAGGCTTCTAGATAATTGGAGAATGCGACCTCAGCTGCACCTTTTGTCTCGGGGACCTTTATTGCCTTTTTCTCGAGAGTTCCAAACGTTGTAATTTATGAAAATGTTGCTCGCTTATAAACGCGCTTTTTATGTTTTATCACGACAAAAAGTTATCACAACTTTTTTTCCTAGCAGGATCCTAAATATAGGGACTGTATGTATTTAAAAAAAAGATGTAATAAAAACATTAAACTTTTATATTATTTTTGTAAGTTTCTCACCTAGGTACAGAAAAAAAATATGATTAAAGAACTCCACTTTTGCTAATCATCATCGCCACTTATATAATTATTTCAGTTAAGGTAATAAAAAATATATAATTTATTGATTCAGGCGTTACTTTGCGGAAATCCATTATCAAAAAAACGATATTAAAAAATATTTAGTGATACTTCCGCTGAAAAGAAAACAATGATTTTGGCCTATTTGGGGGCGTGCACCACCCTCCCTCCCTCACCACTGTACCTACGTACATACAAATTTAAAATTAATCACCACGGAAAAAAACTATGCAATTGTCATTACATTTCATCACCCTTGACGGCATTTGTGTTACAGTTCATCACCCTTGACGGTCGTCGAGCACCTCTAGTGTATCGAGCTGTCAAAAGGATATCGTGCTTTTGACTTAGAAACTGACACACAATTTTACACAACTGACATCATTACGATCTTGACGTAGGCGGAGGTCTTATTATTTTGTCTATGTTGTGCCCAAGAATATTTATTTCGCTTTTTCATCCGCGTGGTGATGACGATGAAAAGTATCGTATGTGTTAATCCAGCCCCTCATCTACCTCCATACCAAATTTCATCAAAATCGGCCCCACCGTTTGACCGTCAAAGAGTAACAAAGATCCACACATCTACACATCCATACTCACAAACTTTACGTTTATAATATTAGTAGGATCACAAAACCACACTATATACCTATTATAAAGGTGAAAGTTTGTGAGTCTGTTAGTATATTTGTTACTTCTTCACGCTTGAATGGGTGGAGGAATTATAATGAAAGAAGAAAGGCAAACCTCTCAAAGTTATTAATTAGCATTTATATTTTTACTAGGTTAGGTTAGATAGGCATAATTCGTTAGCTTAAAATACTCGTATTTGACTGGGTTTTTCAAAAGAAATCTATCGTAATAGAAGAACGGGTGCTTGGCATTAGGTATCGTTATCTTAGATATGGATGCAACTACCTACTTATATTTTATGTGATAACTGTAACTATAAATATATTTTATATGATGGCAAATGTACAAAACGTACGAATCCAATAACAAAGGAAAGAACTATTGGTGTCAGTTAATAACTTTAACTAAACGGAAATAACTATAGTGCAAATGATATGATAATATCATTTGCACTCTTTTGGCAGAATATACGTAGTATCAAGAAAGTTGTATAGTGTCCTATAGTCTATGAACTGAATAGCGTTTCGTTATTGCACACAAGCATCTTCTGCGTATTATTTTTATAATTTTACATTTAGGTTTTCTCATTATTACCAACTGCTAATTAAATATAAATATATGAATTATTTGCATCTACTAATAATAAATAAATTTGGCATAGTTTCATTCTCAGTGGGTACCCAGATGACCATTCTCCTTTGGTATGGAGGTAGATGAGGCGCTGGATAAAACCATTTGATGCTTTTCATCATCATCACCACGCGGGTGTAACCGTGGGACGCAGCAAGTATTTTATAATACTCACCAAGGCGGATGTATATGTGTAGTTGCAGGAATTTTACAGAGTTTGCCTGAGACAGTGGCACTTTGTCAGTTATCCAACCGTGAAGCAGTAGTGTGCAAACATTTCTCTGTTTCGGTTATGAATGATTTGACATATATACTGTAACAGGGCGATGAGCGCAAGACATTGCCATACAAGGCTTTGAAGTGTTGTATATTTTAGAATTCTGAATAGCACTGGACTGTTGGCGTGACTCAACATTAGGCGAGTGACTTTCTCGTCTCGTCACCGATTGACATAATTTTTTTTTTACAAAAAAACAGGAACCGACTTCAACGCCAAAAAGTGTGAAACAACTTGTTGAAATTAGTACCATTATAACTCAAAAGTACCTATTATCACAATGTTGTGCACATGGTGCCGACTTCGACTAGTTATTTCATACTTTATGGTGTTGAAGTCGGTCCCATTATTTAGTAAAAAATTTTTTTCACCATTTTTAGTGACCACTACCTACGGGATCAATTGTCAATTACGATATCATCAAGATAAATTAACACTTTTCAGTTTTTGAAGTGTAACTCAAAACTGCTTACACGAAAATGAAGAAATTTTAATGAGACCACCTCGTATGTATTCTCTACCTAACAAAAAAAGAATTTTGAGAATCGGTCGGCTAACATACACATAAAAAAAATATACATACACAAGAACATAAATAACCTCCTCCTTTTTGAAGTCGGTTAAACATGAAGGACGAGCTAACATACAAATGTATATTTTACAAAGGACCTGCAAAATAACTCTTTCTAAGATGGAATTTTAAGTTAAATAGTGTAATTAAGTGTTACATCAGATGATGTACAAAGTTTAAGATCCATATAATTTTATGTTTATAAATATACTAGTAAAAGCGATGCTAGCCTGATAAGTCAACAGTGATAATATCTCCTACTATATTCTTAGGCGGGGTCAAGCTTGTACGTAACCTAAAATCCGCATTAGTCACGCTAGCGTTTTCTAGTTACCGTACACTGATTAATTATTATGTTCCCCAGACTTGTTATACCCGCAACAATGGAATCATCCACACCTACCTCCTAGTACGTATTCTGATTGTGATTTATCAAAGACCATAGATGAATTAGTGAAATCGTTGGGCACCATCCAATAGACGATTCATTTTATAATGATTAATGATGCTGTTGCTAAATACACGTGATTTCAAATCCACATAAGTCTAGCAACCGTAACTAGATATACAGTACAGTGATTAAGCATTCAATTAAGTAAAACGCATCGGTGTTTGCCTTACACTCGGCAGCGCCGATGTTTGCAGACGTTTGGCTGTTTATAGGGGATCGACAGATTTGGGGCGGCATTTGCAATCCTAAAGTATAGAATGAAATTACAATCTGGGTAGAGGTATAATAGACGTAATTTTTGATTTGATTTAGATTTTTGTCTTCTATTATCTGTACATACAATACAACGATCTTTTCTTATCACGAATAATGTCAAAACCTCCACGTAATAATAATAATAATTCGTGATACTGGTACTGATTTGCTTGTGCGTACACTAAACTAAAATTCTCTAAACTATGGTAGATCTTATTATGTTAACACTAAAATCCACATTCGTGTAACACTTAGAATGATAATTCTAAACATATGATTATTCTATTCAAATGTGGGTAGTTTTACATCAGTTTAGACTAGTTTAGAGAGTACGAACTTGCATGACGATTAAATTTGCACTAAACATACCCGCAATTAAACAGAAACGGGCAATTTAAAATTGTCACTTGCAAGCATTATACGAATTTGTACTCAAGCATGAACAGAATAAGAACTACCACATATTTACTAAAAATAGAATTTAGTTCGCTAGTTTAGTTTGGTGGTCTGAACAAGCGAATTACTACCAATAGCTTAGCTATCATCAACTTAATTAAACAAACTATTGATTCTATAGAACGGTAATTCCGTCCGTCCAATCCTTCCGATTCGTTTGAAACAACAGGATTATTACTAAACCTATCTGTTGCTAGTTTTTGTTATCTGTCTGCTTCCAGTCTCTAACTTTTAACGTTTCTAACGTTTGCTACTTCGTAAGTGCTTTTTATTATCATATTTTTCATCACGCAGGTAATACCACATGGCACAGATATCAAAGCATAATAATATGCTAGAGCGAAGTCATTTATAGTCAGTTCATAACGGTAAAGACTTGCAAATAATTGCCATATATGGCTTGGTTCCTATAACATAACTATTATTCTGTCCCCGAACATGGCAACATACCTAAGTAAAATCTAACCAAACACCGCAAATTCTGCGATAGAGTCATGAATTGAAATAGCCGCTGTTATATCCAAATCACGTCCTAAATATCAAACAGTCATAAAATGCAAGTGCTGCGTACATTCGACGATATTCTCGCCGTTTCCTATATTCAATGAGAACCATGTGAGAATGCAAGAGATTATGCGAAGCTGTGGGGAGTATCTTTCGAGCAAACTTGAATACAATGAGTATTTTTACACTAACGTTTTCGAAACATTATGGATGTTGTATATTTTATTTGCAATATTTTAGTAACTGCTATACCGTTCTAGACGTTCTAGTACTGTTTACAGTTGAAGTTGCAGTGGGCAGGGCATATAGTACGTAGAAGGGATAACAGATAGGGCAGAAAGGTACAGGAGAGGATGTTGCCACGGACCAGCGCAGCATAGAACGTCCACCGACTAATTGGGTAACCTGATAAGGTCGCCGTACAACGCTGGATTTAGGCCACGTCAAAGCAGTCTTTTTGGAAATATATGAGAGAGAGGTGACAAAGCAATGTACATCTTACGGATGAAAGAATGTTGGTGACGATGAGTTTGTTGTAACATTAAGATTTCAACGAGCGTTGTATGATAATGTAATAGATTTCAGAGTGATTTGAACGAGTACGCGTGTTGAGCTGAGGGGAGTTACATTATAAAAGTGAAAGTGTGTGACTGACTACATAATGCAATAATATAAAATAACAAATAAAACAAATAACAACACATACAACTACATACTACTAATACTACTACTTCCTGACGCTAAAATAACTCAACTTGATTTTCACATGAATTTTTGATTTTGTTAATGAAATTCTATAGCTGATAGCCCAGCATTGCCAAACAAACACACAAGCCAATTGGTATCCAGATCTTACAGGTAGTTTCTAAGGGAGCACGCGCACTTAACGGGGAAAATACTAGTGATGTAGAAACTGTTCTGGACCAAACATTGACGCCACATTACCACCCACGTAACTGCAGCAGCGTCATATTGCATCAATTCACATTCAGTGAGAACGAGAAACGTCTGATTCAGACATAACACGACGTGGGGTACATTCATATTCAATTATATAGCGGTGTGCGCGAAATATTAGTTCTGGAGAACAGAATTGTTACTAACCATTCCACCTGATACTTTGATCGCTGTAATAGTATTCAAAACTTGGAGAACGGATTACCTAACGTTCTATAGGTTCACCGTGCGAATGCCGGATCCATCTTGTTTTAGGGGCAAATCTCGGGGTGCCAAATATTTGGAACCTGGATGGTTTAAGGATATTTGTATAACATACTAGTTTCTTGCAACTGCAACTGCGTAGAGTAAGGTTTTTGTTATCCTTCAAGAATTACGTGTTAAAATATCATTATTTTATCCTTATTTATGTATTTCTTTCTGTTCATGTCAACCAACATCCTTACCATTTTACCCATTTTTGTAATAAGTAGATATATCGTGATATTTTTCAAAATGTTTCTGCTTTTTATACTACATTGTATGCCAAATATAATAAAATAGTATATTATACCAAACATGCCACTAAGTGTTGGCTATAGCCCCACTTATGCCTTAGCAAAGGGTGACATCTGTGAAATAAACAGAATAATAATAATGACATTAAAGAATAGTACTTACAACCATTGCTTAGTACCAAATATACTCATGATATTTTAATCTGTTAGACATGTCATGTTTTCCTACATTACGCTTTTTATTCGGACGAGCTGAAGAACTATGTATACCACTTATCATGTCTTACTGATGAGTATGAATGAAAATAGAACATAATATATAATGATGTGCACAGGCTAAAAGAATAATTAATAAAGTAAAGATTGCAAGTTATTGTAGACAAACTTTCTTTGCTGATATAGCATAGATCGTTTCCCAGAAATTACAGAGAAACGTATAAATTCTGTTACAGAGAGCTTTGGCATCCAATATTACGAGTATATATGTGTGGATTCAGGATCTTGAAATTGGGGTTTAAAACAATTGTAGTGCTTGTATACCAATTAGAATGAATCCGTATTAAAGATAATGTGTACTCTCACAATTATATTTTCTATCGATTTCCAAAAAAAAGGAGCAGGTACTCAATTCGACTGTATTTTTTTTATCTTTGTTACCTCATTTTGTTTGAAAGCTGGTGCTTTCCATGTTTTTTTTTCTATTTAAATTTCATTAAATTCGGTTTAGTAGTTTTTGAGAAACACTCCAATAACTGAATAGAATGGAAGTCATTATTAAATTTTTCAAATTGTACTTGTTTATGTAAAATCATTGAGTCAAACCATTATCACATCATGATTTAACCGGTTAAGATCGATTAAATTAAAGGATTATAATTTTAACAAAAGAAGTAACTACATCTTTGGTAATAATTATTTTTGGCCTTAGTTTTGAAAAACGTGTTGGAAATTTATTCAGACTGCTCTTACACCAAAATAATTTCAATATATTTTAAATCAACCTCAATTTATTTTAATTAAAAGTAACTACAAACGAAAATCATTTAAAAAAATTCTTCGCGTGCTTCCATACCGTTTCTTGACAGGAAATATTTAAATGACTATCTCTTACCGATCTGCCGCCGAGTAAAATCTGAGTCACGTCTGAGGCGACGTTAACGAGATGCAAAGCAATGATCGTTTGACAGGGCCTTAATTTAGCTGGTGGTGTAAGTTAAATATTGATTTCTCTGTGTGTTTTTATGCAAATACGTTACGAGAAGGGCCAGTCCTGTGCGAAAAGCACCAGCTGCAAAAAACCCATGACAGCTGCAATGCCACCGAGAGTTTAGATTATAAGACTTCAAGGTGAATTAATTCATTCATTCAAAAACTGGTTTAATAAATGCATACAAAACTTGATATCATTTTAGAGCATTATCTAAAATTGTCTCCCAAACCCAAAGTGTATGTATACTCGAAATCTCGTGGGGAGCTTTAAGAGCCGATATACACGGACTGCTCTTGCAGTCATATTCAAGAGCCGTGTGATTCTCTATGAGCAAACATCGTTGCATCTTTGACTATATCCATGAAACAAATGACGCGATGACAAGAAACGTTGGAAAAACAACCGTATAAACAAGGGCGATATCTCATAAAGTATTTGAGATCACATGAAAGGTGAGCTCGTCGACGTGCGCAGCGACGAATCATTAGAGATTTGCACGGCTGCCTGAAACTGTTATTTATAACTGCTCGAGCAGTTGGTATTAACTGCCCAACAAGTGACAATTTCAATACGGGAGCGGGAAGCGCGCGCGACGTGGCCGTATGCCTGGCGACTTCTCGACTGCCAACCGCCCAAAGCTGTTGCATTGCAACTACTCGAGTGTTTTCGTGTATGTGTGCACGTAAAAGGCTGTAGTTCACCGTGCAGTCGCAGTCTTGAAGCAGTCATCATGGACTGCTTCAAGCTGCTCGTGTATCTGGGGCCTTACAGCGCTAACGTGGTCGCCGGACACGTTGCCAAAGAAATTTCAGCCACCTAGCAAATGGTCGCTGGACACTAAGCCAAAGAAGTGTCAGGCACCTTCTAATGGTCATTGGAGATGTTTTACGATGTACCCAATAGCTGAAGATTTTTTCTCCGGATTAAAAGCTGGCGAAATATTCTCAAAAAAGGCAACGTAAGAATAATTTAACCAGGTGACCATCGCGTCCAAATTAAAGTTCCAGAACTTATGGGCAGCATTTGTCAAATAAAACATTCTACAGCTATACCTTTTATAATGAAATGGCTAAAGAAACTGGTATCTAGATAAAATAAACAGTCACTCTTGAATTGTACCAATCTCTGAAACGTAAATGAAATATGCTATGCCAGTGATATTCGATGAACGAATGCTGAGAACGTGACGTTGGTGGTCCTTCTAGCTTTAAATATATGATTTCTGGCTTTAATCGGATCGTGGTAAGTCGGGACATCTCGTTTCTGATCGAGGGTTGAGAAAACTATCTAAAAACAAGATAGTTTTCTTATTAAGTAGACTCGTTACCACTCCTCAAATTATTTATGTCAATATTTATATATAGATATATATGTATACACGGATATATAAACATACTAGCGTCTGCCTGCCACTTCGCGTAGTAGCAAGAGAGACGCAAGAGCAAGTAAAAAAAAGGTCAAATGGTGGAAAAGTGAAAGGGCATAACGCCGGTAGTAGCACTCTAGTGAAACCGCAGCACACCTCTCGACACCATTTAGTCATCCACACCAATGTTGCCCCTTTTGTAACCATTAATGGTGGCCCTTACGGGTGGCCCGTTTAGGAGGTGGCAAGTCACCACTTGCCTAAATATTTTGAAATGAGAATGAAATTGACAGGTGCCGTAGTCTCATCCATAGCCATCTATTTGCCTTACACGTATAAGTTCATATCATTAGCCTTGTTATTTAGCACATTTTTGTAATAGATAATCCATGTCACCATCCATCCAAAATGTTTCTTTTTTTATACTACATTGTATTTGCTATACTAAACAGGCCTCTAAGTGTTGGTTACAGCCCCACTTATACCTTTGTAAAGGACCGCATTAAATCCGTTATATAATTGAAATAACAATAATGCGTAGTAGAGACGCAAGAGCAAGTAACAATAACCTCCAAGGGTGAAAGTGTTAAAGGGCATAACGCAGGTAGTAGCGCTCTAGTGAAACCACAGCACACCTCTCGACACCCTTTAGCCATCCACACCAACGTTGCCCCTTTTGTCACCATTGATGGTGACCCTTATGGGGGGCCCGTTTAGTGGATGGCAAGTCGCCAGCCCAAAAAAATTAAAATGAGACTAAAATAGGCAGGTGCCGTAGTCTCTTTCATAGCCCACTATCTCCCTTATCACTGATCTACTATATAAAAATAAGTCGGGTTTTCCTTCCTGACGCTATAACTCCAGAACGCACGAACCGATTTCCACGGTTTTACATTCGTTGGAAAGGTCTCGGGCTCCGTGAGGTTTATAGTAAAGAAAATTCAGGAAAAATTTAAAAAGAAAAGCGGGAAATTTTTTTTCACATACAGCGCCATCTCTGATACATAGCATGTACTACAAACCAATATTTTAAGTAGATGGCGCCAAACGGAATGTTACATAAAACGAAGCCATCTGAAGGCGAAACGGAGTTCGCAGGGTTTGCTAGTAAGTTCATATAAAGAACCTTACCATTTTAAACATTATAACTTTTCATTTTAAATTTTAACTTTTAACATAAGTACCATGTTACCCTTCATCCAATATGTCTGTTTTTTATACTACGTTGTATATATTATACCAAACAGGTCCAACCAACTCTAAGTGTTGGCCACAGCCCCACTTATGCCTTTGCAAAGGACCGGACGTGAAATAAATTGAATAAGAGTTATATGATTATTAACGGGATATTTACCGTGGTAAGGTTGTGGAATGAGCTCCCGATATTTCGGTGCAGTTACATGCACCATGTCTGCACCTAATTTTTTAACTTTTCAACCAACCACCCGCATTCTTCAGTCTTCCCGTGAACATGGTGCATGTAACTGCGCCGAAATATCGGGAACTCATTCCACAACCTTACCACGGTAAATATCACGTAATCATATAACTTTAGTGAACAACCGTGATAAATTGAATAAGATAATATTAATAATGTTTTATTCAATTATAAAAGTTACTTATAGTAGTTCCCTGTTTGTAAACACCTTTAAAGTAGGTATTTAGATAATACTTGTGTTCGGTGTTTACGCTCTTCCCCTCCGAGGGTTCCCGCCTTGCCGTGGCAGGGTGGCTCAGTAGCCGTGGCTTGGGTCAACACGGTGAAGCTAAGATGAACCAATAGGCCTGCCAGTGATAGGAGAAAGCTGGCGGGCCCGAGGTGGGATATGGGCTTTGCCCTCCAAGTCCACATGGGAGCGGTTACTGTAGGTTGCGGTGGTGTATGGGCACCACTGCGGCTGAGGCGGGCTGTGGTGTCGTATGGGCGGCACCGTGGCTGAGAGTTGGAGGCCGCGGCGAGAGAGTAGTGCCGGTATTACGGTTAGCCGCTCTCCCTGCCGGCCGCGGCCTTGATGGCGGTCGCGACGGGACCGCAGGGGAAGAGGACTGCCGGTTTTGAGAGGCGCCGTTGCCCCTATCCCCTGTGGCCGAAGTAGCAGGCGGTGGGGTTACTCACCTGACCCCTCGTAGGGGGACCTAGGGCGTCCATTTGAGGATTTGGTCCCCCGAGGCGGTCGCGGCACTTCAAGTGTTCTGGCGTGCTGCAAGAGGGAAGGGTCCGGCAACGGACAGCCGCGGCGGGTACGCGGGCACGTGCGAAAGCTTTCCCGCGTTCCCGTCAAAAGGGGCAATGACGGAACACCGCAGAGGTTTGGTGAGTACCTGCCTTTGGTGAGAGCTGCCCTTCTGGCAGAGATTTCCACATAACCATCGTGCTCCCCCAGTCCGGTGGTATCCATAAAGGATTACTCTGCAACAAAAAAAATGTGTTTACGCTCTTCCGCATCAAAGTATTAAAATAAAATGTTCATTAGATTTGCAATAAACAAATGGCGATCGGTTAAACTATTTCTTACATCGCATATGCTTTTGTACCGAAGCCAAGCGAACTAAATTTTACATTACTATACTTGAAAGCAAGATCTGCGTAAATATTGTAGTACAACTATAATATAATATAATACAACTCTTCATGTCAAAATTTACAATTGAAAGTCCATATGGAACACAGGCATATGAATCTTCAACAAGAGGCGATCTGATACGTGCACCAGAGATTGTACCCCAAAAAAGTAGTGTAAAACAACACCGCCTAAAGTTTTGCTGTCAATGCAAAAAAAGTTTCATTAAAAGGCGATTCAAGTAAAAGACAGCGAGAATGTATTGGCTTTATACACAGTGCTGAGATGTATAGAATTGTTAAGATTCGCTATCTCAGAATAATACTGCAACTGTTATGTCAGGCGCTTGTTTTGTCCGGTTCCAGACTACCTATATATCTATTATCTGTATATATAAAAATGAACCCCTATTTCTCCAGGTCACGCTATAACGTGGCTTAGTGTGAGGTAATCAGCTACGGACGCAGGATGAAGCTATTACAGTATCAGTACGAGATAGGCGGTGCGGGGATGCCGCGGGTCGAAAGACTTGAAAATAAAGAACTTCAGAACAAAAACTTCAGAACGGTTTTACCTATATCTTTTATCATTTTTCTAAATGTTTTCTACTGCTTTGAAGAAGGTTCAAATTCAAATTTTATTGCATTTCACAATCGTTGTATCACAGGTCTTAATAGATAAGGTGATTGTGAACCCTGTCGGGCACAGCAATTAGGAGAGAGGAAGACTTTATTTTAAGCAGGTTAAAATGTTTGTTATGTATATTTTATTATTTTCATTACAATAATTTATCATTTAAATAATCTTGAATGTTGTAATAACTTTTATTAATTAATAATTCCTTAAATTTTTTTATAAATATAATTTCGTTACTTTGTGTTTTTAATTGTTCCGGTAACCTATTAAATATCTTTATACTCATCACTAACGCGTTTGATGAACATAACATGAGGCGGGAAGGAGGTAGCAACAACCGGTTTCCGTGCCTTACCGAGCGGCTCTTGGATCCATGCATATCCTGGCGCTTTGTGAACAAATGCGGATATCTTCTTACAAACTTGCACACTTCCAATATGTAGATACTTGGCAGGGTGAGTATCTTCAGTCTTTGGAAGTGTGGTCTGCAACTGTCGGTTTGTTCTATATTTACTATAGTTCGCACTAGTTTCTTTTGCTGGGTAAATAAAGACGGCGCTAAAGCTAAAAGCGCTAAAGGTTTAAAAAACATTTAAAAAAAGGAACAATGACAATTTGAAAAATTTTACACCGACATCCATTCTATACAGTAATTTGAGTGTAACTCAAAACTACTGGATCGAATTTGATGAAACTTAGATGGGACCACACGGAAAGCACCTGCATTAAAAAAAAATTAAGAATCGGTTCAACTAAAAAAAAAAAAAAAAAAAATGATGTGGTAACAAACATTAAAAAACAGACGAATTGAGTACCTCCTCCTTTTTGGAAGTCTGTAGAAAATGGGGTTATGGCGCGGACGAAGGCCAAGCTCACTACGCGAACGGAGTCGCGGGCAGTGGTGGCTAGGGGAATATAAAATATAACATTTTCCCCCTCTTGAACTGACACTGACACCCTCTAAGTATGTACACGAATACGTCTAAAAATAGAAGCGACCAATTGTTGCGAATTCTGGAGCGCCGCCAGCGTGTCACCGCGCCACCGGCCGACGTGACATCTGTCACTACAACAAACTTTTTTTCTTTGTTTATTTTTCGCCGGCGGGTGGAGCTTTTTGATAATTGTTTGCTTCGTTTTGTTTAATATACCTACCCATGAAAGTTTTGCGAAAATAGTTTTTTTTTGCTACAAGTGCGGATATAATTTTTTCATTACACATGCTCGTAAAATGGCTCTTATTACATCGTTTTTTTTAGGCTCGGAATACAACTTTTCAACACATGTGCATTGTATTATACCATTACCGCACAAGTACGTTATAGAATTATCCTGAATAATTTAAATTTGTATTTCGTTGCAATTTAAATACATGTAAATGAAGCAATCTTAATTTACCCGGTTAATACGGTATTTTTAAACGACTTTATTTATCTTGACTTGTCAATAAAAAATTTAATAACGACTTCCATTCTATTCAGTTATTGGAGTGTATCTCAAAAACAACTAAACCGAATTTGATGAAATTGAAATGGGACCACACGGAATATACCAGCTTTCGAACAACAAATAATTTTGAGAATCGGTTTACTCAGTCGAAAGTTATGAGGTAACAAACATAAAAAAATACAGTCGAATTGAGTACTTCCTCCTTTTTTTGGAAGTCGGTACTAAAAAGTTTTTATGTGAATAGCTAAAAATAGTACACATTATCAATAAATACTTAAAATTGTATTAACTACAAATAAAAATATTGAATTTTATCAAATTGTTTATAATTCAAAAAAAATATGGAATAAATATTAAGCTAAGATTGTTACCTATGTCACTTCAAGATATTCTTGATCAAATACAGATTTTATGCACTATGGAAGGTGATGACACTTTATGTAAGCGATAACAACACGTATTTGGTATATTGTATTTTTTAACAACTCATAGATAAGCTCAAAATCGCACAACGAGCTATGGAGAGGGCTATGCTCGGGGTTTCTCTACGTGATCGAATCAGAAATGAGGAGATCCGTAGAAGAACGAAAGTTACCGACATAGCCCAGAAGATTAGCCAGTTTAAGTGGCAGTGGGTAGGGCACATAGCACGCAGAACAGACGCCGATGGGGCCGAAAGGTTCTGGAGTGGAGACCACGGACCGGAAAGCGCAGCGTAGGTCGTTCACCGACACGGTGGACAGGCGATCTGATGAAGGTCGTAGGACGCCGTTGGATGCAGGCCGCTTCCAACCAGTCCTTTTGGAAAATCATGGGGGAGGCGTATGTTCAGCAGTGGACGTCCTACGGCTGAGATTATGATGATGATTTTTTTTAATATCAGCGACAATGTCGTGCGTGCCCTAGCTTTTAACAGCGCGCGTTTCGCAATCGCAGCGCGGGAAAAAATGTTGCGCGCCATTTTTACAAATATTAGTTATCGTATTTGTATTGTATACACCTATTTCAACAAAATATTCAAAACAACGAAATTAATCATATAACGCAAACTATACAAATGCCGGGAAAAGAGTCCCGTACCATTTTGAAAACTGTACTTTTAACAAATTAAAAGATTACGAATTGATATAAGTCTGTTATTTCCTTGCAAGTGTGATGAAAAAGGACGTATGACACGCGTGTGGGATGATGATCATTAAACACTTGTGATGTTTCATATCGTACTATTAGGCACGTGTATCTATTATGCGAGGCTTTTATCTTTACAAATATCGAAAAGTTTATAAACAGGTCGCTTGACCTCGACATTTAAAAAAAAATCAACATTGGTCAAATCCAACGTAAACTAGAAATTACAAAAACTTAACAAACAATAGCATAGTATATATTTAAATATTATTTTTTTACTAAAAATGGTAATTTTATGAAATTTAAATGGGCCACATTAGAAGTATACTGTTAAAAAAAATAGTTTTGACAATAGGTCCACAGATAGGGGAAAAATCGGTGAAGGCTACATTAAAAAAATCATACAGTCGAACATAGAACCTCCTACTTTTTTGATGTCGGTTAAACATCTTCTGTATTTTAAGGGCTTAAATAATTTTATTGAAAATAATAACGAACATGTCGTTCCATTATTGTATTGTAATTGATAAATGTTATTTATTTTATGTGTAGTTAAGAGGATTGCATAGCTAGTACGTTCCATGCTAAAATAGAAAACTCTTTTCTACCTCTTAACATTATCATATCATTACTATATCCGATTTCAGTGATTTTTTTTTCATGTTTCATGACATTGTTTACTCTGCCCAAACGTTTTGATTTTTTCAGTTTTTTTAAGTTCTATAAAAGGAAATTTATAGTACTTTGAAATACTGAAAAAATCAAAACGGGCATAGTAAACAATGCCATGATTCCATGAAAAAAAAATCTGTGAAATCGGACAATGTTAAGAGGTTTTCTACCTCTTTCTTTTCATGCATTCCATGCTAAAAGAGTTTTCTCTTTTAGCATGGAAAGTACTAGCTATGCAATCCTCTTAATTGTATCAATAATGATTGTGAATCTTAACAGCTGTTGCTGTTCAGCTAAATAGATTAGGATGACTATGATAGCCGTTATACTATGAACATATTGCCAACTGTTAAATTAGTGTTTCTAATACATATACATAACTCACGGTCACGTTGCTTTTGATTAGATGCTGAAGTTTAATAAAATATGAATGGTTGTTACCAATGTCTCGACTTCAAGATATTCTTGAACAAATATCTACAGATTTTGAATTTCTCACTATTATTATCAAGGTGATGACACTTTATGAAAGCGATAACAACACGTATTTGCCCATTAACCCATTTCTCTATCAATCTCAAACTTCCTTCGTTGCACCATCGCCCAACATTGACATCTCTTTACACTACCACTATCTTGTTTACAACGTCATCATCTCAGACAATGGCTCTTTGTCGACATTTAGGTTAGAAAGTTCACTCAACTTGTGGCATACTCCTGTAGGATACACAATCCCTTTTCTCTCCACCACGTTACTTATTTCACGGTCTACAATGTTTGTATCTTCAGTTATATCAACATCCATTGCTTTGTTTATTAGCGTTTTGCGTTTTGTCTTACGTTTTTAGGCGGCAATGCTTTTCACATGTTTCTTGTTGGTTGGTAGAGGAGTATTTCGTGGTAGTCGAGTAACATGATACCACGGAACCTCACGTGGTTTACACAGCAAACACAATATGAAGTGACTATTGACTATTCCTGTTCCCATGCTTTGGAAGTCTTTTTAATTTTGCGTTTTCTATATAGAGGATAGTGTCGGATTTCAAAAGGGCTTTTGATTTTGTTTTTGTTCGGTTATTCTGAGTTAAGTAGGAAATAATAAGAGCGGTTTGAAGCGAGTGTCGAGTTTCGGATTTGAATTAAGTTGATTGACGTATGATCGATCTTCCTTTTGCAGCAATTTAGGTTTCCTGGAGAGTGAATCATACGGGTTGTCATGGTATTGATATTATTGTCTTGAGTGCTTTCAAACAAACGAAGAGCAGAAGTATTATTTCCAGGGAATGAAGACTCCCAACAAATTTGGGTGCAGTGATGCAAAATAGTTCTCGACTAATATTGTTTTGTTTTAAATGTTATTTTTTTTCAAATTTACTAAGGTCTAGAAGACAGTTTGGCAAAATCTATATTCCGCAAAACTTAGCTTACAAAAAGCAATGCATGAAACGTTATCGATATTTTGTTATTATAAATGTTTTTTTTATGCGCAGGTGCTATCTGCCAGTGAAAGACTATTCAAAATTAATCTACTCGTTTTGGGGATTAGCGGTAACAAACAGGCACACAGTCAGACGGACAAATCATTTAGAAATTGTTTTTTGTTATAAGTATTCTATACACTTTTTTTACTATAAATATGTTATTTTTGTATTAAAAACAGACCGTTTCATTGTATTTATTTGTTTAGATATAAATTCCGTAGCTCTATTCATTATACTTGCTTGCTTTGTTTTTATAATTTTCCTACTACATTTTTTTTTATCCACAAAGGTCTTCAGGTCCCAAACTAGGCAGAGCCTGTACTATGGTAACCTGATGACATACTTATATACATATACACACCCAGACAGCTCAAACAAACATCATTATACACACAAATATTTGACCTGTCCGAGGATCGAACCCGGGATCAGCGGCTCAGAAGGCAGGGGTGCTACCAACTGCGCCAACCGGCCTGTCGTTTGCAAACTTGGATTCCGTTGAAATCCTGTATATTCATTAGTTTTTCATAAAGGACGAGGTTCTCAAGTCGAAGCGTATATTTTTTTATTGTATGATCACGCATAACTTTTTACAGAACAGTTTGAAAAATCTTTTTTTATTTGTTAGACTATATTTCCGAGGTGGTCCCATCAAATTTTATCAAATTCGGTCGAGTGGTTTTTGAGTAACACTCCAATAACTGAAAAGTGTTGTCTAAAAGGGTGAAAGATTTATTTTGTACGACAAATGGAGCCGACTTCACCACTGAAAAAATTGTAATACCTTGTCGAAGTCGGTACCATGCGCACAATATTGTGACTGGAATTATCGTGGTACCGACTTCAACAAGTTATTTCATAATTTTTAGTGTACAAGTCAGTTTCACTTATCGGTAATAGTAGATTAGTAGCCAAGGGCTACACCCGAGCTAACTACTGTGCTTTACATCTCGATTGTGAGGTAAGTAGAAAAAACCGGGATTACAAAAATAAAATTGATGACTATTATACTCATTCGAAGACAAGGCTGAATAGCGAAGCGACCTCTTTTGTCATTGGGTTGAATGCATGATGTCTATTGCCAGTATGATAATTAGATGTACGCGAGCTTTTTGAAAGTGTGAAGTGTTTTTTTTAATTACTTACCGCCCTAGGGCTTTTCTAGCTACATTATTACCCTAGAGCGCTAATTGGGCACCTACAAGCCCCATTTGGGGGTATTAAGGACCTACTTACCGAATATGAGAGATGTAAAAAATACTACCTACTCTGTAATAAACAACTGTAGTCTCATCCGAGACCAAATACAAGTCAAAAATATTTCAAACGTTTGTAACGCTCGATTCGCTTATTTAGTAAGTGATGCCTTTTGCAGTTACCTATTTATAAAACCAACTCCATACGATAATGCACCAATCATTATGTGTGAAACAGCGGTCCAATTGTTCGATCCAACAAAGTGCTTAATTATAAAAAGTCTCACACTCCGTTGATTCGTACATACTTTCCAACAAAGGGCTTCGACAATTGAGAAAGTGTCAGATGTGACATCGTATCGTCAAATTCTCTCTGACACCTCTTCCACTATGTACACACATCAAAAAAAGTTTACGATCACTTCGAAAAAGAGAAATCTTTTTTGTTACGGTAGATTATATTATGATTTCTTCGTCTATTTTAGTTGCTATTGACGGAATTGTCAGACATTACTATGGGCACTAATTTGTACTGATCGATGATAATGCTGCCTATCGAGCTCAACGAGTAAATGCTGCTCTCCGAGAATACGACATCACAAGATTTGACTGGCCGGCCGGCTCACCTGACTTAAACCAACGACTTAAGAGCACGCGTAAGATGCTTTTAAGCGAGCTTTTTGGAACCTTCAGCCACGTCCCCAGAAGTCCCCACGTCCTCACGGAAGCCGCTATTCAAGAACGGAACAGGTCACCCCAAGCAATGCTGGATAACTTGATTCTAAGCATGCCCAGGAGGATCACACATGTGTTCGAGCCAGGGGAGGAGCTATATTATATTAAATATAAACCTTTTATTAATAAATTAATAAATTACATTCAATATTTAAAAAATAAATAGCTAATGCTAGTAATCACAAACTTTTTTTTATGTGTGTATGTGTTGTTGAACAGTAAGGATGTTCACAGTTACAAAATAGTAAATGGTGACTTCAGGTATAAATTTTTTTGGACTGGTACATTTTATATGCCTTGAAAAACAAGAATATACGAGTATGTATACTAGCTGTGCCCTGCGGTTACACCCGCGTGGTGATGGATGATGATGATGAAAAGTACCCTATGTGTTAATCAAGTATCTCATCTACCTACATACTAAATTTTATCAGAATTGGTAAAGCCGTTTGAAAGAGTAACAAACATTATTCTATTCATCCATCCATCCAAACTTTTACATTAATAATATTAGTGGGCTGTAGTTATATCTCTTGTTCGTTCTTGTTAAAATTATCGTTGACGGACGATAATTTTACGTGATAACGTCATAAGACAACCCGAACGCTTAGGCCAATCGTGCCTCTCTATCGTTTGTTTCGTGCTCTCGCTTGCACGCTCGGCTCAGGCGGAACGTGAGCCGGCGTTTATCGATTTATAAGGCGTTATCACGTCAAAAACTGTTAAATAAAGTACTAGATATAAATGTTAAGGTAGTACACGTAAATAGCTAGCAAAAATAGAAATATTCGGATAGTGACAACTGTGTGGTTATTTTATGTAAATTTTGTTCCGATCTTTGTATATCTTTTATATATGGAAATTAATATATAATTTGTTTATGTTTGGAAATGAATGTCGCACCGTGTTAAGAAAAATAATGAGTAAAAAAACTTTGAATCCGAAAAATAAATATCGTTTGTATCGACAGAAATTACTAACACTGCAAATTATTGGTACCTATCCTCACCGAACCGGCGTCAATTTTGATATATATTTACAAAACAATCTCAAACGCGAACTAAACATTATGGACGTGAAATGATTATTATTATATCAATTTAAATTATCTATCTGGAGTAATCTATAAAGCACTATTAAATTAGATACAGACTATCCCTGGTTTCACCTGGGCTATGATTAGCCCATAGTCAATTCATAGCTATTATTCATTCATAGCTATCATTCATTCATATCTATCATTCATTCATATCTATCATTCATTCATAGCTATCATTCATTCATAGAAATCATTTATTCATAGCTATCATTCATTCATAGCTATCATTCATTCATAGCTATCATTCATTCATAGCTATCATTCATTCATAGCTATCATTCATTCATAGCTATCATTTATTCATATCTATCATTCATTCATATCTATCATTCATTCATAGCTATCATTCATTCATAGAAATCATTTATTCATAGCTATCATTCATTCATAGCTATCATTCATTCATAGCTATCATTCATTCATAGCTATCATTCATTCATAGAAATCATTTATTCATAGCTATCATTCATTCATAGCTATCATTCATTCATATCTATCATTCATTCATATCTATCATTCATTCATAGCTATCATTCATTCATAGAAATCATTTATTCATAGCTATCATTCATTCATAGCTATCATTCATTCATAGCTATCATTCATTCATAGCTATCATTCATTCATAGCTATCATTCATTCATAGCTATCATTTATTCATAGCTATCATTCATTCATAGCTATCATTCATTCATGGCTATCATTTATTCATTCATAGCTATCATTCATTCATAGCTAGGCAAAATCGAAACATTGCAATGTGAAAACATACAAATCTAATGATAATGAGCTAATGAAAATTAAAAATACGTAGATATTAGTGCTTTCATTATATAATATATTACGTTATGTATATTTGATCCTGTACTTAAAAAATAATAATGTAATTGTTTACGGTCCTGGCTCGAACATTCAACATGCTTGAAAGACATATCCATACTGCAGTTTGTTCATCTGTAACTTTCTTGATTTATGATTCAAGCCCGGTATGAAAACCGCTATTTCAAGCAGTAGACCTAAATTATGCATTTCATCTTATCGACTCGATAGGCAAAGGCGTTGATTCGATTGGGAGTAGCTTTATTGATACGATATCGATTAAGGAAGTCGATGTTTAACACGATTATGGAAACGATCTGTGAATACTAGACACTGGTAACTATGGAATCAGGTTGTAGTCAAAGTCAAAGTCAAAATCATTAATTCAATTGAGGCATCAAAGACGCACTTATGAACGTCAACTTTTCATTATAATGTACAGCCCGCGGCACGTAACTCTAGCGCTGAGCGAAATGTGGAGGGGATATCTGCGCATGGGTAGCCATGGTCTAGCCCCCCTGTGATACCCAATTTTTGACTTCTGCGCAATAACGGTCAGCGCTAGAGTTACGTGCCGCGGGCTGTACTTTAAAGACTCTACCGCCGCGTTCCAAAATATATAGAGCCCACTGAGAAGAAGCGGCAAGAAACTCAGGGTTATTCTTTTTATATAGATGTTTACAATGTTTCTACTTAGATTATTAGGTTTTGTATTCGTTTTGTTTGGTACCAACGTAGTGCCTCACATTCTGCTGCAAAACAATAGTATGAAAGCTGTGTTTGGGAACCGTAGCAAGTGAAATACCTAACTGGGCGAAAAAGAGTCAAAAACCAACGCCACGAAAGACTAAAATTATTAGATCTGAGTGGCACCATATGCAACTGTCATGCACAGTACTTACCATCTCAAGACTTCTCCGTGTTGTCACTTGATTGCAAAAAAAATACACGTTGACTTGAAAAGCCGATCTATTTTAGAAAGTCGGTACAGTAAAAGTCGCGGGCGCCAAAAATTAGGAAGACGGACGCGGTCAGTAAGTATTTTTTGGAATAAGGTCGCCTGAAACATTGATGGACCTGTTAACCCTCTCAAACCGCTTTGAAATAGATTTTTACCAAATTGACCAACCCTATTTGGGTCACCGTAATGTTGTTTTTATTTATTCACCCAGGGCACCCGTTTTAGGATTGTGCATGTATTTTAAATGGGATAATTTCTGTCCTGACCCGCGTCAGGAGCCCAAATGACTGATAAATTGTTGATTTGGGTCATTTGGACCTCTTTATTTTCGTTTTTCATTTTTGGAGCACGCGAAAAATCAAACATGACTAATTGAGATCTGTCCTGAAAACTTATGCTAACTAACTTATAAATGGTTACATCGATAGTAGGTATTTATAGTAGTTAGTTTAGTAGTTTAGTTGCTTATAATATGTTAAAACTACAGTTATTTTATTGTTGGGACGAAGCAGTTTAAAAAACATGCAACAGAAAGACATGCCTAAAGGCACGTCCCAATAATCTATCTATCCACGGTTTATCTTACTACCGATAGCAATTTGACATAACGTCCATACAAATAGTGTCAAATATCTATCTCTAGTAAGGTAAACCGGCGATAGATGGATTATTGGGACCGGCCGTAAGGCAGACAGACAGCAGACAGGTAAGTAAACCTGAATCATCCTTAGTAAGGGTTGATTAGAAAGATGTGCAAGTAGATTGCCACAGATTAATACCTAGTTAGTACGACTTTAGCTGATTAGTATTACCAGATTTTCTCTCTAACCTTTGACACTATACTTAGCTATAGGTTCCCGTACTGACCCTCGTTTTTTTGATTAGTTAGTTCTAACAGAAGGTGTTGGTCCAGCGCCTTTCTTTGAACTGCTTTTATACTATCTACCTTAGTATCCTCTCTTATATAAAACAACGTATATATATTATTACGTATATTGCCTTTAAAGAGTAAACAACTAGGTAAAATATAAAGGTAGAAGTACTTATCTTATTCATATACCTAAGTAGGTAATTTACTATCCTTACCTGCACCTCACTTAAAATAATTTAAAAAACACTAAATTCTCCACCATTTTACATCTACCTTTCGTTTCTATAACATAAATCATAATTATACAAGGTCCCACACGTGTACGCCGCTTATTAATTTATAATTTCTTTCGGGCATATTTTAAGGGTAATTAGGACACCCCTAAACATATGTCTCCAATTATTCGTCGACTAAAACTATCGTGAGAAATTGTTAATTTAAATGTTTTGGAAGTTAATTCCAAGAGAGATTGATAATGGTTTTTTTTAATGTATGGTTGAGACGTGGACTTTCGTTGAAACAGTCATTTTTTTCTATTTATAAATGAACTTATGAGTTCATTTGTATATTTGTATGAAGTGCGAGTTCTATTTAAGTAGTTAGCGCTACAGTCTCATAAAAAGTCTGTCATTAAATCACTGTACTGTCTAAGTCACGTTGTAAGCGGTAGATGCATTACTAATTATAACGATATTAGAAGTATTTAGTGACGCTTCCGCTAAAAACAATGCTAATGGCTGAGTTGCGGAGTGCACCACCTACCCGCATAAACTGCAAACAGGAAGTATAATACAGAATAAACAACACACAAAACAACCCAATCAACCAAAACGATTCAACACGTGTTTCGCCTCTACACGAGGCATCTTCAGGAGACGTTGACTCGTCGAGCGCTAGACCGACAGCAGATGCATTACTAAAACTTTCTAAGGCGATTGACGAGGAAACACAAAAACAACGTTTAATGATTTCGTACACTTTGCCTACACTCATGCACCATTACGAACACCTAACGGTTAATAATACACCGCATTTGTGTTTCTTCGAGATAAGACGTGTAATAGTAATAAATTAAGTAATTATTTACCATATGTCAATATTAATTGGCACCATTATTACCATTAGCAGGTTTTCTCGCTATCCTCAGTCAGTCAAGGAAATGTGATTGAAACGGAATCAACGTGAGACTCGGGAATTATCGATATCATGATCGAAATTTGCTTCGGTTTCGTCTGAAAGTCTTCTTCAGGTTCTTCAGTGAGGTGTGCTTGTGTTTTTGTCCTATATAAAATATTAGAGGATCGAAAAATATTATCTTAAGTAGACTAATGATAAATAATTTGCAATTTTAGAGAGAGAGGCATTACGTATCCTCGGATGGAATTCAATCCGCCTCTTCTAACAATCCAAACTTTTCCACCACATCCAACAATCAATCTTCTAACAAAGTTGAATCCTATTTCTACATCCGACGATAATGCATTGTATTTATACCGCAAAGTTTAAGTTTCCTAAGCAGGTATTATTTCTATAAAATCCATAATTATAATTTAAAAGATTATGATAGTACCCTTGAAACGCTTGCAGTGGAGCTTGACTTGGTGATCTTAACTGATGTACAATGTTAAGCAACGCTTGCTGCGATCTTTTGGATGGGTGTGTGCTATTGGCATTATTCAACTGAGTACTTCCGTGCTTCGGAAAACACGTTAAACCATTGATCCTGGTTGTTTATCTAGGGAGAACAGTCGTTAGGCTATGCCGAAGGCCTTTGGGTGGCCGAAAACTTCAACGTGGCCAATTGGCCACTAGCCCAATCCACCAAGCCACAAAGGATCCGGGTGGTAGATTATGACCCAACTCTTCTCTCTATGTGGAAGTCTTGAGTCCCAAGAGTGAGAACATAATGGGCTGATTATGGACCCTTAGCGAGATTGAATTAAAAGCGATTTTAGAATAATTTGAAAATTTCTATATATGTACATACCTATATTACGTTGCTCAATTGATACTACCCATTGAGCTAGTGTCAAGTTTGCCAGATTCTCTAAAATACTACACTGGACCTGACACAATCCAAAACTTACTGCATTGCGGACTCGAAAAAATTCCGCCGCAGAATTATTTGTAAACTATTCGATAGCCAATATAGAACCGTCTGAAATACTGAAATGCAGCTCCGAAAATATCCGTAGCCGTGCACAAACACATTTCATTTTCTGAATATATTGGATTGACTGCATAGTGGTATACGTTCCCTTTGACTTTTGGGCATAAGCACTAGGTCTTGTTTGAAACCACTTATTTTTTTATATTTCATTATAGCACACTCGACCGTGGCTTTGGACGCGTCGCCTATGGAATACGGCGCCTCAAATCTACATTGCTTACAATAATTACAGTTCTACGATATGATCGCTTAATCCATCAAAGGTCATTGGTCATCATGCGGCCAGACACAATAGAAATTTCATTGTTATTTTACGATTGTCATATTACGACTCTTGAAGGGTAAATTAAATAAGAGGTTTATTTTCGCAGAACTCGATTTGATTTTTGAATCAAAAGAAGGTTAAGTTGCTTCCTATATATGATCAGACATCCACCAATGAAAGACCCGTCAATTCGGTCCAGCTGTTTCGGAGTTTAGCTGGAACAAAACGACGGACAGACAAAAAAGATAGCCAAAATATTAAATAAGATTTTTGTAAATTGTTGTTTTTAAAAAACTACGTTATTATTATTCACTCACGTACGTATTTTAAAAGTCTTTAATAGTATAATAGTCTTCTAACTTTTATGAAGCTAACTTTAATAATATTTGATATAATATTTACGTTGTATAACACAATTACTTGAATCGATCATTGTAAAAATTTATGTAAGATTTTGATCTAAAAACGAATCCATATTTAAAAACTATATTTTGTCACAATGCGTTAATGACTACATATAATAAAAAAACAATATTTTGATTAACACGAGGTGCAACTTACTGAAAGGTATCATCTTACTCCTCATCCTAGCAAATTTTATGCAAATATGTTCAACCATATTATTTGATCTTTCACCTAAAAACTACCAAATGGATTTTAATGGAATTTGGTAAAGTCAAAAGTCAAAGTCAAAATCATTTATTCAATTTAGGCATCAAAGACGCACTTATGAACGTCAATTTTTCATTATAATGTACTTTAAAGACTACCGCCGCGTTCCAAAATATATAGAGCCTAACGAAAAGAAGCGGCAAGAAACTCGGGGCCATTCTTTTTATATATTTATATATAGGCCATTGTTTTTACAATGTTTTTACTTAGGTACTACAAATATTAGCTCCAGTGTGTTGCCTTACAAAAGAGAACATAATAATGGTATCAGGCAGGTATAGGGCAAGACACGCTACACTTTGACATCTTAGTACACGAGTAGATAGATCCTTTTTTTTTTTTTTGACGCGGTGTAATCCTTTATGGATACCACCGGCCCCGGTGAGAGCACGGTGGTTATGTGGGAGTCTCTGCCAGAAGGGCAGCATACCCACTAAACCTCAAAACCTTTTGGCTGGAACGCGGGACAGATTTCGCACACGACCGCGAACCCGCCGCGGCTGTCCGTTGCCGGACCCTTCTCTCTTGCAGCACGCCAGAACACTTGGTGTGCCGCAACCGCCACGGGGGACCAAGCCCGCAAATGGACCCCAGACTCCCCCGATTCTGGGCGCCCTAAGTCCCCCTACGATGGGTCAGGTGAGTAGCTCCACCGCCTGCTACTTCGGCCGCAGAGGATAGGGACAGCGGCGCCTCTCAATACCGACAGTCCTCTTCCCCTGCGACCCCACCGCGTCCGCCATCTAACGGTGGCGGCCCCGTCAAGGCCGCGGAAGGCAGGGAGAGCGGCTCACCGTAACACCGGCACTCCTCTCCCGCCGCGGCCTCTAACTTTCAGCCGCGGTGCCGCCCATACGACACGGCAGCCCGCCTCAGTTGCAGTGGCGCCCATACACCACCGCTACCTACAGTGACCGCTCCCGTGTGGACTTGGAGGGCAAAGCCCATAGGAGCGGTCCCACCTCGGGCCCGCCAGCTATCGGCTATCACTGGCAGGCCCTTTGGTTCCTCTTAGCTTCACCGTGGTGACCCAAGCCACGGTTACTGAGCCCCCTTTCCACGGCAAGGTGGAAACTCCCGGGGGGGAGTGGGGGGGTAGTAGATAGATCCTTTTTTTTTTTTTTTTTAAGGGGGGAAATGCTGTGCACTTCCCTTCCGCCACGGGGGTGACGGAAGGGGGCGTGTGGGGCTCGGTAGACCCGGATTGATCTTAACCGGGCCTCAGCGCCTGTGAAGGGATGACCTTGCTCACCAAGGTCACCCCCTAGACGTGTAGGGCCGTGCAAACCGGCGAAGAGTCCCCCGACTATTCGCCAGTAACCCCACTACGGAGGAGGGAGGAGACGTGCAAACCGTCTTCTCCGTTCCCCCGGTCGTCTGCGCCGGAGCGGGTCAGCTCGGACATCGTTCTCCCTGATCCGCTCCGCGGCCTCCTTCTGCGTCATCACCGTTTCGCAGAAGGTGGCCACCGCCTGCCACGATCTCTCGCTGCTGAGCATGGAGAACACCACGCTCGGCAGGGAGAGATCTCCCCCTATTTCCGCTGAAAGCGTGTGCCGCTGCGGGCCCCATGCAGCACACACTTCCAGTGTGTGGTGCGCCGTATCCTCCGGCGCACCGCACGCGTGGCAGGCTGGAGTCGCCTCCCGTCTTGCGATTTGGTGCACGTACTTTCCGAAGCATCCATGTCCGGAGAGCATCTGCACCAATCGGAAGGTCAGCGACCCGAAAGGTCGTTTCACCCACCTCTGAAGGACCGGACGGATGGCCTCCACCGTCCACTGCCCAGGAACCGGCGGAGCCAGGTCCTCCTCCCATCGCCGCAATAGAGTGGCTCGCGCCTGCCGTCGCATGCGTGTGACATCCTCCCAGTTTGGGGCTGCTCCTTGGAATCTCCTCGCCGCCACGAAGTGGTAGACTTCGGCAAGGATTTCCGCCTGCAGCTCCCAGGGGGGATCACTGGCCAGCACGCATGCCGCCGTCCATGACACCGTCCGGTATCCGCGAATCGCCCTAGTCGCAATGACTCGCTGCGGACGTCGCAGCAAGCTCCGATTATTGCGACCGAGGGTGTCTACCCAGACTGGTGCCCCGTAAAGGGCCATACTCCGGATCACTCCGGAGTACAGTCGGCGGCAGTTGGCGTTCGGACCACCCACGTTGGGCAGCAGCCTTCCCAACGCGGCTGCAGCTTTCACGACTCTTGGGGCCAGTTGGGCAAAATGGCTCCCAAAAGCCCACCTCCCATCCAGGCTGAGGCCCAGATATTTCATCTTGGCCCCAACCGGCACGAGAACCCCGTCCAGGATAATTCGCGTTCCTGGAGGGGCCCCACCCCGAGGCCCGTGGAATAGTAGGGCCTCGGTTTTGGAGACAGCAACCTCCAGTCCTAGGGCACGAATGCGGTCGATCACGAGGGTTGTGCCCACCTCGGCCAACCGCACTACTTCCCGGAGGTTCCTCCCTCTGGCTACGACTAGCGTGTCATCCGCATAGCACGCGACCCGAATGCTTGCGGGTAGCGTGCCACGAAGCACCCAGTCGTAGCCTACATTCCACAGGAGTGGTCCCAGCACTGACCCCTGTGGAACACCGCAGCAGATGCGACGGCGCTTCAGACCTTCGCGGCCCTCCACCAGAATCTCGCGGTCCTGGAGGTAGTCAGCCAACAGCCTCCGCAGATACAAGGGCACTTCATGACAGCGGAGCGCGTTGAAGGCGTTGGCTATATCTAGCGAGACTGCCGACGCCTTTTCTCCCTTGCTGACCGCATCTTGCGTCCACCGCTTGAGCCAGAGCAGGGCATCTATTGTAACTCGCCCCGCTCTGAACCCGAACTGGGCCTCCGACAGGCCAGGCCCAGTACCCTCCAGGTGCCGGATGACACGTGAGGCTACCACCCTTTCTAACAGCTTGCCCATGTCATCCAGCAGTACGATTGGTCTGTACCCGGAGGGCGAGTCAGGGGCGCCTTCCTTCCGTAAGAGGCACAGTCGGCCGTTCTTCCACAGCTTCGGGAACTGCCCTGACGTGAGGCACGCGTCGAACAAATCCCGAAGCTGGTCACCCATTTTCCTCAAGGCATATAATAATAGAACATAATAATGGGATCAGTAGGGCAAGACACGCTACACTTTGACATCTTAGTACACGAGTAGATAGATCCTGGAGTGACCAGTCCCAAGCTGTTTTATCCTTCAAGTAATCCGAAATTTTGTAATAACCTTTTTGACAGAGTTTAGTTTTAGTAGTAATTTTAAACTTATTAATAGGCAAATCTCGGATAACATTGGGAACTTTATTATAGAATCGTATACATTGTCCCATAAAAGAATGACTTATTCTGTGGACACGCGTTACATGTACGGATAGCTTGTGCTTATTTCGCGTGTTGATGGAATGATCATCACTCCTCTTATCAAAACTGCTAATGTTTTTCTTTACATACATTAGATTTTCATAGATAAACTGAGAGATAACAGTTAAAAGAATGTTTATGTCTTTAAACTTCTGTCTTAGGGAAACTCTGGGAGCTAAACTGTAGATCGCTCGTATAGCCCCTTTTTGCAGTATAAAAATGGAATTAATATCTGCAGAACATCCCCAGAGCAGTATAACATAAGTCATAACGCTATGGAAATAACTAAAATAAACTATTCTAGCTGTGTCTACATCAGTTCAAAGTCTAATTTTATTTAACAGCATAAGCCGCTGATCTGAGCTTACTAGACATTTTTTTTATGTGGGGACCCCATTGCAATTTAGCGTCTATAGTGATTCCTAAAAAGACCGTTGACTCCAAAAGGTCCAACCCTGTTCCATTCAATTGTATATTGGATTCTACTTGTCTCACATTTGGTGTCGAGAACTTTATACAATTAGTTTTCTTCTCATTGAGGAGAAGATTATTTGTATTGAACCAATTCACAACTTTAGCTAATGCATTCAAAAAATTCAAAATTCAAAAATTATTTATTCAGTTTAGGCATCATAGACACTCTTATGAACGTCAAAATTTTTAAATGATTCTACCGCTGTCTTCGGAAAAGAACCACCGCCGAGAAGAAGTAGCAAGAAACTCGTGGGCCATTATTTTTTCAAGTCTTTGTTCATTGAGGTTACATATGAGTAGTATTAAAATAACAAATTTATTCTATAGTTGGCTATTAGGCAGAAGTGGAAAGCTTCCAGGCATCTTTGTCTTCTAAGTAGTGACTCAATTTATAATAGGCTTTTTTCATTAGTATATTTTTGACACGTAACTTGAATTTCCCTTCAGTGAGCTCAGTAATGTCTTTCGGGATTTTATTATAGAAACGTACACAATTTCCTAAGAAGGACTTATTTTTAGTTTTCGTGAGTCTAAATTTAGATACAGCTATCCTATCCTTATTTCTAGTATTAATATTATGCATATCACTATTTATTCTAAACTTCTTTATATTTTTACGAACGTACATTATATTTTCTAGGATATACAAAGATGGAAGAGTTAAAATATTAATTTCTTTGAACATTTGTCTTAAGGATTCCCGGGGACCCATTTCGTAGATGGCTCGAACTGCCCGCTTATGCAATATAAAAACTGTCTCTATGTCCGCCGCTGACCCCCACAGCAGGATACCATATGACATTATGCTGTGGAAGTAAGCAAAGTAGACCAGTCGAGCAGTAGCTATATCTGTCAATTGCCTAATTTTATGAACCGCATATGCAGCTGAGCTCAGTCTTCCAGATAGTGCATCAATATGAGGACCCCATTGTAATTTAGATTCTATGCTCATACCTAGAAAGACTATTGCCTTGTCAATTTTCAATTTATTTCCGTCGAGTATTACGTTTGGCTCTATATGTCTTACATTAGGCATGGAAAATTTTAAACATTTCGTTTTCTTTGCGTTGAGAAGCAGGTTGTTTGCGGCGAACCAATTTGAAACAATAGTTAACGCGTTGTTGACTTGAACTAGCTCTCTATCTTTCCTATCTACTTTAAAAATCAGAGAAGTATCATCCGCAAAAAGAACTATGTCAGCAAGGCCCTCAACCATATGTGGTAAGTCATTGATATATGCTAAGAATAAGAATGGACCCAAGATAGACCCCTGTGGAACCCCCATTCTGACCAAAGATCCAGAAGATGTCACGCCATTAATGCCAACTTTTTGCTGCCTATCAGATAAGTATGATTCTACAAGATTCAGAGCAGCTCCACGAATTCCATAGTGGTGTAGCTTATAAATTAGAGTGCGGTGCTCTCCACAGTCGAAAGCTTTGGAGAGATCACAAAATACGCCAATGGCATCCTGTGAGCTCTCCCAAGCCTCCAGCACATGCTTGACTAACTGGGCTCCTGCATCTGTTGTTGATCTGCTTTTCGTGAAACCGAACTGATTTTCGTGTAAAATCCTATGTTCATTAAAATGAGACAAGAGTTGTTGAAGCATTATCTTTTCGAATATTTTGCTCAAAGCCGGAAGCACAGAGACCGGTCTATAATTTGAGGGGTCGGCCTTACTACCTGATTTAAAAATAGGGGTGATTTTACTCATTTTCATTAGGTTAGGAAATGTACCTCTATCAATACATAAATTAAATATGATCATCAAATGTGGCGCTATAACTTCTATTATTGACTCTAGCATGTTTACGGATAATCCCCATAAATCCTCTGTTGCTTTAACGTTTAAACTTTTAAATGTTTTTATTATTTCAAAAGTAGATATATGTCGGAACCTAAACTCAGGAATTTGGAGCGGGAAGTTGTCTTTCAGAAAGCCCACTGCAACACAAGGGCAAGAATCAAGAGATTTGGTGACTTCTAGTGGTATGTTAGAAAATAAATTTTCAAATGAATTCGCAACATGACTTGGGTCTGAAACTTTTTGGTTATCTATTTCTAGCACATATTCTGAATTAAAAGATTTACTTTTGCCGGTCTCTGTATTAATAGTTTTCCAAACTGTTTTAATTTTGTCATTAGATTTTCGAATTTTATCCCTTATAAACAAAGCTTTTGCGCGTTTGCATACTGACTTAAAAACTTTTGAGTAATTTCTTACATAATCATGAAAATCTTTACTAGAAGTTAAAGATTTTTTGTGATATAACTCAAACATTATGTCTCTACTTTTTCGAATACCTCTAGTTGACCAGTCACCAAATTGTAACCTACCGTTGAGCTGCAGTTTTTTCTTCGGACAGATTTCATTAAATAATGTACTATAAATGTCATGTGGATCTTCAGAAGTGAATTCCACCAGACTAAGTTTTAACTCTATATTTTGTTTAAGCTTTTCTAGTTTACCTTTTGTTCGATCGCCTATGTTCGATAATGGTATTTTTCTTAGTTCTCCCGATTTCGAATTTGATAGCGAGGCCATTGTGGTCTGATCTTACTCCCACCATTACTGATTTTTCTGTAGTCTTACAGTTTGAAAAAATATTATCAATGCAGGTGGATGAAGAGTCGGTTACTCTAGTTGGCTCACTGAACAAAAAATTCAAATTAAAAGATTTAAACAAAGAGATAAGATTAGTTTTACATTGTTAACATCGTCATAGTTTAATAACTGCCTTTTAATTTTAAATAACAGTGAAGTGTCATCTGCATACAATACAATCTCGTGGTTCTTCTCTACATAATAAGGTAAGTCATTAATAAAGATTAAGAACAAGAACGGCTCTAGTATTGAACCTTGTGGAACGCCCATTGAGATTATAGAGCCAGGCGATTTTTCACCATTTATGTCAACCCTTTTAATTCTATTGTTTAAATATGGTATGTATATTGATGAAGCGCTGGAATAACATATAAAATACTTTTAATCATCATCACATGGGTATAACCGCGGGGAGCAACTAGTTTATATTTTAGTGGAATGCCTTGGTTTTCCAGTTGAATTTGCGCTAAAGTAAGCATACTAAGCCGTGTAAATCCCTCAGGTTTACTAATTTACGTAATTAGAAATGTGAAAGCGTCAAGCTCAGCTTTCAACTGGTGTGATTAACAGGTGTACCTGAAATAAACCTGCACCACACCGAGTGGGTAAGACCTGACTTGAGCGCTAATCCATTAGGTTCGACGACGCGGGAAGTTCGACGGCTGACTCTGATATGTGGACGTATTCTGAAAACGATCTCCAATTTACAAGTTCCATTTACAGAAATCTGTCAGGAGGATATCTACGTGGATGATTTGAAATTCTAAACGTGTGATTTCCTTGAATTAAAAATCGGAATTGTTAAGTTTGTAATTATAGTATAGCAAAATAAGCGTTATAAAGGATCAATCATCATCATCATCATCTCAGCCGAAGGACGTCCACTGCTGAACATAGGCCTTCCCCATTGCGACATCAATACGAAAGTTACAAAGAAATTATATGTAAAAATTCTTCTATCTGTTGTGGAATGCTGTCAAGCTGTACAATAGATGTCGCTCCGTCCCCATACGACGGTTAAAATCTAATAAGAGAGTAAAAATCGATTTATGGACGTTGTGCCTCGGTGGCCTAGTTGTCATGGCGTCTGACGTCGATTATCGGAAGGCACGGGTTCGAATCCCATCCCATGCGATATTTTGTCTCTAAAATGGCAATGTTTGGTATCGCTAAGCAGGCGTTAGAGCTTTAAAAATCATATTATGTATGTAGTATAGTGTACCGGGTATTTTCAGGTACTCAAGTCAAGTGATTGTTATAAATAATCTGTCTAAGTCACGTTCTAGTATAACAGTGGATGCATTACTAAAACTTTAAAAGGCATTGACGAGATAAACGCAAAATTTCATAATTTTGTACATTTGACTACCCTCGTTACGAACACCTGACGCTTGACAACCTACCACAATTACACTTAGAAATTAAATAGAATCAAAGATACCTATCCATCACCCTATCCATTGTTGGGTTTTCCAGCCATCCAACATATTACTTGATGATGTGGCGCGCACGGCAGCACGCAATTATTTTGTTGACAGTACAGGAAACAATTTAATTATGCCAATAATATCTTCTTCTTCTTTAAGTGCCTCTCTATTACTGAAGGTTGTCAGTCAGCTTCTTAAATTGTTTTTTTGTCAATCGCGAATCTGAACAATTGATCCACGATCTTAATCCCGGTCCACTCCCTGATATTACGAAGCCAATACATCTACTCGTATAATATCATAAAATACCAATTTGGAAAATGTTTCGATTGCTATATCGGCTAAGCGTGCAAACAACTGTAGAACAGTTTTCATTAACACGTTTAAACTGAATCCATTATAGCAATATCATACTAGTTGCATACCTTTTAAGTTATATTAAAATTATATTTTCTATTCATTATAGTTAGTTACGTGTATGCATATCGCTTTTTCAATTTAGTTCGATTTCATGTCGACATCAGAAACTGTCGACAGAATCAGAATAGAGCTGCTGCAGTGCGAAATACGGCAATTACCTCAAGAGTGTCGCCGTGTCATACATCCTGCTAACTCCCTTATAAACTAGGGATGGGATAAGATAGACATTTCGATATATCGATACAGGAATGACCTCATTAAATTAAATAAATTTAATTAAGTAAACTGCACTAATAAAATGACAAAGAATGTTCTTAGAGCTTGAAAACAATCGTGAGTATCACACATTATACTAATATAAAGATACCGGCTTCACCACTTGCAACTATGTCGGTTTAAGTCCGACGACGTTTCGAACGTGTAAGACGTTCTTCTTTAGGGAGTGGTCACGCTTGGAGATCGCGTCGCGCTACTATTACTAAGAATGTTCTACAAAATGTTTTCAGTGATAAATATATTTGGTGATAAAAATAATAACTTAAAACAACAACTTCTTTATAAGTTTTCAGTGATACATTTGAAATTGTGGCATAAATTGAGGTTACATTAAATATGGTAAAAGCCTAAATAAAATAACATGTAGAAAAACTACTTGTTTTAGATTGGTGTTTTGTTTTTTACTATATTTTCTTTGTTGAAGAAAGTTTGCATTTCTTATTACGCCTAAGAGTATATCACCGTTCTTATAGGGGTAGGCAGAGACTAAACATTTCAACTTGTTTCGGCCCTGGCCTAAATTTAGACATTTTTTCAATTTTTTATTCATAATGCATGCATTAGAATCTTTCCAATTATGATGATTGCCTATACGCTACGGTGTTAAATGATAAGTACTGAAAATAGGTTATATTTATTGACAGTGTACCTACACTAGTTAGCGAAGCTGTAAGTAGCGCACGACACCCGTCTTCAAGTCTGCCTGCAGTGCTCAAACAAGCTGCGGTCTAATGACCAGCACTCAACACTTCAAGTACAAGTCTTACATTAAACTTGACTTTTCTCACTGAACTCACTAGCTCAGCCGTAATAAAAAAAACCTCAATTAATTTAACAACGCTATAGAATAATTGACAAAGTTCATGCACTATTATATATTTTGTCTACTCTCATATCGTGAAATTCGAATTATATGCTTCAAAATAACATACTTTATTAATACAATATCAAAATTTTACATATAACCAAATTACAACACTGTTTCTCTATCAAAATCATGCATATTAATTTACTTATACTCAAAAATAAGAAAAAGTAGATAAAGTAGAAAAATGATAAGTACCTTACGTATGAAACTGCAATAAGGTATCAAACACCCGTAAGACTCGAGTGAAACATGATCATCATCTTAGCCGTAGCAGTCATAATTTTCCAAAAGGACCGGTTGGAAGCGCCCTGCATCCAACGTCGTACTACGACTTTCATCACCATATCGGTGGACGACCTATGCTGGGCTTGCCGGTCCGTGGTCCACTCTATAACCTTCCGTCCCCATCGACCATCTGTTCTGCATGCTATGTGCCCTGCTCACTGCCACTATAACTGGCTAACCTTCTAGGCTATGTCGGTGACTTTCGTGAAAAATGCTTTCGTGTTAAAATACCTCTCTTCGCTATCTTTACATACACTAAAATTATATAGAAGTATAAAAGTGGCGACAAAATAAAATAATTTCGCAGCAACCTATAAAAAACACTGGAAACTTGTTGGTTATTCCGCGCTTGCTGTATGCCTAACTACAGTTGCCTCAGGCCAGTGTCTTTGCAAACGGTCTTTATCGTGATTGATGCCGCTTGTCCACACTGCTCAGCACATGCTAATTTATGCTAAAGAATTATCAACATAACAATCTCCAAAAACAATCAAAATACATCTCTATGTCTGAGGAGATAACGTTTATTGTAAATTCAAACGATATATTTGCCAGCGTAATAATCTAAATGCCACTACCAATCGTGTTAATGCAACCGTTAACTATGCAAAGGCGGCTTTTTAATTTTCATCGCTTTTTCTTTAAAGTGGTTATGGGTCCAGTCGCCGCATTATAATTAAAAGTACGGCTTTGGGAAATGTAATTGGCACTTTATGCACGATTTGTATGTTCCGTCTATGTTTTAGCTTAGTTCAATATTTTTTTGCTGAAAATGAAATGTCGGTACTGCCAATTATTACTGTACGGCTTCTTGCTTATAATGTATACAAAATAGCAACCACCTAAAATAGCTTTCTAAATGTAATATTTAAAATGTTTTACTGCGACGTAAGTAAACGCTTCATTCTCATCCAATCTCGCAACGTCGCCGCCGCTCGCGACAAATGTAAGAAAGTTACACGAAAGCATTAATTACTTAGCCATTGGACATTGCTGTAGAGAACAGGAAAAAATTGGCCCACGGCATAACCGAAAGCGGAGACCATGAAGCTCTGCCACTCGGTCGCAGTTGTTTGGTTGACTTTCTGCTTGGAAAGATCTACAAGCAATTTCCAAAACAACGGCCTTGAGTCAATGTGATTTTATTTATTTCCAGCTGATCCCCACGGATCTGCCTCCGTAGAATCGGGTTCTTATTACCCACAACCTCGTCTGATTATCCACAGAATTATTAGCTGGGACATATAAAAAAAAATTTATACTCTATTATAAGTTTAACTGTATACTATTGAGCACATTCAGTTTGAAGAACTCAGTACACGCTCATTTGCTCACTCGCCAGCACTAGAATTTATAGTATAATAGGTGTCTTGACTAGCTGACCCGCCAGTGGCTTCGCTCGCGTGGCCTCGCGGCATTTGGTTAATTACAGTTTTTTAACTTTCCCACGGGAAATCTTTAATTTACCGGGATCAAAAGTATCCTATTATGTTGACCAGAGATACCACTATACTAAATTTAATTTAAATCGGTCCATTTATTTCGGAGATTGGCCTGTACAAATAGACAGACAAACAGAGAAACAAAAAAAAAACTAAATTAGTTCGATTTCACTCCTTACATCCTCTCTTCCTTCCCTCATAGGCACGGTTTTTAGTATATTTTTTTTCATTGTACTGAAATTCGACCTCTACAGTTTTATTATATGTAGTATCGTCTAGAGTATATATGAGACCACGTTGCCTTTACATTTTAGGAGACAGGATGAGCATTATGTGCAAATGGTGCGCTCGACAGTAAGCACCATCCCTGCTCATGAAATACTATCATATCATGAATAACTAACATGATATTAAGCTGAAGATTTTCGTGGAATTGCATTGCGCTCGTTACCCCATTGGATTTTGTATTTCAATCGCCCAGTCGTCATTTCAATGTCACATATATTGTGCACCTCAAGCTATACTTTTGCCAAGAATCTTTATGTTTTCCTGCCTTAAAAATTCCGGTGGTAGAAACTATAAGCTCTATCGAAGTAAAGCACGATATTTTATTAAAATGGATAGGTTTGAAAGTTTGTTCGTTTATTTTTGTAGGGTAAATATGATGCAATTTATACAAGTTTCTTTTATAACAAAGAACCCGACTTTCATTATTTTAAACTGGATGTTGATAATAAAAAATATTAACAAAAAGAACTACTGGTCAGATCTCAATCAAATTTAAACATGTCTACATGAGAAGCATTAGTTTTAAATGAAAATACATTAAAAACGGTCAATTGAATTTTTTTACTAAAACTTCTGCGAAGTGTACATCATGCCAATGAAAAGTTTGCGGTTCCAGACATATAACAAATAAATAACGGTACGGTATCTAATGTAAATGCATGTTTCTTTTGATTCGCCTAACTTGTACATAATACTTTCAATAAAACCGCTTATCGCCTACTATTTGCAACCTCCAGTGTCCAAGACCACAAATGAATGGACTCCATTTAATCTCGTGGGATGTAATTGCAGCACCTTCGATTCTATCGGATCGGGCAGACCATTTATTGGGACAAAGATTTATGGGCCATTTTCTTGGACCACCTTTTTCACACCGCAAAACATAATCTCATTCCCGATTATGTGGGCAACCTTGTAATTATATTGTTTTGATAATAATTCTGGCTGGGATTAACGTGAAATGCGAGAATTGCTTTCTGACCACAAAGTATATTGTATTTTACATATGCGTGATTTTGTTAGTTGAGTATGGCAGAATAAACATCAATGTAGAGGGCACTGGAAGTACCCATGAGCGTTGAGAATCATGTTTAGGGTGACTGTAAAAGTATTTTTTATAGTAGGGTGTCCTGCAATGAATGGATTATCAGGCAGGTACTTGAACGGGGCGCCACGGCGGGTCAGAAATAAATTAAAAAAAAAAAACATATATTCAGGCCCAAAAAATATCACATTTGGAACAAAAAAATTGCTGCTTTTGATAACATTATTGGGGAAATCCCACTTCAGCGTCATATTATCACCAATTTTTTTGCCATCTGTTTTAATATGTTCCGCCTTGCCGACGTGCTACTTAAGTCATAGTCATTTAAAAAAAGGGTTTAAAGAAACACAGCAGCAGATTTCTGGTTTTAAAGCCCAAGTTTGAGTAACTATCGTTTGAGTAACGCTATCAAATTCGAAATCGGGAGAACTAAGAAAAATACCATTATCGAACATAGGCCGCTAACAAAAGGTAAACTAGAAAAGCTTAAACAAAATATAGAGTTGAAACTTAGTCTGGTGGAATTCACTTCTGAAGATCCACATGACATTTATAGTACATTATTTTCATTAGTAAGTACAGAATTTAATGAAATCTGTCCGAAGAAAAAACTGCAGCTCAACGGTAGGTTACAATTTGGTGACTGGTCAACTAGAGGTATTCGAAAAAGTAGAGACATAATGTTTGAGTTATATCACAAAAAATCTTTAACTTCTAGTAAAGATTTTCATGATTATGTAAGAAATTACTCAAAAGTTTTTAAGTCAGTATGCAAACGCGCAAAAGCTTTGTTTATAAGGGATAAAATTCGAAAATCTAATGACAAAATTAAAACAGTTTGGAAAACTATTAATACAGAGACCGGCAAAAGTAAATCTTTTAATTCAGAATATGTGCTAGAAATAGATAACCAAAAAGTTTCAGACCCAAGTCATGTTGCGAATTCATTTGAAAATTTCTTTTCCAATATACCACTAGAAGTCACCAAATCTCTTGATTCTTGCCCTTGTGTTGCAGTGGGCTTTCTGAAAGACAACTCCCGAGTTTAGGTTCCGACATATATCTACTTTTGAAATAATAAAAACATTTAAAAGTTTAAACGTTAAAGCAACAGAGGATTTATGGGGATTATCCGTAAAAATGCTAGAGTCAATAATAGAAGTTATAGCGCCACATTTGATGATCATATTTAATTTATGTATTGATAGAGGTACATTTCCTGACCTAATGAAAATGAGTAAAATCACCCCTATTTTCAAATCAGGTAGTAAGGCCGACCCCTCAAATTATAGACCGGTCTCTGTGCTTCCGGCTTTGAGCAAAATATTCGAAAAGATAATGCTTCAACAACTCTTGTCTCATTTTAATGAACATAGGATTTTACACGAAAATCAGTTCGGTTTCACGAAAAGCAGATCAACAACAGATGCAGGAGTCCAGTTAGTCAAGCATGTGCTGGAGGCTTGGGAGAGCTCACAGGATGCCATTGGCGTATTTTGTGATCTCTCCAAAGCTTTCGACTGTGTAGAGCACCGCACTCTAATTTATAAGCTACACCACTATGGAATTCGTGGAGCTGCTCTGAATCTTGTAGAATCATACTTATCTGATAGGCAGCAAAAAGTTGGCATTAATGGCGTGACATCTTCTGGATCTTTGGTTAGAATGGGGGTTCCACAGGGGTCGATCTTGGGTCCGTTCTTATTCTTAGTATATATCAATGACTTACCACATATGGTTGAGGGCCTTGCTGACATAGTTCTTTTTGCGGATGATACTTCTCTGATTTTTAAAGTAGATAGGAAAGATAGAGAACTAGTTCAAGTCAACAACGCGTTAACTATTGTTTCAAATTGGTTCGTCGCAAACAACCTGCTTCTCAACGCAAAGAAAACGAAATGTTTAAAATTTTCCATGCCTAATGTAAGACATATAGAGCCAAACGTATTACTCGACGGAAATAAATTGAAAATTGACAAGGCAATAGTCTTTCTAGGTATTAGCATAGACTCTAAATTACAATGGGGTCCTCATATTGATGCACTATCTGGAAGACTGAGCTCAGCTGCATATGCGGTTCATAAAATTAGGCAATTGACAGATATAGCTACTGCTCGACTGGTCTACTTTGCTTACTTCCACAGCATAATGTCATATGGTATCCTGCTGTGGGGGTCAGCGGCGGACATAGAGACAGTTTTTATATTGCAAAAGCGGGCAGTTCGAGCCATCTACGAAATGGGTCCCCGCGAATCCTTAAGACAAATGTTCAAAGAAATTAATATATTAACTCTTCCATCTTTGTATATCCTAGAAAATATAATGTACGTTCGTAAAAATATAAAGAAGTTTAGAATAAATAGTGATATGCATAATATTAATACTAGAAATAAGGATAGGATAGCTGTATCTAAATTTAGACTCACGAAAACTAAAAATAAGTCCTTCTTAGGCAATTGTGTACGTTTCTATAATAAAATCCCGAAAGACATTACTGAGCTCACTGAAGGGAAATTCAAGTTACGTGTCAAAAATATACTAATGAAAAAAGCCTATTATAAATTGAGTCACTACTTAGAAGACAAAGATGCCTGGAAGCTTTCCACTTCTGCCTAATAGCCAACTATTGAATAAATTTGTTATTTTAATACTACTCATATGTAACCTCAATGTACAAAGACTTGAAAAAATAATGGCCCACGAGTTTCTTGCTGCTTCTTCTCGGCGGTGGTTCTTTTCCGAAGACAGCGGTAGAATCATTTAAAAATTTTTTGACGTTCATAAGAGTGTCTATGATGCCTAAACTGAATAAATAAGAAAAAAAAAAAAAAAAAAAAACTCTTGTGAAAAAAAAACGTATGGCGACCTAAGTGGTTAACTATTTTAGAAACATGTCTACTTTATGCAGTTTTTGAAATATATTTATGTAATATATATTTCAAATAAAAGTATCAAATGTATTACATTTAATACTTTTATTTGAAAATGAGTAAGTAATGGTTATGTAACATACCAGAAGAATACTTTTTAGCACACACATTATCGGTTTTTCTTTAACAAAACAAAAAAGAATTGGCGAGATTGTTCCACCCGTTCTCCAGTGATACCGTTCATTTTTGTATTATAGATTAATTATAATAAAATCACTAGGTATTTAATAAAACAAATTTTTTACATGAAAAACGGGAATCGCTCACGTAAATAAGTCAGTTCTTTCTATCTTATATCATCAGTGCGAAGCGAGACGCAACCGCGAGCGTTCTGCACTCTCCTTGAAAAAGACCACCGGATGTGGTTGAAACTATTGTTGGAAAGATCTGACATATCTATTTATGTGAGTGATTCTCGTTTTTTATATTAAAAACTAGTTTATTAAACCTACAACCCAATACTACCCAAGATTATGTCTTCTTCTTAGTCGGGCACTCTTCGCAGAGTGGTCGTGGTTGGTAAGATGGTGGCTCATGGTAGGTCTTCAACGTCGTCAGTCCTCCCGGCGATGGTGTAATCACCATCAGATTTTGCGATTTATTATTTATTATTATTATTTAATTCTTTATTGCACAGTAAAATGTACAAAAGGAGGACTTAATGCTACGGCATTATCTACCAGTCATCCAGCAGCGGAAAAGAAAATGGTTGTGTGCATCAATGAGGGGTAATATTAGAGAGGTACGAAATATACATAACTAAAAGAAAACAGTCTATAAAACTAATACTTTGTATACTATACATAATTATATATATAGATATACAATACATATATATTTATATATATATATATATATATCCATAAATAAATATATAAATATCATGATATATAATAGATACCAATAAATATTCATATGTCCTAACTAATAAACTATAATGCAATATGTTTACGTGACCCTCATGTTAACGGCTTAGCAATTTTTTGAAGATAAAAGGCACGGATTAATTTTTTGAAAGCTAATTTAGATGGGGCCGTTTTAATGTTAGATGGAAGCTCGTTCCACAAACGTACCGCAGTAACTACAAAGGAGTTATCTACAAACGATGTTCTGTGGAGCGGAGTTGCAAGTACTAGAGATTTTTTAGATCGCAGGTTCAGGCTATGTGTCTCTGCCAGGAAGTGGAACTCTTCTTTCAGGTAGCAGGGAGAAGAAGGATCCTTTAAAATATTGTATAAGAGACCTAGAATCCTGCAATACCTCCTTTCCCTAATGGGAAGCCATTTAAGTTTCAATCTGTACTGGGAAATGTGATCATATTTTTTAAGATCATAGATAAACCGAATACCAGAATTTAGTAACCGATCAAGCTTGTTGAGGAGGTCTTCATTTAGATTCACACAGCAGATGTCGGCGTAGTCCAGAATTGGCATAAGAAGGGAGTTGACTAAAGAAATTTTTGTTTTAATCGGTAGGAAGTTTTTAAGTCGTAGTAAAGAATGTAGAGATCCAAAAAATTTCCTTGAGACTTCTGTAACATGAGGAGTCCAGTTAAGATTAGCGTCCATTAAAATACCAAGGTTCTTTACGGTTTCGGTAAAAGGGATAGTACAATCATTGAAGCGTAAAGGAGGCAAATTAGAATGGTCTATTTTGATGAGTTGCTGCCTGCTTCCAATGATTATAGCTTGGCATTTACTGGGGTTCACCAGTATTCCATACCGTTTCGACCAAGAAAGCAGGTGTGAAAGATCATTATTAATGGAAGATATTGCAGCAGATAGATTGTCGACACTGGCATGACAGTATATTTGCAAGTCATCTGCGTAGAAGTGATAGCTGTTTCTTAGATAACGGGACAAAATGTTGATAAATATAGAAAACAGTAAGGGTGACAGTATTCCACCTTGAGGGACACCAGCTTCCAGTTCACACCAGTCAGAGAGACTCCCTCCTGTTCGAATCGCCTGTTGGCGTTCCCTTAGGTAGGAGGAAAACCAAGCAATAGCTGTTGAGCTAAAATTCAGGTGTGATATCACAGCAAGCAACAAGTCATGATTTACTGCATTGAACGCATTACTAAAGTCAATTAGTACGAGTATGGTAACTTGGGAGTTTTCCATACTCTTCCTAATGTCTTCAGTAACTTTGAGCAATGCAGTTGTGGTACTGTGCCCTAGTCTGAATCCTGACTGGAATGGGTTAAGGAGAGCAAATTTGGAAAGATAGTCAGTGGTCTGTTTATGAACAATAGTTTCAATAACTTTGGAGAGGAATGGTAGAATCGAAATTGGTCGAAAATGATTAGGAAGTAAAGGATTGGAAACTTTAGGTAGGGGGATGACATGAGCTTTACGCCATTGATCAGGAAACTGCCCTGAGGCTAAAGAATGATTAACAATATGGGTTAGGGCAGGAAGGACGTAGACCAATATACGCGAGATCATAACCCGACCAACCTCATCACTACCTATGGCCTTAGATTTAAGGGATAAAACTGCTTTTTTAACGGTGTCTTCACTAACCAACGCGAACTCAAAAGGACCAGTATCATCGGAAAAACGCATGTTTCGAATTTCTGTTACTGTAAGGTCTAAGCAAGCTTGGTCCATTTTGGTATAGGAAGTGAAATGTTTGTTAAGAACATTTGCATCAAGGGGTAGTATGGTGTCATGAACATTAGAGCTACCTAATCCAAGAGATTTCAAAAACTTCCATACCCCAGCTGGAGAACACGCTCTAATTTGCTCTGATATGTACTGTCTTTTGGCGATTCGGCAAAGAAGGTTGCAACGGTTCCTAAATTTTTTATATATTGCCCAGTTTTCATCAGTCCTGTTTCGCTTGTAAGTTCGGAAAGCCCGGTCTCTTCGTGTTCTTGCTTTGCGAATACCATCGTTAAACCACGGAGTGGGCCGATGTTTCATCTTGACAGGGCGAATGGGAGCATGCTGGTCAAAAAGGTTGAGGATAGATTTGCACACAAAGTCCACTTTACTGTCAACCGACGAGAGACCTTCCACATTCATCCAATTCATCAGAGAAGCATCCGATTCTAAGCTAGTTGTATTTATCCGACTAAAACAACGTTGGTTTAAAATAACTGGCTTAGGTTTAGGAATTTTAATTTTCAACGAGACGTAAATTAAATCGTGATGAGAAAAGGCTGGTGCGAGTAATTGTCCATGAGTGGCAACAAGATGTTCATGGGATGTTATTATTAGATCTAGTAAAGTATCATTCGTGTGAGTATGATGTGTGGGTGATAAATCAAGTAGGTTTAAATTAAGAGATTCAATAATAGTACGTAATTTTATAGACCTGTGTAACCTATAGTCCTGGCTTACCAAGCAAGTGTTTAGATCACCCATTATAAACAGACGCGTATAGTCAGAACATAAATCCTCTAGCGTTTTCTCAAGCACCGAGAAATAGTTATTATTAGGCGGACAGTAGACGATTCCTAATAGAATTTTAATACCGATATTAACCTCGATGAATAAGTATTCTGCTTCAGTTTCGGAATTAGGTGATTGGAGTACAATTTTAAATGGGATATGGCTCCTTAAATAAATGGCAATACCACCTCCTCTTTTACCTACCCGATCATTTCTAACGAGTGTATAATTTGGTAAAGAGAAAGCTGTGGAGGGAAGGGTTGGTTTTAGCCAGCTTTCGGAAATCAGGACAGCATGAATTGCATCTGAACTAAAAGAATCAAGAATATCAGAATGGTGAGCAGGTATGCTTTGAGCGTTAATATAACATAAGTTGAAATTCTTGGAGATTGGAGCAAAAATGTTACTAAGTGTTTCCCCCAATGTCATACTCGTGTCATTTGCACTTTCGTATGAATCGTTTGAGCAAGCCGATAAAAAAGATACATCACTAGAAGACATATTGCATACAATACTAACATAATATATAAAATAAGATAAACAGATAAATATAAAAATAAGTATACCTAAGCATAAACAAAACGCTAAGTTACAAAGAAAGCTGAATGTGAAAGCACATCCTACTGGCTGGATCAATGGTATTCCCAAACGAATATATACATGCACATGCTCGTGCATATATACACCCAGTTTGGCGTCACTATATTAACTTAAATACTACAAAACTATGAATTTAATTACATTACAAAATTTTGGTAACCCTTATTTAAAAAAAAAGATACAATGCACATACGTTCAACACACACAATTCTTCCTATTACACATCTAAGGGTCTGCAATGATCCATCGTAACATATATTAGCTCGGCCCGACTACACACGAAAAGGTAACACCGCACATACTTTCAAAAACGGTAATTACTGAGCCTTGACATAAAAATGATCTACAAAACAAACCTGAACCGGCCAAACAAAAAAAAAAAACAAAAAAACTTAATTGACTTGACAGTTATGTACACTTGACACTGGCAGTACAGTTATGCATAAAAAATTAAGAAGAAGATCATTACCTATGTGTTGAACGAAGAAGAAGAGCAAAACAGAATGTATACAAAAAGAGGGTTGGTTTGGTTACCAACAAAATCTGTTGAGATTCAGTATTACATTACACTGACTGTATAAACATAAAACGATATATAGCGAAGGTGCAAAGTCCGGATGTACAACACGGGCTAGCCAGCCGTGGGTACAATTTATTGATACTTGCTGATCTTGCCTTTAGCCGCTGCATTCCTGCGAGTCAATGTAGGCTCGGGAGCTGCGACCGAAGCAGGCGGCCGGCTACTTGATCTAGCCCTTCCCGATCGTGAAGTCGCTCTCTGAGGAATTGTAGTCATGTCCAAGATGGGGAATTTAGCAATCAACTGGTCCAAATCTTGCATAGACGTAATTCGTTTACGTTCGCTGTTGAGCGGCTTTACAAAAATATTACCATCTTGTGACCAGCAACGAGTTACACCAAAATGTTTGCGGGCTTTGGTGAAAATTCCCTGTCTACTTCTAGTCAGAAACTCACTTATTACTATAGAAGAGGACTTGAGCAATTTTTTCGACTTCCAGACCAAGTTTCGAGTATGAATATCAGTAAAGCGGACAAGAATGGGGCGATTTACGTTGTCTTTTTTAGCCCCCAGGCGATTTCTTTCCATTTTACTCGATTCGTCGCATTTTGAGAACACTCTGTCACGGAAGCCTTATTTGCCGTTTTGATAAGATCTATCCAGCGTGATGGAGACCTGCCTCTACCTCTCTTTGCTATCTGACCGTGGACTACTAGTCTTTCTATTGAGTCTTTGTTTCTGGAATTATGTACAAGGAGGTAAATTTAAACAATCTTGATAGTTTTTTTCATTAAATTGTTGTATTCAGAAAGACTAAACGAATTCTTTAATGTAATTACTTTCTGCATTCATTTAAATATAAAGGGGAATAATCGTAATGTATGAAAATACAGTCTATTACAATATCCTATTTCTTTTGCGATCTAATTTCCTATTCATCGAGTACCTTATTTTTCACGCTTTACTGAAAACCCATATTACTAAAAGCTTTCTCTGGCATTTCTAACCCAAAACGATAGAGTCGAATTTTGTGCGTGTGAGTGGTAATTGAAATATTGGTAATTTCAAAAGAATTTGATACACAGTTTTATAAGAGTGAGAGATATGCAAATAAGTCCGCGAACATGTTCGTTTATCTAATTTGTTGACTTTTTATTTACTGAGGATATTATTATCAGGCCAGGATAATATTATCAGAAAGTATAGTGAAATAATTTTTTAATAAGCGTTTTGCGTTTTGTGAGAGAATGGGTAGTTATAATCTATTTTGATGATAGACTGTTTATAAGTAAAATTAGGTAACTTTCATTTTCAAAATTTACCTCCACATCGTTTGCAAGCTAACTTAAAAAATCGTATCTCATTTAAAAATGGATCTGCGCCGGGAACATTTTGGCGTTATGAATTTTTACGATTTCAAGTGTAGCCTGAAATCGGACGAATCGTACGATAGAGTTCAAATGGTGTTCATTGATGAATGATAAGGAAACCATGTATCGTTGTTATAACGAATACAAGCGCCGTCAATTACTTACTTTTGGGGGTGAAGAAAGAAGTAGTCGCCCTTTGACGGCTGCTACTGAAGAAAACGTGCAAAAAAAACAAAGCGCCAGTACCAGTATGGCTTGGGTTGCCAGCATTCTGGGCACATATCCGTCAATAAATGGTTTACTACAAATTTGAGTGTTTTTAATCTTTGTCCATTTTTTGTGTTACTTTATTATATTTATGAAATAAGCTTGTTCACTTACACTATTCGGATAATTGTTATCGGCATGAGGTCACTCTGATAGGGTATTGTACATAATTGAATCGAAACTTGTCCGTTATGCAATGGAAATCCACTATTTTAAAAGTATTTAGTTTAAGATTAAGTGTGTCTTATTTGTTTTATTAATACTGAAAGTTAAGGATAATACTACTTTTCACTTTGAATATTCATTAATTTTCACGATAATTGAAGCTCAATGTGTACTCAGTCCATGAGGAGCTCCATTACGTCACCATATAAACTTTACTATAAAGAAAAACTAGCCTGTGTTAATGACAACAGCATTTCTTATTCGAATGTTTATTTTAATCAGTCTTATGATAGAGGTATCAAATTAACTTAAACTATTATACAAATATAATATGGACCTCTAAACAACATAACGTCACTTTTTGGTACTTATTACTTTACACCAACGTCTTTGATGCAGATCATAGGACCCATAATTATATATTTATGTAAAAAACCAAATACCTAAAAAATGTACCTCAGTATCATTTCTTAATTAACCTAGAATCTCATATTTACCTAGAATTACAAAGAATTAATCATTTTAAATAGCACAGCCAAAGTAGGACACGTCGCGTTAATGGAATGAAATGTGACGTATAGGAACTATTGCTCGGGATAAAACGAGAATAAAAACGGTAGACTGTATAATAATTAGAAGTCAATAAAGAAAACTGTTGGACTTTATCAAGTTTAAAAATGCGAAAAATCTGCCATTTAATGTACACACGTTATAGGCACTACCCATGAATTCCGTTACCGTTCCGGATGTGACGTATGTCTACAGATCCAGAATCAAATGAAAATTACTCATAAATTAATGCAAATTTGAATATTCTACCCATATTACATGGTTACTAAATAAAATATTTAAAATTTAGGTCGGGATAAATAACTTAAAATAGAAATATTACCATCAAATACAGTCGTTCGTAATTGAATCACAATTTGTGCCACGTGACGGAGCGACCGCTTTGCTCTATTTTCCGGCTAGACTGCTGTCAAATATAAAATATGGTGGATGCCTATGGGCTTAGATTGTTGCCATTTGTTAAAATTAATTCTAGTTTTAGTAGTTTTTTCATTAAAACTTGATCAAACACAAAGTGACGTATTGCGGAATTTCCGCGAGAACGTATTTCAGAGACGGCAAACATTGTGTTTTATTTTAATTTTCAACTCTCAACCAACTTTTATTAACGTTAATCTAATATCTTGGACATACGAGTATGATCTAAAATAACAATAGAATCAATATTAAAGATGAAGGACAACATTACAAATTTTAATTTTGTATCTGCATAGGGGGTATGGACACGTGAGTTTGGGCATGTTTTTATTTCCTATTAAATAATATTCTTATCTAATTTAGGATTTGCAGTTAAGAATCATGTATTCATTATTAGTTTATTTGTAAATAATGTCAATTTATTCATAAAAACACATTGAACCAATGTGTCACTGATAAACAAGTAAGAAGTCATAGGATGCAGATTTTTTTAATAAACAACATTTGCGAAATCTGCCCAATTATGAAAATTAGAAAAAATAGTTTATTTTGTTTATATAGCTAGTATTTGCTAGTTCTCTACTTATATATTGTTTTCAATAATATGGAAACAAATGGTTAATTATACTTAAAGGAAAAATACTACTAAATTTTATAAACCCACTTTATAAAGTTATTCCTTATTGTATAGGAACAGAGGCAGAGTTATTAAGTCTCTCCACGTGTCTCTGTGTGTTAGTATTTATTGTTCGCGAGTTTCAAATCAGCCTGTGTGTCACTAACATAAGCATTTTTTCTTGTAAAGTAAAAGCCTGCTTTCTGGAAGGCAATCCGAAATATTGGAGTAAGATAAGAACATGATTTACAGTCGATTAGGTTATGAAATGTTTTGAAAAGGATTACGTTAAATTAAATTCAGATAATACTTCACAATTATTTCGTTAGAAATAGCAAAGTAAAGATAAAGTGGGTACGATCTAAATGAAATAGAAATTATAATGAAAGAAGTTGAACCCGTATAACATACACGTAATAAGCGATGCATAAATAGTTTAATTATCATAAAATATAAAATGATTAAATATAATATTATATACTAATATTGTGATAATATAAGATATACCCGTAATTATACTGAATACTGTATATTCTAAAATTAGAAGTTTTATTTTGAAATCTTGATAGCTTCTCTTCTATCCTCTAATCTCTTTTATCTTGCTGTGGCCAATGAGTCTACAAGAACTGTTATGTTCTATCCAAATAACATCTGACCTACCAAGTATAATGTAGGTAGTCATTAAAAATTACATTATTAAATAACATTATAGGTTTAGGTATAAAATCACAAAAATATTGTTGCATCGTTTTCATATTGACCAGTCTGTACCTAATTTGTTGAGGAAATCGTGCACCTAAAACACTACGTCAGCCTGTAAACGTTGCCGTTTCACCAAGATGCATGCTACGACTTCGGCGTAAACGGTGAGAGGCGCGGCGCGGCGCCAAGACTTTCTGCGTCTGTAGAAACAACATGTATGAAGACGTACCTTATAAAAAATAAATGAGGTAAGTGTATGTTTTACTATGAAATACAAAAAGTTTTATTAAGTAATTTAATTGCTTCAATATAACAAAATATGTACAAAATTTATGGATAAATGCACTTCCGGTCTTTTCATTTTGGATGCACATTAAAGGGATGTTGGAGGATGTTGTTGGGACTGCCCCGGTTTTGCAGCGCTTCAGAAATGTTCGTAAATACGCGAACCGATGGTTTTCACGCCATCATTCGCAAAAAGGCCGCGTCATTGATGAGTAGAGTGCGGGCAAGTCAGAACAGCATTCTGAAAACGGTGGCGGAGAGTTTCCGCTCTCCTTTTTTGAGGCATTTTGTGCAGACGGTAATGTCATCCGCTACCTAAAGTGCTTCAAAAATATAATTAAACCTTTCTTATGTTTTTGTTTTATATTAATTTTAATTTAATATAATAATATAATTAATAAGTCTTCGCTGTACTAATATATGGATCTTCGTTATCTGAAATAAATATATATTGAATTGAATTGAATAAAACACACTCTTCTACACTCATATTTCTACCACCGTTAGTTAGTGTAGTTGTAGTTCAATACGATTCGATCGGTATATGTTATATATCTAGAAACTTAGCCAAGCCCGAGATATCTATTTTAATGCGCAGTGCTTCACACAGCGGTAGGTGCTTTCTCGCGCGACAGCGTAAGGGCGGAATCGTGAAATAATGGGTAGTTTAGCAGCTGAACAATATTCCTCTGAGTGGGACAACAAAACTGCAATATGTGGCGGCGCTTGTCAAGCGTAAAGACTCAAGTAACCCATAAAGTGTGTTGTAAGGGAGGCTGATGGTGAAGAGCAGACGCCTCCGCCCCCCCCCTGATCATGGTAATGACAAACAGTGAGAATTGTAGTGATATTATAGTAAGTATCATGAAAAGTAACATGCGTTTTATGTCTAAATCTTTTCTTCGTCCCTATAAAGATACAACAAACGAACAACAAAATGTTTTTGAAACACTTCACACATTATTTTACTCACATTACAAAAATAACCTTTTGATGTCAGTAACAATAACACTTGTGAACGACATCCGCGTCACATGTCTGTCTGTCCGTTAATTTGACGACAAAATTACGATTTCGACGAACAAACACATTTTAAATGTCTCGAGGTTTTTTTTTGAAATATGTTTTGCTGTGCATCTTCTATTCTTATACATTGCAATCTACAGTGTTCATAGATATATATGCATTTATAAGTTTTAATTACTGTATTGATGGAAGAAACTTGGCTGTCATAATACTGACGCTGTAGTACAAACAATTCGCCAAAAAGGATTCGCACTGTAAGCAAAATAAGTAAATATCTATAAGTAGAACGTCTTACCTACTAGCGTTGATACACGCAGGATTGGTGTGAGACGCGTGTAGGGATATCAACATCACCACAAAACAAGTACACATCGCATTTACGTTTTGTTAGTAGCTTAAACCTACGCAACAGAAAATAATGACATTTAAAAACTCTCAACCCCAATCGCTCTGCCGGCACTCACGTAATAATTGCCGGCAAGCGTCCTCTGCCCCCACCCGCCGCCCCTTCCCATTTTTATCGCTTATTTACCGCGATGACGTTCCACTTACTCGGGGCCGCGCGGTTTAATACTTTGCCGTAAACTGTAAGTTATCTGTGTCACAGTTGCCCTAGATACATGACAGTTTGTACTGTTTCACGTGAACGAGACGTTATTTTACACTTACGCAGTTGTTCGTGCTAGGCCCACAGGACTTGAACCTAGTGTAGGAACCAGATAACTCACCTACTATGATATTGTAAGAAATCCCACCACATAAAAGCGAAAGTAATATCTTTTTGAGGCATAATAATGTATTAATATTTATTTGATTTTAAACTTATATAGACGAGACTATTAAAATTAGTGTCAACCTACTTTTTAGATCTGATTTAGTGTTAGATAGTTTGAGACGTCCCGTGCCTCGAAGATGTACCTAATTAAGTATGTAACGAATTTTGCTGATCGTGCCTTCAGAAGCATATAAGAGCTCAGTTTAAATAGTGGTATTTCTAACTGAGTTCTTCTGTAAAAGCTGTAAGTAATCTATGTCAAACCCCAGCAGATCCCCAGCTTAATTCTGCTTTATCTTGTAGGTAGCTTTATTAAGAAACAACCTGGTCGGCTAATTTTGGTGGAAATCCTGAAAAAATATGCTTCATGTTATTACCTGAAACTCTCCGTCAAGGTGAAACAAAGACTACAAAGCTGTCACGCAAAGCTTTCACAATTTTAATTAAAAACGGACAAGGAAACTGTGAGGTACGACCATTAATTCATTATGATAACAGTATGGAAACTTGCAATTACTGTCTAATTTTTAATACTTTAGCAGAACTCTTTGTGAACGAGCTCGTCCGGTGAAGTAGTGTCACCATACCTATTTGTACCATCAAGCAGTAATGTTTGCTATACTGTGCTTTGGTTTAAAGAGTATGGGTTTCGGTGAAATTGCAGGCACATGAGACTTTACAAGTTTATGACTCATTGTGATATGAGCGCAGTGCAGTGAAATATGACTTTTATATGCCGCTTCACAAAAAGTGGGTCTCGCGGGATGGCATGACCATTGCAAGTAATATGTATGATACTTTCGCTTGTCCTTTTTTTATTTTTACGGAGGTTAGTATTTTTTTGAACAACCACTCGCTCCACCCACTGTCAATGCCTTGCAGATATCACTATCACGTCAGAATTTTCCTACATGGATACAGGAATCAAAAGCGATTGTTAGTTAGTTTTTTAGCTAACTTTGTTTGTCAATTCTCGCTCTATTTACAAATGGAACTCCATAACATAGTAGTATTTGACTTTGTTTCATTACTTGATCCTTATCCAGAACCGGTCACATATTTCCGTTTTAATAAGTAGCGTCAAGTACATAACCCTAGCCTATTAGTCACGTTTACGTCTTGTCTATTAGTTAAGATTTGATTGTTTGATGAGCCACGCGTCATTTACAGTTTTCAACATCAATCAATGGGACTTATTTGATCTGCAATCCCTAGTTACCAGGCTTGTCTCGATATGCCTTACTGCCATTACATCTATACTGCAGCACACGAGACGTAAACTCCGATTAAGCCGAGCATAGTCGGGTAATCATTTAATTAGGTGATGCAGTGTTAAAGAGTTTGCTGGGATCAGGCGGCTTACAGTTGGACACGACTTTGTTTATTGCCTGTTAGTTGTACGATTTCTATGCGGAGGAAATACAAGCATGTACCTATTTAATACGTGCAAGGTATAGTTATAGTACCTAAGTTCTTATTATGTTAAAACACAACTCTTCCTTGGTAATAAACATTGTAAAGAGACATTTGATGAAATAAGTGTTTTTATTGCATTTCGTCAGTGAAAAGGTTACCCCGTTGACTCGCGATTTGCCATGTTTGGCCAATAATACAATAGATTTCGCAGAAATCAACCTACTTTTCCAAGAACTGCAAGGTGTGTTAAACGTGAAATTAAGTGGTAGGTTTCAAATTTTTTTAATGACGCTAGTATGATTAAATATATTTTTTAATTCAGTGAATGCGTACTTAGAAGTCTTAGAAATGTCACATAATTTTTTGTACCTTAAAGTAAGTATTTATCACTGATTATATGCAAAATGGTAACAACTCGTAGCTTAAGTATACGAAACGTACGAGTAACAATTAATATTCATTTAATCTTGGTAATACTTTTACAAGATTCTAGATAAGAGTCAAATATATAATAATAATATCTAAAAGTTAAATTCCTAATCTACATTAAGTAAAACAGTTTTTTTCTTTATTTACTTTTGTATTTGTCATGAAACACATATAATAAAACAGCAATTTTTAATACACATACATTGATAGATTATTTTTTTATTTAAGAGTGTACATTATGATTTTATAAATTGTGTACGTTTTTATAAGATAAGCTGACAGCGCCTTCAGAGTTATCAAATGATTGTTCATAGGATGAAGTTAAAATGAAATAAAAATTAAATTAAATTTAAAAATCGTACATGAAACTGTCTAAAATGAGAGTTAGATTATCATAATTATTTGAATAACCTAGAAACAGAACTTTGATTGGTTTGCGTGTTAATACCAATACTCTGCAACCTTAAAACAGTAGTGTTTTTATGAGTATACTACAAGTCAAGGAAATAGTACATTACTGCAGCGGCTCGCAATAGAGGCATTGACTTGGGCAGAGCCGAAGCTGAGGAATACAAACGTAAGTCCATCAATGCCTAGTTGTGGCCAACGCTGGTATAGGTAGTGCTTTTTTCAAATAATGAGCAAGTCAAATAATAAACCTTTTCAAAATCAATAACGAATAACAAACTACAATAATTTTTCCCACGTTAAAGTATTTATTTATTAGGTACGTGTTATTCATTAGTCAGTTCTCTATTTGCAAGCCAGTTCGAAATTTAAATTACACCTTTGATATGTTGCCTGCATGGTTGCCATGTTTCGGAGTGAAACATCGTTCCATTTTTAAATAACAAAACAGACATGAGTGTATAATGTAATTTATTTGGCCGCCAAACCACGAGTAATTATAGATTTTCATACAACTTTTGCTGGCCGCTGGTCGTATGCATTTGACCAGTACAGCAAATCCGATTTTTCAAGAAGGTTTTTTTTTTAATTATATTAATTTATTTATTGAGTCGACCTACATTGTGTACACCAATACATTGTCAATGAATTAAAAATTTAAATTAAACCAAATGTCACAATAATTACAGGTGAAGACAGCATGCAATAATAAGTAATAGTTGTAAACATAATACAGTAAATGAACCGTCTTTAAAAGTTAATTAAAAATATATATTATTAACATAAAGAAAAAAATATTTGTGTAGTCAAAGACCTCAGGGACTTCCTGAAGCTATTAATATTGTCTCCAAATATGTCGATATTGTTTGTCTTAGACAAAGTGTTATACTGACGAGCTATTCTAGGCAATGATGAAATTAATCCCAAATTGGAACGACAACACCTAGTGGAAAACATATTAAAGCATGACACTCTAGGCAAACCTCGAGGAATACTCAGGTACACTTCCGAGAGTAGTTCCGGGGTATCCAAAATTCCGTTTACAAGTTTATAAAAAATATAACTGGTCCAGCATTCTCCTACGATTCGTAAGTGAAGGTTGTCAAAACAATGCTCAAATCTCTAAGCAAGTTTGTGAAAAATAATGTGATACCAGGTACCACCGTGTGTCACATTATAATAACCAAGGGTCTGTGTTGGTAGTGTAGGTATTAACCTACCAACATAGACCCAGTATCCTACCACCTAGTAAAATTGCCCACGATTGCCTTTACTTTACATAAAATATTTCAATTAAATCGAGTAGAAAGTAAAATTCGATACTCGTATGGGTATTTAGGAGATCTAGTGGTCATGGTGTCATACACGGATTGACATAAAACGCTGTTGGAAACTCGTCCGAGGATATTTAGGTTTTCTTTCTAAACTTGAAAGAAAAGGGTTTTATTTTGTTCTCATTCATTAGTTTAAATGGTCACTACCGACTCAAGGATTTCTTGACAAGAAATTTTTGTTTTGCAAAACGAAAGCTTAGAAAATCCGGTTCGATAATAATAGATACTGTGTTCTATCATTTTCGTCTCAATTGTATCAACTATGGATGTCTGGTACATTTCCCTGGGGAGGGGGACTGACAGTGGGCGGATTCAATCAGCCGACACCCAATTAGTGGTTGATTGACGTGACAGACGCGGGATATCGGGAATGTGCAGTTTTTGTAAGTACACTGGCAATACCGGTGGGTTTCTTTTCTGTAACTTATTGGATGCTCTTTTTTTCTGTTACTTAAAAAAATTGAGGTACTTTAGGCTAAATTCTAAAGACTATTGATATTGATATTCTGATACCACTGATAATGTTATTATAGTATGTATGTTAAAACATATTATAATTTTATCGATAAAATACATTTTAAAAATCGAAATATTTTACATACTTTGATTATTTTATATTAGCCTGATATTTTTACTTTCATTACATACAGTACAATGGTCACTCCTTCAGGGGTGGGGGAGTATGGGGTTGAGTCATCATTTTTTAAAGCTGGCAATAAGTACCAGCTTGTCATATCCTAAAACTTGACTCAGGCAGAGAAACGTCTTCCAACGATTAGCTTCTAAACGTTGAGAAGAAGAAGAAACCATTCTTGTTCAAGCAGTAAATAACTTTGCATTTGCATTATTGTTTTTGGTGAATTTTTCTAGATTTGTGTTTCCTTTACTTTTAACTGTAAATAATGGTGGGTTATTAACCGTTTATTGTCACTTGACGCACTATAACTATGTATGATGGCGTTGGCTGCCTATTGTGACGGAGCATGCGCAACGGGCGAGCGGTTGAATCACCGCACACCCATCAACACAGTCTAAACAGCTGCGCTTGGCAACTGGAGCTTAATTTGCTGCGTGCACCCGCCGCGTGCGAACGTCTCTGTTTTGTTATAATGTAATAAGAGATCGAAGATAAAAGTAAGAACAGTACGTGTTTACTTTATACCGGGTTACACTTCATGTCGGGCTCTCAGCCGATATGTACTTAAATAATTGATTGATTTTTGAGAAAATAATCAACAAATTTTTAAAGGACAATAATGTTCTCTCTGAAAATCAATTTGGATTTAGAAAAGGTAAGTCTACTGAAGACGCAGTTTTAGAACTCTCGGATACCGTAGTCAAAAACATTGATAAAAAGCTAAAAACTGTCGGTATTTTTCTAGATATTTCTAAAGCGTTCGACACTGTCTCTATTCCTATTCTTTTTTCCAAGCTAGAACTCATAGGCATAAGAAGCAGAGTTCTAGACCTGTTCCGCAGCTATCTCAGCAATCGGACTCAGCTTGTTTCTATAGACGGTATTAGAAGCAGCGAGAAACAGCTCTGCTTCGGCGTTCCTCAGGGAAGTGTCTTGGGACCTACCTTGTTCTTAGTGTACGTAAATGACTTGTGCAACCTTTCCCTCCCAAATTGTAAGTTAGAGTCTTACGCTGACGATACAGTCCTTCTGGTCCATGGTCACAGCTGGTCAGAGGCTCGTCGACTCTCTGAGAATGCTCTATGTCTTGTTATGATCTGGTTATGTTCGAACCTCTTATCCCCTTATGTGTCCAAAACGAAATTCATTGCTTTTGCTGTCAGCACATTTGGTCTACCACCTCCTTCGTTTGTTCTACGTGCTCATTGTGTGGAAATGGCGTTGGTTCTATCGACTGCAACTGCATGTTATTAGAACGGTGCTATCACATTAAATATCTAGGCGTCGTGATAGACAGTGCAATGGGCTGGAATCAGCATATTACATCTATGGTATCTAGGGTCAGAAAATCAACTTATATTTTTAAAAACATTAGACAAATGGTTGATTTTCAGTACCTTAAGACTGTATACTACGGCTTAGCCCAATCCATCATGACATACTGCATAACTGCGTGGGGTGGTTCTGTAAAATCAAATATGATATATTTGGAAAGGGCACAAAGAGCAGTATTAAAAGTCCTCTCTAATAAACAACGCCGATTTTCCACTAGTGAGCTATACTCATTATGCAAAGTCCTAACTGTAAGATAACTTTTTATTCTGCAAACTGTGTTAGAAACATGCTCGTATGCCATATGATCTGAACCTGAGAAATAAACGTAGAAGGGACATAGTATGCACCACAGAAAAAAAAACGGACGGAAACTGCAAAACGACACTATTACCATATCAGCTCGATGTTGTACAATAAGCTAAACAGAAAATTAAATATATATCCCCTTACATTATATAAATGCAAACTAAAATGTGTTGAATGGTTGCAATCATTGTCGTACCAGGATACAGAAGAACTCCTTGTTGTTTTAAAATAACGTCACAGCACACCTCATCTGATCACACAAACACACCACACCCGTCCAAACAACCACACCTATACAAAACACCCTTACCGAACAAATACATCCACACACACACACACGCACACATACACACAAACACACATTTCAACTACTCTCACCTACTCACCCAAACCTAAATAGCTCTATAATTTATAAGCAACATAAATTTATAACAATATTTCACACTTAGTTTTCTCGTAGGTATTTACATAATATGTTATATAGTTGTACCTTGTTTGTTACTAAGGAACTATGTTATTAGCTGGCTTTCGGAGTAGGGCGTTGACATCTGCGACACAGTTAATACTTCTGCAGGTGTCATCAAATCCTATATGTTTGTAAATAATCGTGTTATGGTTCCAAATAAATAAAATTATTGTAAATTACTTGTTAGGCTAAAGCATGTGTAAGCACGCTATATTTTGATTAACAACCAACATAATAAGTTATGGAACGACAAATGTACAACCATATAGATCACTAATACTGGAATAAATAACCCTTTTGAGTCCATTGTGCGTGTATATTGACAATTTACTTTAAATAAGGCATATTACACGGTCGATCGTTGTCTTAAGACAATGTGTCAGGTTGAACAACGCTCGAAAAACCATCGACCCGCAAAAGGTGCCTATTGCGATCGAATTCCAGATCTATATATATATATATATCGATTTATATAAAAATGAACCCCTATTTCTCCTGATCGTTATAACTTGAGAACGGATGTAATTATCTCTGAAACAAACAATTCTTTTAGTGTTGTGTTAATCACTGTCAACCGAAAGTTCTTATGAAAAAAAAACAAGAAAAGATGGGAGGTTATGGGGAGGCCGAAGTCCGAGACTACTACGCAAACGAAGTCGCGGGCAGTCGCTAGTTATATTTAACATTGAACGCCTATTTTTCCTGGTTACGCTATAACTTGAGAACGGATGGAACAATCTACCAATTTTTTATTTGTTGTGTTAATTATTGTAAGGAGAAAGTTCGTATGAAAGAGAACCAAGAAACAATAAACAACAAACAAACAACCAAGAACCACGCTCGTTAAAACATATATAACAAAGTCTCTGTCTGAAACTCGATATGTATAACAAATTGCTCTTAGAAATAACACGTCTTCCTATAAATACATTCAAGATCACTTCAAATATTGAAATTTATAGAGAGAAAAGTTCCATCCTCGTACGGGATTCGAACCCGCGTCTTCTGACTCTCCGTGTCAGACGCCATTGACCAACTAGGCCACCGAGATTCTGGTTCGAGCATCGAATTTTAACTCTCTATTTGACTAACCGTCTTGCGGGGACGGAGCGACATCTATTGGACAGTTTAACAGTACTCGTACCATCCAAAGTAGCATTATTTAGAAATACTTAAACTTTCGTATTGACATTGCAACCCTTGTAATTTTTATAGTATTACTTTTTAAAGCATTTACGCCTGCTTTCAGCGATCTCAAACATTGAAATTTATAGAGAGAAAAATTCCATCCTCGGACGGGATTCGAACCCGCGTCTTCTGACTCTCCGTGTCAGACGCCATTGACCAACTAGGCCACCGAGGTTCTGGTCCGAGCATCGAATTTTTTTGTTTAAATCAAATTTAAATGTTTAAGATAGCTAAAAGCTGGCGTTAGCGCTTTTAAAAGTAATACTATAAAAAACACTTCAAATATTCTTTGAATGTCATCCTTTTTACCATACATGAGTTGTTCATTATCTGTCGTGCATTCATAGCTATTACTTGTTTTACAGTCAAATATGTGTTTTGATATTTATTTATATAGGGTGTTTGGTAGAGGGTCCGACAAACCAAATGAGTGTGTTCGGGGGCCCACTTGGAGAATACAAGTTGGCCAAAAAAAATCCCCGACCAATTTTTTTCAATATTTTTTTGTGAATATCCCCTTTACTCCGAAATTGTACCTATTTACCACCATAACATCTGTTTAGACCAAATTCAACTAAAAACATCCGGTCTAAAACAGATTTTACAAATTTTATGGTGGTAAATAGGTACAATTTCGGAGAAATGGGAAACTTCACAAAAAAAAAGTTACAAAAAAATGGGGGATCGGGGATTTTTTTTGGCCAACTTGTATTCTTCAATTGGGCCACGCTCATTTGGTTTGTCGGACCCTCTACCAAACACCCTGTATAATGCTAATATGATATGATAATGCTAAATACTTTGTTTCGGTTTACCGTTATGTATAACTTAATATATAATATACTTGCCACTGTGATGAAATGTAATTAAAAAAATATCTGAACTGAATCTGAAAGAAAAACCATGAAAATATGGGAGGTTACGGCGAGGCCGAAGCCTACTACACAAACAAAGTCGCAGGCAGTCGCTAGTACGGAATAAAAATCGTGATCAGTATCCACCCCTCCCCTCTTCCCTCTCACTCAATTTAACTTATAGGTATGGTAATAACTAAAATACCTATCAAGAACTAAATACAACTTGGTCCTTTCAAAAGGAGATGGACAAGATTTTCGCGTGATGGTAAGAGCCAACATTTGCCCGGATGTTTGAAATTGAATAAGAATATTTTTTTTACGTTTACACGCTCATACCCTCCGCGCAAGTACTTCCTGTTTTCTTCAAACCTTTCTGCTCACTAGTTGTTTTGCGAACAGTTTCCCTCGCGAGCACAGTCTTGTCAGCGGCAATCTTGACCAAATTTGCTAAAATTGTATATGTTTTTGGAATCATAAAATGTTCTTGCTGAATGTTACCTAAATCGTCCTCGAAATTCCTCTTTAAAGTTAAATACCTGTACGGGTTACGTACATTTTATTGTAAACTGCTTACTTAGAACGACTGCGTTCGCGCCTTTCATTGTATTTTTCAGTAAAATAAATCAGTCTGCAAGCAGCGATCGGTCCAACACGTTGTTTTTAAAGTTTGATAGGAGCGTATTAATACCTCCTGTGATCTGGTGTTGATTTGATAATAGGTCGTCCATTGTACTCATAGTGATAATATAAGAATGTTAACTATTATAAATGGAAACTTCTTACTTGATGTGATTTGTTACTTGTCCTGACACTGCTGGCGTGTCCAGAACTGCTGAATACGATGTTGATACTCCTGACGGCTGCTTCCTAGTCAAGAGCTGCTTGAGATTGTCCCGGACGGCTGCTGCCTGCCTGAGACTGATGATAAATCCTTGCGCTCGTTGCTACGCGAAGGATCGGTGATGATAACCCTGACAACAGATGCGTTGCCTAGGATTGTTGATGATGCTTGTCCCGGTGGCTGATGCCAAACCAGAGACCACTGATAATATCCTTGATATTTGCTCACTGCTAGTTCCTTGGCAGAACCTCACACACGAATTACTGACTCGACAATCACTCGCGCTGATGATCCTACCTTCGGAGGCTCGAAGGACCTTTATGTACGGGCTTGTTAGTCCGTGCATAAAATTATGATATTATGATAAATGAAACAACGTGTTGGACCGATCGCTGCTTGCAGACTAATTTATTTTACTAAAAAACACAATGAAAAGCGCGAACGCAGTCGCGCTAAGTTAGCAGTTTACAATAAAATGTACGTAACCCGTACAGTACCTAATGTCTGTACCAAACTTTATCAAAATCGGTCAGTAAATTTTACCCTCATTTTAGAAAAAATACAACCCAACTCATGCCAACGTCAATTATATTGAATAGTAGAACATGCATACCAAGTTTCGTAAAGATTAGTTAAAAAATGCCATTTGTACCGGATGACCAACAAACAATCTAACTAACATACGGACAGATGAAAGTCAATTTGGCAAGTCGAGCAGAGATGCTTCGCTTGCTCGGTCAATCACATAAATATGTGACCCACCCTGAGATCAAACCTGGCACTCCGCGCTTCGAACGCAAAGTCTCTACCAACTAGGCTTCGTCTTAACACATATAAATAGTAATAATAACTTTTTTGCATAATTAAACATAAATTATATATACAATCGTATCATATAGGAGAACCTAGTTCTTCCTTAGTACTCTTCATCTACACTGGAAAAAATTACGGCTTTTAAGCACGGCTAAGATTCCTATAGCCATGTAAACGGCTGCACCAGTCGCGTTTAGCAGCCGTGTGAAGCGTTGTGTACACGGCTCGATCTATAACACGCCTACTTCACTCACTTACACGGTTACGTTTGCTAGTATAGACCTTACCCTTTAAAATAATTTCCCAGCTGTTAAATCGTAGCCGTGCAAAAAAACACGGCTACGCTTTAAGACGGTTTTCGGAGCGGTGTTGACACAGGGCATTGGTTAGTGTGATAATCAAACACGGTAGAGTTACACATGATCTAACGAGCTGTATGCTTAAACAAACTTGGCAGCGATAGCCACGTACTATGTATTTGAACCGTGTGTGTACTGTAACCGTGTCAGCTAAACCCACCAACCCTTACCGCGTTAACGCGGTTGCAGCTGCAGTACCGGGTTTACACGGCTCTTTTTTTCCGATAAATCGACCCATTTTTTTCCCAGTGTATGTTCAGTTATATTAGATACAGCTACATCTGATATGATATCGGATATCGATATTATGATACCGGATTAATTAAAAGTGTCCTATGTGTTATTCCATCGCCTTATCTATCTACATACTAAATTTGATCTAAATCAGTGCAGCCGTACTGACGTGATTGAATAACAACCTCCATCACAACATTTACATTTATATAATATAAGTAAGATAACTACTTTTGTTCTAGACTCAATAGTTTCCGCAGCTAGTCTTTTCTATGAATAAATATAGCCTAAACTCAGGGTGAATGTAGCTTTCCAATGAAGCAAGAATTTTTGAAATCGGTACTGTAGTTTTTGAGTTGAATCATTACAAACACACACACAAAATTAAAAAAAATCTTCTTTATAATATGTAGTAGTAGTAGTGTAGATAAGGCCGTTTTGCGAAGATGTACTCGAACCATTACGTCATGACTTCAATTTAAGCTTGTACATACTATGATTTATCTGTGTCACAGTTCTACTATGGCTACGTTCCGGGAAGGACCGAAATCACTCGCGACGCTCGCACACCCATTAAGCCCGCGGTCATCGTGAACGAACTCGATACGTCATCGATGATGATCGATGACGTCACCGAAAACGCTCACAACGCTCGCAAACCGTAGGTGGGTTTTCACGGTCGTTTACGAGCTTTCACTGTCAAGCATCAAATGTATGGGATTCCTACGATTTTTGACAGAAAAGTTGCCGCGCTTTTCGTGACCCCGTAACCGTTCCGCTTGGGTTGAACATTGCAAGCATTCATTCTAACCGGAACGCTAAACCGGGGCGCGACAGTTGTGAGCGATGACGGCGCTTCCCGGAACGTAGCCTATAAAGATGATATGTCAGTTTGCACTGATTTTATGATTACAATTGCTTCACGTGAACGACACGATCACGCCACACCCCCGCAGTTATTCGTAGCCGTCCCTCAAGGTACATGAAAATTACATCCAAACAGTTATTCTCGTACAAGTTAACATTATATTGTAGCTTCCTCAGTACCTACATATTTTCAGTGTTCTAGGTACTTACGATTAATGTCTTATCCTAAGTTTACCTGTGTCTAAGATATTTTTTTTTTATTTAATAGGTTCGCAAAGTGGACTTTTCAACAACATAAGAGACAGAGATTACCATTATATAAACAAGATTTGCTGAACGCCCTACTCGGTGCGAACACAGCATGAGTATAAATAGTTCATAACCAAAAATACAATAATTTAGTGTAATTACTATACAGGGTGTTTGGTAGAGGGACCGACAAACCAAATGAGCGTGTTCGGGGGGCCCAAGGTGGCCAAAAAAAAAACCCGACACCCCAATTTTTTTTGTGAATTTTCTCGTTTTCTCCAATATTGTACCTATTTACCACCATAACATTTGTAAAGAATGTTTTAGACCGGATGTTTTTAGTTTTTACAAATTTTACAAATGTTATGGTGGTAAATAGGTACAATTTCGGAGAAAAAGGGAAAAATCACAAAAAAAAAGTTAAACGTATTGAGGGGTCGGGAATTTTTTTTGGCCAACTTGTATTCTCCAAGTGGTCCCCCGAACACGCTCATTTGGTTTGTCGGTCCCTCTACCAAACACCCTATAGTTACCATAAACATCGCAAAGAAAAAAAAAATACTATAAATTTTTTTGATACTTTTGACCGATGCGTTGAAAATATCGAACTTGTGGCATATGCTGTTGTAGTACGAGCATAACCGGTTCAAGATATTAGTCTTCCAATAAATATGTACACTAAATGAAACCCTGTGCCAACGTTTTTCTATATGATTAACGCTTATCCCATTATCCTAGTCTTCACTTATAGCACTCAAAGTAAAAAGGAACCGGGCATTCAATTTTAAGTCCGGCATTACACGATTTATTCATGTTCCACGTAAGGTCGAAACACATTACTCCTTCACCTTTTCCGTCGCGTATGGAACTGCTAAGGATATTCCGGGCAAAGTACGGACATCCGATAGCGGTTAATTTATTTACTCTGTTTGCCCGGGGCGATTGACCCGGATATCACTCCGGGGAAGTTTTTTATTCGGGTGTACTGTAGAGGGTTCTACGGATTGTTAAGTATTATACTAAGTTAGTTTTGGAAATATTCTTATTGCCGCTTTTTAGTGGAAGAAACAGGAAGATAAGTCTTCAGGATTTGATAAGTAATACGAGTAAGTATATATTATATTTTATGACTTTCGCCCTTCCTATATAATTAAATAGTCTCATCAGATCATAGCTGTTGTGAAGTAGGTAGGCGCACACTCGCTGTGTGTACATATGGAAGATATATAAGAAAAATAATTATTGAGACTTTTATAAAGGAAAATAGAATGAAAAAATATTGTTGAATATTGGTCTGTTTATGTGTGTGTCTGTTTGTATGTTTGTGCACGCTAATCTCAGAAACGGCTTATCCGATTTAGATGTGGTTTTCGCAAATATATTGTGGTAAGCTTTACATTTATGTCAGCTGGTTAAGTGTTTGTTAAAAGTGTTGAAATTTAAATAATACCTCTGTCACCACTATACCAAGATCAAGCAAGCGAAGCCGCTGGCGAGTCAACTAGTGTATAATCTATAATATATAAATATAAACCCATATTTCTCCTACTCACGCTATAACTTGAGAACGGAAGGAACAATCTCGCTAATTCTTTTTTTGTTGTGTTAGTTATTGTCAGGAGAAGGTTCTTATGAAAGAAAAAGCAAGAAAATATGAGAGGTTATGGCGAGGCCGAAGGCCGAGCCTACTACGCCAACGACGTCGCGGGCAGTCGCTAGTAATATAATATAAATTGCTTACATCTTCGCAGGTACCACTGTAATACAAAATATTCAACTTCCTAACAGCTTTACTGTATTTTGATTTGAAGTGCATCATATGTCAAAATAGCTGCGGCGCGCGGTTTCTCCTGCGCGGTGACGGATAATGAAAAATATCCTGTAGCATTCTCCGGGATATAACCTATCCATTTGCCAAATTTCATTATGATCCGTTCAGTCGTTTAGGCGCGAACAGGTACCAAAGTACCAGAGTTACCCATTAGTATAACTGAATTAAATTACAACACATTCAAAAATATAATAAAACATTTTTCCGAACGTAAACCATTTTATAAAGTAAACGAGTACATGTGAATGCAATTCTTGGAATCGTCTGATCTGTGTAAGAAAAGCAGTAACATTGTTAATACACAGTTTTAATCAATATGTATAATCCAGCCCATTTTTGACTTTTATGTTCTGTCCAAAAATTAATGTTAAATGCGTGAATATTTTATTATGTAAGTATTATTTAATATTAATTAATGTAGAATTTGACATGCCTGTAACGATTGTTATTGGATGGCCAATAAATGATCTTAATCTTTATCTTCATTTTTACTTTTCCACTTATAAAATTATACTAGCCAGGCCCCGCAGTTTTACCGGCATGGTCGTGGTTTTTGATAACGACGAAAAGTATTTTATAAGTGGTATTTTTTATTTATTATTTTTCTTATAGCTCGGGACAGAACTACATAACCAGCTCGACCTTTGAACTGCTTAAAATTACCATCAAGGTGATGGTAATTTAAATCTTAAAAAATTACAGAAACTGATATTTGACAATTATTTATTAATTGTCAATAATCATTTAGTTAATTTTAACGGTAAGATTAGAAACTATACCAGTTGCAGAATCATTTAAAGAACACCAATTTCCCCCCAAATCCAGTACTAATTCCGTATTCTGTGCAGTCACCACGTGACTGGCATTAATGACTGCAAGATGACTTCATCCAATTTCCACCGGAGTCTAAGATCCTCGGCGGAGCTGAAAAACAAAATCGTATTTTTTCACGGTTTGTAAGTTTTATGTCCCCTTGGTTTATCTCTTTTGGCAAATTTGGTTAGGGTGGAAATAGCATTGTGGTATAAACAAGAACGCAATCGTGCTTTTGATATTTTGAGACTTTAACTCATCCAATGTTCTTTCGGTTTCTTTCTGAACTATCCATAAACCTTCAGATAAAAATACTACTCTTAAACAATGACCAACTAAAAGCAAGGTTATACCGGCGGAGTGAATTGGATCTCATAAAAAAAATTACAAACAGGTAACGGGAAAAGGGAGGTATTAAAATGTGTATACACTGGTGTACTCGCGACAGTGCTTAGCACTTTTTGTACGTACACATGGTGTACGCTCGACACGCAATGAGTTAATAATGAGAATGTAAACAAGTGACAAGAAGGATAATTACCCCTTGTTTACAAGTAAATATGTAACACTAAATTATTTTGGTGACTACGGTACGGTAGTAAGGTATAGTAGATTATGATACTGTTGCATAATAAGGGTTCTTATAACATGAGTGTGTTTTTTTATAGTATCACACGAGTGTTATAAGACCAAATTATGTACAGTGTCATACACTACTTTATCTACTCTCATACTATAATACGTAAAACAATATTGCAAATAAAACGCTGAATATAACAACAAATTTATTTTTACTTGTAATAATTATTGATGTTCTGAATATTACAATTATGAAAATTAATTTGAACCGTACAGAAAGCGTTATTGGAGGTACTCGGAGAGGGTATGATATAGCGATCTTGTTAGTCATTGAATCATTTATATAGCCTTCTGCAACTGTCGTTGACTTCCAACCACCGTGTCGCTTTAGTGCCATTATATCTCCACCAACGTCAACTAGCAAGGTCGCAGATGTTCGGCGAAAGCAGTGTCCTGTGTACAATTCGGGGTCGGTAAGTTGAAGAATGCTGGCAATAACTTTGCCTAAAGCTCCAAATTTGTTAATGCCAACTCTCTGCGTCGTGCATTTTCCGTCAATATAGTTTAGAAAAAAACTGGGATTGCTGCACTCAGTTGGTCGTAGCTCTATGTATATTTTGCATTGTTCATAATATTTCCCAGTATGTATATGGTAAAAGAGCGGTCCGTCTTGGTTTTAGTTTTACTTATTTTGATCAATAGTGTAGTTTCGAAGACTTCAACATCTTTGAATTGTATGTTGTATAACTTTTGCCGTCGGCAAGCACCCATTATACCAAAAATTAGTGCAATCTGTAACAACTTATATATTATACATTACGGTAAATTAACTCAATATTAACAAAAAAATGTAGGTACATGGTTAACTGATAAACAACTAAAATACCTTTGTGAAGAGATATAATGTGTCTGGGGCTTCATTTAAGAACTTATTTATCTGCTCTGCTGTAAAATCTTGGATTTTTTCCTTTTATATCCTTGTGAGTTTCGTTTCAAAAATGCAATCAGCTTGCTATATTTAGTTATATCAACTTCGTTGGAAATATTGAGTGTACTTACCCACATACTTGACACTTTATATTTTTCAGATAACTCTTGAAAGTACGCTAACAACACATTTTCAGAAAATGATGTAGCATTTTTATTCATTTTCCATTCCATGAATTCGTGGTAACATTTATTATAGTTGCTCCTAGATTTCGCCGGCAACAGGTTCATGGTCATGTTTGACGCAGCTTCCAGAAAGTCTGGTGGTGTACAATCACCACTATCCCCGCTTTCAGACATGTTTTTACACAAAGACCTATGTATTTTACAAACAAAAACCAAACTTTGTTTAAATATTGAAAAGATTTTTTAAATGTCAAATGTTGGAGCCAAGGCGCAAACATCGATTGCGCATGCGTGTTGCGTCGTCGCGGACTCGTTCATTGAAATCTTTTTTTTTAAAGTAGAGGTTCAACCTCCTTGGTCCAGCTGGAGGTTGTATAGGTGTTTCGTTATGATTAAAAAGTTATATTATGTTACAGGTGTCCATACAAGACCTGTATCGTAATTAAACTTTTTTTTATTATGTTTGGCCTGTACGTAATGTTTGTTATAAGAATTTTGTTTTCAGTTTTATAATCTTTGTATTATAGTATCAGAGTAGATAAAATACATTATTCCATTAATGACAATAATTTTGGTTTCTTGCACAATAGATATTGACTTACTCACATATCAAATAAAGTTTGCGATCACTTTAATAAATTGAATTATTTTTTGTTACGGTACATTATACTAATATTTCCCCATCTTTTTAGTGTTTTATTTAAAAAAAAAATATTTTTATTTTTTATTAATTTATTTAATTCTTTACACTAATGAACAAAGCATACATGGCATATTGTACCATCGAAACCATAGTTTGATTAGCTTTAGAATATAAAACAATAAAAAAGACCAATTGTCTTTTCATGTGAAAAGGCTTTCAGTTCTATCTTACGCTCATTAGAAATCTGATATAGTACATTTGTAATTTAAAATACTGTTTCGCGGAAAGTTGTGACTGAAAAAATGCCAAGAGGATTATCAAAAGTTTCACGAGCATGAATGGTAACTTTGAGGGAAGAAGGATACACCACGAGAGAAATAGCACGCAGAGTTGTAATATCCAGTGTCGTGACCACGTTGCAGAGGTACCACGGGATGGGTAATTTTGCTGACCGACCCCGCAGTGGTAGCCCAACTGTTTTGACTGCTTCCCAATTGAATATAGGCCTATTAGTAATAAATTGTTGATTAATCCTTCCTATACCATGATAATTAAAACAAAAGATTTATTAATGAAACTGACGTACGTAATGTACGTCTCTGGGACGCAAAGTTTAAAAAAATATATATCAGCTTATGCTAGTGATCACAAACTTTTTTTGATGTGTGTATATTTTTATTTAATTGTTGATTTGATTGATTGATTATGTTCGAAAATAAAATTATCTTTACTTTAAAATGCTTTAAGTATAGAAAAATTACTGCAGCTACCTTACAAGGATTGCGTCCTTTGGGGCATACTTAACGTATATTTTTTCGCATTCTTACATCTGCTGAAGGCATCCAGCAATTTTCAGAATTACTTACTCGTACTTTGAGTTAGTAAATTAAACGTCATTATTTGTACATGTTTATTCTGACATTAAACATATTTTGCGAAAAATCACATACGGACGGGATTTGGACTCGCGTCTACTGACAATCCGCGTCAGTCATAGTAGTCTAGGTTGAATGTAACCGTCTGGGGACGGAGCTTGACAAGCATTATCCAACAGAATGATAAGTTTGGACTCCCTACAAACTCCTCACGGTTTATGAGCCATCCAAGAAGAAGAAGAAGAAGAAGAAGAAGAAGAAGAAGAAGAAGAAGAAGAAGAAAAAGTTTGGTCTCGCATGGCAGGCATCAGTATTTCAAAATCATGTAATTAAAACATAAATATACCTTTGTGTTTGAGTCCGACCCGCACTTGTATCAATACTTTTCCTATGAATCAAAGCGCAAAAATTATACACTCGTTTCACAAGTGCGATTTCACTAGTTATTTGTGCATATTTATTGAAAGTGTAATTCTTTCATTTAAATAATGGTGGATAAGAAGACCATTATTTAAATACAACAGCTAAATACAATTTTTCTATACAATGTTTTAAATAAAAGTAAAAAAAACTAACCTAAAATCCTATGAAGGAGTAAAAGCGGACAGCCGTGCGATTCTCTAATGATTCGTCGACGAGCTCGTCAACGAGCTCACCGATGTCCAATACTTTATGAGATATTGCCCTTGTACATAAGGTTGTTTTTCCAACGTTTTTTGTCATCCCGTCATTTGTTTCACGGATGATGTCAAAGACGCAATGACGTTTGCTCTTAGAGAATCGCACGGGAACTCTAGCGGCCTTACTAATAAACTTGGCTATACCCGGAATAGTTGAAACATCCATCTGTCAATTTTTCGCTTACAGTAAATGTAACGCGTGAAAGCAAGACAAAGGATGACAATTAGTATATATGTTTACGCAACTTTTATTAATAAAAGCGCCAGTATACGGTAAGGACTAATCAAACGTTAATTAGTCAAATTAAAATTAGAGTTGATTCTATGTTTAATTTTTAGTTTATTAAATATTTATCATATTATTAAAAACCCATGCCGTTTTAATTAATAATAAAAAATAAATAAATTCTTGTGGTTTTAGTTTCCAAATTGTATTGATTCAACTTGTAACCAATACATAGATTCCTATACGAATTGCGTAATCCCTCATGATTTGTAGCCAATCAAATACAATAAAGTTCGCTTCCTCGCCCCAAGGGAACCAATATTGAAATAGAAACAAAGAAAAAATAAAACATTTCGTGAAACTGAGTGGTTACAGGACACATGAAACTTGTACCTCCATTCATACTCGTATATAGATGTAAGAATCTATTTTGGATATAAAATATATTAATACTAGCTGCTCTCCGCGGTTTCACCCGCGCGGTGATGGATGATGATGATGATGAATCTTATATAGCCTATGTTACTTAAGGTGAATGTAGCTTTCCAAAGCTGAAAAAATGTTTGAAATCGGTCTACTACTTTTTGAGCCAAAATGTTACAAATATCTCAACAAATCTTTCCTCATCATAATATTATTATAATAAATAGTATAGCATAGATTATAAAGGAGAAAGATTTGTTTTTTATTATTTTGTTTATTTGTAACAAATAAACTCAAAAACTACTGGACCGTTTTCAAAAAATCTTTCATCATTAGAATGGTGAATTCTCCCTGAGTAACATAGGCTATATAGTTCAACTCATCATCATCCATCACCACACGGGTGAAACTAAGGAGCGTAGCTAGTTTAATACATGTAATGGATAGACAATTACATATATTTACATTTAAAATGTGATAATCGTATAATGGTTATTAAAAATATGAGACTACTACATGATTTTATACATAACTAGCAGTGCCATGTGGTGATGGATCACGATGATGATGATGATACGTATCCAATGTTAGTCCAACGTATCATCTACTTTTTACCAAATATCATCAAAATTGGTCGAGCCATTTGAGCGTGAGAAATAACAAACATAGGTACTTCGAGAATGAACAACTTTAGTCAGCTTTGGCACTTCTTGAAAGACCCAGATTGTAGATTGTTGTTTGGAATCAGGATCGTAGACATAGATCCAAGATTCATCACCACTGATGATGTCGTAGACGTGATTTGACTCTCCTCGGTTAAACCTTTGCAGGGTTTTTTTACACGTTGATCGTCGGAAAGCAGATGCGGTATCCAACGGCAAACTAGCTTTCTCACACCAATCGCTTCATGCAAGATCTTCTGAATGGTTGTTCCTGACATGCCTAATAGAGCCTCTATCTCTCGATACGGCACATCGGCACATCAGCACGATCTACGAGAATTAGTTGTCTCACAGCAATTATGTTATCTTCAGTGAAGGCGGATTTTGGGCGTCCTTCGCGAGATTTGTCATTAACACTAGTATGTCCACGCTGGAATTCTAAATACCAGCGTTCGACAGTCCGCAGACATGGGGCTTCATCACTAAACACAGATGTTAGCTCTTTAAAACACTGAAGCCATGTCAGGCCTCTTCTAAAGTTGTAGAAAATTATTGCATGAACATTTTCCTTAGAAAGATTCATTTTCATACGTAACCGATTCTAATCGACGCTGTGACTAAGCAATAGCATTAATCCTAATACTTTCAACTGTTTCGAGATTCAACATTTAAACACATTCGAATATAGTACAGTTCCTAATTCAAAATTGCCGGGAAATATGGAAACGACAGAACTTAAAAGGCTCACAGAAGCCATCCTATAAGAAGAAGAAAAAGAACTTAAAAGGCAAGTCTAGTACAAAACGAAAAAAATAGTATAGACAAAGTCACATACAAAAGCCAGTAGAACAAATAAAACTAATTCAATCAACGCGTGTACGTTACGTTATCCCTAAGGAACACAAGTTTGTGGCGGGATTTATTTCTTACTTCTTCATAGTTCTCGGGAAATTGATACAAATGATGAGAAGTGCTGGGGGAATCAAACTTTGGATTGACGTGAGTGATATGCAAGGGATTTAAGGCACTTTAGTTTTATAATACTGCCTGACCCGCCAAGAGCTTTTCTTACTTCGCCAGATTTCCAAGTTCTTCCTCAGCGGATGCTTACAACATAAGAGGTGTCTACAATTTTCAAGTTTGAAGCTCCTCCGGTTAAAAATCTGCGTCGTTAAATCAGTCAGTCAGTCGGTCAAAACAAGTAAATATAATGTTTTAACATAATTACTCGTAATGTGAGCCTTATTACATCGCTTTAAGGGTCATAAACCGAGCTACAACGTACACGTGCATAATAAAATTATAACCTAATGCATAATATAATAATCCCTACAAAGTAAAATGAGTACCTTACTGGAAGATAAAGCCGAGTGAACAGCATGTTCAATTTAACCGGGCACTACAGTTATTTTTTTAGTAACAACAAAGACATTTTTGCCGCTAAAAACTCATATGTACATATTTGGAAAAAATTAATGTGTTTGTCCAGTCTTGAACTGTATCAGGAACCAGACAGAATACAAATTCTATTACTATCCTGGTTAACGACACCTAGGCGGGGTTAAACCAACATTTATTATTATCAAGTTATTCATAATTCGCAATAATATTAAAATTTTGAATTTATAGAGAGAATAATGCACATCCTCGGACGGGATTCGAACCCGCGTCTTCTAACTATCCGTGTCATACGCCATGAGCATCTAGGCCACCGAGGCTTCAGGTCCGAGCATCGAATTATAACTCTCTTTCTGATTAAACCGACTTACGGGGACTTAATTTGTCATAAAATTTCAAAATATATGCATTTCAACATAATTATAATTTTGAAGTTTGACGGCTGTATGTTCAGTTCATTTGCATACCTAAGGCGCGTGAAGTTTGTAACCTCCTTGTAAACCAGAAGAATCGTTATAAATTTTGTTTGTTCACAAGTCAAAGAACCGAACAATAATGAAGATCAGTAGAAGCATACAGAAGATTAATTACTACAAAGAAGACTTAACCCTGAAATTGGCTCCAAAAACATAGTATGATAACCGACGTAGTAGCATTACGATTCAATGTTTTAGCATACATAGGACTCAAAGTTCATAAAAATAGTTGGTACATAGTATTTTACGTAATAATATGATTCGCGGTTCGTTGTTCGCATAAATGATATTTGTACAATTGGTTTCCAAAAGTAGTAATTTTAAACCCCATTACATTAGGCGTTCCGTCTCTTTGTTTCCTAAATACATTTTAAAAACACTTTACACATACTTTTTCTAAATCAATAACCATATAATATACAAGAACAATTTGAAAAACTTAATCTGTCCGAATCAGCAAGACCCATTAGAGGCAAGTTTCATTCATAAATCTATTGTTATTTTTTGTCCTGATGCGGACGGATTAATACAGACTTCTATTATATGCAGTTGTTTTAGTGTATCTCAAAAACTACTGAACCAAATTTGATAAAATTCAAATGAGACCACATGGAAAGTACCAGCTATCAAAGAAACAAAGAGTTTTCAGAATCGGTTTACCCAGTCGAAAGTTATGAGGTAACAAACATAATAAAAAAATTAAAAAAAACAGTCGAAGTGAGTACCTCGCTTTTGTTCGCTGAGTACCTTTTTTGGAATTCAGTAGAAAATAAAAGTTCAGTAATCTACAATAAATTTTTTTTTAAAGCTAACTTAAATTCTTACAATTAAATGCACAGCAGAAAATCAAGAGATGGCGTTGTATATATAATTTAATAAAGCGACTGGAAACAAAGCATTCAAGTTTCTCCACACAAATTATTAATTTTTAAAATGGGAAATGAAATGTGAGACTCTATTCACACGATATTCCGTTTCCCCTCCACCACGCCTTCTAAAATTACAGTGTAAAGTGGCGCCATTCCTTCAAGTATAATGACATATTTGAACAGAATATTCATTTCCTTAAGGCATCTATTTCTGGCCGGGGATATTAAACTGATTGAATATTTATGACCATGGAATTCCATGTGAATCATTTGTGGTAAATTGTCTCTACCGCGTTTTTTATTTAAGTTATTTTGTGGTACCTTGGATAACTCTTATTTTAGCCTTAAGGGGACTTAGGGAACACGAAGTTAAATAATATTTCTAGAGTTGTGATACGAATCTTAAGAAATGAGGAAACCCGGCTTACTAGGTGGTAGGACTCTGTGCAAGAGGCTGTCTTGGTTGGTACCACCGCAGTGCCAGATATTCTGCCACTAAGCAAGCAAGCATTATTGTGTTAGTGTGTGAAGGCACTGTAGCAAGTAAAATTAGGTGGTGAAGGAGACTCTAACCTTAAATGGTCTCGCGGTGAGAAAAACTACAGTTGTAAGTTCTGGATGGCACTGAAACTGTCATGGGCAAGTGTTGTACTTACTATCTGGCATATGACTTGCCTGTCTTGTCACTTGATTGCATATAAAAGTAATCCCTCTAATATTATAAATGTGAAAGTTTGGATGAATGGATGGATGGATGGATAAATGGATGTGCGTTACACAAAAACGGCAGAACAGCTGAACGAATCTGCTTGAAATTTGGCACAGAGATAGATTATAGTCTAGAATTGGACATAGGCTACTTTTCATCGTCATCATCATTATCATCCATCACCACGCGGGTGAAAAAGCGTAATATTCTTAGGCACAGCATAGACAAAATAACAAGATCACCGCCTATGAAAAGATCGTAATGATGACAGTTCTGTCAAAGTTTGTATCAGTTTCTGATAGTTCAAAAACACGCTATCATTTTGACATTTTCTTTATCACTTTGTCACTAGACTAGACGTGCTCGATGGCCGTCAAGGGTGATGAAATGTAATGATAGTTTTTTTCCATACTTACTTTATTTATTATTAGTGTTTACTGATTGATTTATTAGGATTGTATTAAGAGTTGATGTTAAGTATTTAAATTTACTAATACTATTATACCAATTGCGTTTGACCCTGTAAATATGTATTTACACACGAAGTACTAATCCTACGCAGATGAATTCGCGGGCACCAGCTAGTTTTATATACAGGGTGTTTGGTAGAGGGACCGACAAACCAAATGAGCGTGTTCGGGGGCCCACTTGGAGAATACAAGTTGGCCAAAAAATATCCCCGACATTAAATGTATATGCATATAATTTGCATTGGTGTCTTGCTGTAGAACATCGGGTTTAGTACCATAATTTATCACCTGGTTTTCCAAGTTGACAACAAGTTATTGGGTGGTCATCGTCTTTATAGGTACACTAGCTGCGCTCCGCGGTTTCACCCGCGCGGTGATAGATGATGATGATGATGAATCAAATATAGCGTATGTTACTCAGGCATAATGTAGCTTTATATAGCTTTATACTGGTGAATGAATTGTTTGAATCGGTTAAGTAGTTTGACATGTAACCATTATAAAGAATCAAATACTCATCTTTCCTCTTTATTATTAGAGTAGATAAGGATTCCCAGGACGACCATTTATTCGTACCAAGGTACGAATAATGTGGCCTGGTTTCGCCGCTGTTGCATATTTCAAAATGAAAAAGTATTTATTGTGAAATATGGTAATGTAGTTCTTTGTAGATAATGAAGTCTTCTATAAAACTAGGGGGCAATTCTTCTATTTCACAAATTTCAACAATCCACCCTACTGCAACTGCAGTTCGACTCCGGTTGCCGTTCGATAATTACCCTGAATGCCATTCTACTATTTCTGTAGACAAATTGGTACGTAACGTATCGTAAACGCTACTATATAATAGTTAAATATTAAACACACATATGAGTTACCGTCGTGTTCGTGATCTATCGAGTCAATAGAAACGCAACTGCACAGTTTTTCAACAACAGAATAAGAATGTTTGTTAATTAAGCTACGGTTCGAATGCAGTTGGAATAAATTTAGTTAGTGGAATCAGCCCCCTAAAGACCTTAGATGTTGTCCATTATTATGAAATTCTTACCAAAGTAATCACATCCGAAATGGTAGGGAAACTTTCATATTGAACATCTTTCATACCACCTTCCATAAACTTAACCCACAAGCAAAAGGGACTTTAATACACCAAATGCATATTTAATAACGTAATACTGGAGACAGCGTTATTAAGCTGAATGCTGAGATAAGCCCAAAGTGTTAGTTGTGTCCGGTCTATGTAGTTCAGTAAATTTATAAAGGAATTATAGAGGTAGAGGAATCAGGGATGGCGGCGAATATGCGGAGACATGCTTTAAGGCTTTGTTACAGAGTAGGGCGTACACTTTGCTGGAATATTAGTTTAGGTATAGTGAAGACCCACTAGGCGATCGTTTTTAAAAATAGTAGTAGTCTAATTTTTAATCCCTTAACATTGAAAATGTATCGCAAAGTACTGCGTGGTATAGTAATAAGCATTAAGAAGGAGTTTCTGTTCTAAGTATAGTGTGCTATCATCTTCAACTACCACACCAGGGGCGTCAGCATTGGTATCATTATAATTGTTGAAACGCTGCGTAATTATTACTTTGAACTTCGGTACGCACCCATGTACCAAAGACATACAAGAAAAAAATTAATTGAAAAACGCCCTGATGGCAACTGGATGCAATGTCTATATTTTTAGCTCTGTAGCGTACACTAGGATAGGCATATGCTACTAGTGGCAATAAGTGTGGCTTTCGTCTGGACACACGAAGATATATAGACGCACTTCGATACATTAAGGATTGGGATGGTTACCCTTGGAGGCGTTTATGGTCCGTATGTAGAGGAAGATGTTCGCCTGAGCGGACAACGGACTCATCTCCACGGAATATCACCGCTCCATACAAGGACACCAGACACCAACAGGCCACTCCCCCGTGAGCTCATGTAACAATAAACACCCCAAAATAAACGAACTTTCACACACTGGCACTAGGGCACTGACACACTGACAGTGTCGCAGTAGACAGACACACACAATGCAAACATCCAATACCCGAGAACAATAATTATTTCTGCTTATCGTACAAATATTTGTCAGAATATCAGATATTTGCCAGAAGATCGATCCTAAAACCTCGCTAAACTAAAAACTTTTAGGGCACTACCAAGTAGACCAAGAAGGCCGTTTTCATTCACTTTATCAAACCTTAGAAAATTAACGTAAAGATTTAATTTCTGGCCATTTTGTTGTAATAAAAATGACAGTTGATAAAATTTAAAGTTTAAAGCATTCAGTTGGAAAACTGAAAGGAACAAAGTCTAGAAGTTTGCGCCGACTTTCTGAAGGATACTGATAGCTTTAAGTTTGGCGTAAGTTAAAAACTTTAACTGCATTTTCATGCATTGCTGTTTCTAATCTTATTTTCTACGGTTTAAAAGGATTTCTTTTATCAGTGAGGGGATGGAGTAGAATATTACTTGCACCATCGAGATGCTAATCGTAAGTTACGTGGAAACTCCATCTGCTAGGCGGTAGGCCTTTTGTACAAGAGCCTGTCTTGGCTGGTACCACCGCAGTGGCAGATGTTCTGCTGCGAAGTAATAGTGCACAAGCATTACTGTGTGAGGATATGAAGGGCACTGCATTGGTAGCAAGTGAAGTTACCGGGCGAAAGAGACTCAAACACCAAAGTGCAGTACAGAGTTACGCAAACCTACAGTGCTACCTCGGGGTGGCACTGCAACCGTCATGTTATAAATGTAGTGCTTACCATTAGTGCTAATCATCGCGCACGATATTTTCTCATCGTCACTTTAATTATAATAGTAGTTAATAGTAGACCTCGCGAGCACATAGTCTTATCAGCGGTAACCTTAGAACCTATTATTTCGGAAACCACTTGGCCAATTATGCTCGTATTCGGAATTCCTCTTTAAAATAAGGTGCATAATGTGCCAATCCCCTATTTTTAGAAAAATTACTCAAACATGGCCGACGACAAAAAATATACTTAATATTAATAGTACACCAAGTAACCACCTGAGTCAAGTCAAAGTCAAAATCATTTATTCAATTTAGGCATCAAAGACGCACTTATGAACGTCAACTTTTCATTATAATGTACTTTAAAGACTACCGCCGCGTTCCAAAATATATAGAACTCACCGAGAAGAAGCGGCAAGAAACTCGGGGGAAGTAATTTACGTGATCTTCAAAGTCACTTTTCCCCAAAGAGCACGAACGTGTCTAATACTTACAAAAGCTCCACTTAAGTCTTGACATAGTTTCTTACTACTTAGACCATTTTTTAAGGACAATACAAAACTTAATTAAAGTCTAGTCTGGATAGTTTATTGGTTCGTTCTGGCGGTTTTGTTTTATGAGGGTAGTTCGGTCTTTGTTATAACACTCGACTGAGTTTTTCATAGTTTCTTGCTTGACATCAAAGTTTGACGAAGTTTGTAATGAGCTTTCATAACTGTGGAATGAATAAATAAATGACCTAGCTACTTTTTTATTATATAAGGATTTAGGGTATATGGCTTTGGAACAAAGGTACAATATACAGAGAAAAACCATATACGGTAAACATTGAATACCCTTAATTAAAAACATTGCTTAAATAAAAATCTTCTTTAAAGATAATAATAGTGAATGCCAAATACAGTGCGAAATATATGGATACTCAAACTAGGTGAGACCTAGCATACCCATTCTCTCCGTCTATGTATTTTTTTTTCAAATTTGTGTGTTTTTGTAATTTCTGATCGTACAGGAAACGTGCTGGTTTTGTTGGTGATATAATTACCGTTATTCACGTTCTTAAAATTATTAATTATTAACGGGTAATTTTCAATAAAAAATAATAATTTTGACGATGTACCCACTTTTTCATATAGCACTTGCGCAATTTGACGCGTCAAAGAACCGCTTGCGACGGAGCTCGACTTGGCAATCTTAACCGATCAACAAGTTAAGCAACACTAGCTGCGATCAGGACATGGATGGGTGGCCGCTAGTGACGTTATTCAACTGAGCGCTTCCGTGCTTCGAAGGGCACGTTAAGCCGTCGGTCCCGGTTGTTTGTCTTAGGACAACAGTCGTTAGGCTAATTCAAAGGCCTTCGGGCGGCCTGAAAACTTCAACATGGGCTGGCCACTCACATATCCACCAATCCGCACTGGGCCCGCGTGGTGGTTTATGGCCCAATTCCTCTCTCTGAGAGGATGGCTCGAGTTCCAGCAGTGGGAATAAAATGGGCTGGTTATGACTAATGTGCACACTCCATGACTTCGACCGTGTAAAATTTCAAAATTTACAAATGTCTACTATAAACTACTCGACCAATTGTAAAGAAATATAAAAGAAGACATGTTTGTTCATTCTTTTATAGTTTTATAATAATGCTAAGGTAAAAGTAGACGGTCGACATTTTGTGTATATCCTACGACCAAAATCACCTACACATCACTATCTTGTAGATCAATTTTAGCATCTAATCTTTATGTTAGTGTTAATGACTTTAAATTAGTGTAGATATGATAAGATATATTAAGAGTAGTAATTCTGTTTAATTAATAATTAAACTGACGTCGTCAGCACGCTACAACTGCAAGTATCGCTCTACACATGCAAGACGGCAGCAGTTACCTCTGCCGTGGGCAACATGCCGCTGATGTGTAAGAGCCCTAAGTGAACACTGTTACATGTATTCACCAATACTTATTACGACATAATGTACATTTTTATAATATATACAAAAAATTAAAAGACAATGATATGAGGCTGACGGTGGTGGCGTTCAGGAATTATGTCAGTGTCCCCTAACCCTGCGGTCATTGTCCAGCTAACTGGATCAGGTCATTGCTCGTACAGTCAGATGTTTAAAGGATCTATCTATCTATATATCTATAAGAAGCAGTTCGGTGCTTTGCATCAACCGGACTATTGCCACTGAAAAGTTGCACTAGTTTGGTCAACCGGACTAGCAACCGAACTAGTGCTACTAGAATGTACTAATAGTTCGGTGCTTTGTAGCAACCGGACAATTGCCACTGAAAAGTTGCACTAGTTCGGTCAACCGGACTAACAACCGAACTACTGCTACTGTAGAGTAGTAATCGTTCGGTGCTTTGTAGCAACCAGACTATTGCCATTGAAAAGTTGCAGGATTTTTTTCAACCGGACCAACAACCGAACTACTGCTACTAGAGAGTAGTAATAGTTCGATGCTTTGTAGCAACCGGACTATTGCCACTGAAAAGTTGCAATAGTTCGGTCAACCAGACTAACAACCGAACTACTGCTATCTATGCTATATGATCTATAACAGGTTACCATAGGATGGATTCAAATTTAGGCAATTTTTTTGTCACTGCTGAAAATTTGTTTTCATAATATCAATTAATTAGTGAATATTTTTTTTTATGTCTGCATGCAGGATGATTAGTATGGCTTTGTACATTTAAAGACCACTCTTTGAATAACACGAAGGTACTAAAGTAAATGTAATATTGCTAATAAATTATTCTTATTATTACTCGTAGAAAATTACATCAAATTTGCGTCAGTGAACATTTCCAAACACCTCTTTCAGTATAGTGCACGATTTAAAATATAATTGGTAGTGCAGAAAGGCATTTTAATTGGGAAATTTAGAATCTGCATACATTGCCGTTACCCTCTGTGTTTTTTTGTTATCGTAGCTTACTTGAAATTTTATGATTGTGAACTGATAGCTTTATTCTGTTTACGATTTGCGATTGCTTTTACGATTTTATACAATTTAAAACTAAATGTTATCGGAAGAACGTTCAGTATTATCACATCTATGTTACCTAAGTACGGGCCATTATCGATCTTATACGAAGTCTTCTCATACCATAGACTTCCGTTCACTTCTCGGTGTAAAGTTTCACAAAGTAAGCAAGCGAAGGCTTCTGAACATCTCGTTAAAGTCTCAAAGGGGATATTGTGTTCACAGTCAATGAGAAATGGAGTTTGAATAGAAAATGTACGGGATTGACATGTTTGCAAGATAGACTTGTGGTCACGGGCTTGTCTTTCTGCAATTGCCGATTTTAGTTTGAAAAGTTTTTAGTGCGAAATGGGTAACGCTTTGGAATTTATACAAATCAAAAATAAAAACGAATGACACATAATATGAAATGTGGAGCAATTGTGTTTTATTATCACATCATCGTCATCATCTCAGCCGTAGGACGTCCACTGCTGAACATATGCCTCCCCCATAATTTTCCAAATGGAACGGTTGGAAGCGGCCTGCATCCAACGTCGTCCTGCGACCTTTATCAGGTCGTCTGTCCACCGTGTCGGTGGACGACCTACGCTGCGCTTGCCGGTCCGTGGTCTCCATTCCAGAACCTTCCGGCCCCATCGGCCATCTGTTCTGCGTGCTATGTGCCCTGCCCACTGCCACTTTAACTGGCTAATCTCCTGGGCTATGTCGGTGACTTTCGTTCTTCTACGGATCTCCTCATTTCTGATTCGATCACGTAGAGAAACCCCGAGCATAGCCCTCTCCATAGCTCGTTGTGCGGCTTTGAGCTTATCTATGAGGCCCATAGTAAGAGACCACGTTTCAGTGCCATAAGTCATCACTGGTTACAAATATTGGACTCTTGTCTTGAGGCACCGAGGTATTTTAGACGAGAAGACTTCGAGAAATTTCCAGAACGCTGCCCACACATACGTGGCACATAAGTTATTGCAGCAATTTAAAACCAAAATCAATTTACACTATTTATAGTAATCGGTTACAAATAAAATACCTATATCAAGTGAAAACTCATCAAAAATATAAAGAAAAATGCTTCAAATCAATCCCAAGGATAAAGTAAAACCGTGAAACCGACACATAAAACCGCCCCAAAACATTGTCAAAATCGACCTCCTCAATCATTTCACAATAACTGCTAAAGAATTCGCTTCAAAAAGGAAAAGGTCCCAAACATCTGTTGCGGACAACGCGATCTAACTTGAGAATTTCGGGCACAAATTTATTCTGTCCCTCGAAGAGTAAATTACATGAAATTATGTCACGACGCAAGGGAAGTCTGTCAGAGCAACGGAAACAAATTGGACTTCTTTACGTTCATATTTCTCATGAAACAGTATTGTTTTTAAGATGGTCTGTAATAACAACAAAATATTCAAATACGCTCTGAGGCAGTAGTTAGAAATTCTTTTTATTTTTCCCAATACATTTCTTGTGAAGCGAATTATACAATACGAAACCGAATGTTTGTGAGTACCGTTTACACACTATCATACGCACCATAGAGTACGCACTACTGATCCCCTGTGCCGCAGGAGGTAAGGAACAATGAATACAATACGAAAGAAGTTTGCTGCCGAAGTATGTAAAATAATAATCAATTTAAGGTATAAACCTTAATATAGATACCTACTCGATATGATCATTGTTTTCTTCTAAATCCTACTAATATTACAAACTCTAACTTTGTGTGCATGGATGTATGGATATTTTTATTAATTAAAAATACGGGATTACTCACGTAATATTTATCGGATAGGTCCGACTATAGTTTCGACCACATTCGGTCGATGACGTCTCGCTTAGCACTGAGTGCTAAGCGAGACGTCCCGCGCGGGCGTCCCGAACACTCCTTGAAAAAGACCACCGAATGTGGTCGAAACTATAGTCGGACCTATCCGATAAATATTACGTGAGTAATCCCGTATTTTTAATTAAGTATGGATATTTGTTACTCACGCTCAAACGGAGGAGCCAATTTGATGAAATTTGGTATAGGGGTATATGAGGCACTGGATATACTTATCGTTATCATCATCATCATCAGCCATCACCACGCGGATAAAACCACGGGGCGCAACTAGTATTTATATAATTATAACTAAGAACTATTGGAGTATCAGCTTCATACGATGGAGAAGGACTGACCCTCTATTCAAAAAGCTCGGTTGATGCTACCTCGTTTGGCAGACGGTGTGTGTACCGTGTGATTCCGATATGATTCGTCGACGAGCTCGCCGACGAGCTCACCGATGTCAAATACTTTATGACATATCGCCCTTGTTGCTTTTTTTAACAAGGTTGCTTTTCCTACGTTTCTTGTCATCTTGTCATTTGTTTCACGGATGTTGTCAACGATGCAGGATGTTTGCTCTTAGAGAATCGCACGGTTGTACCCAGTGTCACGCTGCAGACGCATCTCTAGGTATGCTGTCGATGCGTTTCGAAAGTTGTGTGTGTGTGTGTGTGTGCATATGTGTGTGTGTTGAATCTATTCTTTAGTAACAATCGCGCTCAAAGTGGGCCTAGCAACATCTGACTAGATGTGTTTGTGTGTGTTAATTTATTACTATTTACCGTTATTTTGTTATCTATTTATATTTAGGGTTTTAGGATGGGTGATCACTAGTGGAATTTTTAACCGAGTGCTTTAGTGTTTGGCAAGTCACGTTAAGCAGCTTATCCTGGCTAATTCTAAAATAATAAAAGACAGTCCTAAAGGACAGTCAAGTGGTTTACTATGTCGAAAAAAATACTAAATTTCACACCGCTCAATGAAGGATATTAAAACATATTGACCATTCATAGATATGTTGCAGTCGGGTTATATATATGGTTTATGAGTTGCACAATGCAGATCCGCCTACGCGAGTAGTGCCACTCTCACAGGATTTGTTTCCGATAGAAACAGCCGAGCGAATCTTACATTCTTATCGGGCTATATCTATCTCTGTAGCACGCCTTATCAAAATCGGTTCACAGAATCGTGAAGCACAAAAAGTAACTAAGAAACTGACAAACACACATATTCATTTATAATCTTGTAACTGATTACAATCATTATTTCTATATATATAACTTTTATATCTCTTGTTTCTGTGTACATATTTTTAGTACTCGTAATGTGTGAGTCAAATAAATAATAAAATCATTCAAAACGAGTTACTTAAATATTTATTAAAAAAATAGTATACAAAAAATAAAATAATATAATAAAAATAATTACACACGTAATTCAAGTGTTGCATTTCTAAATTCACTTAGTAGTTATATAATTCACAGTCCCATGTCTATAAGTTCTGTTCTGCTATCACAGACACAGAAAACGACGTACTTCCATATGAATATTTAAAGAGACGTGTCACTCCAAAGGAGAATTACTGGATTTCCCTGGTACCTACTTAGCGACAGCGCGGCGTGACGGCTGTAATAAGTGGTAGGGTACAATAACGGAGCCTGTTTCACGTTTACGGTCACTTACACGGCATGTCACTAAACATTTTTAATGCTAAACAAAAATACATCGTTCTGTTTTGTCTTTCGCTTTTGTGTTGTCTATCAGCTTATAGAAAAAAAAAAATGTAATTTACCAAAAAATACATCTACCTGGGACAGACAGTCAAACTAGGCAGGTCCAACTTCGAGAAAGAGGTCAATTGTCAAATCCAACTCGGCTGGGCAGCGTTCCGGAAACTTCGCGAAGTCTTCTCGTCAAAAATACCTCAGTGCCTCAAGACAAGAGTCTTCGACCAATGTGTATTACCAGTGATGACTTATGGCACTGAAACGTGGTCTCTTACTATGGGCCTCATTGATAAGCTCAAAGTCGCACAACGAGCTATGGAGAGGGCTATGCTCGGGGTTTATCTACGTGATCGAATCAGAAATGAGGAGATTCGTAGAAGAACGAAAGTCACCGACATAGCTCACAAGATTAGCCAGTTGAAGTGGCAGTGGGCAGGGCACATAGCACGCAGAACAGATGGTCGATGGGGCCGAAAGGTTCTGGAGTGGAGACCACGGACCGGCAAGCGCAGCGTAGGTCGTCCACCGACACGGTGGACAGATGACCTGATGAAGGTCGCAGGACGACGTTGGATGCAGGCCGCTTCCAACCGTTCCTTTTGGAAAATCATGGGGGAGGCGTATGTTCAGCAGTGGACGTCCTACGGCTGAGATGATGATGATGAGGGTGACCAAAAAATGGAACTGACTTCAACACCAAAATGTAAATGCGAAAAATGTGAACTATTTCGCACTTTCACACAAAACAATTTTTCACCATTTTTAGTGACCCTTGCTAATCACGAGATCGATTGTCATTCACCGTCAATGCTGATATCATCAAGTTAGGCGAAACAATGTTCAGTTATTGGAGTGTTACTCAAAAACTTTTTAATCTAATTTGATGAAATTTAAATGGAGTCACATCGGAAATATACTCTACGAACCAAAAATTTATAAATTTTTAATAATCGGTCCTCACAAGAGGAAGAAATCGGTTAACACAAAAATACATACGATTGAACGTATAACCTCCTTCTGTTTGCGTCGTTATATTTTCATACTGTTTTGTCTCTACGGGCTTCCAAAAATTTGAACATCTATTTGACATTTAAAATTTGTTTATCATCTTAAAATAATAACTATCGTTATATTTCCATATTTGTTATTTCTATCTGTTTGTTGAAATGCAAAAAAAAAACGCTTTATTTTCGAATGTAATCGTGGTAAGCACCTTGTGCTTCTCGCCAGATGATAATAAAATTCACCTTAATTTTATTGAGTAAATTGAGTTTTCAAACACAATTCTCAGCATCGGAGTATGGTTGTAGTGTACTCGTATTATTGGCCAAATATGGCAACCGGGTGTGAGCCAGTGTGTGACTTTATGAATATGGATGAAATGTAGAATAGAGACAGCTTACTTCATGCGGACAAAGTCGCGGGCGGATACGGGTAAATCATAGCTTTATTTTAAGTAATAACGAGCGAATGATACTAGCTCGTAGAACAAACTTTTATCCACAAAATACGTCCAAACCTTTCCATAACTTATTGTTCAGAACATTTTCTCGAACAAACTTGCAATATATTTCTATCTAAACGAGCTTCTATCAAAAGAAGAACGCCTTTTGTAAGCTCTGTATGTACATCCACTTTGTTTCAAAAGTAACTACCCAACAAAGACTGGCCTTCGAACAAAATACTTCTGTCTAGAAATCATTTCATTTTCACCCTTACTAGTATGAGTATAAGAGTTTATCAAGCAGCAAAGTTACCCTGGCATGATATATGAAAGAGCACTCGACTATGTCATCTGAAAATGTACTAGATGGTTACCCCCTACGCCACAGAATAAATAATAATACTATGCTTACGTTACATGATTTTGTTGATGCCTTTTGTATGAAATATGGGAACAACGTAATTCGTAATAATATTTTTTTAGTAAAATCTTGGTAAGGCTGATGTTTAAATACTTTTTAAAGTTTTGGTATTTCAAGGGTAGTGAAGGGTAGCCGCTAATAAGGCGGTTCGATTTTCGAATCCACGGCCTCGTGTTTTCAGTCAAGGTAAGGTTGTAAGGAAACCGTGGACTTTGTTGTATAATAATAATGTCTGGCTTCACAATTCCATCCCATATCTATCAATCCAACATCGTTATAGAGTTTGTAAGTTTGTTCAATACGTATTGTTATTTTTAATACAGCGTGTTATTATTGTATTAATAATAATTTTGTTAATGTTTGTTAGTATTGTACTATGTCTGGCTGTGTATATGTATATCAGTCATCAGGTACCATAGTTCAGACGCTGCCTAGTTTAGGACCTGAAGATCTTGGGAGGACGTTGTAAAGCATACATATCTTGTTCGTATATAATATATAAGGGTGCATATATTCGGTATAGTTAAAATCTATTTACTATTACTCTATTACTATTTTATATACTATTAATATTTTTTATTTCCGGGTATTACATACACATTTTGAAAAACGACACGAAAAGTATTTCAATTTGTAAGAGAAGAATATTTTTTTTCGGACGGACGAACCCGTGGCTTCTAACAGTCCGTGTCACATGTACTAACTAGTAATTTATCTCTTTACGGCCTTATTAATAAACTTGGCTTACACTTGGAGTAGTTAAAACATCTATCTGTCAGTTTTTTGCTTGCAGTAAATGTCACGCGTGAAAGCAAGAGAAAGCATGTTACGCCTAATATAGGTTTACGCAACGTTTATTAAAGGCCTTATAGTTTAAATTTTGGTTTTCTTAAGCAGGCGCTAAGGCTACTTCAATAAACGTTATATAAAATTGTAAAGACATCAATACGAAAAAGTTCATAAAACACTTCTTTCGGTCAGATCAAGCTTCCGAGCTGTTCGATTGCCCAAAAAATATTCTGCTATTCTAATTAAAACGAAAAATCAGCTATAGAGACAAATTAAATACTCAGGTGGGCTCACAGTTATGGCGTCTGACACGGATAGTCTAGAGATGCGGATTAGAATCCCATCCGAAGATGTTATGTAAGTTTAACCTCTTAATTTTTTTTTTTAATATTGTAGTTATTATCTATAATCATATTTTTTTTATTATTAGCATAAGGTAATTATAAGGTATTATAATTTTTTTAAAGCATACAAATTCATATCAAATTACATCCTCTTAAATTATAAAAATAAAATTACCTAAGCAGGCGCTAGTGCTTCTAAAATTAAATAATAAAATTTTACTAAACCTACCTAAAGTAATACTCTAAAATTTATCACTAAAAAAAATGTTATTAAAGGCAAATGCTAAAGTGGTTTATTGATATGTGGCAGCAAATATCTTTTTTATATCAATCGGGGAAAACAAACAAATCGCTCACATGTGGGCCGAGCACGAAAATCTGTTCTCGTATCCTTTACGTATTCAGTACTAACTATGAGTTATCTGTGCCACTATTGTACTAGATAAATGACAGTTTGTCCTTAATACGTTAACGATGCGATAACGTTATACTTAAACAGATTTTCGTGCTCGGTCCACTGATGTTAAGCGTCACGCTTTCCCAAAACAATTCAGTGCCATTACAGAATATGAATCTGCAAAAGTTCAAAACCATTCACGGAAATGCAATCCTCTGCGCTTATCACTCTGGGATTTATGCTGTTGATTCTCTTGCCCTGTAATTTTAGCTGGAAACAAATTAATGTATGCTTTATACTGTAATTCACAGTGTTGCATAACTGGCAAAAGTGTGGTCCTTCCCCAGGAGGACAAAAAAAAGGCTGCAAAAGTCCTATTCCTATAAAATGTATCATCATCATCATCATCAGGTGTAGGACGTCCACTGCTGAACATAGGTCTCCCCCAGAAATTTCCAAAAGGACCGATTGGAAGCAGCCTGCATTCAACGTCGTCCTGCTACCCTTATCAGGTCGTCAGTCCACCTTGTCGGTGTTCGACCCACGCTGCGCTTGCCGGTCCGTGGTCTCCATTCCAGAACCTTTCCACCCCATCGGCTATCTGTTCTGCGTGCTATGTGCCCTGCCCACTGCCACTTCAACTGGCTAATCTTCTGGGCTATGTCGGTGACTTTCGTTCTTCATCGGATCTCCTTATTTCTGATTCGATCACGTAGAGTTAAAATGTATAGCACACATCAACGTGAGTAGTGGCATGCTGCTCATTCGGCACGTTTTGTTGCTTTTGACGATGGTCCAACAGGACATGGAACAGTCCTAGATTCTTTAGTTGAAAACTGTACGTCGAGTTAGTTCAAAGGTTCTATCAAGCGAGTTTGATCGCTCACAAACGCCATTCAAGCGAACATCGCGTTTGAAAACGCGAAGAGCAAAAAACTAGCAAGTAATTACAATAGCAAAGCGAAACGCGTCGCATAGGGGCGTAAACAACGCCTTTTGTTTTACTTTTAATATCTCACTCGAGCCTGACTTGAAAAGATTCGCGTGATTAAAAAGTTCCCTTATATGCGTAGGGGTATGGGGGTTATGTTTTGTTTATGGTCCTGGAAGATGAACGTACTTTTTAAATGCGCTTTTTGTGCTTCCAAATATAATACTTTATTACTGTATTTCTCTCTCCTTGATAATTTTACCCCCTGAGGGGACGGTGTCAAAGGATACGTACCCTCCACCGTCGGGTTGTGAATCATTAGAAGCGACGAAAACTGACTTACTAAGTAATTTGTATTTGAAATAAAATTGGTTTATTTTATTTACACAAAACATGTTACAATAAAGTTTTTATTGTATGATTTTAAAGCACTAATGCCTGCTTAGCGATACCAAACATTAATATTTAGAGAGAAAAATTCTATCCTCGGACGGGATTCGAACCCGCGCCTTTTGACTATCCGTCTCAGACGCCACGACCACTAGGCCACCGAGGCAAGAGGTCCGAGCATCGAATTTTAACTCTAATAATTGGCGCATAAAAATTATGTATAATAGGAACATATTGAACAGTTGCAAACAGAAAAAAAAATTTTTTTTGATCAATGAATAGAATTAAATTAAATAATATTAATGTCAAGGAATGATAAAATTTAAAGATATAAGCAAAGAAATATAATGACAGCGGACATTACACATCAAACCTAAAGTTATAATTAACCGATCGAGCAAAGCAACTCTGTTGTTCATTGGTCTTCCTGTACAGGTCACATTTTTCAATCAATCTTGACAAAGCTTGGTATGCATGTTCTACTATTTAATATATAGGAGGGAGGGAGAGCTGCACTTTTCCAAAAAAGGGGAAACATTCTGTGGCGTTATTTAACGACTGATATTCATAAAATTTACTTAATTTTTAGACTTAGAAAAAAAGGCAATATTGCGAACATTACTGCTTTACGGTAAACAATGTATTGTGGCAGTATTCCCCCGGAAGAACTCATTCACAGAGAGCCCTACTGCTTTTAAAGTTCACCTTAAAGTGCTCAGCTCTAAATTAAGGGTGCAAACATAAAGATACAGGTTTTTCGGTCCCGATATGTCGGTACGGGTCCGTACTGATAGGTACCGATTAAACTACATATAGAAACCGGTAAATCTGTTCTTAGTGACCATAATGTCTTCGAGTTCTTCGGACGATGATGTTTTTCTCTTCGAAAGTGTTCATTATAAATGTAAAAAAAGGACCTGTGAGATACCTCCACTTTTTTCTTATTTTATTTTCTGTAACAAAACACACCATGTAGGTTTGTATAAAAATCAAGAGTCAAAGCTAGCAGTATATACTCGGGCCTATCACACAAACTGTTGTACTGAGTGGGAATCGAACCCACGATACGGTAAACAAAGTGATGGAGGCACCTTTAGAGGTTCAGACTTGTATTGGTTTTTTAATGAGAGACAAATTGATATTCCAGAACCCGACTATTTACCAGGTACTCAAGTATCTGCTCCTTATGTATTTTTAGCTGACGAGGCCTATCCATTACAAACATATTTATTAAAACCCTTTGGAGGCCGTGAATTAACAGAGGAGCAACATAATATCAATGAGCGATTATCTCGAGCAAAAAAAACAATGGAATGTGCATTTGGCAGAATATATTCAAAATGGCGTTTACTATCTTGTAACAGATTATAAGTAACTAGTATAAGTATATTGAAACAGATATTGAATTAGCTGACAAAATCGTGATAACCATGTATGTTTTGTATAATATTATTATTGACAAAGAGGGTTTGATAGGCACTTAACTCCTGTTCAACTAGTAAGACAAGAATCCCCCCCGAAGGGTTCCCGCATTGACGTGGTGGGGGGGCTCAGTAGCCGTGGCTTGGATCACCACGGTGAAGCCAAGAGGAACCCAGGGGCCGCGCCGGCGTTGGGGTGCGCTGGCCGGCTCAGGCGGGGCCGCTCCTATGGGCTTTGGCCGCCAAGTCCACATAGGAGTGGCGGGGTCCGGACGCTTTGGCGCAGACTCGAGGAGGTGGGGCCCGGGCACTTTGGTGCAGGCTCGAGGAGGTGGGGCCCGGGCACTTTGGTGCTGGCTCGAGGAGGTGGGGTCGGGGCGCTCGGCGCAGACTCGAGGAGGTGGGGTCGCTGGAGATTATCCCCGGTGGCTGACGTAGCAGGCGGTGGGGCTACGTATCCGACCCACCGCAGGGAGACCACGGGCGTCCAGACACGGGGAAGTCTGGCGCTCATTGTTGGCGGGTTTGGTCTCCGAGGTAGTTGCGGCGTGCCATGTGTTCTGGCGTGCCGTGAAGAGAAGGGTCCGGCAACGGACAGCCACGGCGGGTTCGCGGTCGTGTGGAAAATCTGTCCCGCGTTCCCGCCGAGGGCGGCAGTGACGGAACACCCCGGGGTTTTGGTGGGTATATGGACTCCCACATAACCACCTACCTCCCCGTGGTAGGTGGTATCCATAAAGGATTCCCCGAAAAAAAAAAAAAGTAAGACAAGAATGGCACAATCAAAATCCGGGTCCACCTTCGAATTTAGCAACAAACGTCAGAAACATTTTTGTAAAGTATTTCACGCATAACCGATTGTTGTACACTAATGAATTAAATATAATGTAATAAAAAAATGTATTCTAGTACCATCATGTTTCATTTCTAAGCTAATTTCCTTCCAATATTTATCATTTCTGTTGCTGTGTAATTTATGTCTTTTGTTCCACATAGGTGGTTTAGCAAATATCAATGTTATTAAAAATTTCGCAATGCACATCCATTTTCACGACGACAGAAGATGACACACTACTCCGGCAAATGCTTAAACTCGTACGGATCAGTACAGGTAGTCGGTACCGACAAGTTTAAACCTGTTCCTTTATAACTGACCGCATATGATAACATGGGAATATTATACCTGCACCGATCAGTACCGACCCGTACAGACTCGCATGCACCGGAAACCTGTTTCTTTATGTAAGCACCCTAAGGGTGGTGTTATCACTGTTTTCATTATTTCTTTTTTCATACTTTCAAGTATTTATCCCAGTCGCAATCAAATATTGGTTAAAATCCAAAAAAATGGCGGCTCTATGTCACTTTTGTTAGCTCCAGTCATCAACTTACTGTCAATTATGCTTACTGGGGCTGTCAAAACTGCCAATTTTCTTAGAGTTTTCCATCAACATTTGATTGTTACTGTATTTGATTGATCATGCATTGGAGATACTTTGCCCTCGAGTAACACCGATACCTACAGCTAGTTGCAGAAATGATCTTAAGAGCTAATTTCACCAAGCTTTGTTTGTTATAACGCTCTGTCATTCCGTTAACGTATTGTTAAGGTTACCAAGTGTTTCACCATGCGTTAACATCTGTTTAATTTTCGAAATCATGCGTTAATTTTAATTACTGCTTTAGGGGTATGTTAAGTCGTTAACCGACGATTAGTTTACAATAAAGCTATCAATTTGGTTTTTTTTTTAAATGAAGCCGTTTTAGAAAATTTTGATGTATTGGATAAACGTCGTCCCAGAACTTGCAAAGAACGTCGCAATTATTTTGAAGAATATGATGTCGGTTTTCGCACAAGGTTCCGTCGTTCGAAATAATATGGTATGGAATGTGTTGGAATGAATTGAAGACAAACTCGTATTCCACAATATTTTTGTGTTTTGCTACAAGGTGGACCAGAACTTATTTTTCGTTTGAACAAAAACTCCGCCCGCGCGCTTTCGATATCGCTAATACATATTATGAGACGCGAAAACGCCACAAATCAAATCAGATTAAAATTTAGATAAGTATCAAACAATAAAATTAAAATACCACAATAAATATGCACACCAATATAACCTCATCAGTTTTCTTCTGTATTGTATTTACTTAGTTATTTTATTATACATTTCAATTATCCAGCAAAACAAAAAATACCTGACTCTGTTGGTATTCTACAAAATAAACGGTGTTTAAATTTGGTCGCATTGCTTAACATGAGAATTATTACACGACTATTGTAAATAGTACACTAATGTGTAACATTGATATCGCAAAGTATGACATTTCGTTTGGGTCGCTTAAAAATGTGAATGAACGTTTTTTTCTATCATTCACTCAACCTACACAAACTTTGGATGTAGTAATGGTCTGTTATTTTTTCTACTTGGAACGTAAACTATTTTAACATCTCTGTTATTTTAACGACGCATTAGTTAATGACTGATTTATAAGAGTTTGGTGAAATTAGCCCTTAAATTTTAAAGACGTCACTAAATTTTAATCCGACATTAAATCGTTACAAAAACAAAATTCTGTCAAATTTTAAAGTTCCTTTAAATGTAACGTCAAATTGTCCTTTACTGTGTATTTTGAGTTGAAGAAAACCTCATTAGAGCCTATTAGTGCAATGAAACTTTAAATTGACAGATCAGTGATTAAAACTTTATTGGTCAACAATCATCCATTAAACCGACTTAAGTAGAATTTTCGAATACAATTTTACAATAATATAGTATAACATGTCTTTATCAAGTCTTTCATCACTGTCCTATGCAGAAACCATATTAGAAGTTTTGTTTTAATTTTAGCTTGCCTGAAAAGGTAAAAACATAGAGGACTAACATTTTTTTCTAACTCTTATTGTACCTGTGTTTAAGCTACTAAATGAATTTGAATTTGAATTTGAATTTGTTACCACAAACAAAACTCTAGTCCAGTCAACGAATCCACATACAAAGATAAAAAACCTGCTTTATTTGACAGCTCTCCTTGACAGTGACAAGCCAAAAATTTGGTTTGCGTTTTGCTACTGCAGTAACGTACTATTTTACACTCTGTGACTACAATGCTATTTTAAAAATTTTATACCAATTTTAGCTAAATCAAAATGCTAATGTTTACTCCCAAGAAGGTTGTATTTGTTCGTTGTTACCTCTATAAAATATTTTTGGCAACACTGTTTAAAGCCAACTTTAGCCAAAGGATCATTAAGATGACAACTTTGTCTTTTGAATTGCACACAATTACAATTTGAAAAATTTAATACCGACTTCCATTCTATTCAGTTATTGGAGTGTAACTCAAAAACTACTGGACCAAATTGATGAAATTTAAATGGGACGACGAGAAGCACCAGCTTTCAAACAAATAAAGAATTTTGAGAATCGGTTCACCCTATCGAAAGTTATGAGGTAACAACGATAAAAAAATACAGTCGAATAAGTACCTCATCCTTTTTGGAAGTCGGTAGAAAATAAAGTATTGAACGTCATTTGTCAGCTTAAGATTTTTGAGTAATTTTCTCTTGTAGTTTCACCCCATACAATGCCCTTCACAACCTTAAAAGTAGTTTTTCGCCTTTCATTGGTTATAAATCACAATGGGGAAGTATTTCTCCACGACAGTTATGAGGAATCATACGATGAGCAAAACTTTGCTTAACTTTCCTTCGGAACAGTTAAAATAGCTCGCGTCACTGGCTCCTGAACAACAGTTGAATTGTCTATATCGAATAATCTACTGACTACTTTGTCTGGTAACTTACAGCAGAAGTTATAGTTTCACCAAGTTTTTATATTTTGTACCAAGTATTGATATTCATTGAAGAGGAAAAATCATATTAGTCAACTTTTAAGTTTGCTGTCACCATACAAATATGAAGCGCTCGCTGCGAAGCATGACTTGGCGATCTTAACCGATGAACAAGTTAAGCAACGCTTGCTGGGGCCAGGATTTGGATGGGTGACCGTTAGTGACATTATTCAACTGAGCGCTTCCGTGCTTCGGAGGCGACACTTAACTGTCGGTCCCGGTCGTTTGTCTCAGGACAACAGTCATTAGGTTATGTCGAAGGCCTTCGGGCGGCCTGGGACTTCGACATGGGTTGGCCACCATCCCATCCACAAAGCCGCACTGCCCGCGTGGTGGATTATGGACCAATTCCTCTCTCTGGGAGGAACGTTCGAGTTCCAGTAGTGGGAACTGTTTAGGCTGATTATGATACATACATGAATGCCGTTTTTTTTCCTTATAAGTAGTCTCGTACGTTTGTCGTTTGCACCAATCCTCAAGATTTTTCGGTAAATATTAATAGTTGCATCAAGTGATTTAATTTTTGAAATAGTCGGAGTTAAGTCACCAGTCACATAAATATGTCCGTCATCAAGTCCCTGTCCTGTCTAAGTTATACACGTTTTAGTAAAGCAATGGATGCATTACTAAAACGTTTTAAGGCGATTGTCGAGATACAATCCAAAAAAAACAGTTTCATGATTTTGTACCTGCATTTTGGCATGCGCCACATGCTATCACACGTCAAAACTTCAGATAAGTAATACATATCTAATACAAGTACAATTAAAAAAATAATAATACTGACTTCCATTCTATTCAGTTATTGTAGTGTATCTATAAAACTACTGGACCGAATTTGATGAAATTAGAATGGGACCACAGAAGAAGCACCAGCTTTCAAACAAAAATAATTTCGAGAATCGGTTCAATCTATCGAAAGTTATGAGGTATTAGGTAATACACTTAAAAAAATACAGTCGAATTAAGTACCTCCACCTTTTTGGAAGTCGGTAGATAAAATGAAATCAAGGCAGCTATTCTGGGGTTTTTGCCCGCCATCCCCCATAAAAAATAACGTTCTACTAACTCTATCACACACGCACGGCTGGTACTGCTAAGTGTGAGTATCATTATTTTACAGATAAAACAGACAGTAAGCGTCGCGGGCCACGAGACTTGCGTCTCTAGGAGCGTTACATTTGTTGTTGTACATACCAACACGCGCGGATGGCCCGCGCTTAAGTCAATAATTCGGTCAGGTTTACCACCCGCGCGGACGGTAAGCGTCACTGTAAAACCAGCCTTATAGCTTCATTAAGTTCTATCGAACAGTCATTCACAGCATTCCATTGAAAATTTTCAAATATGTTTCTAAATGTACAAATACAGTACATGTATCAGCTGTGTATACATGATGTAACTAGACGTGCTTCAATGTACGCTATTTTGTTTTTACATCAATAAATTATATTTTAAAGTCAAGCAGCCAATTCTACAATTTCAACAAGGCGCGGTCAAACCTCAATTTTAAAATAATTTACGATGCTTTACGTAAGGTTGAAAATAGCTTGATAGATTGGACGATGTAATGCAAAAATGCGTTAATTTTGTAAGTTTTCTTTATATTTTTCGATATATACTAACACAATTGAAAAAACTGCTGGTTATTACTTTAGTACTAGGCTAAGTATTACCTAAAAAAAAGTATAGTGTTATCGCTGAAAATTCTGAGGGTTTGGACGTGAAAGTTTATTTATGGGGACCTATTTAGTATTTTTTTCGCAGAATGCGAGTAGTTTTTATGAATTATATTCGGTTATTACTCTTTTCCTATTCCTTTTCTAACCTTAATATTTTTTTTATTATTATTGTTCTGTTTCGTTACACTAGGTCTTTAAAAATTCTGCTTTTTACTATTATCAGGATACGAGCGCGCCTTAAGAGTTTTATACAGTTGTATAAACAAGACATTAGGTACAAATATATGGGATTATACTAACTGTGTGTATTTATTAACTCTCTTTATTATATCTTTATGGTATTTACTATATCTGTTCAATTGGCACACGGGTCCGTACGAATATGTGATTAAGAATTGTTTGTCCTTTATTTGTTAGTGATGTCATGTACAGGGTTATTATAGATGGCTGATAGTCGATGATATTCTACTAAATATTCCATTGAAAAAACAGTAGGTACTTACTTAAATCAGCTGTGGATACATTATGGAGACGCGCTTCATTGTACGCTATTTTGTTTGTACTGCAATAAATTATATTTTCATGTCAAGCCAGCATTCTACTTTAGAGTTTTATACAGTTATATAAACAAGACTTAATTATCGGCAAATATTTGGGATTTTAAGAACTTTGGGTCTTTATTATGTCTATTATGTTTTTAAAGGTATTTATACATATATCTTTGATTGGAACACGACTCCGAACGAATAGGTGATTTACAATTATTATTTTATTCGTTAGTGATGAGATCATGTACAGGTTTGGTTTTTATGGTTGATGAGTAATGATCTGCTACCAAATATGTTGTGTTTAATGATGTGATACTGCCTTATATTTAATATATAATATTATATACAATAGACAATATAGACAATAGACAATTTTTTTTTTGTAGCAAAAAACAAAACAATTTATATATAGATATAGATACAGACTTTAACAACAAATAAACAAAAGAACAAAATATAATTTGTTTTTTGCCACAAACCGGTCCCAACTCAGCAAATGCTGGTCTAAAACCAACGCTGGTCTTCCGTTGGAACCGGCAGGTGACGTCACGTACGCGTGAAATACACAGTGCACGTACAAGCTGATGAACAAAAACATAAACAATAACTGAAAACATCAAGCAAATTATGCATCACTAACCAATATACCTAACCAATAACTAAAATATAAAAACAACCAATAATAAACATAATTATCGAACCATTAACTAATGTATTTCAATATAAGTATAAGAAAAATCTACATATTACCTACCTACCGCTGATTATTGACTGAGCGAGCGAAGCGAGCAAAACGTCATTGACTTTCATCTGTCTTTGTATTTTCAGCGGTGTAAAACCTCTTTGTAAATAATTCGGTATGCTAAAAAAAATTAACCTATGCCAATTCCGAAACCATTTCGAGATTTTATGTTACAAACCCTTATTTTTCTACTCTGACCTTTTAAAACGATAAGATGCCATTTATTTTAACAAAAAACGATGAAATAATTCGACTTTCATTGACCTCTAAATGACGTCACTTTTTTGCATTTTATTATCTGTGTGACTATTGAAGTAAAACTTTATCTAACAACACGAGCGGACTTTTGTTTTGATTGAATAGAGACTTACGAATTAGTAGGTGTCACTGTCAAGTGTCAAAGTAAATTCTAGTTTATTTATTTTTACTCGCGTGCTTTTCTTGGCTCCTCAACGCAACTACATATTTGTGCAAAAAAGTGACGTCATAGGATTCAAATTTTCAAAAAAATATTATAAAATAACTACTGAATATAAAACAAAAATATTGAAATTAGTTTCTTATAATGACCTAATCTACGAAATAAAAATATAAAAAAAATACCAAAAAAAAACTTTACATACCGAATTGTAATTGATACTAAAAAAATAACTGTATTACTCGGTTCAATTAAAAAGTATAATATATATAAATAATAAATAAACTCGCACATAACTTGCTGTAAGGTACTAATTTAACTTTGTGACACTAGGTTACGAGTATAATTTGATTATGTACTCAGCTTATGGCCCTAAAAGCGATGTAATAAGGCTTGTTCGTGGTTTGTTACCTTATAACTTTCGTCTGCGAGAACCGATTCTCAGAATTCTTTTTTTGTTTGAAGAAGCCGGTGCTTCCCGTGTGGTCCTATTTTATATTTAATCAAATTTGGTCCAGTAGTTTTTGATTTACACTCCAATAAATGAATAGAATGGAAGTCTTTTAAAATTTTTCAAATTTTTCTTGTTAGGGTTTAGTATGAGATGACTAAATTGTGTCGTTGTAGGACTTTAGCAGAGTTGGATTTTGAGGTTGAGATTATTTCCAATATTTCAGATTTTTGTATAACATCCATTTGATATTTTATTGTTCTAATTAGTAACCTAATGACATGAGTAGTGTATTATTGGGCGTCCTACTCCACCTTCCGTTTCTGAGGCTCACTCCGTTCGCCTCATCCACTCTCGGTGGAGTAGGACGCCCAATAATACTTCGAGATCGTGCAACATATGAGCTTACCTTGATTAAGATATCATCGAGTGTTTGGTCTGGGCGCTGTTCCACTGCACTACTTCACTACATCAACAAAGATTTACAATTCAACCCTATTCCACTTTTCCAGTTTTTAAACCTAACCGGATTTATATTATTTTATATATGTCGATGTAATAAATGAATCTACTCATTATTAATCAAACCATTTCAACCGGTGGCCATGAAATTTGTAAAACAATCACAATCGTTAGATTTAAACAGAATCTGCGTTGAGGCTGGAAAGTCTGATTTACGTCATGGAGAATTATTGCCTAATTCGGTTCGGTGCATTATTTGTGGACCATCAAATTGTGGAAAAACTAATTTACTGATTGGTCTTCTAATACATGAGAATGGTTTAAGATTTCAAAATGTGTATGTTTATTCAAAAACCCTACATCAACCGAAGTATATTTTTTTAGAACGAGTTTTGCAACGTGTACCAAACCTTTCATTTCAGAAATATTGTGAAAATGAAGAGGTATTAAGTGTTCAAGACGCAAAACCGTATTCTGTTATCATATTTGATGATGTTGCATGTGAAAATCAAAATAACATGCGTGATTATTTTGCGATGGGGAGACATAAGAACATTGATTGTATTTATGTGAATCAAACATACACTAAAATCCCGAAACAGTTAGTAAGAGACAACGCGAATGTAATCGTACTTTTTAAACAAGATGAAATAAATATGAGGCACGTATATGATGAACATGTTAATACAGACATGACATGGATTGAATTTCGTGAAATGTGTTCTAAAATATGGAGGGAACCCTTTAATTATGTTGTAATTAATAAAGACTGTCCCAAGAATAAAGGTTGTTACAGAAATAAATTTGACACTTTCGTAGTCTTTGATTAGGAACATGAGTTATATATAAGACCGTTACCTGTGCGGTAATATTATTCGTCAGACAACCCCTAATCAATTGTGACCTATTTTTAAAATATGGATAAATCATTGAAAAGGCAAATTGTTGATGCAGCAGAAGCTGTGAAGAAAAAAGTACGAAAAATGAGAGATGATGAGATTAACAATAAACAAGCACTGGAATCGGTTTTCAAGCCTGTAACAGAACCTCTCAATTTAATTGCTAGCGCCAGTCAGCAAACTCCTCTCGTGCATGCTATGGAAGATGAAGAGACCGAAGTTCCATTTATTGATAAAACTTTGCACAAGGAACCTGACTATCAAAGCAGCAAGGAAGATGAAAACGAATACGAATCTGATAGCGACAGTGACATTTCATATAAATCAGTAGGTGATACGTCATCCTGGTCAGTATCTTCAGATGCGTTAACAGACATACCGTTTGGTGTTAGTGTAGAACGTGGGAACCTAATGTTAGGTTCTGCTCGCATAACTATCAATGATCAATACATCATCGTGGCAGGACGTAAATACCGTAATACGCCTGGTTTGAAGCAGTTGCTGTTAAAGAAAGACGTGGACCTGAACTTGGTTACAGATAGTGATATGCAACATTATAAATCGATGCTAATCGAAACAAATGCACATCGACGAGGCTTTGATCCAAGTAAGCCAATAAAAAGTTATAAGGGACAAAAATATTTGCAAGTAATTAAACCTCTTTTCAAACTGCGAAATACAGTTCAGGGTATCCAATCGAAAGGAAAAGGACTACCGCTGACAAAAAAATGGAAGAAAAACGTAGATTTTGTGTATTGGGATGATCCGAACGAATTAGTGGAAAGGCTAAAATTATTAATTGCATCTCGAGATGCTGGTAACACAGGTTTAGACAACGAAATAATATCTATTATTGAAGAATTACGTGAAAGTAAAGTAATAAATAAGTAAAGTATTTTTTTTATGTTTCATTTTATCATTGACCATTCATTACAATACACCCTAATCATGAATGTCGATAAGTTCGGTCATTTTATTCATAAAAGAATGCGTTTATCAGAAATATTTGACTTTAACGAAAACGCATTACTAAAATCAGAAAATGGAAATTTCAATCTGAAAAATTCTAGATTGGGAGGAATTAAACCTCCCGTAGAATTAGACGATGCTGTTAATAAGGATTATGTGGATCGATTGAATACTAAAACGATAAGAGAATTTGATAAACTGATTGGTTCATTACGATCTCGAATCATATTAGACGTACACAAGATAGCTCAGGATACTTTAAAAGCAAAGATACCTGAGGTTTTAATTCAATTGAAAGATAAGTTTTACACTAAAGCAGATGTAAATAAATTAATAAAAAAGACTCCGTAATGTCAAAACAGCAAATTGTAAATGAAATACACAAAGCAGCACGAAGAAATTTTCTTCGACGTTGTGTTATTCTTAAGGGAATTGACGACTTGTGGCAAGCAGATCTTATGGACATGCAAAACTTGAGAACGTATAATAAAGGACATAATTACGTTTTAGTAGTGATTGACTGTTTTTCAAAATACGCCTGGACAGAGCCATTAAAATCGAAAAATAAATTTGAGGTTAGTAGGGCATTTGAACGTATACTGCTTAGCACTCATCGACATCCTGTTAATTTACAAACTGATATGGGGACAGAGTTTTATAATAGCACGTTTCAAACGCTCATGAAGACGTACAACATTAATCATTACTCATCGTTTTCCACAAAAAAAGCTTCGATCGTAGAACGACTGATTAAAACGGTTAAAAATAAATTATATAAATCTTTTAGTTTGAATGGAAACTATAAATGGTTAGGTTCAACATTAGAAGATATACTGAAGACATATAACAACACAATCCATCGAACTATTAGATGTAAACCGGTTGATGTGAATAAATCTAATGAATCAGTAATAAAAGAAAATATTAAAAAAACATACAAACATATATCCATCAAACGACTGCCTAAGTTCAAAGTTGGTGACTGTGTTCGTATCAGTAAATACAAACACAATTTCGAAAAAGGTTACACCCCCAATTGGTCAACTGAACTATTTACTATTAAGAAGATAAATAAAACCATACCAGTAACATACCACATAGAAGATCAACGAAAGAAAGATATAGTAGGAGCATTTTATGAGCAAGAACTTCAAAAATCTAATCATCCTAATGTTTATTTGATAGAAAAAGTTTTAAAAAGAAAAGGACGTAAACTGTTCGTCAAATGGTTAGGTCTAAACGATGAAGAAAATAGTTGGATTGATAAAGCTGCAATAATGAGTTAAGATATATAACTAATGCTGATGTAACATTCCTATCATTACACTTCGAGTAATGCAGGGTGGTGGACTAGTAAATAACATAATCAATAATCTACCGTTTGAAGTTCATTTTCCTGGATACAATTATTGCGGACCAGGAACTAAACTTCAAAAACGTTTATTACGAGGTGATCGAGGTGTAAATAAGCTAGATGAAGCTTGCATGCACCACGACATTGCTTACACAAATCATACAGATCTATCCCATCGTCACAAAGCTGACTTACAATTACTCAACATGGCCAAACAAAGACTTAAATCAAAAGATGCGGGAAAAGGTGAAAAGTTAAGCTCATGGCTAGTGAGCAAGGTTATGAAAGCAAAACTGAAGTCTGGTTCCGGAGTTAAAACCTTCAGAAGCTTGGTTTCAAAAATAAGAGCAAAAATAAAAAAATTGAAGCCTAAGAATAGTAAAACTCTGATTAAAGTTGCTTATTTAGCAGCTAAAAAAATGTTTCCAGAAATTAATCGAATTCGAGTACCGCGAGTAATACCTTTGCCAAAAACTGGAGGGGTCCTGCCTTTAATCCCTATTTTCGCTGGTTTATCAGCTTTAGGCGCTTTAGCTGGTGGTGCTGCTGGTATTGCAAAAACTGTAAACGATTACAAAGCAGCTCAGCAAAATTTGCGAGAAACAGAACGACACAATAAGGCTATGGAAGGTTCGGTGCTGGGCAAGGGTTTATACATTAAACCGTACAAAAATGGTAAAGGATTGTTTATAAAATCATCAAAAAACTAGAAAGTTTGCTACCTGATCGTCCTCTGACTAATGTAGATATTCAAAAGTATGCAAGAGACATCCCATATTTCCGAGGGATCTACATGAAGGATCAGTTACCAAGAAAACCGAAGAGAATTGAATGCGCTATTGTAAACTTAGACGATTCTAAGAACGAAGGAACTCATTGGGTAGCTTATGTTAAATTATACAAGTATTGTGAATATTTTGATAGCTATGGAGATTTAAAACCTCCAGCAGAATTAATGCGATATTTTAAGAATTGTAATGTTTATTATAACTACACAAGATATCAAAGATTCAATACAGTAAATTGTGGTCACTTATGTTTAGAGTACCTGCTAACTTTTTGGAATAAAAAATTATAAAATGTATGTTTTTCTTTGAATTCAAGCATTATCACAATGTCACTCACATTGTCAATAACTGGAAATTCGTCAACGTTATCTACATACTATCCAAATACATTGCAACTAGATGGTGCTTATGAGTGTGCCTTATTGCAATTTTCAACATTTAATTCAATTCCAAATGTTGACAAAAGTAATAATAAGTTTTATTATGGCTCTAACGAAGTTATTGAAATACCGGAAGGCACTTATGAATTGCAAGATATCAGTGATTATTTAAAAACTGAAATAAATGATGCAACTATAAAACTACTGTGCAATAACAATACGTTAAAAACTACTATTTTCTGTACAAAAGACATTGATTTTAACAAAGAAGGCTCTTTCAGAAGACTGTTAGGATTTAATAAGCAGATTTTAAAAGGTAATAAATGGCATGTATCACAGTTCCCAGTCAACATTTTACCTACGACCGTGATCAGGGTTGAATGTGATATTGTTAGTGGGTCGTTTATAAACAACGAACCAAGTCACATCATTCACGAATTTGCACTCAACGTGCCACCTGGATACAGGATCATAGAAATACCGAAGAACGCAATATACTTTCCGATAAATCAAAACAATATAAGCTGTATTCACATTAAGCTATTAGATATAAGGAATCGCTTAATAAATTTACGTGGTGAAGAAGTGCAGCTGTATTTGCATCTCAGACGAAAAAATGATTGACTACAATAAATATGTACCTCAACAAGTAAAACATATCAGTTCTACTCGAGCTATCCGCCATACAAGACCCCGCTCTAAGAAGAAAATAAAATTAACCAAAGACAATAAAGCATTCCTGAAAGCAATCGGATTACTAGAATGAATATCTTAGACGTTTTATCCACTCCGACTTACGACACCACGATAGAAGGCATAGAATTTCATTCTTACAAACCCTACGTAACAAGTTTTAATAGAAATGATGAAATACGTATACCTATCAACCAACAGGACCTGTACATATTACCGTCAGCTAGCACTTTATATTTGGAAGGAACCGTTATAGTCAGCAAAAAGGATCCGAAAGACAAAGCTACTAGTGTCCAATTCACCAACAATGCTCTACTTTACCTATTTCAAGATATTAGGTATGAGCTAAATGGAGTAGAGATAGATAAAATAAAAAATGCTGGTATAACTACAACCATGAAATCGTTAATATCAATGAATGAGAGTGAATCAAAGATGTCTAACGCCTGGGGTTGGAATATCGACGGTGTAAAAAATATTAACGAAGGAAGTTTTTCTGCTTCTATCCCACTTCGCAATATCCTCGGTTTTGCGGAAGATTTTAAAAAAGTCGTTATAAATAGTAGACACGAACTGGTACTGTTACGAAGTAACACTAATTTAAACGCTGTAAAACTTAACCCTGGGGAAGTAGTGGATGACATTCACATCAACAAAATCATATGGCGTGTACCACATGTTAAAGTATCAGACAAGGAAAAAATTTTTTTGCTTAAACTGTTAGAAAAAGATCGACCGCTTCAGATGATTTACCGAAATTGGGATCTGTACGAATATCCAGCTTTACCTAAAACTACAAAGCATACATGGTCTATCAAAACTGCATCTCAAATCGAAAAACCAAGATACGTCATTATAGGCTTACAGACAAATAGGAAAAATAGTGCAAGTTCTGACATGTCTCAATTCGATCACTGCAATGTTCGTGACGTAAAAGTGTACCTTAATTCAACTTATTTTCCATATGAAAGTCTTAACGCGAATTTTGCTAATAACAGGATTGCTTTATTATATGAGCAATATATCAGATTTCAACAGTCGTATTACGGACGTTGTCCACAACCGTTGTTAAGTGAGAAACAGTTTAAAGATTTAGCACCGCTGTTTGTGGTTGATTGCTCTAGACAAGCAGAGAATCTAAAGACGGGTCCTGTTGTAGATGTAAGAGTAGAAATTGAGAGTGATTCGGAACTACCAGATCAGACAGCCGCTTATTGTCTCATTCTGAACGACTGCATTGTTGAATACAAACCATTAAGTAGCATCGTAAAGAAGATATCATGAACGTAGATACCATCATAGTTGACCTCCAAGGATTTAAAGATATTCAAAATAATTTTATCGTGAAGGAAGTGGCCATTGTAAGTCAGGAGCTTACACAAACATTCTTAGTAAAACCACCATATTCGTTTCATTATTTGTCTGATGAAGAAAAGAAGCAAGTAAGATGGTTAGAAAGAAATCGAGGAATTTACTGGAGTGAGGGTTACATAGATTATAGAGAATTTCTACGTGTTATAGTATTATATCTCGAGAATAAAAAAATAATGACAAAGGGTTTGGAAAAAATACAGTGGATTAAAGAATTGTGTACAAAGTGTGAAGTGATTGATATTGGTGAAAAGGGATGTCCTAATCTTCCAACATTAAAAAAAAATTTTTTAAAAAATAAAACTGACTTTAACTGTGTGCATCATAAAATTAACTGTGCATTAAATAATGCTATATGTATTAAAAAATGGTGTTTTGATAATCACATGTATATGTTTGATTTGTTTAGAAAAAATAAAACATAATTGATTTATAACTAATAGCAGTTTTATTTATTATATCATCATACCTATACACTAAACATACAGTGTTCATATTTCATTATCATAAAACTTAATAACAAGAAATTAAATACTTATATACTTTAACTACTTACTGCATAAATTTAAATTCTTAATTATTTACAGTAAATGAAATTAAAATAGTAACATTTCTTATACCAACACACCTTTAATATTTACACATAACTAGAGTCTTCACATAGTTTTTTCGATATTTTGTTCACTAATCTTTCTGCCTCATCCATAATGTTGTCCACTGATTCACTCACTACGTATTGCGCACTGATCAGTATATTATTATCATCATCACTGAGGTCTACCACTTGTATTTGAAGGAGTCTTAAGCCTTTTTTCTTTTGATTATTGATCACGTAACTATTAAGTTGCTTCCGTTTTTGAGGCTCCCGCCTCGTCCTTGATTTTTTATTGACCGGTTCGTCTTGTGGTTCAGGAATATGCCAGCTTGGATTTGGGCTCGGAAATCTTTGACCATACTGAGAGAAAATATCAGGTGAATCATTCATTATTGTTGATAATCTGAAACAATAATAGAAATTATTTATTTGTACATATAAAAGGTAATCCTATAATCATAAGATTCGTAAAATATGTATAGGTACTTACGATTTATTAAATCGATGTGATCACCACAACAAGCACCAGCTTAATGATTAATAAACTAATATTATTGTACGGCGAATGCATAGTGTAACATAAAACTTATGACACAATTTGATGTTTCCTTCCAACAAGTTTGAACTTGTTTCTCGAGCACAATGAGTGTTGGAAACACCTGACTAATATTATATTTCAAAACTTTATATGTTTTGTATGGCAGTTACTTACTGAGAAAAATTATATCATGTTTTGACAGGTTTGTAAATTATACAACAGGTTTCAACTTGTCTTTGTAAGTGATATATTTCAAAAACTTTATAACCTTATTTTATACCAGTTAATTACTGATTAACAATATCATCGTATGTCAACAGGTTAAAGCTTGTAAATCCTTCGACAAGTTTGAACTTCTTTCTATATATTTTGTATAGGTACCTACCAGTTAAACACTGAGAGACAATAATATCAACAGGTTTGAACATGAATGCCAGTTAATTACTGAAAACAATAACAGGGTACCTTTTTATTGAATGTACGACTGGCTTCTATTTGGTATAGTACATTCATAGACGTGGTAGGTAGGTATTACTTAAATGGATAAAAATAAAAGAGTCTATATATTCACACAAATGTATTTATTTTCACATAAAACTTACAATTTATTTTACTACACAGCTATTTTTAATATCTTTAAATAATATTTACGTTACATTAGCACATAGTATTCTATAACTATTTATTACTCTGTATACAGTAGAAACATTTAATTTATAACTAACAATTTAGAAATATATAGATACATTACTTTAATATAGATGCATTACCCCAAGCTAAAGTAGATACTTTATCAGGTAATAGCAAACGTTTATCGTCATTGCTAGAAAGTGCTATTTTATTAACACTCTGTGTAAATATTTCATGTTTGATTGACCTAAAGAGTAAATTTTTCTTGCGGATGACATTACAATTATACAAAACATTTTTATAATCTATCATATGTAAATTTTTCGTTACACTTTTTTTTGTTCCCTTTGCTTTCTTTATTGTTTTGTCTAAAGTTTTTATACAGTATAGCTTTGAACGCAGTCCTACAAATTCTTTAATTATTTTACCTCCCATTTCGTCCTTAAAGAGCCCAGGTACTTTTTTATTAATAATTGGCAGGCCAAACTTGTTATCAGAATTGTAATTGCTAGTATCAAAATATTTAAGGAAATAATTTTTAATATCTTTGTAAAAGTCATTCGTATTTACATTATAAACAAGACTATCAGTGTCAGTATAGCATAATTCAACATTATTGCCATAAAATGGTTTTATAGTAGAATAGTGAAAATCGTACATATGACTCTTTGATAATTCTAACACAGCGAAACCTATGTATATCGGTTTATTAAGAATAACACGCGAAGGTTTCATTTGTATTGCTACCAAATCATCTGAAAATACTGAAGCACTATGAAAATATGGGCTGGCGATTAGTTTTTCAGCACATGTTGATTTCTTGGTCTTATTTTTTAAATCATGCCATTTGTTTACTAACTTTAAATCAATTTTATGCTCATTGTTTTCTAGAGTTTTACCAAAAATACTGTTGTTTAGTAATTTAAAAAAATCTTGTTCAAACTGTGACTCGGCTTTTTGACGTAAATGAGTGTTAAGATCAATATATTTTTTTAAAAAATTACTTTGCTTAAAAACGATAGCGCGATGGATCTTTTTCAATATTAAACCGTGACGTATGCATGTTTTTAAATGAGTATAATGAATAACATAGTGGTATTTATCATACAAGTTTGGTATTAGTTTTTTATTCTTACCACCAGGGGGCAAGCACTTTTGTGGACAAAATGGAAAGTCATTGTGTTCAGTGTGTAAATTCTCAGGGTATGTTAAATCAACTTCGAGAATATATCCATATTCCACGTTATCACTAATATCAGTCAAGTTCAAATGTAAATTATCTATTTCATTGCTCGACATAAATCTAAAATCTGAATACGGCAAATATTGACACATGCTATGTCCATATAAATTGTTACAGTCTAAATAAACGATGAATGAATTTTGACGAGTCTGATCGTAAGTATCTAAATATTTGTGATTGGCTTTTACGTGTCGTTTGAAACACATACAAATACCTCCGCGAATACCTTTTTGTATCATTCTAAAAATTTCTACATCGCTAATAAGGTCTAATTTAACGCTTGTTTTCAAAAGCATTGCATCGAACGATAGACTTGGTGCTGTCAGGTAAAATGCCGGATCAAGATTATAATACCGTTTGCAAGTTTTTCTAAAACTTTCAAACACGTCTGCGAGCAATAACACATCGGTTTTAAGATATAAATCTGTGTACATACCCATATTTTTTATATCAAACTCTAACCAAATGGAATGCGCGTGTGCATAGTCGTCATCAGTGATAAGCTCATTTGTCAAGGAGTTATAAAAATTAGTTTTGCTGGGCAAACACGTATCTTCATAACGGTTCAATTGTGACATATAATCATACGGATATACTCCTTTTCGAGTAAGGAGCTCAAATTGTCTTGTATCAGGAAAATACGATTTGAGTAATTTAAACTCTTGTTTTTTCATTGTATTAACTAATTTTTCTAAACTAGTCCCTAAAAACTTGAAAGAATCTACAAAGCGAACCTTTATACTTTCTTCTTTCGAAATAGGAATGAACTTTGTGAGCGAAATATAGTTTTCTTTTGTTTTAGGTATTACTTTTAAAGACCCAGGAGCTTTGCCTAATTCTTTAATGAAAAGGTGACAGTCATAACCTGATAAATTATGAAAAAACACTGGTAAAAATGTAGGCAATTTATATTGCAAGTTACAATAACTATGAGCCGTGCCGCGATATTTACCGGTCAAATGACAGTGGTCTCGGACCTTATCACCAAACAATAAATTCTCACAAATATGACAAGTAACCGAGTTATCAAAGTCATGAGCATTAGTTTCGGTGTAAATCATAGGAACTTGTTTTTTAAAAATATTGTAAATTTTTTTTGCATCTTTATAAATAGAATTTACAAATTTTGATATGCAATCCAAACCACGGTAAGAAACGTACCTATTGTATTGTTTGTCTAGCGCACACGTAATATGATAAGCAAAAGCGATAGGCACATGTCGTTGACGTGTTACCGTATGCGATTTACTCGGATCAGGGTCACAGGACTGAAATCGTTCTAGCATTGTTTCAAAGTCTGCGTATATAACAAATGGTACAGTTTGCTTTCTGCTAAAATTTTTAAATTGTATAAATGAGCCCTTCGGGGGTAGTTCCGTAGCGACACCTCCACAACTATGTGAATCAAGGGCATCGTATGTATTAAAAAATATTAAACACACATCACAAAAATGCAATTTACCGTGATGTTTTGTGATTTGATTTTTAACAAGTCGCGGTAAATCTTTAATTAGACAGTAATGTGACAAATCATTGCTTTCTAGATAAAGTAAATGAATAACATTTTTCTTTAAATTATTTGATTTATAAAGCGGTCCTACTACAGTATATTTTTTTAACCCATAGATATAAACACAAATTTCAGGATTATTTACTTCAAACTTAGCAATATCTGAGAAAGTTAATGGAAATTGTATGCCTTCTATATTTAACACATCCCGAAAATCAGGGTAAGACGATACTCTTTCAGGATGACTTTTGGCTGGGTATAACGCTGCAACGACTGACCATAAAAAGCAATAATCATCCTTATTTCGAATATTTACACAAGCTTTTTTAGATTTTATAGTAGCCGGTAACTCTATAAAGCCTGAACCATGCAAAGGTTGATATTTGTTAATATTTACTTCTAAGTGTGAGCTACTTAAGAATGTCCAACCACTATCGCGATCCTGAAATTCTTCAATCTTTTTTGTTAAAATGTTTTTAACTTGAGATATTAAGGGTTCGTATTCATAGTTTTGATGAAGTGTATAATTTTTTGTAAAGAAAGATTTCATCTCTTGAGAGTCATTTTTAAACATTAAAAACAAAGCAAAATATTCAAAGTTAATTTTCACGCATATATGTTGTTTAAGAGACAAGGTTATTAATGACCTAATCTTTTCATGAATGTTATTTAAAAATGAAATCAAAGAACAGTTTTCATATTGATTTACAATTCTATAGGACGCAATGCGGTTTCGAAATGCAGAATTTATTAATTCAACACCATCACAGAAATAAGAAATACTTTTATTCTTGTGATTAGTACTACGTAAGTGACCTACCCAGTGCTTGCGCTCAACAGATGTATTACAGATAGTACAGAAAGGCATTTTAGATGGACGAAAATGGGATTAGAATAACTTATTAAGTATCTCAATAAAAGTACAGTGCTACACAATAAAAAAGAATGATCTAATTAAAATCAATATTATCGCTAAAGTACGTAGGCTCTGTGTTATTAAATAAAAAAAAAAATAAATAAAAAAAATAAAAAATAAAAAGGATGATCTAATTGATCTAATAATATCGCAAAAAGAACAAATTACCTAATCTATTTAAAATTAATATTATCGCTAAAGTACGTAGGCTCTGTGATATTAAATAAATCATGTGCTCGTTGCATGAATTTTTGCAGCGCATTCCACTGCACAGAGCCTCGGTCTAATTGAACTTTTAACGCTACTAACGCCTTTCTCCACCGATCTTCGCGAGGGATGGAGATCACGTCGCTCTTAGCGTAAACTTTGATGTCTACGTAAAATTCTCCCGACAAAACCGCTTGTCTTCTCACCTTCCCGTTATCGACGCGGGCCACGAGAGACGAGCCGATATCACTGTGTGTAGTAGGGGGTCGCTCCACATCCACTTCTAGGCCGAAGAGATCAGTGGGCTTATTTCCATTGTCAGAGTTTTTTCTGTAAATAAAAATAATAAATTACTACCTATTGCGAAAGAGCCTAAGGTTGAGATCTATAGATGTTTAATAATAGATTGAAATGGACTAAGTTAATTGACAGTTATTACCTAGGTATATTTTATTTAAAGTTTTAATGTTTATTTGTTACACTATTTAATTAAGGTACTAGGTAATGTGTCCATGGATCAGGGTGAACAGTACTATTGTTCAATATTAAAACCAAAAATTACAAATTAATTACGTTCTAAATTTAGATCGGGTTGAAGCGCGGTCACGTGCTAGCTCTACGTACAATTTACTACATCAACAAAACTACCATAAAAAATCGTTGTCACCCTACAACCTTGCTATGAAATTTATTAGTATACTACATCACTGGACACAAATAATATTAATTTACGTATAAAGTAGGTAATACAAAGCAAAACATTTTCAAAGTTAACACAAGTAATAGAATATACTCGATGAAATAAACTTACGTATAACTGAGATATTTGGTTCCCACTTTAACATATTGCATATGAATTCAAATTACAGCGTAAATACAACCTGTTGTGGATTTCGCGTGACATTGGCTACTTCCACACATGGTTTATCGTTCATTTGTCCTCAGAGACGTTTTAAGCAATTACTATCTCCTTACTGAATGTTTTACCCATGATTAACCTTAGTGGTTTAACGTTGAAATAACTATATTACCTACTAAAAGTTTTGTACAAAAAGAGAATCTTTAATATTTGTTATGTGTTTTAAATCGGAGTAGAAGACTTATATGTATAATTGTAACGGACTATATCTAATACTGGAAATGTAAGTAATGTAAGTAAATTAAATGTAAGTAAATTACCTTAATTTTGACTCGTGAGGCTTGGAAACGGTGACACTGTTGGATGTACTCGTAGCTTGTGAATCGATCACTTTGCGTTTCGTCGCCCTTTTCTTCAGCTGCTTTGCTTGCGGCGGTGCTTCAACCACTACGGAACGGCTGTTGTGAGAATATTCGCTTTCGGAGGTAGACCTGCAAATAAGACACAAAGATTAATAATTTATAAAACACCAACTTTGTCTGCGACCTAATCCTGGTATCACGAGAAAAGATAACCTATATGTTTCATTAAAATCTGTACAAATATATTTTTAAACATCCAAACATTGCACTTATAATGTTAATAAAGATTGATACAATCACTAAGTATTGTTAATAACTTAGTTAATGATTAGGATTGTTATTCATTAAACCACAAACATGATTATTTAGATAGATAGCACTTACTTACATTTTCGTTGTAGCTTTCAACAGTTTTTAAGCGCGTAGCAGCAAGTATATCCAGCCGGTGGCAGCGGGCAGAAACCAGGATCCGTAGTTGTCACGTTAAGACAAAGGAGTAAAGTAATTTATCAAACCAAATTGATCGAGTTTTTATATAGAGAAATCGTCCATTCAGCAAACTATGTTACTTTGAAAATATACTTAAAGTTCTTTGTTTTAAAGAATCGTGAGTAATTATTGTCGGTTACGACCATTTAAATTAAATCTTTCCCATCGATTCCGTCAAATTGACTTTTTTGAGTAATGAAATATAACACTTTCGTATATTCAAAGCCACCAATAATCGCCGCAACTTCTTTGAAATAGATACCCGTGTACTTGTTCATAAAACATAATTACCTAAGCGTAATATATGAACTAGTGTTTGTCCACGACTTCGTACGCGTTAAAGTTACAATTAAATTGTATCATTTTTACTATAGTTATTTTTGTCTTTAGTACCTATTTGATGAGGACAGGAATCATACAAATAAATAAAGGACCTATCCAACCGTTCTCCAGTTGTAAATTGTGTTAATAATACAATTTTGTTTTATCTACATGTACCTATAATACTTTATTTATATAGATTAAATCATATTTCGGACATTGAAAGATTTCATTTAAAGGCTACGTAGTAATGTTTTAATATAGACCGCAAAATGCTCGAATCATCATAAATGTATTCCCACAACCTTGACACACACATGCACACACATGTGAGTAGTTACTTTAATACGACCCGTGCAATACTTAGAAATGTACATTATGCAGCTCAGCAGTTTTATTACTTTGTAGCTTTTAATAACGTAATTCCAATGTCACTTCACGAAGAAACGTGAAAGAGTCAAGTTTATACATTCTAGTGATGATATTTCAGCTAAACCTAAAGTGTAATAATTTCGGTCGGCGATAGGTAGTAAAGTAGTGCAGTGAAACAGTTATTTATACTAATTTCGCTCGATGATAGGTAGTGAAGTAGTGCAGTGGAACAGCGCCCAGACCAAACACTCGATGATATCTTAATCAAGGTAAGCTCATATGTTGCACGATCTCGAAGTATTATTGGGCGTCCTACTCCACCGAGAGTGGATGAGGCGAACGGAGTGAGCCTCAGAAACGGAAGGTGGAGTAGGACGCCCAATAATACACTACTGACATGTTAAAAATTAATTAATTACATAATTGATTAATTTTGAAATATTTGTACACCGGAAACGGTAGAATATTTGAGACATGTACCTAATTATTGTAAATATCACGAAACAATAATCTTACAAATAAACAAATTTATTGGAATTGAAGGCATCTGAGGAAGTAACACATTTAGCTAGTTATTTAACCGTGAAGCGGTAGTGTCCCAACATTACTGTGTATCGGTTTAGAGGGCATTGTTTCTAGCGAAGTTACTGGGCAGGAAATTTATACATAATTTTAAGTCTCAGGTATAACGAGGTTAGTACTTTGCCATGAAGGGGTTTGAACTGTTGTAGTTCAAAATTCCGAATTTAACAGATTTTTTTGGGGAAGTGTGACGGATGCTTAACATCAGGCGAGCGAGTTGCGTTGGTAAAGGAAGCATCTAACATTATTATAAATAAAATAATAATGTTAGATAAGACTAATTAAAATACAAACTAGGAACAACTTAACGTTGCCGTTTGATCCCTAGATACGGCTATTGCACCAACTTCAAATAATAAGTTTGTCATAATAATATTAAGAAGAAGAAGACGTTTATCCAAACAAGCACTATACACAACAGCAAAGTAGTAAATGACAGGCACGGTTTCAGCCCACAAAAAAGATTATGATCACAGCCATTCGAAAATCGGCCAAGTGGGAGTCGGAGTATGAGCTCTCTCACGATCGAATAGTATCAAGTCGCTCGCCTGATGTTAAGCGTCACGCTTGCCCACAACAGTCCAGTGCCATTCAGAATCTCGAACTGGGTACAACACTTCAAACCGTGCGTGGCGAGGCAATGCACTGCGCTTTTTACTCTGAGATAATAAGGTTTTCTAGCTCTGTAATTTCGCTGGAAACCACTACAAAGGATATCATATGTTTTCAAATGTCTATTGTATGTATATACATTTTACATTAAATTGTTTTTAGGTGATTTTTTACACTTTTTTTTCACGAAAACGTTAATAACTTCATTGATATCCAGTGTATATTTTATTAATGCATTGGATATACTCGTAAAAGGCCATATCATCAGCCTGTCAGACATGAAAGTGTGGCGTCTAATGTCACAAGTCTTTTAGGGTTGTAGGCACAGACCATGGTTATATGGTCTGTGGTTGTAGGCATGCCCAATGCCCATCGTGCCCACAACGGTGTATCCGCGCTTGGTAAATGATGTACATTCGCTTTTTATTATTTAACTACATATACAGTTTTCAGAGCTTTTCCTTTATACGTGCTATAAGACATTTCTTCAGTTAATTGATTCCAGGTCACCTCAACCCTATAGGTTTTGATTCCCTTGTGAAATCGCAAAATATTATGAATATATCCAACATAAACGGTCATATCTTTCGATCGCATTGACTTACAAGTAGATATTTTTACAGCTGTGACCGTAGATCCGAGTAATTGATATACATTTTAATTTGATACCTTTGCGTTGTTAAGCGTTGTAATGCGTTCCTAAGAAAAAGAGTCTTGGCAGACAGACAGAGCGACGGACATACGGACAACAAAGTGTTTCTATAAGGGTTGACCCTTTTTCCTTATGAGGTACGGAACTGGTATTCTAGGAGTTGGCTTCGATATAACATGTACCAGACTGAAACGGACTTACTGTCTCTGTAAAAGTGTTCCTATAAGGGTTGACCCTTTTTCCTTATGAGGTACGGAACTGGTATTCTAGGAGTTGGCTTCGATATAACATGTACCAGACTGAAACGGACTTACTGTCTCTGTAAAAGTGTTCCTATAAGGGTTGACCCTTTTTCCTTATGAGGTACGGAACTGGTATTCTAGGAGCTGGCTTCGATATAAAATGTACCAGACTGAAACGGTCTTACTGTCTCTGTATTGTAATTATAGTAAGTATCTAATCTATGTGTAAATTGTATATGTATTAATGTGGAGCAATAAACTTGTTTTTACTATTATTTAATTATTTAACTATTCAGGGTGCATCACTCCAATAGTCGAACTGTTTTGTTTTATACTCAGTAGTTTACTTAGTAAGTTTTTTTTTCAACGAGTAAATTTTTATAATCATTTATAAAGTCCTAACTATTTTAAACATTTTTTAATTTCCACAGTGATAAAATAAAATTAATGTTAGTACAAATATATTTTTTTCGGATACGGCCACCTCCTTACACTTTTCCTATAAATGGTTAATATTAATAGGTTAAATAATCCTTAGAATAATATTAACCTAATCCTTATATTAACCATCCTTATATTAATCATCATCATAGCTCTTCTAAATTTATAAAGTTTTAATTATGAAAACCCATTGTAGGGTCATAATTTATGCTTAGTTTAGCATAACAGAGAGTATACTTCACCTGCTATAATCATTATTTCCTGTAACAGCACTATCACCATTGTTCACTATCTATAATTCAATTCACTAATATCGACACAAAATTTTCACAATGGAGGCATCCCAAACTTTTCTTGAAGTGATGGATGCCCTTAACAAGAGGATGGACCAGTTTGAAGGCGAACTGCAGAATACACCCCCTGTCGCCAATACCACAGGCACCTTGGCAGCAGATTTTGCAGCAATCAAATCATTCACTGCAGAAGTTATGCGTGGATTTCAGCATCAGATGGGGTTACTGGCACGGAATCTGGATAACATCGAAATGCATAGTTGGCGAAAAATCCTTTTGCTCCATAGGATAACTGAAGAAAAACAGGAAGATACAGCTGCGGTTGTTATGCGGGCAGTCACTAATCACTTGCATGTGAAAGACTTTAGTTTGAATGATATTAATCGCTGCCAAACAATGGGCCGCGCCACTACTGATAAGCCCAGGCCTGTCTTGGTTAAACTGAAGGACTTGGATATGCCGAACAAGTTGTGGTTTTCAAAAACCTCATTGAAGGGTACTGGTATAACACTGTCTGAGTTTCTAACCAGGTCTAGACACCAAGCCTTTATGGAAGCAAGACAACGAGTCGGTATGCAAAGTGTTGGACAAAGGACGGCTTTATTTATGTCATTGGGCCCGATGGTACTCGTCACCGCATCTGCAGCCTTATCGAACTACAAAATGTTGTACCGGCGCAAGTGTCGGGAACTTTGATGCCAGCTCCTGCTTCAGGATCGAAAGAGACAACAGCGGCAACATCAAAGTCCAGGCGGGTCGCTGCAGCATCATCTCGAAAGTAGGAATAGGTACATATTTCATTGTACATAGGTAGTTCATTCTCAATAACCCAGTCATTGTAAAATCGCTTGTCTGGTTCCTCATTGCATATAAATTGTCTACCCTACAGACCAAATATGTACTACGTAGTCTACCCACTTCCTTGTCTAATTAGTTGCCTTTGTTTTTGAGTACCCAATTTCAAACTTGTAAATTATTTTCCACTTTCTTCTTCTTCTTCTTCTTATGTGGCTTTTTAACGTGGAAAGACGTTACTCTGCCAGTGTCATGTTTTGGCGGATATTTTGCCCTTGTACTCCCCCAACCCTGAAGGAGTGACCATCATTTCAATTCAATTCAAGTCAACCTCTTCTTTATAAATATTTTTTGACGTTACTAAAAATTTGACAGAAGACAGAGTATTTTTTTTTCTTTTTATAAGGACTCTTATGAGTTGTACATTTGTCATTTGTCACGTAAAAATATTAGTTGATATGTCAAGTCCGTGAAGTCGAAGTAAAGACGACTTAAGTAGGTTTTTAACTCTTTGGTTTTTAATTGAATTCTTGTCCAAGCGAATGTTATAAAACTTTGAATATCCATTACTAAATTTGTAGGAGAAATCATATATTTTACTTTTATATTTGTGTTATAGTTATAGAGAAGGTAATTGCGCTCTCGTCCACATAGTCGGCAGATGGAGTATGCGTAAGTATGTAGTAGTACATAAATTTTACACATAGTTAAGAAATTATATATTCTTAGTTTAAATATATAATATTTATTACTATATAATTTTATATATCTATATTAATAATATTAATGTATGTCTATATAATCTAATAATATGTCGAATACTCAAGATAGTAGCAGCACCAGTGACGAATATCTGTCTTTCTCTTCCAATGATACTTTTAACAGTGGAAACGATAGCTTTGTAAGCATTCCTACGCTAAGTGATACCTTAGCGGCTCAGTTCTCTGATGTGCCTAAGAATTTTAATGTACTCCATATAAATGCACAGAGTATTCCGGCTCATTACCCTGATATGCTGGCATCATTTGACAATACAAATGTTCATGCTATACTAGTCTCCGAATCCTGGTTGAAACCTTGTCTCCCGTCCACCTCTTTCTCTCTCCCCGGTTTCATACTTATACGTAACGATAGAACCGGCAGCGTTGGCGGTGGTGTGGCTATTTATCTACGTTCTCATTTTCTGTACTCAATAATAAATATGTCACCACAGCCTCCGCCTTGTGATGCCGGTGAACATCTCTTTATTGAAGTTTTACTTTCACACACCAAAATTCTTCTCGGAGTCTACTATAGCCATTCCATAAGAGTCAATTACTTCGCATCTTTTGAAAAGATTTTAGAAGATCTTATTCCATCTTATACCCATAATGTAATTATGGGAGACTTTAACACGTGCCTTATAAAAAAAGACTTTCGTTGTGCGAATTTGGAATCCATAGTTAATTCTAGCAACGTGCACATTTTGCCACTCAACCCCACCCATAACTTTCCAAATTATAATCCCTCCCTTTTGGATCTTATTTTTGTATTATCCTTACACCATGTTGTTAAACACGGACAATGTTCTGCTGATGCTTTTTCTTATCATGACCTCATCTTTCTGTCGTATAAGGTACGTCCTCCTAAACCTAAGTCTAAGATACTTCTGCAGCGCAGCTTTGGTACAATTGACATGGAAAAACTTCGAAACGATGCTGGTGAAATAGATTGGGTACAAGTTCATAGCGCCAATAATATCGATGACAAAGTATCCATATTTAATTCCACTCTTTCACAGCTTTATGACACCCATGCTCCTTTGCGGGCCATAAAAATAAAACACCTTTCTGCACCCTGGTTGACTGAAGACATAAAAAAACGAATGCACAAAAAAGTAGCAGCAAAGTCTAAGTTAAAGCATTGTTCTAATGACGTGAATAAGCAAAAATATATTAAATCTCGAAATTGCTGCAATAGAATGTGTAGGGATGCTCTACGTCGCCACATCCATGACTCAGTAGATAATGAAGATCCAGCTAAAGTCTGGAAGTTCTTGCGATCATTGGGAGTAGGGAAATCACGTCATGATTCAATTCCGCAAGATTTAGATATCAACTCACTCAACCAACATTTCTCTTCGTCATCCAATGTAAATTCAAATGACAAAATAGCTACTTTGACTTATCTCTCTTCTCTCCCTACTCTTGATCACTCACCTTTTGTTCAGAGTCAATTCACTGCATGTGATGTTAAAAAGAACATACTATCAATATCCTCCAATGCAGCAGGCGGTGACGGCATCAGCCGAAATATGATTGTTCTTATATTGGATGAAATCCTCCCTATCCTATGCCATATATTAAACAATTCTATTTTGGAGGGCACCGTACCATCTTGCTGGAAATAAGCTCAAATCATCCCACTTCCCAAGAAATCTAATCCCAAGTCCTTCTCCGAATATCGACCTATTTCTATTCTTCCTTTCCTATCAAAAGTCTTGGAGCGCCTAGTACATAACCAACTCAGTTCCTTCTTCAACCAAAATATGCTTCTAAATCCACTCCAGTCTGGGTTTCGAACCGGCCATAGCACTGTCTCTGCACTTGTCAAAGTAACTGATGACATCAGACTAGGAATGGATAACAGACAGCCTACCATACTTACCTTACTTGACTTTAGCAATGCTTTTAATTCCGTAGATTTTGACATCCTCCTAGCATTGCTTCGCTCTATAAACATATCTCCATCGGTAATTGACTGGTTTCGCAGCTATCTATTAGGGCGACGCCAACGTATTCGCATTCAGGATACTTTCTCTTCTTGGTGTGAAACGAATGCTGGCGTTCCTCAAGGCGGCGTACTGTCACCTCTTCTTTTTGCCGTATTTATAAACTCTATATCTTTCTTTCTTACTTCTTCCTACCATCTCTATGCAGACGATCTTCAGATATACTCTCAGGCTCCGCTAGATCACTTAGCAGATGCTGTTGATGAGGTCAACGGCGATTTACTTCGTATAGCTAACTGGAGTAGATCTCACAGACTTACAATAAACCCAATAAAAACTCAAGTTATCATTGTGGGAAGCTCCAGATTAGTATCGAAGGTTGATTTCACAACTCTCCCAGAAATCGTATTTGGTGGTATATGTGTGCCTTATAGCACTCAAGTTAAGAACCTGGGAATAATCATGGATAACTGTATGTCTTGGCAACCACAAATCCAATCTGTAGCACGAAAAATGTTTGCATCAGCAGCCTCCCTTAACAGACTGCGTAACTTTTTACCCACTGCTACCAAAGCTGCACTTGCACAATCTCTCCTTTTTCCCATTCTTGACTATGCTGATGCCAGTTACATAGATCTCACAGAGGACCAGCTTAGCTGGAGCGTCTACAGAATCTCTGTATTCGGTTTATTTTTGGTCTGCGAAAGTACGACCACGTTTCCGAATTTCGCTGTAAACTTAAGTGGCTCCCTATACGCCTTCGCCGGAATTCTCACATCCTCTCTATTCTGTATAACATATTGTTTGATCCTTCTACTCCCTTTTACCTAAAAGAACGATTAAGATTTCTCCAATGCTCTTCTTACTCTCTTAGGTCATCAGAAAACTTACTTCTAACGACTCCTGAACATTGTACTATATTCTACAACTCTTCATTCACAGTCCAGGCAGTTCACCTTTGGAATGCCCTCCCTACTAGTATCAAACGCGCGCAATCGCTGAATAGCTTCAAAGCTCAAGTAAAAGACTACTATCTCTCTACGTTAAATGTTAATCCCTGACATCATTCATTGATTGATATTATTTTATATTATTGATATTTATGTATGTGTAAGTATATATGTTCATGTATGTTTATAGTATAATATATGTATTATATTATTATTACGTGTAGGTAAGTGTAAGTATTGTTATATTTAAGTGTATTTTTATTTATTTGAATTTTACCCTTTTACCTAGTATTATCTAGTGTTACATCTGTTGCATGTAATACTAGGTAATAATATATTTCTTCGTGATGTTGCACCACCATCCATGTCAATCATGTAATCGCTATCCATCCAAAGGTTGTCTGGAAGAGATCGCTTTTAGCGATAAGACCGCCCATTTGTGCCTACTATTTAAGTTGTTTCCTTATGTTGTATTTACTTTGGTGCAAATAAAGAGTTTTTGTATTGTATTGTATTGTATTGTATTGTAAACTAATCGTCGGTTAACGACTTAACATACCCCTAAAGCAGTAATTAAAATTAACGCATGATTTCGAAAATTAAACAAATGTTAGCGCATGGTGAAACACTTGGTAACCTTAACAATACGTTATCGGAATGACAGAGCGTTATAACAAACAAAGCTTGGTGAAATTAGCTCTTAAGATCATTTCTGCAACTAGCTGTAGGTATCGGTGTTACTCGAGGGCAAAGTATCTCCAATGCATGATCAATCAAATACAGTAACAATCAAATGTTGATGGAAAACTTCAAGAAAATTGGCAGTTCTGACAGTCCCAGTAAGCAAAATTGACAGTAAGTTGATGATTGGAGCTAACAAAAGTGACATAGAGCCGCCATTTTTTTGGATTTTAACCAATATTTGAGTGCGAATGGGATAAATACTTGAAAGTATGAAAAAATAATAATGAAAACAGTGATAACACCCCCGTTAATTTAGAGCTGAGCACTTTAAGGTGAACTTTAAAAGCAGTAGGGCTCCCTGTGAATGAGTTCTTCCGGGGGAATACTGCCACAATACATTTTTTACCGTAAAGCAGTAATGTTCGCAATATTGCCTTTTTGTTCTAAGTCTAAAAATTAATTAGTCGTAAATTTTATGAATATCAGTCGGTAAATAACGCCGCAGAATTTTTCCCCTTTTTTGGAAAAGTGCAGCTCTCCCCACTCAAAACCACCGACGACAAAAAAACTATATATTAAATAGTAGAACATGCATACCAAGCTTTGTCAAGATTGATTGAAAAATGTGACCTGTACAGGAAGACCAACGAACAACAGAGTTGCTTTGCTCGATCTGATAATTATAACTTTAGGTTTGATGTGTAATGTCCGCTGTCATTATATTTCTCTACTTATATCTTTAAATTTTATCATTCCTTTACATTAATATTATTTAATTTAATTCTATTCATTGATAAAAAAAAATTTTTTTTTCTGTTTGCAACTGTTCTATATGTTCCTATTATACATAACTTTTATGCGCCAATTATTAGAGTTAAAATTCGATGCTCGACCTCTTGCCTCGGTGGCCTAGTGGTCGTGGCGTCTGAGACGGATAGTCAAAAGGCGCGGGTTCGAATCCCGTCCGAGGATAGAATTTTTCTCTCTAAATATTAATGTTTGGTATCGCTAAGCAGGCATTAGTGCTTTAAAAATCATACAATAAAAACTTTATTGTAACATGTTTTGTGTAAATAAAATAAACCAATTTTATTTCAAATACAAATTACTTAGTAAGTCAGTTTTCGTCGCTTCTAATGATTCACAACCCGACGGTGGAGGGTACGTATCCTTTGACTCCGTCCCCTCAAGGGGTAAAATTATCAAGGAGAGAGAAACACAGTAATAAAGTATTATATTTGGAAGCACAAAAAGCGCATTTAAAAAGCACGTTCATCTTCCAGGACCATAAACAAAACATGACCCCCATACTCTACGCATATAAGAGAACTTTTTAATCACGCGAATCTTTTCAAGTCAGGCTCGAGTGAGATATTAAAAGTAAAACAAAAGGCGTTGTTTACGCCCCTATGCGACGCGTTTCGCTTTGCTATTGTAATTACTTGCTAGTTTTTTGCTCTTCGCGTTTTCAAACGTGATGTTCGCTTGAATGGCGTTTGTGAGCGATCAAACTCGCTTGATAGAACCTTTGAACTAACTCGACGTACAGTTTTCAACTAAAGAATCTAGGACTGTTCCATGTCCTGCTGGACCATCGTCAAAAGCAACAAAACGTGCCGAATGAGCAGCATGCCACTACTCACGTTTATGTGTGCTATACATTTTATCTCTACGTGATCGAATCAGAAATAAGGAGATCCGATGAAGAACGAAAGTCACCGACATAGCCCAGAAGATTAGCCAGTTGAAGTGGCAGTGGGCAGGGCACATAGCACGCAGAACAGATAGCCGATGGGGTGGAAAGGTTCTGGAATGGAGACCACGGACCGGCAAGCGCAGCGTGGGTCGAACACCGACAAGGTGGACTGACGACCGATAAGGGTAGCAGGACGACGTTGAATGCAGGCCGCTTCCAATCGGTCCTTTTGGAAATTTCTGTGGGAGACCTATGTTCAGCAGTGGACGTCCTACACCTGATGATGATGATGATACATTTTATAGGAATAGGACTTTTGCAGACTTTTTTTTGTCCTCCTGGGGAAGGACCACACTTTTGCCAGTTATGCAACACTGTGAATTACAGTATAAAGCATACATTACTTTGTTTCCAGCTAAAATTACAGGGCAAGAGAATCAACAGCATAAATCCCAGAGTGATAAGCGCAGAGGATTGCATTTCCGTGAATGGTTTTGAACTTTTGCAGATTCATATTCTGTAATGGCACTGAATTGTTATGGGAAAGCGTGACGCTTAACATCAGTGGACCGAGCACGAAAATCTGTTTAAGTATAACGTTATCGCATCGTTAACGTATTAAGTACAAACTGTCATTTATCTAGTACAATAGTGGCACAGATAACTCATAGTTTGTACTGAATACGTAAAGGATACGAGAACAGATTTTCGTGCTCGGCCCACAAGTGAGCGATTTGTTCGTTTTCCCCGATTGATATAAAAAAGATATTTGCTGCCACATCTCAATAAACCACTTTAGCATTTGCCTTTAATAACATTTTTTTAGTGATAAATTTTAGAGTATTACTTTAGGTAGGTTTAGTAAAATTTTATTATTTAATTTTAGAAGCACTAGCGCCTGCTTAGGTAATTTTATTTTTATAATTTAAGAGGATGTAATTTGATATGAATTTGTATGCTTTAAAAAAATTATAATACCTTATAATTACCTTATGCTAATAATAAAAAAAATATGATTATAGATAATAACTACAATATTAAAAAAATAAAATTAAGAGGTTAAACTTACATAATATCTTCGGATGGGATTCTAATCCGCATCTCTAGACTATCCGTGTCAGACGCCATAACTGTGAGCCCACCTGAGTATTTAATTTGTCTCTATAGTTGATTTTTCGTTTTAATTAGAATAGCAGATTTTTTTTTGGGCAATCGAACAGCTCGGAAGCTTGATCTGACCGAAAGAAGTGTTTTATGAACTTTTTCGTATTGATGTCTTTACAATTTTATATAACGTTTATTTATTGAAGTAGCCTTAGCGCCTGCTTAGGAAAACCAAATTTTAAACTATAAGGCCTTCATTAATAAACGTTGCGTAAACCTATATTAGTCGTTACATGCTTTCTCTTGCTTTCACGCGTGACATTTACTGCAAGCGAAAAATTGACAGATAGATGTTTTAACTACTCCGGGTGTAAGCCAAGTTTATTAATAAGACCGTAAAGAGATAAATTACTAGTTAGTGCATGTGACACGGACTGTTAGAAGCCACGGGTTCGTCCGTCCGAAAAAAAATATTCTTCTCTTACAAATTGAAATACTTTTCGTGTCGTTTTTCAAAATGTGTATGTAATACTCGGAAATAAAAAATATCAATAGTATATAAAATAGTAATAGAGTAATAGTACATAGATTTTAACTATACCGAATATATGCATCCTTATATATTATATACGAACAAGATATGTATGCTTTACAACGTCCTCCCAAGATCTTCAGGTCCTAAACTAGGCAGCGTCTGAACTATGGTACCTGATGACTGATATACATATACACAGCCAGACATAGTACAATACTAACAAACATTAACAAAATTATTATTAATACAATAATAACACGCTGTGTTAAAAATAACAATACGTATTGAACCAACTTACAAACTCTATAACGATGTTGGATTGATAGATATGGGATGGAATTGTGAAGCCAGACATATTGCAAATACCATTTATGAATTTGCAGATTGTTAATCAGCGCTGTATGAAGCAAACAGGGGGCTGTTTGCAAACGAATGCTAATTATTGATCGGATTAAGTGATATCCAATTGGATTGTATCGGCAGATGTTTAAAGCGCTGATTTGAGTTATGAACTTTGGAATCAATTTGGGATGTGTGTTTGAATGCATGCCAGTACCTACTTATCAAAATTCATAAAACTTTGGGACTGAAAATAGTTCTTAGAGTTTGAAAACTATCGCGAGTATCACACATTATTCTAATATAAAGATACCGGCTTCACTCACTTGGTATTATGTCAGTGCGTGACGCGATCTCCGCGCGTGAACACTCCCTGAAGAAGAACGTCTTACACGTTCGAAACGTCGTCGGACTTAAACCGATATAATACCAAGTGAGTGAAGCCGGTATCTTTATATTAAGTACTTTATGCATTTACCAGCGTTACCAAATAATAGGCGTTATATTTTTTATTAAACTAGTCAACAAACTAGAGTCAAAATACTACGAACGTGACTGAGATTATAAAATAAGTTTTTGAAAAGAGATATAAGTTTTTTACTGTATAAATTTAACCAGGCCCAAACTTTGCAAATTAGAGAAAAATATACATCCTCCGACGGGATTCGAACCCGTGACTTCTGAGATACAAGCTTCACTTACGACGGTTAAAATCAGATTGATAGTTAAATTCGATGCTCGGACGATTTGCCTCGGTGGCTTAGCGGTCATGGCGTCTGATTGCCGGTAAACGCAGGTTCGTATGGCGTGTATTTTTCTCCCTAAAATTGGACCTAACAAATTTTTGTTAAACATTGAAATTTATGGAGAAAAATTCACATTCTCGGACGGGATTCGAACCCGCGTCTTCTGACTCTCTGTGTCAGACGCCATTGACCAACTAGGCCACCGAGGTTTGGGTCCGAGCATCGAATTTTAACTCTCTATCTGATTTTAACCGTACTTCGGGGACGGAGCGACATCTATTGAACAGCTTCGACAGTACTATCCAACCGAAAGAAGCATTATTTAGAAACACTTAAACTTTCGTATTGACATCGCAACCCTTGTAATTTTTATGGTAGTGATTTTTTCTCTCTATAAATTTCAATGTTTGAGATCGCTAAAGCAGGCGTTAGTGCTTTAAAAAGTAATAGTTTGAATTTTTATTGTTATGTTGCAATTTCCAAAATATTTCGACATCACTTTTTCACCTCGCTTACCTTAGTAATTAATACGTAAGATTAAGGTCTTGGTAGATATGCATGTAGTGGTATATTCTTCTTCAAAACAAACTTATACGTTGCAAGCAGTTTTGCAGTACTGTGTTAATAGTAAAGGAAAATGTAGTAACATAATTAACTTGGTCAATGGGACTTAGCAACTACGCGTAGACATCAAGGTGACGAGTGCAAACAGTACCAAACAATACTTTTAAATTGAAAGATCTAAAGCGCACTTAACTGTAAATAAAAATAGCACTTATATTACTAATACGTAAGTTACGATGTTTTTATATATATATTTATATGGGACAACATCCACTCAAGATCTTCGGGCAACTAGACAGAGCCTGTACTACGGTAAACTGATGACTGATATACATATACACACCCAGACGCAGGAAAAACAGACATGTTCATGCAAGCAAAAGTTTGACCAGTCCGGGGATCGAACCCGAGACCAGAACAGAAGGCAAGGCTGTGCCAACCGGTTTTTCAAATTTATGGATGTTTGTTATTTATTCATGTAAATCGGCTGATCTGATTTGGATAAAATTTGAAATGAAGATTGTTTGTACCCGGGGTTATCATATAGGTTATTATTTATCCCGATGCGACGGGTAGTTCCCAGAAGATCGCGATAACCTTATTCGACGCGATCGAAGTCGCGAGAGGATATTAGTAATACATATTTTATGACACCAAATCATTCAAATGAAAAGATTCATATACGAGTAAGTGTGTACACCTACTCCATGTAGAGCACGATGAAAATAGGTCAAACCATACGTGCAAGTAAACGAATCAAGTTGTTTGCCAAATGTATTAAGCGGTCGGCTAACTCAATTTTACGGCAGAAACGAGTTTCGAGAAGAAACGTAAGGGCTCTACGTCAAGTAATTCGAGCAAAATTCAGCACTGGCGAAGAAAATTCGAGAATTGCCTTTTTAAAGTACAAAACCGGAAATGTTATATTGGAGGGGTAGAGTTCGAGACAGAGTCATTTCCTGTTGTGTTTTGGGGCGTGATAAAAGTTAGTAGAACTGAACAACGCGATAAATTAATTGAAGGAAATACTCGTATTACATGTGGAGAAATATCGTATACGAAAGATTTATAACTTAGGTCTCATTTCAAATTATTTTATTCCCGAAATATTGGAATCTCAAAAAGAAAAGGATTACACGGTAAACATCCCGTTCCTAATGTTAACTCTTGCAATAGTGACCATGATAGTATACTAGTTCCAATGAAACTAGTATACTAGTGTTGTGATAAGTGCAATATAAATCTCCCTCTGGATATCATTGGCAAGAATTTTATGTTGACCATGAATGATCACATAAACCGCGTTTACGTTGAATCGATCGCATTCAGTTATATATATAAAAACAATTTAAAATCGGAAAAAGAGCAGAACTAAGAACTAAATACAATCTGGGTTATCAAACTAAAGTTTAACTCCGGGTTTTTTTGCGTATGTGTAACCTTTGTTTCTCAGGGATAATCTGGAATTTTATAGTGAAATATTTTTTTATGATAGATCCCGTAGGTTTTAAATTTATTCGTTGTGGTGATTGATGCTGATGACGATGAATCAAAATAACCTATGTTCATCCCGCATAAAAAAGGATTCTAATGGTGAAAGAATTTTTCAAATCGATCCAATAGTTTCAGAGCCTATTCAATTAAAACCAACAAACAAAATATAGATACAAATTTTTTCGCAATAAGTATAATAAAAGCAAAATCTAGCTAACGCTCTTCAAATGTCTCAATGGTCGGTTTACTAAACTAGCTAAGCTTATCCGAGATAAGAGGTCAAGATCAACTAGCAAACTCACCTCAAGTCTTACTAACGACTATAAAAGAAAACCCCTATAACGCCAAAAGGGTTCCTATAAGACCTACGATTTCCGTTTAAGATAAGTTTGCTGTTGAGTGTCCTACAGAAAGGTCCTAAAAACGGGTTCAGAAGTTCAACGAAACAATAAAATCAAACCGATGATTTCAGAGCGTGTCTTATTATATTATTATGCTAAGACAAAGAAATCCATAAATGACATTACCCCAAATTAATGTAATTAAATACGACGTAGAGTCCTTGAATTTAAATTTTTCTTCGTTATGTATTCCTAGGTGACTAGAATCGTGTGCCTATCACCTATACCCGTTGTATTGCAAATACATTCACGTAACAGTACTGGCTTTTCTAATAAAAAAAATAACAATAGACAAGTGCAATTTGAAAAATTTTATACCGACTTCCATTCTATTACTTTGGTATAAATCATTGGAATGTAACTAAAAACTATTTAACCGAATTTGATGACATTTAAACGGGAAGCACCAGCTTTCAAACTAAAAAAGAATTTTGAGAATCGGTCCACTCAATCGAAAGTTATGAGGTAACAAACATTAAAAAAAAACAGTCGAATTGAGTACCTCCTCCATTTTGGAAGTCGGTAGAAAAGATTAAAAACTTCAAGAGACAAAGAATTCAAACTATGGTCCATTAACGCCTGAGCCACCGATACATGGAAGAGGGCAGTGCTAAAAGCTCTTGCTTATATATAATATTATAAATGTGAAAGTTTGGATGGATGCATGGATGGATCAAGATGTTTGTTACTCTTTCACGCTCAAACGGCTGGACCAATCTTGATAAAATTAGGTATGGAGGTAGAAGAGGCACTGAATTATCACATAGGATACTTTTCATCATCATCATCATCCATCACCACGCAGGTGTAACCGCAGGGCGCAGCTAGCAATATTATAAATGTGAAAGCTTAGATGGATAGATAAATTATATAGTATGATTGTCACTCTTTCACGCAAAAACTACTGAATGGATTTTAATGAAATTTGGTATGTAGATAGATGGGACGCTGAAATAACATATAGGATACATTTTCATCATCATCCATCACCACGCGGGTGCGTGGGTATTAACCATTACAGAGTGTTTGAATTTGTTATTCTACTCATAAAACCTAGTCTTCAACACGGCCTTTTGTTGGAAATGAAACGAGCGTTAAAATTTAAGTGAACCTTTTAGCTACCGAACAGAGACTATTGCACAAAAATCCGTCAAGTAATTATTTTCTTTAATTTTTTACTCTATTCTATTTCAAAAGAACTCTTTTGTTTTATTTTATTAAAATATATGTTATATAATACTATTAGTTATAGGTAACTGTTATAGTTTCATCAAAATTAGCCGTTCAGTTTTAGAGTGATGTGCCTACGAGAGACAGACAGACAGACAAAATTGTAACAACTGTATATTTGACCTCTACATTGATAACAGAATACACCTCGGATATTATTTATTAAAGCAAATTTGATTTACTGATTTGGCTCACGCACAGTTTTATTATATATGTATGGATAGAATATCCCACCTTCATAGTAAATTATGTTTTATACTTGCGATCTCTTTAAACAAGTTAACCACACAAGTTGCAGTTCCTGGAAAAGTATTTCTGCGAAATCTATTGTATTATTGGCCAAATATGGCGAATCGCGAGTCGACGGGTTTAAACGTAGCTTTATATTCAGACATAGGTCACCCCTAAAATGCATAACTACTATATATATTAAAATTAAGATCTATATTTAAACATTTGTGTGCCAAATTTCATGCACTTAGAAACTAATAAGCTGTAAATGGATATGGCAGACAGACAGACTTCATAAAGACTCCTTATATCCTCCCACGCAACCCTGAAAATGAGTACAACCAAGAGCTTTTCCCTTAGTGTCTTTAATGAAATAAATAATTAATAACAGCAATACACCAAATCTCCAAAAACTTGGCTGTCTTGTCTTTCAGTGCGGGGTGCATGTGACGCATAAGTCAACGCACTCAGAGCTCTTCAGGATATCCTGATATACTTTGCACAGCTCATTGGAGTTCTTTGACTCCACGCACAACTTACGTGCGCAAATGGCCTGCGAAATGAACTGAGAGATACTGCTATCGGGATGGCGGGTAAACACAACAATGTCTGTCATTGATGTTGTATTTCGAAGATTTGTTTGCTTAATTTTTAACGTGTGTGTTTTGAAAATGATGGATTATTTACCCTTAAGAGGCATTTCACATTTTAATGCGCGTAATCGTAGATTTTAAGCGCTTAATTTACTATCATAGGAAAGATTCACAAATAGTTGAATAATTGAAATAAATAGAATAATCTGTCCTCTTTCCAGTTAATGTACCACATTTACAAGCATAACTTTAATTATTTTGTAGTGACCAATCTCCCGCACCTCGTTTTACGAATTAAATGGAATATAGCAAACTTCAGAGTTCTATCTCTTGTATAAAAACTCATCAAATTAACTAAACAAAAAAATCTATTCATCAGGAATATAATCTTGTTGACACACAGTGTACTAGAATATCGATAATTGATCATCATTATAGAAAAAAAAAATTAAGATCTTTCGCCAATTTCCACGAATTATATCAGCAGTTTAACACGATTTATTGCGTTAAATAAAGTGTAATTCCAAACTGATATTATATCAAAAGAAAGTATCTACATTCTTCAATTAATCTGATCTCAGTTAAAATATGATATTAACTCTGCTTTGTTAGACACGAAAAAATATTTAACATAAGTCTAAATGATTATAAATTGAATCGACAAGAAATTGATTGTTTACTCATTCCAAAGCCACAGTTTTTAAAATGAGTGCAAGTATCAAAATATGTTACTCACAGTCACGCTATTCCGTCGTCACTTCTTTCGCCTGTGTAAGCGATGCGCTGGCATTTACCTAAACTTCAGTAGAGTGATTTTGTGAAATGGCTCCGTGATGAGTGTAGTGTAAGTGTATGTAAAGTGTAAAAATCATGATAAGTTGTTTTGTGTTTTCCTTGGTCGCCTAGGAAAGTCTAAGTAATGCACTTTCTCAGAACGTTATTCCTGTCTGACTGTGACTTGACTCTGGCTATTTCAATAACAAGTACATTTTGAAAATTGTATTACCGACTTCCATTCTATTCAGTTATTGGCTAAAAATTACTGGACCCAATTTGATGAAATTTATATGGAACCACACGGCAATCACCAGCTCTCAAACAAAAAATATTTTGAAAATCGGTTCACTCTATCGAAAGTTATAAGGTGAAAATCATAAAAAAAACAGTCGAATTGAGTAACTCCTCCTTTTGTCGGTAGAAAATCACAATTGATGTAACTATACAATATATTTAAATAAATATAGCGAATGTACAACCGTACGAGCACACTTACAAGAAAAAAGTACTGATGTCTTAATTGTACAACTTTATTTATTATTGCTTAACGCTAATTAAGGGTAAAGGTTGAGGTATTAAAAACAAATCTATAGCAACAACTAATAATATGCGTTGGAACTATTTTAACCTTACACGTTACAGTTTCAGGAAAAGTGGGTTGAATTCTGCGAAATTTATTGTATTATTGGCCAAATATGACGAATCAAGGGGTTAAGAATTTTGTGACAAATTTGAAAGTCAGAAAAGGTCTAGTTTAAATCTGCGCTTGAAAATTAAACAGCAGATGCTATAGTAGACACATTTGTACTAGGTGGTAAGTGGTCAGACATACGTAATAAAGAAGCTTACCGGCCTGCCAATCACGAAAGCTATTAAGACCGCCGAAGACAGAACCACGTGGAAGAGCATAGTACATCGAGCGGTCAACCATTCAGACTAGATACGACCTTCAGCAATGAAGGTGCCGACTATGATGATGATGCATCTGGTGCTGGAAGCCGTTTTAGTGGTACTACGTCAGTGCCAGATGTACTGTCGCGAACTTATAAACCAATGTCTCGGGTTGGCAAGTCCAATGCATTGTCACACAAAACTGTAGTTCCAAGCTCTGGGTAGTACTGCAACGGTCATGGGCAAGTGTAGTGTTTACTATCAAGCACACGACTTCCTCGTCTGAGCATTGATTGCATAACAAACAATATTAAGATTATTTTTCATTATTTAACGATGTATTTTTATATTAACGTGTGGATTTTTGGATGTTTATCGTAGGTTTTTTTTGTTACAATATAATGTACACTTTTAGTAACAAATTTTGTAACATAACTGTATTTTACTGCATCTTTATATATAATTTCATACAGCAATATGTGTGCAATCCCTTTTGACTCCATGCGCAACTTGCAAAAGTAATGGACTGCGAAATCGTTTCAAGTCCACTGTACAGTCAACATCAGAAGTAAATCATGTTGAAACTCTTATGGACTGAAATGTTACTATTTATATTAAGTAGACTACTTTAATCTCAGAGTACGTATGCATTTGTTCAGATAGTTTCCCGTTAATAGTTGGGTCCATAAATTGTAAAAGTTGATAATATTTACAGTAATGCTTTAATACCCTCTTACTTGACAGCATAATCCCATAAGCATGGATCAAAAGTGTAGTGGTTACATTTTTCAAGAAAGGTGGGACATCTTGTTGAAGTATAAGAAGCAGAAGCAAAATGGGTCTCTATTTTGCTTCTGAGCCATATATATAAGCTGTTCTCTAAGGTTTAATGACTCCCAGCCTCCGCAACAAGCCGGTCCGAAAAGACTATAGTATACCATATACCACATCCAGGGACGACGGCAAGTTATACAGAAGACTAAAGAGTATTGCCTCTATGTTTAGCATTTGTGGAATATGAGAAGGTCTTTGATTTGACCGAGTAGTGGCCAGTGCTTGAGTCTCTGAGCTGTCCCGTACTGACTATCTTATAATCGAGTTTAGGAGTGCTTTTACAATAATGCCAACATGTCAGTTCGAGTACAGGAGCAGAGGTGGAAGATATTTCCATTTCAAAAAGTTGTGAGACAGTGACACATTATATCTCCGAAACTGTTTGATGCAGTGGACGTTGGGTGGCGCTCCTGGAATGACAAGAAATTGGGCCAACTATTAAAACAAAAATACGAAGATAATGTCACATCTCAATGTTGTACCTACCATGCTGTCCTACTTCAAGAAAGAGGCAATCGTCGAATCCAGCTCAGCTGGGTAGTGTTCCGGAAACTTTGCGAAGTCGTCTCTTCCAAAATACCTCAGTGCCTCAAGACGAAGTCTTTGATCAATGTGTTACCAATGATTACTTACGGCACTGAAACATAGTCCTAACAGATTTTAGTCAATTACATGAGTGTTTTTTACTGGTAAGTGGTCAAGTTTGTATTCTATAGGTAAATTGTAACAAGAAATATATATGTAAGTGCATTCGATTAGTTATTTACAATTATTTTTCAGTTTAACAGTAATGACTTTTCAGTTTTCATTTCAACATTTGAAAATTTCTCGATCATCATTACTACGTCAACTGTACTACAAGTTCCTTAAACAGTTTCTTCGAAACGGATGTTTTTCTTGTCTTTCTAATTAATAACTAGTCTAGTGGCTTATTTTCAGAATTGTGAACGTTTTCGGGAAGTCTGTATCATTAGCTACTGCACTTTCGAGAATTTGTAATTATTTTAACGTGCATGAAACAATTCTAAATTAATCTTTTTGAAGTCATTTTATATGGATGTTATTGAAGAAAGAACATTGTATGAGAATTACAACAAAAATATGAGTAACATAAACGTTATCAACATAGTTTTTACTTGCGTTACACCACGAAGGAAAAAGGGCCAATAAAATCAATACTGATATCAGCGAATGATTAATGTACGCTTAGCCAATATGATGACTTGCTAACGTCGAGCGACGTGAAGTGACGCTTTCCACCTTATTGCCCACGCACGTTGAAGATAAATTGACGTCAGCTACTTTTTCCTTAGGTAATCTATTTTTATTTTTTACGTCATACAAGTACAATTTGAAAATTTTTATACCGACTTCCATTCTATTCAGTTATTGGAGTGTATCTCAAAAACTACTGGACTGAATTTGATGTTTGACCACACGGGAAGCACCAGCTTTAAAAAAAAAAAGAATTTTACGAATCGGTGATCCAGTTATGAGGTAACAAAAATAAAAAAAAAATAAAAAAAAATTGAATTGACTACCTCCTCCTTTTTTTGGAAGTCGGAAGAAATAAAATAAAGTAGGGATCCTCAAGCCTTCCTTTTAAGAAGGAGACTTATGGACCGTAAGCCGCCATGCCAGGTTAGTTAAATGAAATGATTCTTCTAATCTCATCCGCTATATTATAAGCAGTTAAGGACATGTTGCATAGTGAGGGTGATTAAAATGCGAGTACCTATGTGTAACCAAAACATAGACGAGGTTGTTAACCCTAGAAAGATAACCATATTATATCTTACATAAAAGATAACCATGCGCTTCGGAGGCGCCACGGTATTCATATGCTTATATTTAAATTATTTAGCAAGATTTGTGTGATTTGATTTTACAATTTAAATGGTATATTTGAGTAAGCTCTTCAATTACATTTTTTACTAGCTTTTTGCGACGTATCCCAAATCATTGTAAGTACATTGCAATATAACGATTTTTTATGTCTAGAATAAAGAAACTGTAGCAACTCCGCACAATTTCCCGCTCATCATCATTCCCCACTTGGACTTTCCCCACACAAGCAATATCCCAGTTTGCCCAAACACTTGTGTCCCAATAACTTGCACGTGTCGCGAGATATCTCAATTTGATCGCCACTTATTGCCCTTAAATCTTTTTAACCTTCGAAATATTTTCAACTGTATTCTTTTAGAAATAAGATTGAATTTGAGAAGAGCGGGTGAGAAAAGCTTATCAGATTTTTCTCGTATCGTCAGATGAATTAATATACCATGAAAGTGACAAAGTGTTTGGTAAATATCAATATGATTTATTTATTTATGCTAAGCGCAGCAGTTGTAAACACTTGGGGTATGAATACAGTTAGCAGAATTGTTCGTATTAAAAATAAAACAAGTGCAATTTAAAAAATTTAATACCGACTTCCATTCCATTCTTTGATAAAAATCAGTTATTGGAGTGTAACACAAAAACTACTAGACCGATTTTAGTTAAATTTAAATGGAACCACACGGGATGCACCAGCTTTAAAAAAAAAAGAATTTTGAGAATCGGTTTACCCTATCGAAAGTTATGAGGTAACAAACATTAAAAAAAAGTCAGTACATACAGTCGAATTGAGTACCTCCTCCTTTTTTTGGAAGTCGGTAGATAAGTATCACTAACGCCCGTTTTGACCCAAGAGATGCCTAAACTGAATGCGTTATTATTTAGATACTGCAAACAGCAACAAACTTTATATATCCCGTTGATATTGTGCCCAAAAATCATGAACTCCTACAAAAAAATTATATCAGCGATATCGTGTTGACGTCTGGAAGTCTACAACTGCGGGATTCAGACGGAACTTTCTGTCTCACACTATACCATTATGTGGAACCAGCTGCCATTTAAAGTATTTCCTAACTGTAACGACTTGGGAACATTAAAAAAATAGAGCCTATTCCTTCTTCAAAGGCCGACAATGCATCGTCGAGACCTCTGGTATTGCGGACGTCCGAGGGCGACAGTGATCATTTATCATCCACCATAATGAACAGGTGAGCTACCAGTTTATTAGCAAATCTATATTATAAAAAAAAGATTCACAAACTTCTAACCCAGCACTAGGAATTCTCTGTTTCCAAGTCTTCGGCAAATTATTCATCTTTTGTATGTTGGGTTCGCTGATAGTGGAAATAACCGTTGATCTGATATTGATAAAATGTGACATAAAGGAAAGTAGTGTGCGTCAAAAGATTTCGTTTAAAAGAAACTTGATAATAATCTATCTACTATATAAAAATAAGTCTAGTTTTCCTTCCTGACGCTATAACTCCAGAACGCACGAACCAATTTCCACGGTTTTGCATTCGTTGGAAAGGTCTTAGGCTCCGTGAGGTTTATAGTAAAGAAAATTTAGGAAATATGTAAAAAGAAAAGCGGGAAAATCTTTTTTCACATACAGCGCCATCTCTGATACATAGCATGTACTACAAACCAATATATTAAGTAGATGGCGCCAAACGAAATGTTACATAAAACGAAGCCATCTGGTGGCGAAACGGAGTTCGCAGGGTTTGCTAGTTGAAAATAAAAAAAATCATAAGAAAAGTTCATATATAGAGCAGGACCAAACTAGCTGTCATTGATTTTGTGTAATTTTGCTAAATTTGTGTTTCCTTGAGTTTTGACCCGTAATAAAAGCTGATTTTAATCGTTAAGTATTCGTACTGGTGCACTGGTGGATTGTAAGCAAAGAGTTGTTTTAGTGTCTTCCTCCCAAATCTCCCTAAAAAATTTGAATTAAGCATCCACCGCTTTACTAGACTGTACCTTAGACACAAACGCTAATAATGCTCGTATTTATAAACGTTACTTACTAAAGTAAATGCATGACATAACCCTATCAAAATTGGATGTATCGTTTTACACTTGTACGTATTAGGTTGTTGTCATGGGATTTTAATTTTGACAGCATAATAGATCCTTCACAGTTCAGACCACAGACCATATATGGTCTGTGGTTCAGACTTGTTTGTTAATGTAATTTTTATACAACTTCGCTTATAATAAGAAAGAAAAATTGCTTAAGCAAAGGAAATGGTGACTATTACTCGGCTAAGAGATCTTAGCCTTCGATAGTTCTGACTTCCGGCAAATACTAGTCTATAAAATTAAAATCGTTGCTTAAGTAGGTAATTTCTTTTCCTTAAGACTTTATTACTCTTGATTTTTTATAAACACGGCCGTTAGTGTTTATTTAAACAATCATAGTCAAGCCACAACTACACTAATTATTAGTGTAGTCAAAGTCAAAGTTAAAGTCAAAATCATTTATTCAATTTAGGCATCAAAGACGCACTTATGAACGTCAATTTTTCATTTAATATATATTTTTGTTTGACTTGACTATGATTATTTGAGTAAACACCTTACTTTTTGCACACAAAACATCGCACACAATACAAAAATCCATCACAGGTCACACAGCCAGACACAATAAAAATTTCAGTGTTATAATTAATAAAGTATTTAATTATCGTTCGTAAACTTGAACATAAATCTAACCTCCATGTATACGGTAGTTGATTCGGTGCAATTCCAGTACCGAGTGCCACCACTTACCGCCCCCGCCTCCGCACCGCACTCCCTGAGGATGGGCATCGGACATCATAACGTCGGCATATTACGTGAGTAAAGTTGGTTTAAATATTAAATAAATACCTATGTTTTGTACAAAAATATTGGCTTTATATATTTAAAACTTCAAATACCTACCTACGACAGAAACGGGTTATGGATAATGCAAGTTATAAACAAAACTGTCTAAAAATAGGTATTGACATAGCTTAGTACGGTACAAACCACTAGGTATATCGTAGGTTATATTAACTGTACATGTGTTTATATATCTTCCACTTCGCTCACTAATTGTACTCAATTATCATCATCAGCAAATTAATTTGCTAGCCCTCCAATATACCCATCCTGCCAATATACAAGGGCGCTTTGTGGTTGTGTTAGTTACGAAACGTCGCCTGCTGTTGATTAGTCAGGATATAATTAAGTTATGTGTATACTCGTATCTTCACTAGCTTCTAGGGGTAAGATTCGTATTTTTTTATGCAACGAATAAACTTAACAAGTACGGGACTGATTTCAAACATTATTTTACCGTTAAAAAGCTACATCATCACTGAGTAACATAGGCTACACAAGTACAATTTGAAAAATTTAATACTAACTTCCATCCTATTCAGTTACTGGAGTGTAACTCAAAAACTATTAGACCGAATTTGATAAAAATGGGACCACACGGGAAGCACCCGCTTTCAAACAAATAAAATATTTTGAGAATCGGTTATCGAAAGTTATGAAGCAAAAAACATTATAAAAACACAGTTTTATTGAGTACTTCCTCCTTTTTGGGAGGGATCCGTATAAAAACTTGGATAAAGTAATCCAAGGTGTGAATAAATACAAAAAAGATCTTCATATCGCATACGCTGCGGAAACTATTGACAATAGAAAAAAGTGATGTATTGCAGTGTTATTTAAAACTTAAATATCTACGAAAAAGTCTGCTATACCATAATTATGTCTTTTTTTTACAGTTGTCACAATAACGGCTTTTTCATTTTAATCTATGGAATAGTAACGCCGAAAAATCCTTTACCTCTACCATGAGTTGGCAACATAAATGTCATCTATAGTCGATACTCGATCTCGACTACCTATTAAGCTTGTGATTGGCGTACTCGCTGTCAATTTTAGTTCTACAATTGACCGCGAGGTGGCACTGTTCTTTTTTCATACATTTTTTCGCGGCAGTCGATATCGAGCATCGATTAGTGTTAATGTTGTAAACTCATGGTAGACCTTATATCGCGTACACTGCGGAAGCTATGGACGATTGAACCAAGTGATAGTAAATAGAGGACATCAACGTCTACAAAAAGTTTGCAATACTATAGATAGATAGATAGATAGATAGATAACGCTTTATTGTACATAAAACAAACGTGGATACATTTAATATACAATTATCAATACTGTTGTACAATGGGCGGTCTTATCGCTTATAAGCGATCTCTTCCAGACAACCTTTGGATGGAGAGAAATTATGATACATATTACTATATATGATATAGTATTATGTCTAATTATTACTACAGTTATGTCATAAGAACTATTATTAACGCCGGTACAAACTAGTTCACATTATTCATACCTTGGTATTTAATCTACTCTAATAAAAAAGAAACATTTGATAGTTTGTTTTTAACGAATAAACGCAAAATACATAACCGGTTGAAAAAAAACACTAGTAAAGAAAGCTATATTATGTCTGAGTAACATACGCTATATTTGATTCATCATCCATCGCCACACGGGTGAAACCGCGGAGCGCAGCTAGTAAACTATATAGGTACTTCTAATTACTAAGATATTTTACCTATCCTTGTTCATGAAGCAGCTTTATGGGTCAACAATAAAGGATACTAAAATCATTACCTACTGTTAAATTTAAGTAGAAATTATTGAAGAATTTCAATTAAGTCTCGCATAGCAGTTTTATTGTGTGCGCATATTGTCAGTATCGTCACCTGTAAACGGTCGTAAATTTTCATAAAGGTGGAAATTATAACGGTTTTCATGACTTTTAACGTCTACGCAGTTAAATATATATTCGGGATATCAAAAATACGTCATGAAATGAGTTCTGAATTTCAAGTTTGTTTTACTATACGCAAGCAATTTACTATACGGGTCGATACATATACACTGAGCCGATAAGATCATAGAATAAATTTACTCCTAACGTAGTAGGATGCAGGTCGTCACAGCCAATCGGATATACAGCATAAGTTTTAAACGATTTGGGCAAACATTTTAAAATAAAAATTACATATAAGTTAATTTCATCAAGTATATAAAGCATGAATAGTACATTATGCAACAAGTACGCAAAGTTGTTTATCACAACCAAGACGGGTTTTAGGCCTGAGATCGAAGATCGAAGGCCTAAATGGAGTAGAGATTGTAATAAACAACGCGCACGAGTTTCATACGACGTTTTTCAACACGCTTATTGTTCTTGCTTGAAAAAAACTTCAGTTCATAGTATTTTTTATTTATTAAAACAATTATTAAAAGTAGGATTGGTAAAATTATAGGTTAACGCTTTGCTGTTAAAAACATCATTATTTTGCTCTTGGGTGACTTGAGTAAATGTTGGAGATTGCGGATTGTTCTCGTAGGGAGTAAGAAAAAGTGTTTCATAATTATTATAAGTAGCAGATACTAAATCGGTCTTGATATCGAAAGACGTTGAAGGAAGCGGTTCTGGACATATTTTTTTTTGTTTTGGTTATAAATTGATAACCTGGGTTATCATGGCGCTTATGTTGTCTTTATTTTGTATACATACGATTCTGCTACTGCATTGGAGCGCCACCCACCATGGCGCTTTAATGTAAGCAAATCAGCTCCTGAATCAGCCAATAATGTGGCTGACGTTTGCCTAAAGCTATGTCCTGTATATGATTCTGCATCCGGTAAACCTAGAAACTTTGCGATTTATTTCGGCTTGGCAGCAAATTTATTTGTACATTAACCTTTTTGATAGTTTTGAAAAAATCTGTCACTCCTTTCTGTTTTAAAATCTGTCAAAACCTGTCTCATTTTTGCACTCGTGCGGGAATGAAAAGTAAAAAGCACGCGTTCGAAATACTTACGCTGTATTTTGATTCTAATTACTGTTCCAAGAGTCCCTTTTCTAGACAAATTTTTGCTACGAGTATATTCAAAATGTGCTACGGTATCAAACCTTCATAATCATTATCATATCATTATGTTTCCACGGCTGGGACTCGAGCGTTCTTCTCAGAGAGAGGAGTTAGGCTATAATCCACCACGCGGGCCCAGTGCGGCTTGGTGGATAAGGCCAACTGCTGTCGAAGTTTTCAGGCCGCCCGAAGACCTTCGACATTCAACTGTTGTCCTAAGACAAACAACCGGGACCGATGGCTTAACGTACCCTCCAAAGCACGGATGCGCTTAGTTGAATAATGCCACTAGCACACACCCATCCAACTCTTGACCTCAGCAAGCGTTGCTTACCGGTTGGTTGGTTAAGACCGCCAAGTCAAGCTCCTCTGCGGGAGCTCCTGTGAATAGAACCTTATTGAACTGAATCTTCCCTGGATATTAGATAAGATGTTATATTAGATAAGATGTTAATTTAGATAAGATGTTATATTAGATAATATGTTATATTAGATAAGATGTTATATTAGATAGGATGTTATATTAGATAATATGTTATATTAGATGAGATGTTATATTAGATGAGATGTTATATTAGATAAGATGTTATATTAGATAAGATGTTATATTAGATAAGATGTTATATTAGATGAGATGTTATATTATATAAAATGTTATATTAGATAGGATGTTATATTAGATAAGATGTTATATTAGATGAGATGTTATATTAGATAACATGTTATATTAGATAAGATGTTATATTAGATAAGATGTTATATTAGATGAGATGTTATATTATATAAGATGTTATATTAGACTCCGCGGTCACACCCCATCACATCACCGTTGTGATGTGATGATGAATCAACATTATTGTCATAAATATGATTATTTAAGCCAGCGAAGACTCTTATCTACAAATAGTGACGTGTATATACATATATAGATCCCATGCCCCCTCAAGAGTCGATGTCATTATAATGATGAAATTTCTATTGTGTCTGGCCGTGTAACCGTTGATGGAATATATATTTATTAACAAACACAGAATACTGTATTTGACTGTTTAATGGTATTATTACACATTAAATATTTCAGGTACGTGTTAAAAATGCATTTAAAGACTATGTTGCCCCACGCCATGTGACCGCACGAAAAATAACAAGTCAACCCCATAAAAAAAATCCGTAATATAAAGTAACTTATGTGTTGATCATGGTTATGATTTTTATCATTAAAAAACCGTTTTAGCGTAGTTAGTTACAACCATGAAAACAAATACACGTAGTTTATACGTTTATTGATTTGATAAACCAAACAATCTTAATACTCCCGAACCCACGACGACCATTCTAAATCTGATCATTTCCATCGATTGCCTTTCCTTCAGAACTAACCGCGTCTTATAAATAAACCTATTCAGAGTTCGCTACATTTGACGCAACGGTCGATTGCTCTCAAATGTACCGTCGAACGGTTCTATTTGGCCGTTCTATGTTTGTTTTACGTCTATTGTTCTCGAGATTGTTCGGGGATGACGGGGAATTTACTAATCATGGGTTTATTTTTGGGGGATGGAATAATTTGTACAGAAACATGGTGAAAGGAAGCAGTGAATACAAAAATAAAATACCACAAAATGGAACCGACTTCAATACTAAAAAGTGTGAAATAACTTGATAAATTCGGTACCATGATAGTTCAAAAGTACCGATCATCACAATATTGTTATGTTGTATTGGCACATGGTACCAAATAAGATAAGTCATTTTACACTTTTTAGAGTTGAAGTCAGTTCCATTATTTGTTTTTTTTTACTTGTTTTAGTGAACCTTGCTACGTATGGGATCGATTATTATTCACTTCAATCCAGATATCAAGATATGCGAAACACTTTTCAGTTATTGGACCGTCCAAATGCCTGCGATATTTGCCAACGAGTGCTTAGCGAAGCCCTAGAAGCATTGAATACTCCTAAGCTACTCATGAAAACTGCTACTATCGGTTACTTATCGATAGCAGCAAAAAATGGATGACTTAGTTTAACAGGTTAGAATGACTTATGCTCCAATATACAATCTCTTGAGTGAGAGATGATCGCTCGTTGATTTATAGTTTCCAAGCAGTGACCTCTTTTCTTCACATTGATTGAATGAACCTAGTACGCCTGGTAGGATAGCGTCAATTGAACACATAGAGGAAACCAACCTTGAACAAATAACAATGTCCCATCTTCATTCTTAATAATTATCGCAGACTAAACTGGTTGCAATACATCGTAAAATTAATCAATAGTTTAATTTATTTTAAGGGAGAAGAAATCCAACAGACCACAACAGTACCAACATATCAACGTAACAGTAGAGGTCGCGTCATGTAAAAATAACGCTGGTGGATAGGGTGCGCAGCGATTTGTCGGTCTATTTGGTATGCAGTGCTCATGCTTGTCGGAGTAGTATTGGTTCGTCAGTCGATCCTTGAGTGTACCCATGCGCAAACACCCCTCCACTTTCTTCAAACACGACCTGTAACTAATGTTAAAACAATGATATTGATAACGTTCACACACTTAGAACAACCCCCTCCCCCCTTCCCTTAGCTCCCCTGTGTCGCAGGAGGCATGGGCACACATTAACCCGTTGACTCGTAATCCGCCATATTTGGCCAATATATACAATAGATTTCGGAAAGGTTATTATTTATTATGTATTCATTAGGAAAAATCAACCTACTTTTCCAGGAACTGCAACGTGTGTGGTTAACAGATCAGATCAGAACATCCAAGATCCGACAACAAACATTTCTGCTCATCCACAACCATTTACCCCGTCCAGGAAACGAACATCACATCACCCCGGATTCAAAGGTAGACTCACCACCAACTTGTTTATTTTAGTTATTTCCATAGCGTTATGACTTATAGCATACTGCTCTGGGGATGTTCTGCAGATATTAATTCCATTTTTATACTGCAAAAAACGGCTATACGAGCGATCTACAGTTTAGCTCCCAGAGTTTCCCTTAGACAGAAGTTTAAAGACATAAACATTCTAACTGTTGTCTCTCAGTTTATCTATGAAAATATAATGTATGTAAAGAAAAACATTAGCAGTTTTGATAAAAGGAGTGATGCTCATTCCATCAACACGCGAAATAAGCACAAGCTATCCGTACATGTAACGCGTCTCCACAGAATAAGTCATTCTTTTATGGGACAATGTATACGATTCTATAATAAAGTTTCCAATGTCATCCGAGATTTGCCTATTAATAAGTTTAAAATGACTATTAAAACTAAACTCTGTCAAAAAGGTTATTACAAAATTTCGGATTACTTGGAGGATAAAACAGCTTGGGACTGATCACTCCAGGATCGATCTACTTGTGTACTAAGATGTCAAAGTGTAGCGTGTCTTGCCCTACTGATACCATTATTATGTTCTCTTTTGTAAGGCAACACACTGGAGCTAATATTTGTAGTACCTATATAAGTAAAAACATCTATATAAAAAGAATGGCCCCGAGTTACTTGCCGCTTCTTCTCGGTAGGCTCTATATATTTTGGAACGCGGCGGTAGTCTTTAAAGTACATTATAATGAAAAATTGACGTTCTTAAGTGCGTCATTGATGCCTAAATTGAATAAATGATTTTGACTTTGACTTTGACTGACCGAAAAAGTTCAAAATCAAATTACTTTAAGATTTCAATGTTATATAATGAACCTAAAATCGCAAGTAGGCTGTAATTATTTATCAAGTTATCTCTGAGAAAGAATTGAGAGAACATTTACTGTTTTTATCACTAAACAGGCTAGTAAACTGTCATCAGAACCCACCAGCGGACCATAGCTAACTGTGTCCAAAGATGCAAATTACAGCGGATGCGCCGGTAGTACCGCAAAACTGGCATAATCTACATAAACTTGCCAACACAGCAACCATTAACTGCTGCATAGAATCAAACGCCTCAAGACATCTATTGCCTATTCATAACCATCAAACAAACTTAACTTTGCAGCTTGAAAGAACGCCAATGCCAACTGTTAACCCTAATGTCTATAGTAATAAGACAGGTGTTTGAATATCTGAATATGTCTCAGGCAAAAAAAGATATTGTTTTCATTTCAAAATTACAATCGTGTTTTGCTATTAGAAAATGTTTTGCCACGCAATCATAGCCTTTATTATTCGATATACAAAGTTTACATTATTTTAAAATAAATAAATATTATAGACGAAATGATAGTTTTCGCCAATGGCAATGTTTTGCGACAGTCTCTATGAACTATTGAAAATTAATGCCCGCAAGAATATAGCTTTCCATGAATATTTTAATCACTCATTTATTTATAGAATCAGGAGTAGTTAAGACGCGATCCAACCCCAATTTTAAAATAATTTACGATGCTTTACGTAAGGTTGAAAATCGCTTGTTAGATTGGACGATGTAATGCGAAAATGCGTTAATTTTGTACGTTTTCTTTATATCTTTCGATATATACTAACACAATTGAAAAAACTGCTGGTTACTACTTTAGTACTATAAGTTGGCTAAGTTTTATTACCTAAAAATAATATAGTGTTATCGCTGAAAATTCTGAGAGTTTGGACGTGAAAGTTTATTTTTATGCACCTATTTAGGATTTTTTTCTGCAGAGAGCGAGTAATATTTATGAACTCTGTTCGGTTTGTCTGTTCCTTTTCTAACCTAAGTTTTTTTTTCATAGATTATTATCGAACTGTTTAGTTACACTGGATGTTTTAAGATTATGCTTTTTACTATTATCAGGGTACGACCGCGCCTTAAGTGTCAATGAACAGAAACTAATTGGTAAAAGAACCGGTCGCATATATATTTAAGCTGATATTAATATCACCTATATTTATACGCAATTTCCTTTCAAAACAAGAAATAAATTCATTCTCCCTGCATCTAATCGTTAGCCCTTTAGTTTGCGGAAATATGCACATAATTTGCAAATTTCACATTTCTATACGGGTATTATGCTTGAGCTTGCGCATGAACTGTGGGTTATCTATGCTTTGACACCAATGGATTAATATCGTTGTGATAAATGGCAAGGGAAATCATTATTTCACCTTTTAGTTCAGTGATCACCTTATGCTTGGTTAAGTGGGTGGAGCAGTACACAATCATACCTTTCAGATAGAAAGAAATAAATATACTATTTATTATTAAATATTGATTTATTTATTGCAATCAACAGCGTAACATATTAACTAATAACAATTCTTAACTATATAAATACAAATAAGGACAAAAGTGATTACTTTTGAAACATAAATAATTATAATTTTACGTATTCAAAAACTATGTACGTGTGGCACATGGAAATCAATAATTATGCAGATGGTGTATTTATATGCGTGAGTGTATGTTGAGTGTGTGAGTATATGGGTGTGTGTGTATGTGTAACTGTGATTAGGGAGGGTTTGACTAAATCATTATAAATTTTAATAAGTCACGTGAGACTTTTTTATCTCAATTTTTAGGGCATTTCTTGGTAAGTGGAAGATGTCTAGTTTTGAGTAACGCTTATTATAAGTTTCAATAAGTTTAATTTAAGTTAAATTGTAAGTGCAATAAATAAATAAATAAATAATAAATATTTAATTTTGAAATTTGCAGAATGCGTGTTATTACAAATTTTAGATTTATTTCCTTTGAATAAAAAATATATCAGAAAAGTGAGTAAAATAGAATTTAATTACTGCTATACCATTATTATAGTCTCTTTTATAAGGCAAGACACTAGAGCTTAAAATAAATGAACATTTTTTAATTATATTAAGTAAGTGGCGATAAAATTTCTTTTAAAAAGACAAGCCCGCTGAGTTTCTTGCCGGAACTTCTCAGTCGTGGTCGCGTTCCGATCCGGTTGTAGATTTAAGAAATAATAAATGTCCTCGTAATAGGACAATTCGTAAGAGCCCCCGTAGGCCTACACAGAATAAATGATTTGATTTTGAATTGATAGGTACTCGCATGAGCGACGCAGTCTCACCGATGACTCTTACTTCTTGGAATGTTTTTGTTTCATAACGTACGAATATCCATATGTTTAGTTTTTTGATATCTTTAATTATAATATAAGGTATAATTTTATACATGATATGCTTCTGGAAATCCTTGAAACTGCCTGATTTCTACCTGGGTTATGCCTTCAATAAGAAGTAACGTATCAAAAAAAATAAACATAGGGACATGGTCGATATCACATAAAAGTATTAGCTATCCTAGTATCAAGATCTGTAGAAGAAATCACGAAACACGTTAGTATGGAGAAGGCATCAGTAACGTACTAACTAAATACGAATCTGTGGTCCCTGATTTATATCCCCTTAATCTTCCTGGTTGCACTGAAACTTGCCATGGGCAAGGGAAAAAAAGCAAATAAAAGCATAAAAAGTGAAGCAAAATTTAAAAAAAAAAATTTTTTGTTTTTTTTTTAGTTGCCAAGGCAACTAACCATGAGCCACGTGACTAGCTCACCTCGTCATGTTACTAAAAAGTAAAATATTATGTTGTTCTCTTCAGTCCACTCTGTCCATAGCTTCAGTGTGCAACATTCCTTAATGACTTAGTTGACGCAAATACTGATGAAGGCTATACATTAACTGAACTGAACCATGAAGAGTAAACAACACAATTAGAATGAATATAAAACATAATTACGTTAATTAGCTAGATTATATTTTATTTAATAAATATCCAGAATGTATGAATATAAAATTACAATGTTATTATCAAGCACAAAACACTTAAGTTGCAATAAATAAGTTGATGCTATTTGAGTGTATTTTTGACTTATATATTATATGGGACAACATCCACATAAAGGTCTTCAGGCCCCAAACTAGGCAGAGCCTGTACTATGGTAACCTGATGACTAATATACATACTTAAGTACATATACACACCCAGACACAAATCAAACATACATGTTCATGCACACACATGTTTCGTCCTGTCCGGGGATCGAACCCGGGACCAGCGGCTCAGAAGGCAGGGTTGCTACTTACTGCGCCAACCGGCCTGTCGGATTTACTTCGAGCGTTAGCTAATGTTTTAACAAAAATATTCTTATCACGTGTAACAACTTTTAGTTGTGGTTATTGTCATTTGTTAGGGCTCGGTAAGGAGGAAATGAATATCAAATATTTTTATAAAAATAAATCATCTTATTACTGCAAGTTATTATTAAATTCAACTATTTTTACACCTTAAATGAGTTTATGACATTCAAAGTATCTACTCTATATTAAATCCTTGACAGTATATGGAAAATTTAATAATTTTGACATTTTGTATTTTGATAGATAACAACTTTTAAAACTGTACCTATTTGTATTTTGAAAATCATGTATAATTCAGTATAAGTCTTAAAACTTTGCACACCATTGTTATGGTAGAATGATATGGACATATGTTTTAAGCGTTAAATGTGCTGTATCTGTACAACATTCTTGTGAATAAATGATTTGATTGATTGATTAAAATATATATTATATGCACATTCTAACTTGCAGTATTGTTCTGTCGCAGAATAATTAATGTAGTTTAATAAACAACTAAAATAAATCCGCGTGGTTCCTGGTATGAAGATTGTTTGTCCTATTAATCTGTAAAGTTCATTTTAATACGTTTTGCTGGAACATGAAGCTCACTAATACACACTGTGTCGCATGTAGATTTGGGTACTAGATTTGATTCCAAGTCCTGGTCGTGATACTTAGTCCTACCAAGGATAGTAGACAATAGATTTTGAAGCCAACAATCCAGAAAATTCTCAGTTGTAAATATTGATTTGAGTTGAAATTTTACAATAGAAAATTCCTTACTTAGGGTGCTTGTCTTTAGCCATGTCAGAATGGAAATGGAGAAAATTAACCCAAAATGCTCGAACTTAAAAAATTAGATGATATTAATTAGTAATTAATTAGATAATATATAATAATATAATATATATAAATATATTTAATTAATAATTAATTAGATAAAATTCAAAATTAGAGAATCGCACGGCGACCGTGAAACAAATGACGAGATGAAAAGACACGTTGGAAAAGCAACCTTATGTACAAGGGCGATATCTCATAAATTGTCTTTGACATCAATCTCCGTATTTGACATCAGTGAGCTTGTTGAGAAGCTCGTCGACGAATCATTACAGAATCACACGGCTAGCTACTAATAACAATCAAAACGTATCACGGTTACATTGTTAGAAACTAATAACATATTTATGAAACGAAAGAACGGTCTTATTAATATTTTCTCTAGATCTTATTACTTGTAATATAAAATATTCGTTATTTTTGTTACAACACAACCAACACGACGTGTACAAAAAGGGACAGTGCTAACATTTGGATGGCGTTCCATCTGTTTGAGATTCCCGCCTCGTATTATGGTAATCGATACACATTTGTGTAGCATTGGTTGCTTGTACGTGTCCGCTTTTACAAACGTTGCACTTTACTTACAGTATGGGTAATGCCGACAAAAAATATAAAGAGTTGCGATGTCAATACGAAAGTTCAAGTATTTCTAAAAATACTTCTTGTTGTGTGTCTCTCTAATTCTCTACTGTTGGATAGTGCTGTCAAAGCTGTTCAATAGATGTCGCTCCGTCCCCGTAAGACGGTTAAATCAGATAGAGAGTTAAAATTCGATGCTCAGACCTCGAGCCTCGGTGGCCTAGATGGTCATGGCGTCTGACACGGATAGTCTGAAGACGCGGGTTCGAATCCCGTCCGAGGATGTGAGTTTTTCTCCCATACACCACTTGTCCACATCTGGATATAGGAGTCTTCTAATAATATAATCTATCTATAGATTAGTTTAATAATCTCTGTAAGGCGTATTAAACTTATAGTATTTATATTGTATTCAAATTCATATTCTACTGATGACTGACAACACATGCGCAGAATTCGCAGAACGCAAATTTTCCGCGTGACTAGTGAAGACATTCAAACAAATGTTTTTGCGCCAGTACTCAATGGTTCCAGAAGCGCTCGTAGCTGAGCTTGGTTTGGCGATTTTAATCGATCAACAACTTAAGCAACACTTGCTGTGGTCAGGACTTGGATGGGTGACCGCTGGTGGCATTATTCAACTGAGCGCTTCCGTGCTTTGGGAGGCACGTTAATTATGAATTATGGCCCAACTCCTTTTTCTGAGAGGAATACCAGCAGAGGGAACAAAACGGGCTGATTATGATGATGATGACTCCATGGTTTTGTCCTAGACACGTGCTGTATAATATATTCTTCGAAACAGAACTGCCGTTTTGAGCACCTACCTGCATTATATGTTAAGCCCAGATGCACTGCTAGTTTGTGGCAATTCAAGTTGTTTTTCTATGGTTCTTTGATCCCCTATGTTTATGAACTTTTTGCCCTTGCAATTCTAGAGTTTAACAATGGATAACGTATAATTTTTGTAATTGAATTAGTAAATGGGTTTGAGTAAATTATTTCTTATTGAAATACTACTTTTGAACCGTACTGACGGACTAGCGCTAGTATTTATAATTAATGTGTAGTCACAATTGTTCGCAGGAAGACGCGCTCGGCCACCACCACGTGGAAATTGGAAATCCTGAAGGCTATTGAGGTCTCGCTGCAGAACCTTTCGGGAGGAAGACGTTAAATAGCTCATACCTTTAACTCCTCAGTGCACTGTTAGGTAGGTATTCTGCTGATTAATTCGTCACGACTTGAACCCATCGAAGGATAATTATTGTAAGTAACATTAATGTAATAAAATCTTGTTTGACCCGTGTCATCGCGGGTGTTAGCACACACGCCACATTGTAGACCGTGCCGAAGTGGAAGACTCTGCTATTTCACAAAGGCCTAGTCACGGTCCTAACACGTTATTAACGTTATTTAACGTATCATTGGGAAACAAACATGTAATTATATAAGTATGACGAGATATTCAATAAATGTTTAAAAATGAACGACGAAATTTGTTTTTCGTAAGAGGGCGAATTCATGCCTACGGAAGTTCTCTTACTGTTATAGTATTTAAGTTTTGGTAAAATGTTGGACAAACACAGTACTAATCTTTGTAGAAATGTTCGGGAGAATTGCCTTATTTTTAGTAATATGCGCGTTATATTTGATGTCTAGCTTTTCGGATACATTATTCTGAATACGAGTAGTTCCATATGTTTAAGAAAATGTTTCGAGAAATCGCTATGAATATTAAGCGTGCTCTTATCAAATGTTGTGTTTTCATCTGTATAGTCACTATAATTTACAATTAGAACCAATATCAAGCGTATTGGAATTCACTTTATTACATTACAGTTTTTTTTATAATTGACAGAAATAATTATGCACTTTTTTTTTCTTCTATGGCCATGGCGCGACCAGCGTATTGTGCCAGAATTATGCACTTACAATGCAGCTGATGTTGACCGACATATTTTTAGGGTTCCGTTCTCAAAGGCTAAAAACGGCTGTATTGCTAATACTCCGCTGTCCTTTTCACTGATATTTCTGTTGCCGCTATAACAAAAATAGTAAAAAACAGAATAAAATAAATATGTAAGGGCTCCCATTAACCAAACGTGATTTTAAAATTTAACTAAATAATTTCGAATCAAAACCTTTCTATATATTAATACTAGCTGCAATCCGCGGTTTCACCCGCGTGATATTGGATGATGATGATGAAAAGTATCCTACATGTCAATCCAAAGCCTCATCTACTTCCATACCAATTTTCATCAAAATTGGCTTAGCCATTTGAGCGTGAAAGAGTAACAAACATCCATGCATCCATCCATCCATCCATCCGTCCAACCATCTAAACTTTCACATTTATAATATTATTAGTAGGAAGTAGGATAGTAGGATACTTATCACCCCTGTTGACATTTGAGATTCAAATAATTTATAATGGTATTTTATTATATATGACGGAACTCCAAAAATGACATAATCCAAACAATTTCACCAGGACCTTGCAGGGATTTAATGCCAGTATTATTCAGAGGCCTTATGTTTTCTCTGATGGTTCGTTTTATCTCAATAGACGTCCAGCGGTGCGACATTGGAGTATAACGCCTTATCTCGGACCTTTGAGGTTAATGCAAGGGCCATAACTCTGTGTCAGAGGTACAAGGAGGTTTTAGTGGTATATTGCAGGGATAACGAGAAAATTAGACATACATTACATGAAAGGTTTCTATCGTGGAACTGAGAAACGGGCAATTTGTTTGCATAAAAGTGCGCTTGCTCTACGCGTTCCTGAGAAACATGGTCTTGATATACAACCATATAGGCTATATTTTTTTTTTTTATTTTTATTTTTTTTATTTATTTATTGAATAAACCTGTAGGTCTACCATGAGTTTACAACATTGACAACAATCGATGCTCGATATCGACTGCCACGAAAAAATGTATGAAAAGATGAACAGTGCCACTTCGCGGTCAATTGTAGTACTAGAATTGACAGCGAGTACGCCAATCACAAGCTTAATAGGCAGGCGAGATCGAGTATCGACTATAGATGACATTTATGTTGCCAACTCATGGTAGAGGTACTGGTGATTTTATAAGGGTTCATTTCTCATGTTGAGACGGAACCCTAAAAATCTACTTAGATCCTAAAATATAAGCTTCAAACCTAGTAAAGTCGAGACCTAAACGAGTCATGTGAATACAAAATCGCGGAACAATATTATGAACTTTTTTCCTTTTTTTTACCTTTTACCTTTGATTTAGTTCCGCGTGATTGTAGTTTTGTTTAATTTTTCAATATCAACTGTGAAATTATTTCTGTTTAGACGTTTGTTACATCAAAACTACTAAACTTAATAGGATGACATTTCAGCCTTCTTATTTACATAATTTATTATATCATTAGATAATACTATATAAGATAGATAATGATATACTACTTCTTATCCGAAAATATACTCATACAATACAACAACACTTTATTGACACCAAAATAAACTAAAAAACAGAAATATATCTTCAAACTAGGTACAATGGGACACATGTTTATAATATTGCATTATTAACTGTAACGTGTCCATGGATGTTTACAAAATTTGTTACTATCCATGGGCACGTAAAAATGTGCCAAATTATCACGAAATCTTCTACATTTAATGTAGATTTTATGATTAGTTGACACTGTCAAGTCTATTCACGAACGAAAATATACAGCGAAAGAGTAGCTTTTCATTCACTCTAATACCTTTTCAATAAAACCTAAATCCTGCCAAATTCTGAACGTAAATATACTGTTATTAAATGCGAAGTTTGTACAACGGATTTGTCGTGGATGAGCCCAAATATTAAAGTTTGTCCAAAGAAGTATATTGCGGGAACGGTGCAGGATTAACCCGGTGCCCGGTGCCAAAGGGTTGGCTTTATACCGCTGAATGCGCTGCAGCGCTAAATAATCTTTCGTGTTTTTAGGTTGCGATATGAGACTATGAAACCCTATTAAATGGGTGCGTCACATTTGCTCGTAATATTTGAATACCGTTCTCTGTGTATACGTAACCGTTGCCGTACCGAACAGTTGGTGTACTTTTAGTTGACACTAGCGACTGCCTGCGACTTCGTTCGCATAGTAGGCCTCGCCATAACCTTTCACCTTTCTTGTTTTTACTTTATAAAGAACCTTTTCCTAACAATAATTAACACAACAAAAAGAATTAGCGACATTATTCCTTCCGTTTTCAAGTTATAGCTTCACCAGGGGTTAGGGAGAGAGATAGGGGTTCATTTTTACTGGTTACGGCCCGCGAATTCGTTCGCGTAATAAGCTCGGCCTGCGGCCTCCCCATAACCTCCCATCTTTACTTATTTTTTAATCAAAAAACCTTCTACGAAGTATTAGAAAACAATTTAAACAAAGTAAAATTCAATCGGTTAAGCCGTTCTCTAGTTATGGCGTGACAAATAATCGATTCCAAACCACCCCGTTCAATATTGTGCACTAATTAACAAATACCTTATATATGAACCATTATAAACAATTTCAACTCTACAAAACACTTAAAACAATCAAATTAATAAGCATCTACCTTTTTTTTTTTTTTATTTTGACGCTGGGAAAAATGCATTACGCATCCCCCCCATTGGGGATAGGGGGGGTATGTGGGACTCCCCGGTTCAACCGGTATACCCACTAAACTAACCCAGCGGCACTCCGGCTTCGTCTGTGTGGAGGAGGACTGGGAAGTTGGCAGAGCCTCTACGTCCAGTCCCACACCGACGACCGCCCGCTTTTACAGCGGGGCCTGCACGCCCCTCCCACCAGGGAATGACCAGGAGTGCTCGGCCATTCCCGCCCGACGGAGGTGGTGAATAGGTGCAATGCGAGAGAAGGCGCCCCCGCGCCTAACTCTCGCTATTCACCACCGGGAGGCAGAAGGCGCAATCGCCTTCTTCCGCCCCTTCTTCGTCTACGCAGTGGCGCCGCAAGGGGGTCTTCCTCTCTTGCGCGCTCTGCCACCTCCTTTTGGGACATCACGTCTTCGCAAAAGGAGGCGACCGCTACCCAGTTCCCCTCACCCTCGAGCATGGCGCTGACAACGCTGGGGAGCGAGAGGTCCGGCCCGACTACGGCAACCAAGCTGTGGCGCAGCTCGGACCACGACGGACACACCTCGAGGGTGTGCTGCGCCGTGTCCTCCGCTGCGCCACAATCATGGCATGTCGGTGTTTCCTCCCTTCCGATCCGGTGCAGGTATGATCCGAAGCATCCGTGCCCGGATAACACCTGCACCAGACGGAATGAGAGGAAACCGTGGGACCGCCCGAGCCAGTCTTGTAGGACCGGCCCGAGAGCGTCCAACGTGCGGCGACCAAAAGTGGCGGAGGCGAGGTCCTCCGTCCAATGATGGACGACTGCGTCCCTAGCCTCACGCCGGACAGCCACCCGCTCCTCCAAGGTGGGGCGCTCCCCGAGCGCCTTACGCCTCGCCGTCCACTCGTACACTTTGGCGAGCACCTCTGCCTGGAGCTCCCAAGGAGGGGTGCCAGCCAAAGCGCACGCCGCCGCGAAGCCCAACGACCGGTAGGCCCTCGCCACCCGCAGTGCAATGGCCCTTTGGGGCCTGCGGAGAGTAGTGGCGTTCTCCCTCTTTTGAAGGGAGTCAGCCCAGATAGGAGCCCCGTAAAGGGCCATACTCTTCAAGATGCCGGCGTATAAGAGCCGGCACCGCGCTTTGGGCCCCCCCAAGTTCGGAAGGAGCCAAGAGAGGGCGCCCGCGACCTTTAGCAGGCGCGTCGACAGCCCGCTGAAGTGCGGGCCGAAGCGCCACCTGCTGTCGAGCACTAGGCCCAGATATTTCATCTGGGCTTTCACCTCGATCCTGACCCCCTCCACGATAATGTGGGCGTCAGGGGGAATGCGCTGCCGAGGCCCGTGGAAAAACACGGCCTCGGTCTTATGCAGTGCCACCTTCAAGCCTAGGCGGCGGATCCTTCCCGCGATCAGGGATCCGCCGGCCGAGGCCAGACTCGCCGCCTCCCTGAAGTCTCTCCCCCGGGCAGTGAGTAGAGTGTCATCCGCATAGCAGATGACACTCGTGCCACGGAGGAGATTTCCCCGCAGGAGCCAGTCGAATCCGATGTTCCACAAGAGAGGTCCTAGGACAGACCCCTGTGGAACACCCGACCCTGCATCATACTGGCGAAGCTGGCCCGAGCGGTCCACGAGGAGGACGGCTCGGTCCTCCAGATAGTTGGCCAGAAGCCTCCGCAGGTAATGAGGCACACCATGGTAGCGGAGTGCCTCCAAGATTGTCGAGTGAGGGACGGAGTTGAAGGCGTTGGCTATGTCAAATGACACAGCCAAAACTCCGTCTCTTGCCCCGACAGCCTCCTGCACTTGACCCTTGAGTAGGGCCAGCACGTCTACAGTCGAAAAAAAAGCATCTACCTCGACTAACATGTCCCAAACGAGTGTATGGCAGTTTGGGCTCGCTACCGCCCCTCTCGCACCCCGCAAACCTCGCACGATTGCTCTGTGTAGACGTCTCCGTTGGCCGACTGTAAGGCTTACATTGACTATGGTAATACCGGCACTCCTCTCCCGCTGTGACCTATAACTATCAGCCGCGGTGTCGCCCGTACCACACCACAACCCGCCTCAGTTGCAATGGCACCCATACACCACCGCAACCTACAGTGATCAAAAAAAACCCATAGGAGCGGTCCCACCTCGTGCCTGTAAGCTATCTGCTATAACTGGCAGGCCCATTGGTTCCTCTTAGCTTCACCGTGGTGACCCAAGCCACGGCTACTGAGCCCACCCGCCACGGCAAGGCGGAAACCCTCGAGGTGGAAAAACCTTCTCCTGACAATACTTAACACAACATAAGAAGAATTAGCGAGGGTGTTTCATCCGATCTCAAGCTATGCGTGAAAAGGTGAAATAGGGGTTGATTATTATATATACGAGTATTATTGATAGATTTCACACTAATATTATTAAGGCGAAAGTTTCTGTATTTTTGTGTTTGTTACGTCATAATGCTCAAACAGGTGAACAATTTTGATGACATTTGGTATGTAGGTGAATGAGGAGCTAGATTAATACATATGATACTTATGGTTTAATACTATGGTTTTTTTTTCATTATCATTCATCACCCGCGTGGTGCAGCTCGTTGTTATAAAATTTAATCTTATACCAGCAGTTAACATATCGATCTACGGAACTACTATTTTTTTTTACGGTGTAGAGTTTTGGGAAGGGACCGTAAGAGCAAGTAACATTAACCGTTATATTTTACTAAAAATTTGTTTAGAGACCACCTACAACTTTTTGTGAGATATTCCGAACTGCATTCACAGATCTAGGGGTCCAAAATGTCCGATCCCCATCATCAAAAAGTTTATCCTTTAATAATTATCATAATGGATAGCCAGCAACATCAACTACCCAACTGTACTCGTGCCACATAATACAGTGTTTTCCCAGTAAAGGCCTATTCAGACATGGGCGTTATTCGCAACCGCGAGGGATAGAGAAATCTGAGAGGTTATATGCTAATTTCACTGTTGTAACCAAAACGGATATCGCTACCGCTACGCGGTAGAGATATCCGTCGTCAACGGTTAGCGGGGCGAGGACAGGAAGCATGTGACTACCTACTCCTGCGTCGCCCGGCAGAACTAGTTTCGCCAACCAACAGAAAATACCGCCTCACTAGGCGGTACAACAATTCGCTGCAGTTATGGTTTTTTTTTTATTATTGCTTTTGTTCACAGACTCAATGGGTCCGTGGCATTGCTTACATTTGTATTTTAAACTTATAGTATATATTTTTTATAATTACTAACGGAATACAGGAGGATTTTTTTTTTCTTAACTAAACTTACATAATACATTTGTGAAGGAACTAATTTCTAAATATCGTGCATACAGAGAGCATACCGGCTCCCGCAAGCAGCGCCCGTTCACGAGCTTGACACGTGTGCCAGCCATCGCCCTCCTCAACCATATTTGAGGGAAGAGGACGACCCGCCACACGACGCCGCCGCGAGAAGAAGCCTTTTAGTGAGCGTGAATGCTCAAGGTATACACGCATACATTATACAAAAGCCTAAGCTTGTCTAATTTTTTTTTTTTAACTAATTTTTATTTATGTCGGCTTTCTCCACCCGGCCCAGGGCCTCCTAGTTATAGAATTTCATACTATTTTCCCATCAAGTACCGCGTGGTATTTTCCGCTACCCATAGCGGTAGCGAATAACGCTCAGGTCTGAACAGACCTTTATAAATGTAATAACGAGACAGACATACAGACATTTATGCATTTAAAAATAATTCTTGTTACATTGCTCATGTCTAAAAAAACTGATTGTTTTATTTCAACATCAACAGTGTTTGTAGGAATGAACTAACCTGTTGGAACCCACGTTGCTGAAAGGGTTATTATTATAATACTGACATTATAATAATATTACAACCTATAAACTTAGAAATAACAAATTTTGACTTTACTAAATAACGTCACAAGGGTTCTGTCCATAATTCCGATAAAATTTTGAAACTATTAAACATCACGATAATGACAGTCCCATCAGTGGCCCTAGCACGAATAACTGCGTAAGTGTAATTCACGTGAAACAGTACAAACTGTCATGTATCTAGTGCACACTGTGTCACAGATAACTCAGAGTTTGCTCGCTGAAGCGTGACGCGTTGATATTTGCGATACGAATATTTTTTCGCAAATTGTTTGTGCTACGGTCTCTGTACCATACCTACATGTTCTTTTTCCTCTTTATAAGTATAAGCACTCCCCGGGAACCCGGGAGCTGGCAGACGCCGCTGCGCACTCGCTCTGAAGGTGAGCATCTGACATGATCAAACCCAGCGAGACGTATACGATCCCTAACGTGAGTGTTATGCCTGTTACACGCACAACCTTCCATCTTTCGTTGTTTTTGTTCTTCATAAAACCTGATAATTATTAACACAACAAAAAGAATTAGCGAAATTGTTCCATCCGTTCACGCGTATAGATTAGGTATATAGACAGATTTGGTATTCCGTATATAAGATGTCATCATCATCATCATCTCAGCCGTAGGACATCCACTGCTGAACAGAAGTCTCCCGCATGATTTTCCAAAAGGACCGGTTGGAAGCGGCCTGCATCCAACTTCGTCCTGCGACCTTCATCAGGTCGTCTGTCCACCGTGTCTACGCTGCGCTTGCCGGTCCGTGATCTCCACTCCAGAACCTTTCGGCCCCATCGGCTATCTGTTCTGCGTGCTATGTGCCCTGCCCACTGCCACTTCAACTGGCTAATCTTCTGGGCTATGTCGTTGACTTTGGTTCTTCTACGGATCTCCTCATTTCTGATTCGATCACGTAGAGTAACCCCGAGCATAGCCCTCTCCATAGCTCGTTGTGCGACTTTGAGCTTATCTATGAGGCCCATAGTAAGAGACCACGTTTCAGTGTCATAAGACATCACTGGTAACACATATTGGTCGAAGACGTCTTGAGGCACTGAGGTATTTTGACGAGAAGACTTCGCAAAGTTTCCGGAACGCTGCCTAAGATATCATGAAGTATAGCTATGCAACGTAACTGTATAACTGTGCATTTTCAGCCAAATAAAGGAGGAGCATACTATTTACATGCATATTACTACGTATATATATTTAAAAAGTCATTGACATGCAAAGAAAATAATTTTATTTAATTCTAAGGAAGTGGACAGACTCAAGACCGGATTTGTAGTTTGAAACTAGTTCTCGCGTTTAATGATACCATTTCAATATACAGTTATTTATATGCTCACGTTACGCTCTTTGCCATTTCCATGTAAGAATCGAAACGGCCAACTCGTTTACATTGTTTAAACATTTTTTATTTCAAGAACGTTATTGAACTATTTTTTATTTTCATACTTAGTCATGAAACATTTAATAGTTTTATTTTGTTTAGTCTGTAGTAGTTTTTGCGCTTTGTACTACGATGCTTATTCTGGAACTCCTATATCTAAAGAAGAATTGAAGAGACGTGATAAAGCGAACACTACTTTGTAAGTTACATGAAATTACCGATTATTACATTCAACTTTAATAAACTTTTAATTATTAATTAATATACATTAAATGCCGACTTAAGCCAGCAGCAAAGTTAAATAGTACATTTTTTTTTCAAAATTAAGGCTGTCGTGTAGATTCAAGTTATTTGTTTAGCACAAGAAGGTTTACAAGTTTTCTTATTTTTATGAAACCTTTTAGAAGCAGCAAACATAAATAGTATTTTTTTTTATTTTCAAATTAAGCCTGTCATGTCGCTTCAAGTCTTCATTAATTTTTTTAGCACAAGTCACAAGTTTTTTTTTAGTATTATTAAATCTTCTAGCATCGTAAAAGAGAATTATTCAAGTATTGTGATATAGTTCAGAGTTATTATCGATTCTTCGGAAATAAGAAAAAAAAAGAATAACAAAAAAAAATTTAATATATAAAAGCTAGCTAATAAAAATGTGTTAAAATAGATGCATTTTTTTGAGTGAGGCTGATGTATCTCCCCCTCGAGGGTTTCCGCCTTGCCGTAACGGGGGGGCTCAGTAGCCGTGGCTTGGTTCACCACGGTGAAGCTAAGAGGAACCAATGGGCCTGCCAGTGATAGGAGATAGCTGGCGGGCCCGAGGTGGGAGCACTTATGGGCTTTGTCCAAGTCCACATGGGAGCGGTCACTGTAAGTTGCACTGGTGTATAGGCGCCACTGCAACTGAGGCGGGCTGGGGTGTCGTATGGGCGGCACCGCGGCTGAGAGTTAGAGGCCACGGTGGGAGAGGAGTGCCGGTATTACGGTGAGCCGGTCTCCCTACCTTCCGCAGCCTTGACGTGGCTGCCACCGTTAGATGGCGGACGCGGTGGGGTTGCAGGGGAAGAGGACTGTCAGTATTGAGAGGCGCCGCTGTCCCTATCCTCTGCGGCCGAAGTAGCAGGCGGTGGGGCTACTCACCTGAGCCATCGTGGGGGCTTAGGGCGCCCTCGGGGGAGTCTGGCGTCCATTTGCGGGTTTGGTCCCCTGAGGCGGTTGCGGCACGCCAAGTGTTCTGGCGTGCTGCAAGAGGGAAGGGTCCGGCAACGGACAGCTGCGGCGGGTTCACGGTCGTGTGCGAAATCTGTCCCGCGTTCCCGCCAAAAGCGGCAGTGACGGAACACCGCAGAGGTTTGGTGGGTATGCTGCCCTTCTGGCAGAGACTCCCACATAACCACCGTGCACCCCCCGGGGCCGGTGGTATCCATTAAGGATTACTCTGCGTAAAAAAGGCTGAAGTATCTAATTATTCAGAAATGAGACGTTAGCACTAAAATCACATTAATCGACCATTAAATATTTTTAATCAAATGGAAATTATACAAAAATATAAATACCACATACTTTTGTGATAAAAATATAATCTGTATGTAGATTTTTTTGATGTGATTATGTTTCGTTTGTAACCTCCTCTAATTTATTCAAGTTGGTGCGTCACTGAACTAGAGCCGTGCGATCCCAACGAAGGCAGACGGCTGGATGGCACGTGCAACAACCTTCAACATCCGACCAGGGGCGCAGGGCATACTCCCTTCCTTAAGGTCCTGCCTTCCGTCTTCGACAAAGGTATTTGTTCATTTTGTACCCAAAAACAACCTCTGAAAACCAAATGTATGTAATTTGATATAGATGTGCTTTTCGCAGAGTTTATAGTTATTATTATAGTTTATTAACTTAATAAGTAGGTACAGAAAATTCAAAATCTAAAGTAACTATTCTATTTTAACACTGAATGTCTTCAAATTATTATAACTATGTATCAATACCCATGCCTTGAGTTTTCATTGTTTAAATTTAACATTTTTAAATATGGTTAGGTATTTTATTCTCTCTAAAATTACGATGTTTGGGATATTGCTTTGAAATTGAATTAGATGCCTATATGCATATAACTATATTTAAGTAAGCACAAATGTACAAACATATAGTTATTATAGTTGTAGTATTTGTATGTCAATTCAAAAGATTCATTATTTTATACTTATGTCTAAAAAAACCCTGTTTTATACCTCTTCTCTCATTGATATACCGATATGTGGTTTGTATATATATCTATAGCTATATTATCTTGCATTAAAAGTACTCTTTCGGGGTATGGTAAGCCTAAGGGGTAGACAATATGGTACTGTTTTCTGTGTATGGTAAATAATAGCGATTCTGATTTTTCTTTGATAATTTTATACAATTAGGTTATGATAATTCAAGTATGAGTGTTATGCGACCATTTTTGCCTAATTATATTATAACTATAATGTATGACATTACTTAATTACATTATGTTTACAATTTGCAGCTACATGGTGAATTCTTTAGAATTATGTGACATTACAGTTTTATGAAAATAAAATAGATATAAATGGAATTACCTTCGTTTTAGCATAATCAATACATAGCGAAAGGTCACTCACTCACTCACTCATCACGAAATCTCAGAAACTACAAGTGCTAGGAGTTTCAAATTTTGCATGCGGGTTCTTTTTAGGAGGTAGGTGCTCACTATGACGGGATTTTATGAAATTCAACCCCTAAAATGTTTGGGGTTGATAGTTTGTTAGCTTTATATATAAAAGATGTCCTGACTGGCTGAAAGACAACGCACAGCCTAAACCACTGATCGTAGAGACTTGAAATTTGGAGGGTGTAGTACTGTCCTTAATGCGTAGTACTAAGAATGGGTTTTTCGAAATTCTACCCCTAAAGTCAAAAGTCAAAGGGGTGAAAACGTTGTGAAAATTTGTATTTGAATAGGTCATTCAAAAAAAAAATGTTTTACTAATTTTTTTTGGATAGTGGTGGTTTAAGAGGGTGAAATGGAGGGTGAAAGTTTGTATGGAAAGTTTTGTGTTTTCGAACATACAGTGGTGAAAATTAGCATTTGGACAGTTTAAAATAGGTTTAAAATGATGATTTCAATATTTATTGACAGAAATGACTTAAGGGGGAAAACGGGGTATAATTTTTTTTCAAAATGTCTTGTTTTTTGGAGCTACAGTGACGAAAATTGATAACTGGATAGGTAATTTAAAATAGTGATGCTTTCAATATTTTTGCTGGGATGACTTAAGGGCGTAAAACGAGGGATGTAAAAACTACTACATATTATAAACTATAGAGGTCAAATTTCTGTACCATGAAAAATATGCTAAAAACCGAATCAGGGGATGTAAGGAGTGAAAAATAAGTTCTAATTGTTTGTTTCTCTGTATGTTTGTCTGTCTGTTTGTACGGGCTAATCTCCGAAACGACTGGACCAATTTAAATGAAATTTCGTATGGTGGTAGCTTATATCCCTGATCAACATATAGGATAGTTTTGATCCCGGTAAATTAAAGAGTTCCCGTGGGATAATTAAAAATCTGTAATTACCGTATCCCGCGAGGCCACGCGAGCGAAGCCGCTGGCGGGTCAGCTAGAGAATTTATAATAGCATATATTATTATATTATTATATATAACGCCATGTAGGATGCAATATCATTTTCGGGATGGAAATATATATTTATATAATTAAATAACTTACCTACTTCTTAATTTAATAAATGATGATGATTATATCAAAGAACGTGTATATATATATACAGGTATAAACAGACGCTTAGCATAAGATGTAAACATTCCATACGATACAAAAATATTCATCATAATTACTTGTTGTTTAGGTATACAATTTTACTGCAATATTTGTTAAAGTACATTTTAATGACATGATATGTTCTTAACGTATTTTAATTTTAAAAAGTTGCAAAAAATGCAAGCTACTCTAATGTTCTCGGACAAAAGTTAACCAACTATACCAAATCTCACGAATATCCATTCAGGTGTTTTGCTTTTGGTAACTAACAGACAGATAAAGATAGTCACTTTTGCATTTATAGTTAGTGTGGAACATTGTTTCAGTTGCACTTTGCCCTATTTCAAACTAATATTGAAAAATGTGCAAGTTTGTATGTATGCATGTTTGTTACTCAATCACGCACTTTTTTCTCCGAGGGGACGAAACAGACTATTCCCTCCGCCGTCAAGATGGTACTAGGTTGTAGGCCTCCTGTGAAAGAGGCCGTCTTGGTTGCTACCACCACAGTGCCAGGTATTCTGCCGCGACACAATGGTGCGCAAGCATTACCTACTGTGTTATGGCACACAATAACTTTAGGCACTGTAGGAAGTGAAATTGCTGGGCGAAAGAGACTCAATACATACTCGAGTTGACAAGCGCAGTACAGTGCCACGTATAACTACAATTCTTAGGTCTGTGTGGCAACTGCCATGGGCATGCATGGCTGAGCCTATTAGAATATGACGACGTTGAAAGTATATTGTTTAACCTGTAACGCTAAACTACACACACATATACACATACACTAGCAAACATACACACACACATGTGTTATTTTAGTTACAATTATATGAACTTAGTATTCATTGGCAAGCACAAACTTTGATAGTTTCATTTCTCTTTCTCTTTTATATTTCCGTTTTGTTAAAAATGGGAGAAGGCGCTGGTCTTCGAATCACAGTGTAACGCTACATCGAGGACCAGAGGCTTCAAATTTAAATTGTACCCTCTTTTATGTCAATAAATTAAGGTTTATGTTTATGTTTATACGTAGTGCTTACATGTGCATGAACCAGGGACTGTATACCGGTATGAATATCTGTACAATATTTTTTCTGTATGACGTCATACCATTATCTTCCGATTATCAAAAAATAGCAGTACAGTTATTTTTTAGGTATTGTGTTCAATCCTTTAGTATTTGGGTACCGAGTTATTTAGTATTGCATTCATACCTTTATATTTTAGTAGCGTTTTCTTTTGTATCACAGTCATATCTTTATATAAGGGTAGTGTAACATTTCGGTACAGATATTATCGATACTCTTATTATTAAAGTATTCATAAGCAATGTCGGTTATTGTTGAATGTCTTTATTTTATTTATTTATAATAGCTTTTTTCCGCGTGTCTATCTCAGTGCTTTCATGTTCATGAGCGAGTGAGGTAAAAATCTGTTTCTAACAATACATAGTTGTTACGATGGGCGAAGAAATTAAACAGAAAATGAAAGAGGGTATCCGACGAGCTTGGAAACGTAAGTACCTATGCTGCACTTTAGTTTAGTTTGTTTTGTGTAAATAGTTGCGTCATGCACCTGCCGGTAATACGCAATCAAATCAATAACAAAATCGTTTGAACTTGCCGTGCTGCAACGTGCGTCGACCCTCCCTGCTCTTCTTCATTCACCCGCTATAGCTCGCCCCGAGCGCGCGAATACGTATTTCAGTACAGAAATAAAATAATGGTTAAATGACACACGATACCACAAACATCTGAACAGAAATTTTTCGAGTATTCATATTTGAGTACTGATATTTTACTTGTCCTACGAGTATATAAATACTTATACCGTTTATGAACTCCGTGGACCAGTATAAAAATTTTGGTACTGTTATATTACTAGTACTATTTCAATATTTTATACCGATATGCACTCCCTGGCATGGACAAACGTTTGGAAACGTTACATATCAAAAGCGGCTAAATGGATTTGGGTAACTGGAGACGAAACGGGTTGTACCTGGGATTAGGACAGGTTACTTTTTATCCCAATTCAAGGGTTATTTCCTGAGGCATCGCGATAACTTTATTCCACGTCGTCAAAATCACGCTCATAAATTTGTAAAACGGAAACTAAAACCGGTCAAGTGCGAGTCAGACTCGCGCACGCTTATTAATAAATGTCCGGCAATTAAATTTGCTGTTATTCGAACAGGTAAAGTTCCCGGTCCAATAATATTACTAATTGTTTCAATTAAAACTATAGCGGAGGTTTCGGTACCATTATACGTATATATGAAATAATCTATGATATTTCACGTTTCTACCTGTTATGGTTATTAAGACCGAGAAAAAAATTGGAAAAAATATCAGGTTTGTTGTAATGGAGCCTCCTTTTTATATTAATTTTATTTTAATTTCATTATTTATTTTTAATGTAAATAATATAATTTAATATTCTGTGAATATGTCAAGCGAATTAAGTTGAGCGAGTCCAGAAGATGCAAAAAAAACCAAAATGTTTTATAGGAATATATTTAGGAAAGTTACAATTATTATATTTAATTTAATTATTACTAGGTATGTGTCTAATGGTCGAAGTTGGAGCCAAGAGTGACACGAAGTGGCGGCGAGGCGAGGCATCCGGTGTCCGGTGGCGTACGTGTCGGCCGCGCTCACGTTGTGCTGCGTCGGCGCCTCATGTTCGCTGTTACCGCGTTGCGCAATTCCTATGTAGGTGAATTGCGTCAGCGGATTCAGTGTGTTACCGATATGTAACATCTCCCCCCGTACTTCAGCGACTATTTCGAAACAACTTTTGGAAGAGTCGCTGAAATGATGCTGTGGTCGACTTTGATCTCGCGAGGGTGACATCTTCTTGTCTCTGCTATTTCAGTATAGATCCCATCAGGAGTGATAGCGTTCGTTTCAGGATGTTTGATTGGTTGAACGCATCGGGCTCGAAGTGGTTTGTATAAGAAACCGATGGCGAGTGCGGTTGCACTTAACAGGAGCACGTAGACTGGAATGGTAGTATGATATAAGCTTCGATCAAAGATTTCACTAGTTTTAACTGGGCTTTGAAGTGAGATTTTCTCGTTTATTAGGTGGAGATTTTCTAAGTTGATTGACTGCAGGATAATAGATGCGTCTTTGCTAAGTGGTTGTTCCTTGTACGGTGGTAGCTCCATGATTTTTAAAGGATGGCCTTTGATGCGATCGTTGGAGTTTGAAATGCGGAAATACGGTGTCTTCAGGTAGCAGTTGAAAGGGATAACTGCTAAGTAGCTTCCTTGCAGGATCCGGTACTGTTCTTGTCCACACGAAGTCTTGATTTTGGTCTTGTTTGGAAAACTCATAGTATAGTGTTTGTCGTCGAGTTGTTCCATCGCTTCTCTTCTCAGGGTGACTTCAGTTAGCTTACAGGATGGGTGTAGTTCCTGTGTGGTGATCAGCTGGTGGATGCAATCAGGATCTTCTGGAACCTTGTAGTTGGACCTTTGCTCGCAGAGGTACCATTCTTTTACCTTCGGGCATTCTGCCTCCATGTACTCAGAATCTTCTCCAGAAATTGCTATGAAGGGTAGGAAGGGGATGAGGATTTGTCGATTCTTATTGGGAACAATGGATAATTTATAGAGATCGTACGTTATGGGAGAGGCAATCGGTATCCTATGAACTATAACTATTTGACTATCTTTATAAAAATAACCTAGCTTAATAGTATCGTACAAGTATCTTATTTCTACGTCCAGAACTTCATCCTTAGAATATAAATTTTGTAACCTAACTAACATCGTCTTAAAATCTGCTATATTTAAAATTGAATGAGGGGTACTCGATACTTTGATGAACGCTAGTGTGTTCTCTAACTTAGTGATCTCCTCGGACAATTGGTCTATATTGTCACCGAGAATGATGAAGTACTGAGCTAGATGAGCGTATTTAATTAATTCGTTTTCCCTAGTACTATCACTGCTCATTATAAGATCAAGAACATTTGCAATTTTATCTTGGTTTAGAGTTATATTCTGTAGTATTTTAGAGTTTTCAAGTATCCATTCTTTGTTCAAACTAATATGATTATTTAATTCTAATTCTAACTTATGCTCGTTATTTCTTAAGATTTGAATGGCATTGTCGTATTTAATTGCGTCTGTATAATCTAAGTTACCAGAAATACTTTTAATTACTGAACCAAGTCCGTCAATAAGACCTCTTTTCTTACGTTCGGGTTCAAATGTCTGTAATTGGTCAAAAATTCGTTCCAGTTTAGTACTTAGAAAATCGATATGAGGCTCATAAAGCGATAGAGTCTTATTGTTTAATTGAGGTCTGAGTTCAGACAATTGAGATTTCACTGTGCTAATTTGCGAGTGAATATCGCTTAGGTCAATACAAGTCAGGAAAGAATGATAGTGGGAAATGATTTTAGTGGGTCCTAATTTAAATGGAAGTAAACCTGGTCCGTCTTGTAATGAGTCAATCGTTACATCTTGTCCTTGAGTCAGTGGTAGCAGTAGCGACAGTAGTATCCTGTAACAATACAGGATTTTTAGGACTTCGCTTAAGGCGTGACTTAGCGACTGGACCTCGCTTCTTTTTAGTGTAAATATGTATAGGGAGATCGGCTAAAACTGTGTCCTGCGTAAAACGCGGTGCTAGTTTCTGTCGGGTCGCTAAAGGGTTCCGTACGAATACTTGTTGATCAGGAGAGTATTCTTTTTCATGTTCACGGTCTTTATTCCTATTTTCAGTCAATTCGGTTCTATTGTGTAATGAGGTCTCATTAATTAAGTCATATACCAAAGTCATTTTTCTCTTGTGGTCTTGTAGGTACTGTTGGAATAAATGTTCAGTCAAATCTATTTCAATCGGGTCGCGTGGGTCAAAATGTCCTGTTATAAGGTCAATAGGTCGGCATTTGGTGAAACTATGTATAGAGCTATTATAACCTAAGATTGCATATGGCATCAGATTAATTGCAGGTTCACTTTTCCGTTCTAATTTCAATATCCTTAGGTGTTCTAGGATAGTTGAATGGAAACGTTCAACGATACCATTATCGTTAGGAGTATGTGCAAGAATTTTGTGGTGCTGTATTTTATGAAGTCGGGTAAATTCTGAGAATAGCGCGTTAGTAAATTCAGGTCCTTGGTCAGTCACAATAGTCAAAGGGATACTGTGATGGGTGCAAAATATGAGGAGAGCTTGAACGACACTTAAAGCTGTGCCGTCTCGCAAATGGTATGCTTGGGCGTATTTGGAAAATGCATCAACTAATGTCAAAAATTTTTCATTCTGGACAGTGAAGAGGTCCATGTGAAGGATTTCGAAAGGTTTCGTTGGCGGTGGTACTATGGAAAATTTCTGTTTGATAGGATTACGGTCGTATTTAGCCTGGCCGCAGATATTACATTCGTTAATATATTTTGTAACAGATTCTTTCATTTTTGGCCAGAAATACTTAGACGACAAAGCTAGAAAGCACTCATTAATACCACGATGGTTGGTTTTACCCTCGTGATATTTTTTTATAATTTCCTGCTGTCTCAAATATTCCTTAACATTTTCGACTTCGGTTTTAGTCAAAACTAGATTCATGGATGAGCTTTTAAATTTATCCTGAATAATAGGGATAATTTTATACATGGCCAATGTTGGATGTATAATTATACCTGTTTTTACTTTGGGGTTAACATATTCTTTTATTGCGTTTATGACGTCATCTTCTAAGTAAGACTCTGATAATTGTATGGTTGTCCTGGTGTGTGTCTCAAAGGGTTTAGTCACTGTCGGTCGTTTTTTTATGTCTCCTACTACTACAAAGCATATTTGTCTGTGGAATCTATTAAGTGGGTCGTCAGATATCGGAATTTCTAATATTGGATTTTCGGCACTAGTGTGAGCTGTGAGGGTAGAGGAACCGGCTTGTGAAAAAAATTTTTCGGTTTCAGGAGGATTAACTGCAATGGAATTAGCATCCTCGTTATTTATTTCAATACGAGAGAGTGCATCCGCGTTGGTATTGAGTTTACCTTGCTTGTAGATGGGAGTGAAATTGTACTCGCTTAGTTTTAATCTCCAACGTGTCAACCGAGAACTGGGTTCCTTGAGGTTCATGACCCATTGAAGGGGTTTATGATCGGTTAATACTTTGAATTTTCTACCAAATAAGTAGGGACGGAAGTATTTTGTTCCCCAGACTATTGCCAGAAGTTCCTTCTCTATGGTGCTGTAATTGATCTCACTACTATTTAAAGTTCTTGATGCATAGGCTATAGGTCTGTCACTACCTATGGGTCCTTGCGAAAGGATAGCACCGATAGCGAAGTTGGATGCGTCAGTAGTCAATATGAATTCTTTGTCAAAGTCAGGGTACTGTAGTATAGGGTCGTTAGTAAGTAAGGTTTTGCACTGTTCGAAACATTTTATATAATTGACGTCATCAGGTGAAATGCGAGATCCTTTTTTGAGGCATTGAGTCATTGGTTTCGCTATACGAGCGAAGTCAGGTATGAATTTACGGTAATAACCTAATAACCCGAGGAATCGTTTTATTTCGGTAGCGGTTTTAGGTATTGGGAATTTTTGGATGGCTGTGATCTTATCCGGGTTCGGCTTAATGCCGTCTTTACTGATGACGTGTCCTAGATAAGCGGTTTCTAGTTTTAAGAACTCCGACTTATCCATTTGGATTTTGAAGTTGGATTCTCGGAGTCTCTTGAACACTTTTTCTAGATTAACCATGTGTTCTTGTAATGAGACGCTGAAAACGATGATGTCATCTAGATAGACGAGGCATACAACGTTTTGGAGATCCCTAAGGACATTATCCATCACACGTTGGAATGTAGATGGTGAATTTTTAAGGCCCATTGGCATTCTTAAGAACTCAAAATGCCCGTGCTCAACATTAAATGCCGTCTTGGGAATATCATCAGGGTTCATCTCTACCTGATAAAAGCCACTGGCGAGGTCTAGGGTAGTGAAATAATGGCAGTTGCCTAATTTGTCAAGTACATCAGCAATATTAGGGATGGGGTACTTGTCGTCGATGGTCTTATCATTCAGCTTCCTGAAATCTACTACTAAGCGCCATTTGGTTTTACCGGACGCGTCTGATTTCTTAGGAACAACCCATATTGGAGAGTTCCAAGCTGACTCGGAAGGCCGAATTATTCCCTGTTCTAGCATCTTAGAAATTTGGTCTTGAACTTCTTGTCTATGAATGTACGGGTATCTATAACTTTTGGTGTATACCGGCACTTCATCTTTTGTACGAATGTGGTGTTTCATTTTGTTCGTAAAAGTTAAAGGCTCACCGTCAAGGTAAAACACATCGGCGTATTGAGTGCAAAGTGTCTCTAAGTTAATACGCTCTTCCTGATTTAAGTGACTTGTACGTAAACGTGACAGCACTTCTTTAGCACGAGTTGATTGGTTATCGTTGCGCGTGCACTGCACATTAAATAATTCTGCACTAATGGGGCGGTCCATTGAGAAAACTACATCATGACGAGTTGGGTTGCTGATTTCTATGATACCGCGATTATTTTTAACCGTAGTAACACAGTCTCCTATAACACAATTAGATATAGATTGCTCTGAGATAAACGCATCGCCATCATGGAAGTTAATTGGGACTCTAACTAACTTGCAAGTATTCGCGGGTATAATATCTTCGTACAGGTTACAGTTACGTGAGTCATACATTAGTAGTGGGTTGGTCGATTGTCTTGTTACTAACGTTTTATTTTTCAAGTCGATATTAGATTCCCATTTCTCTAGTAAGTCAAGTCCAATCAGTCCGTCAAAGTAGTCGTGAAATTTATAAATGAACAACGTTATGTCATCCTTCTCGTTAATTTCTTGAAAGCACGGTACCGTTATGGAATAGTCATTGCGGGTGGTGGCATGAATATTAGTTACTTCGAAGGGATCGTAATTGCATGGTACATCCGAATAAAAATGTTGTACCGCTTCAGGACTGATAAAAGATTGGTTAGCTCCAGTATCAATTAGAAGTTTCAAGGGCGGATTTAATATTTTTACGTACGGTAACTGTCGTTGTGTCTGAAGGTTGAGTTCTATTTTAATTTGTCTGACTGTGAAGCTTTCAGAAAATCCTCATTTTCAGGTGTAGGGACATCTACCTGTGTCTCTTCTACACAGTAGCTCTCCGAGTACTGAGGTTGCTGTTCATAATAGGTTTCATAAGAATAGTTAGGGTGTTCGTAATAGTTTTGGTAATAGTCATGTTGATAGTCATTTTGATAGTCGTCATACCCTTGTTGGTCATAAAACTCGTTAAAATTCATTTCCCTTGACTTAAAATAATTCGATGGAGGTGGATTACCAAACTTACGCCAGTCATGAGGTTGGCGGGTAGGGAATGGGTTGGCTACGTAGTGACTAACTCCACTCATCGGTTGCGGGCCGGTAGGCGCGTTTCGCTGTGGTAACTTAAATACGTTACTTTGAGGTCTGTAGTTTGGTGGGGGCGCTGCGAACATCTGCTGCGTCCTCGTGGGCCCTTTGAACTGTGGGGCCTGTGGTCTCCAGCCTGCGGGAATAGGCCTGTGTGGCTGTGAAACTAATTGCTGAGATGGTCCAGGCATGTTGAACGGCCTTGGAGGTGGCATTACTAGCTGTCGTGCGGGTGGCATAAATCCGTAATTAAATTTAGTTTCACTTACCTGCGGCTGCATGTGCGTCTTCCTTTCGGGAAGGTGCTCGTTGCGCTGCTGTAAGTACAAGGTGTTGACTTCCTCGTGCACGAACTCTAGAGCCTTTTCGATAGTATCAGGTCGCATGCAACGGATACGAGATCCCAACGGGTCGCTGAGACCCCGTAAGTACGATTGCAGTGTTAACTTCTTATATAAAGATCGTTTTGACTCAATGGTACTCGCTACCGTTTCATGCAGGCTGATATACGTCATTATAGTACTGAACAGGTTCTGACATTTTTCATAAAACTCTTGAGGGCTTGATGAACCTTGGTTCAGTAGTGCGAGATCATTATATAATGATGTCTCGTCTCGCTGGTCGGCGAAGTTATTAATTAGGGCAGATCGAATGCCAATCCAATTCTCAGGAATACCGTTTGAATTTATAAGGCGGGCGGCAGGCCCTACGACTTTATTTAAAATGCCATTTAATAAGGCTAGGTTAGATAGCTCGTAACCTGCCTCTTCCTTAACATATTGCGTTACTAATTGATCACATAGCCTAATAAATCTCGTGAGCACGTTGGGATTACCATCAAACTCTGGCAATAACCGTAGTGCTTTAAAAACGTGATCAACCATGGCGTCCGACATCGTATCTAATTCCGAAGTTATACTATCACTAGAACTATTAATAATTTCTAAATTTCTATTCGCGTCTTGAAATGTTCCACGGTTACTATTATTTCCTAACCTAGGGTCCCGAGATTGCCTTGGATGGAAAATCTTGGAAAATATGATAAAACACTTAAAGGAAAAAGGAAAGCAACTCTAGATAGAAACTAAAGCACTTACATATACATCTTGGTGTCTGCGAGATCGATTTCTAGATCACTTCCGGACGTCCGCTCCTGTAGGTCCTTTTGTATTCCAGCTTCAATCACTTAGAAGTTACTTTAGAATATCCTACCGACTGCGCCAATTAAGTTGAGCGAGTCCAGAAGATGCAAAAAAAACCAAAATGTTTTATAGGAATATATTTAGGAAAGTTACAATTATTATATTTAATTTAATTATTACTAGGTATGTGTCTAATGGTCGAAGTTGGAGCCAAGAGTGACACGAAGTGGCGGCGAGGCGAGGCATCCGGTGTCCGGTGGCGTACGTGTCGGCCGCGCTCACGTTGTGCTGCGTCGGCGCCTCATGTTCGCTGTTACCGCGTTGCGCAATTCCTATGTAGGTGAATTGCGTCAGCGGATTCAGTGTGTTACCGATATGTAACAAGCGTCTACCTGTTGCCGTTATCAATATCGAGCAAAAAGGAGCAAAAATTACGTTTGTCCTCTGGGAGCCCCTAAAATATATATATATTCTCTTTTTAGTCTTTATCGTTATAGTGGCAACAGAAATACATCACCGGTAAAAATTTAAACTATTTAGCTATATCTCTAGAGATACAGTCTAGTGACATACGGTCAGACAGACAGACGGACAGCGGAGTCTTAGTAATATCCTAATTAATATTAAGGCCCCGTTTTAACCTTATGAGTACGGAACCCTAAATTGTGAATATCAAAACTCATCTTAGACGATTAACTCACTCGTTCGAGCATATGTGTTCTTGTTCAAGAGATGTGATGTAAAAATATATAAACATTCGTTCCGTTCAGATAAATTGGTATATAAAAACTATTAATTAGCTATTGTATTTACGCGTCGTAAAACATAAAACGGATACATTAGATTATAAACAATGTTTCCTTTTAGATTACGAGCCGAGGAAGTCCAAATCGGGGCAAACGTTGCCTCTCGCCAGGTTGCTACGGACGCGGCTTCTTTCTGAAGGTCGAGTGCAGAGTCTCAAGTTCACCCAGCTTGCGATACACTTCCTTGTGTTCATGTCTGGGGATATCGTCTCTCAACATGACACTGGTAAGAAATATGGCTTTTCAGAGTAACGTAGAAGTATAATACACAACTGAGGTATTTTGACGAGAAAAAAATATCTAATCTCGTCAAAAATACCTCAGTGCCTCAAGACAAGAGTCTTCGACCAATGTGTGTTACCAGTGAGGACTTATGGCACTGAAACGTGGTCTCTTAATATGGGCTTCATAGATAAGCTCAAAGTCGCACAACAAGCTATGGAGAGGGCTATGCTCGGGGTTTCTCTACGTGATCGAATCAGAAATGAGGAGATCCGTAGAAGAACGAAAGTCACCGACATAGCCCAGAAGATTAGCCAGTTGAAGTGGCAGTGGGCAGGGCACATAGCACGCAGAACAGATGGCCGTTGGGGCCGAAAGGTTCTGGAGTGGAGACCACGGACTGGCAAGCGCAGCGTGGGTCGTCCACCGACACGGTGGACAGACGACCTGATGAAGGTCGCAGGACGACGTTGGATGCAGGCCGCTTCCAACCGGTCCTTTTGGAAAATCATGGGGGAGACCTATGTTCAGCAGTGGACGTCCTACGGCTGAGATGATGATGATGATGATGATGATGATGAGTGCACAATATAATTGTGACGTTATTGTATCGTCGACCCAACACAACTTTTTTTTTGCCTTTGTATTTGGTCTCTTACTTCTGTACATTAAATATTCCTTAGTTATTTTTATTTACAGAAATTATATATAGTTGCAATTTCTATTTCAAGCACTCAGAGTCAAATCGCAGTCATAATAAATAAGTGACACATTAAGTCACTGTCCTGCTAAGTCCGTTCTAGTAATGCGGTGGATGCATTACTAAATCTTTCTAAGGGTCATGACGAGGAAAACGCAAGAGAACGTTTCATGAGTATTTTTACTTTGTCTACAATTATGCATTGTTACGAATACGTAAAGGTTATAAACCTTTAAGTGTTTTTTTTGGTCAAGTTTTGACGTGTAATTCACGTCAAAATTTGAATAAACACATATGTACAAACTCACCGTATCCATTATTGAGATTTTTTCCCACCATCCTCACAATTCAATTTAGCGCAAACTATCGTTTATCTAATGCTACTATGACAAGATCAGTCATGTTTTTCAATAAGTCGCGGGGTATTATTCAATTGTTTCCGTTTTAGATACGAATTGCTTTTTTTTAAATTATTCGATAAATTTTTTCTGAGATTTTGTCATGTCTTGGTACGTACTTACATCTGCCTCTTCATCTAAGACATCTTTACAATTTTGTCAATAATGTTTTGAAGAAAATAACACTGATATGTTGCTAAAATTGTTAGTTATTTGTAATGGTGGTCAAAGTTATGTTAATTTGTAATTATACACATTTTCTTTAATTTTCTATTTATGTTTTATTTCTCGAATGTCTTTTTTATTTAGATAAAAAAATATCTTACCTTAGCGTTTGCCTTGTCGTTTATACATTTCTTAGCCATTTAATTGGTAAGTTAAAATTATGTACAACACTATATATTACATACATAATTTATCTGTTCCTGTGATTATTATAAATTATATCCATATTTTTAGCTTCTACCAGATACCTCAATCGTTGAAACATTCATCTTTGAAACAGTTGTTTCACGTGTTGCTTATTCTTCTCTATTCTTCATTTTCCTGTACCACTGATCAATTAAGAATTGATTTCATTATAATTACAGTTCTTAATTATTATTTACATTTATTTGTTTATTTTTGGTTTGCGAGATATTAACTATTTCAATCAAATTTGTTATCCAGTGATAAATGTGTGTTAACATACATTTACTAAGTGTAATTGTTTATGTATGCATAATGTTATATATAATTTATTGGGCATATGTAAACCAAAATTGGTACTTATATAGAGCTAAGAAAGAGGGTAGATCATTATGTCTGCACCTAACTTTTTAACTTTTCGCAACCACCCGCATTCTTCAGTCTTCCCGTGAACATGGTGCATGTAACTGCGCCGAAATATCGGGAGCTCATTCCACAACCTTACCACGGTAAATATCCCGTTAATAATCATATAACTTTAGGGTCAACTAAAGTCCTCCATTATAATATTTCTCGCAAATCAAATTGGCGGGCCATATTTCACAATCTGTGGACCTGATAAAAAAGATGTTTGAAACTTTGCCATTATCTAAAGACCTATTTAATCCTTTACACTCAAGAGTCTTTAATATATTATAAGGTTTAAACAGACATCGAGTGCCTATATTTAATAACTTTAGTGAACAACCGTGATAGTTTAAAACAGTGTTTTTTATATAGAGCGTCTAACTTCAAACACTGCCATTATCGAAGCCTGGATATTTAATCTAATTATAACTAATCTACGCACGAGATTATTAGGCATGACGTAAATTATTTATAAAATTTTAATTATGTTATAGCATCAAAGGTCGCACGGCCAGACACAATAGAAATTTCATTGTTATAATGACATCGACCCTTGAAGGGTTATTGTAATAAAGTAAATATTTCACTAATAGTAAACAAAACTACCCATTGGTCACAATTTGGATCGGACTTAGTTACAGATATTATTTCTAGAGGCCAATTTAGATTTGATGTAAGCTTTTCTCAACCGAAACCGAACCACAACGAAAGCGAAAGTCGAGGATATGACCATGTAATTTTTATACATGATTATAAATTTGTCTTATGAACTTTTATTTATAAGTTTAATCTTTTCAGTAAAATATATATTATGGAAACCTTACTGCTGCCAACCTAAAGGTAAATCAGACCACGATTGCGTCCCTAATAAGATACCTGATGATGACCCGGTCCATCGCTTCTCCGATATCAGATGCCTAAATATGACCAGGCCTGAATCTTTTCAATCGACTGGCTGCTTGAAGAATGATACAGTTCCCGATAGAGTGAGTTGAAGTATTTTTTTTATTGATTACAATAGATTTATACTACTAAGACTACTTTAAACTACTACTTACTGAGACTAGCTATAATAATTTGTGACCAAAGTATAATAATAATTAGGGTTATGCTATAAATAGACGGCCATAAGACTATAATAATTATTACAAAACAAAGGTTTGTGTTTATATGTAATGTGCATTGTAATTAGTTTTACTATTATTTTGAATTGTAATGTTGTAGGAATCAGCGTGTAAATAAAGTTATATGTTATTTAATATAACGAAATACAGAAACTGTTTCAGCCTAATCTAGTCTAAATCGTGTATTTTTAATGTTACTTCATCATTATCAGCCGGACGTTATCCGCTTATGAGCGTAAGGCGTCCATCCATCAGCTCTCTGCAACATTTGACGATGGCGTCGAGTTCTACATACCGCACATCGCCCTTTTCATAATCGTCACTTCAGAACTGTTCGTCACCATCAGCTATTAGTTCGTCAAAGCGGCCAGCCACTGGCAATTTCTGAGCGCTTAAACACGTTAATTATTAATATATATAAATATATATTTCCCCTTGGTCGCCTTTTACGGTAGATTTGGGGAATGCAATTCTAGCCCGGCACCCCCTGGAAACTACGTGAACCTAAAAAATGCAGGCATCATTTCCGTATGGAATGCAAATGAATAATTTTGGTACAAGATGTACTCGTATGTAATGCTAGCATTCTGGTTTTGTGATGCCTCCCAACATGCATGTAGATACGCTAGTTAATAGTTAAAAAATTTCTATTATCAGGCATATTATTTTATTTTTCACTTAGCCCGCGTTGTAGCAAAAACTCTAGCGTGTTATTCTGCCTATATAAAATATAAAAGCTAGACTCATGTCACGCTGACATCAATTTACTAACACAATTTTACAATTTGAATATGTTTTAGATCACATCTACCACTCCAACTTTGGACTTGTCTGTTATCTACGGATCCTCGAACAAAGCTGCGCAGGAGAAATTGAGGAACTTTAAAGGTGGTCTTCTCAAATTTGAAATCAGTAACGGAAAAGTTTGGCCACCAACTACGAAATCACAAATTAATGTGTGTTATTTAAATCAGAAACCTCATGAAACCAGATGTCATGATACTCGTAAGTTAATCAATTGGATTTATCCAAAGATAAATATGTTCTTATATAGGAACTAGAACTTTAGTATTGATAGTCTACAAAAGATTTTAAATAGTTTGACTTCTATGTAACATGTAAACATTTTTTTTTCAAATGCCGTAGCATTTAGCAAGCTGTGGTATGTAGGCCCTAGATACACTTTTTTTCAGAATAATAAGATATATTAATTTCAAAATTAGCTCTGATCCTTTGGGCCATTTCAGTGCGAATCGAAACAAACACGCATATTTACACGCGTATGTAGACGTTGAACTCATCATCCTCACCAATGATAAAGATAAAATAATTCATTCGATTCATCACTTTTGGCGAGAAAGAGTAACAAATATCCAATCACATTCTTGATTATTGTGACAATTTTTTTTTTATTTTAAACTGGTTTAATCTGAATGTTTTAGCTGACGATGGAACCAATACTTTAGCTGGTATCAACCTTATGGCAATTTGGTTTTGGAGAATGCACAACGAGATCGCTTCCCAGTTGGCCCAGGTCAATCCATGCTGGAATGATGAAAAGCTTTTCCAGACCGCCAGAGATATCAATATCGCTATTGCCTTGCAGATGCTTTATTATGAAATGATGCCACTATTACTTGGTACGAATATTTTTTTTTCATTTCGTTTATTTCAGTATATATTTTGATTAATGTTATGGTAAATCACTGAACGAATAACAGTATGAACTCTACTTTGGGTTTGACCTTTCGCTGAAGGTAACGTGTCCGTGTCTGCTTACCATTGTCTCGTGTTGTGCAAGCCGTTTTAGAAAAATATTTTTGTGTATAAATCCCAGAACGCTATGCTGTATGCTTTGATTCTACAAATACACAATTATACATTAAAAGCCTATTTTTTGATCTTATAAACTTAAAAGATTTTTATTGAAGTTTCGAGTTTATTATTATAGCATACTCTTGTCTAATTAACCGTGAAACAAATTCTGAATATTGTACCCTTTTAACAGAAGGTTAATTCAATACTAGTTACACAGTGTGCTTGTAAAAATGCTTCACAAATCACAAAATTGACTATCGTTAGCTTAAGTGTTAGTTATAGCTTTTTGCTTATTATTATTTCACATTATTAATTAAATAATGTGTTTATTTACATATTTTAAATGAATACAAGAACAATTTGAAAAATGTAATACCGACTTCCATTTTATTCAGTTATTGGTTAACGAATTTGATGAAATTTAAATAGGACCACACTTGAAGCACCAGCTTTCAGCTGTTATGAGATAACAAACATAAAAAATATAGTCGAATTGAGTACCTTCTTTTTTGGAAGTCGGTAGAAAAGTGGTTATAATGTTTACTTGGGGAGTAAGAGACGTTCACAAAGTTCTCATCTGATCATTTTCTAATTATTATTTTTTACCCACGTCTATAAATCATTTGTGTACTTATTCAAACTGAACAATGTGTTTAAATATAGGCGAGAATTTTATCGTATTATTATATTTATTTTATAGGTCGCGATAACTTGTATAAATCTGGAGTAATAACACCATCTTTTGGTTTCCGCGACATCTATAACCCTGAAACAATACCGCAGGTTTCTCTGGAGTATCCTTATGTTCTTCGATGGCTTCATACTATGCAAGATGGGAGAATGAAGTGAGTATCGGAGTAAATATTTATCGTTAATTCCCTTAGAATATTTGGCGTGAAGAGAACACGCTAGGAAGAATACATAATATATGCATACATACATACGAGTACAAACCAAAAACATAACCCTACTTTGACAGTTGGCTAATAATATTGCAATATAACAATAGACACAATAACCTTTACCTACACATGGCTTATGAATTCATAAAGTAAAATGAAACATCAATTCAAATTTCAAAATTTGGTTTAAAGCAACTCTCGAAAGGTACAATAACAAAATGTATTACTATGAAACTTTGGCCCGCCAGTAGTATTACTGAAAACATTAAAAATAATATTTCGTGTTCTAAAGTTCATATAAATTATAGTAACACCACGTTGATATTATAAATGCGAAAGTTAGCAAGTAAAAGATTCAGGGTGTAGATTTGTTACATCTTTACGGTTAAACGGCATAATTTTGATTTGGATTTGGGTCATCTTTGGAATAGCCAGAATTAACGTTTTTATGGCGTTCTGTATTCAACTATGTTCACTGTTAAAACGGTATTTACCGAATGATTGCTATAACTTTATTCTATGCGGGGCAAGTCGCGTGTAGAAACTACTTACCTGGGTGTACCACACGCTAATAAAAAGTTTCTTATTGAAACGCAGGTGCGCTAAAGCAGGATCGAGGGCCTGTCAGGCAGCCGTGCGATTCTGAAAGAGCAAACATCGTTGCATCTTTGACAACATCCGTGAAACAAATGACGAGATGACAAGAAACGTTGGAAAAATAACCTTGTGTAGAAGGGCGATATCTCATAAAGTATTTGACATCGGTGAGCTCGTCGAAGAGCTCGTCGACGAATCATTAGAGAATCGCACGGCAGGTCGCGTTTACCCAGATTAGACACATGTGAAATAACTAACGTACGTAGGTTAAGACTGAAATAATTCTAATTCTTTTTTTAGATTATACGACGCAAAGGGGTACTATCTTAAAGATTTTCCCATCGTTAATTTAACCCTGAGGACTGGTTTTTACGAAGTAGATAACAACATAGACTACATGACCCAAGGCAGTTTTAGACAAGGTGCCGCAGCTGCTGACTATATCGTGGATCCTGATGTACGTATGTTTTCCCAATTTATTCAGTAGAATCGATCGTCCAAAAAGAGTATTCTTTTGTGTGTTGCGTGACACGAAGAACGAAGTATTTCTTGGAATAGGCGGCCAAAAGATAAATGTTCAACATAACCATGATCTTTGAATATGTATCAATTATGTTATTTGACTTGCTTTATCGAATTTACCAGCCAATTTTTACAGGAATTAAATCACTCTTGGCAGTAAGACTCCCCGTTTAGCTTACTCGATGATTAAAAATAAAAATAAAACCCGCTTAAAATTGGGTAGTACTGAAATTGATTGATTAGATTGGGCATTATTTTAGTACAGTATCGCTCATATTTTGCAAATATTTGAAAACATTTCTGTATTTTTATAATATGATTTTTACACGTTGCAGTTTCAGGAAAAGTAGGTTGATTTCTGCGAAATCTATTGTATTATTGGCCAAATATGGCGAATCGCGAGTCAATGGGTGCACGATCTTTTGCTAAGTGAGAACAAATTTTGTAGAGATAAATGATCAATTGCCGGAGGGGATCTGTAGTTTAGCGGTCATGGCGCCTGACACAGATTGTCGGAAGACGCGAAATCAAATACCGTCTAAGGATGTAATTTTCTCCTCTTGCAAAATATTTATTTAATTTTAGATTTCTGAAGTCGGTCTAGGGCCACACCAGAGATCATCAGACTTAACTACAAACGACGTTGCGAAGGCGAGATATTTCGGCTTTCAACCGTACGTCAAATACCGGGAATTCTGCTTCGGAGAAGTTATTAAGAGTTTCCATGACCTTGAAGGAATTATCGATCCTGTAGTAAGTACCATTTTGCCTCGTAGCCTTATTAGATAATACTAAAACAATTGATATTAGTAATTATTTAATCTTGTCACAAAATAAAGCAGCAACTAAACTACTACTTCATTTCTATAGTTTAAAATTTCAAAAGAATATACTTTTATAGAAGGTAGACTTAGCTACAGTCCAGCCTCTAAGAGTACGGTTTCTGACGTCAGTTGATCATGACTAGACGTGTGATGGGTAATACGTGATACTATTATTTATCTTTTACCAACTGACCCTTTTGATAGGTGAAAGCATCTAAACCAAACCACCAACCAAATAGAACAAAAAAGGATAAAGAGTTTAATCCTGTCAAAGTCCATAACAATTAGAATTTCATCGTCTAATTTACAAAATCTAGGTTCAATATTGTCAAAGTATTAACAATATAGATTAAAGCTCGTGGTTTTAATATATTGAACTTAGAATTTCCAAAAACTTCAGTGATTATGGACTTGCGTTGGCTGGATGACAGTTGTGATTTCATGCCTACCGTGCGATTCTCTAATGATTTGTCGATGCGCTTGTCGACGAGCTCACCAATGTCAAATACTTTATGAGATATCGCCCTTGTACATAAGGTTGTTTTTCCAACGTTCCTTGTCATCTCGTCATTTGTTTCACGGATGTTGTCAAAGATGCAACGATGTTTGCTCTTAGAGAATCGCACGGCTGCACCTATAGCACCTAGGTAGGATAATTTTCAAAAGTGCTTCTGCATTTAATGTCATAAAAATTGACATCGATATTATTATAAAATTAATTGATTTATTATGTACTTGCCAACAATCTTGCAATTACGAAGTAATTTTTTAAAACATTAGCCACGCTTAACACTATTTGAATAATATAGCTGATGAACTTAAATGAAGAAATCTCGAATACGAAATGGATCATAATCTTCACATTACTTCACAGAGAATAGAAATCCTCAAAGAAAACTATGAAAATGTTGAGGACATTGACCTCATAGCCGGTATCTGGGTTGAGAAGCCTATCCCTGGTGGACATGCTCCCTCTACTTTTTACTGCCTTGTAGTGGACCAGCTGCGCAGGAACGTCGTGATGGACAGGCATTGGTATGAGAGACCAGAAAGACCCAACGCTTTCACTTTTCGTAAGTACTTATTACTAGAGCATATTCGTAGAAGTAATGTACTTCATCATCATCATCTCAGCCGTAGGACGTCCTCTGCTGAACATATGCCTCCCCCAAAACGCCGCGGGGTGTCGGCTTAGAATAGCAAGGTAATTAACCAAGCAGCCGTATTTAATGCTTTTGTTTATCTATTTATTGCAGCAAAACTCTGTGTATGATTTGTCTTATATATCATAGAATCATTTCGGGGTTATGTAGACGCATTTTGAGGACGACCTCAGTGGCGCAGCGGGCGAGAGTACGCCTGCGACGCAAGAGGTTGCGGGTTCGATTCCCGCCTTAGAACAAATTTGTGTACGATCTGCAGAAATTTGTTCCGTTGGTCTGGGTGTTTTCTATGTATTCTATGCATACTAAAAAAATTATATCTATGTATACAATGTACAGTGGTGGACATATAATTAAGAACGATTTAAAGTTCATGTTTTTTAAAATATAAATCATGTCACGTATATTTATGTGTTCCTTCTTAGAAATAACTAGGTATGTTATGAAATAGCCACATGGATAGAGCAAAGGGGAATACAAATATAAAATAAAATTGCTAACATTTTTTATTTAATTATACTCTATAATAACAAATTCATATAGTAATGAAGCTGGACAAATAATTAAGAACGAATTATTAAACTGTTCAAGAGTTGTTTTATATGAAACTTAGATTAAATAAATCACATTAATATGAAGTGCGTAAAGGAAAAAAAGAACAATTTATTACATTTAAACTAAAATTAATAGTTAGTAGCATGTCCACGGCTTTTAATTACTGCTTTACACCGGCGAGGCATTGACTCTATCAATTTTTGACATTTCGCAAGAGATATAGAGTTCCATTCTTCTAAGAAAACGTCGTACAGTTCTCTTAAATTGCCACACTGTCGATCTGAAACCTTTTTCTTGACTTCGCACCAAAGATGCTCTATTGGATTTAAATCTGGGCTGTTAGCTGGCCAATCTAAGACAGAAACTGATTGCGATGTGAGAAATTCCTTAACTGTGCGTGCAGTATGCTTTGGATCATTGTCATGCTGGAATGTCCAGATAACCGGAAGCACGTCTTCAGCATAAGGTAACATTGTTTCTTCCAGTATATTTTTGTATTGGAATTGATCCATGTTTCCTTCTATCAACTTAACAGGTCCAACACCATACCCAGAAAAGCACCCCCAAATTTTCACATTTCCCCCACCATGCTTTAATGTCACTTTTGTGTATTTTGGGTCAAATGCTTTATTCGGAGGGCGTCGTACATATCGTTTTCCGTCAGAACATACCCTATTTATTTTTGTTTCGTCAGAAAAAAGAACATTTTTCCACTGACTAACTGTCCAGTTTTCATACCTTCTTGAAAATGCAAGCCGGGCTTGCCTATGGCACCGTTTCAACATGGGCACCTTCCTTGCTATCCTTCCGTGCAACTTTTCTTCTACCAAACGCCTTCGAATAGTGCGTGCCGAGATTGCTGAAGGGTTGTTTTCACCAAAATATTCTTTTCTCAGCTCATTAGACCCTTTAAAAGGATTTTGTTTTGCCAAACGAACGATATTGCGATCATCTCGACGAGATGACTTTCTCTGTTTAGGTACACGGGGAACTGTTGAAGTAGTTTGATACATGGCAAAATGCTTCACAGCGTGGAAAACCATAGTTTTTGAGCATTGCAGATGGTCGGCTATCTTTTTATATGACCAATTCTTGTCGCGAAGTTTTATTATTACTTCCCTTTTAGATTTATCACAACTTTTATTTTTCCCCATTGTTTTTATATGAAGCAATCACCTTTAAGACGTTTACAGCACTAAATGGCGCCAAAATTATACGAATAGTGCCCAAGAACCACAGAGCAACAGAGTGTTCTCTATTTAAATTTGAATAAAAAAATAAACTATTCAGCGTTCTTAATTATGTGACCAGCCAGTAAGTAGTAATACTAGGCTCAGATCTAATGTATAAAGTTTATATATGAATTTTTTAGCCAATCATGTGTATCAATGAATGTACCGCTAGTATGGAAAAGTTTTGCGATACCAAGAGAAATACAAAAAAATACATGCAATTGGTTATACTTGTTAGTTTGAAAAAATCTTCCCTTTAAATTAGCGTTCTTAATTATATGACCACCACTGTATGTACCTATTAATTATATCAGTTATCTAGTACCCATAACACACGCTTTGAGTAGCTTACTTTAGGGCCAGATGGTGCTGTGTGGATTGTCCAGCATTATTTATTTATTTATTTTATGTAATATATAGTCAGATACAGACATTTTATGTAGTCGATTCGCTTTTCTCATTTTTACTTTATAAATACGTTGTGTAAACGTTTAACCTGCGTTTTTAAGTTGCTTTCATATAAAAGCGTTTGAAATTAATCATGTTCTTTATGTCTTAGTAACACAGCAATTGCAATTGTAAAAGAGATACTTACGAAGGTACAAACATATAAAGTCAATTTATTTTAATTAAAACATAATAGTAGTTTATGCAACTGTCATATAATACCTAATTATATGCAGTTGCATACACTACTTTATTTAATCTCATGACATTTTTACTACGAAAGTTTTATCGAACAAAATATTACTCAAATTCGTATGTACGAAATAGCGCCAAAATGGAAAAAGTCTTCTTCTTCTTCTTGTTTGTATGGCTTGTTCGGCGTAACCACAATTTTGCCAATATCAGTGGAAAAAGTCTGTTATTGGTCTATTGGCTCGGAACCAGCGCTCACCACAGATAATGTGTACTTAAATTGAATTGAAACCTCCTTGGTAGGGACACGTTGTACTTTAATAATCAAAAAATTGTTTTAAAGTTTGTCATTGTTTTGTTAGGAGAATAATGCTTTAATTTAATTTTTCAATCTTCTTAAATAAGTATTTAAATAAAATATGCCATTAAAAGTCTGTATTTCATTTCAAAATTAGAATATTACCGAATGAGATTATATAAAAGACTTTTAATATTGATATGCTTATTAAAAGGTGTTGTTAAGTTAGCTAATTACGCAATAACTTAAGACAGAAGGTCCCTTAAATAGAGCCTGAAAAATTTACTGACTTGGTTTTACATGGATCTTAAAACTTTTTCCGGTAGAAGAACAGTAACTATGGGAAAGACATGTTTTTTTTCATAAGTTTTGTTTTTGTTGGCATATAAGTATACGAAATAACAATTTCTAAATAAAACCTGCTCAAGCTATAAAAATATCCATGCGGCGGCTTGTGTAATGGGTCAACTACAGTCCTCCATTTTAATATTTGTCGCAAACCAAATTGGCGGGCCATATTTCACAGCTGTGGACCTGATAAAAAAGATTTTTGAAACTTTGCCATTATATAAAGACCTATTTAATCCTTTACACTCAAGAGTATTCAATAATTATTATAAGATTAAAACAGACGAGTGTCTGTATGTAATATTGGAAGCATTAATATATAATACTGTAGATTTATTTACTGACTCCATGAACATCATGGTGATTAGCATTATATACTTAAGCTGTTAATGATGGTTGACGTTTGACACTCCCATAACTTAACCACACTAATATTGCAAAGTTTATGTGTGTGCCACCTCTTCGCGCTTAAACGGCGGTCCCATTTTGGTAAAATTGGGTATGGAGGTAGATGAGGCGGCGATTAACACGTAGGACATCTTTTACACATCATCACCACTTGCGTGGTGATAGATGAACCCGCGGTGTGAAACTAGTTCTTAATAAAATAAATAAATGGTTCATTTAATTATTAATTAATTATTATAATTGAAATAATGCTTCTTTCGGTTGAATAGTACTGTCAAAGCTATTCAATAGATGTCGCTCCGTCCCCGTAAGACGGTTAGTCAGATAGAGAGATAAAATTCGATGCTGGGGCCTGGACCTCGGTGGCCTAGTTGGTCAATGGCGTCTGACATAGAGAGAGAGAATGTGAATTTTTCTCTCTATAAATTTCAATGTTTGAGATCGCTAAAGCAGGCGTTAGTGCTTTAAAAAGTAATACTACAAAAAAAATTAAATTATGATTACAGCTCAACTATTGGAAATCAGAAAAATGACAATGGCGAAGTTCCTCTGTGCCGTTGGTGACTCTGTTACTGAAATTCAGCCAGAGCCCTTCTTGAGGATAAGCCCAAGGTAATATACCAATTACTACCATTATTTTATATCTCATTTTATTTCTTTCTAGAATTTTTTAATATTATTATTATCTTGTATGAATATTATTTTACTATATAAAGGTTTATTGCATTTAAATTCAATGCAATTACTTTTTTACCTTCAGACTTACATATATTTTTTAAGTTGTTGCAATTTAGAACTGATGTAAATTTGACTTGCCCAGTGTAACTACGAATGTTATAAGGCCAATAAATTCTATTCTATTCTATTCTATTCTATAAAAAAACAAATTGGGAGTAAAGAATTTAGATGCCAAATATAAAATCTAACATATCATATTATTAATAGTTATTAGTAATTAAAAATAAAATAAAATAATAACAATAATAACTATCTAATCTATAAGTCCCATGGTGGGGGGAAAAGTGGCCAAAACGCTGGCCAAATTAATAGTTGTGTATTATGCATTTCATATTATGTGCACAACCGTCAACGTCAAAGTGACTGGATATCTCATTTTAACAAGTACAATTTGATAAATTTAATACCGACTTCCATTCTATTCAGTTATTGGAGTGTAACTCAAAAAGTACTGGAGCGAATTTAATGAAATTTTAATGGGACTGCACGGGAAGTACCAGCTTTTTTTTTGTTTGAAACAAAAAAAAATAAAAAAAGATTTTTAAAAACGAATTTGTCAAGATTGAGAATCGGTTAAACCAATCGAAAGTTTAGAGGTAACAAACATTACAAAAAATACTGTCGAATTGAGTACTTCCTCCTTTTTGCAAGTCGGTAGAAAAAATATTGATACGATTTGTTTAATTTTCCCTGTAACTTTTACGCCATCCAGTAGTAATCTTCATCTTCATTTTTGTTCTATCAATGTTTATCATCTATTGGTGGTGAGACCCATAAAAACTTCACATTTAAAATATACTTATTAATTAATATAATTTTTAAATTACAGAAATCCGTTGCAGAGTTGTGACCAATTAGGCAAGTTCGACTACTGGCTCTGGAAAGATCCAACGTGCCCTACATACTTTTTTACTCAAGGTTAAGTTAAAGTACAATCACAGTAGGACTTATGTTATATACATTTAAATATACTATTTAAATTTAACATATTATTCTGTTTTAAGGCACATTAAACAAAAATGTCAATGAACTTTGGTTTCAAAACCAGATCGAATTCATTATTCTTGAATTATGTAAATTAACATAATATTGTGTTGTTGAACTATGACATTTAGAAAATGTAAACTCGATAAAAGTCAATAAAATGTTTATTCATCTTATTACCTTTATTTTTAAAACTAGTTGTGCCTCGCAGCCTCGGTCACATTTTTTAACTATAACTAATACCATATACTATTATATATGGTCCCTTGTTTTATACCACTATAAGTTATCTGTGCCCCAGTTGTACTAGATAAAATATAGTTTGTACTGTATACGTCAACGATACGATTAAGTTACACTTTAGCAAATTTTCGTGCTCGGGCCACTGAACTTATATTAAGTAAGTTTCTAACAAAAACGCAAAACCACTACAAATTATGCATTATGAGCCTTGACGCAACCTTTATAAAAGGCAGGTATTGAAAACAAATTAAATTTGTCATATAAATAAATACAATACGCACTCTTAGATACTATTTGACTCCAAATATTACTATAGAATCTCTGTAGAAACCCACGTTTAGGCTAAATAAAATAAAATTGGTATGTAGTCAGTTTATTGATTTAAGTATGTCAATAAACTTTGGTTTAAACCAGCAGGGCTATTATGTATCTCAGTTGCTAACAAATGTTAATTGAAATCTGGAAAAATGGCTGCCTTATGTCAGTTTTGGCAACTCCAGTAAGCAAAAATGTTAGTAATTTGATCACTGAAGCTGACAAAAGTGACATAGAGCGGCCATTTTTTCAGATTTAAATCCACATTTGTTAGCAACTGAGATACATAATAGCCCAGCAGATCACATTTGAGCCATGATTATGTAAATTAGTGGTTAGCAATACTGAGATTTTATACTTAGACTAGACGTATTGAAGGAGTCAGTTGGAGTGTTTTGTTTTTATTAGACAAGAGTGTAACATAGTTTTATTTTTATCTTTTTTGTTTTCTACTAGGGATTTTACATTCAAACTGTCATATTATAAAATACGAACTGAAAATAGTCCCGAGCTTAAACTATATTATAAGTATATTGTTATGTGTTTAATAATAAATAAATTAAACGAATATCAGCGGGTTTTTCCCTTTTAATATTATTTCAGTATTCTTAGTTAAATAAAATAGTTCCGTTACTATCACAAGCCCGTGATGCAAACCGAAGAGAATGCTTGCCGGTGCGACGCCACCCCTTGTTAGTCATTAGAAGCCTGTAGCTTTCAAATCTAACATATAGTTGTTCAGGCCATTATAAGTCTGAACCTACTTCATGGGTTCAAGCAATCTATAAATAATACAATAAGCAAATTTCATATAAGTAACCAAGGGAAGCGCTCGTAGCGGAGAGCGCTCGTAGCGGAGCTTGACTTGGCGATCTTCACCGATCAACAAGCTAAGCAACACTTTCTGTGGTCAGCACTTGGATGGGTGACCGCTAGTGGCGTTATTCAACTGAGCGCTTCCGTGCTTCGTAGGGCACGTTAAGCCGTCGGCCCCGGTTGTTTGTCTTAGGACAACAGTCGTTAGGCTAAGTAGAAAGCCTTCGGGCGGCCTGAAAACTTCGACATGGGTTGGCCACTAACAAGCCGAACTAGGCCGAGATGGGCTGATTATGTTTATGATGAACCAAGGAATGGTTTTAACTCAGGACTAGCTTTAGACCACGTGTTAATGAGGCCGTTTGAGTTTTATTTGGACATAAGAAATATAGCTAAAGTATGTGTTCTTTTCAATCAATAAGACTATTTTACTTGAATGGTTGTAGTGTGCTTTGTAGTGTGATTTCTGATGCCTGGCTCGATGCCCTCAAGATTAAAAACCTGTCACTAAGCACTTAGCTGTGTGTTATGGCAGCTGTCATTGAGAAAAGTTAAATAAAATAGTTCCGTTACTATCACAAGCCCGTGATGCAAACCAAAGAGAATGCTTGCCGGTGCGACGCCACCCCTTGTTAGTCATTAGAAGCCTGTAGCTTTCAAATCTAACATATAGTTGCTCAGGCCATTATAAGTCTGAACCTACTTCATGGGTTCAAGCAATCTATAGATAATACAATAAGCAAATTTCATATGAGTAACCAAGGGAAGCGCTCGTAGCGGAGAGCGCTCGTAGCGGAGCTTGACTTGGCGATCTTCACCGATCAACAAGCTAAGCAACACTTTCTGTGGTCAGCATTTGGATGGGTGACCGCTAGTGGCGTTATTCAACTGAGCGCTTCCGTGCTTCGTAGGGCACGTTTAGCCGTCAGCCCCGGTTGTTTGTCTTAGTACAACAGTCGTTAGGCTAAGTCGAAAGCCTTCGGACGGCCTGAAAACTTCGACATGGGTTGGCCACTAACAAGCCGAACTGGGCCGAGATGGGCTGATTATGTTTATGATGAACCAAGGGATGGTTTTAACCCGGGACTCGCTTTAGACCACGTGTTATATGAGGCCGTTATGAGTTTTATTTAGACATACGAAATATATAGCTAAAGTATGTGTTCTTTTCAATCATTAAGTCTAATTTACTTGAATGGTTGTAGTGTGCTTTGTAGTGTGATTTCTGATGCCCGGCTAGATGCCCTCAAGATTAAAAACCTGTCACTAAGCACTTAGCTGTGTGTTCCGGCAGCTGTCATTGACAAACACTCGCTAATCTAGGTCTAGTGTGATAAGGGTTTGTATCCATGGATCCCGGGATCAGCTGTGTGATTCTCTAAGAGCAAACATCGTTGCATCTTTGACAACATCCATTTAACAAATGACGAGATGACAAGAAACGTTGGAAAAACAACCTTATGTACAAGGGCGATATCAAAGTATTTGACATCGGTGAGCTCGTCGACGAGCACAACGACGAATCATTGTTTTTTTATTAATTAAATGAATTTTCCATTTTCCATTTTGAATGGAGACTTCGTTCTCCAAACATCACGATTTTACATTACAAAAAGAATACTTTATATTGCTTAATCTAGTTACAATATTTTCCTTATTATACTGATATTAGCTAGAGCATCCGGCCTCAGACTCCTGCCTTTGCCCTATTGTACTAAGCACGGCCTCCACAACCTCTTCGTTCCTATCTTTTATGGCCATCTTGATGTTGTAATCTGCTATTTGTGTAGCCGTTGCCTTTGTCGCCCGCCTGACGAATTCGCCGATAGCATCCGAACGACGAATCATTAGAGAATTGCATGGCAGATTGAGTTAGCCACGGATCCCGACGTTTTGTATGCACTGATACCGGGATCTGTTTCCAAAAGAGAAACGTATTAATAATTACCCGCTGATTTAGGGATCCGTGGCTACAAAATCTAAAATTAATTATATGTTGAAACTGAAAGGTATACTTAGTAAGAATCTTCGACCGCATCATAACTGACCATCAAATGATGACGGTCAACAGATGTCACGTTGTAATATAAAAACTTGTGGAATTTTAATTTTATTATTGAACTACTTGCAAAATTGTTTTTTTTGTAAAATGATGACTTAATAATTAGTTTATTTGGCAAATGTTGGTTGTGAAGCGAAAACTTATAAATTAAGTGTCGGTGCAATGACAGGATACCCTTCCCCGTTTTAGGGTATAAAGCTAACTCTTGACCATGTATTTATCTATTAGGTACAACAGATGTAGCTGTTATAGTTTACCTATGAAAATAATAAAAGAACAAGTATAATTTGAAAAATTTAGTCCCGACTTCCATTATGTTCAGTTATTTGAGTATATCTCAAAAAATACTAAGCCGAATGTGATGAAATTCAAATGAGACCACACGGGAAGCACCAGCTTTCAAACAACAATTTTGAGTATCGGTTCACCCAGTCGAAAATTATGATGTAACAAAAAAACAGTCGAATTGAGTACCTCCTCCTTTTTATGGAAGTCGGTAAAAAATTTCAAGCTTGTCCGTAGATAAATTCCCTCCTTTTGATTATGTAGGTACTTACACTTACTTGGTTCCTATAACAAAGTGAAGAGGGAAATTCCCGAGTTCTTTAACGATTTCCTTCCCAATCTCACGCGTGAATGGCGCTGGGCCCTCGTTATCTGCAGAATAAATTAATCTGACAACTTATCCCCGGCCTGTACAAGAGCCTTTGTTGTGACAGACCCTTAAAAATTCTGGGATAGAAATAAAAGTTAAATTCGTATTTGACTAATTTAGACACGCGTTGTCGTCCGCTTGGAATAAGGTTATCGCGATCACTTGAGAAATACCCGTTGAATAAAAAGTAACTTATGTGTTAACCCCGGGTACAACCCATTTCTAGTCAAAATTTCATCTAAATCGGCTTAGCCGTAATCTGTAAAACCTGGTGTCGCAAGCAGCGGCCGTATTCCGCAATTCAACGTATTCTGTTAGCTTCAATAACTTCATTATCCACTGCGGTATTAAAACTTAGCGTTTGAATATTTGTAAGTACAGAGCAGGCATTGTAAACTATTTACATGCAATATCTCGACCGGCGTTCAGTCACATAATACAAAAGGGAACCGCCGAGAGCAATGTGTTCTGTTTATGGGCATATTATTGCGACACCGGCCCCGCCCCTTTTTCATATCTCCCTTGTTTCTGTGATATGTGGATCCATCCAACAAGCATTACGTGAGTATCTCGTATTTCTTAGGAAACTATTAGTAATATTATTTTTCTAGTATTACTTTTTGAAGCACTAACGCCTGCTTAAGCGATCTCAAACATTGAAATTCATCATCATCATCTCAGCCGTAGGACGTCCACTGCTGAACATAGGCCTCCCCCATGATTTTCCAAAAGGACCGGTTGGAAGCGGCCTGCATCCAACGTCGTCCTGCGACCTTTCTCAGGTCATCTGTCCACCGTGTCGGTGGACGACCTACGCTGCGCTTGCCGGTACGTGGTCTCCACTCCAGAACCTTTCGGCCCCATCGGCCATCTGTTCTGCGTGCTATGTGCCCTGCCCACTGCCACTTCAACTGGCTAATCTTCTGAGCTATGTCGGTGACTTTCGTTCTTCTACGGATCTCCTCATTTCTGATTCGATCACGTAGAGAAACCCCGAGCATAGCCCTCTCCATAGCTCGTTGTGCGACTTTGAGCTTATCTATGAGGCCCATAGTAAGAGACCACGTTTCAGTGCCATAAGTCATCACTGGTAACACACATTGGTCGAAGACTCTTGTCTTGAGGCACTGAGGTATTTTTGACGAGAAGACTTCGCGAAGTTTCCGGAACGCTGCCCAGCCGAGTTGGATTCGACGATTGACCTCTTTCTCGAAGTTGGACCTGCCTAGTTTGACTGTCTGTCCCAGGTAGATATACTCGTCAACAACTTCGAGAACTGAGTTCCCAACTGATATTGGGGTAGGTACAACATGGGCATTAGACATAATTTTCGTCTTGTCCATGTTCATCTTAAGACCTACCCGTTGGGAAACTCGATGGAGGCCTTCGAGCATTGTACTGAGGTCTTCCATGGATTCTGCCATGACTACAATATCGTCGGCAAATCGAAGGTGAGTGATGTAGTCGCCGTTAATATTGATGCCAAGTCCTTGCCATTCCAGAAGCTTGAAGGCGTCTTCCAATGTAGCGGTGAACAGTTTCGGAGATATAACGTCTCCCTGTCTCACGCCTCTTTGCAATGGAATTGCCTTCGAACTCTGCTCCTGTACTCGGACTGACATGTAGGCGTTTTTGTACAAACACTTCAGTACTTCAATATACCGATAGTCAATACGGCACCGCTGGAGAGACTCAAGCACTGCCCACGTCTCGATCGAATCAAAGGCTTTCTCATAGTCCACAAACGCTGGACAAAGAGGCAAGTTGTACTCTTCGGTCTTCTGTATAACTTGCCGTAGCGTGTGGATGTGGTCTATGGTACTATAGCCTTTTCGGAAACCGGCTTGTTCTGGAGGCTGGAATTCATCAAACCTGCGACTGAGACGGTTCGTTATGACCTTCGAAAACAGCTTATAAACATGGCTCAAAAGCGAGATGGGTCTGTAATTTTTAAGTAAAGTGTTGTCACCTTTCTTGAAGAACAGCACCACCACGCTTTTGTTCCATGCTTCTGGCGTTGAACCTTCGAGTAAGACGGTATTAAAGAGCTTCTGAAGGACTTTAAGTACCGGTGTTCCACCCGCTTTCAGAAGCTCAGATGTGATACCGTCGTCACCAGGCGCCTTGTTGTTCTTAAGCTGTTTCAAGGCCATTCTAATCTCGTACAGGCTGATGTCCGGGATATCTTCGGTATAATGTCGGGTCAGCTTGGCTCTTGGGTCTTTGGCCGAGCTGCTAACAGGTTTAGCGACCGAGGTGTATAACTGTCCGTAGAAACTCTCGACCTCTCCTAACACTTCCGCTTTGGTCGACGCTACACTGCCGTCTCCTCTCTTCAGCTTCGTCAACTGGCTTTGCCCAATAGACATGTCTCTTGCAAACACTTTGGAGCCTTTTTTCCGCTCTATCGTCTCTTTAATACGGTTTGTATTAAAGATCCGAATGTCGTGTCGCAAGGACTTCCATATTCGTCTATTGAGCAGCCTATATGCTTCAGCATCATCCGAAGACTGCAGTTTCAATGAGCGTCGTTCAGCCATGAGGTTGAGGGTATCGTTGGAGAGTTTCTGTGGCCTATCTGTACGGTGGGGTTTAAAGTACTTGGAACCCACTGTATGGACAGTTTCTACTAACCTGTTATTGATCTCGTCCACTGAAGCGATGTTCTCAAGGCAATCGAAGCGATTGGATAGCTCAAGTTGAAAGCTCTCGGGGTCTTGAATAAGGCCCAACTAGGCCACCGAGAATCTGGTCCGAGCATCGAATTTTAACTCTCTATTTGACTAACCGTTTGGCGGGGACGGACATTTTAACAGTACCATCCAACCGAAAGAAGCATTCTGTAGAAATACTTGAAACTTTCGTATTGACATCGCAGTCTTTGTGATTTTTAAAGTATTACTTTTTAAAGCTCTAACGCCTGCTTAAGCGATCTCAAGTAATATTATTAACTGTCATAGTTAACTAATTATGAGATTTTTTCTAAAGACCTAGTTCTAAGGTATCTACTAAAATTTGTTATCCAAGCACATCGAAACTTTCACACCCAAAAAGCACGTTATGAAATTCACCTTGCAAAAATTATATGCTTCTTTCCGTTACCATAACAATGTATAAGTTTTGTTATAAAAACTAACGTGGTTTTCAATCATTATTAATTAAAAATACGGGATTACTCACGTAATATTTATCGGATACTGAGCATAGCTGATACTTAGCACTGAGCTCAGTGCTAAGCGAGACGTCATCGACGCGGGCGTCCCGAACACTCCTTGAAAAAGGCCGCCGAATGTGGTCGAAACTGTAGTCGGACCTATCCGATAAATATTACGTGAGTAATCCCGTATTTTTAATTAATAATGTATAAGTTACTCTGAAATATGTGGCGAAATCTTCGGCACGGTAATATAAAGATAATATTACCGTGTCTACGGCCTTACCGTGTGGGTCATATAATAAGTGCAAATAATTCAACATTAACACTGCAGTACTTTCAGAGTACAGCTGCAATTCAAAATGCATGGTATCGTAAAGGTGCTTGTAGTAAGACAACAGTAACTGTTGCAGAAGTGTTCGGCCATACATAATCGGATTGGCGCCACTCCGTGACCTCTTGTAGGGATTCGCATAAGGATGAAGGGTACCCTTATAGACCTTACGGAGGTAGGTGACTCTGGCCCGAAAAGTGCTAGTAGAAGTACTTGAGAGGATTGCATAGCTAGCACTTTCCATGCTAAAATAGAAAAAAAATTTTTACCTCTTAACATTGTCCGATTTCAATGTTATTTTTTCATGGAATTATGTCATTGTTTACTATCATATGCCCGTACGTTTTGATTTTTTCAGTATTTCAAAGTACTATAAATTTCCTTTTTTAGAACATGAAAAAAATCAAAACGTACGGGCATAGTAAACAATGTCATGATTCCATGAAAAAAAAATCACTGAACAATAGGACAATGTTAAGAGGTAGAAAAGAGTTTTCTCTTTTAGCATGGAAAGTACTAGCTATGCAATCCTCTTAAGAGTCCATGTAACTGCGATATAAACTACAGAGTAAAAACACAATACCTATCGCGCGTTGCAAAACAGTGTGATTTTATTTTACATTATAACGCAGAGTTGAAGTATGGGACAAGTATCTCGAGGAAGCCTCTGTTCTGCACAAACTATTTGTTATACAAACATTTATCAGAAGCAAAACTACACTGTCGCATCCATCAGTGATATTCGTGCCGTCACCATGACAACGCACCCCCGACCTACCCTACAAAGGAAAACCTAATAAAAAGACTCCTATCACAACGTTGTAAAAAGACAATGACGACAACGTTAAGTTGATAAGAATAAAGTTCAATTTAACTTTATTGGCGCTTAAAACTTTGGTAAACGTTTTAAGACTAAACGCATAAACAGGCTTCCCTCCTCACTTGTTTAGTAATACAATACTTTTGTATATCAAAAGGAAAATATGCGATGACAGTTTTATTTTACTGAGTTCGGTTCGCTTTACTCTATGCAGTTATAGCGCCGTTTTAGCACGTCTTTTGCTGTTACTGATATTTTTTGGATGAATGAAAAATCAAAAAGAATATAATAATAAGATAAGATAATAATAATAAGAATTCTACTTATTAGTATTTATTTCACTTATATACTAAATGGATAACGGATCGCTATCAGATGTTTTTAATTTCTTAGCATCATCATCATCATCATCATCATCTCAGCCGTAGGACGTCCACTGCTGAACATATGCCTCCCCCATGATTTTCCAAAAGGAACAGTTGGAAGCGGCCTGCATCCAACGTCGTCCTGCGACCTTCATCAGGTCGTCTGTCCACCGTGTCGGTGGACGACCTACGCTGCGCTTGCCGGTCCATGGTCTCCACTCCAGAACCTTTCGGCCCCATAGGCCATCTGTTCTGCGTGCTATGTGTCCTGCCCACTGCCACTTCAACTGGCTATAATTGTGAGCTATGTCGGTGACTTTCGTTCTTCTACGGATCTCCTCATTTCTGATTCGATCACGTAGAGAAACCCCGAGCATAGCTCGTTGTGCGACTTTGAGCTTTTCTTAGCATAATTGAATTAGTTTTAGTTAGTATTAAGAAATAAATGAATAAGAAGTTAGAAGGATGTTCCACCATATTTCTACCGCGAAGCAGTGATGTTCGCAATACTGTGTTCTGGTTAGAAGAGTATGGCTGCTGGCGAAATAACAGACACATGAGGCTTAACAACTGCACTACATGTCTCAGGGTTGCGGGCGCCGGGCATTTTGTCACATGTGCAGAAATGCATCTGTTATAGGCAGAGGCAACCCCTTTACACCAGATGATCCTCATGCTTATACCATCTCCTAATATAATAAAATATATATGGCTACAACAAACGAATAACTTTGATAAAAGTACAAAGCAGTTCTCCGGTTTCATATAAAAACGCTCCTACAAGACCCTTGTAGTTTCATATTCTGCATAATATTGCGAGTATAGTCCATGGAGCAATTTTACAAGGACATGACTATCAATACATATTACGTAACTACTAAGAAATATCTAGAAATAAACATAGTTTTAAATATAGCTTAGAGGTAGAGTAAGACTGCTGTTAATCCAGTGGTCTAAGCTTATAATCTTATAATTTTACTGATGGTAAAATATTCTTAGTACGAAACAAGATAGTTAACACCACCGCCTGGACATCCATTCTTGAGAACTAATTACTATCCTATGTCGTATTTACACAGACGTATTATTTTGCACAGACTCTAGGAAGCGTCCTAGGAATTGAGATCGTACATGTGCTATAGTCTGCCCGCAACCGCTGTACCGCGCCTTTGGTATGTGCGCGCTGAGGCGCGGTGGGGTCGCCCGCGTATTCGCTGCTACACCATAGTAACTAAGGTTCTTCCTCTCCGCACCGTATCACTGCCACATAGTGGTCACTGATGACGTGGTCCACCTGACTATTCAATTTGATTGAAATCGATTAAATTGAACGGTTCTTTGTTCCTATGACCATGAAACTGTATTTGGTTTCCCAAATTAACCGAACGCCTTACGAATTATTAGTTTTCAAACACGTGTTCAAAATAGTTATGGCAAAACTTTGTCTGCATGAAGTTTGTAACAGGTGATCAAAATACTCATAATAATAGTCCTCTTAAGAGAGATATTTTTAATAAAGCTTTATTTAAAAGTACCTGGATGACCTGATGAGATTTGTTAGTAAATAAAAAATTGTGTTCTAGGGTCTAACCTCAAACCAAAAATTCATTGGCTTAGTGTTGTTTAAGATGATTGCATAGCTAGTACTTTCCATATTAAAAGAAAAAACTCTTTTCTACCTCCTAACATTGTCCGATTTCAGTGTTTTTTTTTCATGTAATCATCACATTGTTTACTATGCCCGTACGTTTTGATTTTTTCAGTATTTTTAATTTCTAAGAAGGGAAATTTATAGTACTTTGAAATACTGAAAAAATCAAAACGTACGGGCATGTCCTGTTACCATGTCCTTTGTTGCATATTACTGATAGAGAGTAGGTAATATATTTTCTTAGCTAGTCTTGAAACGGAAATATTGCGCAATACGAGTTTCGTATAAGTGTGCTCCAATGCTGTGGGTAGTGATGGTATCAGTCTGGATATGCTAATGATGACATTCCCAAATACAATAGATAGCATACAATCTCTTATAAATACTTCCATTGAGACTTCCACATTTCCCGATGCTTGGAAACAAGCAATTGTACGCCCGTTACCTAAAATGCCTAGCCCAGTTGACATGAATGATCTTAGACCGATCAGCATTCTTCCATGCTTGTCTAAAATTTTGGAAAAGGCGGTAAGTATTCAGTTAAAGGATTTCCTTGAAAATAATCGTATCTTGCCTGAAGTACAATCGGGTTTCAGAAGAGGACGTAGTACTACTACCGCAATGCTTGCCGTAACTGATGATATACTTCGCGCTCAAGATGATGGAATGTGTACACTTTTGGTATTACTAGATTTTTCTAGAGCATTTAATTGTTTAAATATAAATCTTCTCTTATCTAAACTAAGTTTTTACGGATTTGACTCTAAAGCGGTTAAGTGGTTCAACAGTTACCTAAATGGACGGTGCCAGTGTGTGAAGATCGATCGTTCTGATGGCTCATCATTGTTGTCAGAAACCCTGTCTGTAAATAGAGGTGTGCCTCAGGGTTCTATTTTGGGACCTATTCTTTTCATCTTGTACTCTGCTGACATTGTAACGCAAATTCAGAACTGCAAGTTTCATATATATGCAGATGACATTCAGGTGTACATATCCTGCAAACCACGCGACGTTGATAACGCTATTGCAAAACTCAATGAAGACCTTGTAAGAATATGTTCATGGTCTTCCAACAACTGTCTGATACTTAATCCAGATAAAACAAAATATCTCATATTCGGCAGTAAACACCAGATTACCAGTATACAATCATCAGCGAGTATCATGCTTATGGGTAAACCTATTGAGCGAGTATATGAAGCTCGAAACTTAGGTTTACTAATGGACAGTGAGCTTCGATTCAAAAACCATGTTAATAACTGTGTGAAAAATAGCTTTTATCGACTGAAAGTCTTGTACCAAATGAGACCCTATCTAAAAGAAGAGCTACGTATCCAATTAGCTGAATCATTAGTATTGTCAAAATTAAATTATATGGACACTGTTGTTGGTCCTAGGTTGTTGGTCAAAACACAAAAGTTAATACAAAGAGTCCAGAATGCTTGCGCTCGTTTTTGTTTTAACATTCCGTTAAGGACTCATGTGACCCCATACTTGAACAAACACTTACTTTTGAAAATAAAACATCGCCGCAAACTTCACTTGGCATGTCTTCTGTTTGGCGTTTTAAAATACAAAGAGCCATCGTATCTATACGACAAGTTGTCCTGGAAAGCTAGTCGCAGGTCCCTTGAGCCACGTCAATGCTCGTCGCAACTCGTTACAGAACAACACGGAACAGCCGCCTTCAGAGGAAGTTTTCGCTATGCCGCGACCAAGTGCTGGAATAATATTCCGCCGCCTTTAAGGAACCTGCAATGTATACACGGATTTAGACTTAAGTTGAAAAGATTTATTTTCGCACATCAAAAAAGCGAAGAACTTCTAAAGAACGATACTAGTGCTATTTAATATAATAAAAATTACTTACTTATATATCCCGGTAAAACATTAACGTATGATTTTTTGTAATTAGTAATTTTAAATTTTATCCTATATTATATTTTGTCCTGTATCACATTGTATATATCTCAATGTTATTATGATAGTAATTTATTGGTTTAACGACACGAAGTGATTATCACAGACTATGTCACAGACCATTATAATGGTGATAGTATGTCTTTAACAGTTACATTGAACCAGTTTAAACACAGATAACAATGGGTATTTAGCGTTTGTCTCCACAGACTATGTCAAAATTTTTCATTAAGTACTTATTTTAATAATGTGTATGTTATATGATATATTTTATAAATGGATTTAGAGTGTATGGTATTGTTGTTGTTGAATCACGCACAGTGTATTATGTCCGTGCGTGACGTCACCTGCCGTTCCCAACGGAAGACCAGCGTTGGTTGTTTACAACCGGCACTATGCTGAGTTGGGACCGGCTTGTGTCAACGAAAACCTGTTCATTTTCTTAATTATGTTTTATTTCCTTTTTCTGTAACCTGTTTTTTTTTTGGCACAATAAAATTTATGTCTATGTCTATGTCTATGTCTATGCTTCTTTGATTTGCGGTGAAGTTATTTATTGCTGCAATATCATTTTACTTATAAAATATATGTAAATAAGTTTTATATTTATGTATTTTGTATTACAGGTCTGTTTCAGGATTTTTTCACATCTGCAGGGCTGTTTAAACTTTACACGCTATTTCGACTGTTATGATTTTTATCGCATCACAGAAGATCTAGCTCGTGTAACAGAGGGCGAACTATCGAATCGCTTTTATAGGCGAACTGTCAGTAAGACCTTCAGAAACAGTAGATTATTAAGCAGTCAGTTAGCAGCGGCTGTTTTTACGAGAATATACTAATTATTAAATAATATTTTATGTACTGATTTGGCTCAGTTATAGATTTAATATCATGTATAGATTTTTTTGGTTCATCGGTTATTTTAATAGTATTATGAAATTTAACATAAATTTACAATATTCAATATTTACTCGTATGATAATTATTGTGATAAATGTGATGCATGATTGCATGACGTGTGTATGAGTCCACACAGTTGGGTACCTGTAGTTTCATCTGTAAACCCATAGAACTGAAACAATCGACTGATTCGCCATGTGCTTTAACTTAAATTATTTTTCCTTAGCTATCTCAACTCAACAACTCAACACAATAGTTACAGCGAATAATATTATTCCCAAATTGAAACATTATTAAATTTAAATCATTGCATAGAAAAACATGAAAAATGCCATAGTTTCCCAACAATAGGAAACAATCAGCCCGTGAAGTGAAATAAAAATGTCCCGGTATGCTCCTGACAGCCGTCCGCACCACCGTCCACGCAATACAATTGTATATACAGCAGGTTCAAATATTTAAGAGTTGAATGGATAAACTCAAAATCAAAATCATTTATTAAATTAGGCTTCAAGGACGCACTTATGAACGTTAATTATTCATTATAATGTACTTTAAAGACTCTACCGCCGCGTTCTAAAATATATAGAACCTACCGAGAAGTTTTTTTTTATGGGATAGGTTGGCAAACGAGCAAGCGGCTCACCAGATGGTAAGTGATACTGTCGCCCACGGACATCCGCAATAATAATAATAAAATAATAATAATAAAATTTATTGACTCAAGACATTACATGTATTTAAATGTTACTGGAGCACCTGGTTCCTAAACTAGGCTCGAGACCCGTAATATAGGAGCCAGGACTCTTTCATCCGAGACACAGAAGACAGTCTTAAGGGTAAATGAAGACAAATTGAATATTAAACTTAAACTAAGTAACACATTATTTTAAATAAAGTATGTGTACGTTTGTGTGTGTGTATGTGTGTGAGTGTGTAATTTTGTAAGTGTTTGTGTATGTTTGTGTGTGTGTGGGAAGGGTGATTGAGTGTGCGGGGAGTAAATGTATATGTGCTCATATATGAACGGTGGGTTTCATATTTGTTAATAAAGTCAATACAGTATTAGATTATTTTTCAGCGTAAAGGAACTTTTCTGTTTCATTGTAATTAAGTGTACTTAAAATCTCGAAGACAGCTTTTTTACATTTATAGGACGATGCATTAACTATTGGTGTTAGCTTATTTAAGGTATTATAAAGGTACGGACCTCGACACTGTGAAAATCTGGATGCAAAGACAGTGTTTGCAGGGTTATGTGCGGAGCAGACATGATACAATACCAGAGGTCTCGAGGATGCGTTGCCGACCTTTGATGAAGGATGGAGAGGGAGAACGGGAAAAAGGAGAATCAGGCCTCCGGAACCTCCCACAAAGCAAGATGCGGCAAAAAACTCGAGGCCATGGTTTTTATATAGATTTTTATAATGTACCTACTTAGGTTCTATTATTTACGACATTTTATGGATAGCAGATGATAAATTGCCAAAACTGTTTTATACCCTAAATAAACGGGTAAGTCGTCTAGCTGGTAGTATGTATCACACTTGGTCATGACAGTGACTAAAGTGAGAGGGCAGCCTAAACCTCTAGTCTTTAAAGTTCTGAGCGGTATCATCACCCCGACACTTAAAGGTTAGTTTCGCCTTATAATTTTTAATATAATTTTAACACTTTGTCACAGTGCTATTAACACTGGCATTTTCGAACTTCATTATCATCATCATCATCATCTCAGCCGTCAGGACGTTAACAGTACTTAAACCTTCCCCATAGAATTCCAAAGTGTACCGATTAGGTCCTGCAACCTTTTTCAGGTCGTCCGTACACCTTATCGGTGGATGACTTACGCTGCGTGCCTGTCCGTGGTCTCCACGAGACGTTTCATGCTACCTACTTCAAATCTATATAGAGGTACTTTCTGAGGCTCTTGTGTCTTTACGGGGTAAGATTGTTCTTATTATTATTTGTTGAAAACCCTAATAAAGGTAAAATTTATTCGATATGCTATAGAAATAAAAAAATAATCACTGAACAAAAACATCCTGTAGTTAACAACTCGGCCAATAAAACGTTACCAGATAAATATTACAGAAGTACAATATAAAAATGTGGAGTTAAGATTAAACTGGCCCATACAAAGGATAAAGAAATCTACGACAACTGTAAAGTTTTTTCAGTAAATCTATTTTAGTGTTCCGTACCCAAATGGTAAAACGGGAACCTATTATTAGTAATGGCCTTCTTCGTCTGTTACCTGGCTATATCTCATAAACCGTGATAATAAGACAATTGAAATTTTCACAGATGATGTATTTCTGTTGCCGCTATAACGTTAAATACTAAAAAGACAATAAATATATATTTAAAGGGGCTCCCAGACGACAGACGTTTTTTTTGTCTCATTTTTTCTCGAAATTGTTAACGGCAACAGTTAGGCACTTGAAATATCTACAGAATATTTAGTTATATGTTCACTTTAAAAATAAATCATAAGATAAAATAAAGCAAATATTTCAGGGGTTTAAAAGGGGGCACAAAGGTGATTTTTTTTAAGTTGTTTTCTATGTTCTGAGGTATCAGTTATTCGGAAGTTATAGTTCGGGAATCCCTGACTTAGAGCAAATATGTTAGATGCTTCCTTTATATACGAAACCCTCGGTCCGCAAGTCCAACTCGCACTTGGCCGGTTTTTTGTTGTCATTTTTTGTAACCATTTAGGAGAGGGGTCGGCAATCTTTTGCTATAGCAGTGTGCTATAGGAAGAGGATTGTCGGTATTGAGAGGCGCCGCTGTCCCTATCCTCTGCGGCCGAAGTAGCAGGCGGTGGGGCTACTCACCTGACCCATCGTGGGGGCTTAGGGCGCCCAGACTCGGGGAAGTCTGGCGTCCATTTGCGGGCGTCCATTTCCCCTGAGGCGGTTGCGGCACGCCAAGTGTTCTAGCGTGCTGCAAGAGAGAAGGGTCCGGCAACGGACAGCTGCGGCGGGTTCGCGGTCGTGTGCGAAATCTGTCACGCGTTCCCGCCAAAAGCGGCAGTGACGGAACACCGCAGAGGTTTGGTGAGTATGCTGCCTTTCTGGCAGAGACTCCCACATTGGTTATGTGGGAGTCTCTGCCCATGCTCCCCCGGGGCCGGTGGTATCTATAAAGGATAACTCAGCGTCAAAAAAAAAAAACAGATGTCCTAGAGCAACAACGCATAACAATTAGACTATCCACAATCTGTTACCAAAGGATCCTCGGTTACTTTGGCCACATTGTCCGCTGGCAGTCAGATAACCTTGACAAGTTGGTTGTGGTAGGCAAGGTAGAAGGGAAGAGGCCTCGCGGCCGGTCACCTAGCCGATGGTTGAACCAAGTAACTGCCTGCACTTTCTGTTACGACCGTCCTGAGAGAAGCCGAAACCCGAACGAAATGTAAGAGTATTATTAATAATATGATTCATCATCATCATCATCTCAGCCGTGGGACGTCCATAATGAACATGTCCGTGCTGAACATAGACCTCCTCCATGATTTTCCAAAAGGATCGGTTGGAAGCGGCCTGCATCCAACGTCGTCCTGCGACCTTCCTCAGGTCGTCTGTCCACCGTGTCGGTGGACGACCTACGCTGCGCTTGCCGGTCCGTGGTCTCCACTCTAGAACTTTTCGGCCCCATCGGCCATCTGTTCTGCGTGCTATGTGCCCTGCCCACTGCCACTTCAACTGGTTAATCTTCTGAGCTATGTCGTTGACTTTCGTTCTTCTACAGATCTCCTCATTTCTGATTCGATCACGTAGAAAAACCCTGAGCATAACCCTCTTCATAGCTCGTTGTGCGACTTTGAGCTTATCTATGAGGCCCATAGTAAGAGACCACGTTTCAGTGCCATAAGTCATTACTGGTAACACACATTGGTCGAAGACTCTTGTCTTGAGGCACTGAGGTATTTTTGACGAGAAGACTTCGCGAAGTTTCCAGAACGCTGCCCAGCCGAGTTGGATTCGATGATTGACCTCTTTCTCGAAGTTGGACCTGCCTAGTTTGACTGTCTGTCCCAGGTACATCTACCTGGGACTGTCTGTCCCAGGTAGATGTACTCGTCAACAACTTCGAGAACTGAGTTCCCAACTGATATTGGGGTAGGTACAACATGGGCATTAGATCTAATTTTCGTCTTATCCATGTTCATCTTAAGACCTACCCGTTGGGAAACTCGATGAAGGCCTTCGAGCATTGTACTGAGGTCTTCCATGGATTCTGCCATGACTACAATATCGTCGGCAAATCGAAGGTGAGTGATGTATTCGCCGTTAATATTGATGCCAAGTCCTTGCCATTCCAGAAGCTTGAAGGCGTCTTCCAATGTAGCGGTGAACAGTTTCGGAGATATAACGTCTCCCTGTCTCACGCCTCTTTGCAATGGAATTGCCTTCGAACTCTGCTCCTGTACTCGGACTGACATGTAGGCCTTTTTGTACAAACACTTCAGTACTTCAATATACCGATAGTCAATACGGCACCGCTGGAGAGACTCAAGCACTGCCCACGTCTCGATCGAATCAAAGGCTTTCTCATAGTCCACAAACGCTAAACAAAGAGGCAAGTTATACTCTTCGGTCTTCTGTATAACTTGCCGTAGCGTGTGGATGTGGTCTATGGTACTATAGCCTTTTCGGAAACCGGCTTGTTCCGGAGACTGGAATTCATCAAACCTGCGACTGAGACGGTTCGTTATGACCTTCGAAAACAGCTTATAAACATGGCTCAAAAGCGAGATGGGTCTGTAATTTTTAAGTAAAGTGTTGTCACCTTTCTTGAAGAACAGCACCACCACGCTTTTGTTCCATGCTTCTGGCGTTGAACCTTCGAGTAAGACGGTATTAAAGAGCTTCTGAAGGACTTTAAGTACCGGTGTTCCACCCGCTTTCAGAAGCTCAGATGTGATACCGTCGTCACCAGGCGCCTTGTTGTTCTTAAGCTGTTTCAAGGCCATTCTAATCTCGTACAGGCTGATATATATATATTAAGAATAATATGATTATTGTTACAATAATATCTTCAGGCACCTAATGGGTCTGAAACGGTACTGCAGCGCGTCTGCAATGTTTTTCGAAGCGCGAGTTGATACATTTAACGCAATTCAGCGTAAACGAATCGCGTCTTTCATGTCGAGCGTTGGCAGGTGTAGAAATACAATCATCAGAAGCCTGGTGGATAGAACGCTACTGACTTAAACGTATCGACGCTGGTTGGCTATTGCCACCTAAAGTTATTATTAGTAATCATTTTTATTTTTTAATATTTTATAATTTTATTTGCTTAAATTTAAATTTTGTAATACTTCCTAATTTAAATTGTAATATGGATTACGTGTCTGCAATAAAGATATATTATTATTTAAACAATTTCAAAGCCGCCCCTTGGGTATTATTATTATTATTAATATTATAAATCCTCGAAGGTCTTTCAGGGACATGACTTCCAGTAGTGAAGTATACAACCAAAAAGAAGAATAAAGTCACCATGCATCGGTTGACGAAACGAAAATTGTGAAAATATCGTAAAGAGAGATTAGAGTAAAGCTTGGAATGGAAATGAACTTTATGCAGATAATGATCCAGAGCCTAAGCCAGATATTCAGCAATCAATCGCCCTTAACCACTAAATGAGTTCTCACTTAATTGTACTTTTAAAATTTATGACGGAAATAGTTCTCAAAGAAAGCAAATTTATATTTTTTAAGGCACATCGATGTGTGAGGCATGTAAACTTACCCTAATAGTCACGTGTCATGATCATTAGAAACAGAAGCGGGTGGCGAGTGACGAGTGGTGTGCGAATAATCAATGGGGTAGCTAATCGGGGTGCCTGGTGTGTGACGGGGCGAGATGCTGTCCGAACCGTATGGGGTTTGTGCTGATTGTAATTGTTTTGTTTAACAAGGGTTGTGCTTGAAAAATTGGCAGGTCTGTCAGTTACATGGATAGCATATTTTATTCGTTTTAGCATAATATATTTTTTTACGTATTGACGAGATATGGTTATATCTCTTTGGACGCTTGCTCAGTTGCAATTACACCTAGAACTATAAGCATTAAAGTGAATTTAACAAAATCATTGACTGTAAAAACTAAACCTTAGACTTGGACATCAAATGTAAGTTAACAACAAAAGCCATGTTAAAGGTACGTATACATCGCATTACCTGATTAAGACGACGCGTTTTGCATTTGAACCAATAGCTTACTATTGGATACAAGTACAATTTGAAAAATTTGAAACCTACTTCCATTCTATTCAGTTATGTGTGTATATGTATGTAAGTATGTATATCAGTCATCGGGTTACCATACAGGCTCTGCCTAGTTTGGGACCTGAAGACCTTTGTGTGGATGATGTCACAAAAAAAAGTTATTGGAGTATTACTCAAAAACTACTGGACCGAATTTAATAAATGGGACCACACGGAAAGCCACCAACTTTCAAAAAGAATTTTGAGAATCCGTTTACCCAGTCGAAAGTTATGAGGTAACAAACATAAAAAATACAATTAAATTGAGTACCTTCTCCTTTTTTAGGAAGTCAGTAGAAAAGGCAAAACACATACAATATTATAAGCCAATAGCTCACACTTCATTAAAGTAGGTACAATAATATGTCTCTATGTGTGTAGAGTCTGTAGATCCCTTTAACCAACCCTTGCGCTGTCAACTAACTTGTGTTGGCCAATTATTGGGTAAGGTAGCCACAAATTGGCGGCAACTGGCGACAGGCGCTGCTACTGCTGATGGATTTGCACAATTATACGGATGGATACCTACATGCAGTTATACCTACACTTGTCGCGTAACTAAGAGTTATACGAACGATATAAGCCTCTACAATTTTCGTGTTTTCGACTTCATAGACACGAATATGCAACCTTTATACCGCGTCAGTCGTAATAGGCCAAATCAGCATAAGGTTTGCGTTAGTAACTCCAAGACGGCATTGATGCGCAAAAGTATCTTCAGTATGGCTTCGTTTATATATCATGTATGAATTTAATTTATGAATGAAATTCCTATTTCATTAAGAGAATTGCCAACCTCGCTCTTCTATAGAAAGCTGAAAACTATTTTGTCACAAAAATGTTATTAAATATTTTTAATTTTACGAATGATAAATCTGCTGAAAGTAATATTCCTTAGTAAATTAATAGAATTCTCTTCGAAACATTAAAAATAATTTTATTTACCCTTCAAAATTTCAATTTGTATGTCATGGATTACTATTAGATAGGTAATGTTTAATTTAATTTATTCATAATGACCTACTTTATATGTTCTTTGTAATTTAATTGAAATTCTAATTTTATCTTTAATTGGACATTTTAATTTGGTTTTATGTTATTGTGTGACTGTCTCATTTTATGATTTGTGTATGTAAGATAAATATTGCACGCCCTTTAAAGGTAGATTGCATTGGATCTTTAATATAACCATAACATCTGTTTACACATGTAATTCTGCAATAAATACACTTTAACTTTGACTTTGCTATCCCGCGCCTTGTCAGTTTGTCAGTCATTAATGAGCTTCCAATGTGGTAGCACGTGCGGTAGAGTAGACTACGATTTATTACTACGTAGAGTTGTTAAAATATATACCTTCAATTTATACAAAAATTTGCGAGATGGATAACTTATTAGTTACTTACTAACATACATCACTATCTCATACTAAAGGCTCCAGGAGACAACAACTAGACGTAATGCTTTTGTATGACTTGGTTTATAAGAGATATGATTGTTCAGAATTGGTCAATGAGCATCGATATAAAATACCTTTTAGAACTCATTCTTGCTATAAACATAAAGTATTTGCTATTGCTTATAAGCTGGTCAACGATCACCACTGTATCGTATGACAAGTTCATATAATGATCGTTTCAATTGTATAGACTTATTTCATGAACGTGTGGGTTGCTTTAGGATTAGGAGGTATGTATTGGACCTTCTTGGAGGTAAAGGCAGCGACCAATTGTGACGCTGTTCACGAACGTATACTGTTTTATAGCAACTCAGCTCATAACAAAGGATTGGGAGTCTCAATTATTGTTTACTATTCTCCAATAATGTAAATCAAGCTCATAAACTGATTTGGTCCATGCATTAGTTGTGTTCTCGTATTACTACTCTCTGAACACAGCTAGATATACCTACCTACATCTACCTACGTCTCGCGTTATCTCTGATGCGCCTAGCTCGTACGCTCCACCATAATTAGGTATCTGCAACAAGTGCACAACTGCATAGTTTGGTGACTACAACGGTTACACTTTACACACACAGCGCAGTAGTAGGTACCTATTTGTATACTGGTTGGTAAAATATTGTAGGCACCTACATATTACTTACCTACTATTAGTTATGTTGTATTGGTACCTACACTCTATTTGCAAGAGGGTGCTGATACTCGGGAAACAGAATTTCTTGTCCGAGTGTCAACAAACCATAAATATAGTACCTACCTAGATGTGCCTCTATTTGTTTAATTACCTAGCTTTAAGTATATTATGTTAACTACCTATAATACTCGTACTTTAAATATGTTTATATTAATTAGATACCAGTTGCTTGTAGGTACTTTTGTATGTTAATTAATACGTACAACGTACCTACCTACCTACACAGTCTATATTTTTATGCTGTGGTACCTACGAGCAACTGTGGCAATCCACAGAATGTTTTATGTTGTGTTATGTTGAGTATTACTATCTAATGAACTGTTTTGTAAGAACCCCAATAAAGATTATTATTATTATTCCTTTTATTCAAAATAAATCACGGATTTCATCCGGTCCTTTACAAAGGCATAAGTGGGGCTGTAGCCAACACTTAGAGGCCTGTTTGGTATAAAAAATACAAAGTAGTCTAAAAAAAAAACCAGAAACTTTTGGATGGATGGTCACATGGTATATCTATTATAAAAATGGGTAAAATGACAAGGCTATTGAATGAAATGATTTTATTAGTGATAAAAAGATAGTGGGCTATGGAAGAGACTACGGCACCTGCCAAATTCAGACTCATTTTAAAATTTTTGGGCAGGTGGTGACTTGCCACCCACTAAACGGGCCCCCCATAAAGGCCACCATGAATGGTGACAGAAAGGGCAACGTTGGTGTGGCTGACTAAAGGGTGTCGAGAGGTGTGCTGCGGTTTCACTGAAGCGCTACTACCGGCGTTATGCCCTTTAACACTTCCACCCTTGGAGCTTTTTGTTACTTGCTCTTGCGTCTCCACCCCCAGACGGTCAATTAAGGCAAGCCGGGGGTCAGGGGTCTTATTTAGCCCCAGGGAGAATCAGGGTCCACGGTGTCGCCACTCACCGACGGCTCGCCACAAGGCCGCCCCTGCGGGTTTGTTATTATTATTATTATAATGACTGCACTATACCTAAACACGAATAATGTTACTGCATATTTATATTTTTGTATATCATACTTACAATTCTTACCATATTATATTCTAGCTTTTTGAATAATTAACACTGTTTGCACGTCAACAACTTGAACCACATAACTTCTTTACGAAATTTGTGGTCAACGAAGTTGGTCTCACATTTATTGTATTTTTTTTTATTTTTTTCTTTGGAACGGACTAATGCTGTTTGCCTCTACCGGCATTTACAGCGTCACCGGACGGTTGGCGAGCGCAGATAGATGCGGGCGCAGAGGGCGCACTGCCTAAGGCGAGCGTTGAAGACGCTTCGCCGCAAGGAGAGGAGTAGGCGACTTGCTCAAGGGCACCACTAAGGTACGGACCTCGGCTTGGGCCGTCGCCAGGAGAGAGGGGAGTCGGAGAGAAGAGGGGAGACATTTATTGTAACCTATAATTTACACATTTATATATAATTTACATTGTGAAACCTTTAACGATGCTTAAAAAAAATAATAAATTGTGTTAAACTTTATATTTCGTGACTCCGTGTACATGTTTGAAAATATGTACGTAAATAAAGTAGGTAAATAGTAAAGTAAAGTAGTATAAATGTATATATTGGATCATAACACGTATGTAGAGGCTTCGACAATAACTTACTACTAGCCTTTACAATACATAGTAATAATACTAAAATATTTTATGCGAAAGGTTGTGAGTGAGTATTTATAACTTCTTGACGCTGGAGTGGTTCAGTTGATTTACGACCGTTTTCAATAATCTATCTATCCTCAGTTTTCCTTACTACCGATAGAAATTTGACATAACGCCCATACAAGTAGTGTCAAATATTTATCTTTATTAAGGTTAACCAGCGATAGATAGGTTCTTGGCACCGGCCGTTAGTTGAATTAAGTTTGGAATAGAGAGAGCTTAGGCCCACAATTAACACGTAGGCTTTAACGATTTTATCCCTCAGCTGCAATTGCATGTATGGATTAAGATACCCTCAACATGTTTTGTGAGGGTATAGAATATAAAAATACTTATTGTCAATAAATAATAGATAGAACTAAACATAAAAAAAACCATTTCAATTAAATGACAGTAGGAGAAAGCTCGGCGCTGTACTGCATGGACCTATGGTATCGTGATGATCTACTAATAATTAATAAAAACCTTAAAGATACTAAAGTCTGTATGTTACCATTTCATGTTCCACCACGCGGAGAAACTGCGAGACATAGCTAGACATCACAATATATCGTGATACTAAAAATACGTGAGAAATATTTTTATTCATTCTCGATATCGACAATACTTTTTTACGCCTACAGATACAATTCACACATTGTAGCGGATGTGTCACATTTAGCTCATCGACATAAATGTCAATAGAGATAGCTGGAATCTATCAACATTCTGTAGAGCGTGTGGACGCGACACGCGATTTTAATGCATGTCGCGTTTGGGGTCAAACAGACGAGCGTTTTAAACGCCACGTTTGTTAGAAAATGTATTCTGAGAGATAATAAATTATGACCAGTTTATGTAAAATGATGTTATGAAAACTAAAGAAAAAACCAGATGAGGTGATGTTTTTCAAGGGGTTACGAGACGCACCCGCGAGTTGTGTTGTGCCTTTGCCAGTAAGCGTTAAAATCCATCGTGTTTACATATACAATCATCCGGTAAAATAGAAATGTTTAATGTAATTAAGAATACAATTTTGAATGAAAAGATTTTCCTTAGCAACAACATATAAACTACATATTTATTTATTTAATTCTTTATTGCACTAAAATAAAGTACAAATGGAAGACTTAATGCTAAAGCATTTTCTACCAGTCATCCTACACATTGTCAAAACAAGGGGAGTCGGGCGTGCATCAAAAGGAGAAGAATGCAAAGGACTGTATTAAAAATACCTACATTTAAATTATGATCATACTATCTAAATAATATACACTACATATAATATACTATTACTATTTATAATATACTATAAATAAAAACATACACTATATTTATTTATATATACAAATATACATACTTACAGAGAATACACAATAAATATAATATGAAATTATGTGACAATCGATTACAGATTCAATGACGCTTCATAAAAATATTCGCGGACGAGCCGCTTAAAACTTTAGCTTGGAGAAGGAGCTTTTTAGAAGGAGCTTGTTTTATATTTAGCGGTAACTTATTCCATAATCGCACTGCTGCGACTCCGAAGGATTTCTCTTGAAAGGAAGTGGAGTGTACTGGAGTGCTGAGCAATAGGTTATCAGTAGATCTGAGACTTAAGTCATGTGTATCAGAAATAAATTGGAAAGAACCTCTAAGATAAGAAGGAGTGTTAGGATCTTTTAGTAGAGAGTACAACAATCCGAGGATTCTCGCGTTTCTTCTGTCTCTAATCTGGAGCCACTTGATCATACTTACGAGACAAAAATGTATCGGTTGCATGTGTTTAGAAGTCTGTCAAGTTTGTTAAGAAGATCTAAGGATAGATCGAGTTAGCAAATGTCGGCGTTATCAATAATTGGTAAAAGGAGTGTGTTTACCAGAGCGATTTTAGTGTCGGTAGGCAACAAGTTTTTTAGGCGAATAATATGGTGCAGTGAAGCGTAGAATTTACGAGATACTTCTTTTACCTGTGGTATCTAAGACAGACTGGCATCAATTTCCAAGCCGAGGTCTTTAACTGTAGAGGCAAGCGGGATGACATAATCGTTATACTTCAATGGGAACAAACAGGAGTAGTCAATTTTGCAGAGCTGGCGTGAGCTACCGACTAGAATAGCTTGGCATTTATCTGGGTTAACTTTGATACCAAATCGTTCAGACCAGGACAAAAGACGAAGTAAGTCCACATTAAGAGAATTTATCACATAGTTTAGGTCATGGACGCTGGAGCGGTGGTAAAGCTGAAGGTCATCAGCGTAGAAATGATGGTCACATTGGAAGTGAGAAGAGAGCATATTTATGAATACCGAAAATAGTAACGGCGAGAGGATTCCACCTTGCGGAACACTTCCAACGCACACGACTCAGAAAAGTTCTGACCGACACGAATAGCCTGCTTACGCCCTTTTAAATAAGATGAGAACCAGTTTATGGCCGTAGAAAAAAAACTTAGGTGGTCTAGTATAGCCAGGAGGAGGTCATGGTCAACCGCGTTAAAAGCATTGCTAAAATCAATGAGAACCAAGATCGTTACTTGGGTGTCTTCCATACCGGCTCTAATATCCTCTGTGACTTTAAGCAACGCAATCGTTGTGCTGTGCCCTGACCGAAAACCAGACTGGAGAGGATTAAGAAGATTGTTTTTTGAAAGATACTCAGTGATTTGCCTACGCACGACAGATTCAATTACCTTCGACAGAAATGGTAGAATAGAGATGGGTCGAAATTGACTAGGAAGAGTAGGATCACTTATTTTTGGTAGAGGCAACACGTAGGCTCTACGCCAAGAGTCGGGAAATTGACCAGATGAAAGCGAAAAGTTGATTATGTGAGTAAGAGCAGGAGTAACGTATTTAATTATATGCATTAACATGATGCGACCCAATTCGTCGTTACCTGTAGCTTTAGATTTGAGACTTAGTATAATTTTACTTCTCAAATCTAGGCTAACTGGTGAAAATTCAAAGGGAGATAGGACAGTTGGACGAGCTTTTTTCTCTATTTCTTTTAGAGTTTTATGTTTAATACGTGGATCCAGTATTGTGCAAGATGTAAAATGAGTATTTAGTGAGTTCAGATCTATAGTGATTTTAGAGTCTAGGAGTTTGGGTTTGCCGATGCCAATTGATCTTAGGAACTTCCAAATTCCCGCCGGCGAGCTATGTGAAATTTGATCAGCAATGTAGCGCCTTTTGGCATTACGACATAGCTGATTGCACCTATTTCTCAAGATTTTATAAGCAGACCAATTGTCTTCATTTCTGTAACGTTTGTATTTTCGCAAAGCTCGGTTTCTAAGATTTAAGGTTGTAAGATTCAATCAGTGAGTTAAGTTTATGACATCGAGCATCATGTTTATTCAAACAAGTATTAAAATCTCCCATTAAAAATATTTTATTAAATTCTGGAAGTACACTTTCCAGAGCCAATTCTAGCTGAGAGAAGTAGTCAATATTGGGTGAGCATTATACTACACCGAAAAGAAACTTGATACCCATAGTAATTTCTATAAAAAGAAATTCCGCTGCAGCACCGTAGACTGAAGGGGACTGGGTAATAATTTTATAAGGTATATGACTCTTTAAATATATGGCAACCCGGGGGGGTTGGATCGTATTGGTCCAGTTGGACCAATACGATCATTACGGATAAGAACACAATTTTGTAGCGGGAACATGGTGGAAGGGAGGGTAGGTTTTAGCCATGTTTCAGAAACTCAAACAGCATGTACTGAATCAGATGATAAGGAGTTAATTATTTCACAATAATGTGCAGGTATACTTTGAGCATTGAGGTGGCAGATATTAAAAAATTTTAGTATGGGTAGAAAAAGCATCTCTTAGTAAAATATCCAGAGTAGGTAGAGTGTCATCATTGGCACTAACATAAGAGTCGGAGTCAGCAGTTAAAAAAGATTCGTCACTAGAATACATAAACAAAGAAAAACAATTATTTTATATATATAATACCTATGTAAATATATATATATATATAAATATATAAATAACCTAAATTCAAAAATTAATACTGATTTAACTACTAATATTAAAATAACTATGCTGATTTTTTGGTGCAGACCCCACTGGCAGAAACACAAAATAGTTTGGAGTACAATGTAAAATTATATGTTATATACAATGAATAATCAATATAATAAAATATTAACTTACTGAGTATATCACATAAATAATATGTGGAAATACATTTTTCATAAATAGCAACCAACATTTTAATATTTGGAAAGAGCCTATACAAGTCACACATTTCACAGGCTAACAGATGAAGGATATATCAATCAACAAGGTTCACTGCGAGATCACTTGTACACTTTGCCTTTTGCGGCAGCTGCATTCCTGCCCTGTGACCTTTGTCTGCTGGTTCTAGAAAGTGATATGCTAGTCGGTGCTGATGAAAAGTTATCTGCTGATTGAGACTGCTTAGGGTGATCTCCTGAAAACATGCGGACCGGTGCTGCTGCCGGGAACTTCAACATTAAATGTTCCAACTCGTGCATTGACAGTACACGTTTGCGTTCATTGGCTGAAGGTTTGACAAAGATATATCCTGCTTGAGTCCAACAATGGGCCATACCAAAATGCTTACGGGCGCTGATGAAAATCTCCTGTCTTGTTTTAGTCAGAAACTCACTTACTACTGCAGTACTGCCCTTTAGCCTTTTCTTCTCCCTCCAGACCAGATTGCAAAGATAAAATCATTCAAAATCAAAAGAGAGCAATTTTTGTGTTTGACCCTTCAAATCTTAGAGTTTATAGTAGAATAAAATTAAATGTGATGTAATATAAACAATATAAAACTAATAAGAACATACTATACCTATATACCAAGAGTTTTCAACGAATACACAGTATAAAATCTATAATGTGACTGACAATAAAAATGAATAATATGAATCTGAACAACGTAATAAATAAGCACCTTATATAAGGAAAAAGCTAATTGGGAAATAAATGTTTTCTCATACTTGGCATATACGCTACGGTTGGTTTTCTGTAACATGTGACTGTAAAAAAAAAATGTGATAAAACTTCAAATTTCAAATTAAGGAATATTTTTTTTTCTTTACTTGCGCTATGAGATCTATCTTCTTTCTGAATTTCAGGATTCCATATACCTTATAGTTTTTCATTTATTGATGTTTGTATTATATAAAAAGCACACAAACATAGTCGTATTTTTGTATTGTTTAATTTACTTAGCAACGTGTATTTTTCAGTTTCAGAAGACCTTGGGTAAATACCTACTTTATTATGAATTTGGTACCTCCAGCTCTCGACGAAATCCGAGTCAACGTATTTGATCCCGAACATGAGTGTTTTTCCGGGTAATGAATAATTTAATATGTGTCATAGTTTAACACTCTACATTTCCTTCTACTATGAGCTATTGTACTAAAAGAGTTCTACTTCGATAGCTTAAAGAATATGGCAGTAAGTATGCGAAGTTACCGAGCGTTTTCAACGCTCGTTTGCTCTTAATTTGAAGAGTGTTTGACACGTCGCCATCACTTACAATCTTTATCTGTCTTAGTACGAATTCTAAAGTCTGGTGTGTTTCCTATCATTTATTACGATGTTGATCAATGAGGTACTACAACTTGAGTACAGGTATTTACGACATTCCGATCGTGTTTTTTTAATTTTACGATGTATATATTGTATTCTTTAATCCTGGATTCCGATAATGACAACGTTGACACACACATATACTCTCGCACTAGAACACACATTAACAGATCACAAACATTTCTTCACATCACTCAAATGTTTGCCCTGGCCAGGGAAATATAATAATAATAACCCTTTATTCGGATAAGTTACTTAATTAAAAAAAAAAATTTGACACAAAAGTATTTTCCAATATCCGTTTGCCTTATTTGGACAAAGGCCTCTTCCAACTTTTTCCAGTCTTCTCGGCTTCGTGCTATCTTGGACCATAGCGGTCCCGCCGCAAACATAATAACATCGTTCCACCTTCTGAATGGTCTCCCTCGTTTTCTTTTTTGATCTCTGTGAAAACAATTTATAATAGTTTTACTCCACTTGTCAGATCCGCGTAAAGTGTGACCAGCCCACCTCCATTTGTGTTTCTGAATTATGTAATGCAAAATTTTCCATTATTGTTGTTTGTCTGATAGTTGTATTTTGAATTTCTTTTATCTTCTAACATATAGCATGCTTCTTTCCATCGCAGACCTCAACCTCTGGCAGATTTCTAGTTTGCTACTACCTACCTGCCTCACGGAAATATACTAATCACAATTATTTTTCTGACTAAAATAGCGAATGCTCGGTCCTACCCCTTACCTACTTACTGTGGTTACTGTAGTCCACCTTCATTCGTTAACACCTTCCTCAAACTTAACTGCAGAGTCCAAGTTCCGTCCCTGAATGCCCTTTAATTTGGATCCCAAACTGACAGTCTGCTGCCAGTTTGCAACTAGTTTGCGGTTGAAGTGGCCGTTACGAGGTGGCCGTAATATGGTTTGGCTGATATCTGAACGCTGTACGAGTACATAGCTACTGCGTCGTATCTACGTAGGTGATAGTGATATAGAAGTTGAGCTTTAAATACATATGCGAATATTGAGGGCCATGTTAACTTTACTCAGTATAAAATAGTCTACCTACAGAGATAGAAATATATTAGAAACATATTTTAATGATGAACAGAATTTTTGCGTATGCTTTAATTTGTGTGGTTATGCCTCCTGCAGTGCAGAAGATCATATATAGTACATGAGAGCAATGTGATTTCTCTGTCTTGTGCGCTTCAATTCTTCATCCCCATAGGAGCTTCGATCGTGGCTCTGTCAGCACAAAAAATACTGCTCCCTAGATGGCTATCCGTTCCCATACGATGGCTAAATCAATTAGAGAGCTAAATTCGATGATATTGTGGGTGCCTCGGTGGCCTAGCTATCAAGGCGTCTGACACGTATTATCAGAAGACGCCGCGGATGCAAATTGTATTTCTCTAAATTTGCAAAATTTATTCATTTTAGTATTAGTTAAAGTTTAACTTCAACTTTTTGTTTGTATGGCTTGTACAAGGCAACCAAAAAAAATAAATGCCAATAACAGGTCACGCAGATAGAGTGGACAACAAACGATGGAGAATTATCGGTGAAAAGTGAGACGGTTGGTAGTTTCTGGAGCATTTAACAATTTTGCGGTTGCGGATACTAAGTCTGAAACAACATTTCTAATACAATACAGACGAGCACAACACAAATAAATACTATGCATTTTTTCAATTCATCACTCCAAAAAAATCAAGCAGAACCTAAAAACATTATTTTTTTGAGTTTATTGTAAGAAAGAAAAAACACACTGTTTTTTTTTAAACACACAGGTTATAAAAAAATATACAATTATAAAATCTTCAAGCACACGAATCCTATGCTCATTTGCTTATATATCCAGATTCATCCAAGTTGAGAAAAGATTCATAAACTTCGTAATGAGATAAAGTGCAAACTATAATAAAACCATTTAGAAAATGCTTACCAACCCTCATCATCCACATTCCCAAACTCACACATTTCGAATCGTGTTCAAAAGCCTTTTCCAAATCATAAATCACACGCCAAACTCACTAATAGAAAAGTTAGAACGGCGCTTTTGAACGCACCTGACGCCATTTTGAAATTAATTCGACGCTCACACCGGTGATTGCCGTACCCTACTTCGATATTTGAATTTTTGTTTAGATATTATAACATCGTTTTTTAAATATGCCTTGATTTATTCCCAAAATCGCCATCAGTGTGATACTTGTTTTGTTGATGCTGTTTTATGATATTTATACTAGAGTACTGTTTGGCTATAATTTCAACAAATACTTTTATAACCATAATTTAATTGGTATTCACAGTTTTAAATTGTAGTTAAAAATTCATAGGACCAATAGTATTCGGAATTGAGGCCAAAGGTCCGAGTAGTACTGAAGGAGCTTTGAAGATTTTCAAAATAAAACTCTGTGAAAAAAATATCTTCTTTCATGATAATTAGCTTCAAATCCTTACTAATGATAGATAGATAGATAGAATAACTCTTTATTGAAACACCACAATACAAATGTAATATGTTATAAATAAAGAAATATGAATAAAATAAAAATACAATCATAAATATTTTACAATTAAATACGTAAAATTAAAAGTGTCACAATGGGCGGTCTTTTCGCTCAAAGCTATCTCTTCCAGACAATCATGCACGTAAAAAAATAGGCATAATGCGTTATGTATTTACTACGTGCTACTAAGTGCCTTAATCTGCAAGAAATAAGGCTATCTTAATACCCCAAAAATTAGCCATTAAATTGAGTATAAAAGTAAGTAAGTATAAAGTATTCTCCTTAGTATTTGTATATCCAGGATATAAGTTATCTTCATCTTATCCAAATCCGTTGAGCTGTTTCTGAGTGAAGAAGTAACATATCACCCTTCGCGCTTATAATACTAGCTGCGCCCTGCGGTTACACCACCATGCTGATGGATGATGATGATGAAAAGTATCCTATGCGTTACTCCAGCGCCTCATCTACCTCCATACCAAAATTTCTCGCGGTTACACCCGCATGGTGATGGATGATGATGATGAAAAGTATATAATTATGTGTTAAACAGCGCCTCATCTATTTCAATACCAAATTTAATGAAAACTTGCCCAGCCGTTTGAGCGTGAAAGAGTAACAATCACCCATACAACCATCCATACTCACAAACTTCCTCGTTTATAATATAAGCAGGAATAGGATTTTAAAAAACTTCTTTTTTAAAATTCTTTTCTTTTATCTTTTCTTTCTTTTCTATTTTCTTTTCGTGTCAACAAACATACAAAAGTCTGTAAAGTTTTATTTTAATATTAATCTGCGTATTAACATAATCAAAAGAAACTCATTGAATCTCCATTGAAAAGCTCATTAGTGTGATGTCATAAATAACACAATGGAAATCCATTTAGTTCAGGAACTACGGTCCATGGAGTTTTCCACGCGGGATGCTTTAATTTCCGTTTGGAGATCGGAACTCGTGGTCACCCCACATCTATATTTACCTTCTGTGACATATTCCTACAACTATATGAATATATTAATTTAATTTAATGTTTGTTTTGGCAAAAAACCATAAACGAAGGAACCGTTTATTGAACTAATGCGACATGAAAAGCGCATTAGATCGATCAACTGGGCGAACAAGCAACTTGCCAATACTGCAATAACATCTAAATTGATTCTGCCTTATTCCGAATTAAAAAAATCTTCTCAGTCTAACATCTGTCCGATTGCAAATAAAGGATATATTTATTAATATATAATACAATATAAAGGCCTTTAGGTTACCTAAATGCTTTCGTTGTAGTAGCTTTAGTGTTGTATATAGTTTATTGCGTTTTTTTAAATAAAGGCATATAGTCAATTGATGAAAAGTGTACTTAAATGATTATAATTTACCCATAGAAAAAACGTAGGCTGAACGTGGACCTGAAAAGTGGGACGAAATAAGAATGTTTGGATTCAAATATAAATTTGGGTGAATATGGCATACAATCCAGGACGAAAGCAGATTTAATTGTGTGGGCCGAACTTCCGTGGGAAGGATATGGCATTAATCAAGAAAAGACTCCCGCAAAAATATCTGACGTAGAGGTAAAAGAAATGGGTATTCACTTACCTAACAAAATAAACATAAAATTGTATTCGTTAAAGCATTAAGTTGCGTTGTAACACTCTTCGCAGTCATTGCAATTTTATAGAGAAAAAATTATATCCTTGGACGGGATTCGATTCTGCGTCTTCCAACAATCCGTGTCAGACGCCATGACCACTAGGCCACCGAGAGTTACCGTCCAAGCATCGAATTTTAACTCTCTATCTATATGATTTAAACCGTCGATTGGGGATGGATTTCAATTGCAATGTTTGGTACCGCTAAGCAGGCTTTAAAAATCGTGTTATAAAAACTCTTCGCAATATCATGGATATAACCATAAACGTTATGTTTTTAATAGTTTTTTTTTAGTCACGGATATGTTTTCAATTATATATCATGGTATTCTTCAAACTTAAGATACAGTTTAATAAACATACATGTGTTCTTATGATGGACTCATTAAATTCGATCGGTACCATAAAATACAGGTTGTTTACATTCTACATTTGCCGGGTGCTTTTCCCGACTCCGGCAAATGACTTTTAAAAATGTTTGAATTGAGCTGTTTTCTACAGACTTCCAAAAAGGAATTTCTACAGACTTCCAAAATCGAAAGTTATGAGGTAACAAACATTAAAAAAACAGTCGAATTGAGTAGGAGGTACTCAATTCGACTGTTTTTTTAATGTTTGTTACCTCATAACTTTCGATAGGGTGAACCGATTCTCAAAATCAAATTGAATGAAAATCAAATTTTGTCCAGTAGTTTTTCAGTTACACTACAATAACTGAAGAAAAGAATGGAAGTCGGTATTCAAATTGTACTTGTTGTTTCTATAATAAACAAATGTTTCGTAAAGTTAAATTTGATAAGTTCATTGCGTCATCAAGAGTTGATTTGTTGCATCATCTCATCTCTTTTGTGCTTTAATCAGTTATTTTAATGGCAAATTGCGTTCTTGTTAACAATAAGTAAATCGAATAACGAAAAGATTATCATTGTCAATCATCATAGATGAATATTTGAACCTGATACTTTCTGTTTAATATTCTAAAAAAAAAAAAACTATATTAAAAAAATATTTAGTGACACTTCCGCTGAAAAGAAAACAATGAATTTGGCCTATTTGGGGGCGTGCACCACCCTCCCTCCCGCATAAAATGCTAATAGGAAGAATACAAAATAAAGAGCACAAGAAACCCCAAATCAACCAAAATCGAGCGCTCGACGAGTCAACATCTCCTGAGGATGCCTAGTGTAGAGGCGAAACACGTGTCGAATCGGTTTTGGTTGATTTGGGGTTTCTTGTGCTCTTTATTTTGTATTCTTCCTATTAGCATTTTATGCGGGAGGGAGGGTGGTGCACGCCCCCAAATAGGCCAAATTCATTGTTTTCTTTTCAGCGGAAGTGTCACTAAATATTTTTAATATCGTTTTTTGATAATGGATTTCCGCAAAGTAACGCCTGAATCAATAAATGATTCTAAAATAAGTTGACATTTTTCTAGTAAAATCAGTAGGAGTATCTAAATTCCTTACCACCATGAGTTAACCAAACAAATTAAAAATCCCGGAAGCAATCAAGCCCAATTTATTAATAATACCATCGTCACAACCAAACTCTACAGCGTTGTTTATTACATTCAACATGAACTTCATATGAATGTATGCGGTGCATGGTTGATAAATAAAATAAAAGTATGATTCGTATGTTAAGGGGAAGATGCCAATGAATATCATATCAAATGAACTCTATCTTGTATTTGTTAGGAAGAAGTTAACTCGATTTTTTAGTACTCTTTTACTTTTGCCAATGAATGGTTCGGCCAATTTTATGCCTTATATACCAAATATTCGTAAACATATATAATTTTTCTATAAAACATAGACAGAAAAAATTTGGATATACATTAGGTGCGCCTAAGATAATGTTTTAAATAATAGTTACTATAACATAATTTATTTTATTAATGCATAGAGTACAAAAATCTATATGAACAATGGATTCCCGTAATCCTGTTCACGTCCATAAGTCAGATCGTTCCAAGTATAGATCAGCAGCATCTATATCAGGGTTTGAATTAATTAATAAATCAGGTAAAACTTAAGTACCTATAACAACAACAAAATGTATGATGTTGCAAACGTTTTATTGTTGTTTTTTTTTTCAAATATCAATTCTTCTTCTTCTTCTTCTTGTGCCTCTCCAACTAGTAAAGGCTGGCCGTCCATTATCGGATATTACACAGCCACGACATCCTTCTACGTCCAACAGCTCATCTTCCAGCCACCTTGCCCATCATAATCAACCGATGACTAAAATATCAATATCAATAATATATAAAACACCAGAGATGTGAATTACAAAAGTATTTGATGAGAGCGTCTTACATGCGACCTGTTGAACAATTAGTATTTGAGCGAGTAGTCGTTTCTCCGCATTATCTTTGTATATTGCGTTAATTTAATGTAAACAAATATAAGACATGGCAGATGTTTTCTGGCAGCTAGGTGGAACGCAATGGAGCAGCCCCGCAGCCTGATTCTGAAGATACCACAAAATCTATATGATCTGTACCAAGTGAGTCATAAGGATCAACGCAAGGTCGACCGCATCGCACTCGAGATCCTAAAGAAACCGAAACATGCGTTGATCGTGATATCGACCACGCTTAAGGCGCGGTCCAATCCCAATTTTAAAACAATTTACGATGCTTTACATAAGGTTGAGAATTGCTTCATCAGATTGAACGATGTAATGCGAAGATGCAATTGAATACGTGCTTATACTTTTTATATTTATTTCGTACAATAAAATGATTAAACTTTAATGGTAAAGGAGTCCATAATTTACTAGTAAATTTCATTGGGAATTCGAATATGACACATTCATTGAAATATATTTGCCCATAATTTAACGAAATGCTTTTTCCCACGAAGCACGTAAGAAAAATTGCAAGATTTAGGGAATATAGCCGATTTTTTTCTATCGATCCAAATATATGGTCAATCGTGTATTGGGTCCCATACTTCATAAGTTAGAATATTCAATTTACACTACGTTTTTTCTCGAACTTCGGTTATTTGGTTTAAGCTTCGAAAAAAATAGTTTTCGCGAAGTCGAATCATGAAATTTGGTGTAATATACACCCATTTCGCCGTGTCGTGTTAAGCCTGTTTTTATTATTACAAAAGTCATAAAAAAGCTTAATACAGAATAAGCTTTCTTTGTTGTTTATTGTTTTATTCCAGTAATTTAGTTGTGTAGTGATTGTGGACTAGATTGGCATATTCCTGTAGAATAAATATACTTGTAATAAATAAAAGAAAAACATCCCACTGTTTTAGCAAGCCAAAATGAAAACATGTTCTGTGTATTTTAAAGAAAAAAACCCATAAAGCCCATCTTGTTGCTTTTTTTTGAGTAAGTTACAAATGAACAGTTTGTTAGATACTATATATATATATAGTATAATAATGACAATAATATGATATATATAATATAATTCTATAATATTTAGGGTATTTGTTAATTAGTGAACGGGGTAGTTTGATCTCAAACATTGAAATTTATAGAGAGAAAAATTCCATCCTCGGATCAATTCGAACCAGCGTATTCTGACTAGTCATGAAGACGCGGAAATTACAAGGGCTGCGATGTCAACACGAAAGTTTAAGTATTTCTAAATAATGCTACTTTCGGTTGGATATACTGTTAAACTGTCCAATAGATGTCGCTCCGTCCCTGCAAGACGGTTAGTCAAAAAGAGAGTTAAAATTGGATGCTCGGACCAGAACCTCGGTGGCGGTAGTTGGTCAATGGCGTCTGACACGGATAGTCAGAAGACGCGGGTTCGAATCCCGTCCGAGGATGGAGTTTTTCTCTCTACAAATTTCAATGGGGTAGTTTGAAATCGATAATTGGTCATGAAAATAATAGAAAATAACACATAGGTATATTTTTATTATCATGAATCCATATTCGTAGCTCCATGGCTAAGAGTAAGAACCATAGTGGGACTGAACGTACGACCCGACGCATCACTTCATCGCAGAATAGACCGCAGTAAATACGCGGGACATACCCGCTTAGAAAGCAACGTGCGGACGATGACCTGCCTGGGCCGCCGTCGTTTAGGCATAGACATCAGCTGCGTAAACATTCGCGAGTAGATAGGTTCGTACGTTGTTGTACCTATTCTAAGTGGGTAGGTATGTCTCGCATAGTCGCTGTTGTCTATTTAGCGGCTTGCGTTCAGTCGCAGTAATATTATCTATCTAATATTACCGTGGTTCAGTCGCGCAATGGTTATTAGCTGTGAACATTCAAAATAATAAAAAAAAACATGTTTTTGTTGGTAGCACCCCTGCCTTCTGAGCCGCTGGTCCCGGGTTCGATCCCCGGACAGGTCAAACATTTGTGTGCATGAATATGTCTGTTTGATCTGAGTCTGGGTGTGTATATGTATTTAAGTATGTATATCAGTCATCAGGTTACCATAGTACAGGCTCTGCCTAATTTGGGACCTGAAGACCTTTGTGTGGATGTTGTCCCATATTAATAATTAATATTAATTACTTAATACTGTTGTCTATTCTGTGATGTAGCAGTAATATTATGTATCTAATATAAACGTGGTTCAGTCGCGCAATGGTTATTAGCTGCGGAGCAATGAACATGGATTCAAAATAATAAAAAAAAACATGTTTTTTTCTTTACTATAATGACTACCTAGTTATCGATTCCAAACCACCCCATTCGATATTGTGCACTAATTAACAATGACCTTATATATATTCTACGTACTTAATTTACAGTTCGTGCTTGCATCGCCTTAACATCTCCAACAGAAAATGAAGAAGTTAATAATATTTTTACGGCGCCCATAACATGAAATAGGCGGTATCAAATCCTGAACTATACTGGATGCGATCCAAACATATGACACATCCTTTCGGGAAGTTCGGAATGGTATTCAATTTAATAGTTCAGTTTGGTCCGTAAGTGTAGGAAGTTGGAATTTGTTACGTTGACAGTTCAGTTTTTAATTTATTGAACTTTTGATTAAAACAATTTACGAATGAACCGATTCTAAAAGTTTAACGGCCGTTTTCAATAACCTGTCTATCGCCGGTTTACCTTACTAGAGATAGATATTTGACACTATTTGTACGGAGGTTATGTCAAATTTCTATCGGTAGTAAGGAAAACTGTGGATAGATAGATCGAACGAGGTATATTCCAGGGTGACAGTCTCAGTCCTTTGTGGTTTTGTCTAGCGTTGAATCCTCTCAGCACTTTGTTGATGGATTCAAAACTAGGCTACCGACTTCGAAGAGAGGGTGAGATAATTTCTCATCTATTGTATATGGATGATCTCAAGCTGTTTGCAACGAATCGCCAAGACTTGATGGATCTTTTGAAAATTACTGAATCTTTCAGTGATTCTATCAGGATGGAGTTTGGTGTAGATAAGTGTGCGGTCATGCATGTACAACGGGGAAAGGTTGTGAATTCTTCAAATTTACAACTTTCCGAAACAATTACTCTCACATGTCTTTCTGAAGTTGAAACCTATAAGTATCTTGGTATGTCACAGTCATTGGGTATCATGGATAGGGACATTAAGCAGACAGTGAAGGAGCGTTTCTTCTACCGCTTAACAAAAGTTCTTAACAGTCTTTTGTCGGGCGGCAACAAGACACGCGCCTTCAATGGTTGGGTGATGCCCCTACTCATATACTCCTTTGGCATACTAAGATGGACTCAGACTGAACTTGACGCCCTGGATAGGCGGGTCCGTCAATTGCTTACAACACATCGCATGCTACATCCACGCTCGTATGTTATGAGGCTATACATCCCACGGAAGTGGGGGGGTCGTGGCTTCCTAAATGCCAAGAACCTCCACAACTGTGAGGTGTCCAGTCTCCGGGAGTATTTCCGTAACACCGAGTGTGGGATACATCGCGATGTCATAGCAGTTGATAGGAGCCTCACACCTCTCTCCTTGGCAAACGAGAACTGGCGTAAACCAGTGGTGCTAAGCATCGAAGACCGTAGAGACGTATGGAAGGGCAAAGAGCTTTCAAAAAAACACGGACGGTTCTACAAGGCCCTAACAAGGCCTGACGTGGACCCGCTCGCCTCAGTGAACTGGCTTCGTTTCGGTGATCTCTTTGGTGAAACTGAGGGTTTTGTTTGTGCTATTGCTGACGAAGTTATCAAGACGAATAACTACCGGAAATATATTCTGAAAGACGGTACGGTCGACATTTGTCGAGCATGCCGCCGTCCCGGAGAGTCACTCAGACATATTATTTCCGGTTGTTCTCATCTTGCTAATGGAGAGTACTTGCACAGACATAACCAAGTAGCCAGGATTATTCACCAGCAACTTGCCCTTCAATATGACCTTATTGAGTCTGAGGTGCCGTACTATAAGTACGCACCTACGCCTGTTCTTGAAAACGGTCGTGCTACGCTCTATTGGGATCGATCTATAATCACGGACAGGACTATTGTTGCCAATAAGCCTGACATCGTAGTGATCGATCGATCTCAGCGCCGGGTAATGCTTGTTGACGTCACCATTCCTCATGATGAGAACCTCGTGAAGGCTGAGAAGGACAAGCTTAGCAAGTACCTTGACTTAGCTCATGAGGTGACCGCCATGTGGGATGTTGATTCGACAATAATTGTTCCGATAGTAGTTTCAGCAAACGGCCTTATAGCAAAAAGCCTCGACCGACATCTTAAGAGGCTTTCGCTAGACGGTTGGATCAAGGGACAGATACAGAAGGCAGTACTTCTTGACACGGCACGTATTGTCAGGAGGTTCCTCAGTCTGCAGCCCTAACCACTGGTAGTTTGGGTCATGCCCCGCTGCCGATGGCAATCTAGGATTAGGTTTTTTACAATGTTTTTTATTTATTATTTTTTATTGTATATAGAAATATTGTAAAAAATGTAATTTTAAGAAAAGAAAATAAATAATGTGAATAATAATAGTACTTTATTGCAGACTCGAGATCCATAAATAAACAGACCCAAGCACATTACGCTTTTTCACCCGAGTGGTGATGGATGCTGATGATGATGATGAAAAGTATCCTATATGTTAAACCAGCGTCTCATCTACCACCATACCAAACTTCATTAGAATTGTCCCCGCCGTTTGAGCGTGAAAGAGTAACAAATATCCACACATCCATACATCCATACTCACATACTTTTGCGTTTATAATATTAGTAGGACATTATTAAAAGTTGATCTATAAAAGCAAGTGTGTTTGAAGCTACTCATATATTAATCAGCTGTTATGAGAATATATAAACATTAATCTTTCACAGTAGGCAACGGAAGAGTAATGCCTCTATTACTTGGAAAATGTACTTAGGTACAGCTTTGACGGCAATAACTTTGTTGCGCTAAATTCTATCTGAAATAAGATCTATTTCAAAGATCTTTTTACAGATTTTCTCTAGTTGGGAGCGTTTATTTATATTATATTGGTGTCAATTATTTTGAATGTCATATTCGTATTAAGATTATGAAACTTTTAGGAAGCAATAAAATTAAATGTTTCTTGTGATGTGAATCTATTTGAACCGTCATTGAATTTGTGTGTCAAAATTTATCAATAACATATTCGATTGACAGGAAAGATTTGTTTATTTATAGCATACAAGTACATGTACAAGTACATACATATTTCCAAAGTTCAATTCAATATTTCCAAGGTAGGATAAGTACATGCACCTTGCAAGGGCGTTTGCCATTTTAGTCAATTATTTCTTACATTGTTGCAATTTAAATATAATATACATTTTTGTCAATCATACATAATAGTCAGCATAAATTAAAATTAACTTTTTCAATAGTCACTAATATTATATTATTTATTTATTTATTTATCATTATTATTAATGTAAAGGGTGGTTAAATTCTAAGGGCCGATGTTGAATGTGAACCACACCTAAACGCCAAGTTTTTTCCGAATTTTATTTGACATTTCTCTATTTCAGACTTACTCAATTTGAACCATGGAGAGATACACAATCTAACAACGTGTTAAAGTTATCCAGACTTATTATGAAAATGGGCGTTCAAATCAAAATGCATATCGTGCACTTCGTGATTTTTTTGGTCAATTTGATCGTCCAAATGTGCGTACAATCGCAAAAATCGTGGAAAAATTCGAGCAAACCGGGTCTGTAGAAGATGTGAGAACACCAGTGCATGCTCGTACAGCTCGTACTGCAGAAAATATTGCTGCTGTTCGCGATAGTGTGGCTGAAGAGCCGTCCACCTCAACTCGTCGTCGTGCCCAACAATTGCACCTCTCACGCTCGTCGTTGATGAACATTATGCATAAAGACTTGCATTTACGCTTACAAGGTGCAATTGGCTCAAGAACTAAAGCCTCTTGACCATTCCAAACGTCGTGAATGGGCAGAATGGTGGCAAGAAATGGCAACAGTGGATGATCAATTTTCGAAGAAAATCATCTTCAGTGATGAGGCACATTTTCACCTCAGTGGATTCGTAAACAAACAGAATTGCCGCATTTGGGCGAATGAGAATCCAAGAGTGATTGTCGAAAAACCAATGCACCCACAAAGAGTGACTGTTTGGTGCGGTTTATGGGCTGGCGGCATCATCGGGCCGTATTTTTTCTAAAATGAGGCCGGTCAGGCAGTTACTGTGAATGGTGTTCGCTATCGTGAGATGATAACGAACTTTTTAGGGCCCGAATTGGAAGATATGGATGTGGACGATATGTGGTTTCAGCAGGACGGTGCCACTTGCCACACAGCTAACGAAACAATGGCTCTTTTGCGCAACAAATTCAATGGCCGTGTTATCTCACGTAATGGCGATGTCAATTGGCCGCCAAGATCATGTGATTTGACACCGTTGGACTTTTTTCTTTGGGGTTATTTGAAAGAAAAGGTGTACGTCGATAAGCCAGCAACAATTCAAGAGCTAAAGGATGAGATAATTCGGCACATTAACGGCATAGAACCTCCATTATGCCTCAGGGTCATCGAAAATTTGGACCATCGGATGGAGGTGTGCCGCCGTGGTCGCGGCGCCCATTTGGCCGATATTTTATTCCATACATAATTGAGTAATACCAATTTATTATAATAAAATAAAATTACAATAATTTCCTAAATAGTTTGTGTTTTATTCAAAATCAACATCGGCCCTTGAAATTTAACCACCCGTTATAATTACTTCTCATATCAATACATACATATATCAAAACAAAGAATACCTACGGTAAAATACATTCGTCAGTCATAAGTAGGTATACATAGAAAGTTTCTAGTTTACAGTGTGTTATTATGTTGGATACCTAATTATTATTGATTAGTTTATTTTTGTGTTATTGAAATTAAAAAAAAACCTCTTTAAGCTTGTCAGTTTTAAACTCTTCTACGGTGAAGTAACATTGTTTAGTTAAAAATTATTTTAATTTTCTAGTTTATATAGATCAATTTGTTTCGTTTTGCAAACAATTAGGTAGTGAGTTGTAAATAGCGATTAATATACAGTATGGGCTTTTTCCTACTATTTTTAGGTTAGTTATTGGGGTAACAAGTTTATTTTTATTTCGCCATCATTAATTTCACTATTTGATTTAAAACTCATTTATTTCCTACTTATTTCACTATTTGATTAAAAGATCCCAATGTAATAGCACCTGTAAATGATTTCACCCATTTAGGAACAAAAAGTTGAATTCTCATAATGTTGAATTTGCAATAAGTTGAATAATTTGCAGCATGTTGAATCCTAAAATGTTGAGTTTTCATAAAGTTGAATTTTCAGCATGTTGACTCCTAAAATGTCGAGTTTGCAAAATGTTGAATTTGCAGCAAACTTGTAGTGCAAATGGGTATTTTATTCAACACTCTACCAGCCATCTACCACGTTGACAGTGAAAGCTGTCAACGTGACAGTCTATCTAATTTTCTAAGATATATATTTTCTGGAGTTATAGCATTTAAACAATGTATATTATCAGCTGTAACGTTTTTATTAGTTAGTATTTGGGCGCGAACGTGCATTGTTCCGTACTTGTAAGTACGGAACCTTTGACTTGCACTTCTCGGTGTTTTTTACCATAGTTATGATTTACAAAAGACTAAGGCATGCATCTAAAAACTTAATGAAACAAACAAGACATATCGAGTTTCAACAACGCGACAGGGGAAGAAAATTTCTTTTTAGCACTGTCCCTTCACGGAGAAATTTAAATAACATACTCAAGAATTACATTATAGGTAATCATAATGCATTTAACTATATACAAACCAACGACTAAATAATCAGCTTAATTAACAGTATGCGCAGCCGTAGTCGGTGAATCTTAACTCATTTACAATTAAGCCTACGAGATTCCCTATTACGTATTCAGAGGCTAAAACTATTTGCATAAGGTAACATATTACGCTGTATGTTAACTGACTATGCTGTGGTAGGATGTAGTTAAATGTGCGGCTGATGAAACTGAATTCGAAATTCAATGAAGTTGGATTGAAATTGTCTCCTGGATTAAAATATTGTTACATTATTGTCAAACTTAATTACAAAATAGTTATGAGGTAGGTATATTTTTGAATATACATAATCAGCCTATTTCGTTCCCACTACTGGGACTCGAGTCTGGGCTATTGTGCCTCTCTGAGAAGAGAGAGGCACAATAGGGCACGCAGGCCCAGTGTGACTTGGTGCATAGTCTAATGGCCAACCTATGGCGAAGTTTTACGGCTGCCCGAAGGCTTTCGACATAGTAACGACTGGTGTCCTACAACAAACAACTAGCCTCTAGCCTATGATGCCACTAGCGGTCACCCATCCAACTCCTGACTGCAGCAAGGGGTTACTTAACATTCGTGATAGGTTAAGATCGCCAAGTCAAGCTCTGTTGCGAGCGCTTTACACACAAGCGTGGAAATGAACGGTACAGAAGGTAAATATAAAAGTCGCCTAAGTTACTTTTTATAATATCAGCTATTTACCCGTGAAAGTTCAATCAAATTAATAATATTTTCCGGACCAACAAAATGTAAACAAGTGGATTTAGAAAAAATCATTTATGTTGACATTGACAAACAATAGTTATTTGTGTAATAAGAGAGAAAAGTCATTTTTTGCTGCGAGTGCTGATTTTGAATCCTGAGTGTGGCGAGGGATTCAAAGACACGAGATGCAAAAACTTTGCTCTCGTGTAACACACATAACTTTTCACTTCAGCAGCGAGAACACTTTAGGAGATAAATAATAAACAGGAATAGATTGAAATAACTATTCTTTGTGAATCAATTTAATTAACATTGTAGGTAGAGGTACCAATTCAATAAATTACTTTAAAAGACATAATTATCTGTTTTGCAAATTTGTTTAGTTAGTACGAAATTCCGAACGGGTTTGTCTTTGAGGTCGAATTCAAAATCGGATCTTCGAAAGAGCTGGTATTTCTCTCTCTCTTTCTAATGGCGGGAAAGAGATAGAGTGTGAATGTTTCGAATTGTATGATTAACACAAGGCTGAATAAGATATTCGCGGCTACTTATCTGAAAGAAAATAAGTTACTTTGTCTCACTCAGTGAGCAAAATCGCATTTTGATTTCAGGCAGCAAAACCTACATGTTTGAGCTACTGAAGTGAAAACAATTTTATTTTATTTAGGTGTTTTATATTTAGTATGCATATATGTATAGATAAATCAAGAGGTCCAGTCCAGTCAGGATTTCATTTTGTAGCTGTTACTTAATATCAGGGTATCGTGTACAATATTGTTTAAATAATTATTGTAGACAGACTTAGCGCGCAGTCGGTGAGCCTAGCGCGAATAACTGCGTAATGTGTCAAACAGTACTAACTTTCATTTATCTATGGCAACTATGACACACTAAACTCACAGTTTGTACGCCAAAGTGGGACGCGTTAGCGTTTACGATACGAATAGGTTTTTGTAGAGCCATAGAGGATATAAGCCGTAGCATAAACAACTATGCTACGGCCTCTATCCTCTATGGTGCAGCAATATACGCAACGTTATTAGTCGATCCGGTGTTTTATTATTCGTAATACCTAATTCCTGGATATTTTTCTATAGCCAGACAGACGAAGACTGATGTCAGACTTATAAAATACCTCTTCTTTGTCGGGGGTAGAAGTCTCATTTCCGGCTAAAAGAAAGAAAGGAACTAAATCGCAGAAAAACGAGGACGAAATACCTAATAAACAAAGCGAAATACGAATCGATGTACATTATAAATTTATGTTATTTCGTTTGCAACCCTTGTTTATGTTATTTTTCCGGGAAATTGCGATCATCCCCCGGGAGCGAGTCGGACGCATTATGTAAACTTTCCTTGCGTAGGTAAATACTGGAGAAATGAGTTCTTTTGAAACGAAAGCGTTCCATCTACCCTGGGTATCATTCTGTAACGTCAGCTTTACAATTTGATACAATATTTATTTATTTTTATTTTATTTTTATTTATTTATTAAGGCTTTTATTGATAACTACATTATTACAAACACCATGAATTCTTATTTTTCTAACTTAACTAAATGTGTTATCTTTTGAAGGAAGCACAGCATGCATAATATAAACGAAGAAATGTTTATTAACTAATTTTATATAAATATAAGTTTTCTGTATTACTCACTAAAAATGTATTGAGAAGAGTTAGAGAGTAGGGTTGGCCATCGTGGCCATGATTAAGTTTAAGCTACGTTTGAATTTTATAAGTGTGTCTCCAAAAATATCTAAATCAATACGAGGTTGATATTGATTATAAAGTCTACTTATTATCGGGACAGGCGAGTTAGATCCTAACACAGTTCTACGATATATTGGGGCCAATGGAGTAATGGGCTTACGCGGATATCTAAATGGCACTCTAAACTTAAAGTTTGCCAAGAGATTTGGACAGTTTATTTTGTTATTAAGCAATTTATAAAGTAAAATTCAGTCTAGATTGATTCGGCGATCTGACAAAGTTTGGATATTAAAAAAGGCTAATCTTTTGTTGTAGGAACTTAGAGTTTTTGCTTTTCTTACAGAATACGCTAAGTGCCACAAAAATCTTTTTTGTATTCGCTCTAATCTTAAACAATGTGGCAAAACGGCATAATGTGGACTCCAGGCGGGGCTACAGTATTCTAAAACACTGCTTACTAGAGGAGGTATGCCATCTGATCCAGCTCCTTTTCTTATATCAAGACTTTCGAAAGCTAATTGCACTGCACTTTTAGATATTTGTAAATTAGAGAAACAACTACTATTATCCTTTACTTTGATTAGCTGACTCAATATTGTGCTGATGCGTTCTTCGCTCATGTCATCACTTTCATCATGGTAGACTGATGCAAAGTATTTCGCGAAAACATTGCAAATGTTTTCTCCACCAGTAACTGTTTCCGCTCCATCGGATAATGAAACAGGATACGTAGAGCTGTCTTTTCTCTTAGTTTTCATGAAAGACCAAAATAATTTAGCATGACTGTTTATTTTATCTTCTACAAAGTCTCTATATTTATTGTAGCTCTCGGTAGCCAGTTTTTCGCAACGTTTATTCAATTTCTTAATGATTAGCTCATCCAAGAATGTTATTCAAATTAGGATAGTCACATTTATTAAAATTGTGCCTCACACTAAAGTTAATTTTAAGTTTTGTTATGTTCGTGTTACTTATAATAATTTCTATTAGGGGATGTTGTTTATCTATTTTACTCATTTCAAAGTCAGATCTTATCACTTCAACACAGTCTATATCGGTTAAAACGAGATCCAAAATTTTGCTATCACAATAAAAAAATCTATTAAATTGTTAAAAATTATTAACATTACAAAAATCTATAAGGGGATGTGCAATTGTCGCAACTAAATATTGTCTATGGGGATCCTCTAATAACTCCCACTCTATGCAGCTTAAATTAAAGTCTCCGATTACACAAGTTTTATAATCGTGTTGATCTGAAATATGATTACAGTTGTCTAGGAAGTGTTCAAGATATTTTCTATCAACCGGCGTTGGTATGTAAGTAGCACATGCGATGTGCTCATGCACTTTCGAGATTTTCAGATCCAAAGTTAACCATAAATCTTCATCGTCACTTTCACAATCAGACTTATGTATTGAATAATTTTATTCATTAACTGCTACTAACACTCCTCTCCCTTCCTCTATTATTTGGGTTTTTCTTTTTCTTTTCATACTTAATTTAGATGTCTCTCTATCTCTTCTATAAACAGTATATCTATTATCAAAAAGTTCCGTAGAAAAAACAGTAGAGTTCAGCCATGTCTCTGTAAGTACAATTATATCATAGTTCGAACTAGCTAATTTATTTAATTTATTTTTTATTTTATTTTATTTTACAAAAATTCACAGCTTATACAATTTAATATTACGTAACTAGATATTTATAAAACCACTCATGAGCCATTTTGAAACTTCATTATATATACTTTTGTGTAACAATAAAGTAGGTAGTCATAGTCGCAAAACACTAAATTAAGACAGTAAAAATAACAAAGTTTGTGGTGGATTAAAATCAGTAATTGAATATAAACGAAACAACTGGTTCAACTGAATAAATTATAAATATAGCTGTCATAACTAATAAGACGTATGACGACACATTTAGTATCTAATTGTTGAATTAGTACCTACGTAATGTGCTTCAACATTAATTATGAGTGCTGACACTAAGAGTAAAAACTATAAATCTTAATGATGGGTAATAATTCCAATATATACTTACCTACTTAATAATTTTATTGTTAAAGGTGTGATTTTAGTTTTGAGACCACGAACATTCTGGTAGTAAATACATAATGAACTATCCATAATGATAATGATAAAATGACAAAATATACTTGCTGCATCACGCGGATATAACCAGGGAGGTAATATCCACGTGATGATGATATAGATGATGAAAAATTTCATATGTGTTATTCCAGAACCAAAAGCATCTACATACCAAATCCACGTGATGATGATAAAGATGTTGAAAAGTTTCATATGTGTTATTCCAGAACCTTAAATATCTACATGCCTTATTTTCTGGCGGGATTGAGTAACAAAACCTTTCAAAGTTTCACCTTTATACTATTATCCATAATGGTTTAACAATTGTAAGCAATATGTGCTATATAAAAAGAATGGCTCCGAGTTTCTTGCCGCTTCTTCTCGGTAGGCTCTATATATTTTGGAACGCGGCGGTAGTCTTTAAAGTACATTATAATGAAAAATTGATGTTCATAAGTGCGTCTTTGATGCCTAAATTGAATAAATGATTTTTACTTTGACTTTGACTTTGAATTTTAAACTGAATCCGAATAATGGTATCAAAAACAATGTCTACTAAGCAGAACGGCCAAACTTATCAAACAACAGTAGCTCGTCTAAATTACAAATCGTATAAGTTTTAATTTAGGTTTTTATTAATATTTAATTAAGGTTTTAATTAATATTTAATTAAGGGTTTAATTAATATTTAATTAAGGTTTTAATTAATATTTAATTAAGGTTTTAATTAATATTTAATTAAGGTTTTAATTAATATTTAACTAAGGTTTTGCATGCCATTAGGTATGTGACGTGTGTAAGATCTCTTTTGTATATATATCACCTAAAATTTGTATGTACTAACATTTCAAGCAAATAAAGAATATTTTCTTCTATTATATGTTCAAGAAACAAATATACTGACATGTGTTATGTTATATAGGATTGAAAAGATTGTTGGTTATACACGTCATTTAATCTTGAAGTGAAGATTAGTCAGATCAGAGGTAGTGAGGATGGGGTGTGACCATCTGGCGATCGTAGGTTGCAGCAAAGCAGATCCGACAAAGCGTGCCCATTGTCCCGGCATGAAGGCGCCCGGAGAAACACCGTGTGGTGGTTTAGTTGGTGTGGTCTGCTTGCTGCTATGGGTGCAGTTGGCGCGTAAAGGACGAGTCCGACATACCCCGTCGGATCCCCCCGGGTTGGCGGGGATGTGTAAGTACATTCCCCACACGTTAATGAAAAAAGGCAGATCCGACAAGTGCAAGTTCTACCGTTGAGCTTTCAGACAAGGTAATTAAGGTCATACACAAACAAAATTTAACAATACTTATTTTCCAAATCAATCAATCTAGTTATAGTGTCATCATAACCACAACAGTTTCTTGAGCAAGCAAGACTAGTTAATTACCCGTTTTGACTGACTTCCAAAATGGAGGCGGTCATAATGTTCGTGTGTATGTCCGGAAGAGATCGCTCTGAGCAAAAAAACCGTCCATTGTGACACTATTAGTTTTATTAAGCATTTAATTGTAGTAAGATATTTTTGTGTATGTAATTGTATCGAAATTCTTTATTTGTTTACTTTATGTGTAAAGTGGTGTGTTACAAAAAAGAGTTAATCTATCTATCTATGTATTTTTGTGTACCTATTTTTTCCCATTAGTGGACCGATTCTCAAAACTCTTTTTGTTTGGTAGAGTATACTCTAATGTTTCCTCCAATGTCAACTCCATTTAAATTTCATCAAATTCGACAAGCAGTTTTTGAGTGACACTCCAATAACTTAAAAGTGATACCAACGCCTATATTGATGATATCGTCATTAGCAACCCGTAAGTAGCAATGTCACTAAAAATGGTAAAAATATGTTTTTAACAAACAATGAACTGACTGCAACACCAATCAGTGTGAAATAACTTGCCAATGTTGGTACCACGCGCACAATCATGTGATATTAGGCGCTTTTGAACTGTCATGGTACTGACTTCAACAAGTTATTTCACACTTTTTAGTGATGAAGTCGGTTCCGATTTTTGTTATTTTTTTACTATCTATATCATGTTACTCGTACCATTTTGATTTTTATTTAAAATATAATCAAAACAAAAACAAATAATCTATTTTCAATCAACTTTTAATTAAAAAGAACAGGTTATCATTTCGGCTGTTTAAATATGCACAGTTCACGCTTGAGCGCGTCGTGCAGTGTAAAAATCAAGACAACTTGTGTCTCGTAAGTAAACGGTGAACATATATATTTTCCCGCCGCGCTTCTCGTTTCTCCAAACACAACGACACCGCGATTCAGAAATGTGTTTGCGCGACACTAGCGCCATCTATTGAAATAAGCCGAAATCTATTGGAGCATACTAACAAAAAGTAGCTTGTGTTGGGACAAAGCAAAAATATCGAATTTGTTTGTTTGCCTCTTATTATGACACAGAAACATTATTTAAATATCGTTAATATCGGATGTATAATTAAATTGTAACTATTTATTTACAGAACATTTATATTTGTTAGTTTTTCGTTTACAAGATGGATGAAGACGCCGGCGGGAGGCTGGCGTTCAATAAGACTTGTGCATTATTAAATTTGGTACGTTTGATGTTCCGGAATAAACAACTTCCCGTTGTTTGACAAAACTTCGCATTTTTCGCTTCTGCATTTTTAATGTATGAGAAGAAGAGGAAATAGGCTGTTTATCTATCTATAGGTGCTGTTAAAACGTTTTTAATGTAGGTATTTTAGTTACAAGTTGTCTCCGTGATCTAAAAACTGCGATGAAATGATTAACAATTTTATAATTGGATTTACATTTAAATTTAAATTAATTTTTAGGTACGTATTTCAGGTTGAGCTATCTTATAGTGTCAAAAATCATAACGTAAATTTTATTATTATTTATACATATTTCAACTCTATCTACTCGTCTTAAACAAAAGGGTTTTCAGATAATAATACCATTTTAAAAACGGAATATTTCAATAGCTTATGTTACTCTCTGAAAGTCATTAAGTTATCAAATACATGTATTTTATTTATTAAGTTATCAATTTCATGTATTATAAATACACTTTATGCGTAAGTGCTTAAATAGCTTATAAAAAAAAATATAGGACATCAGTTTCTTAACAATAATTATAATCAATTCATTAGTAACTGTTGTAGAGTTGAATGAATCCATACTGTCTGGGTCTGGAAACAACACGAAACATGATCCTTTCGTTCCACTGGGCATAGTCTATGGAATATTTATACAAATTTAGGGTCACTTTGGCTGTGTAAGTGTGAACTGTGTTTATGAGCTATGCTGGAAGTTTTTCTTTTTATTATGTGATAGTTATTTACAGGAACAATAGCTCAGTGACCCTGATTTCGACACGAGACGTCCAGATTCCATCACTGGTCGAAGCAATTTTTGTGTTTTTTTTCTTAGTGTACATAGTACCTAGTATACACTTTAATATTTGTATGATGCAGAAATACAGAGAAAAAAAATACATTTATTCGTAACATCTTACACAAATAAAGATTATTATTTTACGAATCGTATTGGTTAATAAGTAGAAATGTTTACACTTGGGTCTTGAATGTGACGACACAGAGCATATCCTACTGAGATCATGTGATTAAATGTTATTTTCTATTTTGAAAACCCCTTTTAAGCTTAAGAAATATAGCCCAGTTTCCGCCGAAGCGCAATTACGTATAGAAAGCTGCTCGCTAGGCCCCGTTTCATAAAGCTACAGGTAACAATTATTGTTAAACAAGTGCAATTTGAAAAATTTAATACCGACTTCCATTCTATTACTATGGTTAAAATCAGTTATTTGAGTGTAACTCAAAAACTCGTGGACCGATTTTGATGAAATTTAAATGGGACTATTAACTGGTGCTTCCCACACGGGAAGCACCAGTTTTCAAACAAAACATAATTTTGAGAATCGGTCCACCCAATCGAAAGTAATGAGGTAACAAATATAAAAAATAACTGTCGAATTCAGTACCTCCTCCATTTTGGAAGTCAGTAGATAAAATAGCAACATTGGCCTAAAGTGGCAACATTATTCAGAACAAAATATTAATTGTAGTAAATCTCCAATGTTAGCGACGCGAGTGCTATATAATAATATTAAAATAAATAGTTTGTATGTTTTAAATAAGTAAATGTAAAGATTATGTTGAAATAAATATATATGAGGATTGCGGGGTGAGCTACGTGTGCGATGCATACGAGTTTGGGTCTCAAAGGGTCTCCACAGGTGCGGGAGGGGTAATCGAGCATCACCGCGGTGCCAGCTAGTCTGCCACGAACATACGCGCTGACCACACGTCGCTCTCTCGCTCACCTACCATCTTGTACCCTGAGTCGCGATTAGTCATTTGAAACCCCATCCCGAACATCCAACGTGAAACACTTGTTCTGAATAATGTTGCCACTTTAGACCAATATTGCTATTTTATTCAACAATAATTGTTACATGTAGCTTTATGAAACGGGACCCTGCTGTGATTACACATAGGTATTAGTCCATACTCTCCTATTACCCAACACATTTCAGAATTATCAGTAATATAGAGTACCGACTGTAGCGCCGTTCGAGTTGCGCAGAGGGCGCCGCAGCGCGACGTCCCCCGCCCACGTCAGTATGTTTGCGCCGAGTTGGTAACAAACGGCTATTGTACCATACCTATAGCGAGTTAAGGGATGAAATTTTTGTCAGAGATAGTTGAATAACCAAGGAATTCGTTACCTAAACATTTGTATTAACTGTAATAGTAAAATATTATGCCACACCAGGACGAACTTGACCTAGCCGAAATAATCGTAGTTGAAATGGAAAATAATGTTTAATTTAACATTTAAAGCGTCAACTTATAGGTTTTTAGCTTTAATTAAATAGCAAAGACACGTATCTAACTAATTACATTCAAATACTTTAATCTATGGAAGAAAAAATATCCGAAAAATAATTTGCAAACAGACTACAAAAATTAGGATTTCACAAAATATGACGCTTACCAAGCCAGAACTACGAATTAATATTTATCAATATTTTGAATGCCTAGAACAAAAATATGATTTTTACCTTTAAGCCTAAGCTTAGGTTATTGATATTTATAAGAAAATAAAGAGATTCTTTAAAAATTCAGGCTAGAATGATTTATTTTCAACATTGGGAGCCCATTTTCTAGGATTAGACATGGTGACTTTGTCGGGTCAACAGTATACTAATATTGATATAAAATATAGATGTTTTTACATAGATAAATCAGAGTAATGATCAACTTTAATAAAAGTTAAGTTTCAAAGTAATATTCAAAACCATCAGCCAGAAATAAATTGCTAAAGTTTCGAATTTTTGAAAAAATTAGCCATAACTAGCGAATGTTTAGACAAGATGGCTGCCAAATTATGGTTAGTTTACACGAAAACGATTTAAATAAAAATAGAAGTTTTAAATAAAAAAGAAAAGATTTTTCCCAAATTTGTTCCCTATAACTAATATTGGGGGTAAATAAAACAAATTATCTTATAAATTAAAATACGAAATGATATATTTTGCACCATTATCATCATCATCATCATCATCTATTTTGATACAGTCATCATCACTAGATTCTTAATGATTTATACATGCATACATGCTAGTAGGAAGCAGACAATAACATTATATCAGCGTCACAACAGTTATATGTACATTACATTAATCACCATCATCCATCACCGCTATCATCATCATTATCATCATAACCATCATGTTTGTATTCTTTAGATGGCTATTTGTTTACATGCAAGTAGCTGCCAGAAAGTAACAGTGACTGAATTGATACATTTATCTAGAGCAACACCATCATCATCATCATCATCATCATAATTTTTACCACTGTCTTCACTAACAGTTAGACAGCAATTAATTTACATGCATGTAGTAACCAGAAATAACAGATATTAAATTTGTACATTAATCACCATCACCACCACCATCATCATCATCATCATACAAAAAAATAGTATTCAGATTACTATTTTCATCACAAACATGTAAAACATTGTTCAAGCCCATATTGATAAGCTTTTACAAAATAATCCTAAATACTTGCAATCCTAGTAGTAACCAGAAAGCAACATTATAATAAATTTGTACATTAATCACAATCACCATCACCGACATGATCATCATTTTATCATTGTCTTTGGTAACAGTTAGTCAGCAATTAATTTACATATTTAAATGCAAGTAGTAACCATAAATAACAGATATTAAATTTGTACATTCATCACCATCACCACCACCATCATCATCCAAAAGTTAAGTATTCAGATCACTATTTTCATCACAAACATATAAAACATTGTTAAAGACCATATTGATAAGCTTTTATAAAATAATCCTAAATACTTGCAATCCTAGTAGTAACCAGAAAGCAACATTATAATAAATTTGTACATTAATCACAATCACCATCACCGACATCATCATCATTTTATCACTGTCTTTAATAACAGTCATCTATTAATTTACATATTTACATGCAAGTAGTAACACCATAAATAACGGATATTAAATTTGTATATTCATCACCATCACCACCACCATCATCATACAAAAAAATAGTATTCAGATTACTATTTTCATCACAAACACGTAAAACATTGTTAAAGACCATATTGATAAGCTTTTATAAAATAATCCTAAATACTTGCAATCCTAGTAGTAACCAGAAAGCAACATTATAATAAATTTGTACATTAATCACAATCACCATCACCGACATCATCATCATTTTATCACTGTCTTTAATAACAGTCATCTATTAATTTACATATTTACATGCAAGTAGTAACACCATAAATAACGGATATTAAATTTGTATATTCATCACCATCACCACCACCATCATCATACAAAAAAATAGTATTCAGATTACTATTTTCATCACAAACATGTAAAACATTGTTCAAGCCCATATTGATAAGCTTTTACAAAATAATCCTAAATACTTGCAATCCTAGTAGTAACCAGAAAGCAACATTATAATAAATTTGTACATTAATCACAATCACCATCACCGACATCATCATCATTTTATCATTGTCTTTGGTAACAGTTAGTCAGCAATTAATTTACATATTTAAATGCAAGTAGTAACCATAAATAACCGATATTAAATTTGTACATTCATCACTATCACCACCACCATCATCATCCAAAAAAATAGTATTCGGCGTCGCTGAGCGTGCCCAACCACTTAGCGAGCCTCTGAGCCTCAACGTCAGCCTGTGCCGATGTCGATGGCTGCTGTGGTGGTTGGTGGTGAGCAGGTGCGGGGGAGGTGCTGGCGAAGTCTGCCGGCCGCAGTTGTAAAATGATGCTTTCGTCAACTGCAAAAAAATATAAGAAGTGCACATTATTTTATAAATCTGTTAATTATGAAATGTTATGTGTTAATATAAAAAACAAGAAGATAATGTAGCATTCTAATGGTGAAGTAATTTTTGCAATTGGCCCCATAGTTCCAAGTTTATTTGTTGTGGTTATGATGATGAAGGTGATGAATCAAAATATATACCCTATGTCACTTAAGAATAATGTAGTATTCTAATGGTGAAGGAATTTTTGAAATAGGCCCCGTAGTTTCCAAGTTTATTTGTTACTAGCTGCGCCCCGCGGTTTCACCCGCGTGGTGATGGATGATGATGATGATGATGATGAAAAGTATCCTATGTGTTAATCCAGCGCCTCATCTACCCCCATACCAAATTTCATCAACATTAGCCCCCCCGTTTGTGCGTGAAAGAGTAACAAACATCCATACATCCATACATACAAACTTTCACGTTTATAATATTAATAGGATAGTGATGATGATGATGGTGATGAATCAAAATATATACCATATGTAACTCAGCAATAATGTAGCATTCTTATGGTGAAGGAATGTTTGAAATCGGCCCAGTAGTTTGATTTTATTTGTTATGGTGATGATGATGAAGATGATGAATCAAAATATATACCCTATGTCACTTAAGGATAATGAAGCATTCTAATGGTGAAGGAATTTTTGAAATTAGCCCCGTAGTTTCCAAATTTATTTGTTATGGTGATGATGATGATGGTGATGAATCAAAATATATACCATATAACACTCAGGAATAATGTAGCATTCTTATGGTGAAGGAATGCTTGAAATCGGCCCAGTTTTTGATTTTATTTGTTATGGTGCCCACATTTGTTCATATGTTTACGAGCCTATTCAATTCAAACAAACAAACAAATCTTGTCTCTTTATAACATTGGTATTGAAAAGTCCCTACCTACTGCTCTTCAATTAAAGTATATAGAATCACTTACCAAATGACATAATAAGTGAAGAAAATATGAATAGATGATAAATATGATATGATTCTAAATATGTTCGTATAATAGTATGCCACTCATGGTAATATTATTATACCCAAATGGTTTCATATGTGATTCTTTCTTGTTTATGTCATCTTGTTTACTGATTAATGCAATAAATCGCTTTGTCTTTAAATCATACACAAAAAAAAGAATATATTGTATATTATACCTTGGTGCGGTAGTGACGGGCACCTGGCCAGGGGTCTCTTGCCCCCTGGCTCCGCTACTGCCACGACCTCGACCATGTCCACGCCTGTAACTCCGTCCCCCCTGCCTCGAGCCATTTGATATTCTAAAAAAAGTTATAAAGACATTGTTAAAATAATATATTCCACAAGGCGAGGCATGGTGAAACAACTGTTGTATATGATGATCACATTTTTTACATGCTTTGATCACAAAAATCAGACAGAAACTGGCTGATGATGGTGCACGAGTTGTACTGATGGTGTAGTCAAGACACTCTGGTGGTACCTACTGAATTCATTGTACCAGGGCAGATTTTATATATTCAAAAATGATCATCGCCGTGTAAACGAACCATATTATTGTCCGTTTCCATGGAAACGCATACATTTCAAATCCAAAGTAAGTTAGTTCACCAGATCACCACAGGGCTTTCGTGATGAGAGAGCATCACTGAATTTGTTCAATACAACAACATCGGTTTTCATCAATCCTGGCACCGTACGGCGTATTTAGCATAATGTGACTGCTTATATTTACGTAACAATATTAGATCTATGATATTTCACAATGTAGAAGTCCATTCCGTTAAAAATAATATGTTATTCCTTCGAAATAACCTGTCACAAATTCACGCGCATGAGCAGATCGATAATTGTCACTTTTTTCTGTTTTATCTTTGATTTCAGACTGAAATAACAAATACAAAGTATTCCTTACACATTCACAATAATATTAATATATAATTTGTATCAAAAGTATTAATTTACACTTAAATAAATCAATTACTTAGCAGTTCTTCTATCGCCGAACGCTGAGACTTGTACAAAAAAAATACACTTTGATTTTTTCGCTTGTCACAGCCCACAGACAAATTTTGCTCTTTTTTGGTGTTGCAATATAAAGAAAATATATTCTAATGCAGGATTACACACTAACTTTCACTCTTGGGGTGCGTTCCATAAATCCCTAACAAGAAAAACGCGCGTGTAAAAAACGTGTAACAATTGTTACATCCGCAATGTCGGACGAAATGTCCATGTAACACTTGTTACTTAGGCGATCAAATTGGTCTACCGAAACAAAATGCAATTCCAATAAATAACACATAAACGTTATGTAACTGACATTTATCTCCTTCCCTACCATTAGATCCATTAGGGACGGCTTTCAAATGCATTAAAAACATTCAAAACAAAAGAATAGCGCCATAGTAGAATTGTAGAAGCAGGGATGTGAAAACGTCAAACATTGCTTATATGTAATCGAAATTAATATCGATTTTGGACAAGAATAATTAAAACAGTTTTTCAATCATTGTTTTTTAAAATGTGCGATTAAAGTATTCGTTAATAACTTAAGTAAGTTATTATTTCATGTTATATAGGCCATTGTAAATATAGGTAGATTTATGATAAAAATATCTTTAAAATCCGTACCTTTAAAATCTTGTGTCATACTCGTATTGTATTATTTTCTAATAAATATGAAATTCCTAATAAATTATTTATCCATGCGTATATTATATTTAGAACTAGCTGCTCTCCGCGGTTTCACCCGCGCGGTTATAATAGATGATGATGATGATAATGAATTTTATAGCCTATGTTACTTAGGGTGAATGAACTCGTAGCTTTACAATGGTGAATGAATTTTTGAAATCGATCTAGTACTTTTTGAGCCAATTCGTTACAAACATAAATACAAATCTTTTCTCTTTATAATATTAATAGTATAGTATATTAGAATAAAAAAGTACACCAAAACTGTATTGTTAAACAATATTTAAAAAATGTTTCTTTACATGACAACAATTATTGCAATTGAGTTAGAGTGAACATGTCTCAATAGCTAAAACTGATGATACATAAAAACCACAAGATTATTTAGTGTAAAGGGACAATGTAAACAATTCATGCACCTGATGGTAATCAGTACGCATGTTATGGCAGTTACAGTGTTACTCAGAGCTAAGCAAAAGTTTGGCGTAGCACTGCACTACCCCCACCACCCTGAGGTACCAGTACATAGTGTATAACTAACCAGCTAATGTTTTTAAAGTGAAAACTGATACATACCTACTTAACTGCCTGAATTTGTACCACATGGCAAAAACAACTCCGTAATCATAATTGTATTTTAAGATGATTTCATCATTGTTATTATCCTACAGATGCCACGAAACCGGCAGAAGTCAAAAATCAAAGAATAGGTAGCAGTACCCTTAAGTATAGTTGTGAAGGTCTATTATCTAATGACAATTATTGTAAACCCTGCCATCTTTAGCCACACCTGCAAACCACGATCTCATTTTACAACATAGTTAGTGTGTTGTTGTATGAATTTGACCAAATGTTTGATTATAACTATTGGTAAAATTGTATGATGCTGAAAAAACTAATAGAGAAGGCAAGTATATTTACATCTGCATCGAACTGCCGTGCGATACTCTAAGAGCAAACATCGTTGCATCTTTGACAACATCCATGAAACAAATGACGAGATAACAAGAAACGTTGGAAAAACAACTTTGTGTACAAGGGCGATATCTCATATAGTATTTGACATCGCACGGCTGCTCTAATATGACATGTATTATGTGCTATGACGCACGTCGAATAAAGCTTTACGTTCACGTAGGCATATCGAACAAATTGTAAAATATCAAACAGCTACTTAATAGCAGTTAATTCAATTAGCTCAATAGCAAAGTCGTAGATCGTAGGCAACATGACTACAAGTCAACCGAATAGAATAAAAGATAATCGATATCAGTCACTTGTCACATCTCTACGTAGTGGAGCATCGTAGAGTTTTACGACACTTATTTCGGGACTTTCGTGCGCCGTTATATTGTCACTCAGACCACTTTGGTTGATAACAGCTGATATTGGTTCAATTACACATATTTAGTATTTTAACTTTACTAAGTTGAAAAGGGCACTTTGACATCTAAACACTTAAGTTAGAACAAGCTTTTACGTACAATCGTCGCATACGATTCACAAACGTAGCGATGTTTCTCATTTTGAACTGACTTGATTCAGTGATATTCAATCTTCATCTTCACCTTGAATGTTTGAATGTTAAAGGCATAGTCGCTTTTATGAGTCTTCGCTTTTTTTTACGAAGGACCTAGTGCTTTTAGCCACTACGGGCATTAAAAGCGACACCGGACTGTTGGTGAGTGCACGCAGCACTCAACCGAGGGACAACAAGGGCGCACCCTTGCCTACTAGGGAATAGAGATGCCGTTAGCCGCCAGCACTGTCTGAAAGAAAAGTCTTCGCTTACAATGTACAGGTCTTATATAAGTGCGGGGGAAGGATAACAAAGGGGACCGAGAGAGGTGCGGGCGGCGGGAACGTGTGACGCAGTATACAAGAACGAAATGTGCAATAAATAATTCCTAAGATATGTGAATTTGTGATATAAGATCTGGATTCAAAAATAACACGATAAAAAATTGTCACGTTTTGAGGTAAGCACTTCTGATGGTTATAATCGGTTATAGTTTGATTTCTTTTGAATGGATTATATTTTTACATTGTTAAATATCAAAGAACAAATATCGTGCAATAAAAATAACCTTTAACAAGATGATAAATACGCCGTACCATATCAGGATCGATAAAATTCGAAGTCACGTGACAGTTAAATTAGCTAGTATTCTATGTTAAGAATTTTTCTAATTCAGTTTTGTTCATTTTAGAATTGTTCTTTGAAATCTAGTCTAATTTGTTGTATTTCTAATATGAATTCCATTTCCAAGAAATTTCCAATCAATCTTATATTAAAAAATATCAAAATAATCGTGTCTAATCCTAGAAAATGTCCTGAATCCAAATTGAAAAAAAAAACATTCTTGTCTGGAATTTTAAAGTAGCTCTAATTGTTTTTATACATATTAATAACCTTAGCTTATGCTTCCAGATAAAAATCATATTTTGTTCTAGACATTCAACATATTTATAAATATTAATTCAAAATCCTGACTTGGTAAGCATTATTTTCCGTAAAATTTTATTTTTGTGGTCATATGCAAATTATTTTTATGATTTTATTTCTTCTATGGATTAATATTTGAATGCAATTAGTTAAATATTTTTTATTTTATTTATTTGGGTAAACAAACAGTGATACAATAAAGATATAATAATTAAGTTAATTTTAAATAATATAATAAATTGATAACCTGATTTTTTCGGCAAATTCAAGTTTGTCCTCGGGTACTATAATATTTCGCTAATAAATTATACATAAAAGTTTACGTAACAAGACAACTTCACTTTTCAACATGACATGACATAACGATATACTAAAAACAAAAATAGATAGATAAACTCTTTATTGCAACACCACATCATAAAATACAAAAACAAATGAAAAACTTAAAATTAAGTGTCAAAACAGGCGGTTTTATCGCTCAGAGCAATCTCTTCCAGACAACCTTAAAATGACAAAAAAGTCTATGAAGATTGGTTTTATTATACAAAAACTCCTACAACAATTTTGAGAACGTAATGTCATGTGTATCAGCTATATCCCGTACCCCCGCGCCCCTGAACCCCATGAGCGAGGACTCATTAAAGCGGTCTGCCTATAGTGATGTGTTGAGTAATGTGCCCATACCTCCTGCAACACGTATATATAAGAGTGTAAACGTTATGTTCTATCCTACCAATAACTCCAGCTAGGCCTAAGACCTTACCTTAGCACAATGGACTTTCCACCTTTTATAGAGGTTCCTCACTTCTTACGACGACGCGACGATTTGCATCCCGAAGCGTGAGGGACATTCTTTAACTATATCGAAAACTAGTATTATACGCAAGAGTCAATAAAGAGACTCTTTAATAAAATAAAACTAAACAACAGCCCATTGGAGAAACGCGATATATCTGAAATGCGATAATCTTTTCCGAACGAAAAACACACCCGCATTATGTTCTCCAATTTCATAAACATAAACTTTTCAAGCAAGAAATAAGGTTCAAAATCGGATAAATATAGTTGTCAACCCGGAAAATGCGACTGCATAGATCGTATTAGCCTTTCCCACGTTGCTTTGTATCACATCAAACATTCTGCCATGCATTATGGTAATAGAAAAAAAAAAGAAATTATCGTTGGCTACTTTGCATAATCCACGAATGACAGCTTGACATTAAGTTGTCTGTTTACATAGCCAGCATCTTGAAACATTGTGTAATCGAAAATAGCTCTTGTGTTAAAGTAATAAGAGTAGGCTTAACTGAAAGCATGTATTGGCAATTCGTTAACGGTCACGCAAGTGATGTGACAGTGTAAGCGGGCGATTTTTGTTTATTTTCGTTTTATTGAGTTGCAGTGTTTTGATTGCAGACGGCAGAGAGTGAGTATTTTATGTGCTACTAGTTATGCAGGAATTTGGTTGGTATGAATCACTTTGCTTAGAGAGTTACTGTGGGACTAAATTTCTCTTAGGACGTTTATGTCTTTATGTAACACTTTTCACTTGCAATTTCTAACGTTTTTTATTGATATTGGGAATACTTATAAAACGTGTTGTCTTCTCGACACTTCTGATTAAAATTGTTATCAACTTATTTTTATTTAGTAGTCTGTTGTATAGACAAAAACAAATTAAATTATCATAAATATATCAAAATGAAACTCAGTTTGGGACATCACAAATTATATGTAGAAGTTAGATTACAGTATTTCTTAACAGGACGTTTGTAACTTTTTTTATCCATAAAAGTGTTTAGTGCGATTGAAATAGCTGCATACCGAACACGAACGGAATTAGCAAGACAGAAACAAACTCAATTTTATCATTATTTTCACCATGACCCGTTTATAGCAGTTTACCGGAGCTCTTCAATTGCACACCACTAGATACTATGTCATATTTAGCTACTACTTGCCACTTCGCGAGGATCGTCGTTTCAGCTAATCTACATGGGTGAAGGTATGACCCTGGGTCTTTCGAGCGGGACGCGAAAAAACATCTCTCAGGTCATCATAGGGTTAGCGATTACCGTAGCTGCATTATATAGGTGACTTATCATGACTTGGCTTTATTGACTGTAAAAAACGTTTTAATAAAAAAAGTTTATTATAAAGTTCGACATTATATAGAAGATAAAGATGCTTGGAATACTCCACTTCTGGCAAGCTGTCACTCTGCCACCCATAAAATGTAATATTTGTAGTACCTAAGAAGAAACATTGCAAACATCTATATAAAAAGAGGGCCCCGAGTTTCTTGCCGCTTCTTCTCGGTAGGCTCTATATATTTTGGAACGTGGCGGCAGAGTCTTTAAAGTACATTATAATGAAAAATTGACGTTCATAAGTGCGTCTTTGATGCCTACATTGAATAAATGATTTTGACTTTGACTTTATCTTTATCTCAGCCGTAGGACGTCCACTGCTGAACATAGTCCTCCCCCATAATTTTCCAAAAGGACCAGTTGGACGCATTATATATGTACGACTGCATTAACGGTCATCGCATCTTGACTTCATATCCGTTTTCCATCATGCGAGATGTAGGTAGTCACTTTGAAGAAGCATTATAAAAAAATATTAAGACATATCATATATATTGTATCTTATTGACATTTTTTTTTCTCTTCAGAAAGAATAGGGTACAATCGAAAACAAAACTAAATATCAAAGATTTGTTCCAGCAGGTGCCCCCGATAGCAAGTTCTAGATCTTGCACTTCAAGATTTGATTGCATCTTCACTGACTATAGAGATGTAAGTAGACAAATATGTACCAAATATTATTTATTTGCAAGTTTTCATTTAAAAAAAATTAAACCAATTTCTTTTCTATTATACCCGATGTAGATGATAAAGCTTACAAATAATCAAGTGTTCAATAAAGTATCATCAAAATCGATTTACTTCGAACAACACACTTCGAACACTTCGACAAAGTTTAGAACTAACAACACATACAACATTTTACAAATACAAATAATTTATTGAAAATACCATTGTTACAAGTCTTAATAGCAATTTGAATACATACATACATACATACATAAAATCACGCCTCTTTCCCGTAGGGGTAGGCAGAGACCACGGATTTCCACTTACTACGATCCTGACATATCTCTTTCGCTTCATTTATACTCATCAATCCTTTCATACATAAGCGTCGGTTTAGGGTACTTTTGACCTGGCCTTTTTTCAGAACGTCTTCAATCTGATTTCGGAACGTTCGCCTAGGTCTTCCCCTTCCAACACTTCCGTTTACTTGTCCCATGTATACCTGTTTAGTCATTCTCATTTCATTCATTCTCTCCACATGTCCAAACCATCTTAACATACCTTTCTCGATTTTTGTCACTACACCCTCATTCACACTACATCGTTCCCTTATCACACTATTCCTTATCCTGTCACTCCGTTTCACTCCAATCATGCTCCTCAATGCTCTCATCTCCACAGCATTTATTCTACTTTCATGCTTTTTCTGCCACACCCAACTTTCACTACCATACATCAGTGTCGGAACCAACACTCCCCCATGAACAGCCAGACGAGCCTTTTTAGACACCTTCTGACTGTTCATAAAAGCGTTAAACTAAAATTAAAAATTAAAATTTGATTTTTTTTTTCAAATTTAAATTTGAATACCAACTAATAATATTTGTATACATCAGTATACATGAGTACAGTAGTACATGAATGTATTTTATTTTTATAATTTTAATTATACAGGCAATTTAATCAATTATTATATTTAAAATATGTTTAATTTCGTTTCTCTATCGATATTAAAAACTATTACAGTTACTACAGTTTTTAAAGTTGAGTACGTCCTCCTATTTTACATGTCGGTCAAAGAAGTTTTAGTAAAATATAATATAAACATACTAGTTGCGCCCTGCTGTTTCAACCGCAGTTTATGGATAATGACGATGAAGAAATATATCTAATAATCCAGCGCTTCATTTTCCTCAATATCAAATTTCATCAAAATTGGTAGCCGCTTGAGCGTGCAGAAGTAACAAACATACAAACACACTAACACACTTTCGTATTTATAATATTATTAGCAGCGCCCCGCGGTTACACCCGCGTGGTGATAGATGATGATGATGATGATGAAAAAGTCCTATATTTTATTCCAGCGCCTCATCTATCTACATACCAAATTTCATTAAAATCCATTGAGTAGGTTTTTCGTGAAGGAGTAACAAACATCAACACATACAAACTTTCGCCTTTAGCGTGATTTCTTCGCCTCAAGTTTACCACGCCCAGTGAATTCACAAATGTGACATGTTTCAAGACAGAGAACAAACTTAACAAATATTTAAGAGATACATTCGAAATAATTCGGTTTTGTGTTCGTTACTCATTAAGACATCCGTATGTTAACCAGTCTGTATTAAATTAAAGCTAAATGTCGCTTTGCTTCTGTCTGTCTGTCCGTCGCGACGCAAGAACACTTCGAGATTTGGTCATTTGTCAAAGTAAACGTACCGTGCGTGCGGTTCAAAGTACTGGGGATGAGAAAATGTTTGATATTAATACTTCGGATGGTTTTAGACTTGCTTTAGGAGACGAGTCACCCGCGTTCATAGAAATGTACTGTACAGAGAATACTTACCTACTCCCAGAGTAGTGCCTATGTGTTAATATCTCGGAACAATAACAGGGCAAGGAAGCCGGGCTAAAATCGGAAATGAAATATATGCCTATCTTTTTTTATTTACGATGTTAATAGTGCGTAGGAAAGAGACATATAATACCATTTTGTTTCGTTATGTGCGATCTCAACGCGTTCCTCAGTACGTTTCCCGACAGTGACATATTTAACGATAGTTTAATATTGTAAATTTAATGCTGATATTTTGTGAATAATATTTAATTGGATATTTTATTAAAGATTATTATTTAAGTTTGACATTATATAAATCATTTAAGTTTTATATTACTTCATTAGCTAGGACTTAGTTTTGTTTCATTTAAGAACTTATAATATGTATAATTGCAAGTGCGTTCATATTAATAAATAAATAAATCATGCAGGTTGTCACAAGTTAATTTTTGGATAGTGACGATCCATTCTTTTCTTTTCTCGAACTATGGGATTAACATAAAACTACAAAATGAAGTTGATCGCCGACTTAAAGTATTTTGACGGAACATCTAAAATTTAATAGGACTATTCTATTTTTAGAAATGTCATTTTACAGAACACTACGTCTCTCTATAACAGTTTTGGTGCCACTTACAGCTTTAAGCTGTATCATCATCACCATCATCATCATCATCATCAGCCGGAAGACGTCCACTGTTGAACATAAGCCTCTTCCATAGATCGCCACTTCGAACGGTTATTTGCTTCCTGCATCCAGCGATTCCCCGCGGTTTCGAAGAGGTCGTCGGTCCACCTCGCGGGCGGCCGGCCTACACTACTTCTTCCGGTGCGAGGTCGCCGCGCCACTCGAGAACTTTTCTTCCCCATATGTTGTCGGTTCTGCGAGCGATGTGGGCTGCCCATTACAACTTAAACTTTGAGTTTGATAATGATCAACAGTAAGCTGTATATAAATACTTATATGTGAATGCTCTGCACTCGTTATGCCTGGAGACAGTTTAAGCCTCATTGGTTCAATCATTTCTCTCACCATTCACATTTCGACCAGTTTTACTTGCTCACTACAGGATTTTTTAAGGTCCACACTCTAATACCGTGTGAGAATTACCTGTGTCGCGGAAGGGACGGATACATTAACACATCACATTCGAATACGAGAAGAAACATTTCCGGCCATCACACAAATGTTTGGACTGATCAGAGTTCGAGCTTGGAAGTCGCATGGTCACCAACCACCGCCACAGCGCCAAGAGGTTTGAGGATATCTGACACTGCGGTTAACGGACTCTATAAGCCTAACATCACACGATAAATAGTATGTACTACGTAAAAAGCACGGAAGCAGGCCGCTTCCAACCTTTGGTAGTGTGTTGGGGAGGTTTGTGTTCAGCTGCAGTAGACTTTCTACGGCTTAGGTGATGATTTTTATAGTATTAATTTTTAAAGCACTAACGCCTGCTTAGCGATCTCAAACATTGAACACATTGAAATTTATAGAGAGAAAAAATCACATCCTCGGACGGGATTCGAACCCGCGTCTTCTGACTATGGCGTAGATGTAATGTACTATGTCATAGCGTCTGACACGGATAGTCAGAAGACGCGGGTTCGAATCCCGTCCGAGGATGTGAATTTTTCTCTCTATAAATTTAAATGTTTTAGGTGATGACGATGACGATAATCATGATGATGTAGATGAGTATTCTACATGCCCGTTACCGAGTAAGTTAGATTGCCTTGCCTCTTACAATTCATATTTCGAACGTTCTTCTACATTTTCTTTAATTCCGTCCCAGAACAGAGTACAAAGTTTTGATAATCATTCATTATAATGTTGCATACAAATGTGAGTCCGCATTGGCGACATATTCACATTTCTAAAATTGTATGAAACGCGTTCGCATTGTCATACGTGTTTTATTTTAATCTTTTTTTATAAACAGAAAATGGAGAAAACGTACGACTATGTAGTACTCATGTGATAATCTTTGATTCGTAAAAGCGTTCCTGATCTATTTTAAATAGACTGAATGAGTTGTAATTTTAAGTCGATATTATATAAAAATAAATGATTTGATTAGTTCCTATAATATTATGATCTTTAGCACTAACGCGTGCGTAGCTCCGCATAATTTTAATATTTTTATTTTATTTTAGAGCAAAATATCACTGCACAAGATACTCCGCATACCGCATTGTCGCACCTGCATCTTGTAACTTAGCGTGTCAGATGCTATGACCGCTTCGCCATCGAGGTACCACTCCGAGGATCGAATTTATCTGCCGTGCAATTTTCTAAGAGCAAACATTGTTGCATCTTTGACAACATCCGTGAAACAAATGACGGGATGACAAGAAACGTTGGAAAAACAACCTTGTGTACAAGGGCGATATCTCATAAAGTATTTGACATCGGTGAGCTCGTCGACGAGCGCATCGACGAATCATTAGAGAATCGCATGGCTGTCTAGTTTCTTTAGCTTTCAGGGACAGAGCTCCATCTATCGAGTCGCTTAAATAGATTTATTCAACCTAAAGGAGAGTTTTTCACAAGACACTTAACTTGTGTGTATGTCTTGAAATCTTTTTAATTTATACTACATAAATGATTTTTGAAACGCTTGCGCCTGATTAGTGTTTCCAATCTTTTACAGTTTTAGAGAGAAAATGAAGAGCTCTTTTGGAAATTTATTCCGCGTCTTTTGACTAACCCTGTCAGCCACCGTGACCAACGAGACACGGAAAAGTTAAAAATGATCATATATAAATGATAAGATTTTAACACAAATGTACCCACGAAAGTACTCCCACTATGCAATCCATGCAACAGTTCTAAAATATTTATTCAATATCAAAACCGACTTTACTCACCGCACCGTGGTCGCCGCGATCTTGCAGCGTAAACTCCCTGAAGATGGGCATCGGACATGCCCGAAACCTAAGTAACGACGGCTAATTACGTTAATAAAGTCGGTTTTTATATTAAATATATTTAATATAAAAAACGAGTTTATTCATGTGTTTATGTTATGTGTCAAACTCATGAGAATTTTCAAACTAAAATAGTTCTAAATGAATGCATTATGAGTTCATCGCTTAATATAAAAATTGCGACTTGAGACCAAACTGCAGTCGGAAGTTATCAATCCAATCATTTCTTTGTTCCATCGCAATTAAATTCAAATTTCATACCAAATATTTTACTCACGATGTTACCTCGGCATGTGTCATGCGAGTCGTGCACATTTGTCAGTCGCCCCCACTAATTGGCAACAGACATGTGGGGCTGGCGACTTACGTGTTGCATTGGCAACACAGGCATCGATTTCATAATTCCTATTTCAAAATAGCAGAGTTTACACAGGGCTACCACCATAAATGGATTTTAGATTTTTGTATTTCGTAGAAACCCACTGATATCGATGACAGGGTTATCAAGATTAATTCGCAGTTGACTAGCTACGTTTAAGAAAGACAAGACTGGGAAAACTTTTTTATGAATAGCGACATAACGCCTTCAGCTTAGATAAAGCTGCCTTGATATACATAAATAAAGTACAATATTTGAAAGTAAAAAGAATATAACAGTCATGTTTTTTTCGAAGACGACTTTTTTTGCGGCACTTATATAATTCAAATGGTCAAACAACGTCAACCCACTTTGGTGTGAAATAATTACAATTGCAAAAGTACTTTCTATACATTTTTATAACACAAAACATGAATATCGGGCTAAATAAGTTAGGTAGAAGGCTCTTAGTCTGAAAATAATCTTCTCTTTTTTGATAATAGAGATGATAATGATCCTGCTCAAAGGACTTACGAATCTTAGTAACCATTTTTAGCTTTGTTAAGGTATAAGGATTAAAAAAATGTTAAAATTCAAAGTTGATTGACGTGGTTTAACCATTTAATATGAATTTTAAGTGTGGTCTTCGAAACAAACGCAAAAGTACAAATTTTTTATTAAAGACTTTCTGTGCCTCGAGGTTTCACCCGCGTGGTGATGGATGATAATGATGAAAAGTACTGTATGATTTATTCTCAGACCTACTGATACACACAAAATTTCATAAGAATCGGTCGAGCCGCTTCGGAGGAGTTTTGTTACAAACACTGTGACACGAGAATTTTATATATTAGATATATATACCATGTTTGGCTTCACTGATTATATCTTGTAAAGTATGTACCATTAATGTAAGTATAGGTACATATTACGATGGCGACAGGCAGCTGTCTGCGCTGGCAGGCGTTCTTCGCTCCTGCACATCATGTATCGAGTTTAAAGGAAACCGGCCCAATTGATATTTCCGAGTGGGGTTTAAATAGACTACATCTGAGTGGTGATTTTTGTCATATAGTTTGCAATGCTCGTGTTTTCAAATAAGTACATTATGTATTGGGATATATGACTATCACCTTAAAATATTAAGTTTTATATTGAGTCTGTGTCGTTCAACTGATGAAGTATTAAACCACAGACGTAAGATCTGCGACACGCGGTACTGTACAAATGTACACATTTCAATAAAAACCAATTAGCTAAAATTTCGTAAAATTATTGATATTGTTATAAGTATTTGGATTACAAACAGCATTTAAATCAATGCCGGCGGGGAGTGCCCAGCTGGCAAGGTTACTTCGTTGAATAGCCAGGCCGATACATTGGTAAGCACAAACTGATGGTGCTTACCTCGGAAACCGTATTCCAACAAAGACCCTCTTTTGGCACCTGTAGTTTCTCGGGCATCCAGATAGATCCTTCCCTCAGCGCCGCGCATTTGGACCCCAATAGCACACAACTATACCCCAAACGGAATAGGTATTATATTTTATAAATGAATAAAACTATACGAGTAGATACTTACTCAGTTAAAATATAATCCATTGGAATAAAACAGCCTCATTTCAAAAGTTTAACTAACAGAAAAAATACTGAAAGAACGCTTTCCGCCCCAAAAACTTTCATTCACAAAGATTTGCACAGAAAAAGTATCGTCGAACTGTAAAACAGTCGTGTCCATTTTTTCTCTTTTTTTACACAATTAACTTTAATTAAATCCGTATCATTCGCGCTTTGGATTGCGGACTTTTCTAACTTTCCCCGGGATTTCTTCGCTAATTAAAAAAGTAGGTGTTTTAAATTGCCAAATGTCGGTTATATTTTTGCGACTAGCGGTGTCTGCCATCTGTGCTGTGGTTGACAGGAACATCTTTTGTTTTTTGTCTTTTAAATTAGGTATCTAGGCTGAGCGCACATTGGAGTCACGACAGTTTTAAGACAGACTTTCCTCACATAGACAAGTCTGTCTTAAAACTAAAACCTAATTGTTTTGCCTATGAAACACATCTAACCAAACTGTTTTGACTATGACACAATTTTATCTATGAGACGTTTTGTTTGAAGTGTGCGCGTCTTCATATTTTTTTGTAAAGGAATAGTCTGTCTTAAAACTATCGTGACTCAAGTCTGCGTTCAGCCAACAAGCAACTCTTATATACAATCTGAATCTCGGAAACGGCAGCAATGACTTTCAAGGGCGATGACTGGATCTAGGTAGGTTTTATTTTTTTAAAACGTCGTTTCATCTGTATTTATCTGCTTCAGGCAATGAAAAACAACCAAACTTTGTTCGTCACGTTCAAACTAGATGGCGTAACAGTCGCATTGCAAAATCGCGGTGACTTATTTGTATCTAAAACTAGCACCGCTTGGGCACCCATCAAGGTACTTATACTTATTTGATCTATGATCTAGGGCTTTAGATGACACGCGTCTTGAAAGTTTTGTGACAGAAATTGCAAGAAATCCGTCTTCTTATCCCGTCCGTAATCATAGAAACACTCTCTACACTTTAGATTACTTTAGCTCGTAAACGTGTTTTCAACTCCTTCACGCATATAGCAAACCGTTGAGTACTCCGGTGTAAACATTGCGCTACTGCTCCACACCAATCGGAATACCCCAAGTGCCCCCTTATGAGACTCGTAGACATTTCTAATAGCCCTTAAGTCCTCTTGAATGAAGCAAACAGTTTTATGCCATTGTCCATTTCACTCGAGTTTGTTATTTGTCAACAATGTTATTCTAATGAGCTACGCAAATCCATTTTGAACTTAACTCCTTTGTCATAAAAGTTAGAGGAGTTACTTGTCTATGATTGTTCTTCGTCCGTGCCGTTTCCATAGTAACTGTGTTGGTCGCCAATCTTTGAAGAACTATGTTCACAGAATATTGAGTTCTATGTGTTTGTAAATAAAGTCTCTATTGTGCTTGAGTGTGAAGAAGTAGGATTATTTTTCTAATGTAGGAATATTTTCTGAAATTGAATTTCTATTCGTATTTAGTTAGAATCTGTGAATGTTTCGTGTTTGCGATACCGTTTGTAAATAATGACCAAATACTATTTCTGTCAAGAAACTTGTCTGTCACGTTATTTATATTGTCGCTTAAACTCGCCACTAGCGCAAGACCAAACGAACGAAGCCGCAGGCGGGTCAACTATTTTCAAAAAAAATCTAACAACTTTTTTTACACGGGTCTGGCAAAATATAACAATACGATGATAATGTTTTATTTTTCGAACTTTTGTGTTACTCCACTTGATCCAAAAAAACTTATGCACGTAGTGGCTTTAAGTAATTCATAGGCTGCTGCTCAACCCGGAAAAATATTCGCGCTATATTGGTACTTTCCATGCGGGTAGAGCCGCGGGTAACAGCTAGTTTTTCACTAAATGTGTGTCGCTGCAGTATATATCAATGTTCCTCTATTTTTATACGAAGTTATGAGAATAAATCGCGGGTCGGGACAACAGTGAATATTGCACGTCGCTACATGAGAGTACTGTAAAGGCGAGTGCACACTGCTGAGTAAAATTGAAAACCACCGACAATGTTTTGAAATACTCGTCTAGTTTTTAGTAGTAATAGTGTATTTCAATCTAATTTTAATTATGCTTGCGTTGAGACAGGATATGTGAAACTGCTATATCATCAGATAAGTATGCGTCCATCAAGAGGTATTTGAAGTTCCATATATTGACTTTACTTGTTGATGGTTTAAGATCGCTAAGTCAAGCTCCGCTGCGAGCGCTTCAACAAAAACAAAACATATAGTTATATAACTAATTATTTACAAAACTGCTGCCTATTTCAAAACTAAATTGCAATGTTCTAATCTTCCTAGTCCTATCTCTACAGTATGCATTCAGCTCTACATTGAAATATCTGCACTTGATATGTCCCGCCGGGTTCCGTTATCTCGCAACGTACAATAAATCCTTCAGCCGTGCGTCTCTACCGAGAGTAGAGACTGTACGAGTATGATTGTACGAAACTCTTATGCTCTTAGAAACGAAATAAGTTAAGTGAGGCTGTACATGTGAGAGATGAATTCTGTTGAGTGACTCTACATTATCTAGAGTAAATGCGTTTCTAGTTTGTTTTGCATGGGCTTGTTGTAGTTATGTATAACAAAAGTAGCGATGAATGCAATTTAGGTATATCGTAATCTGTCTTCATCTCTATAATCTGTCCTTATCAGATTATCTTATCAGAGGAATCCAGTAGTTTTCTTTACAGGTTTGAACATTCATGGTTCATGAGCGATTCAGTCATTGGTGGTAGGTTTTTTTCAGTTCATATAATATTCTTCGCCGACTCCAGCAGTCCGTTCCATTTATTAACCTTCTCCCTAACTTCAACACACTTGATTGTAAAGAGATCCTTATTGCATCGCCTTTAGCCTAGCCTCGTTATGGCCATCATCTTAAAATATTAAAATATTCGTTTGAGACTTTCTCTGTTGGTAACTAAATTATAATTAGTACTCACGGGTGGAGTTCTTGATATACTGGCACAGTTACATGCACTAGTTCACGGGTAGAATTACTGTATTTAGAACTCCACAATTTATTGAATCTTTCTGTACATCCCGTAAGTACTGCCACTTATAACTTATTAAAATATGTAAGTTTCGATCGTTGTTACTTTGCGGAAAATCATTATCAAAAACGGTATTAAAAGAAATATTTATTTGATGAAGTAGATAGTTGATGAAGTAAATAGAAGTTGACTCCTGAGGATGCCTCGTGTAGAGGCGAAACACGTGTCGTATCGTTTTGGTTGATTGGGTTGTTTTGTGTGTCAGTAACTCTGTACCTTTTTGCAGTTTATGCGGGAGGGAGGGTGGTGCACACCGCAACTCGGCCAGAAGTATTTTTTTCCAGTGGTAGTGTTACCAAATGTTTATTTCTATATCGTTTCTTTTTTTTCATTTTTATCACTTAACATTATAATTTGAAGTAGCCTGTATCTTCACTCACCTTGCAGTTGGCGCATGAAAAAAAACACACTTGCGCGCCATTCCCTACAATTTTCTACCGACTTCCAAAAAAGGAGGAGGTACTCAATTCGACTGTATTTTTTATGTTTGTTACTTTATAACTTTCGACTGGATGAACTTTTTTGCTTGAAAGCTGGTGTTTCCCATGTAGTCCCATTTAAATTTCATCAAATTCGGTCCAGTAGTTTTTGAGATACACTTAACTGAATATGTTGAAAGTCGGTATTAAATATTTCAAATTGCACTTGTCATATATTGTATTTGTCGCTGTGTATTAAAATTAAAAGCGATATATATTTGTTTTCAGCTCGCAAATTTGTTGTATAGCGTCGTACGACACTTCTGAGCTCTGCTCATTTGTATCATAATATACTAGTACTTGGATGACCGAGCTATGCGCTATTAGATACCTATACAAAACGGCAACACATGTTCCATGAGAGTCTTGTCACCGCAATTCAGGATTTTGCAATGCGACTGTTACGCCATCTACTTTGAACGCAACAAACAAACTATTAGTTTTCATTCCCGGAAAACACGAAAAAAACGACGTTATCTAAAAATGAAACCTATCCAGATTGATTTACTTGAAACCCCCTGTATACAAAATTTCCGAGATACAGATTATATATATACAAGATACATACAAGAATTTCTCAAGGATATATATGTAATATTTCTAGATCGTTCTTCAAAGAGCAAATGTATTTCTATCCAGGGGTATTTTCAATGTTTTACTTGTAAATAAAACAAATACATTTGTAACCCAGCCCGCGGCGCTTAGTTTACTTGAATCATTTTAAAACCGGCCACTTATTACCACCACCACTATTTAAATAACTCTAACTTACACGTCAACGGCTTCAGGCAAAACCAACGTAAAATTACTTAGCAGTACCCGATAGTTAAAAAGTATATAGGTAGGAATATAAGCGCAAAGAAGGTGTATAAAATATATCATGATTGGGTAGTTGATTGAGTTTGATTGGGTAGTCGATTGGTAGTTGATTGAGCTTGATTGGGTAGTCGATTGGTAGTTGATTGAGTTGAAGTTGAACTTGATGTCTCGTTCGGTATCTTGATTATAAAGCGATATTTGTAAACAAAATAGCTATATTTATAAAAATACTAGCTGCGCCCGCAGTTTCACCCGCTTGGTATTAGATGATTAATAGTATACTTTGTCCTTTCCCAATATATATCTCGTTGACAAATTTCATCGAGATCCTTTCAGCCGTTTAGGCGTGAAAGCGTAACAAACAAACTCACTTTCGCATTTATAATATTAGTAAGGATTTTTGTTATTCCTTTACATAAATGATATCGGCAACTTCGCCCGCATGAAGGAAGATAATCGTGATCTCTCAGAAACTACCCAATCGGGATTTAAAAATGTTTATGTTGGGTACGTACAACATAACATTACAGTGTGTGAAGTGCAGTGGGGATGCGTAATTGAAAAACTGCGACATGCGAATCAGTAAAATAAATTTCTCGCACCATATCACCTCCCTTCCTAAATCCGTGGTCAGTTTATACCACGGATTATATACTGTATTCTAAACTTTCGTATAGAGTCGTTTCAATGGAAACAAGTAAAAAAACATACAAACTCAGTTGCGCATAGGGTTTGGGAATTCCCGACAATTTAAAAGTTCTGGGACACGAGACAGCCTACAATCAAAGTCCCGGGAATTCCCGGGACTTCGAGACTTTAAGTAAAAAACTATAAAGGGTAACCATTTTGAAGAAGAATTCTATTTGAGATCATTTTTAGGGGAAATGGTATCAAAAAAGGAATTTTTTTTGGTAAATCAATGCTTACTAAACAGAATAGGTATTACATTTTATTATTTCTTTTTAAAATCTTTAAAATTCTGTATCATTTCTTCTTTTGTTCCTCATAATAATTCTAGACGATTTTCATAGCAATCTCGTTCTTAGGCATTTTATATCCTCGCTGGGTAATCGAATCACTCACGAATGGATTTATTATTTGTGATTGCACTTAAGTAAAGTACATCCTCTGCCGTCAAGCGAGAAATTATTTCAGACAAAGACTTTTTTGCAACATATCGTTTATTTTTTTACAAAAGCGCCGTTTATTCATATTCATATCATATCATATTCATATCATTTATTGCATCATACATGTAACGGGGATCTTAAATATTACAATACTGAGTCATATATGTACCCAATTCAGGGCATTGCAATATGAGTAGAAGCGGACCGATATATTATTACATTTTTCGTCAAAATTTATCCTTAAAAAATTCGTCTAGACTATAATAACTTCTAGTGAGTAATAGAGTTCTAAGTTTAATTTCAAATATTTGGTCTTTATCTTGGGCTTTTATCGTATCCGGAATTTTATTATAATTGTTTTAAAAATTCAAAAAAATGTATTTGTTTCAAAGGACACATCACATCATAAATGAAATTGACGACTGACTAACACAGACATAATCATAATCCCAAAGACCTTACAGTGTAAGGTCTTTCCATAATCCTGACTTCACAGAACAACCAATATAGCGGCATGATGGCGGTGCGACAAACGCATTAATTGTATTGTGTGCTCAGTAGTTACGTGGTAGACCAAGTAATTATTCAACTAACAGATGGCGCTAGGCTTCTTCAATTATTAGAAATAAAATAAAAATAATTACATTATAATTTTGCCAATCTTGTCTCGTCTCGAGTCTCGACTCTAAAGTCCCGGGACTCGAGACAACTAAAATTACGCAAAGTCTGGACTTCGAATCACGAGACGTCCCGGGTCCCAAACTCTAGTTGCGCACTTAAAACAGTACTATAAACTTTTGTAAGTTATTTTTACATTTACACACTTATACAAGGACACACACTAGGATTCGTTGTGTCGCGGGGGACACGAACACACACATTAACACGTATCTAATACCCGAGTACAAATATATCTGCTCATCACATAAATATGTGCCTCAGCCAGGTGTCGAGCCTGGGACCCCAATGACTAAGCCAGATATATAAATATCCAGTGTCGTTTGTAAATGAAAAGTACCCGGGTAACCGAGCTTTACTCGATTTAGATACTGATACGAAACAGCAACATATGTTGAGAAGGAGATGTTGTTGTTGAAGAGAGAAGTTGTCAGGAAAAGGTTCTTATGATAGAAAAAACAAAAAAAGGTGAGTCATGGCGAAGCCGAATGCCGAACCTTCTACGCTAAAGAAGTAGCGGGCTGTCGCTATAGTATAAAATAAACCTTTAAAAAGTTAATAAAAAGAGAAAAACATGTGACTTAAATAGCAAAGAGTTAATTAAAAGTCAGCCTTCAGTGGCCAAGCACGGAAATTTGGAAAGTATACCGTAATCGTATCGTCGCCGTATACAAACTATCATTTATATGGTCTAACTGTAGTTCTGTACTCATAGTTTGTACAGTGAGACTGTGGCTCAATGGCCCGAGCACGAACATTTGCTAAAGTGTAACGTTATTGTATAGTTGACGTATTCAGTACAAACTATGAGTTATCTGTGCCCCAGTTGTACTAGATAAATTATAGTTTGTACTGAATACGTCAACGATACGATTAAGTTACACTTTAGCAAATGTTCGTGCTCGGGCCATTGAGCCACAGTCTACGTTACACTTACGCAAAGTTTCGTGTATATATATAGGTCCACAGGCCATGGTTTACTTAAATAACTTAAAAATAGTCAATTTTAACAAGAACTTTACCATACATGCCAACGTTTCACTGCTTCAAGGCAAATTTATCGTAAAATTGCAACAGCTACCTGTAATTAAACTGTATTCAAATAGCTTTACGAATATTGATGATACTCTAGCAAATAGAGCGCCTCTGCTGGAGCATCCAATTTGAACGCCACAAATTGCCAAGAGCTGCTAATTAACGTTTACTGTGTCAGTTGATGTTTGCGGCTATGAAACTAGCGGAACTTAAATAGTATTTCACAATATTCTTACCCGATTGCAATGAAACAAAACGGTATTGTGTTTTATTGTTCGTAAGTATGGTAATTATGCATGTGTCGATATAAATATTACCGTTGTTATGTTTTTTTATGATAAGTTGCGAGACAAGCAAGTCGTGAGCCTATTGGTATGCGCTAAACTTGGTCATGACATTTCAAAGCCATCCAGAGTTTAGATCTGGTAGTTATTGAAGCTCTTTCGCATAGTCGTTTCACTTATTACCGTGCCATTTACACCCTGCCAAAATAATGTTGGCACAGTTCGCTTCACGGCAGAGTATCTGGCAGTGCGGTGGTACCGATCCAGATGGCTTCTTGCATAAAAGACCTTACCACACAGAAGCTCGAGTTTCCTCGACTTTTAGGATTCGCATCCTGTCGGTGGAGGAAATCTTCCTATACTCCGTACATTTACGGAAATTGTTTAATGGTTTGTCTTTCTTTTCGCAGCAATAGAGCAACCAATCGGCGTGTTATTTAACTGACTTTAAAATAGGAGGTTTTGGTGTTCGACGGTACGTATTTATTTATTTATGTTCACCGATTTCTCCCCCTTAATTGGGTCGATTATCAAAACTCTTATTTAATTAGTTAAACTCCAATGGCTGAAAAGTGTTTCGCCTATTTTGTTGATATTCTTATTGACGGCGAATGACAATCGATCCGTAAGTAGCAAGGGTCACTAAACTGATATTTTTTTACAAAACAGTCAAATTGCCTTGCCAAAAGCCTTGTTGTTTTAAAATAACGTCACAGCACACCTCATCTGATCACACAAACACACCACACCAGTCCACACAACCACACCTATACAAAACACCCTTACCGAACAAATACACCCCCCCCCCCCCCCCCACACACACACACGCACACATACACACAACACACATTTCAACTACTCTCACCTACTCACCCAAACCTAAATAGCTCTATAATTTATAAGCAACATAAATTTATAACAATATTTCACACTTAGTTTTTCTCGTATTTACATAATATGTTATATAGTTGTACCTTGTTTGTTACTAAGGAACTATGTTATTAGCTGACTTTCGGAGGAGGGCGTTGACATCTGCGACACAGTTAATACTTCTGCAGGTGTCATCGAATCCTATATGTTTGTAACTAATCGTGTTATGGTTCCAAATAAATAAAATTATTATTAAAAAAAAAAAAAAAAAAAAAAATCGTGAACCTGATTTTATAACGACTTCCAAAAAGGAGGAGGCACTCAGTTCGACCAGAGGTTCAGACGACCTGAGGAAGGTCGCAGGACTACGTTGGATGCAGGCCGCTTCCAACCGGTCCTTTTGGAAAATCATGGGGGAGGCTTATGTTCAGCAGTGGACGTCCTACGGCTGAGATGATGATGATGACTCAGTTCGACTATATTTTTTTTATGTTTCTTATTATCTTATTATTAACGTCGCGACGTTCAAAACTTTTTTTTGTTTGACAGCTTGGTGCTTCCCGTGTGGTCCGATTTAAATTTCATTTAATTCGGTCTAGAAATTTTTGCGTTACATCTCAATAACTGAATAGAATGGAAGTCGGTATAAAATTTTTCAAATTGTACTTGTTTGGAAGTCAGTTGAAAAGTATGAAATAACTTATCGAAGACGGTACCATGAGCACACTTTTGTGATAATAGGCACTTTTGAACTGTCATGGTACAGACTTCAACAATTTTTATTTTTGTTATTTCATACTTTTAATGTTGAAGTCGCTTCTACTTTTTGGTATAAAATGTTTTGCATTAGAGATATAATTGCGAATGTGTAGGTATTGTTATTCTCACAGCGCTGGATCGGCTGGTATATTTTTTCCTAAAGTATGTTTCCTAAATATGTAGATAATAATAATGCTTTGTTGTAAATATAATTTAGTATGTAAATATAATAATTTTTATATAAAAAAGTCTAAGAATCTAATTTATGTTGAATATTTTTTATTACATTTGCATTAAGATTATTGTCGCCTTTGCTCCTGTATTTAAAAAAACTAGTTGACATCCATATCTTTTGAGATTAACAATGTGATCAGATATAAGTAATTCATTCACAGCTATGTTCTTTAACCAATGTTAAGATGCAGCAAGCTGGAGCAACATAGAAGGTACTTTTCAGTCGGTAATGGACCTATGGGTTAGTCATTTACGTAAACGGTAAGACCGTTACTACGGTACATAATACATACATAATATTCGAAAAAGTATTCGTATCGTAAACGAAAACAATTGAAAATCGCACCGCCTTTCATCATACAGATATCTGCGCCACAGGTGTTCTAGATAAATTACAGTTAATATAACATTTATTTTCTCAACGATACGATTTCGTTACATTTATACGCAAATTTATTTATTTACATTTGCATTCATGTACATCCATCATATTATTGTTATTTCACATAGGAAGGACAATGGACAAGTTAATAGGTAGTACATGTACCCTGTAAGTGCGTTTGCATTATACATATAGGTAGGTACTGTGCAACAGTCCACAGTCTGAGTAATTCAGCTTAACATAATCTAGGTTATTAACATTTATACATACTATTGTTAAATTTAACATAAAGCCTTACATTATTTCAATTCCTAATGTCAATATTAAATGTCAATATGTCAATATTACACTTATTTATAACGTCGATAATCCTATTAATCCTAATTATTTATAAATTATCAAAATGTTAGTTTAGTTATTGAATGTTGTCGCTTATAAGTGCCTGTCAGTCATAAACTCATCTATGGAATAATAACATTTTTTAATGAGGTACTGTTTCAGTTGTTTGTAGAAAACGTTATATTTTGGTTCCTTTTTCAAACAATCTGGAATTTTATTGAAGATAGATATTATTCTAAAATTTGGGCTTTTTCCTACAAATTTTAAGTATGTGTTTGGTAAAATGAGTTTATTTCTATTTCGTCTACTGTAGTTTTCGTCCAGTTCACTGTTCGATTTGAAGTAGTTTCGGTATTTTATTTACAAACATACATACCTGAAGAATGTATAGGCATGGTAAACTTAGTATTTTTTCTCTATGAAATGCGGTTTGCAGCTCTGAGGTTGTTTAATATTAACAAGGATACGGATGCATTTTTTTTGCATTTTGAAATAATCAATAAAGTCCGTGCTATCACCCCAAAGTATTATTCCATAATTAAACCATGAATAAGCATAAGCATAATATGCAGATAACGCGGTTTTGAAGTTAGTGTTATATTTTAGTACGCTCAATGCGTAGGTAAAACAGGATAGTTTAGATTTAATATTCTCGATGTGCTTTTTCCAGTTTAAGTGGGTATCTAATGTGAGGCCAATTTGGTTTGAAATTGAAAACCAAAAATTGAGGTTTTTATGTTAAGCCCACTGCTAGTAAGCTATTATACTGCATTTTGTACTCACAATGAATTCAATAGTTGTTGGGTATGGGATAATTTAAATCAAGGCCCTAGTTGAAAATATCTGCATGGTTCAGTGACGCACTGAATTTCTATGAATACTCATAGTTTATTTTAAATATTATTTTGACGGTTTAACTTACGCACTAGGTACAATCGACTGATTTAATTAGTTTTGTAATCACGTAGTCACTTCTTCCACGTAGTCTTTTGTCACAGAGCACTCGTGGCTGTACTCGTAGCTACAAGCGCTGACGCATTATTATTTATTAATGTTATTCTGACGAAATATTTTTATAATATGATTATTAAAGCATTTTGCTCTCTAAAATTAAAATGTTTGGTCTCGATCAGCAGGCGTCAGTGATTTAAAAAAATTACATACTGTAAAAATACTTATATCATACTTATACTACTTACCATATTGTAAAAATTATGTAAAAATAATTGTAAAAAAAAAAATATAAAAATATTGTAAATATTATAAAAATAATAAATAAAAAGTCGCAACCCTTGCTCTTATAAAAATTATGAAGAGTTGTGAAGGCAATCAATACGAAAATTGAGTATTTGAAAATAAAACTTACAGATGGATAATGCTGTGAAGCTGTTCAATAGAGGTCACTCCGTCCTCATACGACATAAAATGAAATAGAGAGCTAAAATTCGATGCTCGGACCTCGTGCCTCGGTGGCCTAGTTGGCATGGCGTCTAACACGGATTGTCGAGAGACGCGAGTTCAAATCCTGTCCGATGAGCATTTTTCTCGATAAAATTGCAACGTTAAATAACATTAAAACTTTATCTAACTTTCAATCAAGACTGGCATAATAGACATTATTTTGCGGAAGACCCCTCGTGACAGCTCGAAACTGAGCTAAAATTTGTCACATCCTCCTGGTGAAAATTCTTAGTGTTGATTAATTTTATTAAAATTAATAAAGATTTATTGTTTTTACAATGTATATATTTATTTTGTACTTATTTATTTAATTTTATTTCAAATAACTGGTTAAGGATATAGCAGCTGTGCGATTCTCTAATGATTCGTCGATATGCTCGTCGACGAGCTCACCAATGTAAAACACTTTATGAGATATCCCTTGTACACAAGGTTGCTTTTCCAACGTTTCTTGTCATCTCGTCATTTGTTTCACGGATGTTGTCAAAGAGGCGACGATGATCTTAGAGAATCGCACGGCAGGTGTTTTTGTCCCATTGAATGGTTAAGGGGATTTATAGACATTTTATCCATTGTCCCCTTCCGACACCATAAGACGACGCGCAGGGATTTTCAGCCAAAAAGTCCGGAATCCCCTTTCGCAGGGGAACAATTAAGGGGATTTCTGGAATAAGCCCTCCCAGTTTATCCCGCTAGTTCCCTGGCCGCACGATCCTAAGGAGGTGCAACAATAATTGACGTCTCCCACCACTTGCCAGGGAGACATTCCCTCTGCCCTGTTATTTCGAGCCTCTGACACTAAATGTAATATGAATCTGGTGAATGGAACTTACTTCGTTTGATTAGTATTATATCTTGACGAAGTCGGTACCATGATGGTTAAAAAGTATCTATTATCACAATGTTGTGCGTATGGCACCGAATAGGCGACTTCGAGAAGTTATTTCACACTTTTTGGTGTTGAAGTCGGTTCCGTTTTTAGGTAAAGAACATTCACCATTTATAGTCACCCTTGTTACTTGCGGGATCGATTGTCATTCAAAGTTTATAAGGATATCAACCAGATAGGCATAACACTTTTCAGTTTTTTTGACCGATTTGATGAAATTTAAATTCGGCCACCTCTGAAGTTTACTCTACATATTAAAAAAAAATTGAGAGGCGGCCCACCAATGGGAGATAAATCGGTGAACATACCGGTAGTATGCGTAGGTAAGAGTCAAGTAGTTTAGTAGTCACTATACCTACCTATTTCTACTGCAAAGCAACAATCTTCGCTATACTGTTCTGGTTTGAATGGTATGGGTGCAGGGAAATCACTGGCACTTGAGACTTAATCAATTAATGTCTCAGGGTTATGGACGCTGTGCAGTTCGTTACTAGTGAAGAAATGCATTTTTTTAGGCGGAGGTTACCACATAACACCATGTGAGCCTCGTGCTTTAGTGTCTCCTAACAACAGTTTTTAAAAACGATATGTCTCAAGCCTGATGCTCGCTTCATCAGCATCCGAGCCACAGTATATGTTAGTTATCTTAGCTTAAAAAAGTACAAACATAAAATGAAGAAAATACTAGCAAAAACAATTAAGAAAATGTTTGTATATCAAGCATCAGAAAAGGCTTATATACTATAAATACAATAACAATTAATAATACATATACCTACAATTTAAGTTGTCATGGCATTAAACATAAACCTACTCAAAACAAAAAAAAATAAGCATAAAATATGTATAATATTTAATAATTTGCCTTAACAGCTGCCTTAGCTGTAACCTATATTATGGCGTTAAAAGTTTTTAATAAAACGCCAGAAACATTATAATCCCCTCCACTCCCAAAATTTAAAGTCAAACTTTTCAGATGGTTAATTGATTGTAGCTTTTACCAAATTAATCATTTCTTTTTACACAATGACTATAAATATAGCCCATCGTAATATCAAATAATATCAATAATATAAAAAATAATATCAAACATAAAGATTTTTTTTTTATTACATTTTAGTTTTTCATTAAAATGTATGGTGTGGTGTATTGTTTTTCTAGTAAACTAAGGATTTTGATGTATATTACCTTAAATATCTTAGATTAAGATTTCAATTTTCGCATTCCAAATAGGCAAAAGTTGTGTTGTACCTAACATTATAGCTATAAGATCTTTCATTGTTACCACAATTTAAAGCGAAATAAATGACTTGGACTTGGATTTAAAATGTTATAGCCTTAAGATACATAATTTATTATATAATATACATTTTCCTATGTTTTTCTGTTCCACAAATAAAAATTATTATTATACATATACATCTATAGATTATATATACTTTTTCAATTTTCCTCGTTTTAAGATAATGTATTCTCGCGTCCCCTATTTTTTTCTAAGTTATTCATTTCAATTATATAGTGTAAAAAAGTAAAATAATAAGCATGAAATGTTTTAAGTATCTAACTTATTCAAAATAATGAGGATTAATACCGTATTTGTGTAAATAGCTTTCCAATTACCGCTTTATTATTGCTCATTTTTTAACGTATTAAATTGATATAGTATTCCCTATCCTTAAGATTTAAATGCCATTGCGGACTTTTTCTAGACCTTTTTAAGGTGTACAATACTGTAATACATTAGTTTGTTCATCATATTGTAGTACATTATTCATTATCTCGTAGGGTTCAGCCAGCGTTTGCAATGTAAGCGCAAAAAACTGTGTTTATTTACTACATCACATTAGAAACCTCTAAAAATATCAGTGTTATACAACTATATTATGTATTTTTATGTATTAGTAGATATTTTTCTTTTCTTGTTTATAATTTATTATTAATTTGATTTAGTAATGTATTATTGTCTTGATTTGATTGTACCTTTATCTTTATATTACGCCCCGTCTTGTTATTCCTGTATTTCCTCTCCATCCTAAGGTTGCCTGGAAGAGATCACTATTAGTGATAAGGCCGCCCATTGTAACACTTTATTTTAAGCTTTCTTTTACTTTTATGTTATTCTTGTATATTAAGTGGTGTAACAATAAAGAATTATCTATCTATATTATGAATACATCATACATATAAACCTTCCTCTTGAATCATCTTTTAAAAAACCAATGCATTCATCGGGACAGACAGACAGCGGGAAACGACGTTGTTTTATGCTACGTAGTGTTGAATAACTAAAATGTTATTTGAAGCTGCGTTTGCTAAATAAAAACCACAGTTCACTAAAAGACAAAGTTGACAGTTATTAACAATCCTGTGGAGGCTACTCTATGTAACGATGAACGCGGCTGACTGACACCTCACTCTTGATGACTGACATTAGTATAACAATAAAATTGTATTGGTAATTACCGGCCTTACTTATAGACACCGCTATTTAGTACGGCGCAGAACAATTTTAGTGTCGACTACTTAATAACGTTATTTAAAATTAAGCAGTGTAAAGCCAAATGCTTATGAATACAATACAACCCCTACCAACCTAGTTATGGTATTAACTTAATTTAAAACATTGTTATTTGTACTATGTGTAAATATAAGACTTAAGGGGATTGCATAGCTAGCACTTGTCCATAATAAAATAACTCTTTTCTACCTCTTAACATTGTCCGATTTCAGTGACCTACTAACTATGCAATACTCGGTAGAATGTGGTCAAAAAATTCAAATAATTGGAAGATATATACAAATAAGCAAAGGAGAGCTAAAAAACTTATGTGCTCCAAGCAACCGGGGAAATTGAAAACCTCCAAAGCTCCATCGCGGCAGTGAAAGCTCACAATAAGGCAGATCCATCAGGCGCCAGACAGTAAACAACCCATTTGTATGCGTTTCCATGCATTCACTTCCATCTGGAAACGAACCATCTCTCAACAAAATATGTGCATCGACAGAGCCAAAATATACTCTATTGCAATAAGAAATAGTTTACTAAACTCTATATAATAAAGACATTTCAAATGTAGTTTTCTGAAAAAAATCAAGTGCTAGAAGCCGTTTATCTACTGCAGACTTGGGGTGGGGTGTGCTGGGGCACACAAAATACTGGCTTCGCCTAGTTTGGGGACAATAGTAAACTCTCTATATACACTCGAGAGCAATGAATCCGGGTCACTTAAAGAATGTTAAAAATCTCGGAAACTAAAAATGATAGGTTAATGCAATAAATTGTATTTAATAGACAATTTAATACTCCTTAAATGAAAGTAAAAAACATATGAGTCACCATACATTTTATTAACACAAAATTACATAAAGAAAAAAACTGCTGATCTCTCCTTAAAACAAAAATAGGAAACATGAAATTTTTGAACTTTATTACGATTTTCTTGAATTTTAATACTTCGTATTGCCTCCTCGTGCATCCATTACTGCGTTTACGCGGTTTGGCATGCTGTACACCAAGTTCCTTATACGATTTTGGGGAATATTCTCCCATTCCTCTGTGAGAGCAATTTTGAGCTCACGAAGCGTGATTGGGGAGGGTTTCGTTGTTTTACGCATATGCCTAGCTCGTCCCAAGCATGCTCGATCGGGTTGATATCCGGGCTGCGCGCTGGCCACTCCATACGAGTAATGTTCATCTCTTGAAGGTAGTCATTCACAATCCTACCTGTATGAGGTCGGGCATTGTCATGCATAAATATAGCATCCTCACCTAAATTGACCATAAATGAACCAACGTGATCATTGAGGATTTCTTCCACATATCTTTCGCTAGTTAAAGAGCCGTTTTCTATGATCACCAGCTCTGTGCGACTTTCAGAAGAAATTCCGGCCCACACAAGTACAGACCCACCACCGTAGGCTACTTTTTCTTCGATGCATGCTTGCTTGAATCTTTCCCCTGGTCTTCGATACACTCTGTGTCTTCCATCGTGCTTGTAGAGCATAAATTTTGATTCGTCGGAGAACATAACTTTTGACCAATCTTCAATACTCCAATTTACGTGGCTCTGGGCATATCTTAGTCTTGAAATACGATGCCCACGCTCCAGTTTAGGGCCGTTTGCAGGTCTAAGGGGTTTTAAGTTAGATTCAGCAAGCCGACGTCTTACTGTCCATGCACTTGGGTTACTTCCTCCGAGGCGTCGAAACTGATTTGTGAGTTCAGTTCCTGTGAGAAAGCGATTTCGAAGCATGGTGTTCACCAAGTATCGGTCTTCTCGTGCTGTGGTACACCTGGTTCTGCCCGTTCCTGGTCTGCGTAGGTTAGAACCAGTTTCTTCGTAACGTCGGAGAACTCTTTGTACTGTTGACAGCGACACACCGACAGTCCTGGCTGTATCGCGCTGACTCCGGCCGGTTTCCAGCATTGTAAGTATTCTGGTGCATTCTTCAGGCGTAAGCGACATAATTTCAGCTTGAATAATGAATATAGAGCACTATCAACATGGTTTATGTACCCACATAAATGACAGATTACAAACAAAAGCAAAACCAAATGCTGTAATTTCGTAGTTCCATCTTCGAAAGTGGCCCTTTTTCAAATTTGATTTTTTTATGATATAACTTTACAATAACTAAGAAGTTTTAATACCTTCATTTAAGGAGTATTACAATGTCTATTAAATACAATTTATTGCATTAACCTAGCATTTTTAGTTTCCGAGATTTTTAGGATTCTTTAAGTGACCCGGATTCATTGCTCTCGAGTGTAGTTGTTTTTAATAATATTTTAAGCAATGAAACTCTTTTAAATTATGTTTCTTATTCTTAAATATTTGTAAGTTTAAACTAATTCTTGCGTTATTCCTCGAAAATCTCTGTTCACATTCACATGTCCTCATTACAACTTCTAGAAGTCACATGTTCCTACTGCAGGAATTGAGTATAGAAACGGAACTGAACATGACATGATATATATAAGTAACAAATCAAACGAAAATCTATGCATTATTTTCTTCTATACATGACTTCATACTTAATAGTCAAAGTCAAAATCGTTTATCTTTTGATACATTACATACGCACTTATTAACGTCAATTAGTATTATTATAATCAATATACTCTACAGACTCTACCGTCGCGTTCCAATATTTATAGAGCCTACCGAGAACAAGTGGCAAGAAACTCGGGGCCATTCTTTTCAATACTTGGATACGGAACAAACTCTGCCTAAATCAGATGCCTTCCGTCACAAGTGACGAACAGCCGTGCCATTCTCTAAGAGCAAACATCGTTGGATCTTTGACAACATCCGTGAAACAAATGACAAGATGGCAAGAAACGATGGAACAACCTTGTGTACAAGGGCGATATCTCATAAAGTATTTGACATTGGTGAGCTCGTCGACGAACGCATCGACGAATCATTAGAGAATCGCATGGCTGCACTGTGTGGCGTTAAGTTATTAAGTCTCATCGCTGTAATTTCACCAGCACCCAAACCCTTCAAACTAGTTCACAGTATGATGCGAACATTTGCTCGCGTTGACTCGCGATTCGCCATATTTGGCCAATAATACAATAGTTTTCGCAGAAATCAACCTGCTTTTCCAGGAACTGCAACATGCTTGGTTATTTACAATTGCAATTCAAATTACTGGTGTTTTATCTATAAATCGAATTATAAATATAATATTATAAATTTCACACGAGAACTAAGTTCAATATCAAACGGAAGTTTACTCGATCTTGTATATTTTCAAAGCGTCATAAAAGTAACTCACCTCCATAGATACGAGTAGAGTACACAATCTTTACAAAATAAACCAATTAGCTCGAAGCATGAAAACTTAATCAGTAGCCATTGTCTGATCCCTCGGCTAATGTTCCATAATCTGGGATGGTAGCCGGCAGGAACAAAAATAAACAAAGCGTTATTCAATATACCCTGTTGTGTAAGCAAGAGCTTGATGGCAGGATGGTGAGTTGTTGGGCCATAAGATGCGCGGGTCCAATCGTCAATAATGGTATAAACACGCCTCTTTATCATTTTTGAAGTAAAAACTTTTTAGGCGCGTTGAGCACTTTTTCAGTGAACAAAAATCATGTAAGTCGCGTCATCGTCACTGAACGTAACGCTTCTTCTTCTTCTTCTTCTTATTGAATGGCTTCTGTGACTAAATTGTCACAATTCTGCCAGTGGCATAAACCGTGAGGAGTTTGTAGGTTGTAATCTAAGAATATGATCGCTGATTAAATAAAAAAGAAAATCAAAAAGAATTTAAAAAAGGTAGATATAGTATAGCATACCATAGCATAGTACATATATAGAGAACAGTACGGAAACAACCTTCAATCATTCGAAACGACCCACTGACATAAGCATGCGCATCGACGAGAACCCTAAGCGGTTTTCGCGGTGCCGTCAGTAGTGAGTGTTACAAACTATTTCTACATCGTAACCTTTTTTATATAATCTAAAATATGAAATGTCACACTTGACTTACTGCTATGTGTTTTAAAATTGTAATAGTGTTCTTGTATGATCGATCATAAATCATAATAAATTTGTAAAACATAACACAAAATACAAATCTTAGATGGCGACAGCAATAAATTATAATATTATTATGAACTATATCGTACTGGGTGTCGTTTTTATGGTTTTCGAGGGTGTCGAAGCCGATAGTGCTGACAAAATCGAAATCTAAGATGGCTTCTGACCGAAATTATCATTGTTTCGTCATGAGTGTCGTTTTTATGGTTTTCGAGGGCATCGAAGTGGATAGTGCTTTCAAAATAGAAATCCAATTAGGCGTCTGCGCGAAATTATCAACTTTACTGTCATGGGTCTCGTTTTCGTGGTTTTCGAGGGTGTCGAAGTCGATAGTGCTGTCAAAATAGAAATTTAATTAAGCGTCTGCGCAAAATTATCAATTTTATCGTCATGGGTCTCGTTATCATGATTTTCGAGGGCGTGGAAGCCGATAGTGCGTACAAAATTGAAATCGAAGATGGCGGCTGGGCGAAATTATCTACTTTTTTTTTGGAGTCAATAATTTGTAATTTATGAAGAATAAAAGTATTTTTTATGTAATGTTTTTTTTAATTAAAAGGTATCAAACGCATTTTTGAGGTTAAAACGCAGCACGGTTTAGCCCTAAAATGCTGAAAAACCCGAAAACAGAGCTCATGAGCACCGAACCCGCGCCACCTGCAGCGCCTACCACGCGCCCAACCGCGGCTCACGTACGCTCCCGCCAAAACTTGTAAAAGTTTATGATAAGTTAGTGTAGTAAACCTTAAAAAAATCGTAAGATCTACAAGTGGTTGTGTGTCAATACTAAACTGTTTTTCGTATGTTAAACTACCAAGATTAACCAACGCCATGATACACCAACATACATTTTATTTGTAAACTTGAATTAACTAGATTTAATGTCTACAGCAGAACAACGCATGTTTTATTTAAAAAAACAATACCTTAAAACATTAAAAGTGACAACCCTATGGCTTCAATGGGTCATAGATAAAAATTTGATAAACTAGGCTTAGTTTCCATACTGTTGCATCTTTATACTGTGCCCATAGTGACTATCTAAAACAAAAACGTAACGCTTTTTGCGTGAAGAAAAATCAAGAAACACGCGTCATCGTCTCCGTCACCGAACGCTTTGTCATGGGCAATGTAGTTGTGTATTGAAAACTTCTTTAGGCTCGATAATTGTTTCCATGACCATCTATTGTTCTTGATGTGTATCTTGAAAATAATTCTAATAGTTTTTCAATTCTATTGGCAGTCCCGAAGTATATTAATTATTTGTTGTTTCTGTTTAATTAAAGCTTTAATAGCTTTAATTAGAGCTTAAAATTCATTAACGAATAATCCACTATACACCATAAATATTCGTCATATTTCTGTCACTTATGTAATGACATTATAATGTCATTACATAAACCATATAATTGACGAACTAAAATAATGAATATATTAATTCTTAAATAATAACACAAAAAAGGCTCCTGAAACGAGAATTCTTCATTATATTGCAATTTCAAATCTTGAATGTCGAACTTGGAAGAATAAAGCTCCCAGAAACTTTGTAACTGTCAATGATCTAACCATAACTTTACACACGATTTGCTCACGAAACCGATGCCAATTCCAAATAACCCTTTTTTCCCATTTCAAGAAATAACACATCGGAATGAGTGATATCTGCAAGGCTATTATATATCTCAGTTGCTAACAAATTTTGATTGAAATCTAAAAAAAATGGCGACATTATGTCACTTTTGTCAGCTTCAGTCATCAACTTACTTACATTTTTGCTTACTGGAGTTGTCTAAACTGACATAGAGACGCCATTTTTCAAGAATTCAATCGCCATTTGTTAGCAACTGAGATACATAATAGCCCTGCCGTTGTAATATCACCCGCTACCGCTTATGACCACTCTATCTTCCTAGCCCCGTTCTCCCCTGCCTGCTAACTTGACAGGCCCGACTGACACATCCGAAATCTCAGGGACATTCTTCCAGACATTCGCGAACAATGCACCGAGGGTGTCTTGACGTCACTCTCCCCCCAACAAATAGAGCGTAATGGCTACAGGGGTCCACAGGATCTTGAGTAACGAGGGTCTTTAAGGGGAAGATATCCTAAAGTAGTCGGATCGATTATAATGCGATGGTTGATTTAAGACGTTCACAGTACCTACTCTTGGTATAAAGTATCCAAATTTAACGTCCCAGCGGTGTCTAGTTTAACTTGGTAGACCTAGGCTAACTATTATACTATACCGTATTTATCACGGGGATAGTTCCGAAGAACTCTTCGGTTTAATACCTGCAGCTGAATTTCGCTATCGGACGTACCGACAGAGTATTACATATTGATGATATTCCATCAATTTAAGGTCAACGCCTGACGGTCCAATAAAAGGTGTGATTCTTTTGGCACTATCTACTTAATGAAATCAGCTACCGTTGGAAGTACTCCTGAGCCGATATGATTTAGGCACTTTCATGAAAAGAGCATATTCACTTCTTAAAGTCCGGCAACGCAAAGAAAAAGAAGATTCTATAAAGATCTTCTTTCAACGCCTCTGGTGTTGCTGTAGGCCAAGCATGAGTAACTGCGTAAGTGTAACGTAATTGTATCGCTCATGTGAAACTGTACAATCTGTCACTTATCTAGGCCAACCGTGACACAGGTAACTCGTAGTATGTATGCCGGAGCGTGACGCGATTACTTTTTCGCATAATTGGTTGTGCTACGGCCTCTGATGTCCGTGGGGGACAGTGATCATTAACCGCCAAGAGCACCGCCTACTTTTTTCACTCTTATCTCTAGTGTTAGTTAAAGTTTCTAATAAGAACTTTAATCCAATGCACTTTACAAATCATAACCAAATCGATCAAATACTCGTACAAACTCGAATCGATTTATCGAGTACCGAGTCCTATGGTTACATCACTAATAATGGCGCGATAACAAATGTCAAAACAGTCCTATTACATTTTTAAGACTATAGTAAACTGATCAACTATGTAAAGCAAAAATTGTTGCAGTTACTATTTGAATAGGTGCTGATAGGGATATTTTCAACTCAGTAGTTCTGTGCTTTGAAGGTCAGGGTCCCGGTTGTGTTACTCGTAGTTGTTGCCATATCGAATACGTGTGTCTAACGACTCCAAAATTAGGGCATATAAAGGGTTGGTTACGAAATATTATAAATGGGACTGAGGTCCAGAACACGAGCCCCTTTTTGGTTTATAGTACTTAATGTAACAAGCAGTCATGTCATTCGCCTGTTTGTAAAAACAAAACATCATGCCTGCCCATGGCAGTTACTGCATAACGAATCCACGGAGGATGTAATGGGCTGATACGTCACTAAGCATATTGAATTGATAGTAATAAAAATGTATCTCGTTAATATGATTATTAACGGGATATTTACCGTGGTAAGGTTGTGGAATGAGCTCCCGATATTTCGGCGCAGTTACATGCACCATGTTCACGGTAAATATCCCGTTAATAATCATATAAATTTAGTGAACAACCGTGATAGTTTAAAACAGTGTTTTATCTCGTTAATGTTCATATTATCGAAGTATTAATCAGTTTCTGTATAAAGGTGAAAAAAACTAAATTGTTTTCCTTTAAATTGCAGCGGAAGCGGAAACAACATTTCAAAGACATTTCTCTAACTATTTGCTCCCCAAGTTGCTAATATTATGAAAAGCAGGCTTTTGAAAGTACTTTACATATTTTTTTTGGATAGGTGCATAGAAAACCATCTACATCCTCTGAGTTTACCGGAACAAAATGGTTTCACTAACTAATCATAGGTAATTCTTCTAATAAATTTGTGCCCTCATAATGAAAATCGTATAACGCACTGTGCATAATCAAACAACATCAGAAATAATCACATATAAAATACTATTAATACGCAGTAAAATCTAAATTTACTCAGCTTTATGCTTATGCTCTCCTTTGCCTCTTTTTAATCTAGATTAAGTTAACTTAATAAAAACTTAAACTAGGTAAAGGAAAAATTGTTTAACTTAAACAATAAAATGGGTGGTAGATGTCCACTTGGCAGATGTGGAGTATTCCAAGATCTTAAGGCAATGTCTTACTACAGATTACAAAGGTATTTTAATTAAATCATTGTTTACAACCAACCCTATTTAATAAAATTTTTTTGCGCGTGGAAAATGCTTTTACGCATCGCTCGCTCGGAATAGCGAGTGGATAATGTCGCACTCACTACCGACTAAAACCCCCACGATGTCCTTCGGCAACGACTGCAAACAGGGCCACGGGATCGCTTGCGCATTCTACGCAGCCCTTCCTTGCCGAAGTCCACTACTCGATTATTTACGGCATACCCACCTCGGCGAAGGCACAAACTACCTCGTCCTTACGGCTCCTGCGACGCGCTGGGACATACAGTGCGTCGCCTTTTCAGAAGGACCTCATGGATGAGTGGTGTCGGACGTTCCCACGTCCGCTGCCCCGGCCCTCCTAGCGTGCGAGCACGAATAGTTCGCTTCCGTGTCCACGCCCTCCGGATAGTGGGAGAAATAGGGGATTAATCTCTCTCTCGCGCTCTTCGGTTTCCCTCTGCAACATAACGTCCTCGCAGAAAGAAACCATCGCCTCCCATGATATCTCGTCATCATCCATCCTTGCTATAATGGTCGATAAAGAGAAGTCCGCTCCCACCACTGCGACAAGAGAATCTCGCGGTTCCTCCGCCCCTGGGTACGCCTTCAGTACGTGCTGTGTAGTTTCTTTCACGCAGCTACACTGGTGGCACACAGGGGTCGCTTTCTTTTGAGCCACATTCCACACGTACCTCCCAAAGCATCCATGCCCCGAGAGGACCTGTGTTATCCGGAAGGTAATCGACCCGTATCTCCGATAGACTCACTCCTCCAGGACTGGCCGGACTGCATCGAGAAACCGTGTGACTGCGGCTCCTCTCCAAGGCCCACTGCCAACCATCTCTTCCGGGACGCTAGAGCTACTGTCCTGGCGTCTATTTGCCACTGCTTCATCTCTTGTGGGGCTCTGCGTAGACTATACGAAGCACTGCTGTCTCCCGGGTGTTCAGTGACCCTGCCCATGTAGGGCCATAATGGTCCATAGAGCGCACTACCGCCATGTAAAGGTGGCGGAAGCTTGCGTCGCCCCTCCCACGTAATTTGAGAGTAAGCGTCACAACGAGTCTGGGTGACAGCCACTGAAGATGTGCCCCGAACCTTCATCTACTATCAAGTACGATGCCGAGATACTTTAGCGTCGACCCAACAGCGATGGAGGTCCCTCCAACAACGATGTTGCACTCTGGATGCGCGCTCTCCGAGAACCATGAAAACTTCAATGAAGCTTCAGATTTATGGAGAGCCACCTCCAGACGCAACCGCCTCATACAGGCAACTACTGCCACTACTCCAGCAGTGATCAGAATGGACCCCTCCCGTACCATCCACCCCTGGGTAGTAACCAGAGTGTCGTCAGCGTAACAAACGACGCTGACGCCATCCAATTACAACCAACTTTGAATGTTCTTTCGTTCTTTCTTGTTTCCTTTTTTAAAGGATAGGTAGGCAAACGAGCAGGTAGCTCACCTGTTAGTAAGTGATCACCGTCGCCCACGGATGTAATACCAGAGGTCTCGAGGATGCGTTACCGGCCTTTGAGAAAGGAATAGGCTCTCTTCTTATAGGTTCCTAAGTCGTGTCTATTGTAGGATTTGATAGTAAAACGCATATCCTAAAAATAATTACTCATGTTCGCCAGTGTAAAACTAGGCACTGATAATTATTATTAGATTCTCATATAATACATAAGCGTATTCCCCTCTTTTTAGCTTCCCCGTAGGCAGGTAATAATTAATCTTCCATACATTTGTGAAGTCAGCACGATCAGATCGGTTCATTATGTGCCACGGTCGAGTAGACGCGCGTCGGTCGTGAGTCAAGGATATTATTCTGTTTGACTATCTTTCAACCCGTTGCAAATGACTAATTTAACTGTGGACCAAGACAAACTTTTGACTCAAAATAAACACTTTTACGATTCTTTCTTTGAATTTTGACTTTTTCCGGCTAGGAGATTAAGAATTAAGACTACCAAATACATATAAGTTTACTTCACATAGATTTTTGTACAAAATAAATGTATGAATCCATTGATTCCGAACTAGTTTTCACTGTGTTTCGGGAATCAATCAATGACAGCTAAAGTTATGCGAAATGGCAGGTTACATTTCGAAAGTGTAATAAATAATAAAAAAAAAATGGAATAGGAATGTGCAAAGTAAATCTAAAATAAAGCTAAATTATATTGTTACATAAAATTTTGGAATAATAGATTAGTACACAAAATAATATTGGTGATCCTAATCAAATGCATCTATACAATCTAATTTGAATTTAAGGATGTTTAATGGGATATGTATGTGTGTGTGTGCCGTATGTGTTACATAATTTAACATAGCACGTATAATAAAAATTTAATTTTACATTCAGTACATTACAACGAACGACAAGAAAATTGAACACAGCCCGCATTATGTATGAACAACAATGTCGGTCAGGCAATCGGTCAGCGGTCGACGCAAGGCAATCGTTTAGTCTGGTCCGCCTCGCCTACCTACCCGTACGCGTCTTTTCGTTTTTGACGCGTGCCCGTATGGTCAGATCGCATATCTACATATACAATATTAACAGAGACCGATAATGTTGTTCATACATAGTGCGGGCTACGTTCTGTTCATTTGACCTGATCGCAGACCGCAGACCGCATCCAGTGCTGCATTGTGGCAAATCCTTTAGCCTGCGTGCGGGAATTGATGTCGCGCGCAGTGTGCGGCGCGGCGACGTCTGTTAGTTCCCGGGAGGGCACTGTTCGTCTCTCTCGATGCATCGGCGCCGCATTGGTTGGTATGTGGCGCGAAGATTTAAATCAACCCTCTCACTCTACAATACATACAAAACATAATCTTACACGCAATCAATTACCAACGTCTCCATTGGTTAGTAGCACTGCCTTCGAAGCTAATCATCTCAGGTTCGATGCCTTTGTCGGGCAAATATTTAAGTGTTGATAAACAAAACTGTGTGAAGGTACACAGGTATTTGTATGTGATGTATGTCTAAGTGTCCTGCGACACGGGGAATACTAATGCGGTTGTATAGGTGGTGAATGTTTTTTTGTGTTGTATTAAATTTACCATTAATTCAGTCTACTCATACCATACAGCTGATCAGAACTCATTATGCGCCACGGTCGAAGTATCTTGAGGATGATATTTTGTCTCGCTTTTTTTCATCTCTTCAAATTACTTCATAGAAAAGCTTTAGAAGGAAGATTAGGGTTGGCATTAGAATAGCCCAACACGAATTTGGTGATTTTAAGAGTTGGATCTTATAGATAATAATTTTCTCTACGCTTTGGTATCAATTTTAGAGCGAGGAAATGTCTAGTTTTCTAGAAAAACTAATTTCAATTTCAGATTTTTGATTCGACGATTCTCTATAAATGCGTGTAACGAAACGACTTGGTGCAATGAAAATGGTATTAAAATAAATATTTTAATTATTTGAACTATTATTTTATTGCTAATTTAATTTACAATACTTAATTACATAGTTTATAATACTTGACATCGATTTTATTAAATTAGCTTCTGTTGCAAATACTTTTTTTAAAGAATGGAACGTATGACCGCCATTTTATTTTCCATAGACGATCGACTACGCCGCCCGCGCCGCGCATTCCGTTCCTCTTCGAGTTACGTGAATGTGCTCTGTTCGCTCTCCGTGTTTTTCATTGTTTTGGCGTGGTATTTTGTGTTAATTTTTCGACGACTTTTGCCTGCTCTCTGGACTCCGATTTCTTCTTCAACTACGACTTTTGCCTGCTTTCTGGACTCCGATTTCTGTTGAACCACGACTCTTGCCTGCTTTCTGGACTCCGATTTCTGCTTGAACCACGACTTTTGCCTGCTTACTGGACTCCGATTTCTGCACGATTGATCTGCCTAGCGACATGGCTAATATTCCATCAGCAGATGAACCAACGGCTTCCACAAGCCGTGAAGATGCAGTACCAGTAGCTTCTACCAGTAGAGGTGAGTTAACTATTCATTTATTGTAATCTAAATTATTTCGCTTGATAAACCACAAAATATGTTAATCAAATGCTTGTTTTTCATTTTAGATGATTTTGAAGAAGAACCCGCATTTAAAAGGCGGAAATACGTGGGTGAAGTTTTACAAACGTGGAATATTGTAAAGCTGGCGCGTATGTTAAGTACACATGAACAAGGACTGGTTTTTGCCGAAGAGCAAGGCTTAATCTTGAAAACTAAGAAGTGTAGAATACACAAAAATCCCATGAAACTTGTTTTCAAGAACGACAAAACTATGGGCACATTTGTGTGCAGCAAGGGTTCCTGTCATAATAAAACTAGAGTATCTAGAGCCCAAGGAACATGGTTTGAGAACGTAAAACTAAAATTGGGACACATTTATTATTTAATGTACTGTTTTGCATACAACTACTCGCATGACATGGTAATACACGAAGATATATTTAGAGAAGAACATTGTTTGTCCCGGCCAACCATAAGCGATTGGTATAACTACTGCCGGGAAGTTGTGGTAATTTACCAACTGGAGAAACAAGAAGTCCGGGGCAAAATAGGAGGCCCTGGAAAAATTGTGCAAGTAGACGAAAGCAAATTTGGGAAGAGGAAATTTAATAAAGGTATTTATATAAGGCATTAATCAATTTCATTATTTTATACTTGTATTTTCAATTTAATAACTGTTTTTTAATTTTTTTCAGGGAGACACATTGAGGGACATTGGGTCCTTGGCCTCATAGAAGATGGTTCAGAGGACTTGCGGTTGGAGGTGTGCCCGGACAACATTAGGTCTGCAGAGGTGCTAATTCCCCTAATTCAAAAACATGTAGAGCCGGGCACAACCATCCATACTGACTGCTGGAGGGCTTATGATTGCCTAAGCCAACATGGATATATTCATAAAAAAGTCAACCACAGTGACCCTGACAGTCCATTTATAGCCGAGGATGGGACACATACTCAACGAATTGAGTCTCAATGGCGGGTGGTTAAAAGATTCTTCTACAAGAATAATTACAACCACCCGGGCAATTTTGCAGACTCAATTGTTGAGTATTTATGGAGGAGATCTGTGGAGGCCAGTAAGAAGGATAAGTTTTTCGAACTGATAAAAGCTGTGCAATATGTATACAAAATATAAGTTAAATACTTTCTAAATTTTGTTTTATTTTTGTCCTAGTTTTGCACCTATATGATTTATTTCTAATGTAATTCAAAATAGCTGTGACCATCAGGGCTAGCACTCTTATTCGAGTCAAGGGCACTCTAACTTGAGTTGGTTAGGTTCAAAATAAGAGACAGAGCCGACACAGAGCACCCCGACTCCACCTAGTCTTGTGGCTGACACCCCTAGATTGTATATAAAAAGTGCGGGAGCCAGAAGCTCAAGGGAGGTCCTGAGAGGAGCGAGCCAGACGAGGTTGAGCGGAGCGACGGGGGGAGGTGGCGAGCGAAGCGAGCCGGCGACCTCCGTAGCGAAGCGAAGACCGAGTTTGGCGAAGTGACACTCAGGGGCGACCGCTAGAGCTTCTGGCGGGAGCCCACCCAGAGTCAAACATAGAACACACCAAAATAGTCAGTACTCCATGTCCAATCCATTCATATTTGTAAGTAAATATAGTTAAATTCAATATATAAACGTTATAAATTTGAGGTTAAGTTCAAAGAAAATTCAAAGTAGTTTTTCGCAAAAACTAGGCATTTCCTCGCCACGAGAGTAGTGTCGGAGGACATCCCCCTCCCCCCTCCCTCCCCCCTCCCCCTCCCCCCCTTAAATTCGTGTTGGCCTATTCTAATGCAATGCCGAAGATTATGTACCTAAATAAGAATGGCATGACATTCAAAGTTACAAAGAGAACTTTATCTGGAATTTTTTGAGCCGCCATGATACGGTTTGGTCAATGATATTATATATATAAAAGTTTGGTGCCCAGTGTTAATAATTTTGTTAGGTATTTGTGTACATTGCTACCACAACAATCTTGTAATTAACACTCTTGTAATTTTATGTCTTAGATGCTTTCTGCAAAAAGTTTTCAAAACCCTTTATAGGCGGGTTCTAGTTACAGCCGTCTATACCAGACGATAAAAAGGGATGCAACTTCCACCGTGGTCTTTGAACCAAGACTGAAATAATAGATTCTGGAATAAAAGTTCTATACTGTTGTCGAATTGTATATTTTGCCAATTTTATAATTCTAGTCATAAATAATTTGTCAATTATTAGGTTTATAATATAGCAAATTTGTTTTATATTGATTTGAATCATAAGTATGTCATTATTAGATTGATAATTGATTATCATTAATTTTAATTAACCATGTTAGTACAAAAATAAATCAAAATAAATTATGTTTCCACTTATCTGTTCACTTGTAACTTGGTGTTATAAATAAATGATTGATTGTACACACTATGTACTATACTTTGTAAATAAAAGAAAATAGCCCAGTTTCCTCATTTTAGTAGTTGCACTCTTACCTCAACGGAGTTGGGGTAAATTGGTAAATTACCCGCAGCCCGGTATTTACCCAACCGCCCCTTGCCCTTTTTGTTGAAACACTGGCTTGCATTTCTGCTGCCTTATCGATTCATGTCGTTAAACTTTGATGACTATGGGTTTCGTATACTGGTTCAAATTAAATGTTGCCATGACGCGACCTGGTTAGGACTTCGAGGTAGTGCTGGCGTCGTATGATGGAAACGTCAAGAGACGTTGAGTTTTCAGATTAACTTAACGTGTTGGAGAAACGAAATCAATTAAATTTTGAAAGTCTGCTGAGAACCACAGAAAAATATACCTATAGTAGAGAGATCTTGCAGCGTAAACTCTGGAGATGGGCATCGGACATGCTCAAAACCTGGCTGGATAACATCGGCTAATTACGTAAGTATAGTCGGCTTTGTTATTGAATAACGTCTTGTGTCAAACTTGTGTAGAATTCATCAAAGGTCGAATGACCCAGACACATTAGATATTTCATTGTTACTCATATAACGACATCGACACTGGAAAATTTGAACGAGTCTATCCACACATGGCGTCGTATCGTAATTCAATACGCGCGTAGAACGAGAGCATTTACAAGTACGTACATTTTCAAAATCAGCGAATCGTATGAGATTTTCATTGTCATTACGATAATCTTGTGCGATAATCGTAGCGTGCTGGCGTAAAAACGCAAGTGTAGAATATACTTTTTATATATTATTATTTCTATACTTTTCAACTTGACTGAATTTATTATCACTTGAAAGATTAACTAATTGCGAAAACCTTAAGAACTAATGTAACATCATCCGAGAGTTCATGTGCAGCAACAAACAATATTCAAACACATATATATTAAAACAATTACTCTTCGAAGTAATTGCGATGTATGGATGGAACCTATGCGCACGTCGCTTGATTTCTACTAAGTGATAAAGGTTTATAGATCAAAGTTATTGAGAATATTCTCTTTTTAGAGAATATTCTCTTCGGACTCGTCGTATCAATCAAACATCAAATAATTTATTTGCTAGAACACATGTACAAAGTCAAGATCTTATAAAATATAGGTCAAAATGTGTTCTGTCTGCTAGCAGACGTGCAAATTTTCTATATCTAATACTGTCTAAAAAAGTCGAACACAATAATCCCGAAATTCCTGTACATTATAAAAACAATTCGAAAGAAGCCAATCTGATAACTTACTTTTAAACAGATTTCCATCCAAGGCCTTAATTTCATCTGGTAAATAATTATATAGAGTTATGCACATATTGTACACATTCCTTTTATATAAATCCTTACGGGCAGGTGGTTGATGACGTGCCCACATCCTCCTACGATGCCTGTGGAGCAGATGTGGCTAAGACTAAAAATAAACTCACTAAAAGTCATAATTGGGACAGCATACAGACCTCAGTGGGTTGACCCTAACATTTTCTTTGACGGGCTGACAGAGTCTGTGGCAAGTTTTAAAAATTACGATTTTATTGTGTTGCTGGGTGACTTTAACATTAACTTTCTCCGCCCATCAGATAACAAAAGTAAACTATTGCAAACTTTTTTACAATGCTTTAGTCTCAATCAAGTAGTGACTGAACCTACCCATTTCACCGGCCATAGTGAAACTCTCATAGACTTAGTATGCACAGATGCAAAGGTTAGGTCAGTAAATGTAAATTACATAAATGATCTAGGACATCATGCTTTAATTTCTGTTGAGTTAAACATAAAAGCTCAAAAACCAACACCATATTTTGTAACTTACAGACCTTTAAAAATATATTACTAGAACTATTTAACTTAGATTTAAACTTAATTAATTTGAAATACATAGAGAATTTAAATGATATAAATAATATAGTCTCTTGTTTTACCAATAACATTGTTAATATTTTTGATATTCGTGCTCCTAAACAGACCATTCACATAAAATATAAATCATATCCATGGATAACTGATACAGTTCGAGAAATGATGCGTATCCGTGACACATATCACAGACAGTATTTGGATACTAAATCAGACTCACAAAAAATATGCTATAAAGATATGAAACATGTAGTAATCAATGCTGTATATCAAAAGAAGCAAGCCTATTTTAATGGTAATATAAATAAAAATATATTGAACCCTAAAAAACTATGGAAAAACCTTAAATGAACAATAATTCCTAACAGCAAAAACACCTGTGAAATACCAACTTTTTGCAATAATCCAAATGTGATTAATGCACATTTTTTAGATGTTCCAGGTAATCATCAATCAATCAGGTGGTCAATTTATATATACGTTTTAGTACATTCCCCGATTTATGGAAAATTTCCTTAATCAGACCTATCCCTAAGAAAGGAAATGTGGCATCTGTCAAAGACTTAAGACCGATAAGTATATTGCCATGTATATCTAAGATACTTGAAAGGATTGTGTGCAATCAGTTGATCAAATACCTAGAAGCAGAGAATATCCTTTTTTTTTTGAGGGGGGAAATACTGTGCACTTCCCTTCCGCCACGGGGGTGATGGAAGGGGGCGTGTGGGGCTCAGACCCACTAAAACCCCCCCGTGAGCAGTCCTCCGCCAAGGTGGGGCGAGACAGGGTCGCGCTGGCAGTCACCATCTCGCCCCAGCGGTAGGCCCGGATTGATCTTAACCGGGCCTCAGCGCCTGTGAAGGGATGACCTTGCTCACCAAGGTCACCCCCTAGACGTGTAGGGCCGTGCAAACCGGCGAAGGGTCCCCCGACTATTTGCCAGTAACCCCACTACGGAGGAGGGAGGAGACGTGCAAACCGTCTTCTCCGTTCCCCCGGTCGTCTGCGCCGGAGCGGGTCAGCTCGGACATCGTTCTCCCTGATCCGCTCCGCGGCCTCCTTCTGCGTCATCACCGTTTCGCAAAAGGTGGCCACCGCCTGCCACGATCTCTCGCTGCTGAGCATGGAGAACACCACGCTCGGCAGGGAGAGATCTCCCCCTATTTCCGCTGAAAGCGTGTGCCGCTGCGGGCCCCATGCAGCACACACTTCCAGTGTGTGGTGCGCCGTATCCTCCGGCGCACCGCACGCGTGGCAGGCTGGAGTCGCCTCCCGTCTTGCGATTTGGTGCACGTACTTTCCGAAGCATCCATGTCCGGAGAGCACCTGCACCAATCGGAAGGTCAGCGAACCGAAAGGTCGTTTCACCCACCTCTGAAGGACCGGACGGATGGCCTCCACCGTCCACTGCCCAGGAACCGGCGGAGCCAGGTCCTCCTCCCACCGCCGCAATAGAGTGGCTCGCGCCTGCCGTCGCATGCGTGTGACCTCCTCCCAGTTTGGGGCTGCTCCTTGGAATCTCCTCGCCGCCACGAAGTGGTAGACTTCGGCAAGGATTTCCGCCTGCAGCTCCCAGGGGGGATCACTGGCCAGCACGCATGCCGCCGTCCATGACACCGTCCGGTATCCGCGAATCGCCCTAGTCGCAATGACTCGCTGCGGACGTCGCAGCAAGCTCCGATTATTGCGACCGAGGGTGTCTACCCAGACTGGTGCCCCGGGCCATACTGCGGATCACTCCGGAGTACAGTCGGCGGCAGTTAGCGTTCGGACCACCCACGTTGGGCAGCAGCCTTCCCAACGCGGCTGTAGCTCTTACGACTCTTGGGGCCAGTTGGGCAAAATGGCTTCCAAAAGCCCACCTCCCATCCAGGCTGAGGCCCAGATATTTAATCTTGGCCCCAACCGGCACGAGGACCCCGTCCAGGATAATTCGCGTTCCTGGAGAGGCCCCACCCCGAGGCCCGTGGAATAGTAGGGCCTCGGTTTTGGAGACAGCAACCTCCAGTCCTAGGGCACGAATGCGGTCGATCACGAGGGTTGTGCCCACCTCGGCCAACCGCACTACTTCCCGGAGGTTCCTCCCTCTGGCTACCACTAGCGTGTCATCCGCATAGCACGCGACCCGCATGCTTGCGGGTAGCGTGCCACGAAGCACCCAGTCGTAGCCTACATTCCACAGGAGTGGTCCCAGCACTGACCCCTGTGGAACACCGCAGCAGATGCGACGGTGCTTCAGACCTTCGCGGCCTTCCACCAGGATCTCGCGGTCCTGGAGGTAGTCAGCCAACAGCCTTCGCAGATACAAGGGCACTCCATGATAGCGGAGCGCCTCTTGTATTGCTCCATGCGGGAGGCTGTTGAAGGCGTTGGCTATATCCAGCGAGACTGCCAACGCCTTTTCTCCCTTGCTGACCGCAAGCAGAGAATATCCTTTTTTTTTTTTTTTTTTGACCCGGGAAAATCCTTTATGGATACCACCCGGCTCCGGGGAGGGCAAAGTGGTTATGTGGGAGTCCTCGCCTGAAGGGCCTTACTACCCCCACGGGGGGGTTGTAAGGAGGTTACCCACTAAAAACCCGGGATGAGCAGTCTGCCGCCTAGTCAGGGCGAAATGGGGTAGCGTTAGCAATCACTATCTCGCCCCGGCGGTTGGCCCGTCACAAGCAGAGAATATCCTGCCACAAGTCCATCCAAGGGTTTCGTAAGAAACATAGTACTGCAACAGCACTTTTGGATGTTGTAGACAATGTACTAGCAGCTCAGGACAAAGGCATGGGCACTATTCTGGTGTTGCTTGACTTTACGCGTGCTTTTGATTCTATCAATATTCCTCGCCTGTTGGCAAAAATGACGTATTATGGTTTTGATATAGATACAGTGAAATGGTTTCACAGTTATTTGCATTTAAGATCCCAAATAGTTGAGATCACTGGTAATGATGGAAAGACCTCATCTTCTTGTTGCCAGTACAATATTCGGGGAATCCCACAAGGCTCAATTCTCGGACTGATCTTATTTATCTTGTATAGTGCAGACATAATAAATAAAATCACACACTGCCAATACCACATCTATGCGGATGACCTTCAGGTATATTTTCACTTCCTACCAGCCGATACAGATCAGGCTGTAATTAAAATAAACGAAGACCTTGATAATTTTGCAGAATGGGCTAATATAAATTGTATGTTATTAAATCCAACTAAGTCAAAATTTATGGTTATGGGCACCAAGAAGCAGGTAGATGTCATCATGCAACAGAATCCTCAGATTGCTATACAGTGCAATCCCATTGAGAGTGTTACAGAGGCACGCAATCTGGGCTTACTTATGGATAACCATCTGCATTTTGAGCACCATATACAAGAGGCTGTCAGGAACTGTATGTACAGACTGAGGGTCCTTTATAGGATTAGACCGTACCTTAGTGTCGAAGTTAGGACTATTTTTTGCGAGTCTCTGGTACTCTCTAAACTCAACTACGCGGATGTTGTATATGGGCCATGTCTGCTGAAGAGAAGTGAGCGTCTTATTCAAAGAGTACAAAATGCTTGTGCACGTTTCTGTTATGATATCCCTCCCCGGGGACATGTTACACCATTTCTAAATCATGCAAACCTTATGAAAATGACTGCTCGTCGTAAACTTCATAATGCACATTACTTTTTGGTGTAATAAAGAGCCAAATGCCTCAATATCTATGGGATAAATTCACTTGGACAGATCTTAGTCGTAGGTATTGCACGAGATCATCAGAGTACAGACTTGTCCACATCATAGAACTATGACTTTTCGTGGAAGTTTCAGGTTTGCTGCCAGCAAATGCTGGAATGTACTGTTGCCTGAAAACAGTAGAAACATTTAGAAGGCACTTGACGCATCTATTGAGATACCAAAAAACTGTTTAACTAAACACTTTGTAGTCTACATATCTCTGCGCTCAATTGGTGCACCCTTCGAATGCTACTTTTACTTACTATTAAATTACTAATTCTCTAGTTGTTGAAGGTTAACTTCAAAAAAGTGTTAACATGATGTTGGTACTCACGTATTGTTTAATTCCAAATGGCAGTTCACAGAGACCCAGTGTAGGTACATAATTACTCGGTGTAGGTACACTAAATGTATAATATCTCTTGTCATAGCGATTTCTGTGTTTTATGTTGTAAGCTAATAATTTTTAGTCATGTTCAATTGTACAATGGCTGTTCTTGGTAGAGAGTTAAATATTCCTTGATGCCTGTCATCGACGTAGTAGATCTCTCTATTATATTCTCTTTGGTAGATCGACGTGGCCAAAGAGAATATAAGACGTGGCAAAACGTGCCACGGTACCACAGATTAAACAGATGCTTACGAATCGCGGCACTTACGTAGATAAATCAGATCAGATACATGGATCGTAAAGCACAAATGAACTAGGATATTATGATTTATATATGTCAGTGGAGCGGAGAAGCGACACGCACTAGATTACATTATATTATTATTTTATTATATCTTTTTCGTAACTTTTTAATCTTTAATCTGTAATCTTTTTTGTAACGGCTGAAAATCAGTGATTAAGGATTCTGTCCTTAGTCGTATGCTGAGTCGAGACCCATGTCATATTATTCTGTGCCCATGTTCATGACACACACAGCACCGCGTCGTTTTCTACATGTGTAATGTGTTTATTTAGTGTATTGTGTTCCTTTAATGTGTAGAATATGTAATGTGATGTGTGTTTTGAATAAATATGTTTTCTTTCTTTCTTTCTTTCTTTCATATAGTAAATTTAGAAACTTCACTCTTTTTTGGCGGGTAAAAAATTGTCCACGTTTTAAAAAAAAAACAGGCTGTTGTTTCACTAAGGCACAAGCATCTCTAATATACATACACGGTAGAGGAAGTATGTTACATGCTTTAAACAGCGGTCTGTAAAAATAGTTATAAATCAAAGGACATATTTTTAACATTTTTACAGAGGCCCAGAGCCCATCATATCCTAGCACAGTAGTGCTTGCGTATTCCTGCTATGCTGCAGAACCTAGCACAGAAGAGGTACCTCCTCAGCGTAACTTACCACCCGGTAAGTTGGGACTCATCGTCTCTTACGATTCGCATCCCGTCGGGGGAGGGAGAACTCCTTAACTCCGTATATTTACGGAATTTGTTTATTGGTTTTTCCTTCTTTTCGCAGCAATAAGAGCAATTAATGGTTGTGTTTTTTAACCGACTTTAAAAAAGGCTTTTTCGACTGTATGTATGTACACCGATTTCTCCCCCATTTGTTAATCGATTCTCAAAATATTTTACTATTTGAAAGAACATATATACTCCTGAGGTGGCCCCATTTAAATTTCATCAAATTCGGTCAAGCTGTTTTTGAGTAACATTCAAATAACTGAAAAGTGTTTCGCCCTTTTTTGAAAATCATTGTCGGTGACAATTGATCGATTGACCGTAATTAGCAAGGATCACTAAAAAGGGTGATTTTTTTTAACCAAGAATGGAACCGAATGCAACACCAAAAACTGTTAATTAACTTGTCTGAGTATTTTTTTAGATTAGAGCCTAGATATAGATTATTACCAAATTTATGCGTTGACTCCTGGACTATTAATCTGCGGAATCCTTGAATTCCGCGCTTGAATCGCTTGACGTGCCAACCCCAACTGCTCTGCCGGCACTTTCGATCTGAATGCCGGCAACCGGCAAGCGTCCTCCGTCCCCACCCACCGCCTCTTCACACTTGTATCGCCTATTTGTCGCTATGATGTTCTACTTAATCGGGGCCGCGCGGTCTGAGTACTTTGCTTATACCATTTGTGCATGTAATGTTGACAATGCTCTAGTTTGAGGATTGATTTTAAACTGAACGTTTCCTGCGCAAACAATATCTACCTCAGTTTATATAGAAGGCTTGATCCCGAGTGAATTCAATACCTTGTAGCAATAGTCTATAAAATCATTTGTTTAGGAATAATTACTGTGAAAGTTCGAGGCGTTTACCATCGTCTGAATAATCAAATAGGGTAAGTTCATATTAGAAATACGTTACCTATGTAAAGTAAGCAAAGGTTGTATGTACTTAATGTTAACCTATACCGATAGATGGCGTTAGCATTGTGTCACATGTTTGTTCAGGTTTCTTAATCGTATATGAGAAATGATTCATTTATAATAGTCACAAAATTGATTTGTTTTGAAGATTACTGCTAGATTAGTGTGTATGTGTATCTCAGGCTGTGTTGCAAGTGCAATAAATTGATTCTCCCTCGATTGACTTTTATTTGTTGTAAGTACACATCTTTTTTTATTTACATATTTTCATTCTTAAATTAGATAAGACACAATTAGGTATACTTATACATTCTAATCATTCTGTAATTAGTTTAACGAAAATTTTACAATTTTTCAAAACTTCCTTCAGATGAGAAGACATAATTAGACTAAAATACTCGCTAATGGAACCTTTGATTCAAAACTTGCCTAATTATCAGTATTACTGTACTGGCCTTATTAAAACTTTTTGTATGAAAAGCTATTAATTAGTGATTCCGTGTAGGGTCATGCGCACACTCGATATTTTTTGTATTTATAATATGATTAATATTAAATATAAAATAACACTGTATAGTGTTATTTTATATTTAATACCCTTATTTATTTATTCATGCATAAAATAACTAATAAATTACACGCAAACCATTTCAGTGGACCTAGCACAAATAACTGCGTAAGTATAACGTAACGTGTAGTTCACGTGAAAATAACAAACTGTTATTTATCTAGGGCAACTGTGACACAGATAACTTACAGTTTGTACGCCGGAGCGTGACGCGTTGACGCTTACGATACGAATACTTTTTCGCAAATTGTTCGTGCTACGGCCACTGACAGTAAGTGGTTCGTACAGAGTCAGTTTTCTTACATCATTTTCAATACATATTATTTTCCGTGCTTTAATTTACAATCACTTTGGAGTTCGCGCGCTAAAGTCTACATAGCCGGTGACAAATTTAATAATTCGAATCTTACGAGTGTAACTTTATGAGTTCGGCCCTCACCTTCAACATAGATACGTCGTTAGTTGCGCTCCGGCGGTACTCGACGGCCCTGCAATAAAAGAGAGTACTTTAGTACAAAATACACACGATCTTAAGACGCGGTCCAACCCCAATTTTAAAATAATTTACGATGCTTTATGTAAGGTTGAAAATAGCTTGTTAGATTGGACGATGTAATGCGAAAATGCGTTAATTTTGTACGTTTTCTTTATATTTTTCGATATATACTAACACAATTGAAAAAACTGCTAGTTACTACTTTAGTACTATACGTTGGCTATGTATTACCTAAAAAAAATATGGTGTTATCGCTGAAAATTCTGAGAGTTTGGACGTGAACGTTTATTTTTGTGGACCTATTCAGGATTTTTTTCTGCTGAAAGAGAGTTATATTTATGAATTCTATTCGGTTATTACTCTTTTTCTATTCATCTTCTGACCTATGTATTTTTTTCATAATATACTATCGATCTGTTTCGTTACACTAGTTGTTTAAAAATTCAGATTTTTCTTAAATCAGGGTACGAGCGCGCCTTAAAATGTGGGCTTACTTCCAAAATTCAGTACCTACCAACACAAGTTGTATTACTGCCAAGATCATTCATGCAATGCAAAGTTGTCCGTGGCATTGCGCTCGTCACTTTGATTCGTGTTTGCATCTCATACAACACATAATGCAAGACAAACTTAGAAACTAATTACTTGAACAAGTAAGTACGATTAGAAAAATATTAAACCGACTTCCATTCTAATCCGTTATTGGAGTATAACGCAAAAACTTTTTACCGAATTTGATGAAATTTAATTGGAACCACACGAGAAACGCCAGCCTTTAAACAAAAAAAAACGATTTATGGGAACTGGTTCATCCAGTTAAAAGTTATGAGGTAACAAACATAAAAAAAAAATCAGTCGAATAGAGAACTTCCTCTTTTTTTTGAAGTCGGTAGGAAAGAAATAATCAATACGTACTCATACCCGCGCACTAGGTTTACCAGTGTCGCAGGAGGTCTGGAATCACCCATAAATAACTACAAAAACATCCAAGATTTGGGTATTTCAAATGTTCATCATACAAAAAAAAATGCCGAGACTAGGGATCGAACCCGGTGCACCTCGCTTCAAAAGAAAATCACTACCAACTAAGCAAACAAACAGTCTTGTTTTTCCCCTGTGAACCTGAATTCTACGAATATCATCTGGTCTAATTTCTGAGCGTGGAACGAGCTTTATATTACAAACGTGTACGTTTAGTTAACAAAGAACTTTCCAAGTTTAACATAAGGTTTTTAATTAAAATTTCACGGCATTTGCTGAGACCTGTTAAAGCAGTTATGAACACACCGGGCTCTAATAAGTATAGTTAGAGACTGCTTGTATAACGATGTGTACTTTTAGAGCCGATATACACGGATTGCTCGAGCAGTCGATACACAAACCGCTCTTGCAGTCATAGTGACCATAATGAAGCTGCCATTGATAACAACTCGACCAGTTGGTATTAAGTTGCTTAACAAGTGACAAATTCAATTCAAGGGTGGGCAGCGCGCGCGACGTGGCATGAAGAGCGCGGGCGGAGGTAACTGCGTGAAAGCAGTCGACAGCTCGAGCAGTCCGTGTATGCCTGGCAACTGCTTGACAGCCAACCGTCCGAAGCATTTGCAACTGCTCGAGCGTATTCTTGTGTGTATGTGTGTACGTAGAAGACTGTAGTTCACTGTGCAGTCGCAGCTTGAAACAGTTAATGACTGCTTCAAGCTGCTCTTGTATCTAGGCCCTTAGAAATGGTGGTTATGTAGCTTGGTATTAATCTGTCCGAATCAGCAAGCCTCATTGGAGGCAAGTTTCATTCATAAATCTATTGTTATTTTTTGTCCTGTTGCGGACAGATTACTAAAGTCAGAGCATATACCTAAGTTTGCATTGTTCCTATAACTTAACTTAGGGTGGCAATTCACCTACTTTCTGTCCGTCCGTGGGTTTTGAAGCAATGATAGTCCAGTTAACAAGGGTCGGCCAAATACCTATCGACATATTCTTAAATCAGATCTTAAAAAATAATGTTTTGTCAGTAGACTTCCGAGGTGGTCCCATTCAAATTTCATCAAATTCGTCCAGCAATGCTTGACATACACTCCAATAAATAAAAAGTTTTTCGTCTATTTTGATGATTTGATGATATTATCATTGTTGGTTAATGATAATTGATCCCATAATTAGCAAGGATCACTAAAAAGGATGAAAAAAAGGTTTACCAATAAATGTAATAATAGATACTTCTACGCCATTTTACCGAAGACTTGCCAGAAGTCAATATTGGCGAAATCGAGATCGCTCTTGGACAGCTTAAAAATGGAAAGCGTTTGGGAAGCTACGTCGAGTCCTTACTTCGCCGATTCCACAGTGCCTGAAGACGAAAGTCTTCAATCAGTGCGTCCTACCCGTCATGACATACGGAGCCGAAACGTGGACACTGACGGCTCGAATGGTCCACAAGCTCAAGGTCGCTCAGCGGGCTATGGAAAGGGCTATGCTCGGTGTTTCTCTGAGGGATCGCATCAGAAATGAAGTGATCCGTCAGAGAACCAAGGTCATCGACATAGCCCACCGGATCAGCAAGCTGAAGTGGCAGTGGGCTGGCCATATTAGCCGTAGAACCGACAACCGTTGGGGTAAACGAGTTCTAGAGTGGAGACCGCGTCTCGGCAAACGTAGAGTAGGACGTCCTGAGGCACGGTGGAGTGACGATCTGCGCAAGACGGCTGGCAAAAACTGGATGCGAGAAGCCTAAGATAGACCTAAGTGGCGTGCAATTGGAGAGGCCTATGTCCAGCAGTGGACTGCTACAGGCTGATGATGATGATGAGATACTTTTAAACTATCATGGTACCGACTTCAACGAAATTTAAAATAAAAAATGGCGTTCTTTGATACGGATGACATGGGGGTGAAAAGGGGGATGAAACTCTGTATGGAAAATTCTTTGTGTTTGAACTTATAGGTGTGAAAATTAGGAAGGTTGATTATTTATTATTAGTTTTTATTACTACAATTACCTACTTACATCAATTTGAACTAAGCACAAGATTTTTAAAAGAACCTTCCAAGGCGCATGGTGCTCTGTTTCTTTCAGATTGGATTGTCGGCGGCAAACCATATTTGCCTACTACCTTAAATAAAAAGTCAACTATAAGTAAACACACCTTTATTCAAATAAAACAGTGGGAACCATACCAGTGTATTTATACACTGCTAGATGCTTAGCGATACATTTCAATGGTCATTGACGTAGCCAGGCAGGGACCTGAGTGCGGGTCCGGCTTCCCCCAGTTAACCCGGTACCTTCCCCAGAAAACGGGATTTAAAATTATTCAATCCAATCAATAGATCTTTTGGATCACATTGATAATTAAGGTATCTCCTTGCAATCAGCAGACTCAGTTATAACAGTAGATCTCTATCTACATGATACTTATGAACAAGAAAACCTGTCTACACCAATGATTATGGTAAATACCTAGTGGCTCACTTTCTCTTCAGTTACAATCCAAACTGGTGAACTTTAGCTATCATCGATACAGAATTATTTATACTCACACACCTTATTTTTCTCGAAGAATTAATTTATATTTTTTTTTAGAAGAAAATGTTTTACATCGAAAATATTCGCAGTCCACTTTTTCTCACGCACAAATTAAAACAAATGTCCGGTTTTACGGAAGTCTTTTTTCTTCTGCTTATCTTTTTCGTTATATAGCATCGCTACCAGAATTAATATCGACTGTACTGTAATGAGAACAGATTGCTGTTGTTCATCTCACTCACTCGGTAATGCTGAAAACGGGGAAAACCATCGTCAACTGTATTTTTAACGTTCGTTCACCGATTTCGTCTCCATTTGTGGACCGATTCTCAAACATTTTTTTCAAATTAAATATAATTAATTATTACGCAAACCATGGGTATTATGTAATATTACAAAGTGTTAAATAAATATTACAAAGTAGGTGCGCCATGTTTTAACCTATTGGAATGCGAAATTAGTGAACATTATTATAATTACATTCTATGTCCAATATACATTGCAATAATCCGAAAAATATATAAATAATCAATATGTCCAATTACATGTTAAACAATTAAATTTTTATCTTATCATAATAATCCAAAGAAAAAAAAACAATTTGTCCAATTAAATGTTAAATATTTAAATGTCTATCATATCTTTAAGAAATTCATCAATTGAATAATATGCCTTATCAATTAATAATTTCTTTAGCTTAAATTTCAAAATATAATTACTTTAGACATCTTTCAAAGGCAGAAGTAACTTATTATAGATGTCGACTTCCATTACACTAGTACTATTGCCATAGATTGCTAGTCCAGGTTTGGCACACGCAGTGTTTTTTTGTGTCTCTTACTAGTTAAGGTGTCGTACTCATTTATATTATTTCTAACAAGGATAGCTGACTCATATATCGAAGGAAGAGTCAGTTATTTAAGTTTCTGAAAATAAGGCTTACACGTATCTCTTTGCCTTAGCCCACACATAGCTTTTTTATTTGAAAGAGTATACTTTTGAGGTGGTCCCATTTAATTTTATCAAATTCGGTAGAGCGGTTTTTAAGATACACTCCAGTAACTCACTCCAGTAAGTGTTTTGCCTAACTTGATGATATCGCAATTGACGTTGACAATCGATCCCGTAAGTAGCAAATGGTCACTAAAAATGGTGAAAAGATTTTTATCAAAAAATTGAACCGACTCCAACACTAAAAAGTGTGCAATAACTTGTCGAATTCAGTACCATTCGCACGTTTTTGTGATAATAGTTACTTTTGAACTATCATGGTACCGACTTCAACAAGTTATTTCATACTTTTTAGGGTTGAAGTCGGTTCCATTTTTTGGTGAACAATTTTAGGGCAGTGGTTATTACGTCGTAAGCTAAACTTCTATTTAATGTAGGTCAACATTATTCTAAACGCACGAACGAAATCAAATAGTATGTAACGCGTACACAGCAGGATCTTAAGGATTCCATATGTCGTAGAAGGCATGGAATAATAAACATTTCTCCTCGTCGCAAGAAAATTGCCTCGGGCTGGAACAGAACCTGGGATTCCGCGCTTCCAAGTCAGCGTCGCTACTGACTTAGCAAACGGAGCTTTTGGATCTCGTCATCACAATCATCATTGTCAATTTAAATGTATATTTGGAGACTATCTCTCCCTTAGAGTATACATAAGCAAGCTATAGAGCGCGCCTTAGCATGAACCGTAAGCACAAGTATGAACAGCACAGTCGCTCATCAATACGAGTAATATTGAGATGTGGTGGTGAAATGTGCGGAGTCAGGGGTGTAACAACGATACCTGAAAGCATAATAACAGGAATTATTTTTATCCGTAAGCAAAATAATCACCTAACAAAAACGCTAAATAATAGACAAGTTTGTTATAACATTGCTTACAATCGGCACAAATAAAATAAATAAATACAGCTTAAGAAACACAAATAAAATAAAAGTAAATACTCCAAGAACTAACTACGGTAAAAGAAACATTTTGTTTGAGGGTGCACAATTATTTAATAAGTTACCTAACGATGTTAAAAACTGTAAAAATATACATATGTTTAAAACTAAACTAAAAAAGTATATCTATGAACATGTTTTTTAAGTCCATACAACTAGAAAACTAGATATTTCATATGTTTTAATATTAACTAGTTCTTAATTAGTTATTAGTTTTAGTATTTTAACCTCATTGTAAGTGAACTACGTTATTTATGAGTAATAAATCGTTAAATCTAAACCTATATAAGAAAAATAATCAATGTTATATTTGCCTCAAAAAACAAGCGTCACGAACTACCAAAGGCATTTACATTGACATGGCACTGATATGACACTGTAGCATCACAATCGCAGCTCAATAGTTACCAATACTCTAATACATAGCAATTATGTCAAAAACTTTCGATAGCAAGCTGTTTGAACACAAATAGCGAGTGGACTACAAATGCTGTCAAAACGATAATATTTTATGCAATTCAGTTAGGCCAGTAAAATAGCCGTTTTGGTCAAACTCGCACTAAGTTTAGAACTATTTTGTTTTGTTTTCAGAAGGTTAAGGGTCACTTACTGAGCATATAATCATAAAACGCTGACAGATCCAGGCGGAGCTGCAAGCAATCTTAAAACAAAGTTTTGACCGATATCTCAGAAACTATGCACTTTCTGGCAAAAGGTATAAGATATATTTTTGTAGATAATATTATTTCACATCTTTTATTGATTGTACACTTCTTTGTAAAACTTACTGTTTAGCGTTGATGACCCATTTAATGTACCGGTTTTTCTATCTCGACTGTCTACTCTTCAAATATTGGACTAATCAATAAAATACATCGGTACATTTTTAAAGATCACTTCATTCTCTTCACAACTTTTGTTTTAAGTCTTTTTTTTAATGTCGTACCTTTTGAGTTATAGGATGTTTCATGTTGGACTAACGGACCTTAAGTCGAAACTTAAAGTAAGTATATTTTATTTCTGAGCTCGAAACCATTCCATTCTATTCTTCCCGAGCCTTTTTCTGTTTAAAATCTTTTATTAGAAATGGTAGTCGGCGTCGGAATAAGTCTCTCAATAACTTTTGCCCTAAAGTGCATAGTTTCTGGGATATGGATACAAAAATGTATTTCAAGAAGGTGCTTGAAGCTCCACCTGGATCTGTCAGCGTTTTATGAATTTATGGCGACCATAATCTTATAAAAATATAAACGCCACTCAAATCCAAATAACGTCATTAAGCACTACACGCAATAAATTTGATCTTATGAAACTGGTGGACTCTCCCTTTTTCCCTATATATATCATTGTTGTCAATTGCATATAAATAAACTTAATATTAATAGGTAATTTTAATTTAATCTAATAATTAATGTAATTTTGGTATATGTATTTATATAAAGTTATATGATTATTAACGGGATATTTACCGTGGTAAGGTTGTGGAATGAGCTCCCGCGTGAACATGGTGCATGTAACTGCGCCGAAATATCGGGAGCTCATTCCACAACCTTACCACGGTAAATATCCCGTTAATAATCATATAACTTTAGAGAACAACCGTGATAGTTTAAAACAATGTATTAATATAATGGATATGGATATAAATGGATTATGTTGATTGTAATTTTAAAATTTAATATGACTATTATAATTTAATTGATATGAGTCTTTGTTACTTGAAATAAATGATTGTTATTATTATTATTTGACTCACCGATCATATTCTTAGTATAAACAACCTCCAAAAGCTTATGAAATTACCATGGAACGGACACTGGCAGAACTGCAGCAAGCAGATACGCCAACAACAAAGACGTCAAGTCAAATTTGCTTTGCGCAATAATGACGTCATTCAAAGCCAAACAGCGTTTATAGGTAAGGCGGTAAGCTTTTAAGTCTCATGTGCCTGTAATTTCTCCGGCACCGGTAGAGAAAGGTATGGAGGCAGTGTTTCCCCGAACGAATTCATTCACAGAAAGTTCTACTGCTAAAAGAATATTTTCATAATTATAAAGACATTTGTACGTCTAAGAGACTCCCATAATAACATTGGGCTATACACTTCCAAGCGCAGTTGAAGAAAGACAGAGAGCACACAATAAATCAAACGTCTTGATGAATGGAAAAAATACGATTTCATCTTTATCAACACAAATCTTAAAAGTTTATTTTCATCAATATCCTATTATAAATAATCATATACAATAAAATGCTATAAGCCATTAGGGAATTAAGATATGAAACCTTTAAAAATAAACGAAAGAAACTGCTTTCTGAAAAGTGTTATTATGAGATTACTGACTTTCTAAATGATAGGTTTGACATGAATTGTACTTAATATCTGACATATAAATTAATTCAGACTATGTGACTATATCATATAATACTACTATATTATATGACTTTATAAATTATTTAAATTTTAAAATTATATTTGTACGCCATACCAGGCAAGGACATGCGTTCCATATGTTTAAACGTGTAAGATCTTGCATACTGTTTTGTGTGTGTATACCTACCACGTGCTGACAAATAAATGAATCTAGAATCTTAAATCTGAAAGTGAATTTGTTTGTTTGTTTGTTACGCTTTTACGCCAAAACAGCTGAATGGATCGTAATTGGCATGTAAATAGATTATATCCCAGAGAAGAACATAGGATACTTTTTATTATAAGAATCGTCATCTTTCATCAACACGCAGTTAAACAGGTAAATCCGAGAATAAAATTGAAACATCTGTTTTTAATATCACGATAACAGCTTTTTCAACCTTTTTCTAAATAAAACCGGCCAAGTGGTACGGTATTGGTTAGGTATTTGTCTGTGTATTATTAGGTTATTCGGTCCTTGGTCAAAAGTACTCAGATACAATAGCTATTGAAGGCAAAGCTGTAAACGACATGCGAAGATTGGACGTAAATCTCTCGTAATGTTCGCGTTTTTGTTATGACGTTAACCTTAAATGCTTAGCCAATTGGGTGGCAAAGGTGGAGTTAAAAAACAAATTTACCTAAGTTTGGGTGTCTCACGTCAAAATAGTAATACTTTTTAAACTGTCTATACTTTACCTTTCCTACACAAAATAGTTTACTTAAAAGTGGTGCCAAAAAGAGCTCTCTAGAGATGCAACTAGCAAATTTTTGATCTATCTCTCGTTTCAATGCACCTAACAGATCCTCCAGTGAGCTTTTCTCAATATATTTGTTTTTTAAGTCTTTGGTAGGAGGTACTATATTGCTTCTGGTACCATACGATAAACAACGAATCGCGTGTGTTAATCTAAGTAAAGGGATAATTAAAATAAATGTTTGTTTTGTCCAACAGTTTCCCGACGGGTCTTATTTTTAAAATGATTGGTTTTATCATACTTATATGTTGGGGTTTTCTCATAAATGTCAAGTTACTAGTGATAATGATATACATACAGCGTCATTGTTACCTATCGGACCACCCGACAAAGGTATGACTGATATAAAGCAAAAATAAACGTTTGTTACAGCGACCTCTAGTACTGCAACTGTTACATACATCAAAGTTGTAATATACTTGGAACTATTATCTTACCTACCCTAATTATAATTTATATATGATACGTTGACATCTTACTAAAAGGTAGATAAAAAAAACTCAACTTCAGATCATCATCATCATCATCATCTCAGCCGTAAGACGTCCACTGCTGAATTTATGCCTCCCCCATGGTTTTACAAAAAGACCGGTTGGAAGCGGCCTGCATCCAACAGCGTCCTGCGACCTTCATCAGGTCGTCTGTCCACCGTGTCGGTGGATGACCTACGCTGCGCTTGCCGGTCCATGGGCTCCACTCCAGAACCTTTCGGCCCCATCGGCCATCTGTTCTGCGTGCTATGTGCCCTGCCCACTGCCACTTCAACTGGCTAATCTTCTGAGCTATGTCGGTGGCTTTTGTTCTTCTACGGATCTCCTCATTTCTGATTCGATCACGTTGAGAAACCCCGAGCATAGCCCACTCCATAGCTCGTTGTGCGACTTTGAGCTTATCCATAAGGCCCATAGTAAGAGACCACGTTTCAGTGCCATAAGTCATCACTGGTAACACACATTGGTCGAAGACTCTTGTCTTGAGGCACTGAGGTATTTTTGACGAGAAGACTTCGCGAAGTTTCCGAAACGCTGCCCAGCCGAGTTGGTTTCGACGATTGACCTCCTTGTTTGACTGTCTGTAATGTTAAATTTTATCTTGAAAATCAGTTATTGTTACGTGTCGTGTTAAAATGTGGTTCAAAGTGGTGAATTTTGATATATACACCATCAGTAAAATGTTTTTATGATTATTTATTTTTATGTGAAGTAGTGAGTTGAGAAAAATACTACAATCTTAAAAAAATACATCCGTTTGGATTGGAACCCGTGACCGTTGAGTTATTTTTTTTTTAATTTCCTTTTACTCGTAAGCTTTATTTATATGAACGAACTGAACCATAGGTGTAGTTGCTGTCACTAGTCACAATGTTCACAGAAAAATTATAATAAAAGCAAGTGATACTTTACTTTATGGTTGGAATGAAGTAGTAGTCGCTGTAACAAACGTTTATTTTTGCCGTATGTCGGCTATACCTTTGTTAGGTGGTTCGATAATAATGACGCAGCATGTATATCATAATCACTAGCAACTTGACCTTTATCTAAAAACCCACACAGTTCAATATGATTAAACCAATCATTTTCATAACAAGACCTATGGGGCAACAATTAGAATTTTATAAACTCATTTTATAATTATCACTTCACTAAGATTCACAAACGTGAATCGTGTATCATTTATATAATTAAGAATAGCTACCATGTTACTTTTGAATATTATGTTATTATTTGTTTGTTTAAATAATGCGGTCGCTAGTCACCAAGTTACCAGTAGCATTTCTGCACCTCCTACTGAATACTTAGAAGACAAATATACTGCGGAAAGCACACTGGAGGCTATGCTGGGTGCATTAAAACGAGAGATAGATCAAAAATTTGATATTATGGAGAAAAATATACTTGATGCATTAGATAAGAAATGTAAGGAAAATTGCTTCACACCACGTTGCCCATCAGAGGGGAATAAAGTGAGTAAGTCTTTCCAAACAGTGAATTTATTGGGTGATGTGTCTAAATCACGGAAAAGAACAAATGAGGATATTGATGAAAACACCAGCTCCACACATGAATCAAATAAAGAAACAAGGGAAAACTCAACACTAAAAGTCAGTGAGATAATGAAGTTACCGCAAGAAACAGTTGAAGCATCTTACGAAACAAGCACTCAGACAGACATCGTAAACATCCCGGAAGCGGTCGAGGAAAAACCTGATCCGATTAAATTAGCTTCTAAAGGCTGCAAGGAATTTGTGTGTAGTAGTGACCTTATTAATTATAATACATACATTGACATAGACAAAGACCTCACGAATACCATAGTGAAGAGAAATGGCACAGGTGACTTGGCGTATTTCGAAACACATTTTGTTGTACCGCGTAACACTATACATAATATTGTGGCCCTGCGTATACGTCTGTCATCAACGAAAGAAAAAGGAGCGTCTGACAATGTTTATGAAACTGTTTGGTACTACTATACAGAACATATATCTCTTTATGTTGAACACACATACAGTTATTCTAAAGATTTGTTACGAAATTCTGACGAATACATGGCATTTTACATCAAAATAACTGATAAGGAATTTCAATTTGGACAGGATGGAGATAATTTACCGCTTATCAACTTCAAGAACGAGGGCAATATAATTATGCCAATTAAATACTTAAGTTTTCATGCACACAGAGCAAATAAGTTACCATTTTATTACGATTGTCCTAATAACTTAAAAAAGGTAATAGGTAATAGGTAATGTCACTTTTAATTTCAATTTGGAAAGGATGAAGATAATTCATCGCTCACCAACTTTAGGAACCACACTATAATATTGCCAATTAAACACACGATTGATGCACAAACTTCATTTGAGTTACCATTTTAATGTTTGTCTGTATAACATCAAAACTGTGTGTACACTTATATTATAAAGAGGAAAAATTTGTGTATTTGTGTGTGTGTATGATTGTGAATGAATAAACTCAAAAACTACTAAGCCGATTTCTAAAATTCTTTCATTCGAAAGCTAAATTTGCCCTGAGTATATGTTACTCAGGGCGAATGTAGCTTATTTGATTTATCCTCATCAGCATCCATCACCACGCGGGTGAAACCGCGAACCGCAGCTAGTTATACATAATAGCGATAAGTACAAAACTTTTCAGTAGCTATGGTACAGGTACGTCCTATGATCGTGTAGGCAATCAAATTCACCTACGCAATGTTGTTTTTTATGTAATATTATAGTAGATTATGCACCAAGGGAGTAAAGCAGTGTCTTACGTCATGGGCGGTATATTGAACCCTTAGTGTAACGGGGACTCTTGGGTTAATTCCTGAGCGCAGCGAGGGGATTAAAATTTAATTCCCGAGCGTAGCGAGGGAGTTATGTAGAGTCCTGAGTGAAGGAAGGGGGTAAGAGGATTGCATAGCTAGTACTTTCCATGCTAAAAGAGAAAACTCATTTCTACCTCTTAACATTGCCCGATTTCAGTGTTTTTTTTTTTCATGGAATCATGACATTGTTTATTATGCCCGTACGTTTTGATTTTTTCAGTTTTTTAAGTTCAAAAAAAGGATATTTATAGTACTTTGAAATATTATATAATTAGTACTCACGAGATGTAGACCACGATTTAGTTGCATTTGGAGCACCCGATATTTCGGTACAGTTACATGCACCACGTTCAATATTATAACATTTATGGAAGTTGTTAAAATTACACCAAACATAAGGGCACGTAACTTGAAGCTATCTATGACTTGAAGTATGGCTTTGAATGCGCAGAGGGTCCGTGCGTAAATTACGCATGCGCGTTGCTATTGGTTAACTCATAGCAACGCGGCGCACAACATAACAATCCTTTTGAGCGTTCGTTTGGCAGTAAGGGCATTGGTGGCGTTGCTTTTGTTGGCCCTTTAGTTAATTCGTTCGTAAATCTCAATTTTAGTGGCAAAAATAACTCTTTTTTAGCTTTTCGAACGCTGAACAAAAAGAGCCATTAACGACATTTTCACCCATAAATTTCCAATTCGAACGTCCTTGTTAGCGTTTTTAGCGTTATTTTCGCCAACTTAGGGTTATTCGAACGCACTACTAATAGAAGAATCATT